>JAUMJJ010000194.1:10685000-12078038 GCA_033556795.1 Tapera naevia | reverse complement strand
TTGTGACCTAATCCATTCACTCTGGAGCACAGGGCAGGCCGGTGAGGGCAGGGATTTGTTTTCAAGTGTTGCTGCAGGAAATCAGAGTTACTAAACATATTAGGAAACTCTGACTGGAACTTTGAACATATGCTTATTAAATCCAGAAAACTAAGGAGTGAAAATTCAGTTTGGTCTACAAGCATTATTTTCTTGCCCCATCCCATGTTAAAGTCTTTCTGCAACATATCTCAAACAGAATCTACCATCATATGTGATCATAAAGACACTGAATTCCAAGGCAAATATCTACACCAATAGCCACTAATATATTTAAGATTTATGTGAACTGGGAAGTGAGCCCTTTTCAGCTTATTTTTGATACAAGAGAATGCTTTTTTTTTAAATAAGAAATTCAAATTCATTTTGTCATCTTCACGATAACTGGTGTGGTCATGGAACAGTGAGATTGCAGCAATCCGTAAGTGCAAGTTGGCATCAGTTGTTTTTCCAAACAAGTTAAATTTATGAGGTTTTTATTTGCTTGTTTTCTTCATATCTAGTTAAAAATTTTGGATAAAAGTGGTCTTACTGAAAACTTCCAGTCTAACAGTGCTTACACTATAAACATCCTTGAGGCTGCCAAGAAACAAGCCAGCTAAGACTAGGAAGAGTAAAATTGACATTCCTGGCAGCTATCACATAAAAGTCAGAGTAATTTTCATTAAAAACAAAACTCTCCTAGATAATTTCTAGCACATTTTTTATGCTGGATAAACCAAATAAAACAAAAATATGTATACACGTAATTTAGTTCCTTTTAAATATTCACATGATAGACTTTGCAGATTGTTTATTAAGAAAAATGTTCCTATAGGTGAACTCTTTTGAATAGTTGCCCTTGGGACTGGAATAAACTAAACTGGAAGAAATCTGGAAGATAAACTGGAAAAATTTGCATTTGCCAGAAGATATGCTGGAAAATGATGTGTCTTCCTAGTTTATATTTCTGCAAAGTATGTGATCCCAAGATGTGAGAACAGACATACAAGATAAAGACTGTGTCTAGAAATGTCACCTTGGAACAGAATTCTATTTGAAGAACTAATTTCAACATTATTTTAGAATAATGATGTAATTTTTTGGGAAAGGATGTTGTAGCCATGGAAGTCTAACCTCCTAAATGAAGAGCCAGGATGGAAGGAGAGAGATGAATGGCCAGTCATTCCTTGTCTCTTCCTCTTCTGCCCGGGTGTCAGTCCCACCTATAACATCAGTGACTAAAATCACACAATTGTTCCAAAAAGGAGGTGGTGGCAGGATTCCAGGTTTACACTGCCAAAACGCTATCCAATCCAAACGAGATGAAATTGTAGAATCAGTTTTCTTTCCCTGCCTGTTGGAAAAAAAATGTTTTTGGACAAGTAAACCAGGAGAATTAAATAACATATGTGGTTGATAAATGAAGCACAGAAGAGTGTATGGAATAAAACCTTGGCTACCATAGGTACTTTAAAGTAGTGTTGGCTTCCATGCGCTGTTATTACGCATCCTTTGCTGAAAACTGTATACCCTTCACAATTTTGAACCTCCTGTGTGTTTCCTCATATTTTCAATCAAATTATTACATACTAGAAATATGCATAAGGGAAATTATTCTACACATTTTATGGTGTGCTGTTGCTTGTAGCAGTAATTGAAGTACCTTTTCCACTTACGAATGTACTAATTTTATTTGGTTTTATTGCTTTTCTAGATGCAATTATTTATTTAGTTTGTTTTGGCTTTATTAAATTATGTTTACTATAGGAACATCATAAAAATGTATGAAAGCAACACATCAGCCACTACTGCCCAATGACCTGTTTTGGGGAACCTAGTGTTATTTTTCATATTGAAACATAATAGAATAAAGTAAGAATAAAGAGATAATCTACACTGAAAAACAATGCAATTTTGAGATAATATAATAAAACACCTGGACAATATGATTTCATAAATTTTAGTTCTAAAATTTACATGAGCCGGGCATTGGGGTGGCTCTTTTAGGACATGCGGCATTTCCTAAATGGAAACATAACATGAAATATAATTAAACAGCAAAGGGGAAAGCATAGACAGATTTAGCTTGCCCTGAGCAACTGATTTCTACAGAACAATGGAAATACTTCTACTTCAAAAGATGCACTGGGTCAGTCTTAGGAAACGTGGAGTTTTACTCTGGCAGTGACTAACAGCCTGTTTGAAGAGTTTTATATCAGATTCATTTTTAGGAGGATTTTCAAATGAAGTGTATCATTCTGAGTTGAGGGTCTAAAGTGACTCCCACTGAAGCTGGCAGCAAAGCTCTTCAGCTCTTCAAATAGAGACTAGATGTGCTATCATATGCTGAGATTAAGATATTCAGCATTTGATGGTGTTATTGTGATGTCCAGCCTCAAGCTACCTCTTGTATTTAGCATCTGTTCTACCTGCTGGATAGATGGGCACATGTAATATTGAAATCTCAAAGGGAATTTTTAACATATCATAAAATGCAAAACCAACTTAAATGCGTAGGAACTGAGGCGCATACTCTCAGGCTAGAAAGAAGGGGGAATATAAAAATTAATTATCAGAGCAATTGACCAAGAGTTTTTTCTAACTCTTAAGCCAAAGCCAGTATAGGACAGATGTCTTTCTAAACATTGTGGTTCAGTTCAGTCATAACATATGAACAAAGAAAAGAAATGTGTAATTTTATTTGTTCCATATAAGATCAGGCCGAGACCACAGGAAGTCCTTTTACATCATTACACCAGACAATTCAATGAAAGCAGGAAATTTACTGTGTATTCAACAGTGGGTGCATTTGGATTGTGAATAATCAAGTGCAAAGATCACGGTCCTGGAGGCAGTTAGCCCTGCAAATGGCCTTTACCTACGTGTACTGATTTTGATGACACCAGTTCCAGCAACAGCAGCTGCACAAAGTATTTCAGGATCAGATCTGCAGAGAAGAAATAAGATTAAATTAATGCTGGAAAAGTGTAAACTGGTCCACCCAGCAGAAAACAATCTGAAATCCAGAGTGTGAGCAACTGTCAAGGCAAAATGAGAGGATTCCACAGCAGTGCAAATGACAGGAAGCAGGGGAGCACAGGGCCTGATTTCAGAGGATATTAGATGTTTATCTTTTCAGCCAGAAGACAATATAATAATTATTCAAATACATTTCAAGGAAAGAGGAATCATTTATGTTAAATCAGAAAGAAATAAATAGCAATAAATAAAACATAAAGGAAACTCTTGGTATTGGAAAATATTGTCAGTTTCTTCATTATAACATTTAAGTATTGTATTAAAAATCTTGGTTTATGAACTTTGAGTTGGTTTGTAGTTTAAAACTAGCAAAGCTGTTCTCGGTCTCAGAGATGCAACCTTTTCTATAAAGTTTTGTCTTGTGATTGCAAAAGTTTGCAAGCCTTAAATGTTTTCAGTTTTCATTTTAGACTTAAACTTCAGTACATCAATTACATTCAGGTAGAACACACTACCCAAGAAGATAAAAGAACAAATTCTCCAGTTCTTCACTTGCACAGAGCCTTCTTTAGGGAGGACAGACTTTATTATTCTTTAATCTTCTACAGATGAACTTAAATTTCAAGAATTAGGGCTCCACGTACAATTCCACAGAAACTCTTATAGTTGATGCTGCATTTTCTGATGTGAATTTGATATGAACAACCCAATCCCAACTGATGAGCCAAATTTAGGATTAAAGAGGCTGAACGTTTGCTAACACACACCTTTTAAATTGCAGTAGTTGAATTATCAAATTAAAATGTTTATTGTTTCAGAAACAAGGAGAAATTGGAAATGAACCCAAAAGTTCTACTGTTTCCTGTTTCTTATTTTTAGTCTTATTTTTGTTTCATCTTCTATGAACTAACTCTACTGCATACTAAACTGATTAACAGCATAGTAAAATTAGCATGTGTGAGAGAAAAAAATACAGCCCATTCTATAGAAAATTTAAGGCATCTTTTATATTCAGTGGTAACACCATTATAACTGTAATTTGTTGGTTCTGTTTCCTAGCCGAAAATCGCAGAGGAGAATTTAACATATGCTGAACTTGAACTTATGAAGCCGATTCAGGAAGCCAAAGGCATTCCCAGTACGACAGTCTATGCACAGATACTCTTTGAGGAGAACAAGCTGTAATAGTTTATGCCTGTATAAATGTAATTTGTCTGTGTTCTATTTAATTCTTGCTGTGCTGTTTATTTATAAAAATCATATAAATGGCCTTATTTTTTTGTTTCCATTCATGCACTTCTATTTTTCCATAAGACTTTTAAACAGAAAAAGCAGCTCGTCTACAAGTGACATCCCAGAACTTTGTAGTGAACTTTGTAGTGTTGAGCCCTCCTGTTTTAAATGGACTGAAGATCCACATGGGGAATTTTCAATATTAAATATTAGTCCTTCTTTGATGCTAATGTGATGAGTCCAGCTGCAACCATCAGTGTCTTAGCAAGCCTCAGAAGGACCCATGGCAGGATCCATGCACATCAGCCTGCTTCTGAGGACAAAGACTACTGACCAGGAAATCTGTCAATTTAATACTGTTTTTCCCATCAGAAAAATATTGACTCAGTAAAGCCGAGCCTTTGTTCTACAGCAGAGAAAATGCTAAAAATACTTTTTTCTGCTTTTTTTCCTCCCCCAGAAATAGTTATAAAAAGATTTGGTTTCTATATTTTCAAATTTCTAAATGACATTGTATTTAAAAAATTACATTACTTTTAGCAAAGTCCTTCTTAAGTGCTTGAAATCAAGCATCTCAAAATAATCCAAAGGAAACAACTGTAGTTAAACCCCAATAATTTGAGGAAGAATATTTATAGCTTGGGAATATTTTCCAAGGTTTGATCTTCTTTTAATTCTGATTGGGAATAGGAAAAACTTCATAGTGAGTAGAAGACTTTGGCAGAACAAGGACATTGCCTTTGGCTTTGAACTAGATTGGTACTCCCAAAACCGCAAAACGTTCCTCCTATGACCTTGACACTGCTGAGCTACTAATCTAGAGGACAAAAATCACACAGCTTCTTTAGTATGGAGCAGACTTCATTAATGCTCTGCTCCAAGTAACCTTTGAGTTACTTCTTTGGAATGACCAGGGCTTAGGAGAGAGGGAAAGGAGCCTAATGTGAAAGCACAAAACACTCTTTCTTCACTTCTTGATAACTGAGAAGGGATTCTTCCCTTTGATACATATTTGTGAAAAAATGGCTATTCTGTGGCATCCTAGGCATTTCAGTCATGAAGGAGATCTGGACTCATGCTTTCAAACTCCTAAATCTCCAATGCCCAAATCCCACGTTGGCTCAGGGAGAGTTAGGATTTATAGCAGACGTAAAAGGATAGGTTCTTTATCTCACCGTCAGGACATGGAGATGTGATACTTGGCATGTGCCAGGTCCTCTCCAGATCTGGGTAGGAGCCCCTTGACAGGCAGCAGTATTTAGTGAGGATTTTGGAGTAGCATTTACAGGTCTTGGGTTTTGAAATCCTGACAGAGGTAATACGAATTGCTTCCTCTTTTACATGTCTGAAAGTTTTAGTGATACAGTAACTTTTCACCATGACACAGAGCCCAGCTGGGAACCATCGCAGGAATACTCATGCCCTTATTTCTGTTAGTGTATGGGAGAACAGGAGAGGAGGACAGGGGTGGCAATGCAGGGATGGGGACATGAAACAAAAGGAGAGAGCACATCTACCTTTTGGTGGGTGTCACCAGAATAAGTGACTGTGTATAAACTGGTTTTTAACTTTTTTGAATGGGAGTAGAGATTAGACAACATACATAACCTGCTGCATTATAACCAGGATGTGTAAATGTAAAATGCAGTGACCTGATTCCATCTTAGATAAAAATCTCTAGAAAAAAGAATTTAAGAAAAGATTATCAGGCTGGCCATCAGGTACAGTACTAATTACAGCTCTAGTTCCTCATCAAAACAGTTCTTTACAAACTAAGGCCAGCTTTTATTAATGGGTTTGCTAGTAATTATTTGCATTTTTAATGTTTGCATTTGGGAGCTGTCAAGAAAATATTTGTTTCAACTATTCATTATGCCAAGAGTTTGATCACCCACCAAAAGGGCATGGTATCTTTACTTGTTCTCTGATTGGGTGATGGACTTGGAAACACAACAGCAATCAACTCATTGACCAAAGAAGAAATTGGTGCTAAAGAGTGATTCATTTTTAAAACAGCCAGAGTTTGACTCTTCCTCTCCTATGCAGACAGCTGCAAGGAAGGCCTTAGAAAAGTATAGAACGTACTAGCAATTCCTTTGGAATAAAAAATAAAACCTTAACAGATTAATGAGTTGAACACTTAATTGTGAAAACTTTCTAGAGTTTGGTATATAAACATTCTTTTTACATATATCTGGCCATTATGGCCATTGTTCAGAAAAATCCTCTACTGTATGTTTACGCCCAGTATTTTAATGAATACCATTTTTTGTGTATTAATATTCTATATATTCTTGCTTATGCTTGATAACTAATTCCCCAAAATAACAGTTAATTGAGCTAAATAAATTACCTTTTTTTTGGTAAGAAAAGTTCTCTCAGTCTCTGTAGGATTTATTGCTTGCTAGAGAATGATTTGAGGAGGTGTTTGTTTTGTACTCAGCATTTAGGCAATCCCAGTAGATGGGAAATTAATTTTTCATTCTGCAGAAAATTCCATGATTTTAAAACGTTTTCCATTTGTGACTGACTTCAGATGACAGTAGAATCCCCAAAGGCCAGACCAGCTGAGTGAAAGGAGGCCAGAAATACTACTTAGGAGAACACCCATCTTCCTGAGCAGACCTTTCCTGTGGCTTTTCTTATTCTTTTCTTTTCTTTTCTAGATTTAATAATATCAGATCATATCACTGGAAAAAGAAAAACATCACCCTTTACCTTGCAATAAGTTGTACATCTTTAGCTATCAAAGCAACTTATTTCAACTACAAGGAAGAAAATGTCACTGAGTTAAATGTGCTTTAGGGGGCAAAATGCAGAATAAGTTGAATCTAGCTCCTTCCAACAGACACCACAAAGCTCCTTCTGACTTCAGAAGAACAGCAGCAGAGCTGAATGTGGTCCACTGTTCTTTAATGACAGGAGCTCCCTTGAAGACCTTAATACATTATTAAGCAGCAGTTGGAGTCTGCTGACTCATACTATTTTGGTTACTCCTTCTGTTGTCATTGGTAAAGCATGGCCTAGTGCTGAAATTTTAACAAATACAGCTCCATTAGCTTAACATCAATTTAGTATTGGATTGTTAAATGTTAATGTATGACACCCTTTAGCTTTAAATAGAATTAGAGATGTTTACAGCTTTGGTTAAATGCACCTTGTTCCTCCACATTAAATTTTATTATCAGGATCCTCCATCAGCAAATACGAGTAAATCATATTAGTGCCGTAGGCAGTGTGTGGGTTGATTCTGCAGCCCAAGAAAAAGGTGTTTTATTGCTCTTTATTACAACTTTCTAATCGGTAGGTGTGGTCACAATATTATCTCTGTAATTACAAGCAAATTATTTGTTGTAGAATAACTGTATCATATTTCTGGGATTCTCTTCATTAAGAAGTTCAGTAAACTTGTGTCCTTAGCGAGGGCTTGGCCAGATTCTTCTAGCACAGCAGGAATCAGGCCAGATAAGGTCTTAATTGATTTTTGATTTGTAGGTCAAATTATGCTCTTTAAGAGCTTTTCCAGCATACCTCTGGTAAGTGGCATCAAGGCGCGAAGATCATTTTTGGTTTCAGTCTGACCTGTCAGGCAAAACATAATGCTCTTATGAGTTTCCCGCACTAAGCTGACATATACTCAGTTGATATACTTTGTCCCACCACCTGGTTTGATTCCATTTTGCTGCTTTTGTTGGGAGGCAGGGTAGATCAAAAGACTACATGTCAATAGAAGACCCTGAGTTTGTGTTTTTCCTCTAAGAAAAAAGAGAAAAATGGAGATATAACAGATTTTGAGATGTTAGCTAGTCTATCACTTGATCTCAAGGTTAGACCAATTCAGCTTGACTTAAACTAGTGGAGGCTGGCCTGACCTCTTCTTAGAAACTTTCAGTGATAAGGTCCATAGTGTCCTCGCTGTCCATTTCTACAGCCCTAATCATTCAAAACATTTCTTAGTACATAGGCTATATCTTCTTGCCTTTTCCCCAGCAGACATACAGATTGTCTCTGTTTCCTCTTAACAGCCTTCTCCATATTTGAAGGCTGTTGAAGAAAAGGTTGAAAAGAGAACAACCTTAATTCTGTCAGGCTTTCCTCTTGTAAAGAACAAATGATTCCCAACAGTGCTTCTTTGAAACAGATTTCCAGAGGAAATAGCCCTGGAAATTCAGAGAATGGCTAGATTGGGTTCTGATATGGCTTCCCAGACCCCATTCTGAGCGCAGCCCACAGAGGAAAATGCCTGCTGAAATACTGGCACAAAACACACCATAGCTCCAACATATGGATCTCAAAAAATCCCTCTCCCTGGCTGCCCCAGCTCTTTCAGCAAACTTCATAGAAGTTTTATATTACAGTATTTCCTCTCAGAGGTTAAACGCTGAAGCAATGTGTTCTACTGACTGCTTGACAATAGGTAGGGCAGGAATCTACCTGTCTTGGCAC
Source organism: Tapera naevia (assembly GCA_033556795.1). Classification (NCBI taxonomy): domain Eukaryota; kingdom Metazoa; phylum Chordata; class Aves; order Cuculiformes; family Neomorphidae; genus Tapera; species Tapera naevia. The sequence goes on along the minus strand of JAUMJJ010000194.1, from coordinate 12,069,359 downwards.
CGTGTTGGGTTAAAGTCTCTCCTGTTCCCCACCAGCACTACTGCGTTAATTGCAAATTCCACAAGAGGTTTTCAGTCCTTGAAAACCCCATTCAGAAACATTCTGGCAGCCCTTTTTGAGCCTCCAGCTGAAACCAGCTCAGATTTTCATTTTGGTACGTAACACAGCTCGTCACTGCGATTGCACTTCTCCCTGCTATGGAGGACCTGGGACTCTCCTGTATCTCACACCAGGGAAGCAGAAGGTCATCTGCACAGAGTCCCCAGGCAAGCTGTCTTGGGTTCTGGTCCTGGCTAGGGAAAAACTTCAGGTAAGGGGACTTCTTACCTCCCTGCATGCTCCTCTTGAATGCAAGCTGTTGAGTTCCCTTTTGGATTTAATTTGAGTTGTTAAGCCATATTAAAATTCTAACTTGTCTGCAGCAATATTTTACACCATAAGGAAGTGAATGATAGCACAGTGATGCATTAGGGCTCTGTACATAGAGCTGCACAAGACAAAATCACCTTTGGGGGCTTTTGCCTTCCTGTTCTGGGCTGGCATGGTCCTGGATGCTGTTGACAGCAGTTACAGTAGAAGGCTACCCAGAGCCCCACATCTTTCTTTGAGAAACAAGCCATTGATCCTTTTGGATTGTGCTCAGGAAACTTCCAGGAACTTCTCTGACTGCTAACGGTTCTCTTCTGACCCTGGTGGGGAACACAGAACCAGGACATCACATAAAATATACTGTATAAAAAAACACACCAGGATGGGCAAAAGTTATCACTTTCAAACATGGTAAACTGCAAATGTGTCCTCCCTTTACCATAAAATCAGACAAGGAGTTGCTGGATATTGCTCAGTTGTGCTACACCGCTTCTTCCACCTCTGATTCTTCCTGCTGTACGTAGGAGCTGGAAGGGAAACTGCTCAGCACTGATTGTGAAGGGATTTTTCTTGCAGCCAGTTAAGCAGTGTTACAAATCTCATTCCTCTGCACTAGTCCTCTGGGAGACAAGTAAGTGGAGAGTCCTGTCCTAAGTATGCAGATTGGAGAGAATCAAAAAGATTGAGGGCCAACCGTTGTTATTCCATATGCCATTGGTATGACTTAAATGGTCCTGCCTTGCAATGGCGCTCTCATGGGAACATATGTCCTTCAAACCCTTAAAGCAAGCATAGCTATGCTCACTTACACTGCTGCTTCCTCCTTGCTTGCTCTCAAAGAGCAACCAGAGGATAGAACTCTGCTCTACCAGGGAACTAACTCAAAAACCAAAATTAGCAAATCACTGTGCACATGAAGATGGCAAAGGCCACTCCTATGTATCACTATAAAAAATAACATTAATTGGCATGCTTTGCAATTTCCTGTACAACCCATAATTAGGTTAGATAAGAACTAGCACTGTCTAAGTGCTATAAATGTCTAAATTAAGTTATTTTGAAAGTGCGCAGCACTTTGACATTTGAGAGTTCAGACTAATTGCAGTATTGAAATAAAATTGCTTCTGTTATTTAAAAGGTCATTATCTTCTTCGGGTAGATATATTAGGACTATTTTCCACTCTACTGAGCTGTTCTATTTAGTACAATTAGACCTGCTTGAGCAGATTTCTAGTGGGCCTCCTCCCACTTATCACAGTCCCAGCACTGAGGGCCTGTAAATATACAGCCCGAATACAGAGTATATATTCAGCTCATAATCGGGCTCTGAAGAGCCAAGAGCTGCCCAGAGCTTGAGACACGTATCATGAACCCTACAGGCTGCTGCACCCAGCAAGGTGGCAACTGTGTCCTTATACAACCAAAGTCAATGAATGCCATGTTATAGGCAGAAGTCTGCCTGCCCGGCAGACAAAGACTTTGGAGCAAATCAGAATTTCACCTTCCCAAACAAATTACCTCATAGTGTGACAGCAATTCTGATTATTTCAATGATACTACTGGAACCCTTTGTTTACAACATGCATGGTCCCACTGCTGCAATGAAGATATGCTTTTCTTGCTTACTGGATCTGGAGCTCTACAAGTGTGATAGTCAAAGGTGGGAACTTAAATGACTACACCCTGACTGCATTTTACTTTGGTTAGTCCAATGTTATCATTAAGGTAAGTAGGTATAAAGACATAAGCATTGGCAGAGCAGATTTGACGCGTTACCATCTCTCCAATAGAGACTGCTGCAGTCAAGAGACCGTGGGGAATAAACTAAGTACAGGGTTGGCCAAAGAGCACTCTCACTATTCATTCTAGTGGCTTAATCCCTGTGCTCCCCCCATAGCAGCTGAGCATCCCACCAAAACCAGAGTAGCTATGGCAGCACAACTCTGCATTGTCCCTTGTTTCATGGAACAGGGAGAAGCGAAGTCCTTAGAGCCTCCTGTGCAAACTGAACAAGTAGACAATTTCTGACCTGAAACAGGGAAATTCCTGTGCCGTTGTTGAACAGAGACAGCTTCTCCCCCGTCAGTAGGAGGTCACAATGTTCTACCACAGAGACTCACCTGACCACCTCAGCTCTAGTCAGAACACTCACTGTTTTTCTCTCAGTGACTGCCCTATATCAACAACCCTCCACATGCTTAGGGTTGCAGCATTTGAGTATAAAACACACCAAGTGGTCACTGATCACGGATACAGCTGTCCCAATCACAAGGTCTACATTTGCTTGGTACTCATTACAGTAAATATCACTCATAGTCACCAAGATCCCAATGTACTGATGAAGGCTGCCTGGTTCTGGATACTAGGTTTCCACAAGACATTTAATTCCAGTGTAGGAAACAAGAGGATGGGTCCCTTTTAAAAACTTCACGTGGCAAATGTCAAGGAACCTCCTGATATTTGGGAAAAGCTTTGATGACAACCTGTGTCTGTAAGAAAAAAAGCATAGGGGAGGCTGGCATTCCTCTACCAGCCCTCTTGCCTCTGGCACCTCCCCATCAGCCTGGCTGACTTCAATGACAGTAATTTCATTACCCCAGTAATGCAACAACTAGTCTGATCCCTAAGTGATGTGTGTCACTATAAGAATTCATTCCAGATACTTGGCTCAGAGGTGTGTAGTACCAAGCAGGAGAAGACAAGAGAGCTAGGATCAGGTACAGAGTTTTCTGGGCCTGTTTTCAACTTCCTTGGGAAGTCCCTCCTGAAAAAGTAGAGACAAGCATGACAGGTTGCATTTTCATGCAGAAGGAAGCATATTCCTGTAAATTATTTTAGCTCATATGGCTCTTGGATAACTTCCCTTGCGACATCCATAGGTGATTCTGAATGAGATGATCTTCTTGCCAATATCCTCTTATAACAATCTTTGAGATCCTTATATGAAAAGGACTTGGGAGCAGTAGCACATGGTGGCAATCATAAAGGAAACTTTCCTGTGGGAGTTACAGATCCGTTTCCATGGATTTCTCAAAAAACAATTGAGCAAATTCTTTTTTTATGAGGATGCAAAGGCCCTGTAGTGCACAGGCAGCTCTGCAAATATTGCTTCACTAGCGTTTATTAGCCAACAGAAAGCTACAGAAATCAGACAGTATTTAATGCTCACTGTAAAATTTATAAGACTTCTATTGCCGAACAAGGAAGCAAGATGGTCTGTGCAATAACCAAATAAGTGTGATTAAGGCATTTTAGGCTTTATAGTCTCCAATTAGATTAAACTGCTTTTTAAAGTCACATAAAGGTTGTGCTATTTCACATTTCTCTTCTTGGTTTCCCTACAGGGCAGAGTTAAGACTGTGCCTTATTTCTTCATTTCTTGTCCTAATGGGATTGAATTTCTTTTAAGGGTAATTCTCACCCTGAGCTACTTACGTCTTGCAAAAGCTGGTTCTGCGATAATTATGACACTCTGGTTGCACTGGGCCACTTACAGTAACAATGGAGTTATGCTGAATGTCTTTGCTGTGGAATTGCTCTACTTGCTTAATTTTTCAAGTGTCTTCTAGATCCAGTACCCCTGCATCCCATGCAGCCATTAGAGAAACAGTAACACATCAGGATGCCCCCCTCTGCAGGCACCACTACTGCCCCTGAGCTAGCACCAAGAATTGTCTATGTGTCAGTGAAAGCTACCTCCACATCTAGAGCTGACAGAATTTCATGGGCATTCATCATTTACACAGGAGACCAACACAAATATAAAAATAATTGCTTGTAAGAGTGTTGGTTTCAAAGCTAATTGTTCAACCATATTATACAAATTTGTAGCAAAATCTTGATATCACAGAGTCTTGCCTACAGAAAAATGACCAACTGTCACACACATTGGCTGTCTTAGATCTAGGGAGTACGAGGACTGCCAAATGCTTACATTTGTGCCTGAACTCTGCAAGCAGGGAAGGGTGCTCTTTGTACTCACAGCATACATTTCTTCCCATGGCTTATGACTCTGGGAAAAAATCCTGTAGAGTTAGAGAAGAAACCAAAGCTTTCTCAGCCAAGCACTGCTGTATAACAGATCACTCCTAATTAACATTTTCACCACTGCAACCCACCTCTATCCATTTGTCTTTTATATTCTCTCAGATTACATCTCCCTGAACATTAGAATGCACTTGACTCAGGAACAGATCAATTCTTAACCTCTTGACTTCTGTTCACACATGTACACTTTAGATTTGTTCTCTCTGATCCAAAACATCAGCTGATACATCTTCAAGAGAAAGACAAGATGTAAGAAAACTGATGTTAGTCACAAGGAGATAGATTTGTCAAAACCATGCATGTCTAGCCTGCAGATGGCCTGATCTTATACTACACAAGCACAGGTTGATGTCTAGAGTACTGGAACCATTACTTCCAATTATGGGAGGGGAAGAGGAAGGGAAGGGAAGATGAGCATGGTCCACCTTTGTTCTATAGGGTTACTTTGATTGCAGAAACTGATGCATTTTGGCCTGTTTTCAGTGGATGTTTCATTGAGCACAGAAAAGGATATCATTCGAGTCATCAAGTCATACACTTGGAGGTTAGAAAGGATTACCAGCCAGGTCATCTGTGTAGACATTATGCAGCCTTCCTTGTAAGTCTGCATCATGAGCTAGCCTCAAATTACTATGTTTTCCACAGGTAATTACTTACTGTGGAGGTTAGGCCAGGCTGTGGGATGGTTGGAAGGGAACATGTCTCAGGAAGGAAGCTGCTTGCCATAGGAGGTTTTGTTCATTCAGCAACATAATTCAAAAGAAGAGTCATGAACAAAGCAATGCCCTACAGGAAGAAGAAAGTTGATAGTGTAGTTAGAGGAAGACTGATAAAACTTGCCTTCTACTCCAGATTATTCCTAATGAGTCTGGCAACTCCCCAGCATGAAGATTTTGGTAAGTAGTCGTTCTTCACATTCCTCAGTCCCTGTCTGTCCAGTGCAACACGCACAGGGCTCTGCCCCTGCAGTGATAATCAGTCTCAGTGTAATGGAAACCACGGAACTTTCTTGGCTCTGCCTATTCAGGCATTTGGTGGAATGAACACAAGGGCCTTCATGGCTATGATGTCCTTTTTATTCATCCTGCCCTGACCTAGTTCTGTATGTAAGATAAGGCACTCTATTTCTTCAGCAGGTAAAGGAAAGGCAGGATAGAAGGGGATTTATCAGTTTAGCTCCTTCAAATTCTTATGTGTTAAGGAGCTTGATTTTTCACACATTCTCCATCTCAACTAGGGACACAAATGGCACTTAAATTTATTACACCATGGCCTCAGCCTTCTTACACTAAAAATACCCATTTCTACTGTGCAGAGTGATTATAAAGGTAAATGCAGAAGTCTGTCTTATATACTAATACTCCAGAGAACATCAGGACAAGACTGGGAAAGAAAGCATTGTAGGAGGGGAATGAATGTCGACCAACTGTCAGATCTTCATCTCCACCCATTCCATGCATTTTGCTTGCCTTACTCACTATGAAAAAAATCCCAAGCCAGTTTAGACTGGAGAAGAGAAGGTTCCAGGGAGACCACATGGTGGAATTCCAGTACCTGAAGAGGGCCTACAAGAAAGCTGAGAAGGGGCTTTTTATAAGGGCAAGTTGCGATAGAATGAGGGAGAACAGCTTGAAATTGAAGGGGGAAGATTTAGATTAGACATTAGGATGAAATTCTTCATGATGAGGGTGATGACACACTAGTACAGGTTGCCCAGGGAAGCTGTGGATGCCCCCTCCCTAGAGTTGTTCAAGGCCAGGTTGGTTGGAGCCTTGAGCAGCTGGTCTGGTGGGAGGTGTCCCTGTCCACGGCAGGAGGTTTGGAACCGGATGATCTTTAAGGTCCCTTCCAACCCAAACCATTCTATGATTCTATGATTAGAAAACTCAGGATTACACCATAACACATTCACAATGGGGCTGAATGAAGGTCCCAGTGTCAATCAGGGAATTCCTACCTTCACTTTGCAAACAAAATAGTTTTTCTGAAGGCATGCATACATTTGCATTCAGATTCAGGGAAGGGGAATGAGTAGAAATAGAGATATTAACATACTTGTATGTTAATAAGAACAAAGATATTGCAACAAATTCCCACAATATTTGTTTGAATCCTTAGTATTTTCTGATTCCATGGTGTTAAAATCAGAATATGTTGATTTTATTAAGCTACATTGCTCTTTGGCATAATCAAAGCAGTTTTATTTGCTAGCTATTATTTATGAAATACAATGTATTATGCCAAATCAATATCTAAAATAACACTTAAAATACAAAAATTTTCTCAGGACAAATATTGCAAAATCTATTTGTCTATGTGCATGTCTGTCAGCGTCTCTCTCTCAGCTTTGGAGCTCTTTATCTAATTTCAATTAGAGTCAGTCCAACAAATCCTTTGTGAGTCAGTCCCCAACCATAGGCTTCCAGTTTTCCTGACTCTTTCATGCTCTGAAGGGTAATATTCACTCTGTCTCAAAGGTTGAAAAAGCAAGACTTCTTGAGTGTTTCTCCCTATCCATCCACAGACCAGCAGCAGACTCTTCCCCAGTCATCACCAACTAGGATCTTGGAGGAATTTCTTGAGAAAGAAAAAAAAACAGAGAAAAATGTTAGAAAATAAGATGCAAATAGGATCAAAGCTTTCTCCTGTATGTGTTACAATTAAGGAGATGCAATATTCAGGGGAGCAGATTATCTTTAATGCTAAATTTGAAGATCAGTGATACGGAGTAGACAGATTCATACTTCAATGACTGAACTTAGAATTGGATCCAAACTTTCCTGGAGTTCAGTGGGTTAGTTGTGGACAATCTAGCCAGATCAGGGGCTTTTACCCTTTTCTTATTGTGAGACTCTGTAAGCTTTAATTAAATCTGTTGGCTGGCTTCAGAATTCTGACTTGCCAGGGCATAATGTCATGGCTTTAGACATGGAGATCTCTGCTGCATGAAGTGCCATTTGCACTAAAGAAACTAACAGCTCCCTTCCCCCAACTTTCCCACTTCCTGTGTGTCAAACTCACTAAGTGCTCTAAATCTGAGCATACAGAATACAGGAATTATTTTTGCAACTATCAAAATGCCAACAGTTTTGGAGAGAAAGACAGCAACTCTTTTACAGTGCATTGTAACATCCCGTGGTAGGAGATAACAACAGATATTACAGCCAGATGAAACTGTAGGAGGGGATTGCGTAAACTGAGTAAACAGTGCAAACTGAGTAGAGTTTAACAAGAAAGTTGTCCTTCGGCCAAAAATTTCCTGTTTTCATTTTAAGGAGATGGCATTTCCAACCACTCCCAGGATACTGGCATTTCTGAGGTGCAGAGACAGTTCAGCAGCTATCGATCTCTATTAACTGCTCTGGCTGAAAGCTGCTCTTCCTCCTGGGTTATCTCCTGTCTCATCACCGACTATCCCAACCTCCTTCGCTAAACAGAGTTGGCCAGGCCAGCTCCCAGAGTGACTGCGTTTGGCTAAGGTAGAGTGATTCACCGGAGATTTTAGAAACATCAACACTATCAAAACACAAACCGCACCAAACTAACAACAAAAAGCAACCCAAAGACAAAACCGCAGTAGTATTACAAAGTTTAGAATAAAATAACCCCCCCAGCCGACTTAGGACAGAGCCGTGGAGACCCCGAAGCTGGCGTCGTGCCCTCTGCTGGGCACCGCCCGTAGTGCGAAGGACAGTACCTGGATACAGCCAGCGCTGTCACTGCTGGACTGATCTTACTTGATTTTCCAGTCAAGGCAAGGCTGGGATTCAGTTCCCGACAGAGAACAAGATGTTTTCCACACTTGTTACCTGTTATGTGGTTTAAACATAAATATTTAGAAAGTATCTTGGGGCAGCATGGATGGGATTGTTATTATTTACGGTCAGCATGTTGTTAAGTTGAGAACAAATATATTTAATCTCAGCCTGTGCTGTTGCAAAATAGGCCCATCCCAATTTAATTTGTGGCTATGATAGTTACATGTGCTGACGTGCGGCTGTATCAATTGTGTGCTAAATTGGATTTGTGTATTATTGCTTTCTAAATTGCATGCCTAGTTCAGCAAAATTGTTCATCAGTTTTCACTGGCTCTGTGCTTAATAAGATGCCCCACAATACTTTGCTGCCAGGATATAATACAACTCATAATTGCCTAGTAAAAAGAAATTGCATAAAGCCCTGGTATTATCAGCTTATCTAAATCTGCTCATAACAGAACCAATAATTAAATGCTGAGAACATTTCATATACACGTACATACACACACCCCTAACAACACAACTCAGTCATAGTTACTTTGGTCTTTTAATGACTGTGTTTTGTATTAATTTTATTTTCTTTAATGTGGAGAGTGAGATGTGGGAATATTTGGCCATTTCAAATGATTTGAAGTCATCTGAATAGTTTAAGGGAGCATGTCACTGCTTTGATTATACCTCTCAAATCATTATTAAAGAACACTGTTGCAGTATGTGCCTGCAAACACGTGTCCTTATGCTCATGTGCAAACAGGTGTGTGTCTGTACACATTATCAGATGCCAGGAGTCAGTGCATGTCTTCTATGATCCTCTATCAAAAAGGTGCATCAGGAGAATTCTGCTGTTCCCTTGGACAGCTTTTAAATCCCCATTTAGAAAACTGTTTAAGATATAAATTTCTAAAATAGCTGAAATCTCAGTTTGTTCATAAACATTCCTATGAAATTGAACCAGAGTAAATACGACATGGAAACATCTGATATAGAAAGTTGTGGTCAAGTACTCAGGAAATTCTTAAAACAAATTGGACATTTATACATGTAAAAAGAATCTTCAAAATGACTACAAAATACTACAATGATTTGGGAATTTCTGGATTTTACTTACAGCAATCTTTATTAGAGATGATAATTAAATTGAATATGCAGTGACCACAACCAGGCTATCTCATATCTGGCAACTCTGCTGTTCTTGCAACTTCCCTAGAAGCATCTGGCTCTAACTACTCTGAGGCATGACAAAAGGTAGGGTGGGCACCTGGTCTGGCATTTCCTATATGCCTCTGTACATATAACAAAAATATATAAATAAATGTTTTCACATAGCGATTTAAGTAATGTAGATACCAAGTTCCACGAACAGCAGTTCTGAAGATCTCAGTGGTAATGCCAAATTACTGTATGGTACCTTTTTATGCAGATGTTGCATCTACAACTCAGTATTTATGGAAATTTTATGCCTAAAATTGAAGCAATAGAGAATGTCTGTAATGAGGATCACAGCAAAGAAGTGGTGTAAATTATACATGCTAGTGCCACAATTCCTTTCTGTTGTAAAATGTCCTGTGAAGAGAAGCATGCTGTGCTATTTAGGATGTGACTTTAAAGCTCCCTGGCAGTTTCAGCCCCTGTATTTGTTAGAACAGAGAAATTAAGTTGAGGGTTTTTTTAATACTGGTCAGCACCATAGCCTCATCATCTTATTAACTTCAGTTCTGCAAGCCAGGGTATCAGCTTCAGCTTGGCACAACCTTGAATAAACAGCTCCATGAACTAGGGCCTGCTTCTGATCTCCCACCAGTTCAAAGGGCCTCTGGTACCATTTAAGGTGGTAAAGACAACAAAATTCCCTGTTGTTCCAGAGCAGTATCTGGCACTGCCTCCTCTAATAGTATGCCAGGATACTTTAGAACAGGCCATCAGCAGAGGTACCAAGGGAATGGACTTGACAGTTCATTAGTTTCACAGGTTTATACAGAAAGGTGTCTATCATACTTGACAGAATCCACGGCAGAGGCTATGAAGAAGCTTTCAGCTTTATCCAAGCAGGATATGCCCATGAGAGTGGTGGCTCAGGGGTGCTTTCTGTCTCTAAATGCAGGCTAGTTGTTACCCACTAGATCTGCTTCTGGTTACAGTAATACTGTACCAGTCACCTGCAGCATCCCCCCTTCACACCACAGTAATCACACACAGCCTTAATGCTCACAAACAAACAAGGTCTGCAGCACACAGTCACACTGCAGCTCATGCCCACCCTGTGGCCGTACCTGTGTTGCCTGGCTCTTGCATCACACCTCTCTGCAGTCTCAGCCCAGCAGCTTGGTCTGAGGTATTGGTGTATTCAGTCTTCCACAGCTTTGCCAGCAAGGAGGTAAAAAATGGAAGAAGCATTAATTATTACAATGGAACAATAAAGAGATGTGGTCATCTGCTTCTCAGCAAAGGGGTGGACACCAGACTTCTATCATCATAGCAGGATTTTGCATCATCTCTCCCTTGGCCACGGTTCTGCAGGTTATCACACTGGACAAATGTATGCAGGGAGCTGGTGGGGTTGTGGGGCTGACACACTAGTGAGGATCTCAGTAACCCACCAGACTGGAAATGGAACTAGCAATGAATTCCTGCTCCTGAGAAAGAATGACTTTCTAAACTGAATTGTGAACCAACTCTCAGAAAACAGTTTCAAACATATTTCAGATGAGCAATATAATTTTTACTCCCAAAACCACACCAGAATGAAAATCACATTTTCAAAACTCTTCTGAATGGCAAAGACTCCTTCATTCAGGAGGATAAAAGTTGATAGGCAGCAAACATTTTACTTTGATTTCCAGCTTCTGCCCTGTGATGACTTTTTAAGGAAGTGGCACAGGCTTTTAGTAGCTCTGTCCCTCAATTTAGGATTCAAAATTCTGCCTTGGTCTACAATGAATCACTATTCCCTTTTCTCTCCCCCACCCACCTACCCTCACCACTCCATCTGTGCTTCCTGTGATGATGATGCTGCGTGTGTCCCAGTCCATCACTTCAGCAAAGCAGCAGCAAACAATAAGACTTTTGGGGCTGCAGGTGGTGTTAACGCTTGCAAGAAGCTGGCCATTAACTGTCCACAGATATAGGTAAGATCCAGCACAAGAGATAATATCACCCTGTAACAAAGCAAGAAGCAATGTTTCAAAATCCTGCACTCATCCTCCTCATATCTCTTAAGTGCTGACTGGAAATTACAGAGTTGCTTTGACTTAAATTCCAACTTTCGTTTTGCTTCTGGGCAAATGATATAAACGACAGAAAGTAAAAATGACTTTTTTGTTTCTCATTAAAAATTCTCACATTTTTACATCATAGAAACCTGTATCAGCTGTCTCAGATTTAGTAAGAAATAAAGTGGGTTTTTTTAATTTGTAAAATTAAATAATTTCTTTACATGTTCCCTTTCCATTGAAAATCCAGGCTTTTAGTAAAAAAGCAGACTGACCAACGGAACTCACTGCTGTCAGGGACAGCAGCTGTGCCCAGGCAATACCCAGCACAGGTTCTGGGCCAGAACTAGTGCTCTTTTAAAGTTTTACAAAGAAACATTCTCTTAAACAAGGATATGGTGTTCACCTTCTTAGCTGAGAAGCTTTTAGTGATTTCACAATCCTCCTCTGCCCCTCACAGGGAGCTTAATGTCATCGCATTTTTAGACTGTGCATTGCATTTGACCAATGACCAGCTCAGCATTCAATGACAACACTACTAATGCAGAAAACATCCTTTGCAAATGAATCGCTCCTTTCCCTTCTGTGCAGGTGCATAGTCTTAACCACAGACTGCACAGTAAGGAACAAAAACAGAGGCAATCCTTAGGGGCAAGAAACACATAGAACCAAGAGCCAATGCTGCAATATTAAATGGTCTTATCAAAACTGCATTTTGATCAAGTTACTAACTGAAATTCCACCTAACCTTTCCACCCTTGATGCATACTGAAAACCAGCTAAATAGAACACCATCAGCAAAGTCATCTGATTCAGGCAAAGGGCAGTGTGCCCTTAAATTAGCAGCACACATCTGGTTTAAATCAACTAACAACACACTTCACCTCTGCCTGATTTGGGGCCAGAGCTCTTCACACTGCAGGGCAGAATTCTGGAGATAAACAAGGATAGCACATTCAAAACACAGTTGCCAATATTTAAAGAGATTAAATTTCAGCTACCTTATCTGCCTGAGAGTACATAATGTCCTGGCATTTGGTAATGTTCTACAGTGTTTTTTACATCTAGACCAGGAATTTAAAACTAACTGAAACCATTAGCTACAGCAAGATTTTACAGTCCTCCTTAGCTTATAAACTTTTGGGGACAGCCTTTTTATTTTGTGTCTACGTGATACAAACACCAAGAGATCTGAATCTGTAAATGGCGCTTCTAGATGCTCAAGCAAATATAAAAACTAACAATCACATAACAAAGCGCTGTAGAGGGTTTATATTTCATAGAAAAGTATGTTGTTCAGAAATGTGTTTCCTTCAAAACTTTCCTTCAAAACATTCTGAATTTTCCAGGAAAAAATCTTGTTACCAAATACGTAATTTTGTGTCAATCAAAATATTTAATTTAGCATAATGGAAATTTTGTTCGTATCTTCATGTTATAATATATGTGTGCATATATAAAATTTAAACAAAAACACATTTCAGACTTAAGCAACCTGTTCTGCTAATGTCGAAAAGAGTTTTTTCACCCACAACATATGGACCTCTTCATCTGTTCTTCCTTGAAGTTTCAGATATACTTTCCTGAGGTCTTTCCCTCTTTTAAATGAACCATTCTGCAGACTGTTGTCCAACTAGTTTAACCATTTCCATTCCCTGCGGAACTGCTCTTGGGTCAATCATCAGAATGGTCCTGGCACAGACCATCTAATTTTTGGACACCACCAGAAGAGGAGGTACCAACTACAAAGGCCACAGTCAATGGTGGACTGTTACTTAGAAAGGAGAGGTCTCCATCTTTGTGGGGTCCCAAGCCCATGGTCTGTGCCAGCCCACCCACTCATTTCTGGATTCACGGCACTGCCTCAGCTGACTTCATAAGGGACCACTAGAGTATTCTGAACTGGCCTGCTGAAGCCACTGGCCATTTTACACTAACCAGGACTCTTGGGGCTGGAAGCTGAGCTGGCACTGAAGAGATTGCTTAATTTCCCACCCTCAATTACTAGCCAAACGATTAGCCAAGCATGGCTAATAGATCTCTGATACGAGTTTATTCTTTTGACACAGACTAAGTAGAGAATGTCTGCCTAGTTTCTTACTGCTATGAACTCAGTTTTGCCTCTCTTGGTACAAGATCCAATAGTGGATCCATGCTGGAATTGAGTAAGCAGCTGGAACCTTGATCTAGTATAGTAACAGAGACAGGAAATAGGAATGCCTAAGCAACATTTTCAGGAGGTATAAAGTCAGAAAAAAAATAATCCAGAATGTTTACTGTAAAATCCAATATGAAATATTTTCCTATCAACACGTATGAAATTCTGGCCAGGCACAGATCAAAACAGATATAGCCACTGCTATTAGACCTCTTCCCACACCTGAGAATAGAAAGGAAAGCAAAAAGCCAACATCGTTATCTCAAAGGTGTAAGGTAATTGTCAGCTGAGGTGGCAGATTGAGGTCTAACATGTCTCAGATGACACGGCTCTGCTATGTGAATGTCAGGAGAAATTAATGAAATAATGGAGGCAATAAGGTTATGGGTGAGTCAAAACTAGGAGCTACTAGGATAATGCTTCATGATCCATAAACTAAAATTTGCTTAATCCTGCTATCTACCCATCCAAAGATGCTTCTACTTAGCTACTCAGTCTAATATGTTGCTTTTAGTGCTTTCCTCTCATCGTTAAGAACACTATTAGCAATCTCTGTAGAAAGAAAAAAAATCAATGTATCAGACTCTCAGGATTTTTTTTATGTTGGGAAGAGAACCCATTAAATTATCATGAAATGTTCATGGATGCATCAGAAGAAAGATGATAAATGAAGATCTTACTGTTGAATTGTTGATGGCAACAGAACAGAGGCTTGCCCCATGGGCAGGAAGCTGGTTTATGTACGTCAGCTGGTTCAGATCCCAAATGATGCAGGTTCTGTCATCAGATCCACTTACAAAGATGCTGTAGGTCACTGATGCAGCAAGGCAGGTCACTGCCTGAGTGTGCCCATATAAAGCCTAGTGGAGAAAAAAACAACCATGAAACCACAGCAGAAGGTGCTGATTTACTAAGGATCCACATTTCTACTGTCATTTACTTAGTAAGAACAAGAAACCTAGTCATTCTTTGGAGAACAGAAAAGGGTATGACAGCAAAATACCAAAGGATCACATGGAAGCATCCTTGCCCTCAATTTGTGGTTGACAAAGTTGAGGCTTACAGAGAGTATATGACTTGTCTCAAGTTGCACAGTAACTCAGAGCTCTTGGCTTACATTCCAGACCCTACAACAGTGCTTTGTGCTTTGCAACAAAACATATTTTTTCTCTTCAGTCTATGCAGTTTTACATAAAATTTGTGTGGAAATTACTGTTTCGCAATATTTAAAAAACATTTTGAAATACAACTTATTAGGATGTATTTCTGTGACCTTCTTAGCCTTTTCTTTCTGTTTTTTTACACAAGTACTAATATTTTCCCAATTTTAGTTAAGAAGAAAAACAGGATTTGGGCAGAATTTTTGCTTTAAAGCCCTATAGGAATTCCTTTCTCTTTCATCATTAGTCAATATTTTTTTTTTTATTGCTGTTTTATATGTTCTGAAGACATAAAGAGTGCTCAGTTTAATTTAATCTTATTTAAACAGCTTCATAAAAACCCACAATACATTAGGCAATTTAATAGCACAGATAGAAGTCATGATTGAAGTATACTGATGACAATTGTTTAATCCAGCATTCTCAAGCAACAGCAGTATACATTCTGCTGCATAGCCACCAATGATGGTAAAGCCTATAGGGAAACAGAGAAAGTCTTTCATAGCTTTCCTGAAAAGCCTCGTGGGGCTCAATTTTTAGCTGCCTTGCTGTAAAAAATAAGACATACTAGTTTTAATGTTGGTTTTAACAATAAATTCCTATTCCCTGCTGACTTTCTCTACATGACATAATTAGCACAGCTTCAGGGTCTGTCTCAGTCCAGCATGAGGCAAGAGAGCGACATGTCCTGAGTGATTTTTGCAAACACATCTCATACTCTTCTCCAGTGTGTGACTGTGAGGCTGTACTCTTGCTGGCTAACATGTGCTGCCACTTGCCAAGGTTACTAGAACAACAGTATTCAAACATCAACCCACTGGTGAAGAAGCTGAGCTGCAGCATGCTGCGTGCTGCTGAAGGTGACCTGCAACTGTGAGGGATGAATTTCAGCTTGTGATTTATTCTGCTCAGAGGAACTGCTAACTAGAAACATTGGCAAAAAAACAGTCTCTCTAACATTGGTCTTCAGAGATTGGAAACACTTTCAACTGAGCATTGCAAAGGGCCTCAGCAATAGCTTTGGACTGGTTGTAGAACAGTTCCTTTACATAGGACTGACATAATCCAGTGCCTATGCCTGAGAACTGCACAAGACCTCTGAAAAAAAGAGCTGAGACAAAGCTGGTTCAAGATCACCACATTTCTTGCCCTTCCTCTAAAGTGCGAATGGAAACGTGTGTGACAGTATTCAGGCTGAGAAGTCAAGGCAAGCTAAGTTCTTGTACAAGTTTTAATCAAAACCAATTTTTTCTTTTTTTTTTTTTTAACCCCAAAAGACTTCCCACCTGGCAGAGAAGTGCTTTAAATACAAGCTGAATGTAGAAGAGAGGGCTAGAACTGAGCATAGGTGTAATTGCAGCTTCAATCTACCAGTGTCTCAATGCATATTCATGCAAAACCAATTGTGCAGTATTAGCTGTCTACCCTCTTCTTACTGTAAAGACTGTTATTTCCCTTAACAGGAAATATCCCACAGCATATCTGCAAAAAACTGAGACACCTGTCTCCAGCGTCAATCTACAAACATCAAAAGGCTGAAAAAGAGGGCCAGCCTCACTGCAGGAATGCTCAATCCATGAAAATTTAAACCCAGTTTGACCACCCAACTTCACTGTCTGACACGGACACAGACACTTCACAACTATGCTCCACAGCTCGCTGAGAGGTGTCTGAGGCAGACTGTACAGCTTGCCTCCGTGCTTCCCCCAGTCTAGTGTTTTGTCTGGCCCGGAAATGCTGGGGGCTGGACCACAACGATCACTCTGCTCATGAACACTGAGAGATCTGGTAAATTGCATGGATCAATACTGAGGCTATTATGCTCAATCTTTAGTCTTCCACAATACTGTGGAAGCAGCCTCTGCTAGAGAGAGAAAAGTGACTTTTTTCTGCTGAAATACAGTTTTTGTACTTTACTGCTTTCCAAACCAGAATGTGTCAGTCCCATGAGACAGCTGGTAAGTGAATAGCATCCACTTTATAGCACATCAGCTTTACTTAAGCAAAGCTCACTCTTTCAGGAAAGATGATACAATTTTTTTTGTTCAGCAGAAAAAGCCGCCACCATGAAACAGTGAATTACATGAAAGCAGCAAGTAATTCACTGGAAGACATTTAGGACCATAGTTCAAATCTACATCTATGCCAGACAGTCATCAAAAAAAGCCTCTGCTAGCAAAGAGAAGGCAAAAAAAAATACAGAATTTGTCATTGCATGATCTCATGCTACTTTGTGGACCTTGGGTCATATCAGATTAATCACAATGAAACACATCAGCAAAGCTGATTTTACATTGTTAAAAAGAAGGGATATTGGAGATAAAAGACAGTCCCTTCAAACTGTTGCCTGAAACTCAAACTGACACCTTGACTAAATTATCAACATTTTGATGTTGATATAAATTACTGCTTATGCTTTTCTCTATGCTGTTTCTTCCATTTTTATGTCCACGTCCTAGTTTGGAAAAATAACCAGCTGAACTAAAAGGTCATCACTGAAGATCTTGTCTCATATATCTGGCTTTTTCTCAAGCAGGAAACATAAAATTCAGAAGAGAGGCTGCTCTGAACACAGTCAGTCATGTGTGTGTCATGTCCGTGTCCTGTTCCCCGCCCATCCCCGGTTTCAATACACAATACACAAGAATTTCAGGTAAATTAATATCTAAATACTTCTCTGGTATCTCAAAAGACACTATAAATTTTCACATCATTTAATTACAAATAAAATTTGTTTTGGCTCAGAGTATGGAAAGTGATCAAATATCTGAACATCCCTCCAGAGCAAATGAAGAAGCTTCTAGCAGTTGGAGACCTTGCTGATCAGTGAATCCTTTATTGGTTTGCCTAAAAGTAGCAGAGTGTTTTCTGTCTTTTGATTTCTAGGGAAAAGTGGTCCCATGCTGCCTTTCAGATATGATAGAGGTGTACTCTAGTTTTACTTGTAAAATTGAGAACTCACCACAGCTGAACCACAAAAATCTTTCATAAGAATTCACTTTTGTAAATGAAATAACATTTATAGAACTGTTTGATGACTATAGAAGAGCTCCAAATCAACAACCACTAAAGGAACTTGGACAACAAGGACACAAACTCTACCATTCTTAGTGGATGTATCCCTAGCTCATGGAGTGACAGAACAATCTTTTATTTTCTGAATTCAGGTTGAGAGAAAAGAATCAAGAACTGTGCCTAGTTGAGCCTTAATCTCTATCAGCTAATTTTGCAAGGTGTTTTAGAGATCCCATCCATTGCTGTAGGAGCCCAAAACCAAAACTATTCATCTCCAGGCGATACAGGTTTTTGAGCACAATCCAAGAGTTGGCTGCACTTCAAGTGAG
Source organism: Tapera naevia (assembly GCA_033556795.1). Classification (NCBI taxonomy): domain Eukaryota; kingdom Metazoa; phylum Chordata; class Aves; order Cuculiformes; family Neomorphidae; genus Tapera; species Tapera naevia. Next base: position 12,051,314 of record JAUMJJ010000194.1, on the reverse strand, counting down.
GAGAGTTCCTGCCTTATCTTCACTGTTTCTTTGATCATGATAAGCTTTGGAATGGCTGCCAAAAGTAGGGGGGAGGTGCAAGGAAACAAGCAGAATTCATAACTATAGGCTGTGGATATAAGGCATATTATCATCTCCTGACTGTCACATAATACTGCTGATTACTGTTATTTCTGCCTTCTTGATTCACCAAAAGGTGTTTCCTCTGCCATCTTTTGGTTTTCATTAAGTTTCTATAGTAAAAGAGCCGCAGTACTAACCTGTCTCAAGTTTAGGCATTTCACTTTGTCCTTTACCAAGGAAAGTTCCCAGACACACACAACCGAACTTGTTCCAGATGTGATTATGGTAGTTGCTGAAGGGCACACAGCACAGAGGCACTTTCCCCAGTCTGCCATGCACTCAAATGTAGTCAAATTCTGTACAAGAAAGCAGCTTTAAGTCAAATACTCATCTAGTGATAATGTGCATTTATTAATACCAAACGGCAGATTCAATTTTCAAAACCGAGCCATTTCTTTAAATCTGGGAAAGAAAAACTCATCTTAACCACCCACTATGCTCACAGCACTGCTGCATAACATCAACATGCATAGGCTGTGGCCGCAGGCAGTTGTGTCATCTTCCAGGGGCAAACAGGAAGGACTGACAAAGGTCAGTGTCATATGTCTTAGAAGACCTAAGTCCCAATCCCTCTTGTGCTGTAGGCTTCCTACATAACTTCAGGAAATCTCTTTTAGCTGCCTATACTGACAGAATGCAAACATTCGATGTAGGTTGAAAAGAAAGCTCAGGCTGTAATGACCACTGCTAACAGAGTTGGTGGCAGGCTCTTCAACCCTCCTCTTACTTGCACTGAAAATTCCAAACCCAAAGCACTAAATCCCATTCTGTGCCAATGGCTCTGTTAGCAGCACCAAAACCAGCCTATAACAAAGTCGGGTCTATTACATATTGCTGCAATTACAGACCAAGCATCCTCTGCTCATATCTTGCATTAACTCTCCCACACAAGGGGGACAACAAAATGGTGCTAATGATTCTGGTGGAACTGGATGGCACAGCTACAAAAACCATACCACATACAGAACAAACCTTTATTCACTTACAAAGAGGACAAAATTTTCTTTTAAGCTCGTGTCCAGGGAAACTGTTGACCCAGAGTGAACTCAGGCTGAACTCCCAACAACACCTGATAGTGGCTGTGTAATCATGCTCACCATGCTCAGTGTTACCAAGCTCAATGACACCCAGACTTTTGAAGAGACAAACCAAATAATTTATACCTAGGGTGGCACTATGAATTGCTAAGCACTGATTTTAATTGAAATCAATGGAGAAAACTCTGAATACTTTTATACAGGAAGCAGAATGTAAAATACACCTCATGGCTTTTTCCCTTCCACAGACTGTGGGTATGTCTGCAAAAACACAACCATGTGGCTTGCACAAATACCCAAGTCAGTATCTTGCTGAATGATGTATTCTGATATTCTTGTGCCCAAGCCAGCTCAGATATCTTTGTGTGTCATAACATTGTTCAAAACACATCCAAAAATCAATGTGTTTGTGGTAGAGGAAGAAATTGGATCTGTCAAGTGCCCTAACAAGCAGTGTGATGACAGAGACCATTGATTTTTAACAGTAAAGAAGTAAGAGTATCAATGTTCTAGAATAAGAGACATTATTTTGAATGAACTCTTTGGGCTAAGCTTCAGAGCCAGAGGGGAATTGACAGATGGTCCTATTTTAATTCCAGCAGGAATTTCTGCACAATGAAATTTCTAATCAGTAGCCAGGAGACCTTGTATTGTTTTTACAACCTATGAAACAGGGTTTCTCCTTCATTTTGAAAGAAAACATAGTCACTGCAAGTAAAACTTGAGATAATTTAGAGGGGAAATGTGACATTTTTCATCAGTGTAGAGTGACTTTTACTCTATTGGGACATACCGCTTTAGATTCCTTGAGAAGCTTGACTGTGAGAAAGTTCTGTACAGCATCCTCTGAAATGAGCTTCCCAACAGCCCCTGAAATTGGTGCACAAACCAGCCAAAGACCACACACATCATTCATTTGTGGAGTGCTTAGACTTTTTCTTATTTACCTTCTCAGACCCATAGTTGCCAAAACAACAGGTGAAGTCCTCAAATCCCCAGCAGAATGTTTTGCTCCAAAGAGGAGGAATCAAAACCTTGTTTTTTTCAACAGCCAGAATGCCTTTCTCAGTATGAACAATGTGCCCAATAGCTCCCTTAGGATAGTCTGACAAGAGAGAGAATATATTAAATTCTGTTGATTTTAGAGCAGTTATGTTAACTTTCCTCCTTGCTTGGGTGAGGCTGGCAAACTGGGCTCAGTGCTGTGGCCAGGCCCACAGACAGAATTCAACTCTACAACTGAGATTCCAGACAGAACAGTGGAAATGCTCCTCTCCAATGGACCACATAAATCCATGTGGAGGGAATGATGGGCTCTAAAGTAGCTTCTTTTTATTGGCAGACTGCCTTATGCCATGCTCTACAGAGGATGCCAGGCATGTCACCACAGACTCTGTAGTACAGCTAAGAGAGCCCACTGTTCCCACAAAGATATGTGATATAAAGAGCACCACTGTGCGATAAAAATGTAGACAAAACAGTTTTTCCAGGCTTCTTTGTGGTAAGAAAAGTAACAGACTAAAAAAAGATGAAGATAAAGATTAGAAGTAGAAGAAGACAGACAGTATTTACTTTGCTGTTGAATATAAAGAGAAGGAATGGAAAAGAGCGAGCTTCATGTTTCTATTTAACATATTCAGAATCTGAGAGAAAGGATTTAGGTATCTTACAGAAAAAAAAAACAAAACAAACAACTACTCTGAACTCTACAACATAAGCTTCAAGATTTCTCCTGAGTATTTGAGTGTTTTCAATGGCTGCTAACGATACACAAACAACAACTGACAGAGGGATCTTGATTGTGCCAGCCCATACAAAGCTACGTGACTATTTTTGTAGTCTTACAAATCCATATTGACCCCACCCAAGGACTGGAGGACATTCTTTGCAGCACCTTTTATTGCAATTGGTGAGAGCTTCAGATTTTGTAAGCTGCTCATAAATGGAGGAAGAATTCCACTTGAGTGAAGGGACAGCACAGACTCTCTTCCTGATGAACTTTTCCCTTGGGCATTCCTGGATGGATGTGGTTTTGTGAAGAGCTAGAACAAAAGAATGGTATTAAAAAATGAATCTCTATTTGCAAGATCATGCAGGAGAGACATCTGTTTATGTCCTTAATCACAGACCTCAGGACTGTCATACGTGAACCTCTTCACTGAAATAAAATCCCTCTCTTAGTACATTTTCATCAAACTACATCTCTTCCTCATAGAGATAGGAAGCTAATGACAGTGATTCAGGAGAAGAGAGAAGAATATAGATGAGACTTTGAACTGCTTTAATTTGACTGTATCCATTCCCAGACTAGTGGTTACTCATGTCACTGTACTGAAGGAGCAGAACTCAGATTTGATGCCACAGCACAGGAACAGCACGATTAGAAAGTGGAGTCACACACACTTATGTGGGTACATACTGATGTAATACACAATACAGAGTAGTCTGTAGCCCATCTTTCAGCAGATTTAAATTAGAAGCCATACATGACTTAAGTTTCTATTCTTGCTTTCCAGTTGAAATACAAGATGCAAATAAATTTTGCTCTCTGCTCTCATGATAAGGTGGTACCTGCTTTGGTATCTGTCCGAAGTTGCTAATAAAACCCAGGATGGTGCTCTTAATCAGGGGATCTTTAATGTTGTTGAGGTCCATCTTGTCTCCATAGAAGTAAGGGTGGTAGGTGTTAACTGCCTCCACTGCAGCTGAGCCGTTTTGCTTGTGGCCAAAAATGAGATCTATCCAGCAATGGAGGTGTGCACTGACGTAATCACTTTCCAGTGCCTGAGGCCAAAAGAAAATTAATTCAGTAGAGTGTATTCATTACAAATATATCACCACTTTCCAAACCCTGCTGGAGACTTAAATTATTTGCAGTGAATCTTTACACTTTCAGTCTCTCCAGTGCTATCATTTTTAGTACATCCTCACAAACTATGACCAAAGAGATGAAGGGTGGATCCCCACAGGAAAAGGAAGGACAGAGTTCAGCATCCTTGTCTTCACAAACACCAGAAGAAATATCCTCAGAAACAATATAGGCAGGTTTTACCAAGCAAAATGCAAGCACTCTACAGACCTTGGCACATCCTCCAGCTTCCAGCATACGTTAAAGCCTGTGCTATCTATCATGTCTTCACCAACACTGTTACTGACACAAGATGGTTTAAATGAGCAAAACATTTTTTAGCATTTGGTACTACCACCTTGCTCTATAGATAAACTAGAGGTGAATTAGGGTACTAGCCTATTTGTAGAAATATACCTTAGTTATGAATCACACCAAGTGGCAGAGGATTTATTTGAGAAGATACATATAAACACAGATTGGAAAGCAAGATGACTAGTAGAGGGGCTTTAATTTGGGTCTGAAGGATATAGCAGGAGAGGCTGCATGTCACAAACCAGCAAACAGACCGTAGAGCTTGTATTGAAGTTGCAAAGGGTGCTGTAAGCCAAGCCAAGGAGGGCATTTTGCAACAGCAGAGTTGGAGTACAGTTGGGAAGCTGTATGACAGAAGCTTCAAGACTGCTTGGGTTTGATCAAGAAACACTTTGCTACCCTCACAAGGCTTAAGCCCAGACGGTCATAGGACCAAATTTCCTCATCCCAGAAAAATTCAGGGTCTGAACTTCTTTCCCCAAAATAAGAAAAGGCTAACTTGATTAGATTTTCACCCATAGTAGCAGGTGTGTGGATTACTGGAACCAGAAGAAGACCCAAACAGCAAGTTCATAAGCAGTGGACAAGAGTTTGAGTTGAACCTTTACCTACCTCCAGTTTAGGCAGCCTTGCCAATGAGGCTTCACTAAATGCTACTGCCCCTGCCATCACCTGCCCCTCCAAATTTTTGGGCATTCCCAAATGGCCTTGCCCAATGATTTAAGCAGCAGTGTTAAGCGTTATTAAAAATACTTTCCTATCTCCAAACCATTTGACTGTGCAATACTCCCTGATGCTCAGTTAAAGGTCTCCCAAGCAGACCATCCCACCCAAAGCGCAGCAGAAATAAACAAGCTAATGGTATCCAGAACAATGGCTCATTTCACAGAGCAGACAGTTAGCCCAGTGCAGCTGCTATAAATGACCCTGCTATAACAATCACAGGGCAGCTCAGAGAACAAGCATGGCATACAATCTGTCCCCTGCAAACAACGGGAAAACACTTACGAACAGACTCAGAACTCAACCTCATTAATAAATGCAGTTAGTCAATGAATTACAAACTGTAAATTTTGCCTGGCATCACTACCAGAGCAAAACAAAGCAACCAACAGAGCTGTAATTGTGTAGACTCTCAATATTTCACTGAGCACTATGACAAGCCCAATGAGGGAGGGAGCACTTGCAGTCTAAGAAGGAAGTAAATAAATTTCTTTAGTATACTAAATTTCTAACTTATTAAACATAAAACTGGGAGCTACTCACAGTTTAATGTTAAGAAAAAATCTTTGCACTTGTATTTTTTAAAGGAATATCAAAACTTCATAACAGTGTTGACTGGTATCTGTTTAATGCACCAAACTCACTGTGAAGCTTACTGATAATGACCATGACACTGATAACAATTACATCCAGTCTTGTGGATTATTTCAGAGGAGACAGAAACTCTGTTTCAGAATTCAAGATCTCTAATGCTTCACTTCACAGTAAGAACTACTTTCCCAGGCAGATCAATCAACTTTCAAAAGTAAGATTTCTTGCACCTTCCTGTGTAACATGCAGTAGAAGATACGGTTAGAGAGAGATTATCAGAGTTACTGCAGAGGTCTGATAAGGTCTGGCAAATCATTAAGAACACAAATTTATAAATATGATCTTTCATTTGCCAAATTGCTCCTATTTGTGATTTCAGTTAATTTGTAGAAATTGTGTAGCTTTATCAGCTGTGCAAATGTTATCAAATAGTGCAGCTTAGTGGAAGCAGACCTATGAAACAGAACAGATGGTAGAGAGGGCCCAGTATTCACATTACGTGCACTGTGGGGGCTTTACTTCAAACTAGATCTAGTCTGCTCCCACAGGCTGAGTGCCACCAGCATCTGGAGCACACAACTGGAGTGCAGGTTTTGGTTTCATTTCATCCAAAACAAATCTAGTTCACAGAATCTAAGATCACTCTACAATGACAGCAAAACCATGCTATGCCAGGATTGATATAATCAATCCATTTCCAGACTGCACCCTTATACCAAAGTACAAGGCAAAAGCAGATGCTCCCCTTTGTATATAAGCAGGTTTGGAGTGCCCACAATTACAAAAGCAGTAAGGAGCATAGCTCAGTACTTTACACTCCAAACAAGCCACAATAAGAAACAGCATTTCTCCCTATATTTTTCTTTAAAAAACACCAGCGTAAAATTGCATCAGCTTTCAGTCATCCATGGATTTCTCTCTGCAGCACCTCTGCCAGGGAAGGACAGTGTTGTCTTTCTCATGTTTGGGAAAAAGGAGAATAGAGAATAAGTGCCTTGGAAGGTCACAGAGAGAGCACGAGACAGAGCAGAGAAAGGAATCGGAATGCCTCAAAACCTGCATAACATCACTGGAGTCACTGGGGAATGCTAGGGAAGTGTTGCATGTTTGACCTTAGCGGCCAAAACCTATTTGCAGTAGGTAGCATTAAGTTGCTTCCCTGCATTGGGCTAGACTGGGCTTTCCCTAGGCTCAAGTCTCCATTTGAGCAAAGATTTTACTTCAAGCAGCAAGCCTGCAGTGCACAAAACACGTGCACAAGGATCTCCTTCCTCACAGTAGATTAATCATCATGTGGTTATAGGTATTGAAAAGAACTCTCAGGTCTCTCGTCACTTCTACTACATTTCAGTGTGACTGGAGCTCTGAGCCTCTGAATCACTCTCTGGGCACCCTCAGAGATGCCTGACTCAGTAATACCTATTACTGTGTATGTACAGGGGCTTAAACAGTCCGAAAAGGGCTCTTAAGCTCTCCGCATCTCAGTTCTTTGGCAAAACCATTCTCTCCTCATGCCCTCAAGCTAATAGGTTGCAAACAAGCATGGGACAGAGTCATACTGAAAAATAGAAGCCAGATGCAGGGAGAAATTCAGACACTGGATAGTGTTTTCTTTCCAAATAAGAACAAAAAGCCCAGTTCTCAAATTTTCTTATGTTTTAAAATCCTCCCCACTCATTTCTAAATTTGGAAAAAATTACATCTTTTTATTTTACTAATAATGAAGCTATATATCATACAATATTATTTACAACAGGTACATCATTAAATAAAATACTTTAGGTTTAGCCTGTAATCTAATATAAACATTGCAATGAAAAGATAATTTTGAAATGTTCTGATAATACAAACTGAAAGTTGAAATGATTTGAGACATTTTCTTGTTATAACTGACACACTCCCATTTCAACCTGACTAGTTCTCTGGTGAAAAACTCTTCCATACGTTTTTTCTCCTATGCAGGTGTACTCACTGTGTGCTTATCAGCCCCGTAATGCTGGGCTGTAATCTGATTTACACATTTAATTGCTACAGAAATACAAGAGAAAACAAAGAACAAGAGGATTAACGTAGTTTCTGTAAAGGGACTGATTAATTCTTGTATATGCTGTAAATTTAATGTACTGGCTTAGGTTACTAAACTGTGCAGCAGCATGCCACTGAGTCAAGCTACTAGGCATGGACATACTCGAGATCTGCTAATAATAGTAAGCAGCCTTTCTCCCCACCACATAATTTAGAATATCATTAATTCACAAGCTTTCATGTATTGAGGCAGGATCCTGGGGCAAAAGGTGGTAGATGACTACTTTCAATCACATTTTCAAAATTATTGAAAACAACATTTTTAATAAGTATGTAAAAAAGTTATCCAGTTCAAAACAGGCAAAGCAGTGAGATAGATACTTAATTTCTTTTAAGTATTTTTCTTAGCATCTTAGTTCCGACACAGATTTGAAGTGAAGTGTTCAGGTCATAAATTCATAACAGAGACTAAAGGGTCATTCTTAATTGATTAAACATACAAACAAAAAAGGAATATCTCACTATCTCAACAGTTCTAAAAAAGATACAAAAGCAGGACTACTGCACAAAAAAGTAGGCAAGCACAGGCTCAGATCATATCCATGTTCACTCACAGGAGGAACCTTAGCACATATAAATGAATTCAGATTTGAACAGGCTTACCCTGGTACTCAGAATTATTCACAAACAAAAGTATCTGAAGCATCAGGAACCTATTGAGACAGCATGGGATGCAGGTGCTACAAAGTACTGACTTGTCTTTGGAATATAATGTTTTAACAACTATTTCTTTGAAAAATATGCAGATAACACACACTACCAGGAGCTTGTTCTCTTAAAATTGGTTTAATAGAAGAAAATTTTATTCAGGAAGCATCTACAACCCACAGAGCAGCTTGTACAGGATTTATTTTTTTGATATGGTTAAAAATGACATTGCCAACCATGGGATTGACAGCATCCAGGTGGTTGTAGGGAATAGGAGATGTAAGAAGACGCCAAAAATAAAAATCAAACAGATATGCAGATATGTAGGGTCTCAAAAAGGACATGGGAGACACTTCAGAAATGAGGAGTGGAACAGTAGAGAAATTAAAAATATAAGGGAAGGAGATTTATACATGATGCCAGACAATGAAGACAATCCCCTTCCAGTTGCCTCTGTACTGGTTTGAAACAAGGTATCAGAACATCAGAAAGAACAAGATGAAGATTCAAAAGAATGCCCAAGAAAATCATGGAAATGGTTTAGTAGTATTGGACAATCACAAAGCATGGACTCTGAACACAGCACAAAAGTGAACTGTGGAAAAAGAATATTTACAAAAAAAAAAGTATGATCCTTCTGTTCAAAACAGGAACAAAAAGTTACAGCAACGAGGGGGTTAGTGACAGGATTTAGGAATCAGTATTTGGAAAGGTGAACTAAGGAAAGGCTTATTTAGACATATCAAATTGGAGAAGAGGGTTGTAGCCGCGTGTTTGGATGTGATCACCTATAAAGAGATTATAGAGAGTGAAATTTGAACCCCCAAGAGCTGGACCTGCATAGCATAGGAGAGGTGAGAAGAACTGACTGAGGCACAAACTGAAGGTACATTTGACAAACCAGGATGATGCAATGCCTTGAAAACCATGGGCTAATTGTTTTGTCCCACCAATGCTGACATGAATACTTATCACACTTCTTGTACACAGCAACAATCTATACATACCAACAAATACAGATTGAGTCCCTTTTGCCAGAGGAAATATGATGAGACAACGCAGGGGCAGCATAGGACAGCCCATCCCCTTCTTATCTTTAATATAAAGAGGACTGCGCTCAGATATTCTACTGAAACATCTGCGCCCAGTGCAACAACCTTCATATAGAACTGTCTTTGCACTCACCACTACATAGCCAGTGACATCATACAGAGGTTAAGACTTTCTAACTGTTCGTAGACAGCACTAATTGTAGTAAGTCTCAATACCTTAAAGATACTTGATTTTAAATTGCTAAGGCTGGTTCCATTAAAGGCAGAAAATTATATTAGGCTTTTCCCCTCAAAAATAAAAAAAAAACGTTGTCCTGGCATGACTCAGAGATGGAAGTAGATAGTTTAAATAAACACACAGCTGGTTAGCAAATACATGGAACTGCATGCACATAAATGACACGTGTTTGCAATATGTGATGTCTGTACACACTTAAGAGCTGAGATAGGTCCATGCCGCAGACTTGGATAGAAACTTCACCTGCTCTGGAAAGCTGGCCTCGATTCTAGGTGAATTGTTAGGCAGATAGACATGCAAAATTCAGAACCCACATGAACTCTGCAAATACAGGATGCATTTGAATCTAACATTTTTGTTTATGACTCTGGCCTTCAGAATTTCATTTTAAATGGGACCCAGTTCAGTATTTTATCATGAATCTTGATATTCACTGACCTGTCTGTGCAGAAGAATAAATTTATGGGGGTCCCCATCTGCCCAAGGAGGAAGATGCACATCTCCCAGCATTGTTCCATCCTGCATGCAGCCTGTAGGAATTACAAAGGGAGAATTAATACCAAGAATCTCTCACACTGCAAATAAGAACAGCTTTTTTAAAATGCTTAAGTCAAAGGAAATTGAGGTGATTTTCCCACATGCAGTTTCAGATTCTAAGTCAAGTATAGTGTCATAGAGCTTTGCAGAAGAAATTTCTACTGGGATTTATGATCCAGTAATAAAGCACTGAGAAGATGTTCTAATAACTGTCGCTAATAGAGTAAAAATATGCATGTCCTCAGCACAAATCATTTTAGAACAGACTGCAAACAGACAAGAAGAACCCGTTGGCACAACTTTCTTTTTAAACATAATCCTGTGGGCCTCACTGCCAGATATTCCTACTAAAGCCTGATTTGTTTCAGAAGGTGAGCATATGTTCTTGAATCAGAGCACAGTGTTGCACAACTGGATGAATTTAAATCCAAGCCGAGGCTCAGAGCTGGAACTGCAAGTTTCTTTACAGTGTAGCAGTGAACAGATTCAGGTTCTTGACTTTGCCTACTGTAAATTCTTCCTGTGTATTTGATTTGCTCTCTATTGGCAAGATTATGGTGTATTTTTCATCACTGCAAATTATGTAATTTGCTGTAAAGTGACGTGAATCAGGACTGCTATGCCTACTTCTGAATACTGTTTTTTCTGGATTCTCTCTGATCCTCCATCACTGTTACAGAAGGATCTAGAGACAGTGAGCATTCAGAAGGATTATGATGCTGCTTGAGTCCAGGGACTAAGTTCATGTGCCTTATGCAGAAACTTTTAGGTGATATTAAGAACATTCGGCAGCTTTAATCACCAGAGACACGAAATTTAAAACAAACATCTTTGACCAACACCACTTAATCATCACAGCGTTCTTTGGGTCGGAAGGGACCCTTGAAGGTCATCCAGTCCAAACCCTTTGCAACAAACAGGGAAATTTTCAACTTCATCAGATTTCTGAGAGCCCTGTCTAATTTGACCTTTAAAGTTTCTAGGGATGGGGTTTCTACAACCTCTCTGGGCAACCTGTTCCAGTGTTTCACCATCCTCATTGTAAAAAAATTCTTCTTTAATCTTTAATTCTTCTAAATCTACCTTCTTCTAGTTTAAAACCATTACTCCCTCTCCTATTGCAACAAGCCCTGATAAAAATTTGTCCCCATCTTTCTTGGCTGCTTGTGGCTTGGAAAGGTGTACTCTTTGCTGGGTAAAAAGCTGACTGGATGGCCAGGCCCAAATAATTGTGAATGGAGTTAAATCTAGTGAGTGGCCACTCACAAGTGGTCTTCCCCACAGCTCAGTGTCCCTCAGGCTGGTTCTTTAATATCTTAATGATCTGGATAAGGAGATTGAGCGTACCCTCAGTAAGTTTGCAGACAAGTCCAAGTTGGACAGGAGTGTTGATCTGCTTGAAGAAAGGAAGGCATTATAGAGGCAGCTGGACAGGCTGGATCAATGGGCTGAGTCCAACAGTATGGGGTTCAACAAGGCTCAGTGTCAGGTCCTGCACTTGGGTCACAATAACCAATAAAATATAGGCTTGGGGATGAAAACCTTCCTGGATGAAAAGAACCTGAGGTTATTGTTTGATAGCTGGCTGAATATGAGCCAGCAGTGTGCGCAGGTGGCCAGGAAGGCCTGGATTACATCAGAAAGAGTGTGGCCATCAGGAGTAGGGAAGTGATTGTCCCCCTGTATTCAGTGGTGGTGAGGCCATCCCTGAAACCCTGTTCAGTTTTGGGACCCTCATTACAAGAAAGACATTGAGACGCTGGAACATGTCCAAAGAAGGAAAATGAATCTAGTAAAGTGTCTGGGACAGAAGTCTTATGAGCACTGGCTGAGGGAACTGGATTTGTCTGAAGAAAAGGAAGCTCAGCAGAGATCCTATTGCTCTCTACAACTGCCTGAAAGGAGGTTGTAGTGAGGCGGGTGTTGATCTTTTCTCTCAAGTAACAAGTGAAAGGACAAGAGGAAATGGCCTCAAGTTGTACCAGGGGAGGTTTAGACTGGATATTAGCAAAAATTTCTTCACCGTAAGAGTTGTAAAGCACTGGATCAGGGTGATCAGGGAAGTGACTGGGTCTCCATCCCTGGTGGTATTTAAAAGATGAGGAGACGTGGCACTTAGCAACATGGATTAGTGGTGGACTTGGCAGTGTCAGGTTCATAGTTAGACCTGATGACTTTAAAGGTCTTCTCCAACCTAAATAATGCTATGATTCTTATAAAGCCCTCTTTAAGTATTGAAAGGTCACATAAGGTCTCCTCAGAGCCTTCTCTTCTCCAGATTGAATGACCCCAACTCTCTCAGACTTTCTTCATAAGAGAGGTATCCCATCTCTCTGGTCATTTTTGTGGCCCTCCTCTGGACCCACTTGAACAGGTCCATGTCTTTCCTGTGTTGAGGACTGCAGAACTGAATGCATTACTCCAGGCACGGTCTTACAATAACAGAGCAGAGGGACAGAATCACCTCCCTCGACCTACTACCCATGCTTCTTTGGATGCATGCCAGGATATGGTTGGTCTTCTGGGCTGCAGCATATATTGCTGGCTCACAGCCACCTTTTTATCCTCTAGTACCCTGAAGTTCCTCTCTCCTGGGCTGCCTTCAACCTCTTCATCCCTCAGCCTTTATTGATACTAGAGGTTGCCCCAACCCAGGTGCAGGACCTTGCCCATAGCCTTCTTGAACCTCATGAGGTTGACACAGGCCCACTTCTCAAGCTTGTCTGGATCCCTCTGAATTCATACCGTCCCACAGATGTGTCAACTGCACCACTCAGCTTAGTGTTGTCGGTAAACTTGCAGAGGGTGCACTTGATCCCACTGTCTAGGTCAGTGATAAAAATATTAAACAGTACTGGCGTTAATACCAATCCCTGAGGGATACCACTTATCACTAATCTCCATCTGGACATCAAGCTGTTTGACCACTACATCCTGGATGCAACCATCCAACCAATTTCTGATCCAGCGAAAGATCCACCCATCAAATCTATATCTCTCCAATTTAAAAAGAAGGATGTTGTGGGTATCACGTCAAAGACCTTAGAGAAGTCCAGATAGATAATATCAATAATATTTACCTGTCTCTGAAAGTCAAATTAATGTAATATATTTTTCATAGCCAGTGATCATACAGACCAAATTTTCTCAAGCAGCCAGCTAGGATTCTTATATCAAAATCTACCTTTGTCTGACAAAATTCCTTTGCATGGTAAGTAATAGGAACTACAGTCCCTTCTGACCTGTAAGTTTGGTTCTTCTGATATCATTCAGGTATCAGAAGCTTGTGTACATGTAATCTTGTTTTAATAAAAACCGGTATCTCATTGCTAGAGAGCTTCATCAGTCTGCACAGTCCAGGGACCAACTCTCAGCACATGATCCAGCCTTTTCATTTGGCAAGATGTTGGGGAGTGGAAGGGAGGCACTGAAGTCCCTTCTAGAACTTACCAAGTTCGAAGTGATTTGCATTGGTTAGGAACTCGGGCAAGTAGAAGAATTCAGGGATGAGTTCTCTGACATCACTCATGTTGTCCCTTGATGCAGATTCCCACGTGCTCTTGACACTGTGAAACATCCTGTCTGCAACATCAAAACTCCCGCCCTGTGAAATGGAGGCAGACAAAAAGACTGCAGTGTGAATATTCTGTTAAATAAAACCAGATTCAAAATCTTCACCAGTTTCTGCCATGAACACCTTACCACATGTTTGATCAGGTGGTAGCTCTAGATCTATCCCAACTCTACTTACTCTGATCTTTTGTTAGGGGCTGTCTTAGTCCTGATTTGTAGATATGTAGGTCGAGAATACCTTAAAGCTTGGAGTTTTAGCATAGCTTGCAATAACTTGAAATTAACATGGGTAGCTTGAGAATATCAGCATGCCCATTATTAATGCTTCTGATGACAATTCATTGCTTTCATCCCAAACTGATTTGCAAGCAGTGGACACAAATCTAGTGTTTTCACTTCAGTTGTGTCTTAAATAGTTGTGAGCAATCTCACGTGCAATTCTCCTGCGAAAAACCTTTGGGGAAGGTGAACATTTATCAATCCAGGTAATCAGGAAAGGTCCAGTGGGCAGCAGCCTGCAGGGACTGTTAATTCCTTATGGGAAGATGGAACGGCATAAAGAGGGAAAGAAAGGAAGAATGTGTGGGTCTCAAGTTGAATTGGTATGTAAAGAAGGAGAAACAAGCTACCTCATATCCTGAGAGCATTTGAGCATGTGCAGTTTCATAAGAGTCAAACACTAGACAAAAGCAGCCATAGCAGCCAAGTACATCATTCTGAACTAAGGCCTCAAAAAGAAATAAAGAAAAAGATCAAATAAATCACTCACTGAACAAAGGGTATGTGTCTTAGATTGGAACAATATTTCCTATAGGATTTTCTAATGCAATTTCATACACTGTATGCATTTGTGAAAATCCATATTCACCTTTACAAACGGATCCCTACATTGACCATGAAAGGATTTATTTTAGCATAAAATTTCTACAATAATGGAGATAACCAAATAGAAATTAGGTTTTAGAGATAATCTGAATGAGTTTGTCAGAAATAACAAGTTGTTCCAGAGAAAGCTGACTTTTGAACTATATAAAGTGGCAGAACCAAATTGTTTCTCAATACCATTTCAGGTGCTGGGCAGAAGTGTAGATAACCAAATGCAGCATGCTCCCAGGCTACTGCAGGCATTTCTCATTGGGGTTAATTAATTTGGATTGTATGTCATGGGACATAACACTACATTACACTGCCAGGGCACAAGAGAGATTGTCAGACATAGAACAAGTGTCTTAAAATAATTCTGCAGTACGGTAAAAATGTGTGATTTCTGATCCTCAGCCATTCAGTCCTCAAAGCTGTTTCACTAGGCAAAAAGAATAAGCCAACAGGACTACAGAATGAAGATATTAAACCCCAGAAGTGGCACAAAAGTCTACCTGTTAATGAATACGAGACACTATCGCATTCTGTCTATGGCTGACCACTTGGGAAATCTTGATAGCTTTTGGCTAGTTTTCTCTGCCTATAGACTATGGCTTATGCTAGATGAGGAGGATGCTGTCCTGCACAGAAACAGTCAGCTAAAGCTTGGACTTGCAATCTAACAAACAGGAAAATAACAACAAAGCATCCTCACGTTGAAAGAGCAGGATCCCAATCCCATGGACCACATAAACCCTGAGCAGCAACTTCCACATTGGTTTCTGACAGTAAGAACCCCTGCCCTTTTGGCCACTCAAGTACCTGCATGCTTTTGATGCAACTCATTTGGATCTATAAACTCTACTAAGTCAAGAAATAACTTTTGGCAGTATCTTTTGTTAAGGAGAAACTACTCTAATGGATAAGCTGTTAAAACACAGAATTCAATAAACATTAAATTCTGAAGCCACATTTCGTTGCTTGACTTTTGAGATAAACTTCCACCAAAAGCCAACACATATTCTACCAGATGGAAAGGCCCCATCCCTGTTTCCCCTGAGATGAATTCTGGCCATGTTTTCAGTCCAGTCTCATCTCTAGATGACAGCATGGTTCTACTTCCTTGCCCTTCTTCCTTGTACCACTGATAACTGTGAAGCCTTCCCACACCCACTCAAGAGACTGAGTGAAAAAGCGGCTAATCACATGAGTAAGCCAAGCTGGAGTTAATCTGATGCACAAGGTCAGCTTGTTCTTGATCATTATTAGGCAGGGACCCTTGAAGTCAAATTCAAATTGAAATTAAAACAGAGTAGAAGAAGGACCATAAATAAATCAACAGCTAACAAGTATCTCATTGAAGCATATTAAAGGTCTTTGTATATTTAATCTGCACCCAGCATGCTGTGTCTGGTGGTGATTGATGCTTTTTCATCTTTTTTTGCAGCTTTTATGAGAGCTGATGGTAATCTCCTGAGAAACAATATGATTTGTAATAAAACGATTACCTGTATTAAATAAAAATAATATATACATAGGAAATGCTGTTAGCGCGACAAATCTGGTTAAAGATATTACCACCACGAAAAAATGTGATTTTTTCCCTGGCTGTCTAATTCATTTTAGGGAAAGTAATATCTTTAAAACTTAAGCCTGTATTATTTATAAAGGAAGCAATAACTGATTTTCCCATTTCCTATATTAATAAATTTATTTGCATATATTTATATCAGAATTAATGAGTTTTCTCTCTCTATGAATGCAAAAACTGCACTGAAAGGGAAAAAGAGAATCAAGAATTGCTTTATGCCTTTAGATTGCAAGTTGACATAAACTCTTATGGCTTTTCTGCAGCTAGACACAGTAAGTCTCTCCTTTCTTTCCTTTCAGTAGAGGTCCTTCACATCAGGAATATTAGAAAAATATGCTTTTAAAAAATATAGTTCAGCAGAGTATATACAAAGCAACTAGTCAAAGGGATCTCTAGAGAGAAGATAGAACTTCCTACATTTATAAAACTTTAAATTGAAAGACCTCAAAAAGTTCCAAAGAGATGGTTATGAGGGTGCAAAGACTTACCGCATGCCCAGAGATGCTTAGAAATAATCGAACTGAGCACTGACTGCTCAAGAGTCAATGACACAATGAAGAGTAAGAACCCTATTCTCTGTAAGTACCTTTGAGAGGTAAACACCAAGACAGATGATCAGCCTGCTAGCTGAAATGCAACAATGGGGTAAGGATAAAAGGGCATAAAAGCTTATTTGAATCAAAAGCAAGTCTCACTAATTTTTGAGGGCATGAAGTCCTCAAATGTCTTTACAACGAAAGACACAAACTAGAAATCTTTGTGAATTTTTTGTGGTGCTGAGACCAACTCCTGAAAATCAGGTACTTGACTAAGGTGAAGTGGAAGGTACTATCCAAACTTGTCTGATGAGCCACTTTTTTATCCATTCCAGTACAGTATGCAAAGTATATGCATACACTTTTCTCCAGAGTCAAATCTCAACACTCTTAAATAAAATGGGAAATAATGAAGTTTTGTAAACTCCTGTATTGTTCCCTTAGTTGAGGCAATGCTTCCTCACTGGCGTCTTTTGTGGTCCGATGCAAACCAATTATTTGAGAAAAAGGATGCTATGCCATCATCAATTTTTCACAAGGATTGCACCCAACTTGTTGCATTCCTTGTCATTTGAATTCGGATTGGCAGTTTGTAGTTATAACCATTCAATTTTAAGCTGCTGAGAACCTTTCACAGCGCCAAACACAGCACCCTTCCAAGGTCTTAATTTTGAGAGTACTCCTTTCCCAACCAGCTCTCAATTTGATCATAAAGTTCTCAGGTCTGCTGTTTGCTTGACTGCATCTCATTGTTAGCAATTCTTAAGTCACTACAGGACCAGTCACCGAGGGGAAATGACAGCAATGAGCTCGTCTGAACATGCAGCAACATAAAAGCAAATGAATGGGAATGAAAGAAGTTCAACAGTTGCAGTGGATCTACATCCAGAAAAAAATGAGTACTTCAGATGTCAGCAGCCCTTGAAGATAACTGTCTCCACAAAAGTGTTGATTACCTGCTAATCACACAAACATAGCCACAAAGCAGCTACTCAGACTAGGAACAAGATATGCATGAAAAGCGTACCAGTGAGATACATCAGCTTTTGTTGCTTACAAGAATAACTGTTTCACAGTCATTCGTGACTGCAGCTAACATATGGCTCACACAGCGCGATGGTAACCATTGCCTCAGGTGGTTCACTAACCCATCAGCTACTGCTGGTAACAGTCGATATCATAGGGCTTATTACTTAATTAGCACAGCACTTAATTTGTATTATTTCATTAACAAAAAAAGGACCACCACAACAGCAAAGCACAGGGAAGGGGGGAAAGATGCAGGAAGCATGGCCAGACATACAGAAGTCACGGTGTGTGGAATATTCTGGCCCAGCTGTCTCCCTCATATTGCTCTATAAGGCTAGGCAGACTTCAGCAAGACATTACTTTAAAAACACACTTTTGAGGACGTGTCCTCCGGGTAGACCTTGTTAGAACACAATACATATTACAGAAATAAAGACAACAACTTTTTGCTATGGCCCAAGAGTCTGTATTTGTGTGTCACCAATTGTCTACTGAAGTCAGGAAATTTGGTGTCCCTGTATGCTGACCAGCTGGGAAAGGTAAGCACAAAGTTCAGTTTCCGTGACATTCCACTCCATGACAGGTGTTTTTGGCATCATAAAACAGTCCCAAGTTTAGAAGAAGCTACAACAAAAGATGCCTTCTAGAGCACTGGATGTATTCTCACCAAACTTTTCCTTCAGGGAGCTGATGCCGTGATCTCTATTATCACTCCCTACCCAACAGAAACTGTAAATACTCATTTGACTGAGGAATGCTCTTTATGCCGCCACAGGCAGCTCCAAGTGCTTGCCTGTAGTTGCATTATTATATGTGCTCTTGGGCTTAGAATACCTACCATGAAATTCCCTTTTGCCAGAAAGTCAGAAGCTTATGTTCAGACAGGTAGTAAAATGTTGCCTAGGTGTTCACATGCCTCAGCTTTTACAAAATGCATCACAGAACCAAAATTAAATAATCCTTTTCCCTCAGAAAAAACCCAAGATCATCAGGCTTCAGTCACATTCCCATTAAGATACTTTCCCTGAATTCAACAGACACAGCACAGAGCCTTCAAGTCCACAGCGATTATACAGAAAATGTCAAAAGAATTAATCTCCCTTCATTACACAGCCACTATAATGTGCTACGTGGTTCATAATCAGGTGTAGGAGGGAAACTATCTTGCCCCCTTACCTGCAAAGAACAGAAGGTCTGGGTAAATGGCTCCAGTCGGACCAGATAAGATGCCACTATAATTGCTGATGAATAGTGAGTACAATAATGACACTGGGCTGACAGGTCTCCTGGAACTCAGACACAAATCAGATTTCAGTGCAAAACATGACCATTTCAAGCATATAGCATCCAGTCACCAGAGGACAACTAAATAGGGAGGAGGTCTTGCATATTTGCATTGAATGTGCACATTTACTAATATTTCTGTATGTTTTTTTCTTGCCTTTCACATTTAATTTTCTAAAGAATAAATCCTTTAGCTTTTCAGACCACTCTCTTTCTTATTACTAACAAAAAAGTCTTGATCTCCAGAGGTTAACAGCCTCAACATCCTGTTTCCTTTTCTTAAAGTAGCTACATGCAGTAGTCTACATGGCGCCTAGCTAACAGACAAGACCAATGTGTGCAGCTCATATAACAGAGCACTCTTTTCTAGTGAACACTGATTTTTTTTTTGTGTAGCATCTTTTCATTCAAAAGGGAAGAGGACAGAATGCAGCAGTATAAGGCACGTAAGCCAGAACTTGCAGGAGTCGCTGCTCTTTGAGTCCTCAATCAGTTTGTATCCAGCTGTGAAAGATCTCCTTGGCACGGTCCTTCCCTTATCCACAGATCTGGAAAGTTTTTGGGTGACCTTTTCCAAGACATTCGCGAGCATCCCCAAAGGCCTGAGCGAACTCAAGCCTCTGCTGTTAGTATCCCAAAACACTCACCATCACTCTTCTCCACCTCATCGTAGCGCTGGATGAACTTGCATTTCCTCTCCACAGTCTGCGCTCCCATGGGCTTTGATAGATCCCGAAATGTGTGAGGATTAGTAAGGTTTAGAGTCTGAAAAAAAAAAAAAACAGCGAAGACATGGATTTTAGATCACCAAGTCCTAGATATCATGACCAGCTCAGTGACACCGCGTAGTAACAAGGCTGTGTTGGAGGTTTCACCTATGCAAGAGGGCCACAGACTCAATTCCAAAACTAATCTATAAAGATTCAGTAAAGTTCAAATTAACTATCTCAAATTTTGAACCTTTGGTCAAGACTCACCTGCTTCAACGACATCATTCAACAAACCTTTGTACCATGAAAAATACAGAATGCTTCAGCAAGCACTGACCTCAGAGTGATAGTCAGCGAGAACCCACGGAAACACAGGGTACTGCATGTAATCATTGTAACTGCGGCCAGCCAAAGTGTTCAGGTACATGAGGTAATCAAAGTTGCTGATCTCCCTCTTCTGCCAGGGAAAGAAAGCAAACATTAAAATCTCCTAACTCTAATCCTGAAAATCATGCCTCAAAGGCATCCTGAGAGGTCTACGTTTCCTAGGTCCACCCAGGACAAGAATTTTAAATAGTATAATTAATCACCAACTGTCATTCAAATCAGCACAATCTCTCTTAAACAACAATTCATCCAATAGAATACGAGTCTTTATTCTGTCCCTTCTTCATACCGAACATTTGCATTTGTCTATAGTCTCACAAAGCTTTTATGCTGTATTTGCAAAACAGAGCCATCTTTCCCAATTTAAAAGTGAGCCAAATGCATCCAATCTGTATATTGGAATATCCTAGAAAATTGTCTGTACAGAAAATGCTGCACAAAGTCCAACATGTAAACAAGAAGGTATAGATTTCTTCAATGCGTCTTGGATCACCAAGGTCAGCATACAGGAAAGTAAATGCATCTCCCAGCTCAGCAAAACATCTGGGAAAATGAACTGTGCACAGTTTAGATGCACAGGTGATCTGTGAACAGTCATTCAACTAGGTGATCTCTTTGGTATCAGTTTAAAAACATGCATAAAATCACACTTTATCTGCCAAACAGTGGCACTGTATGTTTCACAGCAGGAGCAGCAAAATCTCTGCAATAACCAGATGTAAATACTCTGCTCCTCTTGCCAATAATGCCACCTCCAGCAGCAATAGAACAGCTAAGGTTTTGAAGTACATATATACACCCACGCTTATCTGTTGAAATTCTTCACTTAACCTTATGCAGCCAAGATCTAGCTTACCTGCCACTTCTGGAGCATTGTCTTTTCTCCCCCTGAAAGTTTCCTGTATGGAACAAATATTTAATTGAAATAGCCTGCTTCAGAACAATAAGTCAATACATTAACATCTATGCTCTCTGCTCTCATCCCACACAAATGGGACAACACCAGTCTAGAAGAATGTCGGATTTTCAACATTGAGTAAATAATTCCAAAATCAGAGTGTCATTGGTTAGGTTAGTGCTGCACAATACAAATTTAATTAATAATTTTATTAGGAAGGAAGGCTCTGTCTGATGAACAGGGCTGGCCTAGCTTCAGGTAGCTGATGAATTTATCACTGCCAGTTACTCTCCCTATGACATGGATGACTCTCGCTAAGCTACTTTCCGTTTTGCTCCTGAATCAAGTGCCACTTTAAGTATGATATTTAATAAAGAATAAAGAAAGAAGTAGGGTGGTGGTGCAAAGGATGGATTCTGTTTGCCTTAAGATATCATTGCAAACTGCAGTGGTGACGTCATATGGTAAACTGCAAGAATTCAGAAGACGACTGACAGGCAAAGAAGATGTCCCTGCAGTAGAGACAGGTGGACAGCTGAGGACAACAGCCTCCTCAGTTGTTCCAAGGGAAACCACACTGCTAGTCAGTGTGTGCTCCTGGTCTCATCCCACTGTAGAGCTAGAGAGCTAGGTACCATTAAGGCTTTCTGGTTTTATTCTTCTGAAGCCTTATCCCAAAGGCTCATGCTTTTCTGAAGCATTCTGAAAATACTAGAAATACTATCTTGAGAACACAGGTGTTTCAGTCTTCATAGCACAGATATTCTTTTTTCATAAAGCATTTTGATACTAATGTAGTCCTTAAAAACTGGGTTGCCATTTTAATGACTTTTTAAGTAGTAGAATAAATACCTTTTTTCCAGTCTTTGTTCTTAAAATACAACTTTTTACTGAAACTTTAAACAAAAACCAAACCAGCTGAAGGCAGATTCTAAACAGGTGAATTCATCTGAAAATGTGAAAGAGTCAAAGGTTCTGAATAAACAAAAGTAACATTTCAACTACACGGTTACTCTCTGAAGACCATAGATTTGCTCTTGTCATTTTATAGAGACCACCCTGACAGGAGTGAAAGCTTCAGGATTAAAGAAACTTTAGCTCTGCCAAAAATAAATGGAGTTACTGACATGATATAACCGGTAGCAGCAGATACTTTTCCCTTTGAGTGCACAACTTTAAACCTATCCTAAGGTGCCAGCTCAGAGACAGGATTACTAAATTCCTGAAGTATAAGGAAGTCAGTGCAGCCATAGATTATAAAACTGCTGCAGGAATAACTAGCTTTCTATTTTGCACTCTTGTGCTCAAAGATCTAAATAAAACACCGGAATTGTCTATGATCATTACAGTGTTATTGAATTTGCAGCAGTAAATTCTTGTAAACTACTTATGATTATGAACCATTATTTTACTGCCTATTCGCTCCTGGAACAGTTAATAGTATACATAAAAGAAAACCACTATGGTTTACTCAACACAGTATTTTACTCCTTGCTTAGGCACCCTCTTCAGAGAAAAGTGTGTATCTGAGTGAGGAATTTTGCACAGCCTAAGTAGTAAATGATTCCATGAACAAACATGAAACCCAGGACCAATTCTAGCTCATGGTCTACAACTCCTAAGTTTTATTTAGTTCTCCTGCTAAGCAGATGAAACCTAACAGTGATGACTGCATTTATAGAACCCAGACACCACGAAGAGGTGTAGTTTATATTTGATATGGGAAAATAGGATTCACATCCTCCCTTGTCGTCTCACACAGGCTTGGAACATGAATCACATTACAGGCAGCTTAAGTTTATTTCTCCCTTCTCCTTGGTAACCAATTAACATTCCTCCAGCCAACACCTCCCTAGCCAGAACAACAAAAGCTCAAAGCAGATCAATTGCAACTATCCAACCACAGTGCGTGCATTTAAAAATAAATAAATAAATTAATAATCAAAGCCTGGTTTGGAAGAAAGGGACAGAAGTGTTTTATAAATATAAATAACTGAACTTCAAGATGGGGGGAAGTTATGTGAAGTCATAAGAAGTACTTACAGGTATAGATAAATCTATAAGGTATCTGTAGGGCACTAGCAATGGCAGAATCTAAGTGTGATGTGTATTAATGATGATCCACCTTGGCTATATTATACATAAGTGATTTTTGATCCCACTTCCATTAACACCAGACTATGATCTCACTCTTGTGATAGCCAGCGCTCTTCATTTGCTAGAGATAGGTGCACCTCAACCCATCTGGAGATTCATTGCAGATGAGAATCTCAAAGGATAAGCTTTTGCCCCCACCTACATTAGTACTAAAATTCCAATAAACTTAATTGGGTTCTTAGAATTTTCTAAGCTGCTTTCATTTTCTTTCTGTCTTCCATCCTCCAGACTTCTTGAGTCTACAGACAGTGTTAAGGCTCTCTAAAACCACTTTTCTTAAAGAATCTTTGCAATTAACAAAAATATTGTGAGGAAAATCCCCTTACTGGTAAGCCACAGCTTAGGTCCAATTTCTGGTATGAAAAGATGAAAGAAGAGATCAAAAGGAATGCCGGATTTCCCTCTGAAACATCAAAGTCTCTCTCAAACCTCAGAAAAGGGTTAGAGTAGATGACTTTAGAATAAAGGTACAGCATGCTCCTTGTTTGTTCACCTTCTGAGTATTCTTACTCTGTTTCTAAGAATACAGATACATAAGTACAATATTAAAGTAGGGCTTCTTGAAGCGGGATGCCTTGAAGGGGATAGGGAGGGAGAAAAGAATTGTTCTCATTCACGGAACACTGCATTGTATGTATTCACAGGCTTAAACCAGACAAATGGATAACGTTTCTGTTGCAGAAAAGCTGTACCAGGCACATTTCAGGTCATAGAAGAACAATATAAATTAAATTCAATTAATCTGTTGAGGTGAACAGAATGTAATCTCCAACCCTGGAATCAGGCAAGCACATTGACATTATCAGCTTCTTTATGCTGATAATATCCCAGACCCATTATCAGCAAGAGAGGGACCTCAATGTTGCATCTCTCGTGAACAATACCTACCATGAAACACAACAATTTCTCTTCCATAGTTCTTTTTTTCCAGAAAGTACTTTGAAATTATTGCAAAAAGTTATTAAAAGCTTGAGCTTGGTAGCCGCAGTGACAAATTTCAGTAAATTCACGTGCTAAAAAAGGGAAATTGTTTTATCAAGTGTACTTTTAAAGAGTGACAGATAGATGAGTCTAAACTGCAGCTCATACCCTCTCTGCCACACCACTGAATGAGCCTTCCCTCCTGTGTCCGTATCTATTTGATCTGGCACATGCTAATGAAGATATCACAAATTATGTGAGTATTAACGTACACACACAGTAAGTATCTCACACAGTTTTACAGACAAGTAAAATAAATAGTAAAATTACTAAGAAGAACAGTCAAGGCATTGTTAGAAGCTGACAAACAGATTCTAACCAGGTCCAGATGCTTTCCTTTCTGGATAACTTAAAATCTAACATTTACAGACACTACATGACATTCAGTTTTTTTCCCTGCAGCTTAAACTTGCATTCTGGAATCAAACGTTATGCTAATGAGCTCAAAGGACTTAGCATTGTTGTTGCCTAGAAACAGAAGTTGCACAGGCAGCGGAAAGACAATTGAATAAAGAGACCTTAGAGCTGGGGAAGTTCTTTTTGCCACGCCTCCTCCCCCTTGCACGCTCACATACACAAGTTTCTTGAAGGGCTGCCCTTTTCCATCAAGAAAGTACAGTTCTGAACTTGTAGAACTGTGAAAAGGAAATTGTCCTGTGTTTCCTGCTCATGAGTTTACTTACAGATGGAAAGACAAATTCATTACTCAAAGAAGAGTAGACAGAGGACAACTGCACAGTAACAGACGATGAAGCCTCATGCCACACTGAAAAATAACAAGAAGCTCGTGACATCTATACCTTGCCCTCTGAAACTTCCTAGCTTCTAGACGGTAAGATCTTATGCAAGGGGGAAATCTGGTAGTATTTTTGCTTATTTGGTGGGCCTTGGTTTTGTAAGTGACCTTAAACCATGTGATAGCACATTAGCTCTGAAGTGATCTAGAAAAGTAAGAAAATTGTGGAAGAAAACTTTCCTCTATTTATTTGCTTATTGCAGGATTTGGTTTAAACCTGCCTGTTAGTAAGATACTACTTTTAAGATAGTGAATTAATCTGTTTTCTGAAACAGGTTGTTTGTATCCAAACAACAACAAAGGAACAACAGGCTGCTAAGCAGGGAAATAAAAACCTACCCTAGCTAGAACTGCTTGGCTTCAGGCAAAATCATTCACTGTATGAATGCTAGGTTTAAGCTTTATATGAAAGTATTTCCAGAGAGACATTCCATGGGTGTATTGGCACATGTCAGCTCACTGCCTTACTACTGTCAGAGAAGTGTAGGCCACACATAGTTCCACTGTGTATTGCAGAGCAGGCTCTCCAGACTTCCAGGAGGAAAGAAAAGGAAACTTCTCCCACAGACTAGTTCAAGATGGTTCTGTGCAGATTTGGGTGCAGTGAAATAGGAACCAGCAACGTAAGGGAGAAAATGAACAGGCAGGGCCACAACGGAGGAGGTCAAGAAACACCCAGCAGTGTCATAGGCAGAAGGCCTGTTCTGCTCCTGCCAGCCCTATGTAGAGAAAGGAAGAAGAAAGATTCAGGTAGAAGAGTCTACTTCATCAGGGTCCAAATCTGTATTCTTCTAGGAACAGATTTCCTTCTCCAGACAGACTTAAGCTATAGCAGGTCATGACTGGGCCCTGTGCAAGTGTTTAAAGTGCAGATGGGGGGGTTATCTCCGTTCCTTCCTTGCCTCAGAGAGACACTGACGGCCTTAGGCCTGGTGCTCAAGGTCTGTTCCATCCCTGCGGCTCCCAGCAACACAGAGCACCACAGACAGCATGATGACCTTGACACACATTTTCTACTCATTCCTCTATCAGGTCAGCCTCAAAGCTCCGGGCCTGTGAAACTCTCCTAAAGCTCTGGATTTACCCCATGGCTTTCAAAAGCTGAAACCAGAACAAAGATTTTACCAAGCGTGGATAAAAAGTTAAAGAGTTTTCTAGTCAAGGTCCTCTTTAGCAAGACCTTATCACACAGAAATGCAGCAACTCCACCCTTGGGCAAAAGCTTGCCAGCAACTCAGAGGGTGAATATCACAGTGGGGTGGGAGTTTAGAGAAAATGAGTAAAAAGATTTCCATTTTAGCATCATAATTTCTTTAGTAGTAGGGCAATACAGGTACTGCTCTCTCTGCTATCCCAGCAGATAGACTGTGAGCATTAGAATGAACAGACATAATTAACATTTACAGCAAGAAAGGCTCCTGTGATTCCTGAATTTTTAATATCAGTGTATGCAGAGTTGGAGCCCTCTTATGCAGAACTAAAGAAAATGAGACGTGACTAAGTAAGCTCCATTATCTCCAGCTACAGCCCTGTGAAACACTGATAATTAGCTCACAAGCATGCAAAGACAAGAAAGCTGTCTGGTGTGCTGTGGTGTTTCTGCAGAACTCTAATGTTAATCTGTATCTCTGGGATTGAAAATCACCTTTTTTTCTAAGTTTGAAACATGGATCCCACTTTTAACCCAAAAGAAATCGCACTTGGAAAGTGTGCGCACTCCCTAGGGACTCATGTTTTCCTGATCAGTGCATCTGGTCCATGGTAGGATTTAAAAAAAATCCAACTACAGGAGATCTGACCCTGCCTTCAGGTAGTTAAATCTCTTCGAAGTCTGGGTATTACCCAGTGCACAATATAAAAAATATTTGCCTTCAGGAAAATCACACTGGTCTATTTGTTTGGATTTCTTTAAATTGTGAAACGTCTGGGTTCAAACTTTCTAACAAGTTGGCAAGGTTTAATAACAGAGAAGCACCCAAACCTGAAAGGTTAAATTGTACTGTTTTTCTCAAAAAGCCTTCCACATTCAACGTTCCACACCAGGCTCCCTCTAGTGCTTCTGAGCACGCAGAGCACCGGGGGACACTAGCTCTGGGAACCAGCGTTAACAGACAGCTGCACAAAAGACTGATTTTGTTTTGACGAGCTGGTGCTTATAAGGGAGCTGTTTCAGATCAATGTTTCCCCACTGGATTTTGAATGAAATGTAATAGGAAAAAAAATGACTAGGAACTGAACACAATGTTTTCTTTCTGAGAGTTTTAAAGAGGTTTTAAAAAGCATCTTAAAAGAAATTGTTTTTCAGATTTAGAAAAAACATATACTTTTCCTTGAGGCCTCTTTCATTTTTTTTGAGTCATACTGGACTGAAAAACTTCACTGATCAAAATACACTGAATGTTTTGGTCAAGCCATCCAACACAAAATTCAAACAAAAAGGAAGTTAGAACCCAAAGTCACATGTTTCACATCAATTGCAGGAAGCAGAAAGTCTCTTTCCATTTTGCCTAGGTGTCAGAAAGCCACCTTGCAGATTTTTTTCTGAACAATGATATTTATCCTCTGTGCAGCAATAAGGCAGTCGGTGTCATGTACCAGCAATAGGCCTCTGGCATTTCCCATGCTGAACTTCATATTCGCAGAAGTGCCAACAAGAATATTGCATTGAATCCTTAAAATGAGTGAATTGTGATTAAAAAAACCCAAACAAACAAACCCAAATGCTATAGTTTTTATCTGCAGAACTTCCTACCCACTCCTGGGCAAATTATTTAGGCTAACATCAACAAAGATGGAAAAGCGCTTAATTTTTCACTGTAGAGTACTTTGCTTCAGTTACAAGTCTACAAGAAAGCGTTGATGTTGCCCCTGGGGCACTGCAAGGTTAAATGCAGCAAAGAGTGAGACACATTCAGAAATAATGGTAACATGGCCCTGTAAGTATTGTTGAGAGAGAGAAACATGGGAGTGACAGGCACAGAAAGATTTATTTGGTTTTAAATATTTTTATATAACAAACATCCAATTTTGCAACATAGCCTCAGGGCAAGATTGACCCCAGTGTGCTGTTTCCAGGATTTTCTGAGGCATCTGCCTCATGACAGAGTTCTCAGGAGGATGGGTGGTAACTGGCAGAGATCCCCTTGTTTTTGCATTATATTTGGCTAGGGCATGTAATTGAAAAGAAGCTGAAATGCCTAAGTTGTAGCCTGAGCTTCGCCTTCATGTATTTGCACATGATTAATGAGTAGCCAAAAAGCCCCAAGGGTTTGTAATGAACTCTTTCTAATAGGGAAATATATCGTAGACAAATCCATATTTTGTCCCAAACAATCATCCATCAAAGCTGCAATTTCACTCTTCACAATTAAATGCCAGAACACCTAGAGCATCCTGAGATTAGTCACACTTCTCTCTGTGCTCTGGCTGAGAGGAATGTTGTCATTCGTTTTCAAGGAAGCAGTTTATTTCCTTTGTCACTAGCTATAATTAGAAGCTGTATTTGATGATCTTCAATTAGAGAGACAGTTCATTGGACCTGATACTAGAGTGGACTCATATAGGTCTCAATCCAACAAAGCACATAGAACATGGTAAGCATCAGTGTGAGTTAAAAGTCTGACTAGAACACCTAGACACATTTTTTTGAGGGCAGGGCACCTTCACAGTGGGAGTCATCTATCCCACAGCACAGATGGGAAGACAAGGTTAGAGTATCCAGTGCCTGTTCTTGAAAGCACAAGACACAAAGGCCTGGCTTAACATGTCATTAAACAGCACTAACACAGACGCCCTGTTGCAACCTGCACTACAGGTGATGTATGAACTGCAAGCAGTTCTGGCAAATCAGGAGCCCACTATATTTCTGAGGTCCTGGTTAAAACAAGACTCAATAATTTGCTTTAAATATTTAATCTTTCAATAGCATCCAGAGGCCAAATCTCAGGTTCATTAAACAGGATGTTTAACTAACCTGTCAACAGATATCAAGCCTGTAAACGAGGCAGCCCATTGGTCTGGTAGAATAAGTAAAATTTTGGATGACTTCTTTTAGCATAGTCCTTAAGGACAGGATTGAGACCCACTCAGGGTTCTCAAATGGCTGATGGATAATAACACACTTCTTTCAGTGTCATTATATGCTGAGCTCAAATTAGTATCTAGGGATGAAAGACAGCAAATTTCTCCCACATGTAATTTCATCCTGTAATGCAATATTGGTGTTACAATGCAATAAAATACTATTGTAAATTATGAGAATTTTACCTACTCAAAATACTTTCAGGAAAGTCTTTTAGGGTTGCAGCTCCAGGGCTGAAAAGTCCTGACCTTAAAAAGAATACTTCTGAAGAGTACAGCAGTCGCATGTTAACGTATAACTAAGCATTTATTTTGCTTTTAATTAGAGTAACAGGCTTTATTTTCAAAGTCTTTATTGGAGTTTCCACACTTCATCCACAGAATCTGGTCTGTCTCAGTGGAGAGATGGTAAAGGGGAAAGCAAAAGGTCAAAAAGGAAAGAAGATCACCTTGAAAACTGCCAAAAATTTAATTCGGGTATCTTTTGATCAAGGTCTCTGTCTTGACTTAAGCAACATGGATATCACCACCTTCCCGAAGTGCATTCTGAAACTGACTTATGTGGATGAACTTGATTTGAGCAGAAACATGTTAAAAAAGATTCCAAGCAGCATTGAGAAATTCCAGAAGCTGCGCAGGCTGGACCTACATAGTAATCAGCTCGAGGAGTTGCCCAAGGCAATAGGTACACTTCAGAACCTTTTCTACCTGAATCTATCCAACAACAAACTCACCACTAAAAATCTGCCAGGAGAGTTAAGCCTTCTCAAGAACTTGCATATTCTCAACCTTGGCTTGAACCATCTTGAAAGTATCCCTGCAAGTCTTGGAGCCCTGAAGGAACTTAGGGAGCTAGGTCTCTTTGACAATGCCTTGACCAGCATCCCAAACAGTGTGAAAAACCTTCCCAAGCTCAAGAAACTGAATGTAGAAAGAAACCCTTTCCCAGATTCAGCAAATCAAGAGCAGCATGCTGACTCCATCAAACGCATAGAAACACTTCACTTAGTACAAGAGAAAGACCTTTGCCATTCTTGCCTGAACATGAGTCGGGGTGAGAGGGACAAGCTGAACAAGTTAATGAACATGACACTCAGCCCCTCAAAGAAGCTAAGTTTCCCTTTACTACTTACACCCAATTCCTCTGCAAAGGATAACCAAGAAGAATGGAGAGTAAGAGGCGAACATCCCTGAAATCTACCAAGGCACTCCACTGATTGTTCCATGTACCATGAAGTCCAGTCAAAGCTAATAAAAAGCTGATCTCCTTCCACTTCTCTTTTCCTGTAGTTCTCTTCCTTTAAAGATGTACTCATTTTTAGAAGCAGCGTGTCTATTTGGTGTCTAAAACGAAAACCAGAACAACTAAAAGATATGTTTATTCCTGAAAGGGTGCATTTGAGAAAGGAAAGACTATTTCTGTCTGGACCTGTTGCTACAAGATTTTCTCCATGTTTGTTTGTTTCAGGTCTTCTGTGTGTCCAGTGAAGTAATCTTCCAAGTGATAGGTTTTTCTAGTAACTCTCACTGCTGAGCCCCAGACAGTAATCCTTTTAATTTTCATAGGGTGAGACACAGTTAAACTAGTCTCAATAAAAACCATTTGGAGGAAGAGGAACAGACTTGGGAACCTTCTGCTGCTGGTGGCTGCCACCAGACCCTCAGAGAATCACAGATAGGCACTGTCATGATAGGAACCGTAAGCCCAATTCCAGTTCAGCTAAGAGAGCAGAAACAAATGTTATGTTCAGGAGTAACTAAAGCAGTGCAAACACAATGGTTAGAGCTAAACAACCAGTGGCCCTGTTTGCAGGGGCCAGACCCTGCACAAAGAAGTTCTCTGGGATTTTGGGTGCTCTGCCTGGGTGCAGTGATCTCTAACTTTCATGATACAATGAGCACCACTACCTATATTATTTGTGGTTTTTCTGCCCTTGGGTCTCCCTCCAAGGAAGGGACAGAGGCGAGAAGGGGTAGGGAAAAGATTGCTCTTTTTAAGAATCCTGGGCATATCACTTAAGCAATGACTAAGAGAAGAGTCATCCTCTTCCATAATCCAAGAGTTAGCTGGTGAACTGATGAAATCAGGTCTAGTGAGCTTTCTGTTCACATGCACACCTGAGCACAAGCATTCACTTGCTCAATCACATCCCTAGGGCAGAGAATGATGACAGCCTGCAAACAGTAATACACAGATACAATGAGCAGATTATAAAAGCAGTCAAACATCAGAAAAGGTGCTGGCTGTGACAAATATTTAAGTATATTTAAACAAAAAATAAAGTGCCAGGGAAAAAGTATTCAGTTGTGCAGTAACACTCTAATATCTTTATTTTTAAATGGCTACAGCAGACTCTGGGATTCAGAACTCCTGTGTATTATTCCTATGGACTAGGTGGAAAAATGGATATGGTTTCCCAGAGATACTGCTACTTCAATATAATATGATGCATCAAACTAATAATTTCTTCTTTCCACGCTTCAGCTGTGCAATTATTCATAGTGGTCTGAGTAAAGAGCTTAGTCTGTCCTGTCTCCAGTAGCATGGGAAGAGACGGGATGCTATGGAAGATGGTCATTTCTCCCTAGACGGAGAAAGAGCCCCTTGTGCTGCTCTTGAATTCTTCTAACTCAGAAGCAGCTCTAGCATTCAAACGAGGGAAAAGTAAACTGATCACGTCCTTAGTCTTTCAGTTCCCAGACTAGAGCTTGGTAAAGGGAAGCATGACCACTGGAGTAATTTTCTCTAGCTTTTCACTTATGCACAACTTATCCAGGATCATTACTCAGGTAGTGGCACCATCTCATGTCTATTTCATTTCAACTCGTGCTGTAACACAGCCCAGACAAAACTATGCCAAAGGTCCCTTACATTCTCAGAATGAATAAGGTGTGTAAGGTCCTTCCTTAGTCAATGAAGGTAGAGCCTCGTGGGATTCAGGACAGGCTACATTAGACAGCCTGCTTCAATCTCTGAGATCAAACATGAGTTAAGTGTTTCTCATAATAATTACAAGCCCAGCTAAAGCTGAAAGTTCCTGTTGTCATAGCACTTTTATACTTTTTGCAGGTTGATGGCTAGTACTCAGGGTGAAAATGCTCACTAACAATGTAGGCAGTGATCTACAAAAGGTAGAGTGAAAATTAAAAAAAATAGTACAGCTAACACAGGTCACAAAAACTTATACAGGCCATCTGTTCCAGCATCCAGACAATCATTTCAGAGGATACCAATTAAACACTTAGGCTTGTGTTCCTCATATACCTGAGAAGAGTTACAGTAACTCAAGGTCAGCATGGAACACACTCTCAATCACCTCCCAGTAGGATAGAACTGTTTTTCCCTGCAGTGGTAAATCTGAGGGCCAACAAGTTGGAAATCTCCACTGCACAGCTCCTATAACATTCCAAAACATTCACATATACATCTATAACTGTCTACCCTAACCAAACAATAAAGACGACTTATGTAGAAGCATTATGGATTAGCTCTAACCTCACCTTAATGAGTCTCTTTTCCACACTAATCATCTGTATAGAGTTTACCTATAAAATCATGTTAAGGAAGTAATAATTATTATCAACTATGCACAGTCAGCTATTTAACATACTTGGATGTTGTACACTAGAATGCTTTTCAGAGTTCTGGGGATGACTTTGAATCTTTGAAACAGGAAGCACAAATAGGTAAGTTTCTACATGCTTTCTATAAGGTGCAACTTATTCACACAATTACACTTATCATCTACAATTATCCAATGTTCCCTATGTTTTACCTTATATTCAGGGACTCTTCTGTTATGCCCTTCGACTTCAAAGCAGGTTGGAAGGAGCAAAATCTATAGAAAATATGAAAGTTCACATTATCTAAACAGTTATCTGTATATATTAAATATGCATACTATCTATGTCATGTCCTGATAGAAACTTTCTTCCTGAAGGATGCTACAGTATTTCACAGAGACTCTAACCCAGGAAAAAGCTGCCAGAAAACACAGCAAAAGCACACATTTAATGATAAGGAGTTGCCTGTGGGCTGGATAAGAGCACTCTCATTCCCATATAGGGCCTTGAATTGATATCTAGGGCTATAGACTTACATCAGCTGGTTTAAGGCGCTATTAATTAAAGCCAGAGAATAAGAACCCACTGAGACATTTATCTAGCAAAAATTGCAGAAATGAATACCAGCCTATGTGTCAGCCATTCCTGTTTATTTTCACTGAGAGTTTATGATGCACAAACCCCTTGAAATACATACGTTGGGTGACCTTAAGCTGTAGGGCAGCACAGGCAGCTGAGGGTCAAAACATTATTTTGAGCTACCTCCACAAGATTCACCCAAGACACATTTGTCAGAACTGAGAGGCAGCACAGATGAGGGCAAAACAAAGCAGCTGGCTCTGTGACAGAACCTGATCATTTTAAGTAGCCATACTATCTAGAGAGTTTAGAAAGGAAGACTCCATAAATCTGCTTTGACTTTTTCAAGCAATGCTCCATTAGAAACTGTTCAGAGATTTCAGGAGCAGAAGGAACTGCTATAACTGTTTAGAAATTGACAGTAGCAATCCTCAGTCCAGGCTGAAGAGTTTGCCACAGGTAGTATTATATATTGAAGTATTTTTTCTGCATGAAGGACAGCAAAAGTAAATCTGATAAATAGCCAAAACTGCAGCAGGAAAAAAAGACACAAGAAAATAAAGTGCAATATAATCACTTCACAGTCTTAACTTTGAAGTTCCATCAAACAATACAATTACAGTAGGATAAATCTTTTCTTGACAAAAATTCCATTGTTAAAAGCCAACTCCACACCAAAGATACAAAGTTGGAGAGACAAAAATAATTTTATTCCTAAAGAACCTAATAAAAAATCATGTGTTGGAAGAAAGCACTAAGAAACATCCTTTCTCCCAGTACTGTGAGGTGAGATGGAGGTGGCTCTCAGTAAAAGAAGCAGCACAGCTATAATTGCAAGTCCCTGGGA
Organism: Tapera naevia; assembly: GCA_033556795.1. Lineage (NCBI taxonomy): Eukaryota > Metazoa > Chordata > Aves > Cuculiformes > Neomorphidae > Tapera > Tapera naevia. Next base: position 12,017,244 of record JAUMJJ010000194.1, on the reverse strand, counting down.
TGCAAGGACATACAATACACTACTGGGTGCTAGAAGAGTTCTGAACAGGTATTAGTTCCCTTGATAAATCAATTGCTGTATAATGCTCCAAAGAATTCACATGTTAGAGAAAGGAAAATTTCATAGTTTTGCTGAAGTGTAACTCATTAAAGACCAAGGAGCTGCAATGGAAGAAAAGCTCCTGGGGTAGCACAAGACACACGTATCAAGCCAGGGTAAATGAGGACAGTAGACTACAAGTGCCACCTGGGTGTTCACATATTATTGTGATGTAGTGATTACCTCTTAAATATCTTGTTTCGGTCACTGTCATGGAAGACGAGAAATCTGGAGTAACCATTTTTGAAGAATATTTCCAAGGCGATCTCCTGGAAAGTAAACAATTTACAGCGTGAATACCTGCAGAGCAAAGCCTAGTGCTGCAAAGTGTCCATTATGGCCTGTCTTTTTCTTCAGGGCTTTAGGAAAAAATCATTGACTTTGTATGAAATATAGCAAAATATACCTAATATTCTCAATTTCTCTAACTGTAGAAATGGTCCTAACTGTTTGACTATGAGTTCAAATGTTTCTCTGAAGCAAAAGAAAACTCCGGATATTAGTTCTATCCCCTATCTCCTCCTGCTGATTCTAAAGCAGTTTGGTCCAGAAATCTCAGTGTGATCGACAAGATGCTTGTAGTATTAACTTCTAATTAGTTGAGAAAGATAAGGTGAAAAGGGGATGCTAAATAAGTTCCTTTTATATATCAACTGTACTGCTTTCTAAACAAATAGCGAGCTTAACAGAAATGCCAAAATAATTTCTCCTGACTAGAAGAAGCAAAGGAGGAAGGGGAGTTCATGACATCTCTCACTGAAGCTTTAAATAATAAAAGTTGAACACTCCCTTTCTCCCCACAATTCCTCCACACATTGCTGTGTTTATCATTTGCATATAATCCTATAATTTACACAGTGAGTAGTCCTTTTGCTCCAAAGTCCATCAAGTTAAACTATAAATAACATGTAGTGTCTGGGAATCCAGACACTACACAAATGTGGCAGGTTCAATAAAAACCCAGAAAAATACCACAATGGCAACTACCCCATACATGATACACCAATGAAGCATCAAGCTAAAATGTAATACGAGAATAGCTATGACAATAAACAGCTTGCAGCATTTGCTTATTTGGAAGTTCAGTTTTCCAAACAAAGTCTGCTCAAGTATCATCACTACAGAACTGGGCCATGTGGTTTCATAGTGCTTTGCTCTGAGCTGGACTATGTGCATGAACAGGAGATCAGCTCTCTGAGGCTTAGTAGCTGCCTAAACAGTCGGTCCACCCGTCCCACAGGGAAAGCAGAAGGAATCAGTTTTCTTCCATTTCTGCAAAATTTTCAAAGCAGTTTGTGGCATGGAACCCAAATGAAAGAATTTGAGAGCCTGATAGAGATGCCTGAGTTTTCAGTTCTATAATTGAAACAAAGCAAAAATTAACAAACCCTCCACAACCCAAAAAACCCCATAACCCTCAAACCAACAAGTACCACCTTTACCTCGGTCACATTCCAAGATTGCTTTTGCTCATCTCATTTTTTCCACTTTGTGTAACACAAAACATTTCCATTTCATGTGATTAAAAAAAACCCCATGCATATACAGACATATGAATACATGAGAAGGTGACAAGACTCCACTGGCAACTTTGGTGCTATTCACAAAACAGAAAAGGTGATAGTTCTTATTGCTCAGGTTCCTCACCAGTGACCTAAGAAAATAAGCTTCATAGGGTTACTCAGAACAAGACTTAGCACTCCTATGCATGTCTGCAGAGTGACCTAACCACTGAGATATGCCATATCCTGAAGCAAGTCCCACTGACTAAAATTGACCATTTTGCATATGTAACTGAATATAGAATAAAACAGGGCTGAGTCACAGATGACTGCCGTACTACATTACGTAAGACAATTATCAGCCCTGTTTCTCCAACTTTTGAGTTTTCCAAATGATTTCTTAATTCTCTGTTGAATCTCAACCTACTAAAAACTGATTCAAAATAATAGGCAACTAGTTATGGCTGCTTCAAAACTCCATGTGTTTGCCGAACAAATTCTATGAATTACTCTTTAGACTGTACCAAAGCCCTCTAGAGCAAGTACAGGCTCCGGTGCTGCCAGGTGCTCTAGCTGCAACTCTTCTGTGATTGTCATCAGAAGTTCATCTAAACTAGACAAAACTAAAAGGGTACCAGGCCACTGGTAATGAATTGCTTCTGAATAGCACAGCTAAAGGAACAGAGCATTCAAATCCTCTGCTCTCATTTATGATTCATTTATTGACCCACATGTACAACTTGAAATTTATTCCAAAAGGCTGAAGGTAAGTGTATTACATAAACTCATAATCCACTGATGTTCAAACTGTTTGTGGGAGTTGAGTATTACTGAGAGTTGGACACTTACTGGGAACACAGGAACTGGACTTCAAGTCTTATTTTCAAAAACATTGAGATAACTATGAAGAACATTGTCAGCCTAACAACTGATGAGCCGACCACTCCAGCTAGGGTACTTAAACACTCTCATGAACATAGGAAGGAGTTTGTATTACCAAAGGATAATGAAGCAGTGATGGGAGCAAAAGCACTCTGGGACTCAAGCAAAGAAATCTCAGCAGGGTTAGTAAAAATTGCATAAGTCATTTTCAGTCAGATGTGATGACCACCGTTGCAGCTTTCTGCCAATTCGCCAAGCATATTAATTCGTACCTGTAGAAGAAAGCGCATCAGATGAATCTCTTTTACATCATGATATGAATAACGGGAACACATCTGATCGCCCACAGCATAATCTTTATGACATAAGTTGAAAATAAATGGATCGCTGATTCTGGAAGAGAAAAATACAAAGAAAGACAAAATAATTTGAAAAAAAAGATTGGAACAGCCTTCATGAACATCCACATCCTCCCTAAAGAAGAATAAAAATACTCAGAGATAGTAAGATCAGCTAGGGCATACATGAATTGAAAACAAAGCTAAATACTGAAGGAAGATTTTCTACTAGTTCCCAGAATTAAACAACGAACCCTTGGAGACTAAGGATAGGTTTGGAATTATTTTAGTGTGTGCAAATAGGCAGACAGCAATGTTTTGCTCATTCTGAAGTCTGAGAAGCAGCAATAGAAGGAGCTGAGTGCAAGAATGTGAAAGCCTGGGTCAAGGGCAAGCATTATATGGACACGCAGCTATTATAAAAAAAAATTAATTGGAACTAACAATTAAGCAATTAAATCATTATTACTGTAATTGTGTACATGTACTGCAGTTGCTATTTACAGCATAGCCAATAGCAAATCCCCTAGAAAAACAACTTAAGCTTTTATCAGACCCAGTTGAATCAATCTTTAAGTGACCTGATCAGATTGACTGATATTGGACTTCGTAAGAATCAGATGCAGAGCAGACAGTGGGGGAGTAAAACCACCGAGTTACTGTCCCACTGGGCTTTGCACATAAGCACACACAGTATGTGAAAAGAGCTAAGTAACAGACTCATTTTCAGTATTGATCAGTTTCAATAAATCATGAGTTAAAGATGATAATTTTGTGCCAAATATAAATTGTGATTCTGTCTTGGAGAAACAAACAAAATATTATGAGACAATGAAGTTAAAGGTTCTTGTAATGACTTCCATATGAATAAATGATGGGAGCCAGTCAGAAAGGAGCATTAACAACACTCTAAACCAATTGAAAAACAGCAACGTATCTGTTACACTGTGCATCATCTCCATCTGGTGCAGCTTAGAGTCCTTGTAGCACCTCCAAAGCCTGTGATCAGGCACCTAAGTCACTTACATTAAACAATTCTGTGAACAGATGGAAAGGATGGCCAACCTCTTAGTATGTTAATATCCCTCTTGAAATCCTCCAAAGTCTGTGAAAATTCTAGATATCCATGTGCCTATATTGAAGTTAAACAGGCAGATTTCTGGGAGGAAAGAATGACTCACCTGGACAAGCAGTGGCGTGTACAGTAGATATCTTCTAGAGGGGACAGCACAAAGCATTCACAGATATAAAAGTGTTCTTTGCCAAAGAGCAGAACTCCTTCCAACACTGCATGCCCCTGCACAACAGCCACAGAGCACTTGAACGTGACCTAGTATGGAAACAAGCATAATGAAACCAGGAAAGGGTAACACAGGAGATAGGGACACAGGGAGCAAGACCTGAAGATGCAGAAGGATGTTTGTACAAAAGAAGCTCCTTCACTATGCTACTTGAGATGAGCTACTTCTTGACTGTCAGGTCTATAGGGATGCAGCCACAAAATCACCATATGACTGCCAGTGTATGCCTCTGTGGTACTAGTGGGAGGGTCTGATGCCCTTTTCCTTCAGTAAATCTGTTCCTTCCTCATCTATCTGTGGCTATATTTAGGAACATCACTACAAAACCTGAAGACTGAAAATGTTACAGGAGTTAGCACTGCAAAACTGTTAGATAACAATGCTTACTACACCGGCAGGAGGTTGAAGCACTGAGGAAAGAAATTACTTACACAGAATCATACAGAAAACCAGTAGCATAGAACAGATACATATATATTTATAATACGGAGAAAAGGCAAACACATTTATTTAGATCCCAGTGAAATATATACTTGAAAAGTCCTTCAAAGGGATCCCAGGGAGCAATGAACAAGGAAAGGATCTAATACTCTAGGTGTCTACCTCACCACAGCCAGCTGAATCAGCACATAATGGATTGAAATCTCAGCAACACAAAACTCCTTGAGCTGGTAGTTTTCCTTTCTATGTTACGAAGCAGCCGATCAAAATATATGAATTTATGATCCTAGTTGTCTTAAAGATTTAGTTAAACATTCTGGAATAGTTTAAAAAACCTCCCTTGGCATCCTCAGACTCACTTTCTTTTTCTTTCTGCTGATCAAATTAACCTGGCCCTTAAAATAGAGTAATTTCTAACCCATAACTTAGAAGAATAGGAATTTTTCAACAAAGTAGTTCTTCAGTCAAGTATGACAGTTCATAGAAAGTTTTCTTGGGAATTGACCAGTTTTGACAAAGATTAAAAAGGGTCTTTCTCTGGAACTGTTTCTATGTCTGGGAGGTGGTGCAGAAAGGGAATAGACCAATACAAAGATCAAAAAAGCCCAATGATCTGGAAAATTGCATGGGCTGCAGGAAACTAAAAGTTCTGATTTTAAATCAAGCAGTAACTAATTGCAAAGAACTATCCTAAAATTTAGAGGTAAATTTCCTTATTTTTCTTATCTGTTGATTCGATCTTCTATATATACTCAGTCCCAAAAGAGCAGTCAGACTGATTAGTACAGTCAACTGGGTGGATCAAGGTCAATGTATTACTGTGCCCATTTGGACCAGAAATTTGAACATGTCTCCTACATTTCATGGAAGGAGGTAGAAGCTAATCATCAGCCTATCAGCCCAGTCTCAGATGAAGCACCCTCTAGCTGTAAAAATTCCTTCAAGCATTCATACTACAATGAAATACTAATGCTCCCGAAATCTTAACACACTAATTTTACTTTACATACCAAGAAAACTGCTCACTGCTGAGTTCCTACCATAAATCTGCACAATCCTGAACTACATACATTCCAGAAATGATTTTAAAATTTTGCAAGCTGAGTCCATCTGAAACTGCAAGGACCAAAGGGCTGCATACAGAGGGATTTGACCTAGGAGGTATTTATTAACAGGAAAAGTTTGCTGGTTCAAAAATCTAGTGCAATGTTCTTGAGAGCATAAAAAGTATCACAAAGTCTGATTTTCTCTTAAGATCTCAATGATTTTACCTCTACAAGAAGAGAAGTCTGTATTATTTTTTTGTGCATGCAAAAATGACCCAGAAATAGCATTAGTTCTACTAGACCACGTAAAGTCTACACAGTAGAGTAAATGTAGAGTAAATATGGTTCTCTTCTGCTTTTTGCCTTTGTTACTACCTCACTCTTTCTGGAACCAAATCTATAACCTGCCTTGCCTCTACTCCAAAATACATAGGCTAACTCAAGTCAGCTGAAACAGACCTGCACTGCCACACAAGATTTCAGTCATAAATAATTGAAATAAAAACTCGTTTCTACATCTACGTTTTTTTACTGAAAAGAAATTTTTTACCTAAATAGGAGATTTCATTTTTAAACCACTTGAGGAGGCATAGAAGGTTGTTTCCATTCTGCATTTAAAAACACCAAACCAAAACAACAAAACCTGGAAGATTTCTTTGGGTAATTTTTGATGAAAATATCTTCAATCTCTTCCTCTTTCCTCTCTAAATTATTTCTAAGAGCAAGCTAGCACTTTTCCATCAGCTCTCCTGCAGATCCCACAGGAATGCCTGTCTCTGTGGGGATATGCCAACCACAGAACTAGAATGACTGCATGTGTTCAAGCCATTACGTGCTTAGAGGCATATATGCTTTGCACTGAGAATACTGGAGAATTCTGCTCACATTAGCAAACCACAGGGTTTTCTGAAGTAATTAAATAGCAGAAAGATCACTTCTTCCCACAAGGAAGGTAACTGAATATTGAAACATCAGGCAGTAGTGTAAAATAGGTAAATGGACACAAAATTGAAAACCAGACTTCTAAGAAATTCACCTCATAAAACCCAGTTCATATGTCAGATCACATGTGTGGTTTCAGGAGCCATGTGGATTGTGAAGGGGGTTCATGATCACCAATATGGTCCAGCACAACTACTTTTTTACTCCACCTAAGGCAGGACTGGGGCACATCAGCAGGCCTTGAGAAGGGAGCAAGAGCGTAACCCTCTTTCTCAAACCTTAAACTCTAAGCCCTTGTATGTTGTCTTCTGTACTATCCAACCACAAAGTCACCAGTGCAAAGTCCATTTCTTTCAGTCTTATGTTACCATCCCAACAGAACTAATTATATCTGCACTGTTCGACATGCTAGAGCCCTTGGGCCGAACCAGTTGTTTTTATATAAAGAATGGAGTTCATTTTATTCCAGGTGAGTAATAAAGATCTGACAAAGGGATGTACCAGAGAACTCCCATCAAGACAGGCTTATACCTATATTCATGCACTGAAATACCAAGCAGCCCAAAATTACCATAGATTAAATTAAACCTTTCCTTTTCTGTCAGAATAGAATCCAGTTCACCAGCCACCAGAATCATTAATCAATATAGCAAACATGACATAAAATAATTGAATAATTACCTTCTAAGATATTGCCCTAAGCCCTGCATCTCTTGATTGCTCTGTTCATTCATATGTCTGGGGGAATTAAAGCTGAAGGCATGAGTTTTTTCATTTTCTTGTTTTTCTTTTTTTTTTTTTCAGAAGAGCTGTTTGCAAACGTTGCAGTTGCGTGTAAGATAAATAGCAATAAAGCATATCTGTTCTGAAGTTCAAGATCCAGATTTCCAAAGGATTGCATGGCTGAAGACACAAACAGTCTTTGCACAGTTCTCAAAAACACTACGCTGTGTCTTTGTAGCAGAAGCTTAAAGAAAGAGTATAAGAAATGTGCCAGGTATGGATTGACTCTTGATTTTCATATACCTTCTCAGCAACCAGTAACTTGGGCCCTTCCTGAAGCCCCTTCCTCCTCCTCATCGATTTAGTGATGGACTTGACAGTGTCAGATTTATGGTTGAACTCTATGATCTAAAAAGCCTTTTCCAATTCAAAAAATTCTGTGATTCTGTGATCTCATGCTTCCCTATAAATATTCACAGTCAATCCTTGCTCAGCAAAAGGTCTAAAAACTTTGCACAATATGCATAAAAGGAATGTGTTCAGGTAGGACTGTATCTTTAATCAGAGATGAAATCTGTAGTTATATACTCTTTCTGCACTTTCTGTTGTTTATTGAGAAATCCCAGGGTGCATCAGCTACAAAGGACTTGTCAGAAAAGTAGGGTCAATGTTATTTAGAGTCACAAGGTTTAAAATGGCTAGGAGTGAATGAAATTAAATATGTTGCTTTGACAATTTTTGTGAAGGAAACAGATAAATGTTATAATGGTAAGTGAGATCAAGTAGATCCACCTCTCCATGTCACTCAAAAACCTTTCCTGCAATGATTGTTGGCTTGCTTGTTGTTGAGGTCTCATCTTACTTTGAAATGGTCACATACGCGTCTCATTAATCACAACTTAAGAATACATGACAAGTTGCTTCATTCTCTCCAGCTGCTCAATGACCAAAAGAAACTAAATCTACTTGACCTAGTATTTAGTGGTAGATGCTCTAGGCTCAAGTTTGGTTACATCTGAACTGCTAAAAATATCGTATCATATTTCTTCCACTCCAACTTGAGTGAAACCACTGCAATCGCAAGAAAAAAAGTGCTGCAGTCACAACTTTGCTTTTTTGCAGGTAGCCTCCATTCACCCTCCCTCCCTTATTCCACTGGAGAAAAAAAAACATGTAGAAGATGTGTACTTCTCAGGTTTTAAGAGCTTCCCAAGTGCTCCTTGGAAAGAATATCAGATATTTGGGAGAAAGGAAGGGCAGCAGAAGAAGGTTCTTGTCTTGTACATGGTCACGGGCACTGGGGCTGCTCTTTGTCCTTGCTTTCTGTGATGAAAGATGCCATCTGTCCCGGCCCATTGCCAGCCTGAGAAGCTGGCATCCCTTAGCTGATGATAGCATCTGGAAGCCAATTCTAATAGGATTGTGATCATACCTCTTGCACACTGAGACGTCTCTGTCTCACTCCAGGCTCCTCTCAAACAGAAAATGCTGCCAACAACTAACATGAGCCCTTAAATCTCCCCTATAGGTCAGTTCACTTAAGTTTGCACCCCTTCCACTGCTCCTATGACTCTTTCCAGGAATTACCACAGCAAAGTCTGCTGGTTACTTTGCTTGTTGAATCATTCTACAGAAAACAGTTAACTGTTAGGGGATTAACTGTGCTTGCTTAAGGTGGTGGTCAGGATCCTGGGATTTACCAGGAACTCTGCAGAGTTCAAGGGAGTAGCTGCAGCCTTTACAATTGAAAGATGTTTTTCATCAAGATGAACACCAAAAAAACCCACCTAGAAGAAGATATGAAGGGGCAATACTAGGAGGTATCCATGAGGCACAAGTAGCACAGTGAAGGAACACGTGCAAAAGAGCAGAGATCTGAATAAAGCTGCTGTGGGTTTTTTCGTGACATTTACAGCATGATTCAGACCCTGTCCTTTGCACCTAGTAGCACAGTTGTTCACTGAGCTGAGGTATGGCTGAAGGAGCTTAGCCTGGAAGGGGTTCCCAACAGCCTCTCTACTGCAGCAGAAACCCAGATAGGGCAAGTCAGAGAAGTAATGATTCACAACACCTCACCCTATTCAGGCACTCCCATCTGAATACAGGAAGAGTTTCAGCACTCCTTCCTGCAGTGAGGTAGCCATTACAATCACTGCAGCAGGGAAGGAAGAAGAGAAACTGAGGCACAGAAAAGGGAAATGGCTTGTGTCAAGGACCTAGCTTCCTACTCCTCTGCTTTGACCACAATAGCTAGTACCTGTTACCACTGCACATCATCACATGTAAAGCTCTTCACTGCTGCATACCCCCACTGGGATGAAGTGTAACAGTGCTCCCAAGAAAAGAGTCTGCCTTGGTGTCTTGCATAGCTGTGAACTGGTTCCACCAAGTGGATGCAGAGCTGCTGCCGTGTCCTGCTAGTCCTAGATGCTGAACCTTACAGCTATTCCTTCGTTCAGTTTAGCCTGTTCTTTAATAAGCTCCTTTCCCCCAAACACGAGTCCCACTCCCTCCAACTAATTTATGCTAGTCCCTTCCACTATTGTCCTTGGCACCTCCCTTGCTGTCTCCAGCCCCTCCTTCAAGGAAAGGAATTATGCCCAGATTTCTGCTAGGCCATGCCTTCTTGTTAACTTCAGATTCGTTGTCCCAGCTTCTCGCATTTCTTACTGTCTCAAATGACTTACTGGCAAACAGAGGTTTACTTTTCTTCAAAATTCAGAATTTCTGTGCCAAAACCATTCCCCAAGCTTTTCAACACCTTCTTCCTCTGTTACAAGTTAACCACACGGTAACAACCTGGCAGGACTACTTTAGGTTTGTAAAGATCAGGGAGGCAATCTCGCAGTTGGGGGCTCAGGTTGCAAATATAGGAATCCAATCTCCCTGTCTCTGCTGGTAAGAGAGGGTTATTTTAAGGGTTGGTAGGTAAGTTGATAGATTAGGTCAGGACAGGCTCCTATGTGTATTTCTCTTGCACAACTCAGCAGCAACACATTGTGCAACATCATCCACATTGCATATAACCTCTCTTTCCATACTTATGGTTTGTACAGTCTCAGTATACTGAAAATAGTGCAAAATGTAATCTTCACCTGAACGCACTACAACTTCATGGGAGCCTCAGCAAAATACATAAACAAGGAGTACAACAGTTCAGTAACTTCTGAGAGGACAGCATTGACTGCAACACCTGTAAATCTGCACCTGCAATCTGATATATCCATCTAATGAATTACACACATCGATTTCTGTGTAGAAAAAACATCTTGTGGTTTGGGCATTCACACATATGTACTAATTTACACTACTGGAATTATAGCACCCATCCAAACCGAGGTGACTCAATTCCCAGCTTTGAGTTCAAAGTCACCTTTTCAAAGGCACACCGAAAGCAGTCCTTCTGCCTAGCTTCTACAAGTTATCCCTGATGTGCCTTCTGTAAGGGAGAAGGTGAAGCAAGAAAACCTCAGCTACCAGCCCATCTTTCTCCTTTAGCCTACAAAGGACCTTCTGTATGTTGTGCCCAGACTCTCAGTGCATGGGCGAGCCACAAACATCTACAACTCCTCCACACACTCACAACTCTTCCAAACACCCGATTACTTCCATAGAGCCAAAACACAACAATGGCCCTCTGTATCTTGCATTAGATACAAGGTTTTTTTACTTTTAGATCTGTCTCTAGAAGATCACTGTAAGCTGATGAGGACTAGGGGAAGCTGGTGCAGAGTACAGAAAGAAATAGGGAAAGAACAGCAAGGAGCCTCATATAACTGGAAATAACATCATATGTAGCGTAGGGTAACTGCAGAGGAGAGTCTAGGAGTCTCTGGGCAAGTGAAATAGGATGACATCAAGGATCCCAAGAACTGGAGACTGCACTATGTAGGTGAGGAGAATGGGACAGGTAGCTCAAACAAAATAGGAATGTAGGGGCAGCTGAGAAAGGAAAAACAGCTGAAGATAAAATTCAAATAATCAGGAAATAAACTGTGCTTACCACAACCTACTCTCCCTTTCAAGGCAGAGCTGGGACACACTGTGGAGGAGGTTTGTGATTCTTTTACAGTCTCCTCCCTCTACAGTACAGGCACATGTCCAAGATCATAACGTACTCCTACTATGCTCTCCAGCTGCCACTTCTGCAGAGACTATTGTAAAGGCACTAAAGGACCTTTCTCCAGCAAATGTCAATGTGTATTACAAGGATTCTGGCTGGAAGAGGCAGACTTCTATTAATGCAACTAAATACTACTTTGAAGATATGGATTTGGATATACATATCTTCTACCCTATGTACTGGTAAAGCAGAAGGTATAATCTAATGGCTGAAGGCTATAACAGCACACATCTGGCATTAATTTCTTGTTTTCTAGCTTTTCCTAAATTCAGAGAGTTTGACTTTTAAATCTGAGAAATGCCTTCCTCTGTGGTTAGTTAAGAACTTTAAAAAAGCAGCAAAAAAAGGACATATCAAAAGGCTAAATTTTGGATGCTCTGGGTGTAATTCAAACACAGAATATGACTGCTCCCTCATATGATTAGTCTCCACTCTGTCAGAGACTACTTCACTCAGTTGCTTCTTTTCTTAGCCTATACTGAAACTGAATCCCTTTCTCTCATAATCCAAGTGATAAACACACCTTGTTTAATACTTAAAATTAATTTCACAGGAATGCCTAAAAATGTATTCTATTTTGCAAGCAAGATTAAACAAAAGACTAGATATTAGGATGACAATATCCACCCGCACCCCTATTCTCCTAATTGAACTTGCTGAGACCAGACTCTGAACCCACAGTATCAATAGCATTCGATCTGGTGCTTCTGCAAAAAAACACCTGACATATCTGAACATGTACAAAAGTATCTGTTTAATGGTAACACAAAAAAATAGCACTGGGTAGCACTATTAAATAATGGCCACTTTCTAGAGAAGGGCTATCCCTATGTTCCAGAAATCAATGCAGTGTCTGTCAAAGCATCACAATGACTTTTCTGTGCAGTAGGTAACATGGTTCCAGTTGCCTGTTTAAAGTGCAAACAGCTCACAGGGCAGCCATTTACAAGGCAGGACCGCAGTGCACTAAGTGAGCGCAGGACAGCTAATGTCACCCCCTGCTGCTTTTTTTAATACTTCTGTCAGCTTGGCAACTCGGTGACTGCTGCTGGAAAAAAACATGCCTGGCATTTCTGACAGCTTCCTGCAGAGTTACATGGAGAAGAGACAGACAGCCTGAAGGCTCAAAATGAGGTCAGCACACTGAGAACATGCCTCACATTTTCATGCTTGCCTCCTTCTGCTGGGGAGGGTGGAAGGGGGGGGAGAGGAAGGAGGAGAGGCAGTGAAATGAATTATGTTTTACAGACAGACAGTGTACCAACAGCTCTAATAGCATGAGAAAGACATCATTTTTGAGAGCATGAATGTGACCCTCGGCCACTGGCAAATCATCAAGAAAATATGGCAATTGTATTGAGACACAAAAAGAAATTAATTATTTCTGTATCTATGTACAACTATCACACCACTGTGATTGCTGAGTTTAAATACTCCAAGTCTGACCCATGGCTTTCACTATGGGATGCCAACTTTTGGACCGACAACGGGAATAGTGCCACTGGAACAAACAGCTGCACTGCAAAAGATTAGGGGATGAGGCCAGGTCTACTCCTGATAACAAAAATCTCTCACAGTCCTGTGGAAAGTTATTATGTGCCATGGATATTGAATACCATAGATTTGGTTTGGAGTCACCATTGGACACTTTGCTGAAAGCAAAGGGTAACTTGTTGGCTTTCAAGCAAAGGGATTAAGTTGAGAACACCAGACCAAATCTATCATCCCCCTAATACAGCCACTCCTATTTACCCCACAGCTCATGTCCTCCTCCAGTTTTCCTGAACCTGTCTCTTCCTTATGCTAGGAAGAAACCTGAGAGCTGGGCACCCAGTCTAGTACAAGAAGAAAGAAGGAACAGTACTGTTTTGACCAGATGACATACAATAGAAGCAACAAAACAGCAAGCAGGTCTTAGAGGGAAGAATCTGTCCGGTACTCATAGGAGGCAGAGAATAAAAGGGCAAATGAAGGGAGGAAGAAAACATTTTCTAATATTCATCAGGAAGAGATTTAGAAATCACTAAACTAGCAACCTATACGATATTGGCACACTCTTCCAGAGTTAATAAATAGATTTGATCCAGGTACTGCTTGAAGCATGAGCCAAAGTGGGGAAGCAGGACAGAAATTCTCAGTGTCCCATAATTTCCCACGTCTTTGGCAAATTCAGACAATACTGTTTCACAGGTACAAGAATATCCTGGTTGCATCCCCAAATTATCTTCTGTTACTTCAAAGAGTTAGTGTTAAATGCTCTTCAAGAATGAGTCTATATAGGAGTTCATATGGAGACTAAAAAATTGTAATTGCTCCAAGGAAACAAATCATGATGATGTTCACTGTAGCCTGAATCCACCTGAACCCCAAACTGGAAAGGAACAAATAGACCCAATTCATCCTCTAAAGGCCTTCTCCCTAGAAAAAAATCTAGTTCATATTTCCTACCTTTTCATGCTCTGGAAATTCCTGCAATATAATTTGCCTCTCCACGCATAGTTCCAAGAAGTCTTCTGAATGGAAACTTTCATGTAGAGCAGGGAAGAATGTCAGCTGGTTACAATCCAATCCCTTCTTATCCAATTCTCTTTCTGCTCCATTTAATGTCAGCTCTCCTACACCAGTATAAAATGATTGCAGTTTTAGTGGCAGCTGGATGACACCAAAAGCATTTGCAAAATTTAGACTTTTGTTCAATATATTCTACATTGCGAAACAGCATTATTTATCTGCAAAAAAACCTGGTAAGACAGAAGTAAAATCTGTGTCTGCTAAAGAAGAATGTTTAGTTCAGGGAACTAAAACCAGGTACCCGCATTCAGTCGTAATTCAAACTAAATTCCTATAATTACTGAAGAATCAAGTAATTCTAAAAAATAATCTGTTCACGTACTCACATGAAATGAGGAAAAAAATGAAGTGGTAGTCTTTTGGGAACATGCACTGAGAACCCAAGGAGAGACAATTTACCTATATCTTGCCCAAGATGCGTCCCAGGTTTTGCAAAATTGATGCAAAGGTCCACTCTTACTAGTTTTCTGGGCCCTGTCACACCAATAAATGTGATACATACAAACAATACTGCTTATTTCCAATAGTGTATATTGGAAGCTTGACTTGGAGCAGCCATACAAGTGGTTAAAATCCACAGCCTTAGACTTAGTTGACTTTCCCATATTTCAGTTCTTTCTCGGTGTTTTCCTCTCTCTGAAAAACTACTTACTTTTATACTGTATTTCTTTCCCCACCCCCCTACCTTCTTTTTAATGTCTCATATAACAGAAAATTTGGCCTTAGAAAATGAAAAATGTTGACATAATGATCACATTTTGAAGAATATTGTTCTATTTTGAAGACTGAGAAACAAATTTACATATTAATATTCTTGATGGTTTGCTTCCACTCTCCATTATTTTGTCCACGTTCTTGAAAAGTTACAATTTCTATCACCACTTCCATTACCTTGTTTTAAATACTATTTCAGAGGTAGAATGGGAGTGTCTGCGAAATGCAAGGGGAAAGCCTGCACTTTCATTCTGAGTTTAAGCAGATGAGACCATTCCAGGTGACCAAGAATGCCCAAAGCTTTCATTTTAATATATATTTTTTTTGCTTTCAGATCCTTCTGGTGGCAACAAGAGAGCAAAATAATCTGAAGACAGTTTCTATACCACATAGAACAATTGCATCTGTCTTTTCCCAGGTCCGTGTTAGTGACTTTTTAGCCCAGAGCACTGACAATAAGTTTTTTTCACTAGATGAAGTTCTGACCTGGAACTCCACACACTAACTCCAATTCTCTTTGGCTGTTTGTGTCCGCCCTCTTGATCATGTAATTTATCCCTAAAGCATTACCTGGAATGACTTCAGCAGGGGTGTTTTTTTCATTTCTGTTTGCTAGAAGAATCTGCAAAGAGACTAAGTATAACTAGAGTGGAATATGCAGACAGGTAAACATAACTCAGAACATTTTACGGACAAAACCATAAATTTAGAACTACACTGCAAATAAATGCCTTGGAAATTTAAATAAACTCATCTGAAAGGACCCAAAGGAATAATTAAATGTAGGAAAAAAATGTCAAAAACTAATCAAAAGGACTACTATCTTTTCAAAGACAATCCTGCATGGGGCCAGTTATAGAATAAAAAACATACCACTCAGTCTACAGAAAACTGTCAGAATTCAAGCTTCACATAAAAGCTGAAAATTTCCTAGAGATGGGAACCTCCTGACTTACTAAAATGTTTCAGCTTCTGGTTGATAGGATTTGGCACTTAGACACTACAGAGACAGACAGTAGTGAACACCCCATATACACAACTTAATGCTCAGTTCAACAACGTTAATTCTCTTTTAATCATCCACCATTTCTAGCAGCCCAAATAAGCATAAGACTAACAGGACAGTGCAGCCCTCTCACTGGACTCTTTTGCATACATTGAGAAATGCTGTACCTATGAGATATTACAAGCAGAAAAATAATGGTTGAGTTATACTCTCATCCATCTGGGGAGACCTTATACCAGAAAAGAGGGAAAATCGTTCTGGTTCTGCTAGACGCATTGTAGCCTCTCTTACACTCTCAAAACCAGACCCATTCAGTGGGTTCTCTAGGCACAGCACAGCATATCAATGAATCAGGTGATGAGAACCAGGGGAAAGAGGCGAGTGTAAAGTCACCAGCAACAGTTACAGAAATTGTGCACCTCCCGCAAAAGCTTTCTATCTCACTCCTTATTCGCACCTTTGTTGCTCGGGTGTTCACATGCTGAATCCTCCTCCTCATTCGTGAAGGACCTTCACAAGAATCAAGAATCCATCGTGGCTCTAACGATTGTGATCCGTCTCCCCATGGGCCCCTTCTATAGAAAAGTTGCTCCTCAAGTATCATCCAGTCTTTGGCTGCTCTGCTGTAACCACACTGCAGCATCTGCGGGACAGAACCACCTTGCTCCACCTTTTGCACACGTCCCTACTCCCATCCAGCAGTGGCATCACCCCAGTGATTCAGAGGGATCTACCCAGCCTGCCGGATGGGATCACTACAAGAGTCAGCAAACACAGGACCAAATGACAACTGCAAGTATGCAGTGGGAGATGCTACTAGTAAAAACAAGATACAGTGACAAATATAAGCACATAAAAAACTTCAGTCTCCTTTAAAATTGCTCACTTTCTTTGGAATTCCAACTCAAAACCAGTGAGCCAGAAGAACAGCATTCATAGAGGTTTTTTCCATTTTTTCTTGTAAATGTTCGTGTCAAATGGCAACAACCACGCTCACTGAAAACACAGTCTGAAAGTTTCAGTCGGAAATGTATTGTGCTCCCTCCAAACATGGCCTAAATTGAAATGTTTCTACTTAAGAGGTGTGTGAAAGGGGATGGAGGCCACTAAAATAACAATCTAAGGGAGAGATGAGGTGAGAATTCCAACAATGAAAAGCTTGTTTGTCTCTGGTGGCCAATCCAGAAACAGAAACATACCTGTGAGATTTTACTGGCTATGAGCTTGAGACCTCTTGAAAAGTTTTACTGACTGCTAAGAAAAGGTCACTTTCATTTTGGATACTGTGAGAGCAGACTAATTAATTTAAACAAAAGGAAAAAGTGTCCTGAAGATAAAGTAAGCAACCTAATTGATGAGTGATGCTATATCACTCTTCAGAGGTGATGTCAGAAACGGGAGTATTAACTCATTAAATTTCAGCATTTCTTTGGGCATACTACTCATCTTGCTTCATAAATGCCTGATTTCCCAGGGGAGCCCAGGAGCATCCTTTCAACCAGAAAGCTATTGCACAATATTCTCATTCTTTACCTGTATGTGGTTCTTGTACAGTGAGGCATACAGCTCCTGCCCAGTTCTTCGGTATCGTTCCATACATGACACAAATCCCTAGAAGATACATCAAAGCACATTACACCAAAGTTCTTCAGGTGTAAACTCTGTGAGGGGCAGAAAGAGGCATCAGATGCTCTGTATTTTACAAGAATAATTAAGGAACATGGCCTGTGTCTGCAAGATGATGGCTTTCCAGACAGTATAGTGAAGAGGCAATCATCTGAGAGCAAGCTGCAGACTTACACCAGGAAGACAAACATATTTGTGATCTTAACAAGGGTTATTAGTGTAATTACTCAGAAGGAGAATGAAAACATCAAATAAAATTTAAAGCTCCTCCTTTTGGAGCTGAATTAGTATGAGTTAGTTTATGAAACTAGTATAAAGGACAATTATCCGTTGTAGAGACCCCAACTAACGTAAGTATCCATAACGATGCACCTGCTCCTTGTTGCGTAAACAGAAAGTGCAAACAAAAGAGTGCTCCATGTCCTCTTTTTGCAGACAGGAAAAGAACTGTTTCCAGAAACATTTTTTAGATTTAGGAGCCTAAATCCTCCAGAAAAAAAGTGACTTGGGAGTATAAATACACTAATGGGATTCTAAGGCTGAGGTGTCTGGACTAGCTCTAGAACTGGAAACTTGTGGAGCTGTGCTACTGTAAGATGACATCCAAAACAACTGCTGCTGCTCCGCTGGATAGCACAGACATCCCCTAAACTTCAGTGCTACTGTGCTGCTTAGATTTTTCTAGAAACATGAAATTTCCAAAGCAGTCTGACAGAACTTCTTGGCCACCTCTTCTTTCATAGAATCATCTGGGTTGGAAGAGACCTCCAAGATCATCCTTCCAGAATCCACAAGACTCACAGAACAGTGGACGTGCATTAATAGCCATACATTTCTGCTGTTTTATTGGAATGAAATTCTCAAGCTACGGGTTATCTGTGCAAGTATAAAATTGATGAACTGCTGTCAAGAGATTACAAGTTGCATTCACCACTCTGCAGATTATTGCATGATCTTCAGTGAGACATGCAATTGCCCTAAACCACTAACTCTCCAGCCACAAAACAGAGATTATAATACTAACTTCAGAGTTATACAGGCTAAGATCATAAACAATGGTACAGTGTGGCGGGATACTTAAAGTCAGGGAGCAGGGAAAAGAAATGGGTTTCATTCTCTTCTTACCAACTCCACGAAAACTCACATTTTTAGGGTCACAAGTTGTACATAGCCAAGACCTATACTGAACAAAAAGCAGAGAATTTCTGCACATCCCTTTGGAAAAGATCAGCAGAAACATTGTTAAACTCAACAGAATCTCTCAGGTGCCAAGCAACAATAAAATACAACCTAGGATGTTCCTTATCATACAAATTCCTCAAATTCACCTGTTAAACTTTAATCGAAGACAAGCTTCCAACTTTGAAAATACTAGGCTAGTTCCCCCTTCCTCCTAGCCATCTATGAAATTCTGGGTCTCAAAGAGACTTGAAGTAAAGTCTTTGCTCTCACAACATTTTTTTTTTGCCTGATAAGAAACACAAAGCATATGGGAAGGTTGTGTGTATAGCTGAAGCACTGAACAACTGCTGAGTAAGCAATCCACTCGTTTTATATTGCTGTATGAAGGCAAACGAAGAACCTGCTTTTACAGGCTGTCCAACACTCGTGGGACTGTTATACAGTCTTGTAACTCAGATTTCTCTATGCAAACAGAAGGGCAGCTTCTCCATCTATTTATCTCCTTGCTCAGTATCTCTTTGTGTGACTACGACAAGTAGCTATTGGGAGGAGTTCAGTATCACAGCCTTCTTGTTAACAGTCACAGGTAAAAAGTCTCCTGTTTGACAGTGTATTTCCTGGAAAAAAGATTCTCACTACCCTATTACAACTGCTTAATTCCATGTCTGATGTTCTAGGCATTTTTGATTTAAATTTTTCCAAACTAAAAGCTCTTTGAAAGAGCAACTTTTTTTTTCCCTGAAGTTAATGGTACAGCACATTGGGACCTGAATCAGGACAATGCTCCTAATCACTGCTGAAAGAAACAGAATCCAAAACGTCAAGAGTATCCAAACAAATCATAAACATGCATTCTATGTACCAACCACATGTGTAGGAAGAATGCATTACAGAGAGTAGCAGAAATATCTACTCCTTCGGTAAATTCCTGAGGATTAAAAGTGGCAGAGAAGGCAGAAGTTGTTCAGAGATTATAAAGAAGTTAGAGTGCCTCCGCTGCCATTTGAAAGCTCTTGTGCTCACCCAAGCCTCCCTGACAAAGGTGAGATTGCTGTGAGTTACAGCACAAGACTAAACTGGCTGTGATAATCCCAGCTTCTCTCTACCTAAAGCCACAGATCAGATGGGTAACTTTTAAATGCATGGACTGTGCGACGCTGGCAGCAAACAGCAAACTGTCTAGTTGCTGCTTGCACTGTGCTATAATTAAGTTAACACACAAGGTCTATGTGGTGTGCCGATTACTGCTGGCTGCCAGCCAGGTCTGTACCCCTGCTGTGAAGCCACATTTATTGGTGTTTCCCTGCAGGAAGCTCCTGGTTTACACTGATGAAAGTCGTTACATTTTTGTTTGTTTAAAGCATCATTAAACCTGTAATCACAGTTGTGGCCTCAAAACTATTCCATAATTCATAAAAAAAATCCCATAAAGGCTGACCCAGAAAGCAACAGCATCTCCGTGCTGTTGAGCTGGGCTCAGTACAGGAGAAGCGCTGAGGTCCCAGCTGGATGTGGACATAGGTTAAAAGCCATTCAGAATAGACAACCAATTCCTCCAAGTATTAACAACCATTTTGGATACCCACAGGCGATTCCAGCCAAGTCAGTGCTCTACTGGCAGCTGTTTCAAAGTTGTCCATAGTCTTTATTTCACTCATGGTCACTGATTAGATCCCTAAGGTCAAAGCCCACACTGCAAAGATTCCCACTGGCTTCACTGACCCAGCTCCTAGCCTTTCCTTCCTTTGTCCTAGGAAGGAAAACTTCTGCTACTCATGTCTTGTAAACTGAAGACTAACAACTTTAGCTTCCAAATGAGCTATAGGCAGCCACTTTCAACAAGGTGAACATGTCCCTAATGATCATCCCCACAAGAAAACTACCTGGTTATAAAATGAATTGAACAGTTAACAAAATTGGAGATCACTGTGATTAGAAAAAACCCTCAGAACCAAAACATGAAAAAGACCTCCAATAAACATGGAAAACATAGACCAAGCTACTGGTTGTTAAGTGTTCAGTCAGGACAATTACACTGTAATAATTGATGAATCACAGAATCACAGAATTGTTTAGGTTGGAGAAGACCTTTGAGATTATTGAGTCCAACTGTAAAACCTACACTGCCACGTTCACCACTAAACCATGTCTCTAAGCACCATGTCCACATGTCTTTTAAGTACCTCCAGGGATGGCGACTCAACCACTTCCCTGGGCAGTCTGTTCCAATGCTCGACAACCCTCATGGTGAAGCAACATCTCATAATATCCAGTCTAAATTTCCTCTGGCGCAATTTGAGGCCATTTCCTCTTGTCCTATTGCTTGTTACTTGGGAGACCAACGCCCACCTCACTACAACCTCCTTTCAGGCAGTTGTAGAGCCATAAGGTCTCCCCTGTATCTCCTTTTCTCCAGACTGAACAACCCCAGCTCCCTCAGGCGTTCCTCATAATACTTGTGCTCCAGACCCTTCACCAGCTTTGTTGCACTTCTCTGGACACACTTCAGCAGCTCAAGGTCTTTCTTGTAGTGAGTAGCACAAAACTGAACACAGGATTTGAGGTGCAGCCTTACCAGTGCCAAGTACAGGGGGATGACATGTTCCTTACTCCTGCTGGCCACACCATTTCTCATACAAACCAGGCTGATATTTATCTTACTAATGCAAACAAGTTTCTAAAAAATACTTTCCAATAAAAATTGTAGGTGCCTGTCCTTTAAAATGGCAACTCTTTACACAGTAGATTGAATAAAACGGTGCCACAGTGCAATATCTATCTTGAACAAAACAATGTGACAGCTTTGATAATTGTTAATAATATGTAACATAAGGTATGAGTTCTATACGTAGACAAGCAGGTACGAATGCAAGAAATGCCCTATATTCTAGGAAACAGCAGACTAAAAGTCCATATTGATCCATCCGGGTGTAGATATTTGAGTATGATAACACACCTTGACTATTTTTCATACAGACTTTTCTACTTTATAGCCTTAGAGAATCACATTCTAAGTAGAATCAGGTCATTTTGCTGCCTCAGATTCCCCAGGCAATATTTAGAGCTTGAAACATGATGGAATTTACAAGCTATTTTCCTATTTAAAAAAACCCAAACCACAGAATAAAAAATAATTTCTTCTCTTGCTGCATGGAGACCTCCTGCAAATAGGAGAGAAAATGATTAGCATTGGGGAAAGGTAAAATTAGCAAGGAGAAAAATGGTGGCAAACAGAGAGATTAGCATGCCATAAAATTTTAGAGAGTGGATTTTTTATAATTTCTTTCAACTAAAGCAATTGAAGGGCTGCTTGAAATAAGAAACAGTTGAAAAGAAAAAAATAAAGAAGTAAGGTTGAGGTGTGATTTGCAAGTTAACAATTCTCTACTGAGCTCTAGAATGTTCTATTTCTGAATTCATATACATATACACAGTTATATATATATCACTTAACACTCCTGCAGCTGATAAATATTCAGGTTTTCCATAATAAACTCATAATACATGATACAGATGCCATATGTACCACAGTTCTTTCCTAAAGAAACATTACATCATTGGAGCTCTGCACTTTGAAGATTTCTTTGGGGAATTAAAGGCTGTGCATTGTATTACAAAACACACATGCACACAGAAGTATATGCCAAAACTCCTAGTGAATAAACTTCAAGAAAACATAATTATGGACTTGGAAGCGTCAAAGGAAAGCCCCGGTATCCAGATCCCTTGCTGTATGAAGTGAATAGTCCCATGGATAATAGTGGGAATACCCAAATACTTGTTTTGAACCATGTGTGTTAGTCATCTGTTGGTGAGGATTAGAACTGGTGATATTAGTCTACTGCTTTATCTCTTCTGAGCAAAATAAATATTATAAGTACACATGCTCTTAGCATCCATATAGCATTGCAGCTATAACAAAATACCTACTCTTTTACAGTGCTTCTTACTCAGAACTCTTTATGTAAAAGGTCAAAGTCTTTAGCTTACAGATAGGAAAAATAAGACAACGGAGTTTCTAGAACATCCTGCCACTATGACTTGGTTCCAGGGGAATGGGGGGTTGGTGATGAGGCAAACTAAGCCTGAACTAATTCAAATCCTGATAAGCCTGCAAAGAGGATGTATATGGTGACAGCATATGGTAGTGGGAGGGGAAAACAGTTTGATAAACCAATTTAGAAATCCCTTCTATTCTTGTGTTCTCAGTACTAGATCATATTCTAATATATCTGATTTATCAACTATTAGATCATATATCACAGGAAGAGTTCATATGCCTTATTCCTCTAGCATGGGCTTACACAATTCTGCTTCGTTTTTTTTTTATATAATTACAGCTATTCAAGCAATCAAATTTTTAGTAAGTATCCATCGGCAGAGAAAAACAGAACAGCAGGTAAGAAGCCCAGGGACATAATAAACTGTATATAAATAGCATATGTGACAGTGGCAAAGATTTTGTGGGTGGTGGAAGGAGATTTGATAACACTGATTCAAGAAATCACTGTGTTTCAGGGTATGTTTAGGCATACACTTTGGAACTTTTACATACAAGTTGTCTGCTACTGAAGAGGGGCAGATTTGCCTTTAATCCAAGCATTTAAGATACAAATACACAGATAATACATATGCAGCACTTGGACCTTAAAAGTGGCAATTAAACATGCTTAAAACCTCTAGGAGTGATGACTGCAAAAGAGGGAAATAGGAAATTAGCACCATTAGAATGAGAAAAATTACATGATACACCCATCCCATCTTGAGCCAAACATAAAGTGGCAATTTTTATATTCAGTTTTACTTAAGTACGTATATGCCAGAAGCTCAACGTTAAATAGGATTCACCCACGGTGCAGCATTGGTCCTCTCGGCAACCCCATATCCAAGCTCTGTCCTCTGGACTGCATACTCTAAGCAGTGAGGCTCTCTGGTCGCTGATGATGTAACATAGCCAGGAAGAAGACACAGAAGTGATTGATTTTTGCAGTCACCATATAAATTCAAGTCTCTTTTAAATGGAATATTCCTGAACTACTATGACCTACACAGCTACAAAGCCAGACTGTCAGCAATTAAGTTTTGAGCCTAAACCCTTTTGAGGTGTGAAACTATCTTCTTGTATTCACTTCAGTTCTCATGTTCCTCCTCCTTCCACACATCTAACTGGAATTTCCCCTCCTGACATGCACAATTAAATCGCAAGGCTTCTGATCTCTTCTTGCTAAATAACGAAGAATAATCCCTTCTTCATCAGTCTCACAAGCAGGTAAGAACATTACGGCTAGCATAGTAGTTTTACAGAGAAGAATCCAAGTGTTACAAGAGATAACTAGAGCCAGGAGAAGTCTCCAATTCATTAGTCCTGTGGTATTCAGATACAAAGTCCATAACATCTCCACTTCTACTACTGCTACTGGATCTAACAGTGAATCAGACACCAGGTAAATTGCTACCTTGTGCAAACCAAATGCCACCACCCATCCTGTGACCAGATTACTTTTTAAGTAATTGACTATGCAGTAGGAAGTGTGTTCATTTCATAAGAGGAAAAATTGCTTCATTAGTCACCAGGTAATGAGCATTAAGCTAAGGCAGACAATGCTTTCTTTAGATTAAAGAACAGTTTGTCCTAGTCTTTATGTAAACTATTCACACTGAGGATTGTTTGCAGGCTCTTTGAATCACAAAATTGTTATTGCCATGTGGATTTTATTGTTGTTTTGCCAAAATTCATTTAGCTTTTCAACAGACTGTAGTTCCAGCAGTTAAGCGTTGCATGGAAGCTTCGTGCCTCAACCCACTAGGAGGCTAATGCACAGTGCCAACTGCTCCTAAGGATCATGGATGGATTCCTGGCATCACCAGTTGGTTGGGGAATAGCAAACTTAATGAGAAAATCCTCCATATTTCAGCACATCGTAAATGTACCCACACACAGCACTGGGTTTCAAGAGGATAAACCCAAAGCATGATGTACTTGCGATGAGACTTCCATGCTGTATTTATCAGCTAAACTCAGACAGCACAGAAGCAGCTGTACTTCTACAGCAATGTATATATATGTGAGTATTTATGCGTGCATATGCACACATGCCTTCAACAGATGATACTACTGAAGAGATGAATTCCTAGGAGAACAGAAACTTGTCTCCTAATAGTAAAAAAAAACACAGTGGGAGGTGAGACATATTTACTCTTTAATCCTATCTCTGAGAATGACTTCTGTAAATTTGGAATAATACCCTTAAGCTTTTGAGGGCTGTCTCTATCCTGTTACAGCAGAGGTATTAGATTTTACCTCCAGTAAAAGGTAAAGGTCAGAATTTAGCATTATGGGGAATAGCAAAGGGATCTCTTCTTGCCTTCTTTCATTCTTACCTTTTTCCTATTTTTATGCAAAATGCTGATTTTATATGAAGTTCTGCAGGTGTATGTAACTTAAGGTTTTATTACATAGTAACCTAAAGGATTTATCCGAGAGCCTCACACAATAGCATTTTCTGATTACATTTGAATCACAACTTTTATTTATGAAAAATATGCATTTCTAATCCTTTAGCTGATGAAAGAATTCCATAAACACGAGCATATGCTCAGAGTTCAGGGTACAGAACACAAAGAAACATCTCTTCTTTGAACCCTAAAATTATTTGTTTTCCTAAAAGGACACACATTTAAAGATGACAAGATTACTTTGGAGATTTTTATTACTTGTAGAACAGTTTTGGACTCTAGAGGGTACTGTGCAGCAAAAAGCATGAATGGAATACAGATACACAAACAAAAGCTTTATCTTTAATTTGACAAGTAAGCATGAGAACAACAAGAAATGAATAGTCACAGACTTCAGCACAAATTAGCAACTTACACCCTCATGTAGGAGAAATAAAGTTCAACTTGCAGAGATTTCTTCCCTTGATTTCCTGTTCTCCAATTGTACATATCACTATCCTGCTTGCACTCACAGTTAAGTTCAGTCCCTGCTGTCTGACAGAAACTCATACTTAATTTTCTGGGCACTCAGATTCCTCTATGCATTTTATACAGCTCCCTGCATGAGACAAGACACAGTATAAATACTCATAACCTGTCAATAAGCAAATTTTGTCATAAGATTTCATAATTTTGTCATAAGATTTCTAACAGTAAATAGTATAATTAAAACCATGCATTTTTTCCTTTAAAAATAGAAGAAATATAGAACTAAAAATAATGAATAATGATAAATTACTTTCCTATGAAAAACTGTGGGTGAGAATGTTGACTCCATCCAAAGTTTTAAAACAAAAATGTAAATTTGATCCAGTTTCAATTGCCAATCCAGGCTTCTGAATAAACACTCCCTATAAAGCAACTTAATTAAAATAATTTCTTTCTGAAATTATCAATAAAATGTTGCATCAAAATTCTGGACAAAAATGGACATATCTGAAGAAAGAAATATGCAAAAATTACTTGTCTTTCTATATTCAGAAGAGAAAAAAAATAATTCTGTTTCTGTGGCTAAGCACTTTTTTATATGATTTCTCTACAGCTATATAAAAGTCTGCTTTCAAACACATTAACAACAGTCAACTCATCCGGTATCATCTCTGTTATGTGAAAATAAACTTTGCAACCAGCAGCTCTTAAAAGATGAGAGTTCATTGTGAACAGCTTTAAATATTAAATTCCACTTGCTGAAATCCTAAACTTGAACGAAACACAACCTCTAGTTTCAAAGGCAACAATATATTTAAAAAAAATATGCAGGAAAGAAAACATCTTTTCATACAATGTGTAACTAAATAATGAGACTTTGCTGCCAAAGGACAACATTGAGTTTAAAACCAAAAAATTCTCTCTGAATAATTAACGCACAAAAACTATTGGAAAAAATATAGTTTCTTATATACCAGGTTTTAAGATTAAAATGATATAAACTTATAAAGGAACAATTTTGCTAGGATAGATTTTTTACTGTGTGTTGTGTTGTCACACACCATCTCCTGTAGCAACCAGTATTGGATTTTCAGGGGACAAACTGTGGGGTGAAAGCCTGTGGATCTGAGTCAGCCTATTAATTTGCATTCATTATCATATAAAATTTACATTCCAACCTTTCTGTTGATCAGTTATATAATGTGGAAATTATTCTCAGACATTTCAGAAAGTTCAGTGATATGTATTGCATAAGATTAGATATCTTTGTATTTTGCTTTTATACAGTTCTTATCTAACTTAATGAACTGTTGAACTATTTCTTCATGATCTTGTAAACAATCTGGAAGTAATAAATGAGCAGTGTCAAATACCCACTTAAGAGGATATAAAAATCTCTTTGTTCAAAGTTAAAGAAACTTTTCCCAGATTGCTACAATACCCTGTAATTTAGCTTTGAGCACATTATTAAACAAGACAATAATATTATAATGGAAATTGTTAAATATACATCATTAATAGTAAAGAGCCTGCTTTCATTGAAGTAAAAAACCAATGTGTGCTATGAGCTGTTTTGAAATGAATATTTGATTCCAAACTTCCCTTGTGCATTTAATGACATGCTAATTTACATTTTAATTACTTCCTAAGAAATCAAGGCATTTGTTGACAAAAGAACATAATGTCAACTTCACGGTGCACTGTTGGTGGATAGTTAATGAACTTAATTAGATAATTAGTGATGTTAATTATCCTTCTATTATGAAGATAAAGATGTTACACAAATGATGAACTTTTCAAAGAAATACCATTACATTTTCACTTGTTCAAACTCAGTTAACTTGAAAAGCTGATAAAAGACCAACTGAGCGATTGATAAGAAAAATATTTGTTTAAGCAATAATTGTGGTTATGTTTCAAATATGTCTGTCTTCTTCATTTCACCTACCGCAATTTAGCTTGTCCCTACTTCATCTCAAATGTGCAGACTCTCATTCGCCTTTGCTCTACCTCACACATCTTCCTCCACTTTAAACAACTGCTCTCTGATGCAGTGGCTCTACTATTGTTTGAAAATCTAGGCTGGTCAACATCAGCCTTGATTGTATAGTCAGTTATTAGAAGATGCTATAACAAAGCAGAGAAGTAGCAGCTAATATTTGAAGGCTCTAGGTTCAGCTGCTAGAGTAGCCACTCGCATCATGGGTGATTATAGCCAAGCTTCTGTAAATTCATAAAACATCAACTTGAGCTAAAGCTTCTTTCTTACATAAATCATACAGCATTGAGGTAACACCGATTTTATTTCCTCGGGCTGAGTCTTCTGTGCCTTCGCAAGAGCCTAGGAGTACGTGACCAGCCTTCCAAATCAACCAACACTTCTGCTTGAAGAGCCAGGTTTAAAACTATCCTCTAAACCACAGAATTTTGCACACAGACTTCTGACCCAAGAATGTCTTTATGATCTACACATTAATTTAGAACAGGTCATTTCTTCCTCACACCTAATGTAAAACTTGTAAAGATGCCTGCAAAAGCTGTCAAGCAAGGTTGACAGACAGGAGTGAATGAAGCCCCCGTGCTCTTTCTGATTGACTCAGATCGGGTGAGAGCCTTGTCCTCAACAGGACTAATTATGTATCTGTGATGCAGCCCTCGCACTGTATAAAACACATTTAAAAATACTTATTAGTGTTGTTGTTGAGATTTATATTTCCAGCACAAAATTAATTTATGCCTGCAGTTCAAATTCCTACTGAAGTCAATTGAAGTTTTATATTTAACTTCTTGAAATACACTACATTACCACCACAGGTGATTCACAAGAGATAATAGGTATAATAGCCATATTTTGCTTGAGAATGAGTGTTGCATGTGAAATATTTTTTTTTGGTTGTGAAATTTGAAAATATTGTTCTTCTTGGTGTAACAAACAAATAAGTTTCTGTAACAATAATATTTTTATCTGCTTTACTAAGAGAAGCCTGGTGAATAAACACATGAGAAAACCAATAAATAAATAAATCTATAACTAAAGACTTTGAAATAACATCTTTTCTGAAACATGCCTCTGTCTTTCTTAGACTTCAAAAGAAACATTAACTCATAGAAGAGATTTTAGAGGCTATATTTCTTCCTCTTGGGAATCTAACTATGGAGGTAGGACTCTACAGACAATATTCAGTGGGGCTTGCCGAAGAGACATCAGCTCTTACTTCAACCAAGGGTATCTGCTTTCAGGAAACTATGCAGAATTTAAGTGGTCCTTGGTCATATCACTATCTTCTCACTCAGTGATGAGGACGTACAACTCACTTTCCTAAATGTGTTAATGAGCTTGCAATTTTGTTTCAGGAGGTGCATTAAGACTGTTTAGCCATCAGTACAAATAACTTAAATATTACTTTGTAAAAAATTAAGAGGAAGAATTTTCAAAAGGAACTGAAGTAGAATCTGTGGCTTAAGACTCATACAAAAGTTTTTGGAGTTTCTGACTTCAGGAAGTTATACACTGAAAGAAAGTTCTCAACTCATTAATGTCGCTATCTTCTACAGATTTGCTATGGTTTTAGCAATCTCCCTGCTGCTTTCAGAAGTAAGCACAAGAGACAGGTTCTTACTACAAAGCCAACTAAAAAATTAATCACTTCTAGTCAAGCCAATCCGGCATCTAGTATTTTCTGGCTTGTAGAGATGTTTTTTCAGTCATTACTCTGCAGTGACCTTGCATACACTAAGGGCAGGAGAGCAGAGCCAAGCTATCCATCCCAGTGGTCAAAAAACATTGCAGTTCAAAGGCTGCATTTTCCCATCACTTAACTAGGAGGACTTCTTTTGCAACAGCCAGTGACAAAATCAGCATAAAGGAGGTCAAGATGCTGGTTCTTTACCTATGTTTGTCCTTACAAGCCTATGTTTGCTGACAAAAATTCTGCTGTAAATCTGGTTTTGCAATCACAAGTTAGGAGGTCTCTGTTAACACCTTCATTCTGAAGACTGAAATTAAAACGACCTTTTCTATTTCAGTCTCTCAAGGTATATGGGCCCCTGACATACAGTAATGTAATTAACAAATGGGAACAGACATGATCAAGCCTGCTGTAAAACTCAGGAGGCTCTGCATTTCTTGTAAAGAACCACAGCTATATTTACAGTCCTAAGCTGGCGAACCTTGCTCAGACACTCATTCTTGGGAAAAAACTTGGGACAGTGCAGGGTAGAAGCTGTTGACTGATTTACAGTTAACTGAAATATGATTGTTATAGAGGTCCTTTGCTGTTCTTGCAGTTTGTTGACGATGACAAAAACAATCAGTCATTAATAACCTAAAAATTATATACACACCCTCTATTCTGACAGCAAAAGTTGGGGGGGAAGGGGCCTGGAAGAGGGAGGGATGAAAAGGAGCAAGAGATCAGAATAGCCACTTTGAAATAGGAAAGTCAATGACATGGAAAATTTCACCATTGTATTCTGAGTCTTCTAGACCCTCCTGCTGGCAATTTACCCAACTGTATCACCTGTAAGCATTAGAAAAATCTGACCTGGCTACTCAGACTTCCAAGATAGGACAAAATAGCAATTATCAGAGCAGATCATCACCATTCTACTATCAGCTATGTGATCATGGTCTCTTTTCTAAATGATCATGCCTCCAAAACAAAGCCCTGAGCAGAGTATGAGACAGAAAAGTGGATTCAGAAATATGGGGAAAAGACAAATGCATTAGATTGCTAATTCTGACTTTTGACACTAAATACCAGGGAAATGAATTCACTGATGCTGGAAATCTTGAGCCAAAGTAAAGCAGAAAAATGGAGCCTGATCCTTTGCGGGAGTGAACAGTTTGAATTTTGCTTCTTTTTCCAGATTGAGGATTGAGTCTCCAAAGCACAATTGCTATCTTCTAAACTAGGACAGGGAAAAAGTTGATAGTTTTGAGGGGGGTTTTTTGTTTGTCAGGGATTTTGTTATTTTCTTAATCAGTAGCAAATGTTACTTCTGCTTCAACTACTTTGTTTATTTTCAGTAAATGAAAGAATCAAATTAATAATCCAGTAATCAATTAATGTCTTCCTTCTATTGGACAACCTTTGAAACCCTGGCTGAATTTCTGCTCTTTTCTCAAATTTAATAAGTTTTGCTCAGTTAGGAACAATCGCACTTAGCTCTCAGTAAATGCAAAGATATGTATTTTACTATGGGATTTATAGGATTTCTCTCACTGTGTAGTTCATACTGCTGCTTTTCCTTTTATCTCAATGTTGTAGCCAGATGCCTATTGCCATAGGACTTAGGTCCATAACTAGCAGTGGTGAAGATAGAAGCCAGTATCTGAAGATTTTTCCCAACTAAATATAGAAGGCACCTGAGACACTGTAAATAATACAAAAATCACACTACAGCACTTTTAAAAGTGATTACCAATGATCAACGATACAAGTTAGAAGCACAAATACAATTGACTTTTAATGTAACTTGTGCTCACAACTTCCTTTGATACTGAAAATCCCACCTTAGACCTTTCTTGCGAAGTATATGAAGAGGGCTCTTGAGGATCTAAGAAATTAACTCTCTTCCTCTTAGATTTCATCTCCGAAAAGCGCATGCAACTCTTTCAAAGACAGACTGGAGAGAGAAAGGGGGAAAGCAAGTGTGGAGAAGAACATTTGGAACTGTAGCTTTGCATCTCATTGAGAGGAACAATTTATCAGAGCTGTGGAGCTGTCAGTCCTTGACATGATAAGGAATAACACGAAATGAGTAATGTTTCCCCCAAACTCAGCTACTTTAATTACAAGCCACTTCCTTGTAAAGGAGAGACAGAAGATGCAGAAACACCAATTTCATGCACTTGTGCCTGAATAATGTCTCCGCGCTGCATTTTCCAGATGGCAACCTTTTCACTGGAGGAACTAATGATGTGGGCATATTTAGGGAAAAACCAATAACGGAGTCTTTAACCTTCAACAGCAAAAAGCATGTTGTACAAAGCGTTCCTTGGGATACATTTACAAATATCAATTACATTGCTCACTGAGGTGTAATCAGCTGTAATAATCAAAATTAATTTTAAAAAGTAATTAAACAGACCCCAGGGCAAATAGTCGATGCTCTTGTAGTATGACATCACAGTCTACATATATACCTGGGAATAACTTGCTCGTTCTGTAAGCAGCAAAGTGCTTTTAAGGAATAAGAAGGATGCTGTGGCATGCTAAGAAAAAACTTGCAGCTCAATACACATTACTTGCAGCTCATACATATTACTTGGGTATCACAACCTTCCCGATCAAAATACCTGGGAGTGAATCAGTCATGCTGGGGAACAAATCTGCAACCTACAACTTGAACTAGAGGGTTAAGACTCCCTAAACTGATGCTGTAACAGACTTACTGTCTCCTCAACAGAAGAAAAAAAAGACCTTAACGTGTGTTCCGCACTGCAATAACACAAGCTTAGTCCAAAGCTTTGACAGCCTACCCTACAGTCTGCTACTCTAGCCCTAACACACTTAAACAAGAAATATATAACTGGTGCTTTTTATTCTGTTCTCCACAAGCGCCCAGCAACAGCATGGAAATGTCCCTCTGTCTTAGCAAAGGAGGAGCTTACACACGGAAAAGATAGTCCAGCTACAGCACTGACAGTAGGAATTCTGCATATGCTCCAGACCCATCTATGTTTTATACAAGCACTTGTCTCATCTCTTGAGGCTAAACCGAAATTTGCACCTTTAATACTTTATATTGAGTAGAAAATGAAAGGACAGTACTATGGTAACACCTGATCCTTTCTACTAATTCAGTGTCTGAAGGACAAGATTTGCCTAAGTGATGTAGTTCAAAACCAGCAGCAAACCCAGAATCTCCTCACCTTAATCTGACCCAAGCAAACCCCTGTGAGCACAAACACACATAGGATGCTTATGTTTTTTCTTTAAAGTTCAATAATTACGTCTCCTGTAAAAATTATGCATTAATACATTATATGTTAAGGATGCCAACCATAATTCCTCAGATCAACGATTATTTCTTAGTAATAATTTCTATCAGTCTAGAAAGAAACCTTAACTGCAGTAGGCATCTAGTTTATAATAGAACATGTTAACAGACATACTCAGAAGCCTGCCAACTCCAGACAAACTCTCCAGAGTCATATCAAAGGCAGACCATTGACAGAGCTAGAAAAAAAAATCAAAGAGTAGAAGTTACCTCAGATTTGCACGTCATTTCCTTTGTGTTTCGGCCAGGCATCAACCTAATAGCTGAAGAGAGGCTTTCACTCCATGAATTGTGCTTACTCTGTGTTGGGCCTGGCCCTGCTTTATTCTGGAGAAGCTTCTTTTCAGATGCTGTGGGCCAGAACAGATGAAAAAGCTTGTAAAGATTTGAAGTTCAGCCTGTGGAAAGGTATAGGTTCTGTATCCCTGTTACGAAAGTCATAATATGGCAGTACCTCACTCCAGATGGACTGTCCTTCGTTTTATAAGAGCAGCTTTGAATTAGCATGTTCTTCTCAAATCTTTATTTAAAAGCCTCGCATAGGTCTGAGATATATTGGTTTCATAATACAGACACAAACTTTGAATCTCTGCAGCACTACACACATTGGGATGCCCTTCTTCATCCATATATCCTCCCTTTGAAATTCTCCTACGGGATGCAATTGTCTAAGGAGAATTCTCTCTCTTGCAGTACAACACAAGCCCTACAACATCACAGTGATTTTGGAAGGGCTAGGGCATGACACAGAAAGCAATTATGATCCTGGGTAAAAGGATCTGCTTTATCTGGCAGGTAATGAGCAGAGGAAGGACATAACAAAGGAATCCACAGCTTTCTATTAAGTTCCTCATTTACTGCAATGTCTTGCTTACTACAAAGAGTGTTTCATAAAAGAACAGAGACCTATCAAGTGTTGCCAAGCTTTTGTCATAATTTCTTCCCATAAAGGAGTGATTTCCGTTATCTTCATGTCCCTTTCTTTGTCATTTCCTTTTACAGAAAGATCCATCTTGTAAGTGTCCTCCAGAGCCTGCCTTCTCTGAAAAATGAGCTGCTTCCAGATGATTTCTACTGTTCTCAGAATCTCCTGATGGACTAGGAAACAAAAGAAACTAAAAATGAAGAATCATTTTTTATATATATAACAAGCCAAGGAGCAGATAAAGCAAAAAATCTCATTTGGAACAGAACTGGATCAGAGTAACTGCTGGAGTCAGTTGAGTTGCCCCATTTTGTCTACTGCCTCCACAGGTTCTATGCCAGACTAGTTAGTTTAACACAAAAAACAGCAGGACATTTCTTTTACTATATTTCAGCTCGTCAGAATAATCAAGTAGGAGTGGCAGATGATTCTAGCTTGTTTCTGCCTTGGAAAATCACCTCATCAGAATTTTGATGATCTTACTATCATACACAGACTGCTAAAGCACATAAAGGATATTCCTTTACGTTGAGCAGCATCATTAGAGATGGTGGAGGGAAGGTAACCAAGTAGTGACACCAGTAGACAGAGCAATGAGATGCTGTACAAGGAAGTGTGTTTGCTGTATTTCCCTACAAATCAGACTTATTTGGTTGCACCATATCCAAACCGATATATACAGATAAAAAAAAAAAAAAAAAGAGTATCAGTCTCCTGTAGGATTCAGCTGATAGTCCCTATATTGAATCCAGCCCAAAATTTTTCCAGTGTTGCTCTTAAAAGAGCAAAATGTTTCTTCCTGTGTACAACAGACAGACACAAACTCTGTATAGACCTTGGAAAAGGAGATAGAATTATAAATATAACAAATCTGAGATAGAGTTATAAGTATTACAAATCTGGGCACCAACACGGGCCACAACACAGAGAAGAGATATCAAAACTCTTATCAATTACTCCTGAGGATATGGGCATAATTTCTGAATAAAATGCAAACACAAGTCATCTTTAACACAACTTTACTTTCACTGTGTTGTGTCCACAGTGCCTAAACACCAAAGAGGGGATTAAGCAGCACTTGCACAAAGTGTTCTGAAAACTCCTCAGGCCAGGCATTTCCCTGCTCTGTCAGCCAAATGCAATATATGCCATAAATTACCATCATCTGGAGTAGGCAGGCTGCCCTTGTCTTCTTCACTGGGTGCAAGGAAGATTTGGTGGTAAGGAGCCAGCTTTGGTTTTACATCCACCCCAAAACCTTCTGGATAGCTGTGATATGAGGAAATCAGATTTAAAACAAACTGAGAAAAGTGAAAAAGCTAAAGATATTTCTACACATCCACTCGTGCTAAATTAATTTAGCAGAATGACATTCCCCGGCTTGAGGACTTAAACCAATTACATGATTTTTCAGGAAGTGGGAACTGAACTACTGCCAGTCAGGTTTTCAAAGCCAAGGAGCAGTCCTTAAGATCCTATGGATCACACTATTATAAATGCCTTATCCCTACCCTTCTTAGTGCAGTTGTATGTACCGTTCATCTCAATTAGCTGGGACACAGGGCTGCACTGATGTAGCCAGATTGCAACCAGCTTTCTTGCATCTCCACTGAGCATCTTGCATTCCACCACTTTGCTTTGTATTTCTTCACTACAGGTATTTCCCATTATGTGAGAAACACTGTCTTGCCTTACACTGCTCCTGAACTGCTTACTTAGGCTAAGGTCTTTGCATTAATGATTGTTCATTCGGTTTATAAAGCATTCAGGACAAAAAAAGATGCAAACTTTAGCACTAATATTAGAACCATGTAGATGTGGTTGTAATTGAGAAAATCACCATGGCCAAAAAGAGTTAGTTCTTCTTTGGAGGTGAAATAGGATATGTATCCGCTAATTTACCAGTCAGTAGGTAAAAGACATCAGAAATCTCAGCACATCAGTAATACTTACAATAAATACAACAGGCTTAAGTTAAGGCATCCAGACAACCTGGACTTGGTCGAAGAAGTGCTGTCAATAATATTAGATACAGCCACCAGCAACTACATTCTACCAATTGTAAACAGGCACTACTACATGGGAGAATCAAATGTGTTGGGTATGCAAAGCTGCCATTTTTATTTCTGATTTTCTTTCAAATACCACAATTCTAATTCCCTGGATTTACTATGTTTGGCCTTTGGGTAACAGCAGCGCTTCTGCAAATTATTTTTTTTTAAATGTTTTTGCTCTTGCTACATACAAGCAGCCCTTCCCCATCTCAAAATTTCGGCCTGGAAGTAATTTTCTGACTGAAATAACAATCAAGAAGAGACTTCAGGAAGTGAAGCTCATTTCTAATGTGATGCTCAATTCAGACTATCTAAGCAACAGGGAAGGTTTTCATTGAAACAATAAACATCATTATAGTGAAAAAAACTCTAGACAATATTTGGTTGTTTTTCACAAAGCAGTTTCCAAAATAACTTCCCGGCTTACATTAGCAAGAGCACCTCTGACATACCACCTTTAAGAACAGCAAAAATGGATGTTCTAGTTCTATCCAAGTCAATGGCAAAATTCCAAACTTCAATATGGCCAGGACTTTGCACTTTAGATCCAAGTAACAAAAAGATTCACAAGATCCCTGCACAGCTTTATATATGTTTTAAATGCATCCATACAAGAATAGCTGCTGGATCAGAAAAAGCATCTCACTAAACTGGCCTATGCAGATGTCTTCGAGAATGGCCACCTGCATGCTCGTGGAGTGATTCTAGCCCAGATCCCAGGAAGATTTCCAGATCCTCATTTCAATAATAAGTTTGTGAGCCAGCACCACTTAAATCAGCTCAGCCTTGTTAACTGCAGCTACTACTTCAAAGCGAGCTGCTTGAAATGCTGGATGAGTAACATAGATACAACACAGATGTTTTGGTTAATAAAGAGTAGCATTCAAACCTATTTGCAAATTTTAAGGGTTCTGCTTAGACAAACATGCAAGCTTGTATAGGTGTCTCTGAAACAAAACACTCTTTCCAAAATTAAAAAAAATAGAATTAAGTGTCATATTATTACCATCCATTGTGCCTTACTTATTACACCCATAGGCACACATACTGGCCTGCCTTTGAGCAAGAGAGGTGGTAGGAAATTTTCTGCTCACTAGCATTGCAAGGAAAAACCTTCTCATTGCTGAAGAGTTTATTCCTTCCAATTTCTTGCTGAAAGGTAATCCATCAGTAATCTTTCTCTTCTACAAATTATATCATAAAAAAAAATAAAATATCACATCAAAGCATTTCTGTCGGGTTTTTTTTCGTTTTTTTTGTAAGTGTATGAGGGAAACAATCATCTTTTCCCAACTGGCATTGCTCTGTCACTTCAACAGACACCAAATTAGAGAGGAAGGTGTGCCCTACTTAAAGAAGAATGGTGTTTTAAGCCCCTACAGCACTGAGCCCAATGGGTCAAATACTTACTAGGATACAGTACATATACTATATCCAAAGTCCTTAGTCTAGATGAATCCAGCTCAAGTTCAGCTTCTGGCAATTCCTCAAAACGGATATTTCTTAAGTTTTGTGAAGTCTCCCCCTGTGCACCCATTCCCATAGGTAAAAGCAGAGAGATGTAAACGCAGGTTACACTGAGATGAACATTCATACCTGCCCGAATTCAGTTGGCAAAGGCAATACATTAGGCAGATAATAAAATTATTATTTGAGTTGTAAGTTGCAAAAACAATGTCCCACTGCTCCTGCAGGATATTGAGAGTTTTCAGGACATTCAATTGTTCTGGCAGTGACTGTTGTGGTCTGGATAGGCAGTACAGGATTGCTCTGTTCAAACAGCTGTAGAGGGCACTGAGGAAAACTTCCTTTTGATAAATGGAGTTTTCTAAGATCTGTGAAAACACAAAAGAGCAGAGTACTTGGCTTGCTCAAAGAACTCTCTCTCCAGGGATTCATTCCTCTCACTTCATTTAAGCTGTTGCAAATTTGTTTCAGCAAAATTCCCTTGAAATACCTGTTAGATATAAATTTAGTTTTTCTGTTTTTCTGCTGAAGTCCCTGGAATTGTGATAGAGCTTAATTTATTCTTGTTCAGTAACACATACATAGCCCACAGATAGTTGCAAAAAAGTTAGCTATCCCTACCTTATGCTGCGTCACCTAGCAGCAGTTGCCATTTAGAGCCATTAAGAACTAATGTGAGAAAATGGAAACAATCACAATCACAAAAGAGATTACAGATATATCTTGAGAACTGTGGTATCATGACCTGAGCGTGAAACAGCACATTACAAATTGTGGAGAATAGTTGTAAAAAAATATCGTGTGACTCACCACCATAATCTGTTTGGCAGTGAATATAAGGATTTTCTTAGAGTCAGCAGCAAATATCCTGCTGTTCAGTTTCTCAACCAACTTCTGAGCAAAATAAGTAACATTCATTATGGCTATGGGTGCAGTTGATTCTGAAGTGCCATGAGGATCACTGTTCCCTGGGGAGGATACAAGAGAGTTGATTATTCTAAACAAAGTTGAAATGCAAAAAAGATTGTGTGAAATGTGAGGTCACCAGAGTTGAGAAGGAACAATGTCATGCCATAATGTCTCAGAGTTAGGAATATCTAAGAAAACTCTAGGTCTGGCAGAAATATGTTACTCAGATTGGAAACAATGGCTCCAGCCTAAGGGCAGAAACAATCTCACTGAAATATTATCACAAAGGACTGGTCCAACTAATAAATCAGAAAGGAGAGCAGCAACAACTGAATTACCAGATAGGTTTCTTCCCAATTATTTCCTTTTTAAAGTTCAGAGTCTGTTATCAAAACGCGAGCAAAAGGTGAAGATGCTTTCTATAATAATGGTAGAACTACAGTAATTTATGCAAACTGGCCCACAAAAGGAGTGAATGTAGAGTCTAGGCTGCTGAACTGGACTGTCCTTGTAACCAGTGTTTCCAAACCTTTCTAGCAGTTACAGCTACATGCTAAATACCAAATACCTAATGGTATTTATTTAATGGTATTTATTCTCACTGCTCACCTCTTGGTCTTGTTTTCCCCTCTCCTTGACTGGTAACATGGAAGATATCCATAGCAGACAGCAAAACTTTTGTCTGGAAATGTCTCTTCTGCTCACTGGTGGCAT
The DNA here is from genome assembly GCA_033556795.1 of Tapera naevia. Classification (NCBI taxonomy): domain Eukaryota; kingdom Metazoa; phylum Chordata; class Aves; order Cuculiformes; family Neomorphidae; genus Tapera; species Tapera naevia. Next base: position 11,978,750 of record JAUMJJ010000194.1, on the reverse strand, counting down.
CCTCTGGAGAAGCCTATACAGAGACCATATACATATTAGAAGAGCAGAAAAACTGCTAGGAAATTATACTCAAATTTAATTTCAGCCTTTATTCAGAGTCCTTCGATTTCATTGGATACTTAGCAGATTAAACCTGTCGAAGATTCAGATTCAGTAAAGCTGTTGCTCAAGGAAGCAAGAAGAAAATCCAGGAGACAGTACTGTCAGAGAATTAAAAATAACCAACATTTCCCTTAAAGATCTAGGTACCATGTTAGTAACAGGAGGGGAAAACCAGCACAAAAATAGCTAGAATAACTACTCTACCTTACTCGTACACATTGGGCCCCAGTATGGGAATATGAAACAGCTGCTGCAAGCTGAGGTGTTACCTGTTACAGCTAATCCACAGCAACACATAAATGCAGAGATTGGGTGTAAACCTCCATACAAAGGCAACATGGGACCTCTCATACAGAGTTCAGCAAGAGCACGTGTGTGGACAGTAACAGGACAGTAGATGAGATGGCAGAACCTCACACCCTAACTGGGAAAACAGGAAATCTTACATAGGTCTACACTCTCTAGCTGACAGCCAGCACAGCTGGCCTCTGCACACTGAAGACAAACAAAGTTTTGCACAGAACTAGAATCTAGGTTCACTGGTGGTTCCCAAGAGATCTTGCCTTCAGGGAATTTCAGCTCCGTTTAGAAGGCTCAAAATTCAGACAGTTCGAAGACCCACCCTCTGTTTTAAAATGTACCAAGCCTAGGGATGTAACTGTATAAATCTTTAAGGAATTGCTGCTCCTCAAGATGATTTAACTCATGACAGTTGCAGTCAAGGTTATGTTGATTACTACTTGTATTACTAAGCTAACGACGCATCAGAACTCATATCTGGGTCACCTAGATTAGTGACAATTTGGAATCAAAGCCTAATTTTTCCACTTTCTTCACACTACTCTGACTCTTTCCAGTGCTTTGAGTATTTGAAATCAATAATCCAGAATCAGCGGCTACAGCTTGTATTAATCTGTACTAAAAGTGGAAACAGTTGTTTTCAGTTTACTTGAGCACTGAAAAGAAATGGTCTCAACAATCAGTACACAAGAATGTTCTACCTGACATCCGTTCTTAACAAATTCAAGGGTTACTCTAATGACAAGTAAGTATTATTTATGAAAATGGATTTCTTTTTCATGCCTTACTTCAAGGTTAATTGTTGCCCCAAAAATGCCTTTGTTGTGGTCTAGGGACAGAATTTGCTTTATTCATATTAATGCAGAGCAGGCAGAAAAGGCCTTTCTTCCTTGTTGAAAAGGTAAGATTTTTGTTCCACTAAGTAGGCAGACCAGTTGTCCCAGGAAGTAGTGCATGCTCTCTAAGAGCTGTGATCATAGCCTTATCCTAGACTGTTGAAAAAGCTGACTGAATGCACCTCTTCACCACTGTGCACACTTTTTCACCAGCCCATTCGCAGGACAACTCCTGTCCTTCTGCCCCCAGTGCAAGGTAAGTCATCAAAGCCTGATAACTAGAAGAGAGACCTCAAGAAGCGTCTCAAGTGGATGCCCTTGTTTGTTCGCTGGGATGTTGAGAAGACTGTCCATCAGGAGGACTCGCACAAAATCCCACACTTGTTTCTTGGCAGGGTGCGGGAGGAGTGGGAGAGAGGAGAGATCAGCACAGCCTTTCCCTTCAGCAATGGCTGGATCATCAGGAGTCAAAAGGTCTTCGGAGCCTCCCTGTGGAAGCAGACAGCAACATATTTTAACTCATAATCCCCTTTTAATTTATTTTTCCTCCTAGCAACCCACCTCAAATCCGAAGGGCTTGTGTTGCTTATAAGCACATACCTTGACTGGTCCAGAATGGAAAGCAACCATAGCCAAAGTTCTCAAGAAGTCAGGACAGTGCCACATGGGGTCCCGAGTATAACTGTGATAGATCAAGCACAGAAACTGGATAACATTCCCTGGATAGGTAATCTCCCAGGAGGCTTCTGCATCTGCAATAGGCTGAACACAGACAAATGTGCATCTAGTCAAGGCATCATTCCTCTCACTCATACAGGTTTATCTTTGCTCCTCTCTAAGTATTCCTAAGCAACTGAGCAAACATGACACATGGTCACAGAGAAGTCGGGCAAGGCACAAGCAGCCAGCTCCCAGCTTGCAGTCTGAAGATACATCCAGTCAGAAAAGTGGCATATCTTTACCACCCAGAATTAACAAAATGGGTAATGCTGTGGGTAAGATCCATCTCTTTGCTAAAAAGTTCTTAAACATAAGCTTATCACATCATTTGCTATGTAACATAACCAAGACAATAGCTGGGATGATACTTTACAGTACCTGCTCACTGTTATATTCAGCTATTGCCCTGTGAGGGCAGAGGAAAGCTAGTGGTTAGAGGTAAATACAGCCACTGCCATCTGACACTCTCACGAAGTTTGTTCTGCCATTCACATTGCACAGTCCTTTCAACAAAATACTTACCTTGTCCACAGTGACTCTAACCATTTCCAGTAGTAAAGTAGCTGCCTCTGCACACAACCCAGTTTTGAGGACATTCTCTGTAAGGTGGTGCTGCAAGATCCACTGCAGCATACGCTCAAGATCTTTCTACAACAGGAGAGATATTTCAAGAACAGATGAAGAATCATGTATGCTACATCAAGAAACATCCCTGCTCTCTCCACAACAGAAAAAAAAGCCCAAAACATCTTCACCTCTAGCAGCTCCTCTCCTATTACAGGTATTTCCCCAGGATAGCACTAATAGATTGTCCTCTTTCAAAAAGTCTTTGCACTCCCAGAGCAAAAATGCCTTCGGACTTCTCAGAGCTCTAGGGAAAAGTACCTAGATCCATTAATTCTGAGATTTTAATGAGTCCTAACAATGTAAGAGTAGACAGGGAAGCTAATCTGACTTACCTTCTAAAGTATGGTACTGCATGAACAAGCTTGTCCCAAACATGGATTCGCTTAAATCAAAGTTAACTTTGTTTTTAAAGGTGAATGACTGATTTTAACTATTCCAAAAACCCAAGTAGGGCTAACTTACCTGAGAATTCTCTCACAGGTAAGGCCAGAAAATACCAAAGCAGTCAAGCATTAGCAGCTTCATGCTTGTACACTATTTTTTCCATACCTTGGCTGCTTCAGGTGGTTCAGGCTTTGGCGTTGCCAGAAGGAGCCCTGCCACAAGCGAATAGATCTCAGGGATGTGGATGTGATCAGTCAGACATTTTTGCAATACAGAAAACCCAAAAATCAAGAAGGAGCCATTGTCAGGAACTGGAGGCTGAGTTTTTAAATTATCTTTAAAGGAAAAGAAAAGGAAAACATTCTGAGGAGTGTCTAAAAATGAAAGCTATATGATTACTGACCCAACTTTATCCACGTTTGTCCATGTCCCAGACCACTCAGTACTCTGCTAGGTTGTAATATCAATATTTTACAAAACTTCCTAAGACTAATAACTAATGATTTTTCCTACCATCACTTTTGTTACTGTGGAGTTTCTCTGAATTCCTCTACTTCCTTGTGTTTCCCTTTCGCAGAACTACAAATCTAGTTAACAAAAAGAAAGCTGAACACATATTAAAGAAACAGAAGGTTTCAGGACACAAAGGTAACATCTGAACAACTCACAGCCTTATCAACCAGCCTGATTTAAGCAAGACAAAAAGGCCCATTTTCCCACAACTGCTAATCAGAAATGCCAATTGTCACGCAAGTGAGAAGCAATGTTTTCTACTCTCCAACACAGAAAACTGAAATACAAGGAAGTAATATAAATTCTTGGTCTGCTGAGCTCAGTGGGAATTCTCTTACCACCTGCTCCAGTGATCACTCATCACTGAGCTGGATCAAGGGATTGTTCTTGGAGCATTAAACCAACACATACCCATCAGAATACTCAGACCCGCTGAGCTGTTTTCCAGCCAGCGTCCAGCCACTATGCCCTCCTTGAATTTGTTCAACAGCAAACGATTGTGAAGGAAGCACAGAAGCAGCTTGATTCCTAGTACAACTGTACTAGAGTGCAGGTAGCTCTGTGTGAACAGCAGAAACCAGTCTGGTCCCAGCGCAAAAAATATCTCCTCCTGTTCTCTAGGACAAAAAGGGAAATGAAAACACATGAAAAGATTCATGGTGGAAGACAGAAAGGAGATTTTATTTAAAATTATGTCAAAGTCATCTAGAAACTTGAGTTGCTCTCGAAAAAGTCTGACTAAAGTTGTATCACAACACAGAACTACAAAGATTTAACAACAGAATCATCTATACAGTTCAAGCCACTTAATTCCCACTAAAGGCCTTTGACACAGTTCACCACAATACCCTTCTCTCTAAATTGGAGAGATATGGATCTGCTGGGTGGACTGTTTGATGAACAAGAGAGATTAAGAGACTGAGAGTAGCCCTGCCAAGAGAGACTTAGGGATACTGGCATAGGAAAAGCTGGACATGAGCTGGCAACATGCGCTGGCAGCCCAGAAGGCCAACCGTATACTGGGCTGCATCAAAAGAAGTGTGGTCAGCAGGTCAAGGGAGGTGATTCTGCCCCTCTACTCTGCCTTTGTGAAACCTCAGTGAGGAGTACTTGTCCAGCTCTGGAGCCCTCAGTGCAGGAAAGACATGAATCTGTTGGAGCAGTTCCAGAGGAGGGTCACGCAAATCATTAGAGGGAAGGAACACGTCTCCTGTGAAGAAAGGCTGAGAGAGTTGGGATTTTTCAGCTTGGAGAAAAGAAGGCTCCAGAGAGACCTTACTGCAACGTTCCAGTACTTAATGTGTGGCTAATAAGAAAGGTGGGGGCAAGCTTTTTAGCAGGGCCTGTTGTGACAGGACAAGGGATAACGGGTTGGAACTTAGAGGAGGGTAGATTTAGACCAGATACAAGGAAGAAACGTTTTCACAGTGAGCATGGTGAAACACTGGAACAGGGTTGCCCAGAGTGGTGGTAGATGCCCAGTCCCTGGAAACATTCAAGGTTAGATTGGACAGGGCTCTGAACAACATGATCGAGTTGAAAATATCCCTGATTATGGGAGAGGTGTTGGACTAGACAACCTTACAAAGTTCCTTCCAACCCAAACTATTCTACGGTTTTATGAAATCCAACCTTAAATTACAGTCAGACAAAACTAGATCATTAACATGAAGCTTCTTCAGAAAGAGTGTATCAACAACTGAAGTAAATTACATCACAGATTAGGTCTGTCAATCTATGAAATTCAAAATTTCAGTATAAATTTTGAAGCTCAAGATATATTAACTAACGAAAACGTACAGATACAGGACCCCTTTCACTTATGTAAAGTAGGACTATAGTAACTGCATGTTCATGATTATGATAGAGAGGTGCAAGTAATCCCACATTAGACTGAATTGATTTTGAAGAACACCTTGGTTTTCTTCAATCCTTGCAATGCAGAAGAAATACCTGGGTTCCTCCTTTGAGGCATTCTCTGAAAAAATTTTTTTTTCAAAATGAAGATCAGACATGTTCTCTGATCATGTATCTGTGTGAATGCCAGATAAATCACTGACAAAAATTAACTCTGAATCCATACTACAATTTACTATTTTGGTGAGGTTCAAATATTATATGTGTTTAGTTCTGATCAAGCACTAGTAAAGCAGAAATTTAGAAGACAGAAACACTTATCCACACCTTCCTAAATTGTTTCTACTTACTCAGAGGACAAATGAAGTTTGTCTGAATGCATTACATCTAACAGTATCTTCAGTAACTGGTTTCGAAGCCAGATTGTCTTTCCAGATGTTTGGCTTAAGGCTACAAATATCAGAAAGTAATAAAGACTAATGAAGAAACAAAACACATGTTCTATTGCTTTGATGAACAACCTTGTTTGCACCAGATTAGCCCAGTGGAAGTACTTATTGTATCAGTTTTTTCTAGAGTAAAAAGGTGCAGCCATCAAGTTTTAGATATTCCATTTTTAGAATTCCTGCTAACATCAGAAATGATCAATGCTTACACTGTCAAAGTCAATCCAGACTACATGTTGAATAATAATATCCCACAGGAAGTGATCTCAAATTAACTAGAGAGGGAAATGTAAACAGGCAATCTGACGTGTATTGCCTAGCTGGGATGTTTACATATATAAACTGCAGTCACCAGTGTCAGGTTAGTATATAATATATTCTTCCAAGGTGCAATAACCAATACAGTCTCAAATGAATGATCACAGTGAAAGATCCAGCTGACTTGAAGTTCTCACACACAAAACTGACATAAATACCCAGTAGCTTTAAAAGGTGCAGAGCTCCACATTATTAATCGCTACAACTGTAAGTGTAGCAAAGTGTTCACAGAAAATACAGGATGTCAAGTAAAATTTTAATCCTTATAAGAGTCCGGTACATTAACTTTGGAGCAATTTCAATTTAGTGGCTTTTATCTCTGTGTATATCTGAAATCCAACATTGTGTAGGCTCTGGACAAAGTACTACTGGCTTATTAATAGAGAGAGGACAAAAGGGGAATTCCCTCAGCAGGAGGCAGATCTTGTGGAAAATTAGGCCTTCCTGCATATATACACAGTGATAGTTGCTTTGCTATTATTCATATCAGGCCTTTGTAGCAATATAAGTTTTCCCCACAATTTCTGGTCCCTCAATGCAGCCTCTCCCTTCCCAGGTGAAGTAAGTCAAATTGTGTCTCCTCCTGCCACTGGAGGCAGAAGCATTATGTTGCACTTAGGGGTCATCATGCCCTGGGGAAGAAGGGAAGTACTTTAGCTGTCTATCAGAACACATACATCAAAGGTAGCTCCTCACCTTCATTGGGGGTCTCAGCCACACTGTCCAGGTAAATCTGATTTTCATCCACAGAAGAAGGTTTCAAAGTGTAAACAAGGAACAATCCAATCCTTGCAGAGAAAGAGGGAAGAAGTTTTGGTCAGTAGGCAGGTATTCATTTAATTATTTTGAGATTGCATGCAAATCTCAATACTAATTAATGATGACTGTTAATGACAACCATTGGAAATTCTAATCGCTGCAGAAATAGGGTTGAAATACGAATGCAAAAGTTCATACTCTAGGAGCCAAATAAAAAAGACATCTATCTACAAATGCACATGATATCTATTCTATTACAGAAACACTTTTAAATCTCTTGATTTGTTCACCATGAGGGAAGCAATATTGTTAAGCACTGTGTTCATACAGAAGATTCTGAACAGCCTGTGGCCTTCAGGTATTACTGTTATCACCACTTCATTCTCAAGCACATAGAGGAGAACAGAGAAACCTCAGCAGATACTCAGGAAGGAGGACTGGCAATCTATTTTCATCTCTAGTGTGCTTTAACACAGTAGCTGCTTGTAATGATGTATTCATGTGACATACACACTTACTGAAGGTGCACAACCACCTCCTGCTCACAAGAAGGGCATTTCTTAAGGGACAGAACACCCGTTGTCCTGCAGGAATGGCCCCCACAAAAATTTCAATTAGATATGTCTAAAGACTGGAACGAGCAGAAATTTCAGAAACTTCCAGTGCTGAGTCTGCTATGATCTCTGCTCTCCTGAAGCTGGAAGGACTGGAACTGTCTTTATCCCCTCAGTCAGTGCTCATGGGCCTGACAACCAATCAAATTACCATGGAATAACAAATCACGATATTTTTGAGAAAAATGTTAATAACACACTCCTTACCACATGGCAAATTTGATATTATAAATCCACTACTCATATGTTTATGAAAAAAAGAATAGTCTAACTCATATGGTGCCCACAGTAGGAACGGACATAGAGGTAATTCCACAAAACAGTTGGCAAGCAGTAAAATTATTTGTTAGCTTACTCCACAGTAACTACCCAAGGTGCTCATACTCTTCAATAGAGCTAAAGGCTGACTGCAGAGCCCACAGCTTCGACATCCAACTCTGTATCTACATTTTATTTGGACAAAGAGCTTTAAAAACAGGGCTGTCATCTGTGTAATGCATTTCCCTGGAATAAGTGGCTGTAGAGAGCACTGTATGGACCTTTCCCAGTTCATAGGCTACAGGTTGGTGCAACTAGGCTGGAAATACAAAAACGGAGCAGTGCTTACATTCTGTGGAAAGCAACCAAGGATTTAAATTCTTTGCTTCATAAATCCTGACTAACGTATTAACTGACTGAAATTCAAGAACAAAAGGATAGTTACTGGGATATAAGTCAAGTCAGCAGGATTAGGTACTTAGCTGACTTAGGCCAAGGTGAAATGCTATAGTGCCTGCAATACTTCAGGGGCGAGCTTTAATGAAATTAATATTAAGTACAGACTTTGAGTAGTCCAAGTCATACCAACAGAACTGTTTGTGCCATCATCGTAAGGGTCATCACCCAGCCGATCCTCAAACAAATATAAGATTGGACTGAACTCTTTTGAAGGTATAAAAGAAATTTTCATCAGTGGGGATTCCTGTAGTTTCCAAAGATCAGGAGGCTTCTACTAAAGATGAGGTGAGGGAAGTTCTACTATAGAACTCTCTCCAACACTGGCAGGAGTATAGATCATCTGCAAACTGAGGAAAAGCTACAGACATGAAGGTTACCTGAGAACATCCCTTGTATTAAAGTATCTTTGTAACAGATGAGAGAGAATAGTGCAGGCCACACTGATCCTGGAGTTACTGATTTCAGGATCATTGAAGAGGAAAATGAGTTTGGGCACCATTTGCACCTGGTAGGCAACTGCAGCATTCTGAGATCCATCTCTGTAAAAAAAAAAAACACAGGGACAATTAAAAGCTTTTACTGGAAAGAACCAAATTTGCTGGATTTCAGCTAAAAGGATTCTCAGGTTCCACTAATACTTTGCACCTTTGGCTTCTTATGTTGCCTTGGCAACATTTCAAACACTGTCAGACAAATTGAATATGTGTCAGTGATGGAGATCTGAAGACTTCTTTGTGTGTGCTCTATCTCTCCTATCTGCCCTCTCTCTGCCTCCCCACCCCCCTTCTGGAAACTGCTGCATTTCAGTGAGTTCAAAGAAAACATTATTGAATATTTCAAGCAGTGAGTTGTTAGTAATAAAACTCAGAAAGGGAGAAAAGGACACCAGACAGCTCTGCACAGAGCTTTCTGGTATCAAAAAAAAAAAAAAAAAAAAAAAAAGGAATCTAGCATCCTGTTTTTCTCAGTCCCTGTGCCATGCTGTGTCTCTTCTGACACATTTAACTCTAGTATGTCTAATTAAGAAAGTAGACTATATAAAAAAAAGTATTTCTGGGTGGTGTTTTGGTTTTAAACACAGCTTCACCTATTTTTTATTATTATTTCATATTCAATTCAGATATTCCGATTTCCCATCCGCAGCAGATATTTTAAGTTTCGTCATACAGCAGTGGTTTCACATGACACAGGTCACCAAATAGCTTTTCCCAGGCTGGCTCCACAGTCATCTCAAGGGCTGATCAAATCGCTAACTCCTACCTTGAAAGGGTAACACAGGAATGATTCGCTCCCAGAGCACATGGATTCCAACTAGAATTGGACCCTTTATATACACCTCTCGGCTCCAGTTTCAGGTTACAAATGAGCCTGTCCTACATGTTTCTGAATCAAACACTAGTTTGTGTACCTGGAGGACTGCAAGATTCCCACAAGATGTGAAAAAAGAGCAAGGTCAAGATTCTCTGGTGCTTTCATCCAAAGCTGAAAGACAAAGTAAAGCAGAGGTTTTACTGCTCTGCAGAGCTAAGCAGATAGTAATCTGTGATAGAGAAACAGACATAGTTCAAGGAGGATAATGTCATAAATAATCAGTTGTTTCTGCAGTGACAACCTGCAGGTGCTCCTGTCAGTGTGCTCCTGAGGTAATTCTGAGGAACAGGCTCTCAGGGCTGCAGGAACACTCCAGAAACTGCACCAGGGCAGTGGGGATGCATGGTGACAGAGGACCTGCCATTCCATAAGCTATCATATCCCCAGGCGAATCACGATGTGGAAACCACCACGCACGATCTCATCCCATATATTGGATCCAGGAGGTGCTATGTACAACCCAAAACGCATACTATAAAGCCATTTTTAAGACAGCCAAACTCACAAAGAAACATCAATAGGTTTACCTCAAAGTTGCAGAGAACATACTGGAATGCACTGTAATTCTTGATGACTGAAGACTCAAAGCCAAGCTCAGCTGTGCCTACTAAGGAGAATATCAACTGTAAAATCCTGCTGTTTAAAAGTTGTGTCTTCCTCTTCAATAGATAGGTCAGCAACTGAAAAAACATAGACTTAATAAATATCTGCTAAATATAAATCTGTACTTACAAACTAACATATAACACTATTTTAATTCAAGAGAAATGCACAGTTTACTTGGCTGTAGTAATCATGCATGCATATATCTTACATAAGTATAATGAAGAAAGAGAAGATTACAGTCCAGGAATAAAATTTTGTGCAGTAAGTTAAAGGGTAATTTTTTTAAAGTATTGACAACTCTGTGGCACTGAAAAGGAGCAAAATATGTGCCATATTATATTGAATGGAATTTACAAAAAGCAGAATGCAAATTGTAAATAACCATAGCAGGTTTTCTACACTATTCTTCATGGGTGTATTATTAGTGGTTTTTTAAACTATTTACAAGCAACTAGCATTGACCTCTTTAAATGAAAGACAACTGTGTGAAACACTGGCAGTTTCTCAGGTAAGTCTATCTTCAATTATTCAATGAATTCCTGATACAGTGAGAAAAATTTTCAGAAAGCCACTACTTTTTGAATAGGTTGGAAGGAATAGACATTTAGTCAAAAATACATATCAAGACACTTTTATTAATTGGTTGTTCAAGGAAAAAAAAACAAAACAACCTGTTCAGGCATCTGAACAAAAAGCAAAACCACTCCATTGCAACACGATAATCAGTCACATGGAGAGAACTCTACATAATACAAAGCCAAAAGGAACAGTTCATTTACAATTTAAAGGCTGGAATTCACCTACAAGAAAGGATTGGGCAAGAAATATCTAAGTATGATAAATACATTAATATGAATCAGGATCAATTTATGAACAATTTACAAACTGGGAAAATGGAAGGTTTGTAATAAATCATTATGAATCCCTAATGTTAAAAGTCTCATTTGGAACCATATCTGTTAAAGAGTTTTCTCTGTTCCATAAGACTCTGCTTACAGCCTATGCAGCATAAAGTAAACGATACTGAACTGAAACTTCACATTTGAGCCTTCATCCATCCAATATTGCATAAATAGTGCTTAAATATAACCAAGCTCCTTAATCTGCACAGCTTTCAGATTTGAAAGATGAATTTAGGACAGACCTAAACAATTAAATCCAGGCAGCATTTATTTATATCAGCACAATTCCTAACACACAGTGAAGACTGAGCCACAGGAATTCATTGTCAGCCCTACATGGGCAGTCTGTAATGAGGAATCTGAGGCTGCATGAGCCAAGGGGAAAAAGTAAACCTGCCTGAGAAGTGTTCTTTTATGAGAAGAATCAAGTGTTTTGGGAAAATGTGAAGGGTGGGTCACTCACAAAGCTGCTGTACTGGCTTTAGTTTACTAGATCATTTCTGACCAAGAGACATCTGCTCTCACCTTCCCATCAGCACATATACTATTATTGAGGTTCCTAGAGACCATACGCACAGGATTTAGAACACTGTCCTATACCCCCCTCTCAAAGACCTCAAATCACAAATTCCCAACCATAAGAGATAATAGTTGCCATTGATAGGTTTTGGGATAAGGTTCTGCAAAGGAAATACTACAATTAGAATGAATGAACAAAAGATTATCTACCTGGTATCCATCTATGTGTCTCATCAATTTTTCACTCATTGGGCTGCTGTTCAGGATGGAGTTCAGGACTTTCACAGCTGCATACAAGGTGTGGTCATCACTGGCCATAGCGATGAGACCCAGGAGAATGGCAGGGCCTCCAATGAAGTTCAGGCTAGTAGCAGCTGCAGAGGACTGGAACACTCTTACCCCTAGGAAATTGCAGCGTTACTCTACCAGCAAGTTACCTGGACTAAATTTATTAGTGGACAGAGAAAAGCCCAACTCCTAAAAACTACAAAATATTAGAAAATAGTTCATTTACCATATTGGCCCACAGCCACTGACCCAATAGTCCTCAAGGATCCTGAGAGGTGTCCAGCAATATTCTTAGCTAGGAATATTGGAGTTGAATTGTCCCGAGAGTTAATCCCAATCTAAACAGATAAAAGAGAAATCCTAAGAAAAAATATGAAAGTATTGGGGAGACAAAAAGTAAGAAGATGATGCTCCAATACTTTAGATAATTTTATTACTTTTAGACTATGAAAACTATTTCCCCTCCAAAGGTGATTGCTAGGGCAAACATTCACCCACTTAAAATATCCCACAACAGCATTACTTTGACACATCAGTAGGCCTGGCAATGGCAAGAATACTAGAATAACATGTGAAAGCTCATTGCGAAGGCCTTACAAAATGACAGACTGAAACAAATTGTCATTGGACATAAAAACTATGGCTTCTGTTGCTATTTTAAGAAATGCTTTTAACACTGTGTTCACAATGTCAAATCTATTTCTCTCCACAGATGAAAACAAAACCATAAGTAGAATGGAAAAAAAACGCACTGAAATTATGCAACTAAGACAAAGTGAAAAACTGTGCAGTAGGAAACCAATCAAACAAGAGAAAATGTCTTTAAGACAAATGAAGGAAATCTGTGACCTCTTTGGCAATCATCCGGCCATCCACTTCATTGTAGGAACTCTTTATATCTTGAACTGTAGTGAGAGATGAGCACATGGCATTGATTCCAAAAGATATCTTGTCTTCAGCCACCAAAGGTGTAGGATTACGATCACTGTATCTGTCCTCACCTAAAACAAGAGAAACTATAAACTTCTGAAGGAATTTTGCATGCTCAACATTTGAGACAGCAGCTGCCAACTCACAATACAAGGGAAGCTTCTAGAAAGTACCAGGTTCAGCAGTTTAATGATTGCATGAAATTCTAACACGCTTTTCTTTCAAAAATTTTCTATTCCTACTTGCACTTGGATTTTATTTATTATTTTATTTATAGTTTTGCAGTTTTATAGACTAGGAAAATAGTTGATTTATGTAACTGTTCGCTAATGCTCAGGACACAGCCTTTACAAGCAAAAATAATTAGGATATATTCTACATGAAGATTAACTAGAAGCAAATGCCCCAATACTGTGTCACCTATTTTCCCTTCCAGTAGGACATGGACTTACGGCTAGGCCTCCACACAGCTGCTGTTAATTAGTGAAAAGCAATGAGATACTTGTGAAATGGGACACAATACTACTGAAATAATTCAAACCAATGTTCACAACAAGGTCATAAATCCATCTTAAGTAATAATACATAATATTTTGGGGTTTTGTGCTGAATATTTTTAAGTCAAAATTTCCATTAGAGAAGTTTCTTTGGGTGTTTTGATGGAATAGGGAGATGTTAGGTACCAGCTTCCTTCCCTGCCATCTCTCCCAAAGAAAGAGAGGCAGGGGGGTAGAAAAAGAGAGCGAAAGATATAATTTCACAATGATGAGATCATATCTTGTATAGGGCCCTGTGATTTCCCTGCCTCAGGGCATCGCTGGAGTCAAATGTCCACAATATATGATTAGTGCTGAAGTCCAGCTGGGAAGACCAGTGTACCAAGAACAAGTACGCCAGACTTCATAAAGTCTCAACAGTTCAAAAACCAAATCCTTCTGAGTTCTATTGGTAATATTCTCATTTTTAGGATTGTTATTTTGATATAATTTATTTTTCAACGATCTCTTCCTGTGCCTGGCTTGGAGATTTTTTTGTCTAGATAGACAACATTCTGAACGAGTATTTTCAGTCAGTCTTTCCACTTTGCTTTAGGATGGAGCATCAGCAGTTTAAATTATTCTGCTCTTCTCAAATGGGAAATGACCATCCCATTTCACCCTGAGCTCTAGAACAGAGGTGAATGCACTATTTGTTGAACAAATAGTAATCAATAACTGAAATCTTTTATCTGCCTGTTTAATAATTGAAGCTAAAAGTACACTTTATTTAAAAAGCCTCTTCATTAAACGGAATGCAAGTTATTCCCCTATACCCTTCTCTCCTACTCTGCAGGCATGTGCATTTAAACATGCTGCTGTTTATTCTGTTGTGTTTTTTCTGCAGCACTATGAAGCAGCAGCTTGAACTGAGATTTTCTGCATTTAATGTTTACCCAACAGAAACCGCAGTCTTGCATCTCCTGAAGGACGTTATCTCTCTGTACTTTTCAGCTCTCTCTGCTGCTTGATTCCTGCCCTTCTATTTCTGCCCAATTTACAGTACATTACAAGATCCTCATGGTATCTTACTACAATCTTGTACAACACTCAGCAATGCAGAGTTCCAGACTTTTAGAGAAAGCTCTAGGCACAGCTGGAATACTAGTAGCAGATTATAAGAATAAAAAGAGCATTGACCCAACAAATAAATAGCGATGGATATGAGAACTATCACATACCTTGAAGCTGTACTGCTTGGAAATTACTACAGTACTGTGGGCCAAGCTTATTAATCACCTCTATGGTTTCCACAGAGATAGCTTCTTCAAATAAGTACGCAGGGCCAAGGCGCCAGGTCAAGGAGGACTTCTGTTTCCAAATTCGAGGAGTAGCTATGTACCCATAGACATCAATAAAGGAAGAAGGTTCCATGGAAATACAGCTGCCTGGTAAGGGCTGGAGATACTGCATCTGCAACGGGGGAAGAACTCATTAAGTGCAAGCAATACGATCGGTGTCTCTTAAGGTCTTGTTCCTGGAAGGTGCCATCTGCTACCTCTTTCCTCAATGCAGTCTTAGCCAGTTGTGCAACACAATTGCCAACTACCATTTAGAAATCAGATTTTCAGAAATACCACAAATGTAAGCATCTCAGGAAGTTCAAGGCTTTTTGCTCAAAAAACACAGCCAAAATAATCTCCAGTTCTGTCAAACAAAAACCCTATCTTGACCCCAGACGTATTTTTCTTGTTCTAATATTCATAACTCAGACTGTGACTTTCAACACAGAAAGCCAAGTTACAGACCACACCTTGTACTAAGGACACAGAGAATAAACAGTTTTTGAAGAGTGTAGAGTGCTCAAGTGTATAACTTAGTTTCAGTGAAAGCAACACAGTTTCAGAAACGGTCCATTTAATTTTGATAACAAAGCATGGATTCAGCCTCCTACATTGAGTCTATTATTTTTTCTTAATGTGACAGCTGTAGTAGGAAGTAGTTGGAATTTTTTTGGTAGACAGAATCTATATTGTGCTTCAGAGGCTTAGCCCTGCTTGTAGTAATTTGTTGTTAGGATGAGACTGATCTCTGACTACTAGGACAGTCAGCATTAGAAGGCAGGATTTGACACTTCAGTGAACAATTAGGCTTGATGCAACACAGCGACCCACTCATCCCACCCCTGCCCAGCTACACCACCCTAAAATAGCTCTTGATATTGTTAGCCACCTTTGTGCAATCCTCATTTCTTACAAAATGCCTTCTTCACTGCACACAACAAGATGAAGGCTTTCATCATGTCACAGACCCCAGCACTGGGACCATCTTTTATTTGCTAAAAGCATGTTTTATTTATTATATGCTGTTTCACTGTATGTTAAATACATTCACTGTGAGTTCTTTAATCAATTGCAATGCTTAGGCCTAGTTTTATTGATGACTTTCAGTCTCATTTGAAGGAAGGCAAATTAAATTAAATTTTCATTCTTCAAATAGATATAGGTCCCAAAAGGCATTTAGAAGACAGATCATTTTTCTCAAAGATGGGAAAGAGAATATTTGGAATTAAACAGGTTGCTTTTACAAGGAAGTATAAAACACACACAAATGAGCTTTGCATGCATTGAGATTGTTTTGAAATATGGCGACAAGAAGAAAGAGACCAAGGTTACAAGTTTCATTTAACAAAAGGATTCTATTAAAAAACAAACCCCCCAAAAATACTATGCCAACTAGAGCTGCAATAGAAATAGTCCACATTTTCCATATTGCCAGCTTGGAGGATTCAAAAATCAAATATCTAATCTCAGAAATAATTTGAGATTAGCTTCAAAACCAGAAGCCTGATAATAATGATAATATAAACCAGGGACTCTTCTAATTTATCTTGTAGATTATGAAAACTTTAGGTGTGTTTGGATTGCTTTCTCATGATATCTCATGCAACCTGAACAATTCACCACTTGAGAACTGACTCTTATGCAACAAGATCATAAGAAACAACATATTAGGGGAAATAATAGTTATGTCAACATTTGCAATGAACACATTGATATCATTGATATTTACAAATTTCTCCCAGTTGAAACATTTCTTTCATCTCTGCTAACTTTAAAAAGAAGTATTATTTTAATTCAAGAGCTATCTCATACACTGAAAAACTAACAGATACGAGGAAGACATCTCTTCCTGAATGCCTAGAATATCAGTGGGAAAAAGGCCATTGACTCATCAGCTGATGAGTGTGCTTGTGTAAGATGCTTGAGGAAATTCCATCCATCTTGAGATTCTTGCAAAGAGTTAGTCAATCACAGCAGCTTATTTCTCTGACACCCTTCTGCTTTTCCAGTCCTTTCTTAAAAATTGGGGGCTCCCTACATAACTCATCACCTTGGCAGGTTTTAGCCTAACTCCAAAGCACCCTCAGTTTAGGATTCTCGAATCACACCTTAATATTACTTTTTATAGCTGACAACTTCTGAAAATCTTGGGTATGAACTGAGAGATCCTCAAAATCACATTTTGGCCTAAGGGTAAAGCTGAATTTCATTAACATAACTCTGAGTTCCCTGCTAGCTAGGTAATCCCAACTCCACCACTCAAAATTGCCCTGGTTATCTGTATACTGAGGGGGGAGGTGGGAACTAGTTCAAAGCACCAGTATAAGTTGATAGCACACTTCTGAAAAGCAGCAAAAATTCTCATCCTGGGTCGTATGGATTTCTGACTCCACTCACAACCAGCACAGAGTGGTGTGTGTCATATATGCTAATTACATGCTTTGAGTCTCTTAGGTTAACACTAAAAGGTCACAGTATGTACATGGGGAGATAAAAATGAAAAGGCAAGATTGAGACACAAGATCTACACAGAGAACCTTTACCTTTGCAGAGCCAAGCATCTGACCATTTATATAAGCAGACACAAAGCAGTTCTTCTTTGCTTCCTTAGCAACTGTCACTGTGAGATGATGCCATTGGCCAGTGACCAGAAGCTTGCCACAGCCAAACTGTACTTGCCCTGGAAAAGGGGAGGGATTTAGGACCTCACCCTCTGGTTCCATCATATCTGTAACAGCAAAAACAGAGGGCAGTCAAAAGAAACTCTCTTTCACCCTCCCCTGTCCCTGGAATACAACTGTCAAATGCGACACAAAGAACATGACTCTGTGGGTATAGAGTGATTTGGTACTATTCTGTTCAATGCCTTTAAAAAATCCCCTGAAGGTCTATTATCAGGACCTGAGACTTGCACAACTTTCAAGATCCCTCCAGCATACAATGCGCCATGCTCCCAAATAACATCTGCTGGCTGCTTCAATGCTGCAAGATATTCTAAGAGAACAATCCCTCATGATATTCACCAAGTTAGCTTACACAGAAAAAAATTCCTAGGAAATTCATGAGATGATAAAAATCTGTACATTAACTTGTGGCTTTTATGAAAAGAGGCAAGCTGGGATTTTTAATGTCATCTAAGGGAATCAGAGCATTAGATAATGTCAACAGTGCATGAAAAATTCCAGCTACTATTCCTGCTCCATTCCCACTCTCCTCTGCAATGTTCAATCACATTCACATTTGAAGTACCTACTGTATTCAGTAAGGATAAAGGGATAGATGACAACAAGGAAAAAAGGCTAAAAGGCTGTCATGACAGAAGAGAAAAAGTGAAGAAAGGAAATGAACTATTTTATCATATATTTCAGGCCACAAAATAACTGTCACTGCCTACAGTAAACCAAGAATTACAATCACAACAGGCTGACAGAAGAAAACTGAAGAGATAAAAAGTCTCATGAGTGTCCTGGGTACTTCTAGAAAAGGAAATTTGTTAACAAAAAATTCCAAATAATCAGAGGACAAAGCACTGCAGCTTGACTGAGAAGAGCCTTACCGAGTGGCTGGAATTCTACTTCTTCTGTGGAAATGACTAAAGAATGGTCCTGCGGTAAGAAGCTTATTGAAAAGCAAACAAATTCTTGCTCTGTTCTTGACATGTGCCTCACGATTGTGAGGAAACGGAGTGGGTGACTGTTGAGCACCAAACCAAACTTGCTAACCAGAAACCAGCAGGAGACCGTCAGGCCACTTGAGGGAGGGAACATCCTGGTGCCTGTAGGCAGACGGAAAAAAAAAAGACAGTAAGAAAACTGGTTTCCCTGTGCAGACATTAGCAAATTGCTTTCTGTTTCATTTGTAGCCTAAACCACGTGAGAACTAACACTAGAATACGAGGCTTAATTTCTCTTCTCTTCTATTAGATTTCACTGCCTGTCTTCAATATCATAGAGACTGTACAACTGAGTGCATGCACATCTATAAATGACCTAAAACTGACTGATAAGAAAAAACTACTAGATCTCCATGCCATGGAGCTCATCAGTTGTGAAGCACTGAAGCAGAAACTGGTTTTCTCAAAGTTCATAAAATCCAGGAAGCTAAAGTTATAGCCATTTCCTGGTTCACCCAACAGAGGATTTTGATCTTTAGGTGAATCCCATTTCATGTTAAGTGACAGGTTCTATTCCTTCCTTGGGAGATTACCCTAAAACCTGGTGGCTCATATCTGTTAAGACCATTTTCTTAGCAGTCTGCTTTAAATTTGTATTGCTAACATTAATGCTAATGCATCACACTATCAAGCTGCATCTTGGTGAGCAGTCTGTGTTCTACAGCTCAGAGCTGGACTGCTACATAAAGATGGAAGAGTGTTGAAACACACAGCTCATTTTCTGCTATTTCTTGCAAGTGTTGAATGCTTTCAGTGGGGCTCAAAAGTCAATGCTTTCAGGAAGCTGTAGGCAAGCCAAAGTACTTACCCATGCCAATTCCTCCTGAGACAGATTGCTCTGCACTGGGTCCCATGATAGTGGCCAAAGTAGGGAGGTATAAGCACCTGCAAAAACAAACAAGCACCCATTCATCAGAAATGTAAAGTAATAACCACAAGTTACCAGTGACTTAATGCTGCAGAATCTTTGTAGCAAGGCAGAGTCTAGGCTATAAGCCTTAAGACAATAACAAAATCAGTTGGCAACATTGCTGCAAAGAAGGCAATAATAGGGCACAGGATTTACTAAGGTGAGAAGAGAAGTTATTAGTTGCTGTGTCTAGAATAAGGGCATGGAGACTGCAGAGCAGCTAAAAAGCAACAGCATCAATACCCGTATCCTTCCATGGACATGTCAAACTCCACAAATGATGGAGCCAAAGCAGTGCTGCGGAGCTGGAAGTTTCGAGGTGACGTCATGGAGATGAGACTCATTGCAGTCTGGAGTGCCAATGCAGATCCCTTAGACACCCAAGGAAGTCTGCTAACAGGCACAACTGTCTGAGGATCAGTTTTATTGTCCACCATGCCCTCTTCTGAACCTAGAAGATCAACATCAATGTCTGCAATACTTTTTTCAATCACAGGCTTTGTGATTTTTATATTCATCACTGCTAAAGACAGCTCTGCATGCTTTTCAAATAACACGTCCTCAGCAGACTGAGGAAATCCTCAGCAGTACACAAAAACATTGCATTGAAGGAATTTCAAAATGGGAGGATGGCAGGAGAGATGAACTTAAAGAAGGGATACTAGCATTTTCTCCCTACAGATCTTCAAGAAGCTCCAAACTTCACCTCTAGTAAAATGTTCGTAACCCATTGGTTCTATTTTTCTTACACACAGACTATTCAATTCTGCCAGAACAGAATGGTTACAACTAACACATGGAAGATGATCTGAAGAACCACTGCAGAGAAAGTAAGGCTCAAATTTGCACTTTACTGTATTCAAGTGTCTCGTAGACATGAGAAGGGTTTAAGTGCCAAATACTACTACCATAGCCTTTCACCTGCAAAATATGTTAGAACAGAGAAAGGACTTAATAGAAAATTGTCTGTGTAACCAAGGTAGACCACTAGAATATCCTAGCAATTACAAAACCCAGTGCTCTTTATTCATGCCTTTAATCTATTTCTAGCTGTAAAACACAGGGAAAACATCCTGCAAACCCAGGAGTCATTTCACTTTGTGAATATGACTAGTATTTTTATAGGGTGCTTCCATGTCTGATCCAGCAAAGTCTAAATCTATATCAGCATCTGGCTTCAGCCTGCATATTTATAATTTGATCTCTGCTGATTATTAGTTTAGCTCTCAGTGTTCACCAAGTCCCAACCAACATGGGCAACAGTCAGTCTAAAACATCCAGGCATACTGCACCTTCTCTGTGACCATCTTTGAGAAACCTACTCCAACAGCAATTTCTGCCTTTACAGAGATACCTATAACTCAGCCACTCTATCGGCAACAGGCTGTTCATTGTGCTTACCTTCATTCCAAGCCATGTTAGTTGAATCACTCTCCTGATATGAAAGGAACTTAGTCTTGTTTGACCTGGGCCTAGAAGGTAGTGGTGGAGAACCTCCCAAAGAAAGAAATTGCCTAACATGGGAAAATAAAAAAGAAGAAAGTAAAAAAAAATGGGAAAAAAATCAAGCCAGACACTATTGGACTCACAGCAACTATGCAAATACAGCTCAATCCTCTGGAGACCAACCTTCTTCTGGGATACTAGATTTCATAGATATCCCATGTAAACTAGAAGGAATGTTTTCCATTGTATGATCACAAATATTTGTTTTGCTTTACACTTCTCCTTTCCTACTGAAAAAATAAATCAAGTCTTATACTGCATATCCAACTTCATCTGCACTCTAATTCCTGTTAGGTTGTCTCATGCCAAGCATTTGTTAGCACTAAAGAATCAAGTATATTCTCAAAGTAGAAGCAGAGACTGAGAAACAAGACTATGCTTTTGTTTCTGCATCTGTCATTGACATGGATCCGAGCTAACAGAAAATAATTTTACTCTTCAGGAAACAGTTTCTCCATATAAATACTAGAAGGGAATAACTCTGTTTGCTTTGCAGTTACTTACGTAGTTACTACTCAAAGAATGCATTTACAACCTCCACAGAGATGATGCAGCAGAACACTACAGACTCATACTACCTTCAGTAAGTCATTTAAGCATATACCCTCTCATCAATAGTAGTATTAACTGAGACATGAAACAAAAGGCTAAAAGTCTTGCTGAATTACAGCACTACAAGAAGTGTCACATAAACTTCGAAAAAAATTGCACCACTAAAGCAAATTGGACGTATTTGATACAATCTCATACCTTAACACATCTGGCTCAATAGCCTGTGATGCAAGCTTCTCAAACAGTCTAGTAAGGGGCAGATGCAGTGGATGACTCTCATTGCAGAAAGCTTCTTGGCAAGAAGTTATGATGGTGTTCAGCAAGCCAGATCCACACATCACTTGGCGACTCTTCTCTGACTTCACCAGGGACTGGACATGATCAACCACAGCACATTGGATTTCATATGAAAGCTGAAATAGATGCAAAACTGAAGTCACTAGGCTGGAACTAAAATTGTACACGTTGACAGATTTTTTTTTTCTTTTTTTACCCCCCTCAATTGTCAAATCTCTAGGTGTAGAAAATATGGCCCAGAAAAGAAGCCTATAAGGTCAGAGGCTCAAGTGCAACTACACTGCTGTTCTATTAAGCTCACAATTGACTTTTCCTGCCATAACACTATAGCAGTGAAGCAAGAGAACGATTAGCTTTTATTCAGAAGAGACCACCACCAAGGGCAGATTATTAGGCATAAGCTCCAAGATCAACTTAGAAACTCAGAATATATTTAATATTAAACACACGTATAGTCATATTGACATGATCTAACCCTCAGTTTAAAAAGCACTATCCTTAAACAAAACTGTATCTAGCAGTATCATGAAGCTCTTAGCTTTAAACACTTCTTTACGTGTGTTGCCAAATTTAGCTTTCTTTCATTATTGCTTCTTAATGGTCTTATCTCATAAATTATATTTGGAGCAGTTTGTTCCCAACTAGGACTGAAGCCAACTGTCAATGACCTAAATAGATTTCACATAAAACTAACCATGCATCATATATTTGTTTAAATATATGATCTTACAAATCTTACAAAGATGAAATATTCCCCACTGCCAAGAGCTCTTTACTTGCTCATATGCTTTACTCAGAAATATCTATGCAAACTTTTAAAGACAAGGACCAAAATGCTGGTAGACATGCAGATAAGGACATGGAGATTTGGTTTTATAGCAAGAATGAGAAGCAACTTTGCTGGATTCATATTAAGCTAACCTATTGCAAAGCAGAATTCAGCTCTTTTGCATCCAGACCAAACTCAAAACCAGTAAAAGACAAATTCAAAGCCAAGAAGTGATTTGTTTTCAAATGGCAACCAAAAGCCTCAATTGCAACATTTGCTAAGGCAATAAAACTAGCACATCCAATGCAACATACACATTACTTTTGTAAACTCAATTGCTATTTTTGGTATCTGAAGGGCAAGTATTTGGACAACATTTTCTTCTCTCCGAATGACTTTTCATTCTTAGTGACACAAGTTTCACCGTACATCACATTATATACAGAAATAATCCACCAGACTAAATTACATTATTCTTCAAAGAGGCACTTATTGCTACAGTGTATCAAAGCCTCACTTATAACTTTTTGAACTTTTTAATTACAATTTTACTCTTATTTTGACAGGATGTTTGAAAGTATCAGAGAAGGACACAGTTCCTGACCAAGTGAAACTGTTTACTCCAAAATAAATCTGATAAAAGCATAATAATTGATTGTTTTCATTAGCTAAGCAGCTTTGTCAATACCAATATCACTTTGTTTTGAATAAAATGTGCTGTTCTCATGGATCTTAGCTCCAGTAAAATAAGATTTTAGTGGAAATATTAATGGTGGTCAGGAAATGAGGTTGTATATTCCTACGTGCATGGATTGATTTTCCTAACACATATTATTTGCACAATTAATTTGTATATTGAAGGTGCAGTTACAATGTAGCTGGGTTCATAGTTGTCTCAGAATAGAGTTTTATGGGGAAAAAGTCACATCACATTTGTCCAATCTGTTGAAGTAGTTCCCAGATTCTTCCTTCTAAGCACACACAGTTTCAGAACTTGGTAGCTGAATATAATTCACTGTTACTCATCTTCAAAAAGATTATGCTATGTTTAAGAAGAATAAGAACTTTGAACCTTTGGTAGTGTGGGTTCATTTCAAAAGGATGTCATTTTCTTAGGTTTAAGAATGATACAGCAATAATTCTGTGTCCAATTGCATAAAACAAACTTACTTTTCAATCTCAGAAGCACCTCTCACTTGAAAAGCTATCAGCTCTTCATAGAAAATCAGAATTAACTTCCTAACATACCACAGAGATTTAGTTTACTAAAGAAGAAATTAAGACACTGACAGTAGTGCTTTCAAAGAACTCCAAGTGACCCAGGATTTTAAAATGTGCTTTCAAAAGAAAAAGGTAGACATCCATCAGCCTAAAACCCATTGTCTGTAGACAGTTCAAGTCACTTCTGAAAATCACCTGTGCAATTTCTTTCCTTAAAATGTTGTCAAAAATAAATAACATATAAATTAATTACAGCTCAAATTCCTGATGCATAGTTCCCAGCTGCAAGTACATTGCCATTCTATCACAATATTTTCCTAATTAACTCTCACTCACTGACCTTAACAAGTTAAATTTACTTTGCTGACAGTATATATAACTAGTTTTAAAAAGTTACAGAAGTAACTTTTGTTCATGCACTCCTTGCAGACAGACAGGGAAAAAAGCACTATGAACTGCATGAACTGTTTCTACTTTTCCAAAAACATGATCACATTAAATGCCAGGCAGCAAAATCTCTTCATAACATTAAGAATCTTTTTATTAATGCTAGTGGTCTGACAGATCTCTTGCTTGCCAAATTACCTCTAGTTGTAATATTGCCCTTTCCCACCACCCAGTATTAGCTGATTGCAGTGTCTCCTCCTCATTTTTCTTAGCTACTGTGCAGTGTTTATCAAACACTTGAGAGGAAGGAAAAGCTGTCTGTGTACCACCTTATAAATTATAAGATTACATGAAAAACAAGACAAATTAGAAAATCATCTTCAGTATAATTAGCAAGGGATTCTTGGCAGAATTCCTACCTCTTCAATCCATGGTACATTACCAAGAATTTAGTGCAACTTCAGAGACCTTGTCTGCTTTTTAAGGAGAAAGTGACTAGCAAGAGAAACAGGAAAAAATAAAAGTGCAGGCTATGGAGTTCGAAGCAGAGAAGAACTGCTTGGTCTGCAAAAACAGTGAAAGCTTCAGAAGTTAGTTGATCAATAAACAAGCAAACTTCTTACCAAAAGCTCAAAAATAACCTTGGAAAAGAACACGCAGACAGCCTGTGCATTTTCCATAAAAATAACAAAAAAAAAAAATAAAATAAAAAGAGTGGCTGGAGCAACACCTGCAGGAAAGAGTTGACCTTTGGCTACCAGCCCAGGCTGGAAGACTCACTGCCAGGGTGTATTTCTAGCCTCCTGCTTCTACCAGAATTCTGGTTCACTCTCCTTTCCTTTCTACCTTGGCTGTACAATCCAAAGGGTAATGACGCTTTAGCCAAATACCCAAAGAATTTCCTTGTGCAGGAAATGCAGTGCAGTAATTTAGGAATTCACTGTGATATTAACAGTTACATTAGCTGTGATATTAGTAATACGTCTGAAGGCAGACAAATCTCAAATGTCACAGTCTTACGCGGGCCATATCTAACTACGTCAGAGACCTTTTCAGTCCAGAGAGAATTTACATTTTAAAGAAGTAAAAATATGTGGAAAGTGTTATGCTGTTAATAGCTGCAATGAGAACAACTAGTTTAGGCTAAATTTAAAACAAGGATAAAGGGATAAAGGTCTTTTAAAAAGGTGCAAAGTCCTTCTTGATGCATGTTTTCATTTCACAACAGTGTATATGGCAGCAATTCGCCATAAGAGAGATGTGGATAAAAGTAGAAGGGGAAAAATCCTCCAACGGAAGCAATAATATTATTTAACGAAAGTATAGATAATTAATTTACATAATGAAACGTGAGGGTTTTTTTGTCCATACTCACACAAAACCTGCCAGGATGATGACTCAGAGCAGAATAATGTTTTGATTCTTTTCTCAAAAGTTCTTTTCTTTCCCTTGGCCTGCCTTGTCAGATCTAGGAGATCTCTGTACCCGATATAGCAAACAGAAAAGATCTGCATGACACCGTGGACTCTTAAAAGCCACAGTTCCAAAATGCCAGACAAGGATGAGGTATGTTTAAGGGGAAACTGAAAACCCTGAGCCACCTATCTAAACTGGATGTTAACCTGTCTCACTTGTACTTAGTTTTTGAAACATGTGACGTTATCTCTCATTACTGAACAAGTTGTATATTAATAAAAGGAAAATCCACCTTGAATTTGGTCCTACTTTATGTGGTTTGATGAGAACCAGCTTAGTACCAGTCCTAAGAATGAACATTAGCAAATCCTCTAAATATAGTTTACTGACACAAAAGACTGTCCCCTGGGGTGGGATGGGGTGTGTGTTAAGGCTTTAAAGTAAATTTGCACACCCATATGACTTCCAAAAGACTTTTGATCATACGTAGGAATGGCAGTAATATATAACCACAAATAAACCCTCCTCAGCTTTTAATTGTCATTCTAGACAGTCAGAAGAAATGGTTGAAGTCCAAGGCCACCTATTTTACTGTCTGCTACTGTCTCTTCTATGGTAACAGGTTCAACATTGCTTTTGCCCATCGCTGCTTGGGTCTGACACAGGTCACTGAGAAGCAGCAAATTTGGCAGGAAATAGATATTATCTCTGAGGGTCAGAATCAAAGTACATTAATTTTACTGAGTTCCATTGATGTTTCTGTAAATGCAGTGTTTTCTCATAGTTATTTCTGTGAAAGCAAAGAATTTGCATGGGATCTGAACTGATTCTGAGGATTTCTCCAGTTTACTTCTGAATACCTGGGTCTAAGCAAGCTATTGTAGCACTAAAACAAGAAGAAAGAGAAGAGTTCCTTTCTGTTCTTCACCATTGCTCATAAAAAATGTGCTCTCTGACTCAGCCAAACTCAGAGCAAGAAGCCCTTTTAGTTTTTTTTAATGGAAGTCTGCAGTAAAAAAAGCTCCATCCACAAGCAATCATTTTATCTCAAATAGGTGCCAAACACTGCTGCACTAAAAGAAAGATTAGTAGCCTGTTTGACATAGAATATTCAAAAGGTAAATTCCTTCAGTTATTGTCCTTCTACCAAATAGCTCCCTTTTACTACCCATTCAGGTCCACCTTTTCCATTAGATATTGCCTGACTCCCATGTTCCAAGAAACAAAATTTTCGTAAGCATTCACGCGTAATATGTATTATGATTAAAGGTAGTGAAGTCTAGCCTTTTGTGTCATCACCTAGCAGCATAAGTGAGTCACCCAAGCTAGAGGATGTGAGGTTCCACTAATTCTCTCACCCACTTTTAAATAGAATTAGCCACAAAAATTCTATTTTTCCTCCATCATTTTTGTAGGTAATTTGGGGAAAAATTCTTCAGAACATGTGTTAACTCCTACCTGGAGTCTGACTCGGGGTCCTGCATAGCAGTGGTCTCATTTTACCTGGGAAAATCTTATTCACAACAGCAATACTAACCAAACATTATAAGTAATAATATCCCATTGACTAATAAAAAAGGAGTGAGAAAGGAAGAAGAGATGAATGCACCTAAATATGTAATTGAAACTCCTGGAATTTGTGGTCTAGCTTTTCATATTTTTAAGAACACTGCCATCTACTGAGGATCTGAGAGGCTTTCCCTCTCATAGAGCTCAGCCCCAGAGTAATTTTCAATAGTGTCTTGATGACTCTCTCTCACCCTATTAACTCTTCTAGTTTTTCAGAAATTACTTACTGTAATTGACAAAATTTCACTAGCTAATGGCTTGATTCTGCTACACAGAGTTGGGATGTGCCAGCAGTTACTTGCATTCCCACCTTCCATAGATACGAATGAACAATCTGATTTTATTTCATCCCTCCATATGTACTTTAACTGTATTCAAGTGTTTTAGACCAGACAGCAGGTGCAACATAAGCAATATGCTTTTTCAGAGTGGATGTGTAAATGGAAGGTTTAATAAAGCAAAGAAGATCCTAAGGTGCCAGACTGTTCTGGTTGCTAGATCCATTTGTGCCTTTGCAGTAAGTATTTTGGGAAAAAAAACCCCATGCACTGCATCAGACAAGATAGAAAGACTTAGCCAAGCTGATAGCCAAAGCCTTTGCTGTTCTTATCTGTTGATTGCACTGTTCCTCCTGCCACTGCTCTAGGTAAATTTTAGTACATCCATGCCTGCAAAGAGTAAGCAATTCTTGGAAGTGATGCTACAGAAAAGTAACAGGCACTGTTTAGATGCCACTTTGACGTGTTCAGACTCACCTGAGGGTGTCCCTCTTTGTACAGTTTTGGCAGCAATCTCACCATAACACAGACAGCACCTGGATGTACAATGACACAGTCTCCCGTTTCCCACCTGCAGGAAAAAAAGATGCATAAGAGTTAACATCATAATTATCATTACAGCAAAGAGGGTCCAACAATGTTCCAGCACATTACAGCACTACATCCTCTTAGTAGTAACTCGGCTCAGCATTTGAAACTAAGAAAACAACACAGATGACCCAGAACAGCTAGAAGCCTCCTTACTGTAACAAAGACAGAGCTTAATCTGCTCGTGAAGTCACACCTCAGGGACCCGTAGATTTAAAGGCGTGCAGCAGCCTTTTTGAACAAACTGCCTCTGAAGGTACTTGCATCACAGAAGACAGACAACCAGAGAGATCTCCCTGATGCATCAGTCCAGAAGCAGTCTGTAACTTTCATCAGACAATAACTTTGGAACCTTCCAAGCAGAATACCAGTCTGTAAATATGAGACAGTCTTAATGAAATCAGTACGCCATCCTTCCCTTCCAATATTAGACTCTGCCTAAACTAGTTAAAGAAAGTTGATCAGTGTCCCCATCAATTTCCATTTTTGCCATGTACTTTTGTATATTCAATCACAGGAAGGAACTGAGGTATCAGAATTACCCCAAGAGAGGATGTACTTATGCCATGATGCAGGCAAGATATATATATATATATATATATATCAAAGATGAAGCCACAGCATAACACTGCAAGGCCATCAAGTTCAGAGTATCACCAGCATTTCTGGGTGCACCTCTGAACTGGAGTTGTGATGTGCACCATCAGAAACATCCGTCCCAAATAGATCTCGTGAGAAAAAACAAGAGGCAACATGTAACAGCTGTAATTAGACTGAAAAAGATAAAGCACAATAGGCTTTAGGGACTGTATAAAACAAAGGGTGCAAGCAAAAGAGTGAGCATAAAAAAATCAAAACACTTTTACAAGGGACCTAAAAGAGGCTAAAAATGTTGTAATTAGCATGTTAGTCACTTCAAAAAAAAAAAATCATCTGCTACATCAGAGCAGCGGGTAATGTGTAGCACACTGCCACACAGCGACAAATAATTCTTACTGCACCCTCAAGAAAGTTCCTTTCAGAGGAATTGATTAGCAAATTTCCCATCTCTCGCTCTCCTACCTCACAGCTATCCAGTCAGCCCCCTGATTCCACTCCATCTACCCCACTAGTATCACAGTGTGAATCCCAAATCACACCGTGCACTGGCTGCTACTTAAAAATAAGACAAATCAGAGGGCTGGGGACAAAATGAGATGCCGCAAAGAGCCTAAAGAGCCATTAGCATTAGTGAGCCTGTGGTAACAGCAGCTGCAGCAGCCATGAAGAGCAGCTACGAAGAGGGGCTTCCCTCCCAAAGAGAGATCAGCCTCAGTTAACACAGCTTGTAGTAAGCTATCTCTTATTACCAGGAGCAAAAGGAAAAACAGTGACCCCATCTGTCGCAGAAGGTGTTTCAAACTTCAGCACAGGAGCAGGAACAGAGTGCTGTTTTTCAGACGGGAATGAAAGGGTCAATTCTCCTGTAACCCAGCAGCTTGCAGCATCATTGACCACAGGACAGTGTAAGGGGCTAGAATATTAAAATGCTGGTTTTCCTGTGCCTCAGTCACAGGCTCCCATAGTATCACGTCCTTTCCCTCTCTTGGGGGATGTTTAATATACGTTGCAGGATGTGGCAGCACAGGCCACCTACACTGGCCTCACTCAAGTTCCTCATTTCAAGCTGTGTAGTGCGAGGCCGAAGCCTTCTTCAGGAGGAAGTGTCAGCATGGAGTACAGCTAAGAGGAAGCTGCATCAAGAGAATCACAGGCTTCCACAAACTCTGGGAACTTGACTTCGTATTTTTTATTTTCAGAAACTTTACTACTGGGAAGGATACAGGCTATATAATCTGAAAACTGACAACTTGCCAGTACCTGTTCCTCTCCTGTGTTTGCATGCTTTTGCCCTGGACACTTTCCAGCCACCTCTTGCTAATCTGGCTTCCTTTTGTGCCTTCACATCCCAGAGCCAAAGCTGAACTGTCCCAAATCAGACGCTGTGAATTGAATGGATCTCAATTCACATGACTAATTTCTCCACAAACAGTGTTCATTCAGTTATTGCACAGCCTCACAGCTCAGCAGGTAAAACAACACAAGGTCCTAGGAAGCCTTTCTTTATGTTTCAGTTTTGGTAACTTGACAAAGAAAAGCAGAAGTCAGAGCCATGCCCTTCCCGGAGCAGATCAGTGACAATGGTTTCTCCCTTGTCTTCCCTGAGCCTCCCTTAAAAACACACTTAAGCTACAAACTATGGACTTCTCCCAACCACCATCATCCATACACTTTTCATATGTTGACCTATGTTCTCCCAAAAGGGGCCAGGAAGATCTAATTTGAAAAAAATATTCATTTGTCCTGAGCCACCAAGTCCTTGTCCCAGCACTGAGTATCTAACTAGAAGCTTCCAGCATAATTTGAAGCATGGTGATAGGGATCAAACATTTCCATGAGTATTTCAAAATCAGTGCACAGGGAGAACTCTACTGCAGGTTTTTCTAGCTGCTTCAGACAAGTACAGATATGACCAGAAATACTTACTCAGCCTGTCTCAGTACTCAAGGAAAAAAAGTACTACTGACTTCAGCAACTGCTAGCTGCAAGTGGCAGATCTAATGACTTAGTCTTTAAACCTGGAAGATGGTTGTGGAACAAGTTATAAACTTTGCCTTTTTAAGCATAATTCCAACCAGAAACGTTTTTGAGAATAGAGAGAGATCCAAGAAAAAGCAACAGACACGTGAAAGGGCAGAAGATCTCACAAGTTACAAAATGCATGGCTGATATCTACATTCATTTCTAGTGTAGTAGTCTTTCCTTCCAGCAAAGGTTATATAATTTTATATAATCCTTCATTACATGAGACAGGCAACATTACTACTCTTTTTCCAGTTTTCTCTGTTTCAGCTGTATAAGTAAATGAGTGAAAGTTTGTGTCAGGACACACATGCATAGAGGACCATTTAAGATAAATTAAAAATAAAAACTATTTAAAGTTATCAAGTGACTGGAAACTGCTCTTCAGATAATTGAAAAAGTAAAAATTGATTGGGACAGATTGAAGCAGACATTAAATGCAAGCTTCACATCTCACCAACCCTTTCCTTTGTGTCCAGTCCTGCTCCTACATTGTATGCATCAGAATCTTTAGCAGAAACTCTGCAACTCTCAGGATTTCGTGTCCCACTGCTCCACTGAACACTTATACCCCTATGTTTATTATCATTTACCTTTCAAAAACAGGTGATTTCTGCTGTCTGAAGGCCTGGGAGTTAGGACTGCAGCACTGATTTGTTTGTTCTAGGCAGGTTATGTCACACCTTATCTCAGTTTACTAACATATGAAGTACAGATACCAGTCTTACTATTATATCTCCTGTAGTAAATAAAGACTTACTTCTCTTCAGGGTTTCCCCACAGCCTACAGGTAGAGGCAGGAAAATTATTGCCTGTTTTTTTGAAAGCAAAATCCTGAGGTCCCTCATGATCATCTCTTGATGCCACTCCCAACTCTTGCTTTCTCTCCTTGAAATAGCTCTCCAGATGGAGGGTTCCTTTGACCATGTGATCAAGAAAATTCAGAATCCATATGCAGTTCTTTAGCCACTTTGGGAAAGGTTCAGAAGAGCAGAAAGCTGCATCCAAGAACTCTGCAAATGTCCTTGTCTTCTCAAGGCTCATAGAGATTTGCCATTCCCCTTGTGTCCAGAAGCATCCAAGTGACCCAAGATCTTCTGCCATCTTTTCAAAGAGACCATTAACCTGGAAGAAGTTGCTGTTGACGGGATCCAGGTGCAGGGCTGCTGTTATCCCCTGAAGCGTGTAGAAAACCAGCTCCAATACGCAATTCTGTCCAACTGCTGCCCATAGCCCAGATGGGGGGTCCTGCAATGCACCTTCCATGTCTGAGAGAAGGGACAGGAGTCCATTGAATCCACTGCAGGTTCTGAAAGCTGAATGACTCTTCGGACTCTCCAGTATCCTCAGGAGAGACTACAAAAATTAGGAAGAAAAGAGACATAAGAAGTATTTAAAGCAAGGGGAAAAAAAGCTTTAGAATATTTTAAAATTCTAAGCTTCTACCAAAATTGTTTCACTAAAATTTCACTCTGAAGAAAAAAAGTTGGTCAAAGTAAAGGTCACCACTGCACAACTTCTCTCCTCCTCCCTTCCCTCACGTATGCAATGAGCCAAACAACCAGGATTTGAGTGCACCCCCATGCGCATGACATGGAGCCAGGCTGACACGTACAGAAAAATGCTCTTAGGAATAAGCAAAGAAATCACATTTTCTGCATTACAAATCCTAGTCAGTTTGGTCAGAAGCACCGTTTCAGAACTTTGGCTATCTTTTCATAAGTCTTCTCGGACTCTCTCAAGAAATCTGTCTTTACCTTAGATAAAGGAAAGCAGAGATTAAAATGTAAATAATCTCACATAGAAACAGAGAAGGCAAGGGGAGCTCTGTACAGTCAAGTCTATTCTTTCCAAAAACAAAAAAAGCAGTGATACAAGATGGCCCAAAGAATACTGCAAGCAGCAGGCTCTCCTCATTAAGACAGGTAATAATAATTCCCTTTCTCAGAGTTATTTTTAAAGTCTGCACAACACTTCAGAGAAAAAAAAGCCATCAAGAGTTAGATGCCAAGGGCATGCCACTTGATAATCTGACAACATGCATAAAATCCACACGCAGAAAAACAACGTATACTACTTGTAAATTTTGAATGCTATGGGCTTGCCATTTTAAAACAAACCTAGAAAAGTTACTAAGAGTTGTGTTGTACTGGTGGAAGTAAAACTAGTGAGAAAAAAGAGGTTGCAAGAAAACAGTCTAGTGTACTTAAATGTAATCCATCCCAGCTTTTTGGGATGGTACACAACTCATTTTGTAAACGTGGTGCTATTTCAGGCACCAGGGCACATTCAAATTTGAGCTGTATTTTTTCACATTGGAAAGGGATAATTTTACACATAAAGGTTCGCTTCGCAACCTGCTAAAGAGGAAGTTTCTAACGTAAAAATATCACCCTGTAACAGGATCTAGAACTGTGAGAAAGTATTGCCAGAACTGCTGGGGGAAGGAGAACTCTATTACTGTCATTCAGTTTTGTGTGATAATGTATCAAACCAGGCAGAGACTTGTGAACGGGAAGTAAATTTAATAACTCAGAGTTGAAGTTATCAGGATGGCTTTAACACGTTTCAAAGAAGGTCAAGAGTAAACACATTTCCTCCAGCTCTAACTCAGTTAGAATTTAATCACCTGTGAGTTAGTATCCCTCTGTCCTGAATCTATAAAACATGTCTGCTGGAAATCCACTAACTCAGTTAAGGTTAACAGAATTTATTTCACATTCCATTGTTTGCTATTCCTCATAATTGTCCACGTGCCACACTGGAATATGGCAGTGCTAATTGCATTTAGGCTCAGGCTTTAACAGCTAAATATATATTAGCAAATCAATCTGAATTTGTCTGTAACACAATCATAGTCCCAATGGATGCAGATAATAAATTCATTTGCTTACATTATGTTTTAATACAGTTATCATTTGTCAAAATTAGATACTAAAGCTACATTTATTTTCGTATTAGTGTGGACAGAGTACTCAACTTTTCCACAAATATTGTTGATGTCTACTGTTTCAAATCAAAGCTATAAACTTTGTCAGATTTTCTCTTTTTTTTTTTTAAAGTAACATAGCTCTTTTATCACAGAAGGACCTGCAATATTGTGCTGAAATGTGAATTGGGTAGAATGAAAGTCTAAATCAGTGCTTACAACACTGCTGCTTTTCAATTTGATGCCAATGATCTAAGCCAAAATAAAGCACACTGATTCTTTCCCCTGCTTCCTTGCTTTTGGATCAGACCCTCTATAAACATGACAGAGGATATGAACAGTTCTAATACCTTC
Organism: Tapera naevia; assembly: GCA_033556795.1. NCBI lineage: Eukaryota > Metazoa > Chordata > Aves > Cuculiformes > Neomorphidae > Tapera > Tapera naevia. The sequence goes on along the minus strand of JAUMJJ010000194.1, from coordinate 11,945,051 downwards.
CTCCAAACATTCATAAGATGCTTCCTTTCCATCATCTCACAACTCTTTTCCCATGACACTGGTGTGCACAAGACATGCCACAATTAAGGACAGCAAAGTTTCGACCTTGAAAACTTATCAGAATCAAGCTGTTAATCTCATGCTTAGCCTGCCCCTTCCAATCTTACTCCTTTATCTCTTCTCACATCCTCCCTCCACATCTCTTCCATTTGCATTCACATTTGTTTCGCTCTTCTACGACCTTTGTCCTTTCCATTTCTCCACCCTGCACTATTATATAAGTCTTCAAAATACGTCACAAACCAATACTGAGTGAAGGTACCACACATACACATCACTAAAAATCAAAACACCAAATTTATCAGAATCGAAAACTGGCCCATGGCTCTTTCTTCTGCACTTACTTGGAAAAAAAACACAGTGCTAGGGGTGATATTAAGAGCAATTTGCCACAAGCAAAGCAGTTTCCAAGAAAACAACAACCAAGTAGGAAGCCACATTCATTACCTTCAGTAGATCTAGTTTCAGATGTAGTTCCCCTTGAGTAGAAGAACAGAGAGCCCCAATAATAATGCTCATATATTCTTCATAGTTGATGACTGATAGCTGCTCCAAGATGCTGAGAGTAGCATTCCTGTAGCACTCATCATCCAAAAATATCTTGATATATGGCACCATTCCATAGTCCTTCAGAACAACTGGGGACAAATTCAATATAGTTTGTTACTTAAACTTTCCTTTACCTGTAGTTTTCACAGGCAGATTTTCAGTGTTGGTGTGAAGTGTCACATTTCTACAAATACAGACGGAGAGGCAAGAAGATCTGATTAAAATAAAGGCAACACAAACTGAAGAGCATAAAAAGAACTAGGGATAAAATGACTGGATGACTATGGTTTCTAATCCTCAGAGATGCCAGCTTCCTAATTCAATAACGAATGAAAAAGAAAAAGCATCTTAATAGTTTTCAGCTTAAATGCCTCTTTAGTTTATGAAGGGAATTTTTTGACAGTTTTTGACAATGTATTGGCACATTCATAGCACTGTTATCCCTACACTTCCAGGTTTTGTCCTCCACTTCTCACTGAAGCGCAAAAGTCAGAAAATTTGTTGGCACTCCTTAAGAGGCAACAGGGTTACTTACCACCAAAAATCACAAAGGTAATGCAGACATATGTAATTTCTTACCAATGTTTCTCACAGACCCCACCGTAAGGGCAGACACCATGTTCAGCATCATAGCATTTAATTCCTTCTCAATGCCTTCTTCCAAACCAGAAAGATGGGTTCCAGCTGTCAGCATATTAAAAGTTGTATTACAATTTATACAAGACGTGGTTAACTGTAGCTAAAATATATTAAACCAATAAAGAAAACTGTCCAGCAAATTCTAGTTTACCCTTAAATATTATTTACAGGCTACTTGAACCTGAAACGAGCAACAAAATACAGACAGGGCATTGTCTAGTCATCAGGGTTTAGTCTGGGACTGGGAAACATAGGCCTGATTCTACGCTCTGCAGCCTAGAACTCCTGTGTAACTGTAGACAATAGTGGTGTTTCCACTTTCCACCTGAAGTAGAGTGACCCATGTGTTGACACCTGGTAGGAACACACACAAATAGAAGAATATTACAGATTATTAGCTATGAAGTGCTAAGATACTACAGCAACAGGGAGTACTTAAATATCTAAACTAAAAGCAAAGAGCAGAAACCCCTTGAATGTTCAGAGGCAAACATTACTGGTATCAGACAGCATAAGTTAGGTTATTTTTAGATCTAAAATTCTTGAAGTTTGCAGGTTAAATTTCTGGAAAGCAAAAGAGGGAAGTAGTGATCATTTCATACAATGTCTTCCCACCTGTCCTTCTCCATGTGTGTCTAAATTTACAGATTACATATGAATTCAGTCACCCATTCTATAAAATATAGATCACCAAGCGATCCAAAGCATTGAAATTAATGCAAAGACAGAAGAAAGCCCCTCTATGCCAGCTCATAATTGGAAAGCAAGTCTTCAAGAAACTTGGTATTTCTCTTAACAATACTTATCTATCTACTCTTGCACAAAACCCCAGTTCTCTGACACCAAGAACACAAGTCTCAGTGTCCTTGCAGGTAATGGATGTTTGCACTCCAGAACCTCTGTTACAATTCATATTCCTTTTGTTGCTTGGAATAAATGAGCATAAATAGATAAATCACGCCTGTTGCAAGCGAAGTTATATCTTGTACATTGGGTTCCTCCTCTTTTGCTAAATGACTATTGTGCTGAAATTTGAAGGCATTTCCCGATTCACATAGCACAGAAAATGTTATCGTGCACTTTACTTTCTTTAAAACAGTAATTATAAACTTTTAAGTATGTGAATATGTCCTCTAAGGCAGCAGTACCCCACAGTTACCATGCCAGGATTATTACTGTCCTGTTTTTGTAACGGGAGATAACCACGCCAGATAAAAATGCACGGTAGTAACTGTGGGTAATACATAGCCAAAATTCAAGAAATTGTTTTCCATCATCAGTCCTCAGAATTAAGAGTGATTTCCAGAGAACTTAAGCACTGTGGAAAAATCTTTCTTCCTTTATTCTCAAGCTAATATTTTAGAGAACCCCAAATTGAGATCTGTTTAAAAGTGTGGGCTGAATGGTATCCTCCAGAATAATTTATCATGCACTGGTGAAGAACAGTCCAGAACTACTTAGGCTGGTGAACAGAATGAGAAATAGCTAAGATTTCAGAGGGGATGCAACTTAGAATATCATAAACGTAAGCCACTTGGCTTGCAGACAAAATCTATCTACTCAGTATACAAAATTTATAAATCGACTGCAAAAGAGGTGGATTAATTCTTTTTAATCTGCCTATTTCAACAGTCATTACAAATGACATTAGGTTGTACCTGACTTCCTAAGGACTTTGGCTTGCTTCCTCAAAAGTGCCAGAAGTAAGCCTAAGAGCCCAGAGTCACGAAATATGTCGCTGAATAACAGATCCTTCTTGGTCATGCTGAGAAGGCATCGGAGAGCTGATAAGGTGCAGAATGGCACTACGTTTTCCTTTATCAAATACTGAATCTTCTTCAAAATCTCATGGGGGATGTAGGACAGATCTAGCACTATGGACTCCACCAGCCTGAAGAACTGGACTTGGACTGGGTGTGGTTTGAAATGGATTATGTCAGTAAACTGGTTGATAGGTTGTAGCGTCCATTCCAGAAGAAAGAAGTTCACAGTGTCCCAGGCCCATATGGTACCAATTGCTGCCAAAATTCTTCCACACAGATGCTGATCATTACTTTTCTGGAAAATGGACTGCAACACCTGGAAAGCCTGGAGGTTTTTCACTGTCATTCCTGTGGGATATTAAACCAAGTAAGATCATTTTTAAATCAATGCTATTTAAAGACCGTAAGCACCATGACTATGTAATGTTAAATCATGTCTGAGAGTGAAAATAGGAGTCACAGACATGAGACATGATTGGTAGGCATGTTCTCAACCTTGAATCAGGACCTACAGCTGACAGAGTCGGTTCAGTTTGATCTAGGCAGCATTCAGGCTCCTTCAGTGTTAAGAACATGGACTAGAAGATGCCGTCTCATAATCCTTACTCCATTTTAAAACATGTAATGAACAGGAATTCATTTTTTTATCATGTGCCTACATAGCCACACACATAAATATATATATATGTACTGTACCAGAAGATCGCGTCCGTTCAAAATCAAAATGTGGTAACTGAGGGTGAACAATATTGCCAGAAACTTTCAGTTCAGTTTTTCCACAGGTTGTAAGGCAAGTCAGCATGTCCAAGATCTCATCCAGATAGGGGTCTCCTTCAGTTTGTTGCAGTCCCTCACATCTAGGAACAAAACTTGGAAGAGTTCATGCTTTAGCAACACAAATATTTTGGATATATAATTGGGTATTGAGCACACAGGAGCTACCCATTTTACTCCTCACTCCTCACCAGTATATCTTACTGTCTTTTTGTCTTATTTCTGTGATTAACTATCTTACAAACAGCTACTCCACACCATGGTGGCACATTCCAAATCAGAACAAAATTTTGGAAAAGAAAACTGAAGTGACACTGTAAGAGTCTTCTGAATAAAAGGAAGATAAATGTTGGAATCTAGTCCACTCGTGTACTTTTTACAAAAAAAAAAAGTAATTGCCTCTAAAAGAATACCTGTTTTGGGAAGTAAAATTTTACATTTTGTGAGAGATCAAAAAATTAAAATAGATACTTCACATTAAATGGTAGGCATATGGTTGACAAGCTAAGGGACTTCCCAACTAAGATAAACAACAGAAAAATCTCAGGAAAAATCAAGAAGAAAAAATATGTTATCGCCTGAGCTTTGTGCATCAAGCATGAAGATGGCAGGTCTCTCCTATGCGAAGAAATAGCTTGAACTGTAACCCCAGAGTAGCCATAGTTCAGATTAAAGTGAGAGTCTGTCAAAGGGCAGAGACCTCCTTATTCATGTCCTATTCTGTACTGCTAAGAGGGTGACAGTGCTTAAGGAAATCTGCAGTATCTGGGCATAGATTTGTGGTAGAGAAATAGACTGGTACTGGGATTTAGAAAAATCTCTCTGAAGAAAATGAAACAAATATGTTCTGTTTTAAAGCAAGAAAGAAAATAAATGGGCCAAGGCAAAAAGTAGCCCTTGTTTTGATGGGAAAAATGCAATCTGCAGGATTCTCTTTAATTGAAAAAGAAATTCTAAGCATCAGAAAAGGAGACAGCTGGTTACAAAAAAAGTTCAGGAAAGAAGCTCTTTATTTTATCTGTTTTGCTAGTACATGCTGGGAAGGGAGAGTGATCTGAAGCTCTGAGTACCTGTATGCTATTTTTGTCTCTCCAACTTAGTTACATCACTGAAAAAGCAGGGTGCCAACTATAGTCATGACTGACAAAGATCAGGTGTTTCTGCCCTTGTATGGATAAAATTCAATCAAAAATTTCCATCTCAACACAGCTTATTTATAAGGGAAAGCTGGACAATCTATGGCAACTAAACAAAACACTGCCAAGAAAGAGAAAAACTTTTTCCAGTTGTAGGTCAATAATTTTGAGCCATCATAAATCATCAGAAATAACAATCACCTATGGATATCTTCGGATTCCTGATTCAAATTACAATACTCTAGATACAAATTACAAAATACACCAGCCCCACCAGGGAACAACATTCTTGCAAGTGTTGGAGAAAAAGTGCAAGAAAAGGCAAAGCCAGAATGGAAACACCAATAGATTGCAAAGAGCTGGAAGTGTTCCCTTCATATGTTATTAAAGAAAATCAGAACAAATCCCCTAAGTGCTTCTGGGGAAGTGGTAAAATGTACTGTTTCACTCTAGCAAACTCAGAGCCTGGTTAGAAAATGAAAGGAGACAAGAGTAAAAGATTCTAGTTTGTACTTTTGTTTAGGATAACTAATATGTTCATATTCGTCTTCGTTCTGAAAAAAGTAACCATTTCAGATAAGTTTGGGTGGGTTCTTTTTGTTTGCTTTGGCACATCAAGGAGACCTGCTTTCCTGCCCTAGCTGACTGCATTCCTGGATTAAGTGTTCACCTTCGCTCAAGTACGTGTCTCTGACCTACATCCTCTCTAATACTAATTTGAAGAAAAACCTTTGCCTTGTGTTTTGTAAATCCCTACGCCACCTGTAGATTAACTTCTACAGTCAATTGCAATAACAGTTTCAGTAGAAGAATTTATGTACTGCTTCCCTTCCTAAAACATCACTGAAAGAAACAACATTTGGGTCTTTATTACCGGCTTTGCATCTACACAGGATTAGCTATATGATTCACAATGTAAAAGAGACAATCATGCCTTCTGAAAATTAAGTTCTATGATCCTCTGCAAGCCACTAAAAACCTCCCTACTTACCCGAGTAAAATTTTTAGCAGGAGTTGGTAGCCATCATTATTTTCAAACTCTGTCAATAAAGCTGATGATATCGGATAGGAATCTTTCACAAAGCACAAGATGATACTAGCAGCTTCACACACATCACAAGCAGGTAGGATATCAGCCAGTTTAAAGAGATTCTGAATAGCTATTTTAATGCAGTCCACAGCTGTGGTGAAAAAAAAAGTAGCCTATTTTTAAGAACTGACAGTTAAAAAGAGTTCAAAATTACTATCAAAAATGGAACAAGTTTGAAAAGTTACTTCCCAGCAAAAAAGGAGCCAGATAACTTTTTTTCCTAGGAGGAGATAGAAGGATATATGTACATCACACTGACCTCAGGGGCTATGTGATGAACATTTCTGGTTTTAAAGTATGCATGCATTTCTTTGCTTAAACCCTAGAAACTGATTCAGTCTCAGGAGTATGAACTTCCAATCCACCCACTTATCAAAATTCATACACTGTGAATTCAGCTGTCTGAGTACATGGCAAGCAGTAGCTGACATGTTTAGTTGTCTTGTACTGAATGCAGAGTTCACAGATTAATTCTTTGTACAATGAGGCACGGTAATGGAGTATACACATCTTGTTCTGAGCAGTGAAGCCTAGTCTTTCTTGTCTAATCTGAAGGCCAGTACTTCCAGGACAGCTTCAAAATTCCTAAACAGTGCAGTACTCTTAGGACTATTATTCCTCAGTCTTTCAATCTCACTCAGGAAGCCAAATTTTTATTTAAAATTATAAAAATACCTATGTTCAGTTACACCATTTCAAGGAATACTGACAGTAAAGTGTGGATTATAAGTGGGGAAACTGAGACTTAAGGTCTTTACAGTTCTTAACAACAAAAAAAATTGTTTATTCTAACAAAGCCTAGGAAGCAATGAGAATGTAATTCGACCAACCATGATGTTGTCCCAAAAGATGCTGTTCCTTCAGCAGTTCCCTCAAACTTGTATTTAGAGTGTGTTAGCCTAAGGCTGAGTCACATAGCTTCAAAAAAATGTAATATGTCTTGTCCTCACCCAGTGTGATCAGGTGAGATTGGCTCTTGCCTGTAATTTTATTTTGTGTGTAGAAAAATCTTCAGTTTCCAGATGGCCATCAGCACTTAATAAAGCTCCCATCTAGAAAGCCAAGAGCCCACGCATTGCAGTTAACTGACTATCAGATGATGTAGAGATAAAAATCTGTCCCAGGGAAACCATCGAGAATTCATTCTCAGTGGAACTATGATGAAAGCAGAAGCCAAATTAATAAACCACACCTTGCAGGTACATAATGCTGTTTTTCGTCTGAGCCTTTGAAATTGTTCGCAACACATGGCCTGTAGGTACTTTCCATGAGTGGCTACACTGGTCCCAGAGGGAAGCAGTTGCTATAATTAATGACTGAAGCTTATCAGCTGCTAGAAGTTCCTCTACACCTTGTTCCTCTCTGTACATGTTAAGCATTATCTGAAAAGAAAACAAATGTCAGCTACAAACAGCTCCACAAATACTTGGGAAATTAAGAGAAATCCATTGGCCACCAGTAAACAAACACAACCAGTTGAACACATCCACTGAAAACCAAAGCAGCACAAAACTATGGGTGAGGTTCCTTCATAGTTTACAGGGGACCCTAGTATGAAAGCCCTCCCAAAAATCTAAACACAAGAACTTGGAAATAAAAACTGAATGCCCTAAACACGGTCTAACTGAAGAGTGAAACTAAATAGTAGATCCCTCCATCCATTACCGATTTTGGGGAAGTTAATTGTTAGGGGGAGTGGATAAAAACTACAGTATGATGCCTGATACAAGAAAAAAAGTATGTAGTGAAACGAACAAGTAAAAACACTGCTAGGATATCGTCAATGGATTTTTCTGTTTACAAAGTCATGCTGTTTGTTTAGCAACAAAATAAGAGATATAATTTCATCATATTAGTCTGTTTCATACTGCTCCTGATGCATGTTCAATAGTTTTCAGTCCAAATTTACTCCTTTCTTTGGTGACTTGAATCAATCACCATCTCCAATCCGAAGCCTAAATGAACCTCAGAGTATTCAGGGCAAATGAAATCCCAGAGGCACATCTCACCTTAACAAGTATCTCCTGAGTTTGAGTGTCATCCTCACTTGTTTCTTCACCATCACTACTTTTCTTCAGAGGAAACGTAAAGAAAAGGTACAGGCACTGTAAGAGAGCAGCTGGAAGACCAGATCCAATGATGTTCCACATAGTTCTCTAAGTAAGGAAAATTAAGTCAAAATCAGTACCTCCAGTATCTGACTACAGTTTCCTTATGTTTCTACACAGAGTGCAGTCATGACAGATGAATCAGTTACTTGAGTATTTTATTCGTACAAGTGCTCTAGTGCACACAAGCATGGCAATCACAGAGCATGGCTGTTCAAATCCACTTGGCAGAAGCAAATACGCCGAGTTTGTTGCCACAGCTATTCCCAAGACTTCCCACTCCAGCTGAATTACAGGTTTGAGAGTTATTTACAATGTCTTGACTAAGGAGACCTATAAAGCACACAACCTGCAAACTAACAAGCAGCTAAAGGAGCAGTTAAGTTCAGGGGCAGTGTCCCCTTTATTAGTTCACAGGACACCCAGCACCTGTAGAGGTCTGGTATGGTAAAAGGATGAATTCTCCATTCCCTTCTTGACTCAGCAGGGAAGCAATTTACCCATAATGCCTTTGTGTTTGTAACCTATTGAATAACTGCATACACATTTCTAATTACAGCTTTTATAAATGCAAGAGACACTGCTCCTCCACAGTGTTTCTCAACACTTAGTTTCTTCCCATCTCTACTGCAGCTGTGTACAACTTACAGAGAAGTCCCAGTGCTTGCTTGGTACGTAGTCATCAAAAATCAGTAAACTAAACAGAACAGTGAGGTTTTTGTTATGAAGTTTTGTGAGCATGCGCTACAAAAAATAGCAATGTCTTGAGACTGTTGTGAAAAACACAAACTTCATCTCAGGAACTTCATGCTGTGACAAACTATACAGAATCATACAGAGCTCTTTATGACAGAGAACATGTTCACTAGAAGCTTACAGTAAGATTTTTTCTTCACTTATATGAATAATGAAGAGACAAAGTCTACAGCTCAATGCCAGAGATAAATGTACCCCTCATGCCTATCAGCAGGCTGCACTGCTGGTGCCAGTCTGTTTTCAGGATGGTTGTATAGGTAGAGTTTGTGAAATACGTTGAAATGCTTCAAGACGAGGGGTTATTGGGATGGAAAACCTAACAACTGCATTACCAGATAGAGAGATCCTTAACAAGCAGTCTTTTTGATCTATAAACTAGAGTAATAAAGACAGGTTGAAGAGCAGTGATACATAATAGGAAAAATAAATAAATCAGAGCAACACTGGAAAAAACAACTGCTTGGTGATCAAAACAAAAAAGGTATCTGAAAGTACAGAGTGCTTACTTCCTTCTTTTAGAAAAGCTGGGACAATAAACCCAGTGGTGTGTCCTTTATTTGACTGTGTACCCTGGGCATGTTGAAACACAAAGCACTGAGTATAACAAACATTATGAGACTTAGGTGTTCCTGCATTGGAATGGCTATCCAGCTTCGCCAAAATAAAACAGATTAAAAATACTAACCAAAAAAACCCCAAACATCTTCCCTCTCCCCCCACCCCAACAAACCCTTTGTAGTCATTTTTCTTACCGAGTCTGTTTGTGAGAGCACATACACCAACTTCAGGAGCAAACAGCCATCTCCTACTTTCCCTTTCTGTTGCAGAAATTGCTCCAAAGCCAGACGAGCTTCCTCTGTTACCACAAAAACACTGAATTTTAATTCCTTAATGAAAAATAAAAAACCTATGTTGCTCTTTTCTTAACAGATATGACAAGTTTAACGAAATTACAGTAGCTGGAATCCATTGAAGTGAATAGAATGACATAAGAAGATTTTGATCCAGCATCAGGCTCAGGTCAGTTCGTGTAAACTGTATGTTTTTACTGACAAGCCTCACTAGGAACACTATCTCAGTTCATGAATTCTGCCAGCTGACCAACTTGAAGAATGTACAACAGCCACCAAGAAAGTCCTAGCAGTATGTTTCTCACTAAAGAAAGCTCCTCAGAATAGTGTGTATCCCACTCTTTAAATACATAGCTGCAGTATTATACATTCCCAGCAACAAAAGTTCCAAAAACAAGGTTGGCACAGCATACAAGACCAGATCTTCAGTGCAATCATCCAAAAACAGCGCTAGCTCATACCTGCTGAAAGATCTGGCTTACTATACTTGGTATCATCCCGTTTCCCCTTTATTTCTCTCACGGTAAGTACAGAGGACAGCTAAATGACAGCACATTCCCAAAATAAGTGGATCCAGCAGATACGGCGTGGGATCATTACCTGCAGGTTTGCCATTGAGGTTCCTCTTAATTTCTTTTGTCAGAAGCTTGGAAACCTCACTGGCTAACAGCTGAATGTTGGGGAATATGATTACTCCAGCAGATTGTTCCCAGGCCTGAAATCCAAATGTGAGTGTTAAATCTTTCTGTTACAGCATGTCTTTGATAGATTGAGAATACTAACAAGCAAACACAATTTTCAAAATTCCTTCTCGAGCCATTGTAGTCCATTCTGCAGCATTTGCCAGACAGGTAGGAGCCTGACACTACAGATACAGAAGTCAACCTGGAACTACCCTTGGAATTATGTAATACTCTTACTGGAAAGTATTTATATTATTTTCTCCAATGACTACAACCAAAACAATGTAAATGTTTGTCACAGCCCTTGTGTTGCTAATTGCTTGTACCAAAAATCATGCTAGTACCTTTTGAAATACAGCATAAACACTCTGTATCCTAAGGAGGTTACAGCTACATTTATCCAGTAATTTCACAGTAAAGTACATCCTTCTCCAAAAACTGGTCTCCCACAGTCTAAAGTTAGTCATAAACAAAAACTAGGTTTTCAATTGAATATAAAAATTAAAACTAAAAATTGTATTTTCTCTGTTCAGCAAGTGATTGCACAGTCTCAGCTACTTAAAGACTGAAATGGGATTGGAACTACTGCTCTAAAGGAGCATTTGTAACAGACTCATCAAAAATAAACCATGGTAGTATAGGACTACTGCTCTTTGGGAGCAGTACACTGATCAAAATTCAACCACATCTGAACTACTTCTTTGAAGTCAATAAATTTATAAAAATCACAGAATGAGTAAACAAAATTCTTTGGGATTTTTTTTTTTGTGTTTGGGGCTGTGTTGGGTTTTTTTGTTGTTTTGGGGTGTTTTTGTAGGTTTTGTTTGTTTGGGTTTTTTTTTTTTTTGTTTTTTAATATATTCATAAAGATTTTTCCCTTTAATTCTATTGTTTTTTAGGAGGAAAGCAAGGTTCATAAAATCAGCATTTTTTGCCAGACAGAAATAATCTTTGTTGCAAACTAAGGAAAATAAACAAGATAAAACAAAATAATAACATGGGAAAATGAGCTAAAATCCCAGCAATATTCTAGCCCAAAAGCTGCTGGATGTGTTTTTTTGCAATGTGAGTTGCCTAACCCATTTGCCTATGAGGTTAAGACGTCTGTTGCCAGGCCTGGAGTGACAGCCCTGCCTGGCTAGGAATTTAGAGCATTTTAAGTCAGCTTGGATCATGATTACAGATTGGTATTAATAAAGGTAAAGATGCACTTCTAAAATGTTGAGATGATGACTGTAAATATTTACCAGTTAAGGATTTCTAAACATCTCCTATGCTACAACAAGCACCCCTAAACAGGAAGGTACAGTCCTAGATGCATAGCTGGCCAAGGAAAACAAGCTTATAGACAATTTTATAAACAATTCACAAATAAGTTTATAAATCACTTGTTAAAGAATGGACAAGCAATTCAAAGCAAATGTGACAAGAGAGAACAACTTGAGGGTTCTCTTCTCTGAGTCTGACAGATTCCCTCTCAAATGTTCTTAGACTTGACTTGGGTGAAAAAAAAGCAATTCCAAGCCAATAAAAAAAAATTCCAGTATACTAATACTATCGTAGCCAACTGACCTCCAAGAATTAGGTACCACTACTTTTATACAGAACATCTGATGCTAAACACATCAATTTATTAGCTATAGTGTAGCATTCACCTCTAAATACCAGGCTGTGGCACCTCTGTCCCCAGTAACCTTGAAAATTTTCTTTACAAGTCTCCTTCTTCTAAAAGCTCAGAAAAATCAAGCTATAAGGCCAGATGATGAAAGGAAGGCAACAAAAAATAAGACAGTTGTTCTCCTAAAATAACTTGGAGCATACATTCCATAATACTGTCTGCCAAGAAATAAGTGCAACTTTTTGAAAGAAGATCCTCTACAAACATTATTTCCTTCCCTACCATTGCTTTCAGTTACTTGCTCTTTCTTTGCTGATGGCAACTTGTGGAGAAGCTATTTCTTTCCCCACAAAATGACAGTTGTTTGTAGGCAATCAGGCAAGCACTTGCTTTTCACTTTGTTTTACTGCATTAACCTCTCCAGAACTGCACCAAACTCTTTCTTCTAGACTACAAAAGAGCAAAATGCAATTTTACTATGAGTTAATTTTCAATCCACCAATATTTTTTAAAAAAAAAAAGTAGTTTTTTCAGATTTTGACTAAAAATTATTTTCAGAGACCCTCAGTTGCAGCAGCAAGGTCTACCAATTTCTCCACTTCTGATGCAAAAGCGAGGGAAGATCTGTAAAGAACAGAAGCCAAGAAACCCACAACCACTTAATACTTCTCATTAAGCGATAATCTTTTTCGGAAGAAAGCAGTGATGGATTCTTGTCCCTCTGAACACTTTAGAAAGTATTTGTTATACTCACTCTTTTGCTAACAGAAAGAGCAGGATAAATTTTAGAAGTTCAGACCATAGACAGCAGAGAGCAGTAGTGAAAGGCTCATAGAACATGCAAAAATTCAGCTGGCTCATCTCACTGCAGACCAGGACAATAATGTTCTGATTTGATTTTGTAAGTGATCTTCCTGAGGGTCAGATACCAACCTCTGGAATATTCCCTCCTTTAAGAGCAAACCTAACCAGCTCCACGTTCATCTTTGAGTCTATAAAAGATCTGTATCTGGAAGAACATAAACTTGACTCCGTTCCAGGATGTCTGCCTTCAGGGGAAACTCAAGTAATATGGTATCAATGTAACCTAATATTCTTTCTTCCTTTTAAGTCTGTTTCTACACGTTTAAGATTCTGCCACAAGTTCCCTGTGTCTGCTATTGCCATCTGTCCTTCCTATTCCTTGGTTCACGGAAAGATGGTAGCTCAAAAGCTAGCCATGTAATAGAACATTCTGATACTTTCTGAGACACCAAGTGGGATGAGATAGAAACTATTAAAATGACTTCCAGCCTAGGCCTGAGTCACAAGCAGATGGCTAACATTTTCCTCCTACATCAAAGAATATCAGTGAGTAATGAGCCCCCACATCCCAGGAGGCTCCTCGTTAGTGCTCTCTCTCTCTCCAGCTAACTGAGTAACAGCTACAGCAGAAAAACAGAGGTACACTGGCACATGTGTGATCAAATAAGGAAGGAAAAGCAAGAGACTGAAATCCTCCAAGGAGGGAGAGCACTTATGCAGAACCCCCTGTTAAACAGGAAGAAGCGTAGTAGTTTCTTTAAATACCTTTGTAAAATGTACAACTCACAATGAGACCATTCCCACATGACAACCCGGGAGCTTAGCAAAAAGCAGGTGGTTTGTGTACCAAAGGACTAAAAGTCGTATGGGGAATCACAAGATGACTCAAAGCTAAAGGGTCATATCCTCAACAAGGTACTCCTAAATCAATGATATAAGTCCAAAATGCTCTAGCCCCACACTAGAACTTAAATGCCTACAAAAGTCTGCAAAATTCCACTGATAGATCTATGAAAAATGAAGGGGAAGAATCTCTCTTACGGCACAAAATCAAGTGTTAAGATAATGAGAAATTCACATCTCCATGCTGAAGATATTCTGCAGTCAAAAATGTCCTTTAGGAATTTAAAATACCCTCATTGCAAGCATTAATGCAATTCAGAAAACTGCTTTCTACAACCCTAAAGCATGAGAAGTTCAGCCCTACAGAAAAGAAAACACATGACAGGTATGCAGATGTACAACATTGCCAGTCCCTTAGCAATACTCATCTTTCCTCCTGGGGAATAGCTGTCCTTTGGCCCACTAATAATCAAGTTTATTTCTCAGGTGTCATGACAAATAAGAAATTTCCTTCTTTTCTGTCCAATTCTTAATTCCTAATATGCTAGATTTTATAGTTTTCATCACCTTTGGTCAGTAACAACAACTTCCTAAGTTCTTTGAAATTTCACTCCAAAAAATGACCTTCACATGTAAGGCATTCTTGTTATTCATAATTAGTTAATGACCAGCAAATCTGAAGTTGTTCTGTATAATCTCATTTCACTAAGACTTGCTTACTTCATGTTCACTGTATGGCATTCAAAAACTGAAGTCCAAACAGACATCCACCAACTGCAAGAATAGAATTTAGCCATTCATGAAAGTAATGCAGTGCTCACTCCGTCGTTTAGTATTCTTATGTTAACATAGCAGGTTAGTTAGATGAAAGGAGGACTCCCCAGGCTCCCAATGAAATAAAAGTAATTATCATCCAGATAAAGGGATCATACTCCAACTAACTCCACTGACAGGATGACCACAGAATGGATAGAGCAACAGAAACTCAAATTTACATCCTTGACACCTACAACCAAACCCAACAAGGAGAACAAACCTTCAAGAAGAGGGGAAGAAAGTCCAGCAGTCTTCTCTGTTGTTCCTCTGGGATGAGAAATGGAGCCACCTGCTCATACTCTATAAACTGCCTACCTAGAGTCTCCCACTGGAGACTCTGGCTCTGGGGTAGCTTGTCCTTGCTGTAAGCAGTCTGTGCCGGCACTTCCGCTTTGTCTCCATCATCAGGGTTTTGCTCTTGCTGACCTTCTTTGTCCGGTGAATCCTCCAGCTGCCATGTGATTTCAGCTGCTTTGTCCATACTGAAAAGAGACCTGAAGTTAAAGATACTATGTTATTTACAGTAAGCATCATCTCTTCCCTGTCAAGCGCTCCATGAAACCAGACACTAACAGTCAACTGTTGGAGCTGGGGAGTTTAGAAACATGGAAACACTAGCAGCCACTGACACTTTTCTAGTTCTGATGGCAAAGCACTCCGCTCCTGGACAAGATCATTACTACCTTGCAATCAAATGGACAAGCTCTCTCCCATGAGACACATCTGGATGTGCTAGACAATTTATCTGGGCTTTGGCAAACTGGTAAGCCATGCAGGAAGTTTAGATGTCAGTCTCAGTTTTGCCACTGAGACAGATCCTCTACCTATACTTCAATCACCCCGATTGTAAAACAACTCGTAACTATTGTCATTGTCAGTTCTACAAAAGAAGAGCACTACTGAAGAGCCAGGTGATGCATTTCATTGAGGATGGATGCTAAACTTAGCTGAACATCTCTGATGCATTCCATAATTGGCATAAGGTTAAAGCACCAGCTGGAAGAGGAGCTATATGGGAAAGCCAAGGATTACACACATGAATGTGCTGGCCCAAACAGGAAGCAACATTCAGTTCTTCTATCCTACAGATGCACAGCTCTGTGCAAGAGGTAGGTTTCTCCGCTACAACATTATCTGTTTTGCTGATCCTGTAAACTGAAAGGGATATGCTTCAATGAAGGAGCATGGTGCTTTCTAGCATTCTCATTTCCATCAAATTGAACCTGCAGTGGGTCCATCTTTCACTATAGATAGAGGAATCTATCCGGTACTGTCATCTCAATCCAAAGTCTACTTCCTTTCATCTACTTTCCAGTCTTATTTTCATCCATAACCTCCTGGAAGGTCATTGACACAGCCTCGAATCCACAGCAACCCTACTGCTTTGCCACAGCCTTCTGAAGAGGTCACTCTGCTACCCAGAGCCTACATAACAGTAACACTTTCATTGATGGAAATCAGGCTTCTCCAGTTTTCATCAAAATCAGCCATATGCTTCTTGGTGTCTAAGACATCATCTGATTACTCAAAATAGAGACACACAAATTACTTTATTGTGGGCAGGCAGCTGGGGAGTTGTCATGAACGTGAACGTATCTCATCACTTTGCTTACCAAATACATTGTATTTTAAGAGCCCAGAAGAATCATTAACACATCATTATCACTCCTCAAAGAAAACATCCATGTACCACAATTTCTAGGAAACAGGTTCCTTCTTCACAACAGTCTCTTTGATTGTCATTCCAGCTTGTCAATAAAAATTCCAAAAAGCAAAGTAAGTAAAAAAACCTGTGTCAGATCTCCTGGGGGCTAGCAATATATACACACCTTAAAATAAATTCTAAAAACCTGGTTTTGAAATTACAAACCAACACCAACGCTATATTTGGGACTCCCTTCCTTCACAGTTACGCAGCTTGCATTCTGCCCACTCCAAACAGACAAACCAGTTTCACTTTCACAATCATGCAGCAGCTCCATACTGCAAAGATGAAGAGGGTGACATTATCACCAACTTCTGCAAGCTGATGGTCCCAGAAGACACCTGTACTTGGATACAAATGCTGGTTCTTCACACTACAGCAGAGGGTAACTTACTCTACCATAGGCCACACTCCATCCTTTGCTAGGAGATGGAGGGCTGCAAAATTTCTATCAGTCTTCAGGGATGTCAATCTGGAACTTCCTGCCTCAACAACGTTTTGTGTTTCCCTGCTGTTGTTTTCCTTAATTATCTGTGTTAAGACAACACATCCCTGTAAGCAGAAAAAGCATGATTACTCTCTGCACAGAGTAAACAGGAAGACTCTGTTCCTCATGACTGTGTAGGAGTTACATGTGTCATATGTTATACTTATCCTTGGTATGAGATTTCAGCCCACTTGAGTCACCTTGGAAGCTACTCTGCTTTGCCTAAATCGATTCTAAGTAATAACTAACCCACTCCCACTGCCTACATTCACCTTTGTCACTGTATAGAGAAAACCCAAATCTGTTACTGAGGCATTTTACAGATAGTGAAACTGAGGTGTGGAGAGATGAAATTAAATGCTTACAGTGGCCTCAGAAGGTCAGTGACTGATTAATGAACTACACTGCTCAAACTGCATTGCACCAAATGGCACTGCAAATATGTTAACCATTTTTCTCTCTTTCTATTCATAGTTTACCTAGCAGGCCTTTGCTGGTGGTGCACCTAAGGCAAGCAAGGTTGGTGATTCAAAAAGTTCTCACTCTATGAGTCTACATAGTAAAAGAACTCTTCCCCTCTCCACAGAAACTATTTAAACCAGATATGTACACTTCATTAATTAACTTCATTAATGAAGACCTAATTATAACACACTATGTAAGACAGTTTAGCATACATGGAAATTTGTAATCTCCAAAAGTATATGAAAACAAAATGAGGATTGTAATTTGCCTCTGTATTTACTTCAACTGTCTAGACTAAAAGAGGCATATTGAACTAAATACCACTCCTCCAGTATCAGTCAGCTGTCTCCACTTGCACTATCTGCTTTAAATATTCTTTCTCCTAAAGCCTTTTCTTGCATCGACACTTTCATTTGAACTTCTAAATACTTTGCATTTTTTATCCCTCTCAGAGGATAATTATTCTTCTAGACTAATCAAAATATCACAGGGTCCAGCATTGAAGTGTCTTTGATATTAAGGATAGCTTCAGTATTTTGAAAGGGTCTTCAATGTTGGCTCCCTACTGTATCCCACCGTTTGTCCTGATCCTCAGTGTATATTAATGTCTTATTTCAATTTTGATTAGTTATAAATATCACGGTGATACAAAAAGTAAAGTCTAAAAAATAAACATTTTAAAAGACACGAAAGTGAAAATACAGCAAATAAACTTGATGCTATCATTCAGAAAGTACTATCAGGTAACAGAGAGGAAGTAGAAATTATTCCTGTATTTTCCCTTTTATTCTAAAACACGGTTGTGTGAAATCACACTGCAATGTGGCTGTGCCTTTTCAGACTGATAAGACAAAAGGGAAGAGAAGCTCAATCAAAGCTCACAGAAGGACAAGCAGAACACTGATATTAAAAGCTTACTGGTTGAACAAACATGATTTTTAAAATGACAATTTAATTTTATTTATCTGTCATTAGCTTCCCCAGGAGTCCAAAGTGATCCCATGCAGCTACAAAATCCCAATTTGCACTAAGATCAAGAAGTTTATATATACATTTAAAATCACTTGTTATCAGAAAAGGATCTCATGGCAAGATGATTGACTAAAACACAATCAAGTCTCATACCAAATTTCCAAGTTTGGTTCAATTTTTATGGTAAATATCTGAAAAAAATCATATATTTGAGTGTACATGGAAATCTTTAATCTCCAAAAGTACAGGAAAATTAAATGAGCACTGCAGTTTGCCTCTTTATTTACTCCAACTGTCCAGATGACAAGAGATAACTAGACTAAATGTCAGATCTCTACTACTAGGACTACCTGCTTTAGGTATTCCTTCTCCTAACAGCATGTTATTGACAACTAAACCTCAGGATTCTGGTGATTATCCAAAACACACAGCTCACAGCACCCCAAAAATCACACTGTGGGATATCTCTTTATATCCTCTTCCTTTCCTTGCCAGTCAAGATAAACCTGTTTAATGAACAGTCATGACAGTTAATAATTTTAAATGCTAAAACCAGGAATTCCACTACCTCCCAGGAAAGCTGTCTAATCCCAAAACAGACAAAAGCAGTAGAAGGCATCGCTTGTTTCTTCTATGAAACATGTTATCTCCCAAATTCTAGTTCTCCCCCAATTGAGTCACAAACTCCCTCTTTGGGGCTCACACCACTCTGTGCTCACCATGCCATCCACTTATTACTCTCTTGCCTCTGTCCCTCATAATCAACTCAGTTCTTCCTTCCTGAGCTCCCTCTGCCTTTCTTGTCTACACCTTTCAGTTCTACGTCTATTGATCATACTTGACATATTTCATGAGGTAAACCTAAAAACACCACCAGAAAGATTTACACTCTCATGTCACTATCTTCTCCAATACAAGGACTGCAATGAACTAAAACATGTTGCAAAATTCAATATCCTGCCCATTCTTGCCAGGTCGATTTATTTGAAAATTCTAAGGGAAGGTATTATCTTTTCCTAAGTTCTGGCACAGCACTTTATTCAATAAAAGCCTAACCTGGTTGATGCCTTGAAAAACAAATAGCTGACAAAATACAAATAACAGAGTGGTTTTAAAACACTTGTGAGTTTAGGGAATGTTGAATACTGTTCAGAGAAGAAGTCTCATTTCAGGAGGACACGGCCTCTACTTTTTCAGCAATATAGATATCATTTCATCTTGTTTCAAGAAGGTGTGACACTGACACTATTACTATAATAGAAGTGGCATTCATTTACACTAGGACTTAATTTGTCCAAGCATATTTTTACTTTTTGAGTACATCTATGTTGGACAAGTCATTTCTGCAGCACAACCTAATACATCTTTAATTCAGTTTCACTTATCTGCATTTCTGTTCATGTTTGTTTGAAGAACATCTCTATGCAATCCAAAAGCAGCTTTAAACCTGAATTGGGCTCTCTCATGTACCTACTCTTCATTTTTTCTGTTTTAAAAAGTATAATCTAAATATATGTTTTGGAACAGTTTGTTCTCCAACTTGTACATATTCCTACTGCAGCCTAGAGAGAAGCAGAGATATTGGGTTTACTTGCTTTTGAGACATGGTCCTCCTGGAATTGAAGTAATACTCCCATCTCAAGAGCAAACAGAATACTTCTGGTCAGTTCTGAACAATATGGCTGTAACAAACTCAAAGGAACAAGACCAGGGCAATTCTGATCACAAAACTACAGTTCTTTAGATAAGGACTTGCAGTTAAACCAAATCTAACAAGGTTCCACTAGCAGCAGCGAGAGATATATCCCTTACATCTGCAATTGTATTATCCCTAGATTCAAGGATACAAGAAAACCACTGATCCTTTTTCCCTCCTTGTCCTCTTTGACTTTGACTGAAACGCTTGCTGTTTGAAAAGATCCTACAACAAGCAGCCAGTTGCAGATAATGCTGCAGTTTCCTTCAAGAGTTAACATCCTGCTCTTTTTGCTTTCACAGCAAAGCTCTTGGCATACCTGGGCTCCTAGATTCAGCAGCTCCTGTTGCAGTCAGTAACCACATCCAGAGAAGTGAGCGCTACTGCTTCTGTCCTACTAGATATCTTGGTGTATGCAGCAGCTCCCGCTCTGCTCTTTAAGCTTTCCACTGTGAATCACCTGATTAGCTGCTGAACTTATTTCCTGAGGAAAGCAGAAGTGAGGAGCAAACGAACCACATGCTCAGGATCCGCCAATCTCCCAAAGCAACTTAGAACAATTCAGCTTATGCACAAGCCTGGCAGATATTGCAAGCTTCTTCCTGGATCAAGAGTAACTAGGTATTATATTTCCCCCCATGCCATATTCACAAAGAAAAGCTGATTGGTGGAGGTGGTGTTTCATTGTGTTTCTAAATTTAAGGTTTATCAAACTACTATAGGAACACAGCACCACAAAGCTCACGTTCTCTGCACAAACTGTAGCTAAAGGACAAAGCAACAGTTGAAGTCCTCCTCAAATGCAGCACACAATGTGAATATATTTTAATGCTGAGGTGAATGGTAAGACCTTGACCTTTCTAATAAAATGGTCAAGGTAGCTACTCAGATCAAGAGGCATGCTAGCACTAAAAGCTTACTGATAACATGGAAGAGCCTAGATTAACCAAAGGGTTGGAGGAAGATTACTTCTCAGGTGTCCATTTGCTTTTTCGTTCTCCCTTATAACATATCTGAAAGGCTTTATAACTGATTTTTGAGGGGAGGTGGAGTTTAAACATTTTTGTGCAGGAAATGTGTTTCCTGAACTACTTTACTCTGAGAATTTTATGGTGACCTTGAGAATCAGTGGGATCATGACCTTACAGTGACTGAAACATGAAGGATTTTACCCTAGAGGGTTAAAAATCATCTGTTTTCTTTTAACATCTATTTCACTGAAATGCCTTGAAAAGTATCCAGGAGGAAAACTGATTTTCTCTTCCAGCTAAGCTAGAACTGTATACAGACTGGAGACTCCTGATGTTTCTGAAGGTATAAGCAGCAAGTCTTGAAGAGATTGATTTCACTGACTGGTAAGGATTAATAAGACAGGACAGCAAATGCTGATACACTACAGGGACCTCTCCCACTGCTGCAGTTTCTGACACAGAATGGTTCCAGAGGATTGTTCTCATCCCTTACTATGGAAAGGTATTAATTGACACAAAGATCAACAATGGAGGCAGCAGCAAAATCACTGGTTCAGTTCATACATTTACAGATTATACCAGGAATTAAACAGATCTATAGCTCTGCTGCAAACAGAAACATACCTTAAATCCTGAAGAAAACACTCTGCTTCAGTCTGTACAGCCTTAAAGTGATCAGGTTTTTGAAAGCATTAGCTAAACTAAGTACTATCTACAGGGTATTTTCCAAACAGATGCAAGGTCACTCTCTGAGCTACTCACACCCAGGGTAGCTCCAGTGAATGTTGCATTTGTTCACTCCAGTGAGTTCCAGTGAGACACGCACAGGTCTGGCTGAGCTCAGTGTTGCACCAACACAGCAGTGAGGCCTCTGGGCAGCTCTGAGCACAGACCAAACAAGCTCACAGAGCCTGTGAAAGGTTTTGCCAATATATCCACTACTTTTCTGCCTTAGGCTGTTCACATATTATCCGATACTTTCCTAGTTGCAATTTGGCCAAAACCATAGTGGTGAGACGAATGGCAGAAGCACAGAGACACAGAAGAGAATATTAATAACATCCCAGACAGAACATCACTGTTTTCCCTTTCCTAACTCAGAAGCAAGCATAAATGTGCTCTATTTCTGCCATTTTAGTCTTGATTTAAAACCACAAAACAGAAGGTTATTTGCAGCAGACCCTCCATGCTGTCTGTTCAGAGAAGTTTATTTCCCAGGAGTCTTCCTTATCCAGTGGTGCCTCCCTGACTAGATACTGTCAGGACTTGAGCAGCAACAGAGCCATTAATACATTTCTAATCCACACAGCACAGGAAGCACCATTTCTCTTTTTCATTCTGCACTAACTACTGATGGGGCTGAAAGTCCAGAGTTTCAACACGCCCTGCTGCTTAATCTCTGCTTCACTGGAGCAAAACAGCTGTAACCAAATTATCTGTAGTAAAAATAACACAAGGGGTAAAGACAAACTAATAGCTAATGTAGTAGGAAACAATGCCACAACTTCCTTTGTTAGTTTTGGCTGTTTATACGAACAACCCCTCATACTGTTCCTCCACCTACATAAATTGAGAGAAAAATCCTTCCTTTCTTTGTCCTTTCCCCACAGCCTCACAGGAAAAAAAATTTTAAAAAAGCATGTATCCTACATACTTGCTTTTGCATCTGTGTACAGAGCACCTAGCTGAAAGGAGCCCTCATCTTGGTTTAACGTTTCTAGAAAGGACACAACTTCCTGGACCCAGGAGCCAGCTGGCACTCTGCCAATGCCAGCTGGAAACTGCCATTTGGGAGGCGCAGCACTCTTAAGTATATCACGCACAGCGCAGTGGACACCTGAGCTGCACACACAGTGGTCTTCCTGAGGCAAGGATCTGTAGGAAACTACAAGGTCCACTTGTCTCACAGCATCGAATAATGTCCCTTATGCTGAGACTTATCAAACTTTTTTCTTCCTTTCTACTCCAAACTCCAACACACAAGTAGAAAAACCCTGTTTCATGCCTTTACAGAAATGATACCACCCACATCAAGGTATCTTATTTATTTTAGTGGCCCAAAATGGCTAGAAGCACAGCACTTCTCCAGCTTTAGGCTGGAGGACAGCTACTGAACATTTCTCCTGAAACCCAACTTGCAGTATGTTTCAGTTGCATTAGATTTACCAAACGCTGAGCTAGCTGCAGGGGTTTTTTTCCCCACTCTTCACCTTTCCTGATAAAACCCAGCTATCTTATTCCTTTGTTCTTGATAAAAAGAATATCGATTAAAAATGAGCATCAAATATTTTTTCATTTATTTGTCATAAAGGGAAGTGGATCTCTTTCATTTTCCTCTCCTCTTTTCAATGGCAGAAGAGAAGCTGACAGAGAGACTGCAGAGAAAGGCTATGCAAAAATTTAAACCATCTGTTCAACCATCATTTTCACTCACCATTTTTCTTAGCAAACATTGAAATCTGCAATGAAGGAGGCATTCAGCTCCTCCAGGAAATCTTCCCAAAGAAGCAAAAGCAGTGGGCCATGGAGCAAAAAGCCACAGGACTGTGAGCTTGAGAAGTTCACCTCCTTTCCCTCTGGCACACACACGGGGACGCTTGGGGTAGCAGGGAAGGCCATCCCATATCTTTGACCAGGTTTTCCTGCCCAGGTCTTCCATTCCCACACATCACCACCATCTCTAGGAAAATAAGGCAGCATATACAGATTCATGGCCACACTATGCAGATTGTAAGATTACTTGTGTATTTTTTACACCCGCACAAATAACTAAGCTTCATCTTGAAGTTAAATGGAGCTCATGGTGATGAAGCCATGAGATTAGTAGCTGGTAAAGATGTACAATATATCTATGAGGCAATGTTTCTCGGCCCATTGCTTGCCAGCACCCCTTGCACCTAAGCACTCTTAATCTAGATCGGTATGTCTAGTTACACCTCTGGCATCGTGACCCATTGACTGTAACAAGATGGGTCACTTGGCAGTGTTGGTGCTGGAGTCAAACTCCTAACTGGTCTCAGGAAATGGATCAATTTCCTTCCCCTGGTATTTCCACCCAAACAAGGCCAGGTACTCTGCAACACATCCTCTATGCCTCCCAGCACTGAGCCTGCACCTTGGCTGGTAAAGTTTGATCAGTAGTAGCAATGTTATAATACATGATAAGCATAATTTATCAAATGAAATCCTGCTATTTCAAAATGTCTTATTGAAAAGTGGAACAAATTCCTTCCATCAACAAAAATCAGTAAATCAAAATCGGAGTTTTTTTTCTGATGCTCTTGTTGTTTAAACAGGAGCAAACCACAGAATACTCAATAGCCTGCATTTTAGAGGTCAGACTGGTGCAGGGGTTTTCAGCCATTTCCAGTCCATGCAATCCTGCAGTAGCTTCCTATGAACCCAGATGTAAGACTGCTACTTGATAGCCCCCATATTTGTTCATCTCTTGTGCCTCTTTTAAAGATAGCGAGTAGTGTGTGTGCGTGCAGAGGAGGAAGAGAATCACTGGACTATACAATCACAGAAACACCTGAACTAATTTTAAACTAGATTTTTAAAAAATTCTGTGCATAACTAAATGCTACCAAAATTATTCCAGAGTTAGGGAACAATATCAACTTTTAAGAACACAAGAAAAAGAAGCCACATTGAAAAACTGTTTGTAACGAAAATCAAAACTTTTTTTTGAAAGTGTCAAAACCAAACATCTTGATCAGATGAATAGAATCTTTCTCCCCACCCCCTCCACCAGAAGAAAAGAAGCATCAAATATGAAAATTCCTCTGGGAAGGTACTATTTTGATTAAATGCCACCTACTGACTAGAAAAACATTGTGCAGAAAAAATTTAATGCAGCTTGACTTAACACATGGTCACCACACTAGAAGGCATGTTAGTCTAGTGAGATTGAGGAAGTTGAAAGGCTAATGCAAAATATAATGGCATACCATTTCTCCCCCTGCCTTTTACCTCACATTAACTTTCCATTAAAGGATACACAAGAATTCATTGTTTTCATGATCCACTCAAAAGCTGTTGAATGTAAGGATCATCATACAGAAGTTCTGCAGGAAAATTTTTTACAAATATTTACAAAACAGAAGGGTAGGTTTCAACACATAGCACTTAGCAGATAATACCAGTCTCAGACCCAGCCTCAGACAAAAGGACAAGATATGATTACATAAACACACATTGACCAAGTGCTATTTTCTTGGACTATTTACACTTCTCACTCTCTGCAGAAGCAACACCAAAACCTCTGCAGAGAAGACCGCTTTCTTAAGTCTCAGAAGTTGGTCCTAGTTCCTGTTTAACACTGCTCTTTTCTCTCTGCAAGGATGTTGTGTAGCTTGCACAGACTGCAGCAACTCTCATTGTCATCTCAGTGGAAACAGAGAACCTCAAGTGCAGCTTAAACAAATTAAGCAAAATGCTTGCCATGCAAGTTTGAGAGCAGACATATTTCTATCTATCTCTGATGTCTCCCTTTCTAACTAATATTAATTTTTTTTGCAGTTACAAGTCTATCTCTAAACTCCTGCTCCAGTGACCTTGCTCTCCTGTAAGCTGCACTCCCAGAGGGCCTCTGCATGGTTCCAGGAACACTACTTTCCCACAGTGATAACCACTCAGGTACCTTCAAATAGTTAATAAGCATGATTAATGAGCTGTCACACCCTATTTATGGATAAGCCTGGCTTTTCCACAGATATTTTTCTATCTCTCTGAACTAGACTCATGAATCTTCTCCTCTCTTTAGTTCCTTATTTGCAGAACTACTACTCTAAATGCATTTGGTTGCTAGTTTCTGCCATGTTATACAAAATTCTGTACAGAAGGAATGAGAACAAACAGATGAAAGCAATAGTTTTGTTATCTAGTATGCTCTGGCTTAAAATACAATTCTCTAAAATGAGTAGCTTCCCTGGAGACTGTGGTTTCTTTTTTCTTTTTCTGGAAAGGGCTGCTTTTAGGGTGTTCAGATAACTCTGTTCTAGGCTAGCAAATAATAAGAAAAATGTCCTTAATCTCCACTTATTGCCAGATTCTACATTAGTGTTTTATTTTGTGCTAGATACTTAACCTACAAGGATACACAAAATTTCTACTGCTGCTCATCAGAGAGGTAATAATAGACTTGAAATTAAACCCTAGTGCTAAACATGTAGAAATATTTTGTTAAAGAAGTAACAAAGAAACTAGTCATTGGCCACATGATCATTTGTGAGCTCAGTGCATTCAGCAGAACTTAAAAGCAGAGCTTTCAAATTTGAAACAGAAGCTGGTACCACAGGATTAAAGGAGGAACTGATAAAAGAATGCAGTAGTTACTTTGCCAAGATGCTCACCACAACAGGGAAGTGCAACAGGCTCGTCAGTGCTACGTGTCAGATAGAAGTCCCTTTTGCTGTACCACATTTGCAGGGCTCCAGGGCAGTGGCTGAGAGCTGAAAAAACAGCAAATTCCTTGTACAAGGTTGCGTGTTAGGGTGCCAGTTCAGGCACAGGGTCTCTAGGTATGTTTCTGCCTGGAAGAATTGCCATTCTGTAAGCAGGGAAACGTGAGTGGAAGGCTTCATATAAAGGTCTAAGAAGGCTTATTCAGTGATAAGAGTTGTTAAGCTGTCTGAAAAACAGATATTAGTCATGAGGTAAAACTTAAATAATTGTTTTTTATCAAGCTTCAGTCACTACACAACACTTAAAGGAATCTGCAGATACCTCTAACTTGAAGGGAGCAGAAGAAAACCGTGTAGAAGCCCCGGACAAACATACATTCAGAATGCAGTCAGGAAGGTTTGTCCCCTTCATGTGAACTTTGTAGCAACAAACTATTGATAGCACCAGAATCCATGTTCAGACCATTAGCAGAGTTAACAGCACAAATAAAAGATGATCAAAGTCAGTCCCATGTATTATATTTTATTCTGCACAACTAGAGGAGTAGCTCAGAGATCTGACCCATCTTAAAACCCACCCTAAAAGCACAGATGACAAGCATATGACTAAATACTTAATGTAGAAATGCCAGGCACTAGCAGTATTTTTATTTCTATTTAAGTTCTTATCCTTTTTCACTTCCATTAAACTTTAAGTTTCTATTTTTATTTCATATCTTTTTTGCTCAGATGAGATCAGCTTAAAGATTTAAAATTCAAACAGCCTCCCTTTGCTGAATACAGGCATTCCTGCCAAACATACTCAGAGTTCTTCCTTTCCTACCCACTTGTCCATACAGACCGTAAATAGGAAGCTACATCTTACAGCCTTTTAGCCTCTGCCCCAGCTCCAGACATTACCTGGTTTGTGGGCCTCAGCAGTAACATGGGCAGTCTTCATTCTGAACATCTTTTGTGATGGCATCTTCCTCTCTGAGCGTCACCAGGTGGCAGCAGGACAGAAGGGCTTTCAAAATCCGCTGTTACATGAGGCAGCAGAAATCATCTATAGCTTCAGGTAGCAGCTTATTTTCCTCTTATAATTGCAGCTTGCACTTCTTTTTCTCAGTCTATTGTAAATAAAAAGACAGGAGAGTATCACAGCACAAAATATAACAACTTACCTATTTATTTATTTTCAGCAACTTGAGCATTTCCAGGATTATGTTTTCATATTCCTACTAGCCTCTGGAATAAACAGGTTTCAGCTGGGCATCCAGCAAAGAAGCCACTTGAAAAACAGTGGTCTACTTTGACTCTCTCACTCTAGGGATGCAGATTATAAAGGTGTCAGCATGGAGTGGAGCAGATAGAAGATTATGAATGAAAATGAACCTTTGGGGGGAAGCAAATTACTTGTAAATATAGTCAGCTTTAGCAAAGAGAATGAAAAAGGCATATTTAATGGAAGGGTTTTTTTTTCCCCCAATACTTTCAAAATTAAACTAGTTGATGTTTTGTTTTAAAAAGACATTTTTAATTTAAACATAGAACAAAAAATATTAGTAAGGCTAAATAAAGCATAATATAAAACAGAATATTCTGGGACAAATGTGATTTGTAGGAAGTTAATTTTAAAGGGTTACTTGGTTGGTTTTACACACAAAAATCCTATTTATATTACCTTAATGAGAAGTTCAGTTCTGCCTCTGTAAATCCAATAATATAGAGCTTTTCAGTACATATTTTTTTTCCTCAAACTGTAAATTCCCTGCAGGGGTACAAGCTTAGGAACTGTCTTGCTAAGGATGCAGAACCATGGAGGTTTTTTTGGGTGCTACAAATTTCTGATTTTCAACAGAAGTATCTCTACACAGACTCATTATATTGGAGCTGCTATAAGCAGACAACATCCACAAGAGATAATATCTGCAAAAACATTTGTATAAATATAGAGCCAGATAGTCCACATATTAATATTGGGGCAGGGAAAGGGAGTATTTGTCACCTTCCAAGAAACAGGTATCCTTGTAAAAGAGATGACTATCAAAATTAAGACCAATTTTATTAGGCTTATATCTTCTCTAACTGAATGTTGCTTTTAAAAGACTAAGATCTCTAAATGACACCCCCAAATGATGACATCATTATCTAAAAAAAAAAAGTGCTTTTCACATTTTTACACATTTCTGCTACATTTCAATCCAAAAACATTTACAGGAAGAAATCTTCAGGTCACATTTTTGATCAATAATTAATATTACTTATACTAATCCTATTTTATTGGGCAATTTTCCTCTGTACATCTCGGAAAGGTTTCTCAGAGGAGTCAGTATTTCAATCTCCATTTCACAGGCTGGAAAAGTGGCATTAAGAATAAGTGACACACTCAGGCTCACAATGCCAGCCAGCAGCAGAGCCACAGATATTACCTAGGCCTCCAAAACCAGAGTCGAAAAGTCATTAATAATTACAACTCTATTTTAATTTCATTATTTTCTCCCTCTCTGTTTAAAATTATTTGAAACAGAAGAAAAATAGGTCAGTGTTAAAATAACAGCACATTTGAAATGGTTTAATTCCCTTCATTTTTCACCTAGTCTCCTGATTTCACCCTAGTTTCATTTTGAATCAGATCTGCCTAAATGACTATATTTTTTCCTAAGACAGCAGGAGGATGTATGCTCCTAAGGATGCAAGCCTCAGTCCCCAGTGTCTAAAATATGCATGCCCGGCTCTTCCTGTCACTAAAAGGAAAAAAATCCATTCTGCAGAGATAGCATTTACGTTTTAAATAATGAATTTCTGCACCTCCTCTCTGAATCAAGGACCTCATTTCTTCTAGTCCCATAGATGACAGATAGGATAAGTTACTGCATTCTAATGTAGCCAATTCATGAGGTCCTGCAGCTCTTGGCTAAAGGGTATATTGCTGTCACTGTTCTCAAAGGTGCAGGAGCGTAGAGGAATAGATGAGCAAAGGAAAAATCAGTAATCTCTTCAGGCTTTCACATCCTGCCTGTCCTAGGAATGTTAGAGAAACTCATACAAATTTTGTAGGAAGATCTGAGTGAGAGTAGACTGATGTCAAGATACAACTGGAGACAGAAATACAATTAGAATCTGAGACCCAGGCTGGATAGCACAGCTAGCTGGGAGTTGGTCATGTAGCTTCCTTTGAGGTTCTATATGCTTTGCTTACATATTACAAAATCCAGACAGCATGACTGCTGTAATAAATTCTCATCCAGTAGCTCAGTTATTTATGTATTTTGATACGAAGCATGTCAGCAGTCTCTCATGGTTTTTAAGCTTTAAAATATTCTTCTGTATTGGAATTGGGAATTTAAGTTCAGAGAAAATCAGAATTCATTTCATAGAGAATTTCTGGAAGAAGAATCATCCATTTGAAAGAGACAGCGAAGAAGGGAAGACCTTCAGCTGCTCTTTTCTTGCTTTGACAGTTTTGATTGCAGCAGCAGCTTTGTTAGACCTGTGATGATCTGAACGTGATAGTGAGGTAAGGGTTGGAGAGAAAAGTGGCATTTTGTTAGACCAACTAACTAGCAGCAGAAAACAGGACAGACTCACAAAAATGTTGGACACAAGGGACCTCTGGAGGTTACTTAAGCCCGCTTTCTGTTTGGAGTGGAGCTAGCACCAAAACCAGGCTAATCTAGCTATCTTGAAAAACCTCTGAAGACAGACCTCACCTGCTCTGTGGTTATCACCCAGCACTTCACCATCCTCCTGGTGAAAAGTTCTTCCAAGCCTCCAATCTGAATTTCTAAACTGAAACTTGGGGGCATCGCTTTTTGTTTTACCATCTGTTGCTACCCAGAAATGTTTGAATTCATAGTCTTTAAAACTGTCCTTTAATTAGTTGTGATTTCTATTAAATTTCCCATTAGCCTCTGCCAGATTAAGCAAGTCTGTTTCTCTCAGTGCTTCCTTGTAGGTGATGTACCTTAGTCCTCAATTGCTCATTCAGAAGTGAAAAGATGTCAAACCAAGTACAGTTTCAGAACAATTTATTTGTATTTACCTTAATAATGTTACTAAGCATTTTCTATGACTACAAGAGACAAGTTGCTATGTCATTGCCATTCTATTTCAGATTGGAAAATATCTATTAGATTTTATATGGAGCAGAAACAAATAATTCAAAGTCTCC
Organism: Tapera naevia; assembly: GCA_033556795.1. Lineage (NCBI taxonomy): Eukaryota > Metazoa > Chordata > Aves > Cuculiformes > Neomorphidae > Tapera > Tapera naevia. The sequence continues at coordinate 11,914,707 of JAUMJJ010000194.1, read as the reverse complement.
GATCTATTCTGGGATATCTCTAGCAGGTATTGCAAAGGTAAAAATATTTCTATCGCCTCATTAATAAAGCTGTCATCTAGGCACTTTAAGATAAGTACTGGTTGTCAATACATCCAGTATCCATTTGATATATAATTTACCTCCTTACCCTGTGAAAGGCAAATGAGATGCAGCAGTTGGAGCCAGCTTATCTCAGTATCCCTATATTTGCCTTCATTACTGAAGAAAACTTTCCTTGCAGATACGTTTAGGAGCACTGCAATAACAAGAGAATTTCTGATATTTAAGGAAGCATATATTCTTTGTTCCTGGAGCTGCCCTTGGTGTAATAAGGATGATACCACAAAGACTAATCCAGGACAGAAAATGTGCAAAAATAAGAACTAGGAACATGTTTTGTTTCACTGTTTATAAAGCCTAGAGAAGTCCAGAATTGTTGGTTTTAAGATAGCTTTTACATTCATAATCTGTCTTTCCTGCTTCCAATGTATGAAGGTGCATCACAAAACAAAGCTGGAAATCTTTATCAGAAAGTTCAGAATTGTCTAGATGTTCTTTTGATGTCTCTTCAATTGCTCTGCCTAATAACTTCTTGGAAGTCAGATATTTCTGTTAAATATTTTTCTTCTCATTTGAATAGTATACACTCTTGACATAGTCAGTGACCACTGTTTATAGCAAAATCAGAAAGGGCACATCAACTTTGATATTTATCAAGCATAAATAAAAAAAGGAAAGAAAATACAAAGTCAGGCTTTCTTCATCTTCTATGAAGAATAACACGCATTCCTCAAAGAATGCAGATGACTTAAGTAAAATACTTATTCTTCCTAATCACAAGGCACTCTTCTGAATAAAGTCAAATGATTTTCAGGTAGTTGTTAGAGTAGTAGGAGAGATCTTGCAGGGATATAAATACAGTTTGTGCGTGTTCATCACTGCAGACAAGAAAAAAAGCTGTATCTAGCTGGTAGCTGATTCTGTGCTTGGTAAGTTTCTTGCCCCACTGAAGTCTATGACAGCTTTCTTTCAAGCTGTAGCTGCTCTATAGAGATTCTCTCTTACATGTTGAAACAAAAGATTAATTACTCCAACAGAAGTAAATGGGAAGGAACAGTGACTGCATAAAAATTATAAAGATACCCAGACTCTGCAAAACATTCAGGATGATTCTTGTTTATGTTCTCCATCTTACCCCATTCCTGAATGTAATTCCATGAGATCCTAGTTCTGTCCTGTCTTAGTAGCCTTGATGTGTCTGACATATTCACTGCTTCCTTCAGGAAGCATTATCTCTATGAAGCCCAAGATGCCATTACGCTTATGCATATTCTTAATTTTCAGCCAGACCTAAAGGAGTTGTTCCAATTCTTATCCCTGAACTATTATTTTTTTTTCTCAAAAATACCTCTGAGTTTATAGTTGTTCCCAGAGCTGCTCAGCTGCACAACCTTCTCCGCCCAGCTTCATCAGCCTACCTGGTTTTAGAGAAGCAACCTTAAAAGGAGAACAGGGAATTTCTCTTGTCATGGTCTGAGTATTTCTTGCTGTATCTCCTAAACCACTAGTTAGTGGCACCTGAAAGACCCGTGGCCCGTTTCACCTAGAAAACCAGATGGCATCATCATGAAGAGATTTCACCTGGTGATCACTTAACCTGGAAGCAAGAGTCATATCAAACTGAAATTCCTTCTGGTCATTAGACACTTGAAAAATTGTCAATTTCCTGCCAAATCTTCTCAGAAGAATTCCCACAGTTCCTGTATATATAATTATTCCAGCTTGCCTTGCAGAGGCCATGCTGCTGCAGTTATTGATCTCAAAAAGCATACCACAGTCCTTCTTGTTTCTTTGGACCCTTTGCCATCAAGTCCACTTTATACCATACGAGAACAGTTTATAACCAAAGTTGCAATTGGAATAAACAGGATCTGGATATCAATGGTGCCAAGGTCCAGGGTGATTAGATCTTGGGCTTTGATTCAGATCCATCTTGATGATGAGTAAAGAAAATGTATCAATCAGCTAGTTACAACAAGTCCTTGGCCTGCATATGGAAGCAGAAGATGAGGAGGAGGAAAAAAGGATATGCCACGTAATAATTGGTAGGTGACAGCATGCTGTGTGTGCAGCCTGGGGAAACTGAGATCCCGTCAATGCCCCCCCCCGCAGATTCTGCAACTTCACGGGCCCACGCACTCTTCCATCTCAAGCACCCAACGTGTTTCATAGCCTCCAGCCATCAGCCTGGCGCCAACATATGAATCATATCATCTGTGCGTATCCCTGATGCAGTAACTTATTATCATTACCATCCTCTGCATTTAGATACCACTTGCCAATCCCTAGTCTCAAAACACAGCATGGAGGTGGATGGAACCTGTGACTGAATATCTCGCTTGTGACTAAGGGAAATCAGCTGGCATTAGGGTTGGAGACAGTGCTTCCCACTCTCCTTAAGATTTCTCATCCTTATGCCACAACACTTTCCTTCATTACTTGTACTTAGCAATCAATGGTAAACACTTGTGATATACAAGAAGATCCACATTCCCAGCAGGCAGCAATAATTAATGAGCACATTTATTTTTAGGCTCATATAGAAGACAGATAGTAACACTTCTCTAGTCCTTAGTTACTCATGTATTTTCCATCCTTTTAGATGCTTAGTGCTGTATCATAGATTGCCATTCTGGAATTGGACAAGTAGAGAGATATAATCAAGAGAGCAATCGTTCCCAACTGGTACACACCTTGACATCAGTATCTCAAGCCACCTGGAATGCCTTTCTTGCCTCAGATCAGTCAGCCAGTCATAAAAATCTTACTGCCTACAGACCAGAGCTTCCTACATTTCCCTGAGAAGCCTGCTAAATTAAGCCACCTTTAAACGAGCTGTGGAATAGGATGACTAGCAATGGCCATTTGCCATGTATCTCTGTTTTTCTTGGTTGTACCACCCCTTTACCTGCAGTTTTTATTTAGCAATTTAATATGAGGATAATATATCCCTAACTGGGCCAAACCAGTATCCCTTTTTTCTGCTATGTGACTTCATATTCAACTAGTGACCTGATGCAAATACAGTCAAAGTAAAGGTTTCACAGCTTATTACTTCATTCTTCCCCTCTTTACAATCCTTTCCTTTAAATAAAATACTGCACTGAAATAATTGTCCCCAGATGAACTTCAGTATACTTAAATTATGAAGTCTTCAGATTGTAATTACTGTCCTTCACAAGCAATTAAAGTCATCAATACCAGCAGCATTTTAGTTAAACAAAACTTGATGTAGGGAGAAGGTAATCAGCTATTACTCGACCTTTTTTCCGCCTCCTGCATCACCACAGGCTAATCTGAGCTCTGTCACATTTTACATACTGGCGTTTTTAATAGAAAGGCGTATGTTCAAAAAGCTTCTTGCCAGGTATATGTGTTGAAAGGGCAGCTGGCAGTGGTGTGGGGCAGATGCTGGTGAAGAGGTGGCTTGAGCTACGGAGAAAGTGCATTCCCAGCACTGCTTCGTGGTCAGACCCCTTGTGGGATGTTGTTCTGTGCAGTCAGTACAGCTGAAGAACACACACTGAGAAACCAGCTGTGGGGTGGCGAGGGGCTAATGAAACTCACTGGAGAGTTAAGGTAAATACAAACCATCGAGATACGTTGTCCCAGTTGTCCTGCTCAGTCTGAGTAGTTCAGCACACAAGCTTCAGAGACTAAATACTGCCATAGGGTCTGGTTTCTTCCAGATACTTGCTAGGCTACCTTTCTATTGGACCTATTCTCAATGTTTCTTTCAGGAAGTATCTCTTCAAATTGTCAGAGCAAAGCACTGCAGCCATCATGGAACCACTTGGTGGAGGAGATTAGATTTTCTGTCTCAGATGGTATTTTTTTATAGCTTTCTTTCCACCACCCCCCAACCGAGCAAATAGTTTGTTTGCCCCAAAAAGTACATCTGAGAAATTCAGGTCTGAATTTATCGTGTTTAAGATGGGGAAGAAAATAAAATTTCCAACTTTTAAAAAATTATTTACATGACATTTCTCTTTTGAAAATTGCTTTAAGAAAGGCTGAAAACGTTTAAGTCAAAGCAAAGCATCCCAAACAGAATCAAGTTGAATATATGTTTTTACACCAAGTACTTTAGTTAACTAATAAACCTTCAAGCATTTAGTGTTGAACTTGGCTGTTATTTGTTTGAATCTTTTCGTTTTACCCATGAACTTGATAAATGATTATTTACATGAGTCCCTACACAATGTCTTTCCCCAGAGGGGAAGTTAAGCTTTCAAGGAAAGTGACTAAGCAGGATGAAGTATCCCATGTTTCCCATGAGGTTGAAAGTTCAGTTAACTTACTCTTTCATCATGTTTTACTGTACACACCTTTTGGCTTCCTACACAGAAGCAAGGCAGGCAAGAAATGCTAAAAATAAGGAGAGAGAATTGCATGATTTGATCCAAGGACTGATGTTGGTCAGAGAGGCAGAAACTTCCCTCTGCTGGTTATCCACAATACTAAGTACTCCACACTTGCTAAGCTTGTTGGCCAAGGGATCACCTGTTGGCTACTCTTCACTGTGCTGAAGCCCATCTAATACAGATGATTAGCAGGGAGATAACTGCAGGAGCCTGTGCATTCAGAAAACAGACATCAATTCTAGCCTCATTGACAAGTGGGTAAATCTGAGACAGATGCCATCAACTCAAAGATTTACAATCACTTCTAAGCAGCTGGTTCCACCAGCAGCTAAAGGTCCAAAACATCTTAACCATTCCTGCATCCTGCACATCGAAAAGCACAGCCTCCATAAAGGACCAGAGAACTTCTTTGACTGCCAGAGATTTGACTTGATGGCCAGCATTCAGTAGTGAAGAGATGATGGATTTTCTTAGCAGAGGAGGAAGTTGCCAATCTCAGATTGTTTTTTTGTCAATGCAACTCAGCAATACAAACCTGGAGGGTGATGCTGCAGGACATGCATATTGCCAGGGAAATTTTTACTTCCTTTTATACATGGCAGAAGGACCTACTAGGCAGATGGGGACGCTGAGGAAGGAGGTTGTGCTAAGAGCAGCCCAGGGGCAGGATGTGTCAATTACTTAGATTCAATTTTCATCCAAGTATCTACTTACAGTTTATAGATACTAGTCCTCATATATATCCCTATATAGTCCTTTCCAACCTCCGCCCTCCCCTTACCGACTGCAGACTTCGCCTCCTCCCCAGGGAGGGGTGAGGGAAAGCTTATCAAGGACAAATAAAAAAATGACAGGTGCTATGGTGGAGCGATGACATTCCCTTCTGCCCATCCTGCCAGGCTTTCAGTGAGAGCAAGAGGTATTTTCCTTCCTTGCAGAGAGCAGCGGGTCGTTCCTCTCTGAGCTCCGCGGCTCCCACCGGAATACCTCTCTCTGCAGGAGGGATGCAGTGCTCAGCAGGCAGCCCAGCACGCTGCTGCCCTCTGGACCAGTGCACTTCGTATTTTTTGTAAGGCACTACCTTATCAGATGCGCGAGCTTCTCGGCGTGTGCTTTGTGCCCTTTTTTCCTCTGGCTCGGAGAGATTCAGCTCCTGATCTGATCCTGGTCGACTCAAAGCGTCTGTTGAGCGCGATCGGAGGAAGATGCAGAGGGGAAGTGCGGGATAAGCGCTGCTCCCTGCAGGAGGCACGTTAATAACACTGATGCACGGCCAATTAGTAGGAGCCAGGTCCAACCTTAGTGTCTGCGCGCTAGTGATTTATCGACAGTAATTACCGAGGCACTTAATGCCTAGTTTGGATGGCAATTAATTCGAGGCCGGATAAATAATGCATCAGAGTTTCTGTAGCCGCGTGTGAAGCGTCGCCCCCGAAGTCGGGCGAGAGGCGGCGAGCGGCGGCACTGGAGCGGCGATGCGCGGGGCGGCGGCCGGGGCCGGGCGCTGAGGCTGCGGGCGGCGCGCTCAGGCAGAAGCATGCTGAGCCCCAAGATCAGGCAGGCCAGGAGAGGTGAGTGCGCTTTCCCGCTGAAGGCGGGGCTGGCACCGGTAAACGTCCCGGCGGTGGTGGAGAGCCTGTGCCCCGCAGCAGAGCGCCCCGCACAGCCCGGCTGCTGCCCCACTGGCGCTGGGGAGGGCGGCGGGGGCTGGCTGTGCCGGCCAAGGCTCGGGGAGGATGGAGCGGGGGAGGAGGGGACCTGTGGTTGTGTTCACCGGCGTCGTCTGCGATGTCAGGGCTGAGCAGCCGGGATAATTCAAAAAACTGTTCTCCGTCCTGGGCGTCGACGGAGTCTTTGCACCCCTGTGCTGGTTGCTAATGCTGTGTTTCTAATGCTGTAATGCATTCTAACAGCTGGAGACAGTTGTGACAATTTACCTGCAGCATCTTGGAGCAGCAGTTTGCTGTGATACGTTCTCCCTACAGGGCTGGAAGCAGGAGGTGGGGAAAGTCGTTCAATGGTGTGAGCTGTGGGCAAGACAAAGGAAAGAAGGAAAACCTTCCCTGGGTTTGCAACGGCTGCTTACAGCAGTCGTTCATACCTGGGAGGTGTAGTGTGCAGTGTTTGTAAAGCGTCAGCTGGGGCTGGGCACAGTCGGGATCTCCACTCCGGTTTGCCTGGAGGAGATGCTCTGGCAGGAGGTGTATTGCGTGATCGCCTGCTGCAGCACCAGTTCCTTGTTTGACATGGCATTTGTTGAGCATCGTTGCTATCTGCAGCTTAATGACAGTCTCACAGAGATAGCTTCCTGCCGATTGGAAATAGAGGCTAGATTAATGTAATTTACAAGGAAAAGCAGACACAGTCCGAAGAGAACATACCGATAAGTCTTTTCTTCAACCATGCCAGTATTATAAAATAGGAAAGTGTCACTGGTTCTAGCTGCTGTGATTCTTAGACAGATATTTCTAGCCGAATGTCACTTTGCATCATATCTATAAAAGCAGTATAGACACTGATCAGTCTTTAAAATACCAACAGCCCATTAAATAGTGGTTAGCATCTTGGAAGGAAGAAGCTTCCTGCCATCTGGAGGTGTCAGGATCACATACGTGCAGCCTCACCCATAGTAAAGTCATATGTACTTATTTTTTAGTTACACTATTTTGTAGATGTTCAGCAAGTCTTTTGTAGGTGCCTCTGCCATTCTAAAGGGTGTCTAATCTGTTTCCAGTCTTCGATATATTTGTCATCCAGGATTCCTGTGGGCTATTATAACTTCGATGAGACAAGGTAAATGACGTTTCCTCCTCACCAGGAAAGGTTTAGATTGGATATTAGGAAAAATTTCTTTACTGGGAGAGTGGTGAAGCATTGGAACAGGCTGCCCAGGGAACTGGTGGAGGCACTATCCCTGGAGATGATCAAAAAACATGTAGGTGTGGCACTTTCAGACATAGTTTGGTAGGCACAGTGGTGTGGTGTTGGGCTGACATTTGGACTTGATGGTCTTGGAGTTCTTTTCCAGCTTTAATGATTCTGATTCTATGTGATTAGAGTGATACTGGAAGTCCATGTCAGAGCAAGGAATGCAGGTTTTCACAATTGCGTACCATTCTTCGACTTTCTTTAGTTCGTCTAGAAGAGATTAAGTCATATCTATATATATTGAAATCTAGTTATGGGACCAATATTATTCTAGATTCCTGTGGGCTACTGAGGCTTGGGCGACAAAATGCAATGTACCTTTGTGATTTGATTTCAGTTTTTAGTAGCATATCTCATTCTCTCAGAGTCTGTTCTGTTTGGCTCATTAACTGTGCAGTGGTCAGTTTATTTCTGAGTGAATTTAGAACTCATGAAAAGATCTGGCTTGATGGCTTTTGAAACTTCAGGAACTTTTCTACTTCTGCAATGCAGTGTGAAGCACTAATAACTTCTTACAAATGTTACCAAGTAGGACCTAATCCTACAATGGCTTTAAAGCTCTTGTTCACAGGAGCTGTAAACAGGCAGTGCTGAAGAGGCTGAATACTTCTTGAAGGTATGTGACTCTCATGACAAGACTAAAGTGAATGTGAGACAGTAGTTCATGCTCCCTGGACTCTCAGTTGGATTGCTAATGAAGTTCAGGTGGTAAATGGTGAGCAAGCAAAGTATTGAGAAGGCTGCAAGAATCTGTTGCTGACTGCGAGTGTCAACAAGGGTAGGAGATCTGCTACAAGCTGCTGCGTGAGCTTGGCTGGCTTCTCAGGAAAGTGGCTGTTAGCTCTGCCACTGAGGACTTAACTGCATAATGGAGGCATCATGACTTCTCTGAGAAGACAGAATGAAGAGGAAGACAAGGCAGGATACTGTAGGTACAGCCTGTGGTTTCATCAGAATGTGACAGGAGCCAGCAACAAAGGTGCACCTAGGGATGTTTATGTATTTGGTGTAGAATTCTTCTGGCTGAGTTACTCAAACCACCTTATGTGTGTGTCCAGCTCTTTGCTTCAGGCTCCCTGCATATGTGCAAATAGGAATGCTTCATCAGCTTCCCTTGTTTTTTCAAGTCTCTGCTGAGAATGTACCTTTAAACCTTGATTTGTGACATCTGATGCTGTTATTTTTGTTTGACTTGGGGATGGACCTTAAGGAAAACTCCTGGGTTTAAAGACAATCAGGCTTTTGAAAAATGCTGAATTTGGACTTGAGCCTGGCACCTGGGGTGTAGCTCTGTGAAAGGTATAGTACAGAACAAAGATAATTTGCTTTACTAGAGGTAACTGTCAAGTGTAATGCAATCCTTGCTGTTCTATCAGCAGGCTCACATCTGTAACAGGGAAACACGTTCAGAGGTACATTATGTTTTCATAAGACCTAGGAAGGTGTAAAATCTCACAGACTGGAAATCTTAATGTGCGTAAATGTGCCTTCTGGAAAACCATTCATCCTGGCTAGACTTGAATGGATTGTGCATTACTTTTTCATCTACAGTGTTTTATGTACATCAGTTGGCAGAGTCCAGGATTCTGAAATAAATTACTGCAATGGAAAATACCTATTTTCACATTTTTTCTAGGTGATGAGGCATAGAAATAACTATTTACAGAGTGGAGACAAGAGAACTTTCAGAATGGAGAACAGGGCGAAGCAGTTTTCAGACTACATCCTTCAGTCTCAAGGAATGCATTTTTGTTTCATTGTTTTTCAGACATGAAAAAAATTAAACAAAGCATTATATCCTTGGTTTGGTGTCTCAAACAGGCTGTACCTACCCAGTAGTGTTTCTGAATGTAGTAAGTGCCCTCCAGGTAACAAAATGTGAGCAGGTAGGTGGCTGTGTAGCACCATTTGGTCTCTGTACAGATTGCTACTGTTTGGCTTGAGGAGACTAAAAGCCATTGTGAGTTTCTTATAACTGATATCCTTCTAGTTGCCTAAACACGGATCGCTAGTTGTCTCATCATCAATCACTTTAAACATTCTGCCTTTAATTTCTTTGCTTATTGTATTTCAAGATGATAAATTTTCAGATTTTGTAGAGGAAGTGTCTTGGTTTCATTTGTGCTTGCTGGCTGTGGTAACCTAGCAATCAAATCCAGACACAAATATAGATGTGTAATGGACACAGAAAACAAATCTAAACTAAGTATTTTGTTTCCTGCAATTTAGTGAAAGGAAATGCAGCTATCTCTTTTGAAGGCATATGACTCTTGTGTTTTCAATGCACTCATTTTTGAGGCAAAGTTTGAATTAAATAAAACAACAGAGAAAATTGTTTATAGTATGTGAAGCCACTTCCCTTTGTGGTTAGTACTTTAAACAAAGGCCATATCAGAAATAATATGTAGTGTCACTATGTCATTAAACTGAAGAAAAACTAGAGTAAAGTGCCTTCATTGTAGAACAGTTTGTCAGCCAGAATCAATTATAGTGACTATTGATTTAAGCTAACTGCTTATGAAATTTCAAAAGATTATGACTTTAACTGATATTGAATTGCATTGACTTGATTGTTTTCCACGTCTCTGATTTAAGTAGGTTCATATTGATTGCTCAGATTTGTAGTGGTGTTTGGAGCTGTGAGTGGGAGAAGGAGAGCAGAAGAAGCTGAATAGTGTTGCCAGGCAGGATTGAGCTCAGGAAGAGAGAATGGTATGGGTAGGGAAGGAAAGAAGGTATCTCTGTCGTTATGTGTGTACTTAGGGTAGAAAATAGATGTGTTGAGAAATCAGGAATGTGTGTATTGCTCGGAGGCAGATCTTGGTTGCAGAGGAACGTTTATAGAAGCATATGGTGCTGTGTTAATGGGGCAAGAAGGAGAAGCAGAGAAAGAGTAGCTTCAGACTGCGCCGAGTTGGGATGGGAATAGGGATTGCTATCTTTGTAAGGAATGGCACCATGGCTCTATCTGATTTGGTCTGTGAACTCTTTAGGATAATCCTTGAGTTTACCATTAAAACATGGCAAACAAGCGTGGGATTATGAATGAGGGTTTTGTTTAGTGTAGCCCAGGCATTTACACACCATAATCTGGTGTTGATCATTACCCCACCCCCTTGCTTATATTCCTTCTCCCACCTTCATCTAGATATGAGAACTTCTATATGCCGGTGTCACTCTAATGTCACAGAATTATTTTCAAGGTCTCCAGTTCTGATTCTTGCCTTCTGATGATTTGTCATCCCAGAAAGCAGAATTGGTTCATAGGGGCACCAAAGATATGGTTTTGCTTGCTCTGTTGTGGTCTTGCTGTGGTGTAATTGCCTTGTTTCCCTGTTTCTGAGTGACTACGTCCTGTAATTGGCATTTCAGTACTGCTGCACTGTGCAGTTGAGGGCTTGAATCCTTTCTACATTGGCTTCCATTTATAACTTCAGTGTATGGCTGAATCAATAGTCGATTAATGAAAACGTGAAAAGGGAAACCTAAATAAGTGGTGTTATTGAAAAGGCATTACTGAATGGGACCTCTAGAGCACGTAAAGTATTGGCTAATTTGTTGTGAGTCTGATTTATTGATTTGTTTCCTTCCCTATGCTCTGCTGATTCCATAATTCTATTAACTAGATGAGCACTAAGGGTATATATCTACCATAAAGAACTAGGGGCTTGATGTACCGGATCAGGTTATCCGGTACATTATGCCATTAATAGCCATAAATAAGTCCTTCTTCTAAAAATTTCTATATCTGATCTATGTTGTTGGATTAGAGATGAAGTTGCTAAGTATTTCCCTAATGAAATAATTATTACAGTCATGACTAGGAACTCTAAGAAAATGGAAAGCTAAGACAGCATGAAGAATTAACAACTGTAGCAATCAACTAAGTCATGGTCCTGCTTAAATTAAAAATATGAAGATGTATGTCCTCCAGGGACTGATCACAAAGGTCTTAACTTCACTATACTAAATTATTACTAGGTAGGGCTATACAAATAACACCAAAAGGATGTGTGAGGGGAAATAGGAGATAACATACCTATTCCAGAGCTAGATGGTTGATGATTTTTGTGAGGTCTGTGTCAATAAAGATAGATAGTTTCCAGTTAAATACATCTAATATCCTTTTAGGGAGAGAGGTGAATTTGGAGAGCATTTGTATAACTATATGCTAGTTAGAAAAACTGGGAACTTCTGGGAATTACGCACTGAAGATGCTTCAGTGTGGAGATGACTGAGGTGCTTACAGCATGGGTTTTGGTATTATTAGACTAATTATTTAGGTTAATAGCCAAGATGTTGTGTAAGAAACATAGTTCCATTTGGAAAAGCAAATTCTTGGTATATCTTTTCTTGTAATAACGTGTATTGTAACATGAGGAAAGGAATCTGAGACAGTCTAAACCAGACTACAGTTTGATCGTTGTTGTGAAATGTGGCCTGAGAAGAAGCAGAAGTGGCTCCTTCAGTTAAATCCTTCTCGGCCTCTGCAACAGAGTTTCAAAAGTGAAAAGTCTTTTTTTCTCTATCCTAAAATAAGATCCTCCATTTCTTGGCAGTGGTTCGATGTGGGCAGGAGGCAAAGTTGTGCTGGTATTTTCCACAATCATCTGCCAGAGGGCACTGTGCTGCCAGAATGGGATCTATTAAGGCGTAAGGATCTTAGTTTCATGATGAAAAGCGGTTATTCATATATTGTGTTGAAATAAAAGTGCCTGGGTACTAGAGCTCAGAGTACAGTGAGTATGCTTAGAGAATGTGTCCCAATATATCAAAACCTGATTTGAAGTGAATTCTGTAAAAAGATTCATACCTTCCCTTGCGTATGTTAAAATAAATAAATAAATCAGGATTGAGAAGTGCTGGCTTACTTATGCAACTCTGCTGGTAAACATCACTAATGTAGGACGAATGCTGTATATGAGCTCTGGTTAAATTCAACAAAGTATTTTAGCCAAAAGTAGGGGAAGCAGAAGTATGAAAAAGCTGCGTTACTGCATCAGCACTTCTTATACTATTTTATAATTTTTTATTCAATTTTCAATTGAAACTAAAACCAAAATAAAACAGTAATTTCTTATAACAGGAAATAGTTATAGGTTGTGACTTATTTTCTCTTGATTGAGGCACAAGACAAAATTTATTATTCAGAGTTCTGTTGAGAGTAGCAGAATTTACCTTAGCAATTCAGTGAAATGGAAAAAAATCCTCTCTGCCTACCAGACAGGGCTTTCACTGACTCTGAAATTTAAGACTATTTAATAAAGTGATACAATCTTCTGTCTATAAAACTGCAAAGCTGTCAGAGGCCAGACTGAGTGCTCACTGGATGGTTACAGGGGAGGTGAGTGGAATTTTAAGCCAGGATAGAGGAGGAAGTATATGGTGCTATACAAATGGAGATTGCTGTCACTCAGACATTTTGGTAATGGATGAGGTGGTACAATTAAGATCTTGCCCTCTGCTGACAGAAATGTTTAGTGTGTGAAAATGCTGGGTTTATACTCTTTTGAGAAGCAGAACATGATGGCCTGGCTGCCATGTCACGAGGAAGGTCAAAGTAGATTTTGTTACAGACAGCAATATGATTTCCTTCACTGGATTACACTGAGGAGGCTCTCCAAAGAAATGACCTTAGTCCCCTATCTGCCTCTCCTTCTATTGCAGTTTGCTTCATGGAAGAGAAGAAATAGGATAAAGTTTAATGTTCCTTTTGTGATTTCTGTATTATTACTTTTTATTTCCCAACCATCACTTCCACTTTAGTTTTCTTTCTTTGGCATATGTTATAAGTTCCATCACTGTGAGGCACTAGGGGCAGAAACCAGAGTTGGGTGGTGACATCAGGGCCACATGTTTTAAATGTATAAATCCCAAATAGGAAAAGCTATATGATATTGTGAGAGGCAGAGAGTTCCCCTTTGTTACAGGCTGAATTAGCTGTAGTGTATCAGGAATGCCTGAATAAGAAGGCTGCCTGTTTTTTAGCTGTGGCAGTTTATAATATTAATGTAAGGCACAATGATGTAGATTTACTTGTACTGTTTCAAGTGGGAAGTTATAAATTGTGCTTAGATGAATATGTGATAGGAAATAGGAAGAAACAGGTTCGTATTAGCGCTAATGAAGGAAAATGGCAAGAGATATTAAATAACTGTTTATCTACTTCTCCAGATTAGCTTTAAATCCCCCATGTTTCAGTACTCTTAGTGCAGGCATATGAGAGGAGAAGAGGAAGGAAAGGACAAGAGGCTTTGTATATGCCTTATTCTCTTTTTGAATTTTTCTTAGCTCTGAATCAATTTTTTTTTTCCTGTGGCAGTTGGTTTCACTGGCTAATCACCCCAGTAGTGATAGCATGTGGCATGAGAGTATTTTCTTTTAAAACTCTCTCCTTCCTTCTTTTCTGTCATCCCTCACCTCATACTCATCTTCATTGGGTAAATGTCCCTTTAGGAGACAGCAATGTCATTAATTCCATCTAGAACTTGAAGGAAGTAATGACTAGCCACAAAGAAAGGTAGCATGAGCAGTGGAACCTTGGTGGAAGTATTGCCAAAAGGTTGATATCTGTCTTGTGTTTGACTGTTGTGAACTTGAAAGTATGCCCTGAAAAACAGGTAACTACTTGAAGAGGGAGCATGCAAGTAATCATCCATCCATATCTGAGAAGAAATTGTGGAACAGTTATTTAGCTTCTTTGTGTGTTCTTATCCTTATTTCTTTGTTTTATTTACTCCGTAATTGTAATTGTTTTTTCAGCCCGGTCAAAGAGTTTGGTGATGGGTGAACAGATTGGGCCTCCCTCCAGACCTTCTTCTCCAAACCCTCAAGAACGTGTGCTGAAGTGTGGCTGGCTAAAGAAACAAAGGAGCATTATGAAGAACTGGCAGCAGCGATGGTTTGTGCTGCGTGGGGACCATCTCTTCTATTATAAGGATGAAGAGGAAACTAAACCTCAGGTATAGTCTAGTGGGAGGTGTCCCTGCCCATGGCAAGGGGGTTGAAACTAGATGATCTTTAAGGTCCCTTTCAACCTAACCCATTCTATGATTCTATGACTACTTCAAGACCTGTAGGGCATATTGGTTGTGACTTCTGTGTGGGTCACAGTCACTACTTTGACTGACAGCTCACTTTGCTTGCTCTTTATCCTAGCCAAAAATCATACACACTTGCTAAAAGGCAAAAGACATCAAAGAGAGATTTAGCTACTTTCCATGCAGGCAGCAGAGCTCGGGAGAAGGTTGGAAGGTATTTATTTACCCACTAGGGCACGTTAACCTCCAAATCTTAGTGTTGCCATCTGCAAGACTGGAGTTGGACAGGAAGAGGTATGGAGCTCCAGATTACTGAGGTGGAAGTGAAACACCTTTCTTGTCAGCTGGGACTCATTATCTCCCAAAGAATCCATTGTAAGCCAGCTGCTTAGGGCTAGCTTGTATGAGTAGAGTATGCAGCTTTTTTTATATGCTTGAATGCAGGACTTAAGAATGGGCTGTATTATGTGTTTTATGTACACTTGGCAGTTACTGCTTTTCTGTGCAAATTTCAGGGAGAAAGAAGGAATTTACTCAAGGCTTTGTGCTGACTATGTCTGGAAGGAGGACTGCATACATGACAGTGAAAAGCAGATGGGAACAAAGTGACCTTCTAAAATGGGAAAAAAATTAAACTCTCTAAAGTTTGCCTTTATCAAAACTTTTAGAATTTATGGAGCATGAAAGAAAAAGAACACTTTTCCTGGTGGAAACCACTAGTGAAGTCCTGCTGTGCAATATATATCGGACAGTGTCATAGAGTTGTCCAAAGTAGACCGTGGAAAGAGAATGGTCAGAAGAAGGGGGTAAGATCAGAGTGTTTAGGAGCTAGCAGAGAAGAGGTCAGCTAGTGGTTAGATAATTTAATAACAACCACTAAGTGGTAACTGAATAAATTGAACCACAGTAGGGCTGCTTGAAGTGGTAAGTTTAGATCAGCTCTACGTTTGACCATGGGACAGTAGATGTGAAAGAAAGCTTTCCAAAGCATGTTTACTCTTGCAAGAAACTTAGGAGATTCTAATTAACTATGTGCCGAGTAGCTGTAGGGCAGTTTGCTGGTGATAAAGGGTAATAGACAATCCCCTTGCAATATTCCCATGTGCACACGATATGTTTAACTTGCAGCTTTTTGGTAGCGAATATTTTCAACAGTTTTTAATAAAGCAAACTTTGAACAAGTGTGTCTCTGTTAAGCCAAGTATTAATTAATGGAATTTATGACTAGCTTCTCGCTGTTTCACGTGCCTTTTGGTGCATGTTGCTGGTCTAGCACTGATATCTTAAAATTAATTGTGGGTCTCTAAAACAGGTTACAATGACAGGACAGTGCTCCTGCACCTAGGGTTAATGCGGAGCTGAGGACTTTGCAATTGTCAGTCTGAACTTGACACTAAATTCAGGATGATTTTCTGCTTTACTGACCCTTCTATATCTAGAGCACTCAGTGGGGAAGTGTGTTGTACTCTGGGATGAGATAATGTTTACAGCTGAGATGAAGACTTTCTTATTAGAGTTCTTCAGTAGGCCTGTAAAATATACTTGTAGCATTTGAGCTAAGGGCTTTCCTAGTTGTATATTAGGCAGCATATTTCATGTAGTCCTTGTTTTGACTATCAGGCCTCTAATCAGAGTAATTGAACAGAGGGAACATAATTGAATAAGCCAGAAAATGTCCCTATACTGCTGCCTCTTGATGAGTCAGTATAGGCATTACAGAGTGACAGAGAGCCTGTGTAATACCATCACCATACACACACTCATTACAGCTGATTATTAAACTGCTGTAAGCTTAACTGTTACACATAAATTTCATTGTCGGGTGGGAACAGAAAGGAATTTTCCCCTGTGAGCCTGACACATGCATGGTAGATGCACGAGGATGTTGGCTGCATCTGAGACCTTGCATTTACCTGGTGAGGAATTGGATCAGTCATTATGGGTGGCTTGCTGGCTTGCTGTGTAAGGGCTACAGAGACTTGAACACAGTGATGTAACCTATTGTTGCTCGGTACTCTACAAGCATGAGCTGAATTTAGCATTTTAAGACAAGAACCTTATCTTCCTATGCAATGCATAGAAAGATCTGGGTATTTCTGAACTGTATCAGTAAACATGATGAAGAAGGAGCTGCCTCAGGTAGTCATAAGGATTGTTGCAAAAGGTTTCTTCAACCTTGTCCTTTTTGGTGGACAGAATTGCCCTACATTTATCAATGAGGGAAGCCATTTTGTGTAGGATGATACAGGACCATAACCTGACTATTGTAACAGCTGCAAACTATGATTCGCATCTGACTTCAGCTAGGACTGTATGTATCCCACAGGTGAGATGTACTTTTGGAATTTGTAGATAGCTATTGCTTGGGATTCTCTGGAATGAAGGGATGATGGTACAAGCATGTCCACATGGCTTAGGAAGACAGCTATGTCTCTGGGAGATATTTATTGCAGGCAGTGTAGAGATTTTAATCAGTTGATATTAATCCCCAATTTCCTTCAGCTCTAAAGATACTTATGCTTCTCTTGAAACTTTCTGTTTTAAATAGTAAGTATACCCTGTAAGCTAGTGTGAAAAACCTAAATCAATAGCTTCACTGAAATTTGCACTAATGATCTGCCTACTTGATTATTTATATGTACTCTCAGGGTTGTATTCGTCTGGTTTATCTGACAAAGTCAAGTGA
This sequence comes from Tapera naevia, assembly GCA_033556795.1. Lineage (NCBI taxonomy): Eukaryota > Metazoa > Chordata > Aves > Cuculiformes > Neomorphidae > Tapera > Tapera naevia. The sequence goes on along the minus strand of JAUMJJ010000194.1, from coordinate 11,897,629 downwards.
AATTCATGCCATAATATTTCAACAGAAAAACCTTGAACATTTTTTTTTTTTATGGCTGTTGCACTGCCTGTTTTTATGAAAACATGTGCTTCCAGGTCCTTACAGGGAACTGTAGATATTTTTCCCTTGAAAATAATACTGAAAAGATGGAGTTGTAATGTAATGACAGAAGAATGGCATAACTTTACTGGAGTGAAGACCACTTATTCTGTGGCCTTAATGGATCCAGTTCTGTTGAAGGTGTAGGTGTTTATGTGCCATACAAAGTAGTTGCAGTTGCATGGTCCACTCCATCAGACTGACTTCTGTGCCAAAGGTTAGAGGGTGAACTCACAGCTATTGATTTTCTTGAATATTTTCTGACATGCCCCCATGAGGAAAGAGGGAAGGAAGGACTGACCTGCAAAGAACTTTTGATGTTCCTACTAATTCTGTCAATATTTGTGTGGGTTTTGAAAGTAGCTTTGTTGTTTTTTTATCCTATTCCCAGGGAGGAGCATCTGCCTCTCCCCAATTTCAGGGAGAACAAAAGCTACTCTGAAGCTAATTCATTAATCTTTCTTTCAGTATTGACTTGATAAGATAAAAGGCTTTAATACATCTGTAGTGGGCTTGAATTTTACACTCTAGAAAACAGCAGAATTTTCTAGAATGTGTTCTGGCCACTGGACACTAAAGATGATGTTATATATGATAATTTTCTGTACGATTTTGGAATAATTTCTCATGTGATATTGTTATGTTGCCCTTTAAGTATTTTTCTGTTATCTTTGGAATACCTTCAGTGTATCTTTCAGTTTCAGTGAATCTTAAAGTCAAAATGGAGGATAATAGGAGTAGGAGGAAAGAGTGCTAGTAATTTATCCTGTGCTGAGTTATTATTTTTCCTTAATTTTAAAACTCGGAACCATTCTAGATAAACCACTCAGTGTGAACTTTGCAAAGTACGCTACCTACATTGTGTCTTTCCAATCTTACTATTTTGCTGGGTAGGGACAAGTACTGAGCCTTGACACTGTTCAGCAGCACTACCTAGTTCATGTGGTCAGATCATGCATATCTGAGGGCATATTTGAGTGCCACTATTCTCCTACTCCCATCTTCTAAGCATTTGTAACAGTGACTAAAGTGCCCTGTTAAAGGTAATGGTATGAGAATTAGGATGACCAGTGTTCTGGCACCAATTGGGTTTGTTGAGGGACTCAATCAAGAAAAAGAATATTTTCATTTTTTTTCCTGTGTCACAACTTTTCTTTACCAAACCCTGGCTCCACAGATCCTGGTACAGGGCGGGACTTCTAAATTGGTCTTGTTAAGGAGTACTACAGTAATACCTTTAAGGTAGGAACGCTTGTCCTTTAAAGGTTCTTCATCAAAGCAGCAAGACCCCGAAAGGGTGCAAGGTTATGCTAACGTGGAAAATTGGATTTGAACCTCCAGCTTACTGGAAGGTCTGTAACCTATTGCCTACCCCTTGAGCAGTTCAGCCATCTCAGGCTCCCAAAGCCTGAAGGAGGGCGGGATAATTTAGCCATGAATTGAAGTTTATATTTGGGACATGCTTTGGCATATATCAAGTTAGACGTTGGGGAATTCAAACTGATTTAATCCATTGTTAATTTACTTCCCAAGGAAGATTGCTAATGCAATCTGAGTGGCTGCTGGACAAGGACACATCAATCTGTTTAAATTCAGTTATATCTTTATACCAGTGACAGCAGCTGTCGGAATTGATATACCCTCTCTACTAAGACAAATTGTTTTTTCTATCTTTTTTTTCTATCTTTTCAGCTCTGTTTGTTTAGAGTTCTATGTAGTGTGCCAGGCAGATTGGACAGCTGTGTCCCTTAAAATGAGTAGTTATATCAGATGGAAGAGCTTGGCACAGTTCACTGACACCCAGAGAGAAATGCGCCAGAAGCTGATCTGAAGGTCTTTGCTATATGTACACCTATGACCTAAAGGTACTTTCCAGAGAAGGGCCTAGGTTGCAGACTTTTCTTATTTTTCACAGGTAAAGTGACCATCCCTCAGTTTTCCATTCTGAAAAATCATTCTTCTAGATCTCTTATTTTCCTGATTTTCTTCCATTTATTATGCTACCAACTCAACTTGCTGGAACTTTGTTCCACAGCTGAATGAGAGGCACAGTGGCAAGGACAAAGTGACTATAATGGTGTGAGACCCCAGTGCCACCGTCACTGCAACGAGTCCTGTGTTCCTTCTACTGTCCCATGTCTGCGGTTGTTTTTCAGTTTGTCTTCTAAAATGAGCTCTGCTACATCTTCCTCTGTCTCCATTTCATCAAAGCTGGTTAAAATGAGAATAAGAAGGTCTCTTCAATGAGAACTTTCTACAGAATATACAAAATCAAATACGTTCTGAAAAGGACCAAAAAGGAGGTATCTTTTGACTGGGAAATGCTTCAGTTTAAGGTGTTAGTTCAAGCAATTTATGCCTCTATAATCTCTTCTAGAGTAAAGATCACCCTCATGGACCAGAGATGTGTCTCTCTGAAGGGGGCAGGTGACATGGCATCGAATGTTGCATCAAGCACAAAGAAAGTCCATTTGCTTTGGGGTTTTTTTTGCAGGAGAAGAATGACTTGAGGCAAGGAAATTACAATGTCTGGGAGGTTCTGCAGAGTGAGATTTTGATTTAACCCTTTGACTTCATCACTGAATTAGATTTCCTACAGAAAAGAAGAGCTTTGTGAAACTCCAGTTTGACAGCACTTTTCAATTAACTGCTCCTGCTGTTCACTGTAAATACACTCTGAATCTCCAGCGCTGTATGTACTGCTCTACGTCTTCACTATTCCATGCTATAAACCTGCAAAAAGCTGGCGCATAGATCACTGTTTTTTGCCTAAAAGGTGTGTGATGTGGCTATATGTGTTTTCCAAGGTTATTCATTCAGACTGAGGGAAAAACCATCCACAAAAGTGTATGTTTTTTCTGAACTGACACGGGGCTTGATTCAGAGTCCTGAGTTCTGCTTGATTGTAACTGTGAGGTCTTTTTGAATGGGGACTTAAGCCTCCCTTATCCAATAGGATAAAGCAAGTACAACTTTTATTTTGAGCTCATTTGTAGGCACTATCCATTTTTTAGACTGGCTTGTTTTGCTTAGAGGGTTTCTGAAGAGAGGACAGTACCTTAAAGGAAAACAGAGAGAGTGTTTTACTGTTCCTTTAACAACTTTTCTTTCTACAAAATGTGAATTGGTTCTCAAAGGAAAGCAGCTGTTAGTATTTAAGAGGATTATATTTTCTGACAGAAGCAACTATTGCTAGCCTTCAAATGATACCTGAAGCCCTGATCAGCTGAAATCAACTGATATTGTATTAGCTTTTATTGCTATATATATGTTTCTAGCTTGTGTTGTGTTTTTTTTTTTTGGCCCACTTTGTGATTTTTGGAGTCCTTTGTTGTGGTTTCTTGGCGTTCTTGTCTTAGGCTATTCTGAAATCCTTTCTGGTTTCAATTGTGCAACTTAGATATTTTATTTTCTCCTACTTGTGCAGGCATTTCACCATTTCTTTTGGGGATGTTCCATATACAACTAAAAGCAGGAATAGTTTGAATTTCTGAGTGCAGTATTAAAAGTATAGTTTCTGTACTTCATAAAGCTTTTTTAAAAGATAAAACAAAGAATTGTGACCTTCCAACCTATCCACATGCCCTTACCTATATGCTTCAGCCTCAGGAACTGTTACTTTTTTCTCCCCTCACTTCCGAGAGGTTTGTCCCATGCTAAGACAAGCAGATACTTATATTTAATGGGTTTGTTTATTTTGCTGCTTGAATATAGTGTCTACTGCATGCTATGAAACTACTTTGAAACTTGTGCATTCAGTATGAAGAAAAGATGGGGAGAGAGTACAGTACATCCTTTCAGTACATCCAATTAAATAATATTTTTTCAGAGAATTATCTGATATAAACCAGACTTAGAAAAGCAATCTTCCTGCTCAAGCCAAAATTTTAGACTAGTCCTTGCTGCTTACTGCCTTCTTACAAGGGAGGGAGGTGAAACAGGTGCTGATCGCTTCTCTCTTGCAGCCTATGATAAATCTAGAGATGATGGCAGGAAGATGTGCCAGGTGAGGTTTAACCTGGATATCAGGAAGAGGTTCTTCAACCAGCTGGTGGTGGAGCACTGGAACAGCTCCCCAGGGAAGCAGTTATGGCACTCAGTCTGCCAGCATTCAAGAAACATTTGGACAATGCCCTTAGTCACATGGTGTGTTGGGAGTGTCCTGTGTAGGGATAGAATTTGGACTCAGTGATCCTTTTGGGTCCAACTTGAGTAATTCTATGAAGATTCACGGTCCTGTTTTTGACAATCATGCCCTGTTCACTTAATCACTGTTTGGTCCTTGTTCCTGGCTGACATAATATTCAGTGGCACTACCTTTTCTTTGCATGAATCTTATGAGTTGCAGTGTGCACAAGGCTTTAATTTGCATGAGAGATTTGCTTAGGAAATTTGTTCTTTGCTTTCTGGGAGAAGACAATTTAGCTGTGGTGGTAATTTTCTAGGATGCTGATATCAAAAGTATTTTGTTGTTTTAGACGAGGGGTCAGAATTATGTGGATGGGGGCACTTGATCCTTTTAGAAATTCCTGTTCCAAATGTGATTTGATCTTGTGTCGAAGCTGGGACTTAATGGTGGAGGTTACACTGCAGAGAGGTACTTTCTCTCCCTGTCTGCCCCATCTTTACACTCTCCACAGCTGCTGATCACATAGACACACAGCAGCTCTGCTTTGGCATTCTGGTGGGCAGTGCTCCTTGTTTCCTTCAGTAGAGAAAAGAGAGGAAGAAGTGTATCGTTTGAGTCAAATTCTACTCCTTCGTTGCTTCTGGAGCACAGCAGCTGTGCAAGTTGTAACATCCAATTTTGCAGGGGCTGCAGTAGGGAAGGATACAAATATCCACATAGTGGGGCTGCACGATGCTGTATTGGGCTTCATAGCACAGCAGAATGGGGCACAGGGGAAGGTACTGCTTTATAGCATATGCAGCTTTCTGTTTAACACCTTGTTGGACTTCCATTTTCATATTTTTTTAATAAAAGTTGGTTTCTATTTTCCATCATTTACCTTCTTATTGTATCTCTTGGCAAATAATAAAATTTCTGAACAGGAGTATTTAATAGTCTTCTACTGATGTCAGCAGACTCTGCTCGCAGTCCAGTCTAGCTATTAGTATTTTATGTGGGCAGAATGCACACAAAAATATATACTATCACTTTAACACTTTACTCTTCCCCTCTAGGATGCTTTGTGAAGCCAGCAGGTGCTGGCTTCAGCCCCTTGTGGAATCTGGCTGAGCTCCTCTGGCTTTCTTATGAGCTGTTCCTGCTGTCATCATTCAGGGTTTCTTTTTTCCCCTTTCAAATCTTGATTTTTTTCAAATATGTTATGAAGAATTTCATGATGTATTACAAAACATCCAACCCCATCCTGTGCTGTTACACTAAGTTCATAATTTTTTTTTTAATGCAAGGAAACAAAAATTGATAGAAATGCAAATGCGCGATTTCCTCAAAGCAAAACCACTGATCTCTAAACTGAAGACCTCAATAGAAAATCTGACTTGTTGAAGAGTGTGTGTTTTTTTTTTTCCTTCATGATCGTTTTTGTTTTGACATTCTGCAGAGGAACAACAATAGTCTGCACTTTTGAAAATTCAGTATATATGCAGTGTGGTCAGGGTGATTTTGCATCTGGAACTTATGTTTTCTGTTCTTTTTTATATTTTATTTTTTTTTTAGTTATTGTAGCAACACTGAGGTGGTCATGCAGATCTGTTACATATAGAGTAGTATTCATAGTTCTATATGGACTATGAATATTCAAATTCAGGGTTTCTTGCATTTCTACCTTTTAACTCTGCGCTGGCCTGCAATATGTGATTAACTGATGTAAAATTTCATGAATTCTGCCTGATAGGTTTTCCCTGCTCTAGAACATTGATCTGGCTTGTCAAGAGGAACTAAAAGAAGATCTATAGCCCAGTTCAGCTAAGAGTTGGCAGAATATGGAAACAAGTTGCTGCATATATATTGACATGGCAGGTTGAGCTCTGTTTTGAGAAGAACAAATTTGAGTACTTGTGAGACATTTTCAGTCTGCAATAAACAGGTCCTATCAAAGCAGAAAGTAATTTTAATAGGATGGGTTGTTAGAACTGGAATGCCAACTTGTAAAGCTCTGTGTCTTGGAGCTTATTTTCTAGCTGAAGTATTTCTCAACTCAGGCATTTCTGGTAGTTTATTTGTAGTGGGTTTTGCATGTTTAATGTTCAAAGAAAAGAGTAAAACTTAATTCATTTGGTATAAGCTGTTTCCTATGTTTATTACAGTGGCTTCCCCAAACAAAGCATCTATAGGAAAATTTATTACCAAGGAGTAAAGCCAGGGAAGTTGTGTTATAATGCATGTAATGAAAAATTACTGGATTGTCTGTGTCATGAGACACTAATTGTATAACTTAGTAATATGGATCTGGAAGCTGATAAGGAGTGTAACTGGCACTTATTAGATTACTGATGTTATGGTACAATGTGTCTTGGGTTTGGCTGTTGCCAAGTTGGCTGGAGAGAATGTAACTGTATGGGTACTAGAGATATGCATGGACACAATTGACTGAAATGAGCTCACTCTTATTTTTCTACTCAGCAAAAAAAAAGATGGTTTTGACACAGCTTCCATTCCAGGGCAGTTCAATGCAGGAGTAGGAACTACTGATTACACTCTTTATGGCTTAACTCTTGAGAGTCCAAGTTCTTACTGCCTTTTGTCTGTCACATTGTGCGTATGTTCTAAGGAATGTTATCTAGAAACCCTTTAAAATGTCAAAGATGAAACTAAAAAAAAGTGGAGAAACAATGAAGTCCAAATAGTGCATATGTTTTTGTTCCACCCAAGTTACTGGACGAGAGTTTCCTCTCATCTCTTTCAGCTTTTCCACAGAAGATGAATTTGTTCCTTTTAAAGATACCATGCCACAAGCTTTGCAGAATTCCTGAATTGGAATACTTTGTGTTAATGAGGATGAAAATTAGCCTGAATTCTGGACACAGTTGAACTCAGGAACTAAAAAGGCTCAGATTTCTCAGATTTTTTTGCTAAAAAAGCTCTAATCTCTTAGATTAAAAGGTAGTCATATTGCCTTGCAAACCTGAATCAGCCGCTGTCCTCTGGTATCTTCCTAAGAATTTATGTGTACTAAGAATCTCTGGAAACCAAACCATTTTCTTCAGTTGCAGAAATAAGGATTTACAAGCAGAACTTAAGCCACATCATGTAGCTGTAACCAGAAATTAAAAGGTGAAGAAAAAAGATGTGTAATGTGAGGTGAAACTTTTGCAAGGGATAGTTAGTTACAGAAACCAAGGAGAATCACTTATACATGCTCAGAATGTTGCTAATCCAGAGGAAAGGTAATTTGACCAGAAGTATCCAGTGTGAGAGGAAGAACAGGTGAAGCAGGTACAAGACCATCTTAATGTTTTTTTGCTTAGAAGGGTGGGTTTGGAAAGGAGAGGGACTCAGTGGAAAAGTGGGGCTTAAATTTGCTAGGTCTGTTATGTTTATTTTCTTTTCATTACCCTCCTCATAGCCTTTCCCCTTTCACTGGTGTTTGTGTCCCCTACAGGGTTTGATACTACTGCAGGGCAATCAGGTGAATGAGCTGCCACCTAATCCTGATGAACCAGGCAAACATCTTTTTGAAATTGCCCCAGGTAGGCCAGCATTTTGTTTTATTTTCAACATAATCAATGGGAAATGAGATGATGCTGTCGTTAATAATAGAACTGTACTGACCACTTCTAAGCATTTTGATACACTAACCAGATTATCTAGAGAGACTGGGAAACACGACTTGACGGACTACTCTGTGTTCTTTGTTTTGGATGTAATTGCTGTTACAGTTATGTTACAGTTTCATGTTACCTAATGAAAATAGTAGTTGAGATACATCATGCTCCTTGATTTTTTTTCTTGAGGGGGCTTCTGGCCTGAAGTGGTGTGTGGTCTCTCAGGCTTATATGGTTTTCTGGTTGTTACAGGAGAAGCTGGCACAGAACTTATGGAAAAGGGGCATGTGCTGTCTGGATGTAATTTTTTTTCCTGTATACTGGTCCACCCTGTTTGGGGGTGGAGTAGGGTGGATAGGGAGGGTGGAGGAAGAAGGAAAAAAGTTGTAAAATGTTTCATGGTTCAATAAAAGATTTAAAAGATGAGCTGCCATGAAGGAGAGGTTGATTTTTTTTTTTTTAGGTAGAAAATCTAATGATCTTCTAGCATAGTCTTAATATAAACTTTTGAACTCTTTTTAGCTCCCATGTAAATGCTTCCTCTGGAGTGGCTTAGTATCTCCAGGGTGTATTTGTGTTTAGGTTCCCTGCTGGAGCGTAAGAACAATTGTGTTTGTGTTATTCAATTTTAATTGTAGTTGGGAGAGGATTGTTCCTGTGCATAGATTTGAATGCAGTATATTTTGGAGATAGTTTCAGGTGGCAGGTTCTACAGAGAAGAAATCTATTGCACCACTAGCAGTGTTAGACCAGAACAATGAGAAAGTTGAACTGGGTTAGTCCTTCCATAGCTATCTCCCAATACCTGAAGACTGAGTTCCTGGAAACAGAGGGAGACAAACTTGACTGTGGTAAAGAATATTACGACTGGATGGACTCAGTCATGCTTTACTTCATGGCCAATTTCTCCTGTATGGACTACCTGTCTGTGCTGCTTAGTATTGTCTGTTTCCACATAGCATTGATGCTATTGATGGGGTAGATAAAAGTAATTACATTAGGCTGTCTTTTTTTTTTTAATTTTATTTTATTTTGTTTTTCAATTGAATGGACAACACAGGGCATCCTTGTCCCTATAGTTGTTTGTTTCTGTTGTTGAAGAAACAGTGCTTTGACCCATGTCTTTCTCTTATCCCCTAATCAGACTGGCTTAAAATGCCTGTGTTGCACACCCCTCTTGACACAGTATCAGGCAGTGCAAGTAGAATAGGCAGTCCTGCAAGGTTTCAAATACCCGAGCAGGCAGGGTTTTGCAGTAACTCAGTCACAGCATTCTGTTTGACACACAGGAAACTACCTGGGGAGAAGAGATTTATTGTTTTTTTTTTTTCTTCCTTATCACTGCACAGTATCTGGTAAAGCTCCTTTTTCTTATACTGCAACATGCCCTCATAGGCAGCATCCCCCACCCACCCTGCCCAGCAGGGCATTGGGCTCACAGTGTTGCTTGCACGGACGATCTCCTAGGAAATGACATTCACTGTCTGAATGTGACACATCTTCCACACCGTTTTCCAAAGATTGCACCCCATTCTTTTGTAGAATGACTGCGGACCTGGAATGTGAAAGCACTTGGGCTATTGTGATTGCAAGTAATCCCATGTGTTCTGGTAGTAATATGAAACAATTAACTGGAAACTTGAGTTTCCTAGAGATTTGACTTTGCCCTGTGATACCAGATGGGAAAATAGTCATTCTGCACTTCTTGCCCAACCCATTAAGTTATGTTACTGTAGTCTTGTCTTGCAAAAGAATTGTCCTGAACTGCAGGTGGCTGTTGCTTCAGTGGAGTTGGTAAAACAATGCCATATGACTACTTGAATAAAGGCTATCCAGAGGGGTGGAAAAAATGGCATTGTTCACAGCATAGTTGCAAATCCTAGGACATCTGGGTTCAGCTTGTGGTTCTGACATTGCTTTTCTCTGTGTTCCCTGGAAAAAACAATTCAGTCTTAGTGCAACAATATCCTGCATGCAAAATTGAGATGTTTACCCTACCTTGTGGAGCTAAATCCATTCATATTTGTAGCAAGCTTAGTTGCTACATTGATAGCAAGTATTGAAAAATGCCATAAATAGCCAGTCAGCACAGACGTCACTACAGAACGTGGCCTGAAGAGTTCCCCATTCTGTTCACAGTACATTTAATCTGTGCTGGTTTTGGCGTAAGCGCCTTTTCTTTTTTGCATGTCTTCTGAAATGACTGTTCTGCATGGTTGCCAGCCCGCAGAACACCCACATAGTGAACAGTTCTTAAACGGATGCTGGATAGGAAGGGGAACACGAGTGATCTTGCAGGACTCAAATCATTGCTTTCCATCACTTTCTGTCTTTCGCTGTCTTGGGTGTATGGCCATGATCATATCTCTGCCTAATTGTGCCTTAGTTCTTCACTGTATATTAGGGCTATATGGTTTCTATAGGGATGATGAGATCTTTCAGTATTATTAACTAAGTTGGGGATCTTGAGAATACAAATATGTTCCATAGCTGTAAATACAGATACGGGATTTTGCTGTGCCTGTAAGCGGCAGAGCTTTAACTGACAAAATTAATAACAGAGTGCAGCTTTCCTAAAATATTCCCTTAAGGTCTTCATACCAAGTTATCTAGCAAAGAGGAGAAGCTGAGATCTTCCAGCAAGGAAATGTCCAAAGCTTTCTAAAATCTGTGTTACCAATTACCTCCAAAAACCTATCTTGGTCAGTAGCTAAGGCTTTCAGCATCCTCATTGCAGGCTCTGTAAGTTTGGCTGTGGGAGCGGCTTCCTCAGAATGCAGACTGGAGTAACAGCATGTCCTGTGCTGTAACAGAGCACGTATTGATTTTCTGCTGAGTAACAAGAACTAATGATGGGCATTGTGTGTTATTCATGTTTCATCAAGTTCATTTTTAAGCTGTATAGTGCAGCTGGGAGAAGGGTTAACTAGGGACATGAGAGACTGTAGAACAGCTCTACAGTCAAACCAGTGTTAGATCTGGTGGCAGGACTTCCTGAAATACCTCCTTTGGCAGAGGTGTTCTCTCCCCTCTTTTTCTGGGGAAACTGTAAATTTTTGGACTTTTTTCAACTCATTTATGCTTTCCTCCCTCACAGCTAGTGAAATTCAAGGTGAAATGGCAGGATAAGCTGTGGGTTCAAGTTGTTTTTATGTTCCAATGCACATTAGCAGGTGGAGGAGGATGATTTTATAAAATTAATAGGGCAGTATAAAGTCAGGTCCAAAGCTTCAGCCATTTGGGGAAATCACACAGCAGATGGTATTTCTAGATGGAAATAGCCACTGTATGTTGCTTAGGAGAGGAGTCCAAATCTGGTAAAAGAAACAGCATCTGATTGATTACTAGGGACTAAAAATCAACTTTGCATTAGCCTGGGGTTAGAGTGCATTTCAGAATGGTTTAATGCAATGAGTAAGAACCACAGGGATTGGTTTCTGAGAATGTCTTAAGGAATATTGATGGCTTAAAAGGTGAGACCTCAGGAGAATTTAGGAAGTTGATGCTTTTAATGCCCTGTGGAAAATAGTCTGCCTGGTTTTATTTTCTGCTCTTTGCATCATTATGAGATGAGATTCTCAAGTTTCTCTGCAGACTGTAAGATAGTTCACTGATGTAAGTTTTTCAGAGTCAAGGATGGGAATGGTAAAAAATTCAGCAGTTAGAAGATGAAAAGCATTGCCTTTTGGTAGGCATGGCAAGGGTTACTACCAACTGATCGGAGCTTCTCAGAAGATTGTTCTATTCTGCTTCAGAATTGATTCAATTGATCTTTCAATGTAGAGTAACAGCTGAAGGACTGAAACAAGAAAAGAATTTTTCCATGGATTACGTGGTACCTCTTTGGCTAACATCCTCTCCTGAACTGCAGGAGACCCAAGTTTCCGTTCCACTGGATTTAGACCAGGAACCCAAATGTGTCGCCTGCATAGCAGACAAATACCCTCAGTGTCTACTGTTTTTTTTGCTGAGGAAAATTTTTTTTGCTTATTTTTTTTTTTACTATGGAATCATTCTAGAGTAATGCTCCTGTCCAAAGAAAATGTGCCTTTTTTGTATTTCAGCAAATTGGTGTGTTATGGTTGAAAGCAGCCATCCTAAAAATTCCTGACCAATACTGACAATATACATTTGTGTCTCCTTGTCACAGATGACAGCTAGTTACTGCTTCTTGCCACAGTGCTTTCTGCCAAGGTCAACGATGACAGCTTTTAGTTGTGTCTTTCTGTGAAAATAACACTGCAGTTTAATTTTATTTCACTGGAAGCAACTGCTGAAGGGGTTGATGCGCTTTTCTTGCCTTTCCTCACCTTTCTTCTTGGCTTCTCCCTCAATATATATTCACATCTCCTACTTCAGCTCTTGTGAATGAAAAACTAGTTTCCAAACCAGTTGGACTTCAGATCAATCCAATTAAGCTTAATGAAAGCTCCACCTTCAGGTTGCTTTTTGTGCTCCAGTTGGGTAACACCACCAGCCCTTTCTTTAGTGAGTTTAGTCCTCTTCAGAACTGTTGTCTCAGGCTTTTTGCAGAAATGACTGCCTATGCTTAATTCACATGTAGAGGGTTATTTCCAAATCTTTAGAAGTCAGAGCTCGATGATCAGCTCTTAGACCAGCTACAAAGACTGAGCTCAGTATAGGCAGCTTGCCCTTACAAAAGAGACCTGTATTCAATATTGACTCCTTTAAAGCTGGACTAGTTGTTGCATTTTGCAAGAAGTTAAGTTAAGGTAGGACAGAGTAAAATGCATCATCCAGGAACTTCTGTGCAGGGTTTATGTAGAAGCTATTTCACTGCCTTGTTTGTGCTATATAACAAGTAGGAAATAAAGAAAGAACAAATAAATATGAAAGAACAAATAAATAAGAAAGAATAAATAAAAATGAAAGGGAGACTCAGAAGGTGGGAGTCCTAACTCTTACAGGGACAGTAACTGTTGACTACTTGTTCTATAGAGAGTCTTTCAGTGTCATTGCCAGTGTTTTAGACACCAGTCGGAGTGGCAGCTTCTTTGTCTTGTCCCAATGGGGTAAATGGTGCCTACAAAGCAGTCTGCTCTGTAGTATGCTTCTGTGTCCCAGGTGATCAACACCAATTAAGTTATTTTTGTGGCCTTTTTCTCTCAGTTCCCATTGAGATGGTGTGTAATTAAAATACCTGGAGGGGAAATTATAAATTCAGACATTAAAAGTCTTTCCATGTTCTCTATTATTCAATGCAAATTGCAGTTCTAACTAACAGCAGGAAACAGAGTTTACCGCTGGTAATTAAATTTTCTCCTGAAGCCTGCAGCTGATAACAGATTGCATATCTGGATACACGATGATGTTGATATTTGAGGATTTTATTTATGTTTCTGGGATTTTTCAGTCAGCAGATGAACTAAGGAAATGGCAGCAAATAAAGTAGTTCTGGGTCCTACTGGAAAGAGATAGTGTAGTTTCAGTAGTGCACGGTAGAAATGCTTAGCAAGTGAGAGGTCCACGGCATTGCATGGACCTGCAGGCAAAGACTGATCTTGGCTTTGTAGTGGAAGGCACTCTGGTCTCTGTTTAACACTTCTAGATGTCTGGAGTGCAGCTGAGGGCATGCAAATATTTGTGTGTTACCAAAAGTGGTAACTGTCCTTTGGAACATGAAGTAGATTTTCCGTTTATTAGGGAGGGAGAAACTTAATATGTCTTCTGAACTGTTTTTCCAAAGGAGTGCCCAGAATGATCAAATTGCATGCCATCTTTGCAGTCACAGGTCCTGGAAACTTATTACTTTATAATTTGAGTAGAAGACCTTCAGGGTAATGCTAAGACAGTTACAGCTATATCTGCTTGACTTTTGCCAGTTGCAGAGTCTCTTTTTACCTATACAAGAATACTGCAGCCTGAGTCCTCTTGGAAGTTATGTATCCTGCACTTTTATGCCTAAAAACATGGATACTTCTTCCATATATTCTGCTTGCTCTGTCTGCTCCTGAGCACTAGATGGTGCTGGTTCTTTCCACCTTGTGCTTGGACCCTTGCTGTCATGGGATATGTCATGAATCACTTGAGTGCGAGTTCATCCCCTAAAAGGATTAGCGACTCTTTGTTGTTCATTGCTGTCTCCTAAAAAATAAATTACCAAGCAAGAGTTCCCTAACAATGTTATGGACCAGCCTGTGAAGCTAATATTGTGGTCTGCAGACTGAATATAGTATTGCATACATTTCTGCACATTTGCCCTGCCGTGAGCATGTTAGTCTGTCTGAATCCACAAGATACAAGGAACTGAATGCTTCCAGCTGCTGACAGAGATGCCAAAATCAATAGTCTTTGAAAACATACAAGTTCAAATTATTTGCCTATTTACTTTCAAGATGAAAACAATATTTATCTGTTATGGAAGAGCAAAGCACGTTCTATATAGACATGTACAGTAATCACTGTGTGGGGAAGCTGCTGGAACCTAGACATCCGCTGTTTAAGGTTAACATAATGACTCAGGGGCTACTGGCTATTTTGTGGCTTCTGTCTGACTACTTTCCCCTTTCCTCCATTCTGAGCCTGATAAACTTATTTTTCAAAATGTATATCTTCAGATTTTTTAAGTAGGGTTGAAGAAGTTCAATCAAACTTCCCACTGCTTAGGGATCTGCTGGAAAGACCAAAAGATATTATTGACAACTGTCTTTGTCAGGGTAACTCTTTTCCTATTTCTATTGAAATTCTTTTATCTGACTGAAAAAAATAGATTTTGTGGCCTGTTCAGTCCTTGACAACTTCATTTAGCATTGACAGAAGCATCAATTAGCTGCTAGCATTTCTAGGCTTGTTATATAAATGGATTTGAGTTGGACAACTATTATTTGAGTAAGTTAATGGAGGCTCCAGTTTCCCTCATGCAGATATTGGACACTAACAAATCTTGTGCAAGCAGGTCATCTCTGATTACTTATCTCCTGATCCATAGTTCCCCGAATACTCAACAGTACCATGTCACCTAATAATTCTGAAAGGAGAACATGAAAAAAAGAATTTAAGTTTATGCTCTGAATTCGTGACCTTACTGGATTTCAACAGTGTTGTGCTCAGTCCAGTGGTGCATCCCCACAACTTGACCAATACATTATTGCCTACTTAAGATAATGACTCATTGCTGGTGAAGGTCATCAGACTGCATCCAGACTTTTGTACAGAACTTTCATTAGGCTCCTCTTTCACCCTGAGGCTATGAGGCTCTCTGATAGGTAAGAATGTTTTTGGCTCACCTTGTGTTATCAACTTAAAACATCTTGAAGGGCATCAGGAGGCACCTGCAGTCTGTAAATTGCTTTTTGCTTTGGTTTTGGTTTTCCCTAGCATATGCAATGCCCAAGGCTTATGTTTGCATTTGGCATGCTTCATGAAATAAACAAAATCCTGTCTTTGTTTTGTTATATCTACTGCAAGTTACACTGTCTATGTCCTCAGTGCTCTGGGGCCCTGGGCATTTGAAAGTAGGCCTGGCAAAAGGCTGTGACAGCATACAGGTTCTGCTGTCCTGGAATTTGCATCTCCAGGAGAAACTCTGCATCTGATCCCTGATCAGTAGTACCGAGCTGTCTTTAATGCATTCGCTGGCTTCCAACAAGAATGCTGAATTTTACAACTTCAATGGTAACAGCATGAGGCCTGCTGGGAAAGGAACATGAGGCTTTAAGGAGTTTCATGAATAGCTTTTTCTACTACTGCAGATCATTAAGACCTAATCTCTGACTGTTCTTGAGCAATTTTCCTTAACCCATTGTATTCCTCAAAGTCAACTGTGCCTGCCTAGCATTTTTTGTAGGTTGCCCTTTGGGTATATAAACATAGCTCTGTAAGATGATGGCATGTTGTTGCTGGAATTTAGAAGGCATCATTTGATCCCATCAGGTTGGCTTTATAGTGCAAATTAGGTAAGATTTTGAACTCTCCCTGCTGAAATGTTCCAGAGTAAGCTCTGATATTGAGTATTGTACCTTAAGGAGAATATATTAAGCCCTAAGGCAGGTGTGGTTAGTAGAGTTTTTGGGGGGAGGTTTAGCATTTCTGTGTAAGAACAGCTTTGTTCCATAACGATATGATCAAACTGTCAATATGATCAGTTTTATAGTACAGTCTCTGTACTTCTTGCTAATTTGTCAAAAATCAAGTCTTCAGTGCTGTCCTGCAGCTTGCATGCTCTGATGCTGCTGTTGCAGGTTAAGCTTTGTTCTGCCCCAGAAGCAGCTGTGTTGCCATTTGCAATAAGTATTGGTGAATGCGCCACAAGATTTATGCAATGTTTGGGATCCCTGGGTCTAAAAAAGTACTCTAGCTTAGTAGGTTAGCATGATGAAGTAAAGTAAAATTAGACACATGATACATGGCAAAGTAGTTCACACAGTAAATTCTAGCATTAGTAAAAATAATTGAGGTGTCAACATGCACATGAATAAAGAAAACACCAAGCTAAAAGGAAGGTTACTGTATAGGCAGTCCCTCCACATAAATTTTACCAGCTCAACTGTCTTACTGAGGCGAGTTGATCTCGAAGGCTTGTGGGGTTGGGCCTTCTTATTTGAAGTTCATATTATTTGGCTTGTGTGGTGCAGTAGGTTAATTATTGTCCCCAGCTGATCTGGCGCAGTCATGTTAAATTACAAATACAATACATTTCAGATTCATTTGCAGGGTTGTATTGGTAGTGTGACTTGGAGATGCGGTCAGATTTGCTCACTCTTTTCCTTCAGCATTCCCAGGGACTGTTTTCCTCTTTGTTATCTCTGCTTGAGCTGAGTGCATTTTCTTTAGATCTAATACCAAAATAAGTTGCTGAATTTTGAATGGTGTATGCTGATTCATTGTTTGTTAAGGTGTTAAATCTGTGGATCCTGAAGCTGTCAGTAGATGCACATATCTGCTTGCAGAATTCATGCTTTATATAGCATGAATAAAGAAAATATCTCTTTGTTTCTAAATACAAAGTTTTGTGGAGAGGGAGAGGCAACTGAATTTTTTGGGTGCCTGTTTTTCTACCGTTGTCATTACAGAACTAATGTAATACTTGAAACACTTGACAGTGAGTTTAGTCTGACTTCCTACCTGCTTTGAGATGCTGTGGATTTGATTTCTGTGGTGTGTACAGCAGGTACAAGCTATGCAGGATATAGAGAAATACACACACTCTGGAATAGCATCAGTCACATTACATTCTCTGAGAACAGGGCAAGAAGCAGAACTAATCTCTAAACCAATTCAGGATGGCACATAAGTGAAAGAAACCAAAATATTTTCTCCCCAGACTGTTCCGGATGGGAATTCTGACACAATATTTAACCTCCCTTATCTAAAGTCTCAGTACCTGTTAGTTCTGGAAACTTAACTACCCAGTATAATATGCTGACTTGAAAATAGCAGCTGGAAGTCATTCTGGGGAGCAAAGTGAAGAAAAGTAAAACATACCTCCTTTTCACATAGCCCTCACAAAAGTCGGGTTGGGAAAGGACAGTGAAACTGATAATGTGCTGCTCCAGCATGCAAAAAGAATTATAATTGGGAAACTGCTATCTGGAGTGTTTATGCAACTGTGTCTTTGACTGATGCACTAATGCCAGTTTGAAGTGGCAGCTGGCTGGCTGTCAAACACCTGTGAGTATTCAGAGGCAAAACTGAAATGCTTTAGGGTTATCTAGTGTGCTGTCAGTGAGAACCAGCTTGCACTGGGCTTTCCGAACTTCACAGAGAAGAGGAGGAAATAATGCAAAGATGTGTTGCCTAGGGCGTATCACATGAGATTTATACTTTGTTAAATAAGTCATTGTGCTATAGAGGAACAGGAACTTAATGTTATGTTGTAAAAGCCTTTCTATGCTACTTTTTGTTGCCTGGAATTATAATACAGAAGAAAGGAACCAGTCTAGGGGTTTCTGGAGTGTGTGGAGGACAACTTCTTGACACAGCTGGTGAGTGAACCAACCAGGGATGGTGCCCCGCTTGACCTGTTGTTTGTGAACAGAGAGGGCCTTGTGAGAGATGTGACTGTCAACATACACTTGGGGCACAGCAATCATGAGATGATAGAATTCTTGGTTCTAGAAGTAAGGAGGGGGGTCAGCAGAATTCCACCTTGGACTTCCGGAGGGCGGACTTTGGACTGTTTAGAAGGATGCTTGATAAGGTTCCTTGGGAGGCAATCCTAAAGGACAAAAGAGCCCAAGAGGGCTGGACACTCTTCAAGAAGGAAATCCTGGCAGCACAAGAGCAGCCATCCCATGTGTTGAAAAATGAGCTGGTGGGGAATAAAATTGGCTGTGCAGAGAGCTTTGAGTGGATCTCAGAAAGAAGAGGAAAGCATATGAGCTTTGGCAGCAGGGGCAGGCATCTCAGGAGGACTACAAGGATGCAGTGAGGTCATGCAGAGAGAAAATCAGAAGGGCTAAAGCCCAACTAGAACTGGTCAGTTCTCTGAAAGATAACAAAAAATGTTTCTTCAAATATATTAACAACAAAAGGAGGGCAGGATGCAGGAGGAACAATAGTGAAAAAAAGATGAGGATAAGGCTGAGGTACTTAATGCCTTCTTTGCCTCAGTCTTTAATAGTAAATTAAGATGTTCTCTGGATACCCAGCCCCCTGAGTCAGAAGATGGGGACAGAGAGCAGAACAAAGCTCCGATAATCCAAGAAGAAATGGTTAAGAGACCTGCTGGGCCAATTAGATATTCACAAGTCAATGGAGCTGGATGGGATCCATCCAAGAGTATTAAGGGAGCTGGTGGAGGTGCTCACCAAACCCCTTTCCATCATCTGCCAGCAGTTCTGGCTGACTGGGGAAGTTCCACTTAGTGGATGTTCGTAAATGTTACACCCATTTACAGGAAGGGTCAGAGGGAGGATCGAGGGAACTACAGGCCTGTCAGTCTGACCTAAGTGCCAGGGAAGGTCATGGGGCAGGTCATCCTGAGTGCTATCACACAGCACACACAAGACAGCCAGGTGACCAGGCCCAGTCAACATGAGTTTACAAAAGGCAGGTCCTGCCATACTAGCCTGATCTCCCTTTATGACAAGGTTACCAGCTTAGTGGATGAGGGAAAGGCTGTGGATATAGTGTACTGGGACTTTAGTCAAATCTTTGACACCATTTCTCACAGTATTCTGCTTGAGGAACTGGCTGTCATTGGCCTGGACGGGCACAGCCTCTGCTGGGTGAAAAACTGGATCGGTGGCTGGACCCAGAGGGTGGTGGTAAATGGAGTTAAATCCAGTTGGAAACCAGTCAACAGTGGTGCTCTCCAGGGCGCATTGTTGGGTCCATTTCTATTCAATATCTTTATTGATGATCTGGATAAGGGGATTGAGTGCACCCTTAGTAAGTTTTTGGATGACACTTAGCTGGGTGGCAGTGTTGATCTGCTTGAGGGTTGGGAGGCGCTGCAAAGGGATTTGGACAGGCTGGATCGAAGGACTGAGACCAACAGGATGAGGTTCAACAAAGCCAAGTGCCGAGTCCTGCACTTGGGACACAACAACCCCATGCAGTGTTACACGCTTGGGGAAGAATGGCTGGAGAGCAGCCTGGCAGAGAAGGAACAGAGGGTGCTGGTTGGCAGCCAGTTGAATATGAGCCAACAGTGTGCCCAGGTGGCCAAGAAGGCTAATGGCATCTGACCTGTATCAGAAACAGTGTGGCCAGCAGGACAAAGGGAGGTGATTGTGCCCCTGTACTCAGCACTGGTGAGGCCACACCTCTAGTACTGTGTTCAGTTCTGGGCCTCTCACTACAAGAAGGACATTGAGGTGCTGGAGAGTGTCCAGAGAAGGGCAACAAGGCTGGTGAATGGTCTGGGGAACAAATCTTATGAGTAGTGGCTGAAGGAACTGGGTTTGTTTAGCCTGGAGATAAGGAGACTGAGGGGAGACCTTGTCACTGTCTACAACTACATGAAAGGAGATGGTAGCAATGTGGGTGTTGGTTTCTTCATGCAAGTGACATGTGATAGGAAAGAGGAAGTGGCCTCAAGTTGCACCATGGGCAGTTCAAATTAGACATCGGGAAAAATTTCTTCACCAAAAGGGTTATCAGGCACTGGCACAGCTTCCCAAAGAGGTGGTCACTTTTATTGAGTCACTGTCCCTGGAGGTGTTTAAAAGATGGGTAGATGAAGTGCTCAGGGGTATGGTTTAGTAGTGGACAGGTATGGTTGGACTTGATCTCAGTAGTCTTTTCCAACCAAGCAATTCTGTGATTACAGTATTTCCAAGTTATGATGAGTTGGGGAGGAAGACTGGGGTGTTGAAGTGACTTATGCTTCTTTTTATTAATTTTGAGATACTTAACCGACACGCATTGCCTGTTCTTAGCCCTGCCCCTGGGCAGGGTCCTATCAAATTGGTTACTCACAAAATATATGCTTGTCTGTGACTTGTTCATAAGAGTCTCTCATGTTATGCGGGAACTTAGATGAGGTCATTGTACCTGTCTCTCTTGGGCTTTATGTTTATGAATAAACTTTAAATGATGCAAGTTACCCCAGGGAAACAAATTGGTCTGATACTTCAATTGTTGAGAATGCAGGCTCTGAAGAACTACTGCAACACAAAAAAATGGTGTTATAAAATGTGAGACAAACCCAGTTTAGTTTCCCTTGTAAATCCAAGAGAAATACCAACACTAATGACACAAAAAATGAAACATGTCCAATTTTATTATTTCAGAGTGTCCCTGTAGAGTGGCAAACTAAGTAATTTTGTTTGTTTTAGAATTATTAAATTATAAGAATGTCAATCTTTTTTCATCAGTTCTTGTTGTACAAAGAAATTTATTAAGCAAGGGATAGATGTGGAATCTTTGACATGACTAGAATGCGTGGGATTTTTTGATACAAGCTTTTTTAACAGGTAGGATCCTGGAAATGCTTGGATATTGAGTTTACATTCATTTCAGGACACTAAGACAAATTCCTCCTTCGTGATAGCTTTATGCTCTGTAGAAAAGTTAATTCCACTGAATTCAAGTCACTTGAACAGAGCCAATTGATCTGGTTAAAGCTTTTTTTGGCTTAAAGGGGAAGTATCATGACAGTTTCAATTGAGAACTAGTTATTAAACAAGCTATGTTTCACTTTCTATTGACTGAATGTGCATGAGTATTCCTAGATGTATCCTCTGCTCTGTAGAGGATGTCATACCATTTTAAATTTTACATTGCACTGCATTAATAGACCTGAGCTGTCAGTAAAGAACTAGTTCTGTTTATATTAATGACACCAGGAATTACATTAGTTTCATTATTTTAGCAGTCTTTTTCGAGACAGGTGTGAAACAGTAAGTGTTGAAAAGATTCCTTGTGACTACAACCACCTGAAAAAGCTATATTTTGCAGCAAATTTTCCACGTTGTTTTTGAGAAGATTTTAAGAGGAGCTCAACATAGTGAGCACTGAGAACACTTACTGAAGTGTGACTAATCTGTGTTGAATTTAGTGGCGTTGCAACAACTTTATTCTCATAGGCTTAATACAAGGTTCACAGGGGCTCAGTGAGGCAGCTGGGAAAAGAGCTATGTTCTCTTCAGCACACCATGTTGTCATAAGCTTAATCTTACTGATTTTTTTCAGCCACTCTTAACTGAAATGGATACGATTTCTTCCATGAGGAAGACAAAGTTCAGATCATTTATAATTATGGAACTCTTTCTTTTAACAGATCCTAAGTGCTTACTTTCTCCAAGTTTGTGTCTTCTTTCTCTGTTTTGGCAGGTGCACAGCCTGGTGCATATGCATTCTTTCAAAGTCTGACTTTTATCTGCTCTGGCTGAGATCCACATTTTTAACTGCAAGTTTATACAGTGTATTCTGTAAACCATTGGTCATCTAATTGAAGTCTAGTTAAGAAGATGTTGATATCCATGCTTCCTCATGATACCAAAGATGCTACATATCATGCTGAACTCAATAAGCATTACTGCTTGTTATCTCAAATTCCAGAACTAAGAAAAGAGCTATGAAATCAAAAGCATACATTGTTAAAAGGGAATGTGTGTCAGGTCATGAAGAAAGACTGTTTTAACCAACCGTAATTTTACAAAGTGCGTTGCTTCCCAGGATTTGGAGTTGTGAATTTTTTTGTGGTTTATCAGAACACTGGCACCTGCTAACTTGAGAGGTGAAGAGCCTTGTCTACATTCAGAAAAAATATGCTGGTATAATTATATCAAAACAAAGCCTGTACTGGCGTACTAGTTAAATGTGGAGAAAGATTACATTTCTTAATACAAATGTAAGTGTCTACAAAGATAAGCAGCCTTGTAGCTACGCTGGTGTGAGAATCCTTCCACTCCACAGAGGCCATAAAGGCTCTGCTTTGAAACCATGTGGTTTGTATATGGAAAGTCAAAATGCCGTCTGGGGAGGGTCCAGCAGAAGATCTGTTCCTGTGGTCTGTTTTGAGTGGACAAACCAGGGTTCAGCAACTTATTTCTGTCCCTTTGTCCTTATAGGTCTTGAATGTGGATCATCAGTGTCATGTGTTGCTGACACTGCAGAACATGAAAGGACATATCCTGCCTTTAGTTAGCTCTGACCCAAACGCAACACAGCAGAAAATAAAGAAAGTTAGTACAAATGGAAATATTGCGCCCATGATTACACTTGGTAAGAGAAATATTCCCTCCTGAGCTCCTGTTCTAAAGCTGGTGGAGGTCTGTGGAAGGTATTATAAATATTCCTGTGGATCTGTAGGGTCACTGTCCTACTGAAGGGAATACATAAGGACTGAGGAGGAAGAGTGAGAGGAATTTCAGTGTCTTCCCCTAGTGCTGCTTTAAGGTCACAGCTATTTCCTCTTGGAAAGCACAGTTCTGCCTTCACAGGGTTCTGCTTTAGTCCCAGTAACTTTCATGAAAATGTGATTAAGCTACACATAAATTGTTTATTTACCACTTCTGCCAAGACGTCCCAGACTGTAGGAGTTCAGATATTTTCTATCCATCTCAAACCCTTTTGCTAGTGTTCAATCGGTGAAAAGTTATGTCTCTCTGTGAGCCAAAGCAGATCCTGCTTTCTCTTCTAGAAGCAATGGTTCTTTGAAGTTTGTAACTGTAAAAATGTGCATACATTAGTAGTAGGCTGTTGTCTCTGTGTACACTGAGTTCTGTTAGAAAAGCATTCTTGTTTTTACGGAAGCTTAAAATGCTGTAAAGAAAGGAGTAATATGCTTTCAGATATTTGCAGTAAAACTGTGCTTATAATTTATATGTTTAGCTGATCTTCCCCTTCAGCTATAGAATCACAGAATGGTTTGGGTTCAAAGGGACATTTGAAGTCATCTAGTTCAACCCCCCTGCAATGCTTAGGGATGTTCTTGACTAGATCAGGTTACTCAGAGACCCGTCCAACCTGACCATGAATGTTTCCAGGGAAGGGGCTTCTACTACCTCTCTGGACATCCTTTTCTGGTGTTTCACCACCCATATTATAAAAAACTTCTTCCCTATATCTCGTGTAAATCTACCCTCTTTTATTTTAAAACCGTTACCTCTATCTTGTTGCAACAGGGCCTGCTAAAAAGTTTGTCCTCGTTGTTCTTATAGACCCCCTTTAAGTATTGAAATGCTACAATAAGATCTCCCCAGAGCCTTCTCTTCTCCAGGCTAAACAACACCTACTGATACATCTACATGTAACCCACAGCCTTCTGTGCCAATGTCTTCCATGAGGAATAGAAGAACTATAAATTTTTCTTATCTCAGCAGGTTATTTTTCAAAGTCTAATCAGCCTGGAGAACTGGAGTTTGCAAAAACATTTCCTTCACAGTTTATATTAAAGTCATTAGAAGTGTGTATCAGGAGCATTGCATGTTGAGGGCAGAGAATGATGGAGAAATGGTTTAGACTCCTCTGATCTAACAGAAAAGAAGCCTTGGGGCAAGGTAGCATGTCATTTTATTACTAAGAAGTATCCCAGAAAACTCACCCAGTCTAGTTTTAGGCTCTTATTAGAGATCAAGTAAGTCTTTAAGGGAGTTACAACATTTGGAGATATATGAACTGTAACATACTCTTCTACAAGGCCGTTTTCCCCTGGTTTATTATATTACCAAAATATTCTCTTTTCTTCCTGAGATCCAATGGTTATTAGGAATTCTGTGGAGAATCACAGGGTGTTCTCACTGTGGCCTGGCAAGACTCTTCTACTTGAGCTTCACCTTGTATTTTGGTAATCAAATAAGGGAGTAATCTGGGTTGAATATTACTTCTCAAAAAGAAAGCAAAGTTGCCATTTTAGAAAGACTGTAACTTTTGAAGAGGAACTCTGTAGTTTACCAACTCCTTGACTTGCCGATCTTTGAATGATATGGAGAAACTCATATTATGAATAGTTTCCAGATCAGATTTTTTATTGGCTAAGCTTTAAAATTTTAACACATTCTCTTGGAATTTGAGTGTGGGTGTTAGTATAAATTGTCAGCTTTTCACAACTGCATCTGCTTTGTACTGGCTGACTCAGATCTGTTCTGTATGATGTGTAGTTCACCTGTTTTCACATCAGTGATTCAAGGTGTTGCCAACATTTGTGTTCTCTAGATCAGTTTGTGCCTTTCAGAAGGCTTTGAGGGGAAGGAAAAAAAAACAGAATTTTGTAATCCTTTCCTTGTGTCTAGAAGTTTGAAAAGTAACATTTGACCAGCTCTAGAGATGCAACTCTGACACATTTGGGAATCACAAAAACCATTTGCCTCCTAGTAAGAGAGTGAAAAATAAATACATTCAGCCCTAAGTGAGCTGTCACATCTGGAATGAATCATTGAAATAAAACAGCATATTCCTCTGCATTTTTTTTATCCCTGAGTATAAGTTGTTGGCTTAACCAAAACTGAAACTGTTACTTCTGATTTCCACATATTCAACCTGGAAACATAGGAAAGTTCATTATTCACACAAAGGTGTGTTCCTTTTCAGTGGCAGCCAGTATACTTTTGTGTTTTTTAAGAAATGGGAGGGAGCATAAACTTTAAATCACGAATTTCAGATGGTGAAGCTGAGAGCTATGGCTGGAGAAAAATAATGGAAAGTACATTTGTTATTTGGAAAAACCTAGGGCACTCAGTCTGCATCAGTTCATTTCACAGGGACTTGTTAAATACTTGGTGATTTTGAAAGATCAGCCTAATTGCTTAGTACTTGAAATCAAGATTTAGACGTATAACTCTAGGCTTCTGATTTTCTAAACCATAGTCTAAAGTTGGTATGTGCAGTTTAAGGAGAAGATATTCATGGTTAATCATAGATTTAAAAGATCAAATTGTTAGGAATTACAGAAATCCTACTTTGAACGCCATCTGCTGTACAGAACGTTATGTATATTAACAGAAAACAAGGCTCAAAAAATGTTACTGCAGATGAAGTGGGTTTTGTTTTCTGTAAAAGTGCAAGCATATCCACCTTTTTTATTGTATGAATAGGCTAATACCTTCTTGGAATTTTCAGTGTATGTAACTGTAAATACGTTTTATATACCATTAAAAAAAACACATAAAATCTCTATTTGTTTGACCTAGAAAGGTTTTGGCTGCCTCTATGTAGATTCTTCAAACACTTCAGGAGCAGTGTTCGTATGTGTATCAGACAATCAGCACATTAGGGTCTAGGATAAGAATTTCTAGGGTTGCCTTCATATTTAGACAAAAGATCTGGGTGGCAATTCTGCAGTCTTACCTTCATTTGCTGACTTCTGGGATCATCCGTCTGGGCCTGACTGCATTCAAAAGAGAAACCAAATGAGGTGTAGCCATTGAAAAATCTTGAATTACCCATGGGATGACAGACTTGGCTTCTACATCTCCCAGACATTGCCCAGCTATATCAAATGGCCTCTTTTTTTTTTCTTCTTTTTTCCTTCTTTTTCTTCACATGCCACTCATCACCTCCCCACCAAAGGTGTCTGGTTTATATGGATGTGCTCTGCTAGCTGCTTCTATCCAGCAGTGTTTGGACTAGCAGTGTGTTTGACAGCAGGCACACGTTGGCTTGAGTTTTAAGAAACAAAACATGTGTCCTCTAAAATTAAAATGACAAATGATCTGCAAAGTGCACTGAAGGTATGTATAGTATGTGTGTCACAGCATATATTTCTTATATGAATTTTTTAAATCATAGAAGAGGTTTTATGAAAGTGCTAGTGATTATAGTATTTTAGTTTACTAGATTAGGTCTCTCTATTTAATCCTACACCTAACTGGTGAATTTCTATATTCCCACTCCCAGTTCTTTGGTGGAATTATCATTGAACAACTCTTTAGCTACAGAGAGATGATTTTTTTTTCCCAGGCCTTTGTGTTTCCTGAGTGTATTCCTAGGTCCTTCACTATCAAAATTCTGACATAAACACTTATCAAAGTCAAAAATACCGTGAAGATTTTTCTTAAATGTATCTTTTTTTTTTATTTTTAACAAACCAGTATTGAAGAACCACTTTGTTTGGATTAAATGTATATTTTTGTGTGAATTGAAAAGCATGAATGGTACATACATATGCAAACTTTGGATGGCTTTCTGAGAGCTCTCAATATTAGTTTGTGCTATTGCTGAACTTCACTGTAATTACTGAGGAAAAAAAAAAGTGAGGGAAAAGCTAAGCGCTCTTTAACTCAATTTTATTTAGTGGTGCTCTTGCATAATGTCACATTATGTCCAGGTGGTAAGGATATCAGAGGTTCTGCCTTCCTCTTGCAATGTATGTGTCTGAAGATTTTTCACTTAAATACACAGTGATGGTTAGTGCAGTAAATGAATCTCAGATATTTTCATTTGGGATTATTTGATTCCCTTCTGTAATGTAACCTAATCAAAAGAGAAGACGAACTTTTTGGCAGTTTTCCAAGTATGTTGTGAAAATAAAGGGTAGAATTGTAATGTTTCAGTAATAGAAACACAAAAATTGATGACATGCTTTACTGAAGCTGTCAGCTTGATTGTTTAAAAGAAGCACATGTGCTTAACCCCACAGCAGCCTCTGTAAATGTGACATGATGTACATAGCGGTCCTAAAACTTCTTAAAAGTTGCTGGAATTTAAGCATTTAGATGGTCTGAGGGGTTTCTCTGAGATGTAGTGTCTAGTAACAATCCCCACAGAGCTGACTTGGCTACTAGGCTAGAACAGCTGGAGAATAGGGTGCTCCACACATTTTATCTACCACTGATCTGACAGCATTGCTAGTAAACACTCTGCGTGAGTTCTCCAGAACTTCAAAATCTTAACCCTGTCAGGAGGCTCTTTGGGGTTTACTCTGTATTAAACGCAGGAGTGTTGCCAAGAGAGTGTCCAGCTGCTCAAGCAGGTAGTTTATGTGCTAATTCTGAGATCGGATCATGCTCTAGCCAAGAAATAAGAGCAGTATATGCTATTTTACAAGGGGAAAGTAGCACTTTATATATGAGATGTATTTCTAAGCAGCTATCGGCTACAGGCATTGTCTGACAAGTTTAGAGGCTCAACGAAACAACTCATGGGCTTCTCCAAGAGGAACAAGTTGGTACCAGCCAAGAAAGAATAAGATATTCCTTAAGCTCTCTTGCAAGCATATCTTGAATTTCCTCTAGGATGGGCAGGGGGGTGGAGGAGGGAGAAGTTTTTTTGACCTGTCCATGTTCCATCCAAGCAAGCCTTGGCTTTGGTTTGGTTTTTGTGCAGAGTAGTGAATGCTCATAATCTGGTATGGTTCAAGTATACAGTAACATCTGAATACCCTGCAGGAGG
Source organism: Tapera naevia (assembly GCA_033556795.1). Lineage (NCBI taxonomy): Eukaryota > Metazoa > Chordata > Aves > Cuculiformes > Neomorphidae > Tapera > Tapera naevia. The sequence continues at coordinate 11,870,059 of JAUMJJ010000194.1, read as the reverse complement.
ACCTCTTTGTAGCACGTTATCATAGGCTTATTTTTTAGATGACAGGAGACCCAGTAGACTTCTAATCTTTATTTTATTCGATTACTATCCTGGAAGTCCAGTCTGAAGAATTGGTTTGATCTCAAGAGGCTAGGATATATATGGGAGCAGGAACTGCAAATTCTAATCAGATCTCAAGTTCAAGCTGTTTCTGATATTTGAACTATATTTAAAGATACAGCTCCTTGCTACCACCCCCCAAACTTCTCTTTTGAGTCTCTCTCCCTTTCCACCCCCACTCATTTGTTTTGTGCATTGCATGCTTCTGCCAAAGAGCATTCTCTTCTCCAGTGCCTTACCTGGAAAACACTATAATTCAGTTTCTTGTTTGTGACCTGTTTGCCTATGAATTGCTGTTTAAAACAAGGTTGTGCAACAATGCAGCGATGCTCAGGGCAGTGGGACTTCAGTAAGCAGGGTCCCTTCTGATTAAGTTAAGTGGTGCAGGGTCTAGAAAACAAACATCGAATGATCAGAGAACCAGCAAACATCTGTTCTAGGAATGTTGTTCTTTCCTTATCCCAAAACAAAACTGTTATCTTCTCTTTGGGGCTAGTGATTTAGTTAGGTTAATGCAATTAAAAGTAAGTGTATAAACAAGCCTTCTGAATATTGCTAGAGCAGTGCTGACCTTTGCAAGAATGCAAGGTCCCTGTAACTCTCAGTACTTACAATCTCTGCAGAGGCTCCCCGAGATACATGGTTAAGTGTTTACTGCTGCAGGAGGGGAGCACATGGTGTGACCCTGTCCTGTGCTGCCATAATTTCGCAAGAGGTGAAATGGCCTTTTTAGTATCTCTTTATGCACACTGAAGGTTTACATTTGGTGTCTGTATTCTGCCCTCCGGCCATCTGAGAGCAAGCCTCTGCCACTCGCATAAAGCAGCCTCCGGCGGCTCTCACCCCTTCAAAGGGAAGAGTATAATTAATAAGCGGTGAAGTTTAACGGGCAAAGAGAGCGGTGAAGCGCTCAGGTCTGCCCCAAGGGCGGGCGGCGAGAAATCCGGGCGAACAAAGGCGGGGGAGCCCCAGGGCCCCAACCTGTCGGTGCCCCCTGCGCAGCCAGTTGGGAGCCGGGGCCCGGCAGCCCCCGCTGCCCGGGGTGCTGGGGGCGGCTCCGCGTGGCAGGGAGCGGCGAAGGACGCTGTCACCTGCCATGGGGGTTTGCTGCTGCAAAGGCTGCGGTGGGGAGCCCGGAGGTAACGCACTGTCCCCACAAAGGTGACAGGGAAGCCGAGGCGCCGGCCCTTCTCCTTCCCCTCCTTGTGCCCCTTCCTGACGGCGCGGCTCTGTCCCGGGCGGCTCCGGCGGGGCGGGCGGAGGTGCGGGCTGGCAGGCGCGGGGAGCGCGGCTCTGTCCCCGGGCGGGCGGAGGTGCGGGCTGGCAGGCGCGGGGAGCGCGGCTCTGTCCCCGGGCGGGCGGAGGTGCGGGCTGGCAGGCGCGGGGAGCGCGGCTCTGTCCCCGGGCGGGCGGAGGTGCGGGCTGGCAGGCGCGGGGAGCGCGGCTCTGTCCCCGGGCGGGCGGAGGTGCGGGCTGGCAGGCGCGGGGAGCGCGGCTCTGTGCCCGGGCGGGCGGAGGTGCGGGCTGGCAGGCGCGGGGAGCGCGGCTCTGTCCCCGGGCGGGCGGAGGTGCGGGCTGGCAGGCGCGGGGAGCGCGGCTCTGTCGCGGGGCGGCCGTCGGAACGGCTCTTGCTGGAACGGGGCAAAGTGGAATGGGAAACGAAGCCGTTTTCCCCTGTGTTCAGCACTCAGTCTCTAGTCCTTCCGAAGGTGCCATCACTTTTTTCGTGGTTCAGTTAAAAACAAAAAAAACCACCAAACCCTAAAAACTCTCTCTGGGTATGACCTTACGTTTACTGCACAAGTCATCGCTGCTGCTTTTTCTCCGTTAACAAGTGAAGTTTGGTGGGAGGGGGAGTGGTTGTTTCTTTTTCAGAAAGGTTGTTAATGTTGCAAAAGGATTGGCTGACAGAGTCTTTTCTCATCCTTGATGGACTTCAGTACTCTCTGACGGGTCAAGGTCCCAGGAATCTCGAAGAAGCTGGTACAGGACAGAGAGGCAGTGTCTCTGACCCACGTAAGGCAGTTGTATTTCTCCTGTCTCAATATGGATTATCGGTTGCTCCCAAGGAGGGTCCTACATGGGTTTACCTGTTGAGACCAGCCCCCGCCATCCTGTTTGCTTTGGTGAAAGTCTGTACTTTGGATTTAGGAGCCCTAAGAACAGGTAAACTGTGAGCATCTTCAGCAGTGTTTGTGTGGAATGGCACTGAGGGAATAGTGGGGCAGCTGAGTTTCACTGTGCTTGCTGTCAATGAACAAGCGGTAATAAGAACACCAGTCCTAAAGAGAAGTTACCTTTTTTTTTAGTAGAAGTTGATTTCCTTTTAAGATGATGTTCAAAAAAAATTAATGTGCTTGAGGCTCATAAAATGAATTTTTAAATGTCTTAACTTTTTGGCAGCTGAAAAGAATTCACTTTAAGTAATCAAAAATACTCTGAAGCTTGAGTCCTGAGAAAACAGAACTGTAATGGGATACAACTTTGCAGAATAAGAAATGTGTGAACAAAACCAGAAATGGGGCTACTGAGATTCGGCAGAAGCAGTGGATCATTGCTTGTGTGTGGAGGATAGTTGTACAGAAACTTTTAATGTTTAACTATATCAGCTGAGAAGCTTAAGCAGTTCTTTCCTTTGTGAAGAACCTCAGTGCCCTTTCAATGAACTGCCTTTAATAGATTAAACTGCCTGTTGTGCTTAATCTGTACACAACTGAAACTAACACCTGAAGTTTTGATAACATCTGCTGTATACACAACCTCTGGCTTGTATTTACTGTCAACAGAGTCTTGTTACTTGTTGATTTAATTTCAGGCTCTCATAGTGAGAAATCTCATAAAGGCAGCATGGACCCCTGCAGTGACATTGCTTCTCCTGTTACCACATCACTCACTTGTAACAGAAAAACTTCCTAAGCTGCGTGAAATAGGATGTGGTCTCTCCTTCAATTCGTTTTATATCCTCTGTTATCTTTTTTCCCTAAATACAGCGTCCTTCTATACACAAGGGCTTTCAGCCTGTCATCCTACCACAGGCAGAACTTGCATTTATTGTTGTTGAGACTTGATGAAGTGTACAAACCAGCTGTCTTTTTGTTACATGTGCTGTGGAAAAGGCTTCTTTAAGCTAACATTGCTAATTCTTTTCCAAGGGGTTAATTTATTTAAGTCAGCATTTTAATAAAATAAAAAAAAAAAACGTTGTAGAGGTCTGTATCTAGAGAATACCTAGGTGTTCTCCATCCAAGGATTTATAAGCCTTTCTGAACTCATTTGGCTTTTATCTAGAATGCATATGGGGGTCTCTATGAGTGGGTTTTCAAGAGAATTGAATGAAAAAAATACATATGAAAAAAACCTACAGTAGGCAAACTGAGGCATAGAATATAAGGTAACTGATCAAGAAGCCAGCTGAAGACTTGGTGGATACAGGTTTCAGACTGCTAGAAAATTGGCCTTTTTTTACAGGCCATCCTGTTATTGTAGAAATATCAACTGCCCAGATGCTGGTTAGATACTGTTTGGTATTTAATGCTTATTAGTATGCTGAGCTTAGAGGTTCTCTGACCCATGCAACCTTATCTATTTGTAATTTTCTCAACCTTCACCATGAAGTTTTGGCCTGGAGATACAGTTTATTGCAGGGGTGTCAAACTTACGACCTGTGGGTCGAATCTGGCCCTCCACCTTGTTTTATCCAGCCTGGCACCTTGTTTCTACCCGGCAGCAGTGCTGACCTCCTTGCCCCTACGCTCCTGCCAGCGCTCCTGGTCACGTGTGCAGCGTGTGACATGCGTTATGCTGCAGGAGCAGGAGAACGACAGGAGCCGGGAGTTTGACAACACTGTTTTAGTGTATTAAGCATTGGTAGAAAGGGTTCATATTCTTCAAATCACACTCCAGCTAACCAGGTCCACTGATTAGTTTCCGTATGTAGAAGCAGCCTTTTAGGTTTTTTGGGTTTCGTTTGACAGCCTGAGCTATCCAGCCTTGAGGGCTCATGCTTGCAGCATGTCACAGCTATGGCAGGAATTGAGTTTTCATGGAATACTGACACTTTTTTTCTAACCATGGTCTTTACCTAAACATCCACAAAGGTTCAGAAGCACAGCAAGTAGTTGTTGCTCACACAATACGTGTGAAAATCATTATCAGGGGATTTTGTTTTGAATTTAGAATACTACATTGTTATATCTAGAGAAATATCAGTGTGCTAGATGTGGACATGTTTTATTGGGCTTGCTGACTGAAACATTTGAAATAACTTCCTAGAGCTTTGTGTTGGTAGTTGCATCTTGTGTGGTATTAGTCATTTATATGTTGTATTTCTGCAGTGCCAACAAGCAATAAGCAGAGACCGAAGCCCGAGTAAAGTCTCCTGTGCTCAGACCAAATTACACGCACATAGACCATCTCGGACAGATGACACGGAGCAGGGTCTTAAACTTCTAATGAAAGATTCCACAGCACAAATCAGTTTTCTATTCAGCTTCTTCAGGCAGCACTAATAGCAGAATTTATCTCCTAAAGCCTATGCGTATCTTTTGTTAAGTTTTATTTCTCAGTGACATCCTCTAACATACTATGAGACTATCCAAAGTCTTCACTTCAGTCTCTATGGATTAAGCAAACCCACTATTTTTCCTTCTTTCCTATGAGATTAATGCTAAATCTGTCATTCTTACCCAATCCTCTGTGTTATGTCTGTCCATGCCTCTGGTTTCCAAGCCTGACCTGCCATGCTAGGTGAACAGAGGATAGAGAAGACTGCAGAAAATATGCTGGTTCTGTTAATAAAATTCAGAATGACTTGCAGTTCTGTAACAGTTACATTATTTGGTTTGCGGTTCATCCTACTGAAAAGCTAAACAAGGCAAGCCTTTCTTTCCCTCTTCATTATCTTCATTTTATGGCACAAGGAAGGAAAGTGACTTGGCAAATGTTACACAGCAGATACTGGGAAGAATGAGGAAAATAAAGTCTTGTTTCCTGAAGCAAGTATTGAGGATAGTTTGCTGTTTGTTCTGTTGCATTCCTGTATGCTTTTAAAAGCTGTTTTGAGTCAGCCTGCTATGACTCTGGGGTAGAATTTTAAGTAACTCAAAAATACACATTTTCATTGCAGACATGGAATTTATTATTTAATCTGTGTAGAAACATTTTACTTCACATTAAAGACAGTTAATGCTTTTGGATTTGTCTTTAAAATGTTAAGTAGTCTGAACTTTTTTTAGAAACTCAATTATTTCATTTGGATTTGAAAAATGAATGTTGTTATACTGTCCTAATCTCCCTTAATGCAAAGCCCTTGATTAAAAAACTGCTGAAACTTAAGCATAGAATTATATTATGATTTGGGATAGAAGGGACCTTAAATATCATGTAATTCCACACCTCTACCATGGACATGGACACCTTCCACTGGATCAACTTGGTCTGTCACTTATAATTTTGTCCTGGATATGAAGAAGTCAGTGAAACAGTAAAGTTGGGAAAATATTTGCTATGCAGCATCTGGGTTGCTTTTGCTAAAGGAAAGATTCACCAGACAGTAGTCTTGAGGCCTAAAATTACATTTTAAACAAGGGGTGGAGGCTTATGTTGTGTGCTGATCACAGCAGTTCCACTGTGTTTCGTGCTGCTGAAATTTCCAGTACCCTGCACACTCTCTTAATGAGTTTCTCATCCATTGGAGGTCAAAGCAGGTTAGATAATTCATGTCCATTCTTTTCTCCAGCCTATGCATCCAATTGGGTCTGGGGCATTTCTGTTGCTATGTTGATAAGTAATAGTTTTCTTGAAAGCAAATACAGGTAAATAATTAGCTATTGTTGATTGGAATTATGCAGAACTTGTTCAGCAAATGAGGTGTCTGGATTTTCTAACCAGTGTATGATGTGGAGAAGAACCCTCTGCAGAAATATGTGAGGACTAAGCAAAGAGATATTATTTGGGAAAGCATGGTGATTAGAAGCTGGCATAGCAGACTTTCTTTTGTCTTTCTCCCTCTCCTCTTCCTCCGTAACAATTTAATAACAAAAAATAGAACCGTAATTGGTGTGCGAATCACAAGTCTCAGACTGAAATGGCAGTAATGGTACCTGTGTTTGGGGACCTGAACCTGCTGGTAGAGCAGTTACAGGCTGTGCTGAGGAAGGTTTGGCACCGATGAGATTCCCTCCCACTTTGTGGAAAAGCGTAGGGTGAAAAAACTAATCTTTATTCCCCAAACAAGCAAGCTGTGAGTGACCTTGGGAGCAGGGAAGATCTTACCTGTGCAGGTTAAAATGTTGCTGAGGGTGTATTGGTAGTGTCTCGCCTGCTGCTTCTCTCAAGACATCCTGTGAAAAGACCTCCAAGCTTGATGTATTCCACTGACTCCTGCAGGTATCAGTCAACAGAGAAGATTGTACATAACAGCCTTGTTGCTGTTGCAGCCTGTGAATGACAGTTTTGTTGAAACTTTTTGGACACGCTTGCTGATGTGAAGGGGTTAATGCTTCAATTTCATATGTTGGAAACAGCTGTTCTTGTTACCTACTGCTTTTCTTGTAATTAATATTTGATTCTTTGTTCAAATATTAACCCTGGATGCCTTGCATCTGTTGTAGGTGACCGCAGGGTTGTGAGCAGCTGCTATAAGCAAAAGGGTCTTTCAGATCAGTTACTGACACACACAGTGCTTAGGGATGCAACTGATGTAGCAAAACATAAACAAATTCTCTGTTGAATGTTTATTGAAATAATAAACAATGCTAATTTGTTAGTTTTAATTTATTCACAGGGAGTATAATGTTAGCAGTGTTAGCAAGTATAAATCTAACAACAAAATCAGGCAACAGCATTTTTAAGTAATAATAATAACTAAGACTTTGAGACCTGTTGTTTCAACCTGCATAAATTTGTCTCATGGCGTAATCCAGGTGGGTTATATGGCAATTCATTCCATATAAGAATGAATGTTGCTTTAAAAGGGGCACACTCTTCCACCTTCTCTAACCGTTTTTCATAAGGATTGCTTTTCCAGTATTTGAATAGAGTAGGACTTAAGTCAATGCTTTTTTGCATTGCTAATATTTGGTTTATCCAAGAAATTTGGAGCAAATGCAACTACAAATCCTCTGTGATTCAACAGCTTTTTGGGCCTGGGATACTTGAATCAGCACTGTGTAACAACGTGGTAGGCCATGTTCCAACAAATCTATGTTTTAAAGCATAAAACTAACTATTAAAGTGAGCACAAGGGGAGAATGTAGTATGATAAGTCTAATAATTATTTTGCCTTTTTAAGTACTATAGAAAAAGTTCAGGATCTGTTCTGATCTGTGTTTGGGATACTTTGCAGTATCACCAATGTGGGTGCCTCCATAGCTGCATTTTCTGTTCTAAAATTCGTATATCCTACATGAGAACATGGTCTGGAATTTGCCATAGCTTGACCCTCTAACCAGGACTGTCCTCTTGCTCTTATAGGTATTTCTTGTCTTAAAAATTTGGTAGTAACAAGAGGGAGATCACAGAGTGCTTATCTGTGGCAGAGGCTTTGACAATAGCTGTAAGTGATTTGAGTAAGCTTCTGGGAGGACCAGGTCCTGTAACAGCAAAGCTGATGAATTTCAGTACTGCTTTGGGAGCAGCTGGGGTTGCAGGAGATGCTCTCTACCCTCCCACAGCCTTTGCAGCAAAAATGTTCTCTGTAAACTTTCAAAATGCGGTAACATCTGAGTAGAAATGGATATTCAGTCATGCTATGTTGGCAGCTTTAATGAACTGAGCAAGTGAATCTGGCAGGGACTTGAGAAATTAATGAGATGAGCTATTTGAAAGTCTTCTTTTAAATTAACTCAGTTCTAACAAATCTATAAAAAGGCCATTATACTCCAATTGGGAAGTGTAATGTATGTGCCAGTTCATTAATAATCTGTGACACTGAGCTAGCAGTTGGGGCCTCCACAGTACCCAGGAGTATGAGGTACAACTCTTGCTTCCCACTAATTTCAGATAAGGCTTCTCTTGTCCATGTGTCCTTGTAGGAGGACCAACTGTGAATTTGATGATTTACTGTGAGTTGACTGTTACCAGCTAAGTGGATTGGACTCTATGACTGATATCATGAGGAAGAGAGAAAAAATGCTTATATGAAGAAGGGAAGAGGGGTTTGACCCAAACCTTGTTTCAAGTTTTGTTGTTGGATGAGAAGCAGGAACACTTCCCCAGTGTGAATGGCTATGGCAGTATCCTAGCAGTACCTCTGATGGGATAGCCTTGTCTCCCAGCAGCTTTTGTTTATCAAAACATAAATCAGCAGTGCAGTTGGTAGAGGAAGTCATTAGGTTATCTCCGTAAGCTGTAAAATCTTTTCTACTGACCATACTGTTTTTATGAGGTTGCTGGGATGTGCAGTGACTCCTTAGTGAACTGCTGGCATTAGAATAAATACTGAAAAGTAACATGTATTACCATGGCCTTCTCAACTATGTTCTTACTGTGGATGAAGACTAGAATATAAAGGGTCCAGTGATTAGAGCAGTTCGTACCCTGCTCCGCCTCACTCATGGTTCTGACCCCAAACCACTTGCTTAGACCTGTAAGACCTCAGTTCTTTATTTGTGAAAGACACATAAAAATGTCTGGGACTGAGACTGAACATTAAATTTTGTGATATTCTCAGATACTATCATAATGAGAACTACATTATTGTCATGAGTCTATGAGACTGAATGTTGTATGAGTAAATGTGTTACGGCATGACAGACAAATAACATGTAAAAAATATAATAACATACCAGCAACTGCTCATTTCAGCAATGGTAGGCAATATATTTTTTTTACTTTTTTTTTTTGCAAAGTGTTGTGGTTATAAATGCAATCATGCTATTCTGCACCCCATCTTCGACCATTATAATTCTTTGTAAAGTTCACTGTGGAGATGAAAGCTTTCTACAATTATGTGTCATCCAAGGGAAATTTGTATTAAATATTGAAAGCTTTTGAAAAAAATCAAAGTAAACACTGGAGAGCAGAATAAGGATAAAATATTTCTTTTTCTTGTTACCAGTATTCTTCTGAACTTTTTTGAATGATGGCAAGAAATTCTCTTATTTTAGAGAAGTTTCTTTGACTTTTTTTATTAAGCGTTGGTAAGATTTGATAATTATGTCTTGTGAAAATAGTTCTTATAGTCAGTCCTGTCCTCCTCTCCCAAGTGCCAACATAATAAATGACTATGTTTATTCACTTTTGGTAAGATATACCATCTACACTTGCTTATATATAGCAAATACTGAGAAAATAAGTCAGTTTCAGAGGTCTGCCCATATAAAGTTTCTTGGAATTTCATTGATAGATATGTTAAACATTTGAAAATACTACTGAAGGCATGATGAGTTGGTTATAGCTGGCTCAACACCAAGTCCTAAGAGTATTTCAGACATGTTTGAGACAACAGTTTTAATGTAGGTAATTGGAAATAGAAAAAAAATTACAAGAGGCTACAAACTGGCTTCTAAGTTATAGAAAAAGGATGTGAAACTTAAGCATCCATGCATGATTTTATTCCTTGCCTCATTGTTTTGAGTGATCTGCCAAAATCCAAGGCTTGAGGGTGGTTTTCATTATGTGAATTGGGTGTGTTGTTTAAGTAATCGCGTTTGTGTGCTTAAAAAGCCCAAAACCAAATCTGAACTCCTGAAGGAATTTCCTTAAATACAGCAAAAATTAACAACAGCAGGATCGTTTTCTACCCTGAAGTGTTCTATGTCTTATACTCTAGGGTGTTACATGCTCAAGAGGCTGTCTATCTGCTCACACTCATAATTACCATTAATTTTGCTGATTCTCTACATCCAGTGTATGCAGCCAACATCCAGCACCCTTCCTCGTTAACTTGTGAAAACCCTTATGCCATACTGATGAATTCAGGTCTGGCTATTTAGCTTGATGTTACATCTTCACACTTTCTAGCTGCATTTTTTGGCTGTGTTTTTTTTTTTTTTTTTTTTTTTATGCAGTCAGCACTAACTGCAGTTGCTTTTGGGATGGAGCCTTCCTTGTCCTGTGGCAATTGCTGTCCCAAGTAGCCCAGACTGCTCCCAGTGACACTCTTCAAGGTATTTCAGGACTCCAGTAGGAGCTAAGCAGAGAGCAGGGGTATGTCCGGTTTGCTTCCCACCAGAGTATGCTGCCTAAGATGCTTTCACCTAGAGTTTCTCTGGGTACAAAGGAAGTTGCTAGGATGAGAGGTAGAAAACCCTGGCTGCACGTTCCACTTCACCACTGTCTCTTCATGTTCTGTGAAGGCTGTTTTCCTTCCCTTAAGGAGGGCAGCATCTTCCTGAAGTTAAACCACTTAAATGCCTCTAAAAAGGTAGAATCAGGGACTTCTTTCCTATTGCCCAAAGTATGTAGGCCTTTTGTGTCTAGTGCTTGAAGTAAAGCTTTGATATAATCAGAATTTTGGCTTTCTGTGTGGGAAAATCTGTGTGTGCCTTGCTGATTAGCCCACTGGGTCAGACACCCCTCTAAAGTGAAAAGTCAGACTGAAAGATGGTGGGAGGGAGGGCTTTGGCTTCATCAATCCTTTTCTGTCTGCAGCTCTCAGGAATGCTGAGAAATCATATGCAGCATTGTTCCCCCCGGCATATTCTCATGTGCTTTGTCCAGCCTGGCTTTAAGCAATTCAAGTGACAGGCATCCAGCTCTCCCCTGGGAGGCAAAAAATAGTTTAAGCATCACTGTAGGGAGGAGAATGAGATTCCAAGGAAATGAGGGGAATCTGCTTGAAAATAGCAGCAATGTGAAGGGGCTCTTAGATGTTACAGTCAGGGGTTTACCAGTCTGAAACAGAGACACACTTGACCAGTTTTGTGCCTGCTGACAGTGGCATTGACTTAGAGCCTTACTAAACATTTCTGTTTTATGTTGTAATTGCTTCCTTTTTGATTCTGGATATCCAGTACTGGCTTGTGTTTGATGGAGAAAGACTTTAGTATAGGAGAAACGCACAAGGGAGAGTGAGAATTGAATTGTTCTCTTGAAGCAAAGGGACTAGACTAGTTGAGAGGCTTCTTAGCTGTTTGGTGGGCTGGAGAGGGTCCCTGAGCATGCTGGTGGTGAGATCCGTAGGACCAATTTATCATTGTTTATATTGGATTAGGTAAATCACATAATAGGGTTTTATGCTGCCACTTTATGCCTTGCATTGCCTGTGGGAGCAGACTGTGCCTGATTCAACATAAAATCTGAAAGAGAAGTTTACCCTTTCAAAAAATTTTAATACATCTGAATGTGGCAGACAGAATTGCCCCCCTTGTTGTGTACTGTGCAATAGGGAGTTTTCTGATATAATGTAAAATGCCCTAAAACTTGTTCTACTGCCTCACAGGACAGCAACCTTTTAGTCTGTTGGCATCACCCACTCCAGTCCACCATGGGTCATAGTGAGCGGGGTTACATTGAGCTGGCAACCAGTCGCCAGTGGGGTTCCACAGGGGCTCTTTAATGTCTTCATGAATGACCTGGAAGCAGGACTTGAGGGTTTACTGGCCAAGTTTGCTGATGACATGAAACTGGGGGAAGCTGTTGACTCTCTTGAGGGCAAAGAGCCCCTGCAGAGGGATCTGGACAGGTTGGAGAACTGGGCAATCGCCAACCACATGAAGTTTAAAAAGGGGCAAGTGCCAGGTTTTGCACCTGGGACATGACAACCCTGGATATAGGTACAGACTGGGGAGTAAGAGGCTGGAGAGCAGCCCTGTGGGAAGGGGCCTGGAGGTTTTGGTGGATGGCAAGTTGAACATGAGCCAACAGTGTGCCCTGGCAGCAAAGAGGGCCAACCGTGTCCTGGGGTGCATCAAGCATGGCATTGTCAGCCGGTCGAGGGAGGGTTTGTCCTGCTCTCTTCTGCACTGCTGTGGTCCCACCTTGAATATTGTGTTCAGTTTTGGGTGCCACACTATGAAAATGACATCGAACTACTGGAGAGTGTCCAGAGGAGGCCACAAAGCTCATGAAGAGTCTAGAGGAGAAATCATATGAGGAGAGGCTGAAGAGGAGAGGCTTGGTCTGTTCAACCTGGAGAAGAGGAGACTGAGGGGGGGCCTCATAGCCATTTACAGTTTCCTCACGAAGAAAGGAGGAGTAGCAGGCGCTGATCTCTCTTGTGGCCAATGTCAGGACTTGAGGGAATGGCAGGAAGATGTGACAGGGAAGGATTAGGCTAGACATTAGGAAAAGATTCTTCACCCAGAGGGTGGTGGAGCATTTAATCAGGCTCATCAGAGTCACAGCACCAAGCCTGACACTATTCAAGAAGCATTTGGACAATGCCCTCAGATACACAATGTGAATTTTAGGGTTGTCCCGTGCAGGGTTAAGAGTTTGACTTGATGATCCTTGTGGGTCCCTTCCAACTCAGGTGATTCTATGATAGACTACAAAGCCACCCATGTGAATTCATTTTCTTCTTAATTAATCAAGTCATTCCTCTCACTCACAGCATCCCAATAATTTATCCATACTAAGTTATTCTACCTGTAAGGCCCCCAAGCTGGTATTACTGGCATACTTGAATAGTCCAGGGAAGGCTTAAGAATTGTTTGGTTTTTTTTTTCTCTGATGCTGTAGGTTAAGTGGTTGATAATGTAGAATTGAACAATGAAGATTGGACTAGAGGAATACAAGTAAAACTTTGGAAGTTCAGAGTTTCTGCTGAACAGGTATAATCCAATTTCGCGATTTTGAAGCTGATTTACGCACCTTTCATATCCTGCTCTCAACACTCCTTTCTGATGTTCCTCCTGTTTTAGATAATTCATACTTGAAAAAATCTCTGAAGCAGTAGCCTTTCTCTGACAATGGCTAAAACAAAGCACGATCAAGCCTTGTTTTCACTGCAGTTCAGTTTCTCTGATCAGAACACTTGCTGAGTCGTTAATTATCAAATTATCTGAGTCTGTTTTCTTTTTCTGAGAATGCAGCAGTTGCTAGACCCAAGGTCTGATATTCTGTCTCTGACGGTGGCTGGTACCAGATATCTCTGAAGTGACTGGGCTCTGGAGCACCAGGTGGGAGCTGATCTACCCCTACACTAGATTTTATCTTGTCTTTAACAACTAGAGGTAATGTAGGCTCTGGAAAAGATGTTTCAATGTTTCTGCCAATTATCTGTTGTTATAGTGAAATAGTCATTCTGGATAGTCTTGCTAGAACTAGGAATGTACAGTACCTTTGAATCATTAATTTTGTGGAGTTTTTTAGTTTTTTTTTTCTTTTTGCTACCTCAGAAGATCTGTTTCCCTTACATGGTGGCAAAAGGGAAACACTACTCCTGTTTACTGAACTATCAGTTCTTCCACTGGACCTTCCTAGCTCCTCATAGAAGTTGTTAACTTTTTTTCTTTTGAAAGAACAATTCTCTTCTATATTGATCCAGCTAAGCTACAGTGAGTGTAAAAGCACTGGTATCTATTGCCTTTGGAGGCTGCTCTGCTGACCAGTGTTAACCTGTTGTTGCCTAGATGCAGCCTGGACATTTCTGGAAGTATAGGCAACTTCATCTCCTCTGGTTTTGTTAGCTGGAGTTCAGTAAAAATTGCTCCATTTCTGTAATTCAATTTTCTTTATTCTACAAAAGGAAAACTGAGGCAAAGACCAAGAATATAATTTTGCCAGCTGGGATTCAAGCCAGGGAGTGTGGTATCTCAGGTGCTTGTTTGTCAAAGAAAAGTCTGTTTATGAGACCTTGATCTGTTAGTTCAGCTAAATATGAAGTGTTAGATGATCTGAGAATGGATTAACTTTACTAACACTGAGCACCACCCAAATGTCATCACCTAATGTAGTTCAGATTCAGATCCCAGCAGGACCTATTTTGTTGTAAATAAAATAGGGGTGATTACTGCTGCTGGTGAATTTCCTGGCACAGGCAACTAGAACAGTAGCTTGGATTTCCAGAGCTACATTGCTTGAAGAAACGTCCTGCAGCTGCTGTAAATCTGCAGTTGTTGAGTTCTCTGTTGATTCAGAACAACATAAAGGTAGAAAATACACAATGTTGCACAGTACTACACTGTTCAGGAATAATTCAACTGGAGTTACAGGTCTAATCAATTCCTATTTTACAAGTGAGGTTGCCTGTCACAGTCATCATCACAGGAAGGGATATGAGACCTGGTAACCTGGATTAAAAATAATCACAGAAAGGAGAATCTCACTCTGTGATTGGGTGGAGAAACGATTTTCTTGTGTAAGTTTCTACTGAGAGGCATCAGTCAGTTCTGACATCCTCATCCAGTGTCAGGATGTTGTATCAAGTCAGATCTCTTAAGTGTAATAGTCCCAGCAGTTTTCTGTTCTGGCAGACCTGTTGTTAAACCAACTTAATTGCTAGTTGGGATCAATATGAACTAGATAATAACTTTCAACATCCCTCAAGGTCTACTCCTTGGGGAGTTCCCTAATTGCTACCATATGAGTGGACGATGTTTTCTGAGGTGTGTGCAGAGCTAGTCCTGGTTGCCGTACTGAATTCAGCAGCTATGACAACTTTCAGAAATGGCTAAATAATGCATTAAAATATAGTTTTGCCTTGTTTGCATTTCAGTTCCTTCTCCATCCCCAGAAGAGGATGAACCTCATAAAATGCAGGGTAGGATACTCTCAGAAAAAGCAAAGGAGGAAAATTCTGCTTGTGAGTCTAGAAAGGATTGCTCATACAGGTTTGAACTGGAATAGAATTTAAATGCATGCAAATAAACTGGAAACCCGAGACACACACTGTAGCTGAGGTCCAACTGGGAATATATTACTGGGAGGAGATGTAAGTTTATATCATATCTTTATTCATTGCTACCCTCAAATATAGCCATACCTATAAAATTCCCCTGAGATACTCATAGCTATTTAGTTTATGCTGAACATTAAAAACGTTAACACCACATCAGCAGCATCAGGTTTATATTTGCAAGCCAAATACTCTGATTTATTTTGTACAGTGTGTTGAGAATGGCATAGAACCAGTTCATACCCTAAATAACCCAAGCAAATGGCTTTTCCTCTCACTACAACTGGCATTTCTCTACCTTCTGCAATACATGTGTGGCAGCTTCAAAGCAGCCGTTCTGTTTCTGCAAATGGATGTCTGCTTAATGTTAGCGAACATCTCTATTTTTATCCTTTGGTTTGCCAAAAACAAAGGAAAAAGTTTCCTCGTGTAACCTCTGCAAGCACAGAGGATGAATAAAAAAAATATGTGAAGCCTCTGATGCTCTTCGCTTGTGGAGGAGGTTCTTCTCCATAGGCCAAACACCCTTCTGCTGATAACTCCTAATCCACTTTGCCTTCACATTGGATTTGGGTGGGGGGACACTCCCAACAAATTCTCAGTTCCTAGTACCTGGCGGCCTAAAGTGTATGGACTACTCTCCCTTTGTAGTTACTTTAACTTTTTTTTTTTTAAACATAAAATTTATAAAATAAATAAGAAATAACTGCATAAATAAAAAAAATAAATACTGGAGAAAAATAAAAAAATGCTTCTGTAGGCACTAGAATACTTTATAGACTCTGCTTAGAAGTTATGGCTTTTAGCCCAAGTCAGGCCAAGAAGAAGTACCGAAGACACATGTGAAAGGATAGGTATGTTGGATATAGCAGTGAACTTTTCAGTTCAGTGTGCAAAACTGACTACAAGCTCTAGATCAAACTGGTTAAGCTAATCAGAGAATATAAAAATTATGCTACAAGCTAGATCTGGTAAGTCCAGAGGGATAAGCTAGGAAATCTTTATATGGCAATGGAAAAAGGGCTCTCCCCTGATGTACTGTTCCTGTGGTGTTAAATTCCTATTTCCCCCGAGATTCCCTTCTGCACTGGTTTAAAATCTTCTTAGGCTTTAATTGTTACTTTTAACGGACTGCTTGCCTTGTAGTTTGTGTGTATGTTAGACGGGACAAGTGCAAATGTTTAGGTGTTGCTTTGGTCCCTCTGTTGGGAGTCAGAAACTATAGCAGTACAGCTCTTCCTAGCATTGTGCTGGGCTTGTTTTCTGCATCCTTAAGGACAGTTCTTACCTTTCAGTAGGGCCTAGATCTTCCTAGCTCTGTCTCATGACTGCCTGGACTTGCAATTTCTGACCTTAAAGCGCAGTAGCACTAAAGTGTGTAATTTGCACATGATTCTCCTGCTGTTCGCTTGTACTGAAGGTTTCCTACACACTGGCTGAGAATATAAGGTCTCCTACCTGTAATGAAGTTCCAGTATTATGGGGAGACCTCTACATTAACAATTTGAATATTTAGTGCCTAAATATGAAATAAAGGAAGGAAAGCATGCAGTAGTTACACCCATAGTATTCAGTTCTTGTCTGCTTTCTTTAATTCTTTCAGTGAACCATCATGGTTAAGTCAATATCCTATGTCCAGGTAATGGTCCTCATTGGGTTATTTACATTGGATTCATTAGTTTCACTTTGATGCTAATTTGAAAGACATTTTAAGGAAATTGTGTGTTATAATTTAGCTTTTTAGAAGAAAAAGTTCACACATAGTACGAAGTCTGTAAACTGAACAGTAGAATAAAATTGTTGTAAATAGAGGTAACATGTTGTTTTTTTGCTCTTGAGCATAAAGAATGTGATACGCTAAGGTTGGAATGTATCTGGAATCAGGGGAATAAATTTTATTTTCAGTCTTTTGGATTCAACCATCCTTAAACTGTTTAAAGCTGCTGTCATTTAAAGGCGTGTCTGTCCATGCAATGATAACCTTGTTTCCTAATTCCAGTTCTCAAGGGCAGGTTGGATTAGCTTGAATAACCAATGTGTATAATTGAGAGGAGTTGACATTAGCAAATACAAAATAAGGTTGGAAAGAGAATAAGGGTAATGTAACCTTTGTGAGGACATACAAATTTTTCTTGTGAAATGTATCTCATGAAAGACCATTATTACAGGTGTTGACGTGCCATGGTTTTTAAAATCCCATTCTCTGAGACTTCATGGATGCTGAGGCTGGATCTCTGGAGCTTCATGGATCCTCATTTTTAATTGCTCAGTAACAGAAAGAGCCAAACAGACAGCTGTGCTCTGGTCTGTAGCTTGAATGCACAGGATGGCCTTTTATCCCTTCATTTCCCACATTCCTAACATCTTTACACAACTGCTGCTGTTTTTCTGTATACATAAATCTCCCGCTAAAGACATGAAAGCTTACAAGGGGATGATTTTACATGATAGTGATCAAATATGAGTATCAGAGGAGGTGGTTTAAAACCATAACTAGAAAGAAAGTAAGAAAAGGATGTAGTGGGATCTCAGATTTCTGGTATCAGCATTTTGGCTATTACAAATTAAAAGGAGAGGTAGTAGAGAGCCTCTCTTCTGTTTTGTAACAGCTTTTGGTTCTTTTTTTTCCTTCTATGTTGCCTCAGAAATGTGTAACGGCTCATGCAGAAAGCAGTTTATTGAATATATTAAAAGTTTTGCTGTTTTTGAAAGAAAAAAGTGAGTTTCTTTTGCCACAAGAGGGAGAGCATGAGAAACACCAGAGAGAGGAAGCTGCACTGTGGCAGTTTTGGTCATGGCTTCATTTTAGACCCCACAAAGGGGGGCTTTTTGGAGCTCTACTCCTATTGTCATTATGCGTATATTTACTGGAAAGCACAGATGCTAGAGATGGTAATAGTCTAGCTAAGCCTTGCCTAATCAGTGTTGCCTAGTGGTTCTTGCATGAATTATGATTAGATCTCAGCTTGAGGTATACATTACCAAGATTTTATTAATCAAACTTGCAGACTGATTTATTCAGTGAGTCAGTCATAGTGCTGGAGCCAGGGCTTGGAGCCCAGGGAAGAAATAACGTCAATGGTTAGAATTCGTTGTGTCTTGTTGGCGCTCTATTGCTAAACCCATTTAACTAAATGGATATTGATTTTTAGTTAATTCACTATCCAACCAAGTCATGCTGATATACTTTTAATGTACTCTGACTTCAGAGTACTGCTGAAGAGCTGCATCTATTTAACTGCATTGAGTTTTATGTCAATTTAGCCTAATCTGTGTAAAAGTGAATATTGACAGATCTAAGTGTTTCATAATGGGATTTTGTGCTGTAAGCTTCTTCTGCTATCAGTTCAGGTTTTACCCCATATTCACTTTTTCACTTGGTCTTCAGTAATGATATTTTCTGGGTTTATTTTTTTGTTTTAGAAAATCCAGCTGGATTGATTGTATGTTAACACTATATGAATCAAGCACTTCCAAGTCAAGAAACAGCTAGCCTAAAGCTGTCTTTTGTCTTACTTTCTTCTCCTTGCTGCAGGTGTGCTGTTGTAAGAGATGACTCAATCACCAAGTCACTTTCCAATCCCCTAGTATTGTAATCAACTTGCAGAGTCCATGCAAAAGTTAATTGCATGCAGTGCTCAGCACTTCTGAGGTGGTGGTGTGGTTTAGCCCTTAGCCAGCAACTAAATGATATGCATCCAATCTCTCACCAACACCCTATGTGGCTCCCTTTGGTGGGATGAGGAGGAGAATTGGAAAAGAGAAGAAAAACTCATTAGTTGAGATAAACACAGCTTTAATAGAACAATAAAAGAAGAGAGAATAATAATAATACATAAAAGAATGTATTACAGTACAACTGCTCTCCACCCAGTGATTAGTGTGTCCCAAGCAATGATTCCAGCAAGCTCAGAGATCACAGCAAGTGAAGCAACAGCAGTGAGAGGAACACCAAATGTGGAACCAGATCATCTCACCACTCCCTGGCCAAATTCCGATTTTTATACTGAGCATGATATTATGGTATGGAACATTCCATTGGCCAGTTTGGATTTGCTCTCGGCTCTGCACTGTACACTAGCAAAACATAGGAAACTGAAAAAGCCTTGAATTCTCAGCAACAGCTAAAAAAGAAAATCCACTTATTTTCCACGTTCTTATCATATTAAAAGTAAAAGAAGTGGCAGCTACTGGGAAGAAAATTAATTCTATCCCAGCCAAGCATAAACATTTTCTGGCAACAACTAAAACAATATATGTTATCAACATTATTCTCACACTAAATCCAAAACACAGTACGTACGGGGAAAAACATTGACTCTACCAAAACCAGGGCAAGTGGGTGGAGTATAAAGCAACAAGTAGATCTGCTGAGAACGTGTTTATTTGTGTGTCACAGGTTCACGTTGTGGTTAGTGGATGTTGCATGACAGAGAAGAGAGCGATAGGAGTTACTGCTCCTGGCTCTACTGATGACTGCTGTGTGACTGTGAACACATTGCTCCCTTTGTCTGCCTGCAGTTCCCTGCCTGCTTGTTCTCTAGTCTGTTATGATGATAAATTCTGCAGGGCATGGACCATCTCTTGTTGTGGTCTAAGAAAGTCAAGCACATCCTCATTAGCTACCACTCCCACATTAGGCTTTTTATAGTTGTTGTTTGTCTCAGCAAGTTGTTAATTCTGTCTTGTAGGCAGTGAGGACTGCCAGCTGCATGTTTAGACAACACGTAGCGCTTTGCAACCCAGACTTGACGAACATCTTTAGTCACTACTGTGACTCTATTTTAGAACTCTATGTTTTAGAGTGGTATGACACAACTGATTTCTGATATGGCTAATATTTTAACTGTAGCATCTGTATCAGCTGATTCAATGGTGGTAGTATAAGCCGTTCCTTAATGCGTCTCAGGCACTGAGTTCATAAACTGAGAGGGACAAAGTCTGATGCATGATTTGAGGGGAGAAATTGCACAATAGCAGTGGCAAGTAAAAGAGCAAATTGAATTGAGTTGTTTCCTGAAAATTGAAGGGGGAAAATCAACTTTCTCTAGCCAAAGTAAAATCTTCACAGTTTAGGAGGCATATCAATTTAGGACATTTCATCCTTTATTTACAGCTTTTTGAAACTGTCAGGACAGCCTGAGGTTTCAAAAAGATTAATCCAGGGATGCCAAGCATACACCACACAGGCCAGAACATTCCCCTCTCATTGTCTTTGTTGGTGGTTCTTCAGATGTGGGCAGGAAGTGGGTTGAGGACTGGAGGGATCATTCTGGTAGTCCTGTCCCTGCTGTGCTCCTACCCAGAGGCTCCGTACGTTTTTCCCAGTATGTGAACAAAGTAAACCTTTTGGATGAATAAAATTCTAACAGCTCCTATCCATGCAATAAGGACGCATATCCTGATGTGTTGGAAAGTGCAGAGAACACCTGCATTTGACTCTATATGTGCACATCCCATCACAAGATGCCAGCTGTCCCTGTTGTGTAACACTTACCTGTCATGATACTTCTCTAAAGGCATGATGGGTAGTGTAAAATTCTTCAGGACTTCTAGAAGAGGTGATTTGTCCCATACCAGGTGAATGGTTGAGCACCACTGAGTTAGTGCACGTGTGTTTTGGTTTTACATCAGGCAGAGGCATTTCCCCTGCTAAACAACTAGACAGGTAGAAGTCCATTGTGACTCCTGGCTGCTGCTCCAGGATCTCACCACATGCTCAGCAGCTCCACAAACTGAACTTCCAGTGGAGGTCATTTTATGAGGCAAGGGGCATGTGAGTAAGGAAAATGCTGTCATGGCCCCAAAGTGGTTAAGAATGCAGCTTATGCCTCAAAAGATGAAGTCTGTTATATTCATCTTTTGAATTATATGAACCTCTACTCCAAATAGACTTCCTACGTTTTTTTTTTCCCGCATGGAAACAGCTGCCCATTTTTATGTGAGCTTATGGGAAAATCCAATATTTGTTCAATTACAAATAATTCTGAAACTGTTCAGATAGAGGTGCCCGTTCAAAGGGCAGCCCTAGCAGCGGTAGCAGGAGATTGTGCCAAAGACCATGAAGAGTTCCAGCTGTGAGCAAATGTGAGAAAGCAGCCTCTGGATACCCAAGCATCGCTCCCTCCCAGCTATCATTTCTTTTACAGCTGTGGGAATACTTAAAAATTATGGGTGGCTGGGGAGAAAAGATCACGGTGACTTTCAAATCTTTGGCTCAATGCCAGAGATTCAGCTTGCAACTGCAGCCCTGAGAGAAAGATTCAAAAATTATGGGGATTTATTTTTGAAGTGTGTTTAATTCCAAGTTTCTTTTGCAGAATGTGAAGCCCTTGTTGGCATGCTGGGGCCCAGCCTGCCCTTTTTACTCTCCTGGCCCTGACCTAGTCTGTCTCCTTCATTCCCTTCAGCTGTTATTAATAGAGATCACTTAGTTTATTTTTCATTCTCTCTCTTTCAGCTATTCCCACTCCACTTTCTGTTCTCGAGGAACTAGAGACAGCTGAGATAAAGTGAGGAAGCTAGGGCAGATAGACGGGTTAGGTTGCTGCCTCCAGCAGATGTTTATCTGCCAGATTCTAATCCCATTGCTGTCCCTACATGATTGGGTAGCTTTTAGGGACTTGCTTGCAGCAACAGTGGTTAGTGAATGACATGACTCAGCTGTCCCTCCTTAGGTATCAATTTGAAATGCTTAGCCCATATAACAGCTGTTCTTTCAGCTATAAGTATCCCTTTGGGTGTTGGGAGCAGAGGGTATCCAAGGTACATGAGGTGTCACTGCTAGGGTTTTCCTCTATGCATCCAGAGAATGCCGAGGTTTAGTTTGTCATCAAAAAGGGCATTATCATCAGAGTTGGATGAAGGGAAAGGATTGTAGAGACTGAAATTACTCAGTGGACTTTGCAAGCTTAGAGAAGCGTTTCTGCTGAAAAAATGGAGGAGGCAAGTTTAACTTTATTTAAAAATGCTATTTTCCATATGTCTTTGAATGAGTGAAAACTGTGTGGGTGATTTTCAACCTGGAAAGGACGAATTTCAGGTTAATGGAGAGGCTTTTGTGTTGATTCAGAATTGGTTATGGGATTGGAGAAGACTGTTCTGATGGAAAGCATGAAACTATTTTTTAGTATGTGTTGGATCTGTTATTGCAATCCTGTCTGCCTGCAAATCTGTGAAGACCCTTGGCTTCAGTACATGGATGAATGGCATCTATGGACGTGACTGTTATTGTTATGCTTAGGCTGCTTCTGGTGTGCTTTTATAAATAACATTAAAAGTCTAGCCCAAGAAGGACGGAAGGGCCTGAGACCCAGGGTGTGGATTTCTTGTGGACTGTCTGCGACTTCCTGTGTCACAGCTTCCTTGCTGTGACAGGCTTCCTGCTGAGGGGTACCTTGACACCCTGAATTGCAAGCTCCTGAAGCAGACCATGCAGGTTAATAGAGGCAGCCTTGTTGCTATTGGCTATCCTCAATTCCTGGGTTGGTCTGGGCTGCTCAAGTTGAGAGATCTCAAGCCAGTTTATGGTTACCACACCTACAGGAATGGAAAGTTTAGTTAGGTTTGCCAGCTACCCTGAAATGTATCTAAACGCTAAAGAGACATTAGGATAAATGACTTTATTTGTCTCTCAACAAATACTACTGTTTGTCTGCTTATGTTTTGAATAGTTTCTAAGAAGTTCCAAAGTCTTTGTGCTATTTGTGACTTGACGAAGATTTCAATTTTAGTGGTATTTCGGCAGGAGTTTTAGCTGCTGCAGTAACTTCTATGATGGTGGTGGCCTGTGGGCCATCGTCCATCCAGACAGAAGGTAGCATTTGTTTACTACTTACCTATAAAGATAATAACTCCCATCTCTTAGAAGGACCACTGCTTTGTGGTGCAGTAGAGTATATTCAACACAGCTCTTAAAACTGAAATATGTTTCTGTAGAGTTAAAAATAGACATCTGTATTTTATATAAACATGTAATGAGAGGCATGAAAGGAATTGACTGTAGGAGTATTTGACTGGGATTAAGCATAATAGCAGCTAAATAAGTTTGGGGATAAAATCTAATAAAGAAAGTTTTGAGGAATGGAGAAGTTAAAAAGCCCTCATTCAATAAAGCCATAAACATCAGTAGTCAATTGCTTGATTTACACTGTATTCCCTACTGTACAAGGATATTGGGAAAGCAGAATCCAATCACAAGCTATGAATTGTATAGATGAAGTAAGGCTGATATAGAATATGAGATCAGAGTATGTTTAATCCTCTACCAGCAGTGAGAAGGTGAGTCAGTCTCTTTAACTGGGACTCAAGAGACAATCTTGCTCTTACTAGAAAAAACAGATTTATTTGTTGCGCCACATTGATTTGTTAATATTGTAGGAATCGAGCCTTTGAGGTTTATTTTTTGTCATAAACATGCAAATGGTGTGTATGTGTTGTAATGAATGGTTTTAATAAAGTTGATTCAGAAGTGTGTGTGCCTCACTGCTAATAACACCAACTCAACTGGAGAGGCTACAGAGATGAGCAACTGTTGTTGTGGCTTCTAGCAAGGGTACCCTGCAGGCAGGGACCAGATAGGAGGTGGGGGAGGCATCTGAAAATGGGAAAAGGAAGCAGAAAGTTGGGGGAAAACATGTATTCCATATTGAATCATAATTGCTCTGTAGTTTTCCCGTGTAAACCCAAAATGCCACTCCAGTTGCGCATAGTGGGAGAGATTTCGTAGGAGCTAAACCTCCAGGCACACTTACGAAAGGGTCAGCTAGCTCCTTCTCCTTGCAGCTTTGGCATTTGGTGCTCCAGGTTGTTGGCTTTCATATTGCTTTGCATTTTGTTTCTGGCTTTCTGTTAACAGCATAACCCTGTGCTGTTTTCATATCCCTTCTAATAAGTCCTGCGTCATATGATTTTTTTTCTGCTCACTTTCTTGTCTTGAAGCCATGGAGAACTGTCGGGAAAATGCTTCCAACAGACATGACGCATTGTTCAGGATGAGGGTCAACCTGAATTGTTCCATTGAGTTCTCTGAGTAATATCTGAATAACATTTTCTAGATGTTAATGCTAAGGTTCAGTTATCAGATCGCATTGCAAAAGGTGCTGTCTTACAATATAAGTGAACAGATTTAGAGGAAATCTTACAGGAATGTGAAACCACAGTAAGACACGTGTTAGATCAGGACAGTGAGGTTTATGTCTACTGGTGACAACTCCAGAACTGCCTATCTGGTTGAAGAGCAAGTCAGCACACTTGAACAGTAGTTTATTTAAAAGAGTGTCATGTATGTAGTTGTGATAGTCTTGCCAAACTGTTCACGTTTGCATGTAGGCTGTGTAGTAACAGAACAGCTAGTAACAATTTTTCTCTAACCTTGTTTTGTCATGGGTAGATTTCCAGTCCTGGTTACCTAGTAATCTTGTTGCAAACTGAAACCATAACAGAAAGCTGCTTTTCACAGAAATTAGGCTTTTTACAGTTGTAGTAAAATCACTTAATTCAGATGAGAGTAGCAGGGATAGTTCTGGCCATGAAGCTGGGAAGGTGTTCAGCTGGGAATACCACAGGTAACTGTATGACAACATGTAAGTTCACAGAGCCATATAATGTGTTGGAAGAGGATTGATGATGTGAGGTCTCCTGTTTTGTAGCCCAAACTGTGTTTTCTTTGCTGCTTTCATTGCACAAATTCCTTCATAATTAGCCATTGCTTATCATCTCTCATTGTTGGCAGGACTCATTTTTCCATCACATTCACATTGTTTTCACATATGTTTTTTTAAATCTCTTGAGGTTATTTTTGTACTTGTAACCTACCTAGAATACTTTGCTCTACTTCTGTTGCTAAAATTTGCAATACTTTACTTTCTTCACATGCTCTCACCTGTTCACATGCTGTCACACTGTTCTACTCACAGATCATTATGAATATGTTATCTGGTCTCATCCACAGCAATATTGTTGCTTGTGCTTTTTATGGCAGTGCTGTGGGCACAGATTTGGGAAAGGCAGCTGTGACTGAGCAGTGGTTTCTGTAATGGCTCTTTGACCATGCAGAGTGGACAGGTTGTACGTGACAGCGTGTCTGTTGTACACTGCCAGCTGCTGTTCAATGAGGCATCCTGTTCAATCGGCATCAAAATAGGAAAAGTCTGAAACATTCTCAGCTACTGTACTGCTCGCTATTGCTCTAATTAACGTATCAAAAAAGATCTAAGGAGATAAAATGACTCCAGAAAGTGTTCTCATGCTGTTTGGCTGCAGCAGCCTGTTCAGAGCTCCTAAAATATCCACCTATGGAGTGCTACAACTGAAAATGCAGACATCTTAGGGCAGTATTGTGAAACCACACTGTACACACATAGTGCAGGAACAGGGAAGAAACAGCCAAGCAGAAAATCTAGATGAAAAGTACGTGTCTTGTTTCCCTTCTCCACCTCAGCATCAGCAAGATTTTGGTATCCTGGGGAAGATCATCAAACTCTGCCAGGCAGTTCCAGAGTCTGAAATGCAAGAATAAGCTGCTATTAATGTTATTCCTCTTTTGACCCGCTGTTATTGAGGGTCTGTCTTCTCCAGTGAGAGTGCATTAGTCATCATCACTGAATGTTATTAAATATCAGAAGGTTTTTCTTACATTGGTTATGCGTGTTGGGCACTATTTTGGTTCCACTTTTGCTCAGCTCCTGTTCTGTGCATACACCTCCTTCCTGATAAAATGGAAAATCTAGAAGTAGTTTATAAAAAACATAAAGCAAAACCCGGCCCTTAGGAGACCACACTGTAAAAGAAACAATTGCCTGGATTTCTGATGCTGCGCTGCACAGTTTTTACACAGTAATGGTGCTGAAGAAACAAAAGTCACTGCAGCACTGCTGACTTGAGCGGAGCAATGCTATCTGGAAAGCTGAGCTTGT
Organism: Tapera naevia; assembly: GCA_033556795.1. Lineage (NCBI taxonomy): Eukaryota > Metazoa > Chordata > Aves > Cuculiformes > Neomorphidae > Tapera > Tapera naevia. Next base: position 11,844,262 of record JAUMJJ010000194.1, on the reverse strand, counting down.
AGGGGTCTGCCTCTTGCATCTGTGAATTTACTGTCAATCCTGAATTTTGTGCCCCAAGCCTCCCTGAATCCTGGAGCAACGTGTGTGTTCTGTGACACAACAGGACATGGCTGGATGTTTATTGACAGCTTTCCATTTATTTAAAAATTAGAGAAAATACATTCAATTATACAGTTCTAGGTGCTTTATTTCTGACAATGATTTCAGTAACCCATTTCCTATGGTTGCCTGTCCATTTTTACTCAACAGAGATATGTCTTCCTGTAAAACAGATTTAGGACTTTGATCGTGTTCTTGATCTCCCTTACTCTATTGCAAGAGTCCCCAAAAGAGAAATGGCAAAATTAAGAGCAACGGGAATAGTTTCAGATATACACATGACTTCCATGCAGGAAGAAACTGCCTCAATCATGAGAAGAGATGATTGAGAGTTGGGTACAATAAAACTGGATGTAACTCTGAACAGTATGAGCAAAAAAAAAAAAAGGAATAATTAATTACTCGGGACTCTATAACACAGCAACTAGGATCACTTAAATGATCAGAATTCCTGTTTTTGGAGTTAATGAAGCAATTTATTTTTCTTGACAGTTTACAATTAAATTGCAACTCTCATGACCGTGGTTTATTAAAGGAGCTAAAACACAAATGGCTTCAGAATGGGGTTAGGCACTCATGGGTTTGCAAGTCTGTTAGTAGCTATTGCATACAGCTGTAACATTTTGGTATGTATATACTGTATACAACAGCAAAAAAAGCTAGTCTCTGCTTGAAATTTTTCTGTGTCCTTTTCGTATACATCCAATTTTATCTGACTGAATATGGCTATTTTTCTATTTTACAGTTTTGTTTCTTTGCTTTAGCTAAAGCCTCGAGTTTGTTTTATGTTCTGAAGCAATTTTTAGCCTGAAGCATTGTGGGATGTATAGTATTCCCTGAACTAAACAGTTTGTTTACTACTGAAGGTTGGACTTGTGAATCAAAGTGATCCAGGCTAGGTCCAGTTTTCCAGGATGTTAGATAAACACAAGGGGCCCAACTGTTTTGAGCAAGTGCTATATAGCCTAAAACCTGTGAAGCTTTTGAATGCTCCCTGCTCTGGTCCTTCCCCCATCCTGGGATTATGTCCCCCTACCTCGCTGCCCTGGGGCTGCACATGCTTGTTTCGCTTTTCATGCCTTGTTATCAAATCTAATCAATAATGATTTCTCTGTCTAAATATTTAATTCTCGTTCTTCAAAGGAGTACTGTAGTAGAAAAACATCATTTTTGACACCTGTAGGGAGAAGTTGTCCCCACTCAGAAATAGTGACTGTTGTCATGCAGCTGGTAATTTGTGTGTTACCTGGATGTTTGTGCACAAGTAATTAGCAACAAATAATTTTAATCTGTTAGATGAGGATATTTGCCTCACCATTACTAGATTTCAGAGTTAATATCTAAGTTATTGGCTTGCCAAATGTTTTTTGCACGTGCATCACTGCATTGTCTTCATGTATGTTAGGAGGCTTTTCTGTTGCGCAATGGGGTAGAGAAACTTGGAGGAGTCTGCAGTTTAAAGCAAAACAGTGGTGTGCTTACATAGTATATAAAGCCTTAGTCAGAAAGGTGGAGAGACTAGGTTTCACTCCCTAGGGACAAATAAGTAAAGCGAAGTAGTGCAAACTCAGCGTTCACACCTATGGACCTGTGTGCGGTAAAGGAACGATGAAGATGCTGAACATCCTTATCAGCGAGGCCAGTGGTGTGAAGTGTTTATTTGGCGGATGTTGATGGATCAAAGCAGTTCAGAGCACAGAGTGTGAAAGTGCATTCTCCATCTCATACTCCAGTGGGAAAGGAGCTGTCGGAGACCCAGCTTCAGGACCTTTTCTGAACGAAGAGGAACTCCTAGAGCTTAATCAAGATACCTCTAAAAAACAGGAAAAGGCTTTTGTTGTTGTTGAGGTGTTTTCTATTTTTTTTTTAATTGCATCCCTACATTTTTTTTCCTAGGAAAGTAATGTCTCAGGGGAGGAAATCTGGGGTAAGATAGTGGTTTAGGCTTCCTGGGGAAAATCAGAGAAGTTCAAATTACTTTTCAGCAAAGCAACAATAATAAAATCATTTTGGGTCATTCCAAGGCAGTTTTTTGATACACTTAGTGCTTTTGCTGAAGCTTTTATTTTGCTTTAGATGAGCTTTTAGATGATAACCGTCAAGAAAAACATTTAAATAATTTATGCAGAATTTAATATTTTGAGAGGGTTTAATTTAGGACAAACCCATTTGCACTGAATTAAAAAAAACTGTTCCAGTCTCTGAAATACAGCTTCCATTTCCTCTGGCTGTGTTCTATTGTGGAGATGCTTCTGTGGGTAGCAATGTAGTTAAATTACTTTAGTTACACCAGTCTGAAGGTGAAAATAAATCTACTCTTTTGTTAATTCAGCTGCCTTAAATGCATTGGCACAGCGTCTGCTAGGTAACACTTACCTGCCTTCACATGAGGTTTTTGTTCAGTGTGAACTAGAGGATGTGTTGTGGCAGCAGACCTTCAGCTTTGTTAGTCTAAGCTAAAGCTGTACTAGGATGATGCTTCAGTCCATGTACTGATATCATTCTGGCATCACTGGAAAAGTTATTGGTATGAATCTAGCCCTGGACCTCAGTTAACAGGCCTGAATCTCTCAGCTGTGGTTGAACACAGGAAAGTAATGGGGCTAGATCCTCAGCTAAGGATAAATTAGTCTTTGCTTACATCATTAGAGCTGACTTCTACCTGCTGAGAATTTGGCCCAGTATCACAATTGTATTTTTTTCTCCTGTTGCACCTTGAAGTACAGGCAGCTTTTGTTTAATGGAATAGACTTATATTCTCTTTCAGACAATTGGTGTTGTAGTTGCCAGATCTGAAGAGAAAGTGTTTACCTGCTGTCAGGTCTGGTGGAGAGAAAGGGAAAATAGAAAGTTAACTGTCAGGTCACTGTTTTGAGTAGGCATCATCCAAACAGAAGGGATCCTGGCCTAAACTGATGCAGGTCACAGGTGATCTTACTTACTTGGGTTTAGGAGTCTTACAAGAACCTTCACTGTTTCTGTTTCCTCATACTTTTACATGAAAGAGAAGTTCTGTCTCAGTCTTTGCCCAGTGAAGGGATGTGAAAATAAAAATACTGAACTACAATACCTTGGTACTTCAGCCTGCTTGTAGCCTAGAATTCAGATTCTGTACAAAGCCAGTGAATTGCCAGGGCAGATGTAATGTGCTTGAATGAGCTTAACAAGATGATTAGGACCCTGTTTACCAGTATGGATTGCTTAGAGCAGTGCTCCCAATACCCAGGGAAGCAGGAAGAAATGGTAATTAAAGGCAGCTTTTAAACTCAGTATGTGGTTGACTTGCATTTTACCATTTTATTCCTCTTTCCCCTTGCCCTGTAAAAGCCTGGGGAGGTTTGCATGGTAAGGCTGGCATCTCTGTGTTGCATTATGCATGCTTCAAGGACTGTGGAGTGGCAATTGTGTAATGAGGATGAAAATCAGAGCTTACTCTGAGGATAATAAAAGATCTTTTTCCTTAACTGATGCCTGGGAGCTTTCATCCTCTTTATTGCAGGCGTGGGGCAAGGTTGTGACTCAGCTACTAGCAGTGCTAGAGGGTGCAGCGAGAGGCTGCACAGCGCTGGCGGGGATTGTTAAGGGAGTATACCCAGTGGATCCATGGAGGTGCAGGATAAGGATATCCCACAGATATCCTTATATATACATTATGTTGCACGTGCAGCCTTTCTGTTCTGCTCCCATCTCTGTATGTCTTTGTCTTCATTTTCATTATTCTGTTTGGGGTGAGGAGTATAGGTGCCTGAGCTAAACTTTTTTAGGTGAGTAGGAGCAAAATTGCAGATTTACAGTGGTTTATTCTGTCCTGCTTTACCTACTGTGCCACTAAGCCATGCTTTGCCATCAGTTCTGGCAGTAAAAATGTGTGTCTAAATCAGTTTGCCGTATCCGTATCTTTCAGCTAATCACTGCAGACTTACCACTTTGTCCTGTTACAAGTTGTTAGTGCTATATATGTATTTCTGTCCTCATTTGGGTTTAGGTACCTAAATAGTTTCACTTATTTCAAAAGTGAATAAAGAAAAATGTAACAAGGCTGTGGTTTCCCATTCAGAAATACATAGGCCTGAATTCCTATGCTGTATCTCATTAGGTATGTGTTTGCCCATAAAAACCCTAATTCTGAATACTATGATTATGTAAAATAAAAAGCAAGTCTCTTACTACTTGTAGATTTAAAATAAAGCTACCAAGTAGGATCTGTAAAGGCTCAGAAACCAGAAGATAAATACTAATGAAAAATTCCTGTTGGTTGGAAGCCGGTCTCCTGATTTGGGTAGGCTGGCCTGAAATCTGTGAATGCCTGAAGTGGCAATGATTCAGAAGCCAGATTACATGCAGGCTGGTTGACAAACAAAAGTCCCTGTTAACATGTAGTTAAACAAAATTAATTAAGATAAAAAATGCTTTTTGGAAGCTATCAGTGGACTTCATGCAACATTGTAATCTTCTGTATCCAGTGTTTTTTCAACACATCACCCCCTTCAGTTTAGGGAGTTTAGGAAGTCCTGCTAAGCAGAATAGAGAAACACAGACATGTACTAGAGAAGTAGCATCTCTTCCTCTCTCAAGCCTGCTTGTTAAACTAGAAAAGAAAAAAAAAAGTAGGGCAAATTATGTAGCCTTTATGCAGGGAAAGTCCCATCAATTTCAGTGTGAGACTTGGCTCAGGCGGAAGTACAGGAGCCAGGCCAACGTTTGCATTCTGGTTGTTAGGAAGTTAATATCACATATTCACAAACTATTGCCATAGAACTTTGCAAAAATGGCCAGTGGAGCAGTAAAATGCCTCTACCTCAGTGGACATTTGGCATTTAATTCCTGCAAATGCCAGCCTTGATATTTTGAAAATCTTTTCTTCACTGGAATATGTTTGCTTGAATGTGACGTTCGGAATACAGCCAGTGGTGCTCCAATAGACCCATAGCATAGACATAAATTAAGCCTCTTTCTTTCTATGGGACAGATAAGCATGAAGGGTCAGTGTTCTGCAGATGAATCATGCTTAGCTCATCAATGACTGCCTTGATTTAATGAAGTTGTAGTATGTTAATGTTAACACTGGAAAAAAAACCCCTGTAAAGTAACAGGCAGCCATCCTAACTAACGACAAGCATTTAAAAGCCTGGGTATGAGCTCCTACTTGGCTATTTGGCCATAATTAATGATGACAAGTCTGTTGGAAAAATAATTATTTTACTTGCTTGTAAAGACAATTACTTGCTCAAGGCAAGTGAGGGGGTGGGATTTTTGCGGCTATAATAAGCGTATGTAGATGGCATCCTCCCAGAAAAATATTGTAGGCATAGGATCTTTTTAATTGACCCAAGATTCTTTTGTTCTGCAGATACAGTTTACGTATGTGGTCACAGACTAAAATGACCGCACTTGTTTTAGGGCAGGCTGAGTTCGAAGCTGCTGAAAGGAAAAAAAACCTTGCTTTTATCAGCCCAATCAGCAACAGACAGAAATCTCTCCTGGCCACTTTGTAGGGGTGAAAAATCTTTTTGAACCAGTAGCCCAAGTGCATGCTCTTTCCGTCTGACAACATAGAAGTTTGGCTATGGCAGCAGGCTGGAGTGTCAGTATTGCTGCAGTCTTCTGTTGTCCCTCCTGTTTCAGGGCTCACACAGTACAGCAGTTTTGCCCAGCCTGTGGTCTTCTGACGGCCTGCTCATATACCACGTTGGGCTGCAGATCATTGGTCCCCTTCTAGCCCAGACCTGGTGGCAGAGTCAGGTAGGGAACACCTACTCCTCCATCATCTGCTGTTCTAGAGCATCATGTTACTGGGTGATGGAGAGCAACAGTTCCTCCAACACTCTACATCCTCCTGTTCCACCAGTCACTGACATCCCCTACATTCAAAAGCTATGAAAGCAATGTAGTCTTACCACACAGGCTGTGATCAGATGTTTTAACAATAAAACTCTGCATTTCTCCTTGAATTTCATACTTTTTCTAGGTGGGAAATAACAGCAAAAATCCCCCATGGCTGTAGTTAATTGGAAAATTCCAACATGTGGCCACAACTAATGACCTTTAATAGAAAGCAAAAGTTTTCATATTTGTTGTCAGTCACTCCACTGTTCCTGCAAGGTGGTGAAGTCCTCTTGGGCTACAGGAGAGAGAAGGGGAACCAAAAAACTACATGCTATTCACTTGTGTATATTGAGAAAAATTTCCCTCTTACTCCCTTTTTAAAGGTTGCAGTGATCCCTTACTACAAGTCACGTCTGTAAGATGGGAAAGATGATGGTGACTTTCTTGGCAGAGCATTTTGAAACCTTATACTGGATTTTCTGTAACAAGTTTCAATATTGAGTCATCCTGCTGTTAACGGTAAAGGTTGTGCTCTGTGCACTCTGCAGTCAGTCTCTGTGAACTGGGATCTGAAGTTGGGGGGAAGAGGATCAAAAGAGGAGGGACCCAATAACTATATATTAATGGGGTTTTGGAGTGATGGTAGATAACAGGAAAATATTAGAGTTATTGCAGTCCTGGCTGTATCTAGTCCTTTCTAAAATTATTACTAAAGGAAGCAGACTAAAAGCTGGGTGAATGGTAGCCTTTAGCAGTTAGGATCTAATTCAGTCTGTTCTTGGTGTCTGCAGACTTCTGTTAGGATAGAAGTTTTCACCCGATCTCTGTCTGTTTGGACAGCTGATTAAGGAAAGCTCTGCCTATGGATCAGAAAACTACTAGAGAATAAAGAATACATAGTTTCCCATCATGAAGATAAAAGCTCTTAGATTTCCTCCAAGTAGCTTGGTGGCAGTACGAGGAGGGGAATGGAAGAGAAATAGCCTGTGTTTCATTGCCCTGGATAAAACAGACACAAATATTTGTTTACGTAAAAAGTTCAAAGTTCTCCCTGGAAACTGCAAGTCTAACAGGAGGGCAACCTCTGCTTTTAGCTCTAAGGGCAGAGTGAGCTGGAAATGAGGCAGAATATAGGGGTACTGGAGTTAAAAGCAGTAGGGTTTTGTGCAAGGTCATTAAAGGGCTAAATTCTTAGGCAGCCAAGAGGGATTACTGCATTAGTCTAAATTGCACCATGTGTTAAACTGGCAGAGAAAGGAATTCCCTTGTGGTGCTGTGGTTTTTCTGGTTATTTCTTCTTTGGGGTTTGTTGTTTTTTTTTTTTTTTTTGTTTTGTTTTTTTCAAGTCACTGTGAGCAAAAAGGCAAACTTACTTCAGCAGAAACTCCAGCCTGGTGTGCCACTGTGCAGGAGGCATGTCTGCTGGCGAAGAGGAAGCTTAAGGACAAAGGGGATCTTCCAAGGGCTGTTTGGTCAGGACATCTTTTGTCATGTAACACACAATGAAAGCAAGAGGAAGTGCCATGGGGTTCAGGGATGAATTAGTTTCTCCTTCAAAATAACCAAATTCTAGAATACATCTTTGTTTGGGGTCTTCTGGAAGGAATTAGCAGTGATGGAAAGCCCTCCGCTCCCATGTTTCAAGATTGTGAGGTCATAACTTGTGTTAGACCTGGGAGAAAATCTGCATAACCTTTGACAACGTGAGATTTTCAGTTTAAATATGGTGTAGACAGGCTTTACTAGACCAATTCCTTCCATAATCACACACAGTGGTGTCTGTCAGTCTTTTGGGGACAAATGTGTGCCAGTCTGATCATGGATGGAACAAATGTAGTAGGTACACGCACATTAATTTTTCCAGCTTCTGAAGCAGATGGTACTGGGCCATCCCCAAGGGCAGGACAGTAACTGGCGTGCCCCCTACTCCATTCCAAGATCATATGAATTCCCCAAATCCAACCCTCAGCTGTGGTTCGCAAGTGTCAGTTGCCTTTGACACCAACTCATAGAGACTTTTTTCCTCACCTCTTTCCTTTCTACTGTTCCTCTCTCCTCCATGTATGCTTAAGTCGCTTTTGCTCAAAGACGTTAACATAATTAAGTTAACCTAAGCTTATCTTTAAGTTAACTATGGAAGATTTGTTTGTGCGTCTGAAAGCTTGTCAGCTAATTTCCAGACACTCTAATGAAAGAGCAGAGATTTGGGGGTTTCAGTATGGTGGTACCAATACATTGCACCTATTGAGCGTCACAGGATTTATGAATACTAAACTATGGTGAAACTTTTGAGATTGCACACTAAGTGGATTTTCCTTGAGCATAAAACTTGGCTTTAAAAAAAATAAATATTCGTGCACTGACTACAAATGATTCAAGAAAAGGCCCTGCTGTTATTTCTACCTCGTGGAGTACACAGTTTATACAGTCTTTAATAAAGGATTTTATATTCTTTTACTTTTTAAGAATAGCACTAGTTTCATTCAGATCAGACTTACTTGCTAATCTAGAAAGCTGACTTCAAATCCAGCCAGTCAATAGGTTATTGATTGCAGGCTATAAATGTTCTCCCTTTCAGGTAACTGCTTACTTGCATCTCAGTGCAGTAATAACTTGACAGTATCCCAAAGGCTGGAAGTAGTAAAAGCCAAGAGCTGAAGCACCCATAGAAGTATAAATCTAGTGCTTTTACACCTTTTCCATGACAAATCCATGAGCTTTTAAAGAGTCATTACACACAAAAAAGCTGAGGCATAGAGAAACTGATGAGCCAAAGACTACGTAGTCAGTTTTCTGGCATTGTCCTTTATATTCCAGGGACTATTCCAAGGTAGAGGTGTTGCCTGCCCAAGAGATGTGCTGTGGTTAAGTGAATTAGAGGTGAATGACTGGGTGGAGGCAGACATGGATAAATGTCATTGCCATCAAATGTACTGTCCCAGATTTATGTAATTTGAAAGGGTATGAAGCCAGTACCAAACTGTTCTCTAGAGAAGCAGCAGAAGTAAGAGGATTGAATTTCCAGATCAAATAATTTCGGCTGAATAAAAGCAAGAGATTTTTAGGTGGCCTTTGTCCTAAAAGTTGCATGGAAGAGTGAGGGAATATAAACAGCCGTAATCATGGAGGGCAGAACAATGGGGTTAAGCATTTGTTTTTCTCTTAGTACATACTGCACAAAAACCTCAAAGTTTTTTACAAATACAAACAGGCCATATTGTCACCCCATTTGAAAGACAGGGAAATTGAGACATAGGGTAGTTGAGACATAGAGTAGAGGGATTATGTCTGGAATCAAAACCTCCTGATTTTTTTTAACCACTTAGCAAGGCTCCCATTTTTCCAGAAGTGCCTAAGAAGAAAATGAGGGGATAGCCCAGTGACAAACCGTATGAGGATTATAGTGATACATTTTCCACCCTAGACAAGAACTGGTTAATAGAATCAGGGTTTTTTTACATTATCCAAACCTGAAGTATTTTTTTCTTTCCTTGTCAACATATTACTGGTTGTTGTAGCAGCTGAGTAAAGCAGAAGTTCTGCCTGAAAAAAATACTTCCTCCTTATATGATACTGTACATATTGTCATGGAAATTGTCCTCATTTCCCCTGAGCACACTTTAAATAATTCCAACAGCAGTGCTAATGAGCAGAAAGATATCTGCAGACCCCACTGTGCAACTTGACATACTTTATCCCACTCTGAATTCCCTTTGCTCATCATTGAGCGTTTTAAAGATCTGGTATAATTTGCTTTCTCTCATTGGTCCAGTCATTTTGCTCTTAGCACTTGGTAATAAAAGGTCAGCTTTGGCTGAAACCTTAGTGTTGCAGCCATGCCGGTTTTTCCTGCCAAATATCTTAAGAAAAGCAAGTGTCTACGAAAGGGTAAGTCATGATTTTGTTTGCTGTGTTTAGTTTACTGTTGTCTGTTTCACTTTAAATCACAGTAAAGGATTTATTTTGAATTACAAGCAGTGGGAATGGATCTATTCATACTGCTCATCAGTTAGCTTAGGAGGTTTTATTATGCTGTGTGCATTTTTGGTTCAAGATACAGTGTATGTTATTATCTTGCATTTTACATTCAGTAAAGCCGACTAAGCGAGAGAATGATTAACCCTTTAAATGTGGAGCATATTTTGTTTTGCACTGGGATTAAATCCCTAATGCAGACAAAACCAGCAACAGAATATCTGGGTATATTTGTTTTTACAGATACGTTTATGTAGGCAGCTGAGTACTTTTGTTTCTGTTGTCCAAAATGAGAATAAAAAAATTACACTGAAAATATGAATAAAACCAAGTGAAGAGAACGCATGTTTCCTCTTAGCATCTTTCCTATGTAGGAGTACCTGGGCGCATGATCCCATACAGATTTTAAGCTCAGTGTTGTGAGGTTTGCTTTGAGAATGGCTGTGTGGACTTTCCCAGGAAATGTGATTGTTCTACCTCCAGGTAGATGTATCTAACATTATAAAAACTGACAGTTCAATGAACTCTCAATAGAGAAACACATTGCTTGTATTTTTCTTTTCCATTGCATGTGTCTTTATTGTGACATTTATTACCTAGCCAGCAGTCCAGATATAGATTTTGTACAAAGGCAAACAGCAGTGATTTCATGTAGATGGGACATCCCTCAGTGCCAGGGGGTTGGAGGAATATCACTTGCTTATCTGGCTAAGCACATATATGTGTGTATATAAATACCTTTATTTATTGTATGCATTTCACTTACTCCCTGTTTGAATATAAATTGATTCTGAGGCATAACTAGAAGGTGGAATTGTATAGGTTTTCATCACAGGTTTGAAGAAACGCAATTTTTTTTTCTTTAACCTACCATTGTGTTTCTTACTGGGTTCCTATTTTAAAAAGAGGATTGCACAGCCAGAATTAGCCATTGGGATGTGAGAAGGGAGTTAAGCTGACATGGAGCCACTGGTATTCATTTTTTTGGTATTTTGCTGAGCAAAACTTGTGCACCTATACACAAATTTACACAATGCTTCAGGAATACTTAAGCATAGAATCACATCAAAGTTTTTTATTGGAAAGGAGGAGAAAATATTATAATTGAATTCTTAATTTGCTTTTTGCTGAATTCTTTTTTAGAGTTTTGTTGTTTGTGTGTAGATTTATATGCCACATTACACAGGGGCATAAGACAGTTTTTGCTCCCTCTCTTTGCTCATCTGCTGGGGGCACTCAGTCTACCAGTGCCTCTTTCCCTTGTAGCAGGTGCACGTAGCGTGCACAAACATGTAACATGGTAGGAACATCTCTCTAGGCAGATGCTGAGGAAAGTTGCCGGCTTTACCTGTGTCTGCAGCAGGTGTTGCAGAAAAAGTCTGATGGTACAGGCAGGAAAGGTAAAGTTATTGTGGTTATATATTTGCCCAGCCCTGATGACTACTATAAGAGCAGCGGGTGTGTGTCTTGTTTGCTGTGAGATGTTCTCTGCCTCGCTGCACTAAGAAGCTGTGGTTTATTAGATGTACAGCAGTCCCTTTAGTATTGGAGCCCCTCTTTAGACATTTAGACATCCAACATGAATCTGTGACCCTCTAAAGGTTAAAGTTTGAAGCTGCGGAGCAGTCACTCATTGCTCAATATCCTTTGCCTGGTCAGCTGATCCTTGTGGCTGCCTTGCTCTGATTTGGCATTCTCACCCACGGGGTGTGGATGCTGTGCTGACGTGGGAGAGGGCTAAGCCTCTAGAAACATGTATGGGTAGAAGCTGTGGCTGTAGGTCTAGACTTGGTGGTGATGCACCTGTTAGGAGCCACCACTGGTGCCATAGTGCAGTGGAAGTGATTTGCTTAGCCCTAGAACCAGCCTTGGATGCTTAGGAAGGCAGTGAGGAACCGGGAGCAGTAGCTTGGTGCCCAGCCTACGCAAGCAAGAGGGAGACAGGAGGTGGCCAGTTTTAAACCAGAACCAACATGGACATAGTCTGGGCCTTTGAGAGATGATTAGGGGAAGCTCAGCCAACAGCAATCGGTCGTATTCTTGGTGATCACTACCAACATGAAAATTTTCAGCTAACTGAACACCCCAAATAGCTTTTCCCTAAAAGCATCTTAGTGCAGCAAAGAGGGTAGAGGATGTTGCCTCTCTGACCCTGCTTCTGCCAAAATCTGTGAAATCCACTTAGGTGTCCAGAATACCTTAGTCCAGGCGTGCTAGCAGGGTAGGGATCCTGCTTCCTTCTGATGCCCATCCTCTTGCTTCCAGGACAGCCTGGGAAGGGAAGTGCCAAAGCATGAAGGGTGAACATATGTGATTGAGTGGGGAGTGTTGAGGTAGCTGGGCAGCTGCATTAGGTTGAACATCAGTCTGTCACTAATCTTGCTTTGAAGAAACTGGACTCCTGCCAGGTTTTAAGCCACTTTCCATCCAGTCACTTGAGGCAATCTCTTCCAGATCCCTTCCAGGAAACACTTCATTTGCAGGGCTTTTTACTGTGATCTGAGTAAGGAAATCCTTCCCAGTAAGTAAATGTGGTTGATAAAAGGCATTAAATGGAGTGCCCCACACATAGCATCAAAAGTGTGATTGCATAAAAGCTACAGTAGGCACAGGCTCCAATGGGTTTATCCTTGCTGTTCTCTGTGTCTCTGAACAGCGATGGAGCAAGCCAACAAGAGCAGTGGAATGTGTGCATGATCTCTTTCCCACAGTTTCAAGTGAGGTTTATTCTCACTGTGCTGCATTTTATCTTCTCACTAGTGTTCCAGATCAGACTATACTGTGTTTTAGAATAATTTTTTTTTTGTGGTGGGTCTTGAGACATCATCCAGACATCCTGAAATGAAACTGCCAAGCCAAAGTACAATGTTCTCTCCTGCTGTACATTCTTTGTTTTGCAAATTTTTGTGCTTATGGAAAATTCCCAGAGGTCTCATTTGGTGATGTATCCTTAGTCTACTCTTAGCCTACAGCAATGATAGATTCGGGAAAAATACAAATAAGGACTCCTTTATTTCTTCTACTACCATTTAAGCATTTTCAAACTCCTATCAGTTACATTCCCACACACGCACACATGTAAATAATGCATCAAAACAAGGAAAAACATTTATCAACCTCTGCAGCCTGTTGTTGAAACCCTCTGTTCTCTCATAGGCCCTCCTACAATAAATTTTCTGTTTTCCTTCGACCATTCATTGAGCACTGGCTCAACACTACCCAAAACTGGGCTACAAAATGTCATACACTCAGCATTGCCTCTGATCTGGCAAGTCAACTTTGACTTTTCACCTACCTCTTGATTTCTAGTGGGAGAAGAAGGAAGTCTCAGCTCCAGCAAAGGCTTTTCCTCTTTAATTAAAAAAAAAAAAGAATGTTTTATTGCCAAGTGGTCCTTACTTTGCTGCAGCTGTATATTTACAAGGCTTCAAAGCTGGATGATTAAGGCACAGTTTTAGTTTGTAGCCAGGCAAGACAAACAATCTCAGCTTCAAAGGATGGAGTTGTGCTTTAATGTTGTGGGCTCACTCTTTGTGTTCAGCAAACAGAGCTGTGAGGGAAAATGCCATGTGCAGCAGACAAGTGAGGTGGCTGACACTCATGGGAGGGTGTCTGTTGGCTGCTGCCCAAGAAGAGCACCCCACACCCAGCACCCTCGGGGTTATCTGATAGCTGAAAATTGGGTTATTTGTGTATGATGTCACCCTATGAGACTTCTGGTGTCTGCTTTTAGTGTGTTCAGAGCTTCTGTCTGTGTAGACCCACAGGGGTGGCGATACTAAAGGAATGATTTGAACCTGAGCTCTGTTGCCTGCTCCTTTCTGTCTGTGCCTGACTGTTTTCTTCCTCTGATGTTCTCCCAGGGTGAGTGGTTGGACATGCATTAGGGAAGCTGGAAGAGGCTATCTCAGTGAAAGGAAGTGTTCAATCTATACAACACTGTGGTTTGAGGGGAGTAAGGGCCAGGACGGGAGATGAGTATGCTCTGCACCTATGACAGTCGTGTTGAAAAGGGACCGTCATGATTCTGCTTTTCTATTAACACTTAACCACAGATCACCAGTTCATTCTACCAGGACTAGTGGGGAAGGAAGAGGAGCTGGAGAGCTCCATCATTAGATGAACCTAGGAACAGTGGTGGTGTTTGGCTTTACTTCCAACTCTGAAGCCCAAGCAGTGTTGCTTGACGCTTTGTGTTTTATTAAACCCTTTATCCGCATGTCTGGTGGATGCTCCAATATAGATAATTGAACAAAAGCATCATGATGAGACAGAAAAGGTGGCTCGTTATTACCTCTTGAACCAGTGAGTGTGTTATTTTCTAGGACTCTCTGTCAACCAGAAATCAGTCTTCAGAACCCCTGCAAATAAACTCATTCCATAGCTTTGGGATGCAGCAAGGTGCAAACATGTTGTGGTCAGGTATGTGGGATCAAAGCAAGGCATTTGGGTAGAGGATGAGCCCACAGGCAGTCTGGATCGTGGGTGCACACTCTGCTGTGTTGAGCGGTTGGAGACTCCAGGAAACAGTGTGCTGGACTCCATGGGCCTGTAGATACAAGAGGAGCTGGCAGTGCAACACGGTGGTGCATCTGTCATTCAGCAAATGACTTCCAGAGATATGGGGCTCTGGTGCAAATCTCCTTCATTGGTATTAAAATCTGAGTGGAACTGGGGCTTTATCCAACCAGCGTCTAGGCTTTTGTGAGATCCAGGCCACTCTCTCCACAGGGTTCTGGGATTCAGAAGCCAAACAGGCTAGTGCTGCCAAGAAGTGTAGTGCTCGAGAGGCAGAGTTGGCCAACACACCGCTGTGCCTCTCAATGAGCCGTGCGTATGCTGCTTGAGAGAGTGGTGACTTCAGCTCACCAGTTAAAGCTCTCCAAATAGAGGAGGTGCCAGGCATCCACTGGGGCTGCTGAGTGAAGGAATAGCTTTTTGAGACACAATACACTCCTAATTTCTAATGTGGCTTTCCAATTTTGAGAACAATTCTTTGATGAGAAAGTGGACTGCTTTCCACCCTGTGCTGAGGGAACAATCTTCATGCTGTTCAGCTTGTTCTCTGTCATGCTTTTCTTTCTGCTTTCTAGGGTTGGCATTGCCTTTGCAATCGCACACGACCAACTTTCCAAATAGTATTCCTTGCTTTATGAGAATCAGTGTTTGATTAATCCAGGGTACCTGGATGTAGTACTTCCATTATTCATTCCTGGCTCTGCTATTCACTAGCCAATATAATACTAGAAATTAGTGTATTTATATATCAGTTTTCCACTGCTATATAGGAATTTCTCACTGTGGAATTGGAAGGTTTTTATTTTTATATTTTTTAAGTAGAGAGAAGGCACTGATGCACTCTATAACCTGGGAAGGTAATTTTAACCTCTCTGTGGCTGTACCCCTGAACACTAATGCTTAGTTCTATGTGACAAGCATATTCCAGGAATGAAAGATCTGTTTTGATTTCTTTTAATAAATTTGTTAATAGCTAAAGCATACACTGAAATCACTTCCATCTACTTGCATCTACTTATTATAAGATTTTGCAGTTACTGTGGTGTGACTATTCCTTATCTGAAAAAAAAGCAGTCTGAGCTATACTGGACATGTTTAATTAAATGGAGAAGTAACAGAACAGAACTGGATGAAGCTGATCTTAGGTTAATGTGTCTTAGGATAAAGTGTGTGATATGAAGAGATCTTTTTACTGTCTGCCTCTTTCTGAGAATCAGCCTTCACTTATATTTAGACCCTAACATGGGACAGGACTAAAACAGGAGCATTAAAGGCTTACAGATGTTTCATTATGTATTTGTGTATGTGCTCATTCCTTATCCTCATTTTTATGTAATGCTTTTGCACCTGAGTACCCAGATCACCTAAAAAATTAAATGGGACAATAGAATTATTAATCTCCTCTCTGGTAGGCTGGAGGAGCTGTGTTTGCTTCAGAGGCTACAGATTGCGTTCTCTCTTAGAGAGAGGTAACTGGCAGAAAATATGCTTTCAAGGCAGTCATTTACTGCTGTTTTGAGTTCTTTCTTTCACACTGTGGACCATTTAAATAAAAATAATGGTAAAAGGTAACCTTCTGTGTCTTTCACGCTAGGGCAGTAAAGTTTGCTGCAGTCACAAGCCAGTGCATAGCCCTGTTATTTTTCTTTCATTCTAGATTTATGTGCCCTTTTAGGGACTTTCAAACTCACTTGACTGTACGTGGGGAAAGGAGGAGGAGGTGGCACTTGCCATGCTCTCTCAATTCCCTCTGTTACCTGGCTGGGACTCAGACAAATCATAAAGTGATTATTTTCTTTCCCAGCCTTGCAGTCAATTAACCCTAATAGTTCTTCCATTTCCAAACCTTGTCCTCCCCAGCTCCCTGCATACCACAGCTCCACTGCAGATACATAATTCATTATCTGGAAAGCCTCTGTTTTAATGTAATATTAAACAAGCAGCAGCTCAGCAGGTGTCCCCAAGGTAAGGAAGGAACATGCTGCTGGCAGCAGCTGCTGGCTTCAGGCTTATCAAAGATTTCTTTGTTTTGAAACAGAAGCTGGAAGGCTTTTTAATATACCATGTCATTGGCTGAGCCGATCCTGATTTCTGGCTGTTATCCTGCCTTTGACTGCAAAGACAAAAATTCTTATAAACATATGCTGCCTGCAATACCTGCCTACAATTCTGCACTCTCAAGAAGGGTGAAGAGAGGGAGGAGGCTCTCAAGGCAGATGTATGTGCCTTATTTACAGCTCTTATTTTTCTTGGTGAGCCAGTTGGGCTAATTGTATGAGTGGAGCAGGCCTGCTTGTATCAACACTGTTAGAATGGACTTTCTGCTTCTATAAAGATAAAGATACCTTGATATATTGCCTGTAGAGAGCATTCCAAGTAACAAGGCTGATATTCTACCAGTCTCACCCAGGTGCTAAATCTCAGTGGCCTTAATCTGTATAATCAGATTTAATTTGCAAAGTTAATGTCACTCTGGCAAAAGCAGTTAAACTGTCAACTCTAGCTTTTCTGTTTGAGTAGTACATCACAAAGTGCATTGAGCAAGGCTTTTTTGTTCCTTGGGGTGAGAACTTAATCTTCTGTATTGGAACATCACAAAATATGTTGATGACTGTTTTTTCTCAGAACATGTGTGTCCTAAACTGGCACGTGTAAACTGCATGTGGTAAATGTGCTTCATCCCTTTATCTGGTGTATTACTTGATTCTAAACTTAGAACAAGTGGGGATTTTTCATAAGGTAACATTTCTTGGTCTAGAGGTGACTGGAGCATAGTTTCAGAGTTTGACAAGCCAGTGTGAACATCCATGCTGCAAATACACTCTCACACCATGAGAAAATTGCACTGTGACACTTGGTGGCTCTAAGTACCTGTGTGAGAGTTAAGGACTTTTGGGAAATATTCCTGTGAGCTGTAATGACTCCTGAGCATGTGTCTTCTTTCTATGATGCTTTGTAAACATTATTTTAGTTTGCCTTGTTAGTAAAGAGAGATGATCTTGCTATGGCTGTGATCTGGCTGTGGTCAGCAGCCTTTGTTTGAGGCAAAACAAAGACCTGTAAACTTATTAAAGAACATAACATGTTTTAAAGGGCCTTCTGACAGTGTAGCATAGCCCTTAGTAGGTGTCACTGTGCATTTTCTAAGAGGCCCTGCATGCTGCCATAGTGGAGAAGAGGCTGTTGATCTCAGTTGTCAAATAGGAGGAGTTCCCTTCTGCCAGCTGACCAGTTTGGAGGAAAACTACTTGGACTACAGTGCCATGCAGATCTAGGAAGACTAGCAGAATTTCAATGGTTTCTGCCGAAAGGAGGTCACTTAAACTGGGGTAAACTGCAGTTAACAAGTACTGAGAGGTGCAGATAAGGAAAAGTCCTACCAGCCCAGAAGCAGATTGCTGTTGTCTAGAGGAACTGGACAGCAGCAGGTCTGCAGCTGACTGCTTTGGTGCTAGTGAGATTTTCTGTACTGTGGGAGTGGAAACTTGCAAGGCAGAGTGAGTGACAAAAACTGTGAATAGTCCCAAACTATAAATTGTGCTTCTACAATTACAATTCATCCTGAACTGTGCTGTGACCTCTAATAATATGCACTGAGCTTTATTATACGACTCTACGATGTTAAAGTGATTATCTCAGCTTGTCAGGTGAGATGCTACCTACATACCAAGTCTTTGGCCTACTGTGGAGGAAACATACAAGCATCAAGATGAGGTGCAATGAAGGGTACATCTGCAGTATTTCAGTATGCCATAGTGGCAGTGAATGCTGCAGACAGGACTTCCACTGGTAAATCCATTAGATCTCAGAGAAAGGCATTCTATGCAACAATCCTGTGAATTTCAGTGGGAGCAAGTTCAGCAGCTGAAAACATCTCTCAGGATGAGTTGTTGTTTACCTAACACGCTCTTTTCATTTCTCGTTTAAATCTGATCTAAATCATCATGTTTTTGAAAAGTGAGTTACATCTGCTAATGATTAATTACTTCAAAGGTACTTTTTATGGACTTTTTGAGAATCTGTGCATTGCCAATGGGTGGAGAGAATTAGAATTGATTTTACAAAACATTGTTCTACTAGTTCACTGACAGTTGTCCTAAAGCACAAGGAATTGAGACCTCTGCTTTTTGCATCAGCACAACCTTGAGTCCGTTAGAAATGACAGTTCTGTTCTGAGCGGCCGCAGTGCAGAGCCCAAGTGACGACTATGAACCTTCCTTTTTGCCAAAGAGCACTGTTGCCACAGTGAAGAGTGCTATGTGTTAAACAGTCATGTTTAGACGATTCATTGGTTACCCAATGCATAGCCAGACACAGGAGGTGGTTGCTACAAAACTGCTATTCTGTGCAAACTGTAACAAGACTTGGACTTGTATCTGAATATCCCTCGGCTCTAAAGTTTGGATTTAGATCAGTACTACTTCCATTTATATTGTCTTATCATTAATATTGGCAAGAGTATTTTCCAAATGTGTCAACAATTTGCCAAAGGCCTACAGAATATATTTTTTTGCATCAGTCCCTTTTCTGCATTGATGCAACAAATAGCTTCAGTTTTTTGTAAAAACAAAGTCTGCAGCAGTTGAGTCCTTAATGACAGTCCATTTATTTGCTGCTGCCAAAACTGTGCTTGTAAAGCCTCAGTCACTTCACTGAAGAAAATAATAATGTTTATAATTGGTTGGCTTGGATTTCTGCAGGGCTCTGTATTCGGTCTACAGAGAATTGGAGTCTCTACAGGCTCATTTAAAAGCTCTGGTGTCTGCAGCCTAGGCTGTAGCAGCTGATGCTTTCACTTAGATTCTCCTGAGTTCAAGGTCCAGAGCTTTGGCTAAGATGGAAGACACATAGTCCGTCAAAAATACAGAGTAGATGTCTTTGGCTTCATGGTGGACTAGATGCAGGGGAAATTAAAAACAGGCTTATGAGAGGCAATGAGTAGGAGAAGGTAGTTTTTTAGAAGTCATGAGAATTACTGAGCAGACCTGAAAAATGTGAGTTTGAGAAGAATGTAGAAGTTGGATATTATCTCTGTGATGTTGTGGTAAATAATTCCTTGTCAATGTTTAAAATATCCCTCAAGTCTTGTCTTCAGTTAAAAATTTGAAGAAATTTATGAGAATTAGAAAATTGCTTGTGGTTGCATAAAAATTATCCAGTCATTTTCATTCAGATATTTTAAAACACATATCTTTGGTCAGGAAGGAATTTCCTCCCTTATAATTGCATGTAAACATAACCACAGTTGGAATATATAATTTGATATATTCTTTGGAAACATTGAGCACTTGCTGCTTTTGGAAAACCATGTGGAACTGTATGGCCTGCTTTGCATAGATGTGCCACTATTTTCTAAGTCTTTTGTACACACATTTGTAACCCTTTTTGTGCCCTCAAAATCATAGTTGCTTTAATTTGGATGTCTCCTGCAATAGACCTTGTAGGGGCAGGCACACAGCTTCTGCCAGCCAGCTGGCCTGAATCACCTCCCTGTGAATGTGTGACTTCCGCTGGCCTGAGAAAAATTAGTGTCCTTTCCAAGCACACCAGAGGACAGTGAAATGACCAGGACCTCTGCGTATGCCAGGCAGTTCCACGCTTCATCACTAGTAAGGACTAGGCTGCAGCTTTCTAGGTCTGTAATCCATTGAGGAATGTCTGCAAGGGTTAATTTTCTGGAGAGGAAGAAAGGAGAGCAAGGGGAAGCAACCTGCTGTTGGTACAAAGCTGTCTGCACTCTGGGGAAAAAAGCCATGCAACCTTTCTTTCTCCCTTTTGTTAACCCCCGCTTACTATCAACACCACAGAGTTGATTTCTGTTGCAGGGCTGGGGTCATCTTTTGTGAAGGGAAAAAATGGCTTTTCCTTTTCTTCTTTTTTTTCTAGTGTACCTGTAGAGAAGGACAGAAATTGTCCTTTTGTCATTCTAAGACAGGCATGTTTCACAGGCAGCTGATCATTGTTAATAGCTGTTCGTTTTATGGAGCAACGTAATTGTGGGTAGAAGCGGAGGGAAGGGTGCCTGATCTGTGTTGGTTCAAGGGAGATGCCATGTACTTAGCAGTTGTGTATAATGCCTGGTCTCATCTCAACCCTAAATATTGGGCTGCTGCAGTGGAAGTGGCCTTCCCGCAGGTCTGAATTCATCTTAGCCAAGTTAGACTTTACTTTGTGGCCACAGTGAGCAGCACATCCCAGGCAGCATAGTAGTCTCCTCTCTGGAATTTCAAATGATTGAAAACAAGAATGCATGAGATCATTGGAGTGCTATTACTATAAATATGCGTTTAATGCCAGATGTATAACTTAAAAATCATATACGTGTGAAGGTTGGAAGAGATCTCGAAGATCAAGTCCAGCTGTCAGGCCAGCACCACCATGCCAACTAAACCATGCCCCGAAGTGCCATGTCTGCTGTTTTTTCAGCAAAGAATTTTTTCCCAGTATGCAATCTAAACCTCCCATGATGCAACTTGAGGCCATTTCCTCTTGTCCTATCACTAGTTATTTGGGAGAAGAGACCAACACCTGCCTTGCTACAACCTCATTTCAGGTAGTTGGAGAGAGAGATAAGGTCTCCCCATAGCCTGCGCTTCTCCAGATGGAACAGTCCCAGTTCCCTCATCTGCTCCTCATAAGACTTGCTCTCTAGACCCTTCACCAGCTTCATTGCCCTTCTCTGGACGTGCTCCAGCACCTCAATGTCTTTCTCGCAGTGAGGGGCCCAAAACTTAAGACAGTACTTGAGGTGTGGCCTCACCAGTGCTGAGTGCAGGGGCACAATCACTTCCCTGGTCCTGCTGGCCACACTGTTTCTGATGCAAGCCAGGATTCTATTGGTCTTCTTGGCCACACTTTTGGCTCATGTTTAGCCGGTGGTCAACAAACACCCCCAGGTCCTTTTCCGCTCGCCAGCTTTCCAGCCATTTGTGCCCAAGCCTGTAGTGTTGCATCAGGTTGTTGTGACTGAAGTGCAGGACCCAGCGCTTGGCCATTGTTGAATTTCATACAATTGACCTCAGCCCTTTGATCCAGCCTGTCCAGATCCCTCTGTAGAGCCCTCCTACCCTCAAGCAGATTGACGTATGACTGAGCCTTTTTTCCTGAAACTTCTCACAGTTCAGCCTAAGGCAGATAAAGTACATTAAAAAAATCTGCTTGAGTAGGTGTAAACATTACAAAGCACTGAACACACGTAAGCAAGGATTCAAGGTGGCCTGTGACCACTTGAATGCTGCTTTTCCTTTAAGAGTACTTGAGATTGTTTTTCTCCCTTCCTCTTATCTTGCATCTGTTTTCCTGTTTGCCATGGTTCTTGGAGCATGGCACCGCTTACCAGCATGTGGCCTGCCTGGAGTATGGATTTGTTTATTTTTGAGGTTTTGGTTTATTTGCAGTGATTGGCAGCATTAACAAGTTCTTTGGTTTAATTGATAGATAAGTCTAGAGCAATACAGGTCACACACATTATCAAAAAAGGCATTTCCCTGGTAGGAGAGTCAAGCTAACCTGATACACTTTTTACGTATTAAACCAAATCTTCATTTCTCACATATGGTTTTAGTAATCATACAGTTGATCCTGACAACTGAAGTAGCCTTAAGTCTTTAAGGGTTTTCTGTAGGCTGTGTACAAGTGAAGAGAAGCTGTAGTGCTCTGTTCGTGTTAAGTCTTGTCAGAATTTTTGCATAAGAAACCACAGTTCTGAGGTCTAATCTCTTTGTAGGTGCTTTTTTAAAGCAGTTTAATGGTGCCTGAAACCACAGAAGGCATGGGAGGGGAGAACAGATCACAGAGCCTTTGGGTTAATTTATAGATAACAGTGGCTTTTGAGTGTTTGCCTGCCTTTGCTTTATTCTCTTGGATAAGGTAAAAAAAATGGGATCTAGAAATCATCTAGGGACTCACGATAATCCTCTGGAAGGATTTCTTGTTGGGAATTTGATCTCCTACTTGTAACTATCATTAAACATGGTGGATTGAAAAGCATTTAAAAAATTAGGCATTTATGTTTGACTGAAAAGTCAATGAGATTTTAGTGCATGCTTTTAAATCCTGCCCTAAGAAAATTTAAACCGTGTCAATCCATGAACTGAACTTACTCAGTACAATAAAGAGTATTTAAGATTTCACTTTCCATATTGACACAGCCAGATGAAAGCTGGATGTTAGAATCTCCTCAAACTCCTTCCAAACTGTGGAAATAAAATATTCTTCACCTACAAAGGTGCATATTTCTTTAGAAAAAGATTGCCATTTTTGTCCATTGGAACTGAGACACAATAAATTTTTTTTGATTCAAAGCTTGTTGCCTTTATTTGCACTCTGTAAGATACTAAATCTCCAAACCTCCTTTTTTTCCTTAGTTTTGTAAGCTTTTTCAAGTGTGATCACGAGTTTACTTTCTCAACTTCCAAATTAACTTCCAACTTGGATGTGGGTGGATATAGATACACAGATAGAAACACAAAAAATCATGGCAAGCGCACATCACTGTTTACTGCTCAGTTCTTCACAGATCACACCCTTGTAGATCCTGTCAGTTTTCCTTATTGTTATCTATCACTCTTTGGCTACTTCAAAATTTTCTTGCTGTTTTTTCTTATGTTCTCAAATAGCCTAAATGGAGCATTTCAAGATGAGTTTTGTATTCACGGCAAGTTTTCCTTTCTATTAAAGTATCATCCAGAAAATGAGCAGAAAAGCAGTAAAGTTGTTATTGGTTGTAGTGAAGTTTAAACTGCATGTTGATGGATGGTTAACCCAAGATGGAGGTATGATAGGGTCTGTCTGTAGCATTCATGCTCACGGTAAACTTTGCTTTGGGGGGAGAGGGCTCGGGATAGAGGTTCAGCATTAGCTAGAATCGAAGGTAATGACTGAAGAAATGGAGTAAGGTTTAAAGTAATTATTCCAAGCACTTTTAATGATCTTTTGCTTACTCACTAATATTTCTTTTGTCTCTTCTCATAATCCAAAGATCAAGACTGGGGGGTTTTGGATATTTGATTACTTTTTCCCGCTGCTGTGAAAAGAAAGATTCTCTGTAACAGAGCTGAACTTAATCTTGACGAAATTCTTCTACCTCATGTTTTCACCTTCTTTCATTATCAGGGAGATTTTAGAGCCCTGAATCTGATACTCATCTTTAAGACAATCATACAGAACAGGTCAGGGAAGATGAATCATTGCAATTGTTGTTTTCAGCTGCGGGTGCTAGTTTTTGTCCATTTGTTAAAATATTTGTTGCTGCTTGTCTGCAATCAAAGGCTTCCTGTCACTGCTTGCTTTAGTACTGAGGGCAAACATGTCAGCTGGGCCTTGCGTTACCCACCAGCCACGCTTTCCATAATTCAACCTTGAACTGCCATTTGCCTCCCCGTGCCCTGCAGCAGCATGCATACAGCCAACTAAACTTCACTCTTACTATAAACACCATTCTGCTATCCACACCAAAGCAGTACAAGCATATAAATATATTCACATGTAGAAGAATTTGCAATTGTGTAAAATTTTGGTAGAGTTGATATAATGACAATACACAAGCACATCAGTAAGCATAATGATGTAAGATTTGGGTGAAAGGCAAACCAGATAAGAGTGGAAGGAAGGGAAATGGTCTGAACAAAAAAAAAGCAGCTGCCAACTTCAGCAGAACCTGACAGCAGCTTTACTTGAGAATTGAAAAGTACCCCCTTTTGAATTCAATGGGGCAGGACTGTCTCCTACTAGGAGATATTAGGAAGTCCAGTCCTGTTCCCCCTGAACTTCTGTTTCTGTACATTCGAAGGGGATCTGAGGCTTGACTTCACAAGTGTTTATCTAAAGAAGATTAAGCTTGTGTAAATGACATTCAAAGCAAACAAAAAATTCCAATGTTTCCTCATTGGAAAAGACTATATAAAGGGAGAGGTGCAATTGAGCATCTGTTACAGGTTCTTTGAACAGGAATAGAGGGAAGAACAGGTAAATAAAGTATAATGGCAACCTTATGCTTTGCACTTTCCAGTGAATGCATACCAGATTAAGTATAGTCAAAAAAAAGGAAGAGTTTTCAGTAAATAGGGCTTTGAAGTGTGGATTGTGATTCCTACTGCTGTTGCAGCACTCCGTCTGACCTTCAGCAAGTCGCTTAGCCCCAGTCTTCCAGCATTTGATCTTCCCTGTTGTGGGGCATGGGGGAGAGCTGAAATGAGGACTGTTATTAAGGATTAGGAGGTCGCACGTTACTCTGAGGTGAATTCTGTACAGCTGACATCAGCAGCAGATGGCTCTGAGGCCATACAAAATGCAGTTGCAAAACCGCAAGAGCAGATGGCGTATGAGAGCAGTTCTGCCAGCTTTAACTAGTCTGGGCCTGGAAGAGAGAGCATTTGTGCAATGCAGCTGAGGGCCTGGAGCTATTCTGTTCCCTCAAGGCAAGTACACCTATCAGTGTATGTAAAGCAATTTGACAATGGTACTGTGAGACAGAGGTGGCAAAGCATTGAAGTCAGGTGGGACCTGCAGCTCTTTTGATGGTGAGCAGTAACAAAACAAGTCCATTAACCTTTCTGTGCTATTACATTTACTGTATGTACTTGCATGATTGCCTTCATCTTTCTGGATCTTGAGGTTGTTCAGTTTCTGTACATCTGGCAGGGAAACAAGTAGTGTTGCCAACTTGCTATGGGGATAGGGATGGAATCCAGTGCATCTTGTCCAATGTGTACTGGAAATCTGCAGCAGAGAACGCAACTGAATGCAGGATCTTCTGGTCATAGGTTAATGATGAAGCAGATGGACTATTCATCACCAAAGTTCTGCTTTTGCCACATCCATTGAAATGCTTGCACTTTGTGTTTGCAGACATTTTTAGTTTTTCTCTAGTCAGAGGTAAAAGTAGCTTTGAGCAGAAGGACTAGAATACCTGCCTGTGGCAATCCTGAGCTACACAGAGCTGATCTCTGAAGGCTAGTCTTGCTTGTGTAAGAACTTGATAAAAGAGGAGTGAGTAGTGTTGTTCAAGGGAATGAAAAGCCCTTGTCTGTGTTTAAAATCATTAGCAGAGTGTTCCTCCCTAAGATGGTGCTGGGTAGCTAGAGACATGTGTGATTCATGCAGTAGAAGTAGTGCTTGTATGCTTTGGGGTTAGGGTCTGATGGCAACAGTAGTAAGGGCTGGTGCTCCGTTAGTGGTAGAGAAGAGGTCTGAATGCAGTATCTAAACGCAAACATCATATTGCTATGAAAGGCAGAACTAAAATTCCATCTCCATGTGTTTCTAGGCAGGAAAGTTTAAAATTGTTTCCCTAAAATAATTCCTAAAGACTAAGGTGTTTTAATTGATACAACACTTGTGTTGCCAACTCAAAACATAAACCTATAGCAAGATCCTGTTTTGGGTATGAGCCCAGAAAACAAAGCATCTGTGAATTGCAGATAAAATTCTGGACCTCTGAGGGAGATGTATGTGGCGCTATTTGGGGTTTTGGGTGTTTTTTTAAGAAGATCTAAGTATTTGGTATTAGCTATTTCTCGTTCTTGTGACTACTGAGACTCAAAACCTGTTGAATGTTATGAGAACATAGACAGACCTGTCTGAACTTTGCTCTTTAGGGAACTCTGGTTTTGCTTGTTGCCTCAAGGATGTAGTAAAAGGACCCAGCCGTGTGTGGAATGTGATTAAAATGTTATTTAAAAAAAATAGTTTATACATGGGTCTGCATTCTCTGCTACTGCATATTCATGCCATGCTAACATATGAGACTTTCTCTAAGAAGCAGGTCTGAAGTGCGTTCTTGTTTCTAAGCTAGCCATGGTGTGTGGAGTTAACCTCATTTGCTTGTACTTATGTGTCTCATCACTACTGACCCTCCCACAGGCAACTTGTAGGGTCATGACCTTGCTCCTATTTGAGGTTTCCGTGGGGAAAGCCAATCACAGTTTGTATGTATGTAGTTTTTGGCAGAGTCTCAGGTCTAGCATGCACAGGAATTCTTTTTTCCATCCTGTTTTTACTTTTTACAGACTCAAATAATAGTATGGATGTTTGGGGTTTGTTTTTTTTTAATTCCCCTAAATGCTTGCATAAAAAAGGCCAGTGAAGGTTTAGAAGGCAGCTGGCTGACCTGAGGTAACATCTTAAGGGAAGGGGAGTTTTAGTCAGGTTGTCATGGTATTCAGCTGAGATACCACTTCTGCAGAAGTCCAGTAAGAAGTCATCTTCATCTTTCTGTGCTTTTTGTGCTTCAAATGGCAATCTTTGTATGGGTTGGTTCAGCTGTTCCGACTAAATTTGTGGTCTGTAATTAATTCTAAGCTAGGATTCTGGCCTTTTCTTGTTCTTCATGGCTTGAGTGAGCAAGATCTCAGTTGAGTCACTTTAAGAATAGGATCTGTGGTTTACCTTGACAAAGCTCAATTCTTTGTTGGTGGTGTGACCCATACAGTACAAGTTTTTTGAGACTGTTTCATTCCTTTGAAGACCTCGCTTGAGCTCAAACCACCCATTTGCCAAATGCCAGATACTGAACCCTTTTTTTCTGAGGTGTGCTGAGGGCTGTGAAAAGCCTCTTTCTTGCTATCGTATCTCCTGTAAATTATTTTTTTGTGAAAGGGCATGACAGCAGGTCTGCCATGTAAGGTACAAGAATTAGACCTGGTTACCTCTGCTTTCACCATGAAGCTGAGTATGTTGGTAAAAGAATTAGACTGTGACGGGAGTTTCACAGACTATAACTTTCTACTCTGGCAGTACCGTGTGCAAAGGATGAAGTATGTCCTCCGTGCAGCGGTGTATGGTGGAACACTGATCTGTTCAGATGCCTGCATCCTAGCCTTGAGCTAGAGGGCTGTTCTGCTTCATATTTCTTAAGGAATATGAATAATTCAGTAAATTAAAAGGGGTAGACTAAAAAAAGAAGCAGGATTTGGATACATGTCAGGAAAAGCATCATGGCTTTTGTTTCTTAAGCTGCATGCCTAGTGTTTCTAGGTCAGGAAGCAATTAATAGTAAGAAAGAGTACTTCCTTGGCTTGCAGGCAACTCACAGATTTCTCCTTTCTCTAGATTAGCAAGGATTTAGGAGACACAGGTTCTGTGTATGCTGAATGAATTCTACAGAATCCACTACATACCATCCTCCCGCTCTTATCTCTGAATTCTGTGGACAGGCAATCTCAGCTGCCCAGC
Source organism: Tapera naevia (assembly GCA_033556795.1). NCBI lineage: Eukaryota > Metazoa > Chordata > Aves > Cuculiformes > Neomorphidae > Tapera > Tapera naevia. The sequence goes on along the minus strand of JAUMJJ010000194.1, from coordinate 11,816,671 downwards.
ACAGGCTGGCAGCTTTAGCTTGCCAGTAGGTACTGAAAGCCATGTAATCGTGGAAATGACAGTGACACAATGGCTAAGATGTTATCTCTGTATTAAAACCAGAGGCAGTTTCCATGGTGATGGAGAAGCTCTAGGTTGCTAGTGATGCAGCTGCTGTGTTGAACTGGATCAGTAGCCTTTTTATACAGAGGCTACTGCAATAAAGCTTTGCTGTGTTTGTATGACCCTCATTAGGTTGTATCCAGCTCTAAAACATAAAATGTGGGGTGCAGGGAAGATTTAAACTGACTGAAATGGGTGCTGATGTAAAAATAAAATGGGAAAAGAAGGGTGAAAATGTTGTAAGTCTTACAGTATCCACAAGTGACAGATGTATATGACAGCCTGAGTGTATTTGATATTCTGTGCATTTGATATTCTGGTCAGTACTTTCCTGAGATATTGTGTGCCAACATTAATAGCTCCTAAAGTTCTTATTTCAAGTGGGAGAGTCAGATTTATATTCCCAGGTCTTAACTTCTCTTCAAAATGTTCTCTCTGAACTGGATCCAAAATCAGAATGTGTCTCTTTTTCTATATGGAGACTAGAAGTTCCCAGGGATTTGGGGAAAGTGGATGATGATGCAACTTCTGCATGTCAAGAACTAAAATGTCTTGCAATTCACTCGGTCCCCCTTTTGGGTAATAATCTCTCAATACCTCAGCACAGCTATGTGGAATTCATTTTGTACTCTTCCTGAAGGGTCTTTCAGCCTGTTCTTTCTGTTCTCTTACTGCTGGGAGAACAGGTACAATATCTCCAGGTTCCCACGACGGAAATGCATGTTTTGCCCTCCTGCTTTGATCAGAATCTTCCAATCTGACCAACTTGTGCTTGGTAGATGGTGCAACACAGGAGTAGCATTTGTGTGCAAAACTATTCAATTAAAATAATAATTTGGTCATTTTGACCCAGACTTTTTGTGGCTTTAAATATTGGTTGTTGCTTCTGAACTAAATGCTAAAAGAGATTCGTATTCTGTCTTTCAGGTGGTGCAGGGGACCGGGAAAAGATGCCTGTCAATCATGAGGCTTTCCTGCTCATGGCTAATTCCCAGAATGAAATGGAAGATTGGGTGAAAGCCATCCGACGGGTTATATGGGCTCCATTTGGTGGAGGTATTGCAAATAGCTCACATGCACGTAAATTAAAACATTTGCCTCAAGGTAAAACATATTCTTGTGATACTAGGATATGTGTAACACTGTAAAATCACTGAGATACCTAGATAAGCTCTTGATTGTCTGAAGTGTTTTGCAGCAAGGGGATTTGGTTGATTTTTTTTTTTTTTGCGAGGCGATGGGAAGAGAGGGCACATCCAGACTGTCTGATTGACTTTCAGTCAGAAACGGATGGTGACCAGCCTAGTGGCTTTCTATGATGAGGTGACCACATCAGTGGACATTGGAAAAGCAGTCGATGTAATCTATCTGGAATTCTGTAAAGCCTTTGACACAGTCCCCCACAACATCCTGCTCTCTAAATGGGAGAGATATGGATTTGATGCAGGGACAATTTGGTGCATAAGGAATTGTTTGGATGGTCACAATCAGAGAGTAGTTGTCAACAATTCAATGTCCAGATGTAGATCCATGAGAAGTGGTGTCCCTCAGAGGTCCATACTGAGACCAGTGCTGTTTACTATTTTTATTGATGATATAGATAGTGAAATAGAGTGCACCTTCAGCAAGTTTGCAGATGAAAGCAAGCTGGTGCAGTTGTCACACCAGAAGGACGGGATGTCATCCAGAGGGATGTGGACAAGCTAGGGAAGTGGGCCTGTTTGAACCTCATGAGGTTCCATAAGCCAAGTGCAAGGTCCTACACCTGGGTTGGGACAATCCGTGGTTTCAATACAGACTGGGGGATGACATGGTTGAGAGCAGCCCTGTGGAGAAGGGCTTGGGGGTGCTGGTTAATGAGAAGCTCAACATGAGCCGGCAATGTGCGTTCGCTATCCAGAAGGCCAACTGGATCCTGGGCTTCATCATGAGAAGTGTAGCCAGCAGGTTGTGGGAGGTGATTCTCCCCCTCTGCTCCTCTCTTGTGAGACCCACCTGGAGTATTGTGAGAACAGTTCTCAAATTCCCAATGTAAGAAGGGTATGGAACTGTTGGAACAGGTCCAGAGGAGGTTACAAAGATGATCAGAGGGGTAGTGCACGTCTGCTATGAACACAGGCTGAGAGAGTTGGTGTTGTTCAGCCTGGAGAAGAGAAGGCTTTGGGAAGACCTGAAAGAGGCTATGAGAAAGCTGGGGAGGGACTTTTGAGAAGGGCTTGTAGTCACAGGACAAGGGGGAACGGCTTTAAATTGGAAGTGGAGAGTTTTAAATTAGACATTAGGAAGAAATTCTTCACGATGAGGGTGGTGAGATGCTGGCACAGGTTGCCCAGGAAGTTCCTGGATCTAGGGGAAAAAAGTGACCTTGCTGCAATTGAGGATGCTCAAATGCCACAAGGTCACTAAGAAGACCCAGTGTTTGTTTAGTACCTGTTATCTTGGGCTTGGTTTGTTTGTTGGCTTTGGGGGGTTTTGTTCTTTTTCTTTTTTAAGGGACTCGAGATTTTGGGTTTCTGTGTAACAGCTTTTGGTTTGTCTGGAGGAGATACAATCTCTACTGATAATATAATTTTTTCGTAAGTCCTTTTTTTCACTTAGAGGAAAGGATACTACAAAAGGTAGCTTTTACCTGATTCTGAGAGCTTGCATGTGATGCTGTTGTGCTGTGAGCAGAACAAGCTCTTTTCACTAGTAGATACTGATCGACCATGACTTCTCCTCAAACATGAATATGTGCTTGTTTTGTTTTCCTTCTGAAGTCCACAGTGGAGGTTCTTCTAGACTCTGAGCTTGGTGCCAATTCTCACAGTTCCTCCATCAGTAGTCTCAGAATCTCAGAGATGATATTTCTGTGGCTATTTGTAGTGCACCTTATATTCTGTATTTTACCGCTTTGCTGTGTGCATGAATTAAATACTGGGAGGAAAAAGGAGACATTCAGTCATGACAAATGGTACACATTCCAGCAATAGCATCCTTCTTTAGGGCATGATATTGTCAGCACTCTTAGTTTCAGTGCAAATTTGGCTTCTTTTTTGTTAGTGTTCATGTTTTGTCAGTCTCTTGGAATAGTTCAAGAGCAAGCATCTATTTTTGTTTTAAGTAGCAAAAACAAATAATTAAAAATCCTAAGATTATAAAAACAAAACCATGAGGATGGCATAAAGGTAGGGATGGATTTCTTTTTGTTTGTTTCTTTATGGGGGCAATATTACCCTAATCAATCCTCTCCTTTTCTGTACTTCCAAACTTCTCTGCAAAGCTGTCAGATAACATTGAGGTTTTGCTTTAAATGAGGTAGATATTCTTACCCTTACATTTGATTCCAGGAATTTGGGCTTTATGAGAAATGAACAAACACAGAATGAAATCATGAGAATGAGGGAGCAGGACAATGAGGGAATACAGCAGCTGCTGTTTGTTTGTGTATTCACATACTGCAGAGCTGATCAGGTTCCATCAATGTCAGAGTAGAGGCTGCTTTGGCTGTGACAGCTGGCTTAGGCCCATAGAAGAGAAACACTGCTGTTCGCAGGGTTGAAAAGAATTGCAATTGTGTATTGAGTTTTTTTCTCTATCTGTGGATAAAAACTACTCAAGAAAATGGTACAACCTGCCTTGCCTGAGCTATCTGTCCTAATACTCAATTTCATTAGTCGGCTTGGCTATGTCTGCTTGTAGGCCATGCTGCATGAACAGATTCTTATGCTATGGTTCCATTGCTTCTCTGAGCTGACTGAAGCACTAACTGCTGTCAGGAATGGTTGTTTCCCACCTTGCAACCATGTGTTCCTACCACATTTCATTTTGTTAATACTAGTGGTTATGCAGCTGTGCAGAAGGAAATGACCTGGCAGTAAAAAATGGCAGGGGAGGATTAGTTTGTAGGTGAATTAGTGCCCTGGCCATGCTCACCATGCAGCTGCAGGACTAGTAGTTCCAACACAATGAGGACAGTGGAGTGAGATGATGGGGTGGAAGAGGACATGCTTGTTCATTCTCACTGCAGCCCACAGATAAATTGGCTTAAAGCAGCCATGGAGTTGCATCCTCAGTCTCTTTGCAATTTACAAAGTATTTATGGTTATATCTATAACTGGAAGATAGTTAAGATTTTAAAACTGTTTCCAAATGGTTTTAGCCAGTTTGGGGAAATGATCAAACCCGCTCCTCTTCCATCAGAATCAGAGCAGGGCAGTTTCTCTGAGTGAAATCCAGGCTTAGTTCAAATGTAGGACAGCAAACAGCTGTGTCTGTGTTTTAATTGAATAATTTCAATTCTGCTTTGCTACCGCCACTGATTTGAGAGCCAAGTCTTATCTATTGACACTTTTTAATATATGAAGCTAAAGGGATGAGGGAAGGAATTAAAAAGCAGGCTTCATTATTAATATGTAAATATCCAGCCCTGGAGAAGGTTGATATGGTGTAAAAATGAATTATGCCAAGATAAAAGGGGAGGCTAAGCCACACTTTCATCTTTGCTGATGTATTGAAGAAACATAAATGAAAAAAGTTGAGAGTATCTTCTTACGTTTTGATGCGGGCACATGAACTATGTTTAAAGGCGAGCAGCAAGGCGTCTTAAAATAAAACAGAAAACTCCACTAAGCTGCTGTGGAACCCAAATCATTAACAGGAGACACATTCAGGCTTAAAAGCCATATGGAATGTGCGCTTTGAAATACACTTCAAATATAGCCTTAAAATGAAATCCTAGAGTTCCTAATTCTTTTGAAGAACTGTCTTGTTTATGGGGAAAATAATTCCTAACAACTTTCCCTGAGTTTCAGGCTTCTGAATTCTTGAGTCTGGTCCATCTTATTTGGAGCAGAAGATTTTGTAAACTGAAATTTGAGAGTACTCTACATGTTTTGTTTTTATGTCATTAAGAACAAAGCTTGTCATGGTGGTTTGATAAAAGTGAGTTTTGAAGCATATTCTGTTGGAGGGTGATTAAAAGTGTTCCGTATGATCCTTCTTGCCTCCATGATGAGCAAATTTTGCTGAGTTTACACCACTAGAAATTTACATGGAGAGTCCCTCTGTGGCCCACAGTCATGCTGTTCTGCAGTTGCTCTTTAAAACGAAGTGCTTGTAGTAGTGCCATAGCACTAAATGCAAAGGGTTCTTGGCCATAAGCTTGGAGGAGAGTGAGCCTGCTGGTGTACTCTGAGGGGGGGATGCATTGAAGGTGATTGATGTAGCTGGGGAGATGAGGAGGTCATTTCTCTGTGCATGTGCTGTGCTTCTAGTCTGAAGAAATACAGACTTTCCTACTTTAAGGAAATCCCTTTGCATCTGCTCACCTCTCAGTTGACGTGCCTTCCTCATTTTTGTCTTGCATCAGATGTAAACTATAGTGAGTTTAGAAATAGATTTTGGGCCACGAGGTACAAAAGCTGAGTTTTTTGATGCCTGAGTTGAAAGCCTAGCACACGACCAGCACTGCATGGACACAGAATCACTCTGTGTTAATCTTGTGTTATGTTTGTGGTTGTTTTCTTCTGTTTACATATTCTTTCTTGCCATGAGCAGTTCCTTGCTTGTCTGCCAGAAATGCATGTCACAGCCTCTTTATTTCTCCATTAATTTATCCTAATGTCTCCTCCTCATCCCAGGCTTTCATCAGTCCCTTGTGATTGATGGAAGGTGAAGCAGTTGGAAGGAATGTGCTTCCCTTAGGCAAACATGGAGAGCTTTACCCTATGACAAAGTAATTATGCTGCAAGAACTCCACAAGTGGTTTCTCCATTCAGAAGAAACAGTAACTTTATAACTCTCAAGAAGTGTCCACTGATGGAGCCACTCAACTATCATTAATTCCAGTCCACTTCTTCCTATAGATAAACCATGATGTGTGGATTCTTTCTTCTTCTGCCAGAAAAAAAGTGTAGAGAATGTTTTTGCTGGCAATCAGAGCCATGTAAGGACCATCTAGAGCACAAGTCTTACGAGGAGCAATTGAGGAAACTGGAGTTGTTTGGTCTGGAGAAAAGGAAACTGAGGGGAGACCTTATCACTCTCTACAGCTACCTAAAAGGAGGCTGTAGTGAGGTGGGTATTAGTCTCTTCACCCAGATAACTAGCAATAGGACGAGAGGAAGTGGCCTCAAATTGTGCCAGGCAGGGTTTAGAATGGATATTAGGAGAACATTCTTTACTGAAAGGGTTATCAAGCATTGGAACACGCTTCCCAGGGAAGTGGTTGAGTCATCATCTCTGGGGGTATTTAAAAGACGTGTATTAAAAGGATGCTTAGGAACACGGTTCAGTGGGACTTGGGAGTGTTAGGCTTATGGTTGGACTTGATCATCTGAAAGGTCTTTTCCAACTTAGATGATTCTGTAATTCTATGATCTCTTATGTCAAGGGAGAGCTGAAAATTAGGGAACAGGTCTCTGAGGTGTAATTTTATACCTGGCTCAATGTTATTATGGATAATGGAAGAATAACCCCACATGGGCCTAATTAAGGATCCTATTTAGGTGAGTAAATGCTTTTCATATAACATCTGAATGAAAGCAAAATATGACTGATTTAAAGACTCAAGTATTGGTATTAGATACATATCCACAACAATGAGACTGTTTAGGAGCTAGGATATGATGTTAAGTCTCGGGAGTCTGGGCTTTAATTTCTCCAACTGTAATATGGGCATCTTCCAGTAGGAGCATCAAAAGTATAGAATTGTATCAGTGAATTTAAGATGCTAAGATACCACAGTAATGAAGAAGAGGGAGGTAGCTTCTGTTATACGCACAGCGTGAAGACAGAGAGGAGGTTTGGACTCCCTGTCTTGCTAGAGGGCTTCCCTACAGTGACAGTCTCAAGTGGGATTCCTGGCTGGACCAAGAGGAGCCCCTTCACTAGAGGGCAGAGTGGGCTTCCCTTGTGCAGGTTCTCACAGGTGTGTAGGGAGAGTAGTACTAGGTGTTTGTTGTGCCTGATGTGTGCTGTTATCTCTGCACAGAGACAGCTGGCGCCTGATGCAGTTTATCAGTGTTTGCTCTTCAGTCTTGTCTTATGCTGGGAGGGGGCCTGGCCAAGGGAGGAGGAAGAGAAAGATGATAGAGGTTACGAGTTTAGATATAAGGACTGGGCAACTGTGAGGAGGTGCTAGTTAGCCTTACCCCAGGCAAATGTGTTGAAAACAGAGAGTACCCTTGTGGGTATAGCAACTGAGACACAGAGAAAATTTTGAGATCCAATTAAGTTATTTTTCCTAACTTGTCTCTGTCAGATATACCTGTGGCTTCTGTTACTGCTTTATGACCAACATATTTTACCATTGTTGTGCAGCCTTGAGGTAGAAAAGGACTATTGTCTTCATTTTTTTGTGAAGGTGGATTCTGAGATATTGGCAATCCAGTAATCTGCCTGAGGTCACTGTGAGTATTTGTGAAACAGCCACTCCGAATGCAGCCTTGTTCAGTAAGGCAAATAGAAGGATCACAACCGTGGACCTCGGGACAGCAGGCTTTGGCCATTTTAGGGATAAGCTTGCAAAAATCCTTTGGTATATGATCCTGGAGAGAAGAGGGGTCCAGGAGATGTTGTTGATTTTCAAGTATTACTTCCTCCAAGCTCACTTGTTCCCTCAAGTGCAGGAAACCAAGCAAAGGTGGCAGGAGGTCTGCATGGATAAACAAGGAGCTCCTGACAAAGCTCATACCTAAAAAGGAAGTATAGAAGAAGTGGAAGCAGGCACAGGTGATCTAAGAGGAATACAGAGAAAATGTCTGAATGTGCAGCAATGGACTTAGGAAAGCCAAAACCCACCTGTGAATGGCAACAAGAAAGGCATCTTCAGGCATGTCAACAATGTGAAGACAGGGAAGGTGTGGGTACACTACAGAAAGAGGCAGGAGACTTGATGACAAAGGCATAAAAGTGGCCAAGGTACTTCATGCCTTCTTTACCTCAGACTTCACTGGTCAAATCTGTCTTCATCATTCCCTAACCCTTGAAGCCAGTGGGAGAGGCTGGAACAAGAAATAGTTCTTATCTGTAGAGGATGATCAGGTTAGGGAATAATTAAAGAAAATGGATATATCTAAGTCCATGGGGCCCGATGGGATGCATCCACAAGTGCTGAGGGAGCTGGCCAATGTGTGAGGCCATTCTTGATAATCTTTGAAAAGACATGGTTATTGGGTGAGGTCCCTGAAGACTCCTGTCTTTAAGAAAGTCAAGAAGGAGGACCTAGGAAACTACAGGCTGGTCAGCCTCACCTCTGTTGCTGGGGAAGGTGATGGAGCAAACAAACCCAGAAATCATTTCCAAGTATGTTAAGATCAAAAAGTTGACTGGGAGTAGTCAGCATGAATTTTTGAAGGGGAAGTCATGCTTGACCAACATGATAACCTCCATTTCTGTGATGAAATGGTGGATGAGGGGACAGCAGTGATTATTGTTTGTCTTGACTGTAGCAAGGCTTTCAACACTCTCCTGTAATATCCTCATTTACAAATTCATGAAGTACATGCTAAATAAATGGACAGTGAAGGGTATTGAACACTGCTTGAACTGCTGCACTCAAAGGGTTGTGATCAGTAGCCAAAAGTCCATCTGAAGGCCAGTCATTAGTGGTACAACCCAGGGGCAATACTGGGGCCAGTACTGTTTAGCAATGTCATTAATGACCTGGATAATGGGACAGAGTGTGCCCTCATCAAACCTGCAGATGATATTGGGAGGAATACTTGGTGCATCAGATGGTTGTGCCATCATTCAGAGGGACCTCAGCAGGCTGGAGAGATGAGTGGACAGGAGTATGGTGAAGTTCAACAGAGAGTAATGCAAAGTTCTGCACCTGGGAGGAAAAAAGCTGGGCATGCGCTTGGAGTTGACTGGCTGAAAAGCAGCTTTGCAGAGAAGCACCTGAGGTGCTGTTGCATAACAAATTGAACGTGAGCCATCAATACACCCTTGTGGCAAAGAACACCAATAGATTTCTGGGGTGCATTAGGAAGAGCATTGCCAGAAGGCTGAGGGAGGTGAGCCTTCCCCTCAGCACTGGTAAGACCATATTTGAAGTACTCTTTCCAGTTCTAGGTCCCCAGGACAAGAAGGATGTGGGCGTACTGGACTGAATCCGGTGAAAGGCCACTAAGATGATTAAAGGCTTGTGGTAAATTGAATGGTAAGAGAAGCTGAGAAGGCTGACATTGTTTAGCCTGGAGAAGAGACTATTCAGAGTGGATCTTCTCCATGTGTACTCTATACTAAAAGCAAAACTAAAGCATGTCAGGGGCAAAAGGTGTTCCTTAATGACTTTTGAAGATCCTGCCTTTAGAAGTCACATGGCAGTAGCCTGGTCATTGCAGAGCGGAAATGGGTATTCTTAGAATACTGTGTCAGGGGTGTGTAGTTAGAGGGGCAACTCCCCTGCTACTCATTTCAGAAACCCCAGGCAGCAGCACATGTTCTGCACTGCAGTGCCATATCTCTAGCTGTCATTCAATAGCTGAGTTCCATTGGCTTCTGAAGGGTGATGCAGTTTGGCATCAGGTGAGTGAATTTGGAGTACTTTGTTACTGTGGGCATTCCTGGGCACCAAAGATCAGGCATGCAGAGCAGGGGAATGTTAAGCAACTGAGCAAGAAACCTTCTCAGAGCCTCTACTCAACCAGATATCAGATAAAGAAAAATTACAAATATAAGCAACTTCTGTTAAATTTGCTGGTGAGCAGGGTAAGGCTTTTCATGGGATTTGCTTGTTGAAATGTCTTTTGGTTAGAAAATACCATTTTGATAAAATGCTGATAAAATGAAACGTCACATGGTAGTGTTTCCATTTGGATGAAATTTGTACTGGGAAAGTTTTTTCAGGTTCAGGGTAGAATTTTTAAATACAAGCTCTGCCCTGAATTTGTCTTGTACTCCAGAGGTTGTGTAAGCAATTAATACATAAATTCTACCTGACATAAGCCCTTCCCTCAAAAAATTACTTTGAGAAGGGCCTTGGAAAAGAAAAGACTGCAGGAAGGTCTTATGAATAAAATTGTAAATGTAAGGAGGATTTGAACAGCACACAGTCATGAGGTTTGAACCAAGAAAAAAGTATTTCATGCAGTGCACAATTAAATTATGAAACTCATTGTCACAAGGTGTTGTGTAAGTGAAAATAATAAATAGGTTAAAAATAGAATTAGATGGATTCGTAGGAGATAAGTCAGCTTGAGTTATCAAAGGAAAAGTTCTGGAGGGAGTCATTAGCTTCATATACCTTCTATTGCTAAGAGCAACCCAGCTTTAGATAAAATACTGCGGGGCTTGGGTTTGCTTTGATAAGAAATTTTTTTCTCTTCTCTTTAGCTAGTTAGGGCCATGGAGAGGTGATAGTGGCTGTGAATTCGTCAGTAGCTACTACCTGTGCCACATTGTCTGACCCATGCCACCTCCTACACTGGTGCTTTCTCAGAGAGACCTTTATTGTAATCATTAGTTTCATGCTTTATGTTTGAAAGCTGAAAGCATTGATGGTTCTCTCTGCATATCCTGGTAGTGCAAGATTAATGGGACAAACATGTTCCCGTGGTGTTTCTCAGCTTGCAGGCAAATATTTTAATTTCTCTGTATTAGTCTTTTGATAAGAGTTACGAGGTTATGTGTTTATTGAAGCAAAATGGTAGACTTCAGGTTGCAATTTTAACCATTTAGGAGCTGAGAGCAAAGAAATTCACCCTGTCTCTCTTCTCCTGTTTTCTTTCTAAATGTTACCCTTCTACCCCCAGCAGTTGCTCCTGTTTTCTTCTCCTCCATCATCCCATAATCAATCTTGCAGTTTCCCCTTCCCACCTTCTAATTCGCAGGTCAGGGAAGGGAATATTCAGCCTTTGATCTCTTCTAGAAGTGTTCCTGAAAATCTAGCAGATTTACTGAAATGTTTTATCCATTTTACAGATTGAAGCTAAATGTCATCCCCTCCCCAAAGACAGGCAGTCAGGTTCAACTGTTGATAAAACTTAGACCATTACCTTATGCTGAGCTGGTGAAGGTAGAAGTTATGCTTTATGTTGGCTGAGAACTTTAGTTGGATAATGCAGAGTACAGAAAAATGTTTGTCAGCGAATTGTTTGAGTTTGAGGAAGCAACAAACATATACAATTTACCTGGTAGTAAATTTTACAATTGCAGGTTACTCATTGCCAGGAGTATTTATCATGAAGTTTAATTTGAATAAGCACCCATATGTTCCACGTGGATCCAATCGGCTTCTCAGTGAATGATTGTGCTTAGGCTATCGGCCTCTCAGGCTTGGGATTTGGGAAGGTTTGAGGACATAAGCTTGTTTGATTTTCTGAATGGATAAAAGTGATTGGTCTTCTAAATTTTGGATGTGAATCTAGATCACAGGCCATGCCAGGTTCTAGGATGGCCAGAAGTCCAGGTGGCTTGTTTCATTCTGTACAAGTGACGAGGATCAGCAACAGGTTTCAAACGCTTGTGATCCTTGCATTTGAACACACGGTTGGAATTCTCATCTTTCTCTAGTGATGAGATGCTAGTGGCAACAATTACCCTGTGTCGTAACTATTTTTTACTTGCTAACACCCAGAACTTTTGTAAATTTTTTTCTGTGCAGGGGAGGCATCAACATACAGCTCACTTGAAAGAGAAGATGCTTTCTACAGACATAGCTCTAGTCAAGTCTATGGGAGCGGTCTTCTAAATGTAGACAGGCATGTGCTAGTCAGTAACTAAAATGTTCTGTAAGAGGTGTTCTTATGTTGTGGTGAGAAAGAAGTTTTCTAGGGCACATTTGTCCAGATCACTGCCAGCTAAAAGGCATTTTCTGTTGCTTTTGATGTTCTATTCTCAAAATGCTTCTTGCCTTTTGTTTGGAGAGAAATAGACCAATAAACACAAGGGTTTGCGTCTGGATTCAGAATGCTGTGGTTTATTGATATTTAAGTCTGTTTATAATTTTTTCTCTGTGAGCAAATAGTTACAGTCTCAGTTTAGATAGTAAACTGGTCAGAGTCCGTGCCAGGGTAATATACAGTGCTGCTCAGTAAGTTCCTTTCTTGACATATTTTAGAGAGATGGGAAGATACCTCACACAGGTTAGGCAGAATCTACTGTGATAGAGGATGAACGTAGTTATTGGATAACCTTTTAACCCAGGTTGAACTGGTTTATCAGTCCATAAACAGAAGCTTGTTTATTCCCAACAGATTTCGTTTTACCGGTAAAGGTTAAGGCCCCATCCCAGAAGAGGGGTGGAGTGTGGGGACATAATTTACTTCAGAGAAGGATCTGTGCAAAGTGTTTGGAGAGGGAGGAAACTGGAAGGGAAATTTTCTGTGCAGATGATGTACTAGTGAAGTCTTTCCTGCTGGATTCAGCTCTGTGACTGATCACCTGTAGGCATTTCACCGCTGGCTTTCAACAGGGTACAAGGAGATGTTCAAGTGTCCATGTTTGCCTGGGTTAAAAAATGAGCCTGCACAAGGCTCGACTGACTTGAAAATTAGGGAACTTCAGCTCTGATTCCACCTTTGATACTAAGCCTTTTATGTACAAATAAATGAAACAGTTTTCCTAGATCTGAGCTCCCTCAGACAGGTCTGCTTGAGTATATCTGTGTATTAGCTAATCTTCAGTGTAAGCCAGTGTCTAAAAATACCCACACCCTGAGGGCACTTTCTAGAGCTGTGCAAGCCAACAAGTTTGTTCACAATCAGAGATGAGGAGGAGTATTTTCAGAGTTCATGTGGGTTCGCCATTCCTGTCTGTTGCAACCAGATTCAAGACTGAATTTGACCTGAATTACATGCCAAGCCTGGGACATGCCTGGATTTTCAGAGGCTGTGTGAGCTGTGGTGAACTTCCCAGCCAGTCTTAAGGCTTGTAGTGACATGTGCAGGCAGGATGCTTTCTCCCTTTTCTGGTACCTGCAGCAGAATAACTGCAGTGGTTCTAGCTCATGAGAGCGTTACTAGGACTCTCTCCATACAATGACACCAGGAAAGAAAATGCCTCAAGCTGTCCAGCAGCAAGTTCATGGGAAATTTCCTCGCTAAACAGTTTTAGAAACTTAAGTTCTTCTTTAGGAAAATAAGAGTCTCCCAGTGGTAAACTTTTGTACAGCTAAACAAATTCACAACAATGGGGAAGAGAGGAGTTTAGTTTCTATTACCCTTTCTCTGGTATATGTGTGTGGGGAGATCTTCAGATTAAAATTTTGGTGGTAGTTTATATGCAATGTAACCAGCTCTCTGGATTTTATTGCTATCCTTGCAGGGCTGAGTATACTTCCTGAGTCTGCAGCCCCTGCAATCCAGTGATTGTGTGTGAATCTTGGACGTCATTTTTGAGAGATGTTGTTGACAGAGAAAGCAGGATCCAAGCATGACCTGGAAATTCAAAACATAGAAGACAAATTAAATATGAACATAGTGATTTTTATTCCAGTCTCATCGTATTCTGTAGTGTATGTCATGATTTTTAACACAATGCTTTGAAAGGGGTTGAGAATTGTTTCATGTAAGAAGATGATAACTGTGGAGTGTGGAGATATGCAGCACAATGTTGCATTCTCACGGGACACTTACAGCTGCAGAGTTACCATGTGTAGGGTACAACACTGGAGCAGCTGCTGTTTTATGCTTTAGTTGTAATGTAATCGTGCTTTTTGTGCTTTTTTTCTCTCACTAGAGAGAAAAAACTCTTTCTTTGGAGAGGAGTTTACACTGTCTTACTCATATCTCATACACCTCATGGTATTATAAGCTATGCTGAAGTCTAATTATGCTTTGAGTCTTGCTGTGTCCTTGGCCAGAGAGGCTGTGAGTTTCGTAAGTTAAATATGCTTTGAGTTTAACGATATCCATTTTAAAAAACATTACTTTCTATTTCATTGGTTACCTCCTTGTTCTTTGTTTTGAGAGATATAAAGCAGGAATGGAGAAGTGAATGGAGGAATAAAAGTCTGCATTTGCTGCCTCCTGGTCTTCCATCCAAACATTGAGTCCCAGGGTCCATAATGGTATTAACAGATGCCACACATTTTGAGGCATTGTTCCAGGGCATAGTGCCAAAAATCCTGTAGGTGTCTTAGCCATTCAGAAGAAGGTTGATCCTGCTCACTGGTTCACACTGTGGGCAGGCTCTCCTGGCTGTTTTTACCGCAAGGGAAGAGAGGATAATAAAAGGGTGAAAAATACTCAGGATCTCATTTGTACCTTTTGTTTAAGGATCTCCATCATTTTCCAGATATTCTTTAGTGACCTTTAAATGTTGTCTAGTGTATAGTCTGGGCTTGTGGTGTCTATTTGTGCAATACCTTATTATTCGATGTACACCTTGAATAGCTGAGGAATACTTTACTACCTTGCTATTCAAGAACTGGAGCTTTTGACCCTGGTACTGCCTTCACCTCTAGTGAGAGGCAGTCATTTCTTCAGGAGCTTTTGATCAAACAGAGAACATAGAGTCAGAATTTAATCTCAGGTTTCCTGAGATGTGGGACAACACTGTCTCAGTGACTGAAATCTCAGAGCTTGACTGCTGGGTCAGTATTTTCTTTGACATCCGTGTTCAAACTGAGCCACCGTGTAGCTAAGACCGTGGTAGGCCACTAAAATCAGATTCATGTCGTCTATGTAGTGGCTACAGATATGGTATTTTAGTAACAGAAGCAGAGGAGTAGCCACAGACAGGGATAAATTTTTAATTTTTTTTCCTGCAGAGGGAGGTGAAGTTAGCAAAACTTGGTAAAATTCCCCAGAAACTTGGTGTAAATATTTTGGGAGATGTCTACTCAGATCTGCAATCACATGGGTTCATTTTGTAAATGAGGTGGAGAGCTGACCTCTGTATAGCTGTGTGGAGCATTGTGTGATAAGCATTTTTCTTAACTAATTCATCATCAGGCAACTTCTATCTAAAGGGCTAAAGCAGAGGCTGCAAACACAAAAAAGCTGCACAAGTCAAAGACTATAGCTTTTCCTACGCTGTGTAAAACTTTTCAACATGTCCCAGAGCTGTGAAGATACTCTCAGAGCACACTAAGTCTAAGATGGGGGGATGTTCCTCTCCAAAACAACATCTCTGCTTCTGATGCTTTGTAAGCAGATCAGAGGCCAGAGCAGGGCACCAGGTTGTCTGCAGCACGACTAACATTGCCTATACCAGGAATGGATCCAGAGTGTGGCATGCAGACAGCAACTGTTGCTCAGCTTTTCCAGCTATCTAGAATGGATCTGACAAGCAATTAGAGCATGAATATATTACAGAGCCGATGGGGGATGCCTTTGTTAAAACTTGTGACCCATACTTACCTGCTGTTTACATTGGCGGCAGCTTCGAGGGTGGGCAAGACCTTACCTGCCTGTCTTTCTCCTCTCTCCTTCCCCATGCGGAGGGAGCCGGGAAGCTCTGCATCTCATTGGATATTTCAAATGCTTTCTGCACAAGTCATAATTAATGCCGAGTTGCAGAGCAAAGACCAGATGTGCTGCCGAGATTATCTCCCAGGGCAGATCGGCTGCTCTCTCGGCTCTGTAGCGCTGGGTGAATGGAAGGCTGCCAGTGCTGGGACTCAGAATGTGTCTGATGCCTGAAGTCAGGACTTTCTTTCTCTGCCGCTCCTGCTGTCTGACACTGCCTGGTTTCTGCTTGAAGCTCAGCGCCTGTCATGTAGCAGAGTGCTGCACAAGAACGAGAGGTATGAGATGATTTTCTAGAGTTTAGATTTGTTGTGGTTTTCTTTTCCTAGAGGAGAAGCAGATATTTGAGCTCAGCCTCAGACAGACACTCAGAATCTAAAAGAGGAGCTGGATTTGAAAAGGGAAAAAGAGTGGGAAGGACCCAATCTATGGCCAAAACCAGTACCGGATGCCAACTTAACATTTGAAGATAGCTCTGGGGAGGTGTGTTTCTGTTTGCCTTTATGTAGAATATTTAAATGGATCTATATGGATGAGAGCAATCGGCTCCTAGTACACGGAGGCTACTCTGTGTGGGGAATGGGGTCAGAAGACACAGAGTTCTACCACAGACTGATTTCTGTGACCTTGGGCAAGTTACTTCATCAGTTTCTCGATTCCTAATTATCTGCCGCTTCCTTTCCATTCTTGCATGCTTTGTCTAGCTGGATTGTTTAGTTGTTAGGGACTATCTTTTCTTAGGCAAATACAGCTCCCAAGATGGGACTCCTTTTTCAATTGCCACTGCAGTAGTTCACATAGGGTGTGCTTGGGTGGGCCAAGGGAGGGGGGGAAAAAAAAGAGTTATGGGTTTGTAAGCGTTTTGTGCTATGGAATCATATGCATTTATGAATGCCTGGTCACGTTTTTTTCCTCAGTGCTTTCATGTGTGAGAGGGATGTGTAAATGGGAACCTAAGAATCAATGTGGGAAGGTAAAAGCAGATGCTTACCTGTGCAGGTGAGCACGTACACCGTCTTTACATCTGTAAACTGCCTGTGTGAGGCACCACATGTATGCGCGGGTGTATGTGCTGCTGTATAGCTGCATCCAGGTGTGTGCCTGATTATCTTCCCACACATCTTTTAACGTGTGTGTACTAAGCTGTACATACAGCTGACATAGGCGGAGTCTGGACTTTTCCCACTTTAAGTGTATAGAGAATCCTCAGTCCTTCCGTAAAGAAGATCTACTCAAGGACTGACTATGTTATCTCTGTCTTTAGTTTATTTTGGTTGAAACCAGAGCTCTGATGAGAAAAAAATGAAGCAGGGAGCATATATTTTCTTGCCCACTGCATGTCTGGACAGCATATCTGAATGTATAGGCTTTGTATGCCTGGAGCTGGTGGGTGAGCTATTCAGGCCAGGACAGAGAGCCTGTCTGTGTCTTAGTCAGTACATCATTCTGGCTTGATTTTTCCACAAAGAGCCCCCTAAATCTTTAAAGAACAGAGGCAGCTTGTTGGAGTAGAGGAAACAAATTCTGTAGCACTGCTAGCCCAATTTTTAGTATCTATCTCTTGAATCTTTCTGAGATTAAAGATGTTCTCACCGGCATGCTTGGTTTTTTTTCTGCTTTGAAACCAAACAAAACAGCCTAGCTATAGATAAGGGTATGGAAAGGACAGTTAACCCTTGGGCTGCTAGTACCTTTTGGCGTTATTTTCCACCCAACTCTGGGAGTGTGACTGGATGACACTGTCTCCTGTTCTTCTGAATGAAGAGAAAGACTTTAATGTCTTCCAGCAGAATCATCAAATGGAGTGAAGCGCTGCCAAGTTCAGTCTGAGCTGCAGGCCCCAGTGATTAAAAACAGGCCTGTGCCTTGAGGAGGAGGCGGATGAGGCTGTGTGTGACTGGCTCCACGTTAGCTTTTCCTTGCCAGGCAGGGCAGTCCCTGTCCAGCGCAGCAATGCTGTCATATCCTGGTGGTTTCAGGGACGTTTTGCACATCAGTTTTACAAGCCCTTCTGCGACCTAGCTGAAGTGAAATGAGCTTTACAGAGCTAGCAGGACACTGTCTCCTCAATCTGCCCTGCTTAGTCCTGGGAGACTGTAGTAGATGCATCTGCTATGTCTCTTGACAGTGTAGTTGTGAGCACCCTAGTGGTAATTTTCCTGAGGTTAAATTTCACCAAGGCCTCCCAGTAGATGCCCAGATGAAAAATTTCCACAAACCTAGAACTGTAAGCGGCTCCAGCTTTCCTTTGACAGTCTCTTTCCAGTCCCACTCCAAAGGTAGCTCTTAGCTTACTCCTTCTCTGAACCGTAACACTAATTTCCTTTTCTAAGTCACAGATGGCTCTTCAGCCACTATATAGATGAACAGTTTCTCCAAGGCTAGCTCTCCAGCCCCACTCTAACTGCAGCTCTGTGCTTTCTCTCTCTGGTGCTCTTATTGCCAAAAAACTTGGACGCAATCTTTCTTCTGAGCAGTGGCCGGAGGGGGTGGTCCTTGTCTAAGGATCAGAAAAATACCACTAGGGCTAGGATAGAGAGAAAGAAAAAGCATAGGGATGCAGTTTATTGGAACTGCAAAGGGAAAGTTTTCAGTTACCAACTATTTTGGCTTGAGCAAAATATTTTGTTTGTGCAGTGCTTGGTGACCTTTTCCAGTGTTTCTCTGGGAAAAAAAGGGGTTCAGCGTTAAGGGAAAGAGAAAACATAGATCTGCAATTGGAGTTGGGCTTCAGTGGGGCTGCAGACCAATGTGGGAAGCAGCCAAGAGTGTGGGGTTGTGACAATTTTTCCATTTTGGCCACGGTTTCATGGTGTTTTCTTCCCCTCAGCAAAAAATGACCTGTGAGGGCTGCGTCATCTCACCTGCCCAGCCCTTTGGCCCACACTGTCACACAAGAAACCCACACTTGTGCCAGCTCCTTTGCCATCATGACAGGTAGATCAGCTTCATCCCCAGTCATGTCAGTCTTGGTTTCATAGCGGTTTTTTCTTGTTGCCTGTTTGAAATGGTTTGAAAGGAGATGACCACTATTGCAGTAGAAGAATATTACAGTGCCTTTCTTTCCTGCAAAGATAGCTTTTTCCATCCAAGAAAAAAAGATGTTACCCACCTCCTTGCCTGACAAGGGATAAAGACAGCATCCCAGCATCTGATTCTGCAGCAGAAACTCATAGTAATGTTAATACTGTGCTTGTGAAAGATCTGCCTGCTGCTCCTTCTGAATCTCAAAGCAGAATTCCCTCCTATCTCTATCTATTATCTTAGTGTCACATTCTTTAACCTCTGTGTCTCTGGCTGCAGTGAACTTTTTATCCAGAAGTCACTGATGAGTTGATTGTACCTATAGAAAGCTACTGCTATTCCAGGTTGACTGGGAAGGCAAGAACTAATGTTGCCTGAAATTAATTAAATTAGAGTATGTTGCTGACCACAGACCAACCAAGGCTAGGGAAAGTTGGATAAGGCTTCACACTGCAAGTAGAGATTATGCATGCAATTGTTCTGTGTGTGCTTACATATGTATGTGTATGTCTGACATTGCCTTTTTCCCTGCTCTAAGTCTAGAACACAAAAATATGGCCTTCTGGAAAAACATTAGATCTGTGCTATATACCTGAGGAATGCAGAGCATTTGCCTCTTTCCCAGAGCCTTTTCTAGACAAGCCCTTTAGGAAACAGGGCTCTGATTCAACAAGGAGAGATCTGAGAAAACAGGGATGCTATCCTGTAATTGCCCTAACACCTACCACAGCCTGACCTCACTAAACCTGTATGTCTTGCATCTAGAAGAGCAAATACCACGTATCATTTTAAGGAAGTAGAGGGGTCTGGTGGAAGGAAGAATGGCTCAGAGATGGATGATAGCATATAGAGTTTTTTGTCTCTAAGGTGCACAGCTTGAAGTCTGACCCAAGCTTGCTGTAACTAATGCTGAAGGACTTAGGTTTGCTTTGGCCCGTGACCCAGGACCAAACATTTAGGTTGCAGGAAGAAGGAAAAATGGCCGCAAAGAGAAGAGCATGAAGGACATTAGAAGGATGCGTGTTCCTGCTCAGCTTTTCACAGCTGAGAGACCTGCACTGTAGCTTGCAACTCCTGTCACCTGGATCATTCTTGTGTGTATTTACTGTGCTATGCAATGTTGAGAGTTACTCTACCACGAGCAGGATCAGCAGAGAGGCTGAGAGATGAACAGACCGTGGAGACCTCATATTTTCAGCTATGATCTGGATTCAGAAGTTACCTGAGAAAACTGGCTGGAAAGATTATTCTTTCTTGGCTGCTCAGCCTCTGTAAGTGCCCTGGAAACCCTTGGACAATGCTAAACCCCACATACCAAGCAGTTCTGCTGTGCCCCATCATGACAGCAGGGATTACATGATGTGATTACAAAGCAGCCTGTGCAAAAGCAGGAAGACATTTCCTGTCCTAGAACGAGACTTCAGAGACACCCAGTCCAAAAAGATTAGAAACAAGAATGAATAAAACCTTTACTCTGCAAGAAAACCAATATTTACAGTGATAAAGCTAAGTCACTCCCTTGCTCCGAGGCATGCCCTCCTACCAGGATAAGGAGGGAAATTCCTTTCAGACTCTTCATGGCCCTCCAGCTGTGATACTGTAGTGCAGTTGTGTGTAGAAAGGAATGTAAGGAAGGTTTCTGTCTTCTATTGTATAACAGACCATCAGGAAAAGGAAGCTGGACTTCAGGATACTTCTTGCGTGTTTCAGGGAATTGAAACTGATAGTGAAAGGTTTGTTTCACTGAGGATCAGCAGAGTTGAATTTAATATAGAAAGCAGGCATGGTTTTACATGATGTCTCCTGTGAAGAACAGGGAATGGTGGTTATGAAACTTCCTGCCAGGAGTTATCAGCCTCCCATGAATATAACACTAAAATAAAAATCGAAAGCTAGCAGGAAGCTAAGTAGAGCCTTAAGAAATGACCAAATCCCTGGCCTGGGATAAGCACATGTATGCATCCATTAAACACTGCTTCTGGCTATTGACTGAAACACAGTGTACCTCCAATGTTTCATGCTGCTTTTTTTTCAGACCTGCAGGATTAACTGTTTAGTGCATAATCTAAAGCTCCTTGATATACATGGAAACATTCCTGTTGCTTTTAGAAATCTTTGGATAAAATTTCCTATCTACTAAAGTCTGGTGTCATCTGAAATTGAGTAGATTCTGGGATTCTCTTACTTCCTGAATGCTTATTATTCAAATATGGTTAACTTGGATGCTATCCTCCCTGACTCTACCACACCTTGTAGAGTTTTAGAATTAGGGTTTCAGAACACAACTCAGTAGCTGTCCTTTTTGATGAACCAGTCCTCTAGTGGCAGGGTCTGAACTAAGACCTCTGCATCCTACAGCTTGAGCGCCTTCTGTGTTGTCGAAAAGATCTGGTGCCAATAGTGGCATTCAGCAGCTGGTATTGACCAGCAACTCCAGCTTCCCCAAAGTGAGAGACAGTGCTTTGTACTTGGTGATATATGTCTACAGTAGATCTGACTTCAGAATTAACCCAGGCCAGGTTGGTGTTAGAATATCTGGTGCTTCTGATATTTTCAAGGTGCAAGAAATACATTACCACACATTTTAGCAGGAAGGTAAATGTATTTTGTGTGTATTTTACTCTGTGCTTTAATTTTCATTCAGCAATTTTAATTAAAGGAAAAGAAATAGAAATGTAAAGCTTGCAGGATGGTGGGAGATTTTCACAATAGCCAGTTTTAGTGTTGACAGCTGTATTCTGTCGTGCTGGCAATCCTCTGCTAGTGGGATTGCTACCTGTGGGGCTGGGCTGCTGCAAACTGTTGAAGAGCAACTGTATGACAGCTAAGAGGTGAATGCATTTAGAAAATAATTTTGTCCCATAAACCCAATGTAGTCTTTGTTTTTGGCATTCTTGGGACAGAAGATGCAATGAAGATATAATTAATTAATCAATCCAAATTAGGCACAGATGTGGATAACTTTAAACATACTGTTAACCCCACCTTCCTTGTGGGAAATGAGATATAATCTGGCTTAGGGCAGAGGATAGTTTGAAGCACCCTTAAACAGGAAAAAAAACCACTCAGCATATAGTTCTTGGCTTTAAAAATAATTTTATTCTTTTGAGTCTCTTAGAAACTGGACCTTCACACAGGTTCCTCCCCTACATGTGAAACTTAGCCTCGTTGTATGCCCTGAGTGATAGCTCAAGAAGAGTTTAAGCTGACACCCAGATGCTTCTCTTGCTCTCTGTTGGCAGGGATCTTTGGACAGCGATTGGAGGACACTGTTCAGTATGAGAGGAAGTATGGCCAGCGCTTGGCCCCACTGCTGGTGGAGCAGTGCGTGGACTTTATTCGGGAGCGAGGTCTTACAGAGGAGGGGCTCTTTCGGATGCCTGGCCAAGCCAACCTTGTCAAAGATCTGCAGGATTCTTTTGATTGTGGAGAGAAGCCCCTTTTTGACAGGTGGGTTGACATCCCCAAATTCAGGCTGGTTTATCTGTGGCATGTAAACTCTGGCAGGCAGCCTTGCGGTAGCTATCCACACCGTTGTTCTCTTTGTTTGAAGTGCTGCTGGAGCTTTCTCCTGCATAGTTTTGGGTGCAGAGGCCTTCATTCAGGTAAGTGCTTGAGCAGAGGGAGAAATTGAACCCATTAATCACTATGAATCCAGTGTTTCAGCTTAAGCACTTGTTGAATGAAATGCATTGCTGTGTTTGGGTGCAGCATACTCAATAGATGGTGAATTCCCAACATAGAAATATGGATATGACAGAGACCAACTAGGTATTTTACTGCTTTCAGCTGTTGCATTCTCCCTTGTCACAACCACAGTGGATCTGCCCAGGGGCAATATCTTGACACTTCCTCTTTGTCACCAGGTATCAGAATAGTCACCACCATCTCCTACATTTTCCTGGACTGTTATGTGTGCAATGTATAGAATTGGTGAGCAAGTCCTAACAAAGCACTTTCTGACCCCCAAAGGACTATTGGCCAAAATGACTTTTGGTTCACAATTTCAGCCTCTGAAATGGAACATTTATTTCAAAACTGAATACATCTTTTGATTTTCAACAAAACTTGAGACAAATATTTCTGAAATAAAAACTACAATTTTGCATTTTTCTTCCCAATATAAAAACGTTGATGTAATCACTCCTTGCCTGGTACAAAGACATGCTGGCTACCTTTTTGTCCTACTGACCATGCCAGTGTCAGGGAGCAGCAAGAGCCAACTACTCTACAAAGCAAGGCGAGCCAGGACTCAAGTGTAGTAACAGTTTTGGCAGAGGCAGTGACACAGTCCAGTCATCACCAGGCAAGCCCATAGTGATGAAGCAGGTCCAAGATCAGGCTACGTAATCTGTCCTTGTGACAGGGTCTAGGTCCAGATCAACAGGATCTGTAGCCAGGCACTGACATGGCTGTGAGGTAGTGGGAGTTGTAACTCAGACAAGGGATAAACGATAGAGGCTCAGCTTAACATTGGCTCCCACGGGAAGAGTGTCAGCCCTGGCTCGGAGTGCTCCATCCAAGGTCAGCAAGAGAAGGGGGATGGCTCTCAGCTGCACTATCTCTCTCTGCATTGGCCCTATGCCCAGACAGAAGGGCAGATGGTCTCAGGGCCCTTGCAAACAAATCCTGTCCGTAATTCTGTAATTAACATTTCCTTCTATCTCTCATATGTGCGTGCTACCCAGAGTGAAGGTTGGCATTGCCCTAACCTAAACAGTGCTCTGAGAAATGGGCTTTGACCCTAACAGAGACCTTGAACACCAGGAAAACTTTGATCCAAGGGTGTTGTGTAGATCTGGCCCAATCTATCACAGGTCTAGAAGTGGGATCAGATCTGGGATCTTTACTTATAGACCGACCGGGCTCTATTTCTTGATGGAACTCTGTAGCACCAGTTTCTCGGATGATGCAGGCATCATCTGACACATTGCCAGCACCTTAACCATAGATTATCAGTTCCCCTGGACCTGCAGCCAGCCTCCACACTGCCAATTGCATCCCTGCCTGCAGCTACAGGAAAAGCTAACTCTCTCCATCATGGGCAACACGGTTTTGATCTCATCCTGGGAAGAATACCCTTAAAATATATTTGGAACATTCTTGTAATTCTTCCCTCCCCTCAGTTTCCCAGACCACCCATCCTCTTTTCTTTGGTTCTTAACCACAGTCAGTATTTGTTCCCTAAATGGAAGTGTCAAATATTTAGAGAATTTTTAATGAATAAGTGAAGTTTGAAATTGTCAAGTTGTCTCACTTTGTTCTTTTCTTAAACAAAATCTTTGTGTTTTTTACTGAATGTCTCAGTGTTCTAGTCCAGAATCAGAAATCAGAATTATCTTACGTCCCGTGGAAGTGAACAAGGTTTTTCTGGAAAATGCTCATGTTCTGGAACAGGAGTATATATGGAAGAAATTAATAAGGAATGATAGTTTTACTTTCATGTTTTACCCCAGTCTAATACATGCTAACTTTATTGTTGTGAAGATAAACCAAGCCTCCCTCAGCCTTTTTAAAGCAGAAGGCATCTTTATTTCCATAGGCATTTGCATTGGCTATGTAGATCAGTGCTAAATCTCACCTTTAATAGAGGCAATAAAGATCTCCATGAAGGAATGCCTACCTTTTAGGTAGCTGATTTGAAATGTGATAATTGAAGATTCAGTACAGAATTAAAAGAGGCAAACCTAGGGACACTAGAGTAGTGTGGCAATTGGGGGTTCACAGTCATTGCCTTTTAGTCTTTCTACCACGTCCACTGTGATTTGTAGGCCCAGCACTCTGGGCTTTAAAGTGTACAGTCACAGTTAGTGACAAGGGAGAGGTAGTTTCACCCTGGCTAAGGGAAATGATTCTTCTCCTAGCAAGTATAATCTTCTCTATGTGTAAGTAAAACTGTCCGCGTATGGCGTAGGATATCTAGGCAGCAACAAATATTTTCTGAAACTGTGAAGTCTATTTGCTTGTTTCCAAATAAGGTGTAGTGAAAGATATGTCTTCCCCCCCCCCCCCCCCCCCAGTTGCCATCAGTGCTTTTAGATGCCTTTTGTATCTACCTTGACCTTCCAAATGCTAGAACTTGCTTGCCCTGTAGTGGATCGAATCTCTGTTATGACTAATAATTAAAATATTTATTTTTAAAAGGCTTGCTTTTCCAATTTGGGTTTTAAATGCATATGTATTTTTTCATGGAAGGCCAGGTGTTGCTGTTTTGGAAGTACCTACAGCAGTCTCCTCCTCTTGCACTTTCATAATACTGAAAGTTTGGCTGGATTTCCCATAGCTTTGTGAATGAAACAAGAACTACAGCCAGCAGAGCTGAAGCTGCAGTCTGGGCTCTGACACAGAACGGTGGTTATATCCACCATCCTTGCCTGAAACTCCACATCAAAAAAGTAAAAAAAAAATAAAATAAGAGTACGACCTCATTTGTGAAACATTTATAATCAACTGAAGAAAACCAGTATGTGAAACTGGTGTTCTCAAATACAACTGAGCTGTTTAGTAGAACAGTATTATCAGGATTATCAGCAAGTGGTAGCTGCTGGCAGCTTCCCATTGCAATTTTTCCTGTTTTGTTTTACCCGTGTGTTCCAAAAATACTTAAAAGCATACTAAACAAAAGAGATTCAGCTTTTATATAGAGGTGAGGATTTGAAGCTCTGTTGCCCTGTGGTTACTGATGTGTTTTTCTCTGAGTTCTTCAAAGACTGTGAGGGCAATGGTGGGTAATGGGGAGCTGTTGACAGAATCTGTTTAGACTTCCAGAGGTTGAAATCTTTGAGGAGGTCATCAGCAAAGATTAACAAAGTTGTACAGCAGGAGACTTGAAATGAGGGAGAGGTATTGCCATACATCAAAAGCTGGTTAGAAAATGGAAAGGCAAGAACAGGTGCAGCATCATCATGGGCTTAAAGTAAATGAGAGAGAAGAAGAAAAAAAGGTCCCGGAGTGGGAGAGAAAAGCAAAGCTGATATCCCAGCATAACAGGTGGGCTAGGACATGCCAACTGCCCCACCCTGGGAGGGGAGATATAACCCAAATATTGGGCAACTGTGCCACAGGGCAATAGAGGTCTTGGAGGAAACACAGCTTCCTCCATTTTTTTCTAAATGATTGACCAGGACATGTGGGAGCCCGACCCATTAGACACAGGTGGGTGATGGCTGGGGGGAGTATCAAGTAGGAGGGATCAGTGAGAGGATCAGACATTATGTGCGATTGCACAAGGATGCAGGGCTCTGTTGTCAGTGCTACATAATCACTGTGCTCTTGCCTGGACAATTTTGCACACATTCCTGATCCACGTTGATCCACTGCCTTAAGCAATATCATAGGCATATCCCATCCACTGCCTGTATTGCCTGAGGTTCATTTATATCTTGACAAAATGGGAGATTTCCCTTGTTCCCAGATAGGCCCTCTGACCTAGTAGAGTCACATGTCAGAACACCTTTCTTCCATGTGTCTACTTTGTCCCCATTCCTAAGAGGAATCTGAATGCATACTCAATGAAGGCATCAAGTTTTGGGTTACTGTGGATTTCTAAGTTTCCTTCCCTATTCTCTGTTGCAGTAACACAGATGTTCACACTGTGGCGTCCCTCCTGAAGCTTTATCTTCGAGAGCTGCCAGAGCCTGTCATCCCCTTTGCCAAATATGAAGACTTTCTTTCTTGTGGACAGCTACTTTCAAAAGATGAGGGAGAGGTCAGTGATACTTCTTTCTAATATGCCTCCTACTACCTCAAAGTTTGTTCCCAAAACTCAATGTGCTACAGCTTTCTTTTCATAACTCTTCAGTCCTGATTGAAATCAATGAAGTTCCTGGAAAACTTCCTTGTGAGTTTTCCTGAAGCCATGACATGGTCTTTAGTATCACAGGCTCCTGCTTGAAAGAGGAGGTTTTTTTGAAGTCATGTAGCACCAGTCATGTAGCCTGGTGCTTCTTTCTTCTGAACATAGCTGTTGTGTGGCATAATCAGCAAGAGATGCAAGGTAGGAGATTTGAGTTCTTTTCCCAGCCTTGCTGTTGACTCATTAGCAAGCTGTATGAAGTCACTCCCTTTTTCTGTGTTTTCAGTTTCAGATATCAGAACAGCATTTTCTACTTCCCAAAGCTTTTGCTGGATGAGACGTTGATCAGTGTGATGATCTTAGTAATTCTTAGAGGAAAGCCACTGCAAAGGAGCAAGCTATGGTACTATCACAAAACAGGGAAATAATGCTATGAATACTTATCCAGAACCATCTTGTGATGTTACTCTCTTTGGTTACCAGGCAAGGGAAGGGGCTGACAAAAACCTCCAAGTCTGTAGCAATCATGGAAATTCTGATTCATTGCTTAGGAGGAGCAGGATAATTTACGATGTGATTGATTGATCTATTTCATCCATATTGTTCCTCTTGCGGTGATGCCTTAGCTCTTTGCTGACTGCAAAGGCACGTTGGATCTGGTCTAATGCGGTGGGTGGAACCATGCCACCTTCTAAACTAAAGGTTTAGAAAACCTGTAAGGTTACTACTAGTGTCAGCTAAAGAAGCAAAGGCATGAGGGCTAATGAGTCGTAGTTAGCAGTTCACAATTCTGTCCCTTTTCTGTGTGTGGGCAAACTCGCATCTTCGGGGACTGAAAAAACTTTGCTTTACTTTAGAGGCTGGGGTTCACCTATAGTTCAAGTGCCAGAAAGCTCTGGGGAGATTGTCTTTTATGATGACCATAGAAAGATGCCTGGTTGCATGCTTCAAATGTAGCATATCTGGTAATGTTAGTTTTTTATGGATAAAAAGGCAAGTTTGCTGCTATCTGTACTCATGTGATGTCTCCTCTAGTCAACTCTGAGAAAGAAATTTCTGTGCATGACACAGCGTAATACCAGACATAGATAAGCATTTGCATCCTGGACACAGCCACATCAGTGTGTCAGTGCACTAGTAGCTCCACTTGCTTATTTTCTGCCTTATCTTTGATCGATTCAGGCATCTCTGCAGGATTCACAATGGCTGATTTCACAAGAAACAGCATAATTTCTAAGGCAGCTGAGCTGGTTTCATTTTGGTCATAAGATGTGCAGACTGGGAGTTTTGAATCCATTAAGCACTATTGCACAAGAGTAGAAACACTGCCAAATTGGGTAAACATAATTGTGTATTGCTGCTCGGCTTATTAACTTGATAGTTTGCCTGATTTTGCCTGCACAGGCTGCAGCAGTTTGGGAAGCAACATCTGTCTTGGTTTTGTGGGGGCAAGGCCAGAATCAAATGACTCGTAGAGCAATATTGTCTTTGGATTCCAAAGGCAGTGAGGAACACTAGACAGCCAAAATGAAAGCATGCAAAATATGGTACTGCTGATAGCAAAGAGGTGTCTTGTTGAGCTGCTGTCGTAAACATAACCAATATTTTTGTTAGGAAAATCTGGAACCTCAACACAGACTGCTTACTTTTTCAAAAAGGAAGGTGAATGGTGCACACCAAGAGTGCAGAGGCTGTACATGCACACGAGCACGTGGAGCAGAAAGTAGCATAAAGTCATACCCAACCTGTAGGGCCTGACTCACCTCTCACATGGAAAATCTCGCTGCTCAAAAACATGCTTGCATTGAAACCATGATTTTTTAGCACAAAATGGTAAGCAGGGAGTTTCAAAAGCAAATGCTTCATTTTGAAAAAAGTATTTGGTGGAAACAAAATGCAATCTATATATTTAATTTGAAGTACTATTTTCATACTGCTTTCATTTTTCACTTGGAAGTTTTGAATGAGGCTTTGGGACTCAAAATATCATTTTCTTTAGTTATGTATACCACCCACTCCACCACTAAAAAGAGTTACTTAAGGCACAATAGCCACTCAGATAAAATTGTTGGCACCTCATGCTGCTACGTTGTGACCATAGATAGGAATTATTATCATGTTAGCTTGGCCTAATCTCCATCTGCAGCAAAATAATACTACAGCACTGCCCTAAGTTTGCCATTTTTCATTCAGATTGCTGTTAATCTTCACTCTGCTCCCAACTACTATCTGGTGTAGTACAAACAGAAATGTAACAGAGACCTTGGGTTGTGCTGAGGCCTCTAGGTATCTCAGCAGGACTAGAGCATTAAAAATCATTGGATTCTGATCCCAGCCTGTGGGAGGATGGATTGAAAATTAAAAAACAATCTTAGAGTAAGAATGAATAAAAGATCTTCAAATCTCTAAAAAGGCATTTGAGTCTGAGCTGACTTCACATGACAGTATTTTAGGCTTCAATGCTGCCTGTACTCTAGAGATGTGCCCAGAAGTTCAGTGAACTAAGCACATGACTTTGGGTTTTTAAAGAGGGGTCTGAATTTGAGTGAACATCTGAAGTTTTGCTAGTTTTCCAGCCCAGGTAGAAGCTCCTAATTGGTGCTGATCTGTTACACACGTTGCAAAATCCTTGGGTTTGGGATCACTCCTTGGAAAGCATGCGTCATCTGTGGTGAACTAGCCATGCATTTTCAAGGAGGTAAGAGTTATTACTGCAGATTACTGTGATGAATGATGTGCAGTGCCTCTGTTGCTTGCTTGTCTTCAGCCACAGGCATGATCAGTGCTATTTGTTAATAACTCAGCAGTTTCTACCTTGCATTTTCCTTTATGGTTTTGCTGTGGTGTTACTAGGCTCAGCCTTCTGCCATCTGTTGGTCAGGTGGTTACCACAGAATGGAGGAATGGTTTAACCTTAAAGATCATCCAGTTCCAACCCCCCTGCCATGGGCAGGGACACCTTCCACTAGATCGGGTTGCTCAAAACATCATCCAGCCTGGCCCTGATCACCTTGACAGAGGGGGCACCCACAGCTTCTCTGGGCAACCTGTGCCAGTGCTTTACCACCCTCATAATAAAAAATTTATTCCTGATATCTAGTCTAAATCTTCTCTCTTTCAGCTTAACTGTTACCCCTCATCCTATTACTAGACTCCCTGATAAAGAGCCCCTCCCCATCTTTTCTGTAGGCCCACTTTAAGTACTGGAAGGCTGCTGTAAGGTCTCCCTTCTCTTCTCTGGGCTAAACAAACCCAACTCAGTCTCGTAAGGGGGGGTGCTCCAGCCCTATGATCATCTTCGAGGCCTTCCTCTGGACTCTGGTCGATGAGTAAAAACCTGTGGCAGAACTGATAAATGCTGCAGCAGGAGAGAAAGCTTTTTTTAACCTGTCAAGGGTTTGTACCTTGATGATTTGTGTAACACCACGTTTGTGATTCCTCATAGCAGAGTATGGGTGATAAATTTTTAGAACCTTTCTTTCTTTCAGGTATCATCCTGTAGCTTCAGGTCATGTTTCAAGCTATTCACAATTGCCTGCGGTTTCTGTCCCCAAGCCCCATATCCAGTAGAACCATGGTATTTTAATTCAGAGCACTTGAAATACAGTGCCAAACAACATCCTGATTTCCATATTCAAAATAAATTGCGTTACAGAGCAAAATTCAAGAGGGAATTAGGTCTGTTAACTCAAATATTTCTAGTTCAGACTTCTCGGTTGAAAGCTGGATGGCCTGAACAGCTGACCTTAACCTTCACATCAGTAGGAGATGTCCTTTGTTCAATTTTTTTCAGAAGTTTAAAAAAGAGGATTGAGAATTTTGAAAGTGACTGGACTTTTATCGGTGTCTCCATTGTTGTCACTGTTGAACCAGCATAATTTTTAAGCTAAGGAATTAAAAAGGACCTACTGCTTTTAAGATTTCCTTTTATAGTTTCCATTTTTTATTAGGGGACAATTTTGTGCTGGGACATACAGAATAAAAAAGTATCTGTACATTCAGGACATTAAGAAAGGAAGCAGGAATACAGACTGGATCTTTCCGACTTGTCTGGACCAGTGAAATCCGGAAGATCTTGCAAGAGGCTGGCCAATAGAATTCCCTCCCTAACAGTCCTTAATAAATTGAGAAAGTTTGAAATTAATGTCTAAATACACTTATTTGGCTTGGAAACAGCTGCTTCTGAAATTTCTCCATCATTAGTTAGCATCCCTCCATCATCAGTTAGCAGCTATCACTCTTTCCAAATGTGCTTGGATATCTGTTTTCCCACAAAAGGTTTAGTTGTCTCAGAAAATAAGCAAATCCCCAGGGCAACTGCAGCATTGAAAAGAACAGGCAAGTGATCCTTGGCACTGTGGAAGGACAATAGAATTCTGAGCCAGAGGTTTTCAACAGATGATTTAAGTAGCTTCAGGGTTTTAAGTCATTCCTCCAGCAGATGTCTCATCTTATGTTTTAATGTAGAGACAGAAGTTCTGTGAGGAAGATTGTCACAGCTCAGAATGACTGCAAATGGAAGTAAGTAATTAAAAAGGAGGTAGTTCAACTGGAATATCATTTAGCTTTTTTGAGAAAAAAACCTGTTCTCTGCTCAGTTGAGCATTGCTGCAGTGTATTTATACTACATTCAGTGCCTCGAATTTCAAATGGCCAGATGCTGAAAAGGCACATTTGCTGCAACATTTATACGAATGCCAGTGGGCAGACTTTGAAGATTAGCAGGCCTCACTGACTGAAACTTCTACATCAACCATTAAAGTTGACAAGAGGATTTCCACTGACTTTGAGAAATTATTCTAGTTCTGGACATTGGGATTTTGTAAGGCATAACACACTGGATGACACCTTTATTAAGCAAAACCTTCTTGTGTTATCATCTGTTATTCATGGTTTTGACTGTGGAAAGAGGATGTTGTATTACTGAAGGAAAATCACATCTGCTTTGCATCATTTATATTAATAGCTCTCCTTGGTTTTCCCATCCCTCAGGGTACTCAGGAACTGGTTAAACAGG
Source organism: Tapera naevia (assembly GCA_033556795.1). Classification (NCBI taxonomy): domain Eukaryota; kingdom Metazoa; phylum Chordata; class Aves; order Cuculiformes; family Neomorphidae; genus Tapera; species Tapera naevia. Next base: position 11,785,335 of record JAUMJJ010000194.1, on the reverse strand, counting down.
TGAAGAATTTGCCCCAAGCCAACTACAACCTCCTCAAATACATATGCAAGTAAGTGAAATTAATTAACATTTGGAAAAGTCACTAAGTTTTGTGAGGCTCAATCTCATACTTTCAGAATTAATTATTTGTGTATAAATATCCAAACATCATTGGCATGTAGGTTATTGCTGCTATAAAGCACGTGGAGTTGAATGTGCAGCCTGCCTGAAGGAAGCCCTTGCTTTACCCAAGAGCCAAGCAATTTACTGTCACCGAAAGCCTTGGCAGCAGGCATGAATGAACCTAGTATATTAATATGTTTATTTCAGAAGCACCTAAAGACCAGTAAATAAATGCTTTTTTTCCAGGTACTGCACACTTGGAAGAGTAATGATACAAGCTGAGTAGCAGCTGCAGTCAAAATAGCCATTCTGGCCTCAGCTCTCATTTCAAAGTGGGGTTGTGAGTGCTTTCCTCTTAGAATACCAGGGACTCCACAGCCTTTTCTCCCCTCATTCCTTTGCTGATTCTCCCATTTTTTTTTCAAAAAGTGGGCTGAAATGTGTTTTGGGAGCTGGAATAGACTGTTGCCCTAGATACAATGTAGTGAACTTGATTTTGTATTCTAGTCTCTGTGGTAGTTCTTTTATGACCAGTGGGATTTGCACATCTGGAGCAGGCAGTGAACACAAATACTGACATGAAGCCTGTGATTTATTCAAGATACGTCACACCCTTCCCAAGTGTACAAACACATAGCATTTCTGAAATATTCTGAAAAAAATATTTTGCTGTACTATGTACTTCTATAGCTGTTTGTTCAACGCTTGAACACCTCAAAACATGAATGGCTGAGGCAGAGGAATATAATTGTGCATGTTTCTAAGTGAAGAACTGAGGAAAGTCAAGTAGAGTTTGCTTCTGACTTAATGAAAACTTGGTTCTTGTTCTCAGCACAGTGTCTGCCACAAGGCAAAGCCACAGAAAAAAAAGGGAGTGCCTAGAAAAGTCATACTGCAAGGAGAAGCATTCAAAAATTTTCCAAGTAGTGCAGAATGACAAGGAAACTTTTTCCTTGCCAAAACCCATGCAGTCATTGATAAATTAATAGTAGTTTGAGGAAATGGGCTACGGGCAGAATGAGACCTCACTTTTCAGGCCACCAGGTTTACATGTCATATAGTCCTTTTTACAGTTTAGATAACTAACAAGCTATTTAGGTATTTTTTAGAGCTTTTCTCTTACTACAACTCCTATTGGGAGGCTGTTCCAAATTACAAAAACATTAACTGTTATAAACTTTCTGCTATCTTCAAGCTTTATACATTTGGATAACCAGTCTGTCTAGATTTATCTTTGGCTTGCAGAGTCTTTTTTTTCTTTTTTTGTGTTGATGCATTCACAGGAAGCATTTGGGCTACTTCTGTATCTGTATTTTGTTGGATTCATGCAACAAAGCTCTTTGCACAGGCTGCTAGTTCTAGGATGAGGAGATGAGTGAAATGTCTTTTTACTTTTGTTGTATCTGTAAGTGAAATCTGACAGTTATCAATCTGTGTAATCAGAGAATTCATATAAAAATGTGAAAAAAATCTTTTGTACACAGTTAGAAGGCTGGATCCCTGGTAGTCTGGTACTTTGGGCAGAAATTGTCCTGTCCACTCCTGTTTCATACACTAGGAGGGCTCTGGGGTTATTAATGAGTATCTCAGCTACATTAGTGCCTAGAAGCATTTCAGATATCAGGGCTGGATAAACAGAGGACAAAACTGTTCCTGCCTCAGAATGCCTACAGTCTGAGAAGTGACTTACTTATTATTCTTCTCCTCCTTTCATTTTTCTGGGGGGGCTTTTCAAGGTTCCTTGATGAAGTTCAGGCTCACTCCAGCATTAACAAGATGAGTGTCCAGAACCTGGCTACAGTGTTTGGACCAAATATATTACGGCCCAAAATGGAAGATCCAGTGACCATGATGGAAGGTAGGTACTACTCTTTTGAGATAACACACCACTTGTGATTTGGAGCGTGAGTATGCTGAAAGTCACACATTCTTTGGTACCTGTATCACTGGAGTGCACAGTCAGCAACAAGTCAAGCAATCCCTTCCATCAGTGCCTGCAAGGGGATGTACAGGTTGGCTTCTCTAATCCCGTACATCACTAGCCTGGGAGTGTTTCTCATCTCCAACACATGAAGATGCCTCTGCCCTATTGTAAGTTTTTATGTGAAACTCTTTTTAAATCCACTGCTAAAATGAAAGCTCCAATACTCTTCAGAAGGACCATGTTTAAGTACCAAACGGCTGTCTTTAGTCTTGGTGCATTTTGTTGGTTAGACAGCTCCCTGTAAAGGACATCCAGTCCACAATGAAAAAAGGTACTGTAGTTTTTGCTGTGCCACAGTGGCAATAAATAGCTGTCTTAGTAGCATTGTCTTCCAAGCAGGCTGTGTATGGGTCAGAACTTCATAGATCCCCATGAATGTGTAGAAAATTGCTGTCAATTTCTTATGTAAAAATCTGAAGCTTGAAAATTATCTACTTCCATATCGGCCAGAAAATGCCCCAGGGTATGATCTCTGGCTGGCTGACTGTAGCACTGGGATACAGCCCCTCTCCCAGGTGGCACTGGAGAACAACTACTTCGGTGCAAGTTGTAGCAGCATCTCTGCATCAAGTTTTGTGTGATCTTTGCAAGACTGCAATTGACGAAGTCATCCCATTCAGCATTAGACACAGATGGAGATGCTGTGCCCAGGATATCTGAACTCAGCCCTGGCACTGTTCCCTAGCTGCAGGGGGCAGTTAACATAGTGTTATCCATGATGGAAATGCTTCACAGAATGCCAGCATTTTCGTGCTATAGCAGCAGCACCTTCACTATGCAGAAATGACCTCTGGAGGGACTGCTGCTTGTAACGCAACAGGTGTCAACTCACTGTAAGGTAACAGGTCAACTTCAGAGCATGACTTGACATACTGTATTTGTTCAGGGTCTTGAAGCCTGACAGAGAGATGTGAGGCATAGTATTAAGGGTAGCTTTGAGACCCCCCTTGGAGGAAGGTACAAAAATGTGGAGAGAAGATAAAGAGATAGGAGCAGATGCTGGGTTATTCAGCATTACAGATTAGGAATAGCCAAAACTCTAGTCTGTTGTGTGATGTGCCTTCTCCTAGTGGTCAGTTGGCCAGTGTTGGTGAGACACTTACAGCCTTGGTCAACAACCTGCTTTTTGTTCAGTTGGTACAGATGACAAGTTTGGGTTCAGTTTAACTCAGGCATTTCACAATGCACTTCAGCTGACGGCAGAGGTGCTTGTACTGTGTGTAGGTGCACAGATGCCACAGATATGGTGCTGCCATGGTGACCTAATCATCATATGAGAAAATGATAGGAGTTCTGTATTAGCACAGTCCTGAAGTGTAGAAAACTAGACATCAGTGATTGGATTTTTTAGGCTTAATCATTATACTCATAAGCAACAGCACTAGGAATACTTTATTTTATTATTAGTTGAGGATGGAAGATGATTGTTTAAATAGAAAGAGAAGTGAAAAGACTCTGAATAATTTTTCTTTAGCTTCTTTATCTTTAATACAAATCTGCTAAATCAAATGATAAAAAAAAAAAAACTGGCTGCCATTTCTTAACAAAAAAAACACCCACTATAATTGTTTCTCTCTTCAGACTTAAACCACATATTTCAAATAGAAATATCTAAAGTTTGGCAGCTAAATTGTTAGAAAAGCCTTTATCTGCAGTGAGGTTTATTGCTCTCCCCACACTCACTGACATAAAATAGGAAGATGTATTGAGCTTACCTTCAATTTCTGTGAAGCCAAATCCTCATTATTAAATTCAGGCTTTTACCTTGAACCCATGAATATTTTAATCTTATTCTCTACTTTAGACAATGATTAAAGATAGAATTAATTACATATTTGCTTTTTTTGGGTTTTCCTCTTTTGTAGAAAATGCTTTGTATTAGGTTTGATAAGTGGTGTTCTCTATTAGTTCATATTGGTCTACACTACTGGAAAACAATGACAACTCAGTTCTGTGGATTTAAATAATTGCAAGTACTTGCTGTACACTTTCTACAGGTGCATAAATCATACAGGTGTTATACTTCCTGCAAGTTTCTCTATACCCTGAGTGCAGCAAAAGGCCTGACCTGAAATTTCTGGTTCTTTGATAAACACTACCTCTGGGCCTGTTAGGACTATGAAACTGGGTGCAAAGTAGTTGTGGAACCCTGCTGGTTTTGGAAGCTGAACAGAGAGGTGCTCCATCCCAGCAGATAGGTTACTGTGTTCAGGATCCGGCTTGCATCTCTGCCCAGGGCTATGCTGTCCTGCATAGATGTACACACAGAGATTGATGCTGGCTCTGACATTATGCCTTAGAGTGGTACAGACATGCCATTTTCCAGGTGTCCTCCTCCTCTGTAATCCTTAAAAGATGTCATTAAGCATTGACAAGGGAGGTGATTGTACCCCTGCACTTGGCACTGGTGAGGCCACACCTCGAGTACTGTGTCCAGTTTTGGGCCCCTCAGTACAAGGAGGACATTGAGGTGTTGGAGCGCATCCAGAGAAGATCGACGAGGCTGGTGAAGGGGCTGGAGAACAACTCCTATGAGGAGCAGCTGAGGGAACTGAGGTTGTTTAGCTTGGAGGAGACTGAGGGGAGACCTCATCACTGCCTACAGCTCCCTGAAGGAGGCTGTGGCAGAGCGGGTGTTGGTCTCTGCTCTCAAGTGGCAGGTGATAGGACAAGGGGAAATGGCCATAAGTTGCACCAGAGGAGATTCAGACTTGCTATTAGGAAGAATTTCTTTACCAAAAGGGTGGTCAAGTACTGGAACAGCTGCCCAGGGAGGTGACTGAGTCACCCTCCCTGGAGGTGTTTAAAAAACAGGTAGATGAGTTTTTGAGGGACATGGTTTAGCGGATGATGGGTATGGTTGGACTTGATGATCTCAAAGGTCTTTTCCAATCGGAAGATTCTATGATTTGTACTCTGCTAGACAGCTACATTCATGAGCTGGATTGATTCCTGCATCCTTCACATTCCCCATCTCCTGTCTCTTGCAGTCCTGTACATAAAGGCCCGGAGCAGTTGTTTGTGCAGACCCATTCAGTGCATGGTGGCCACAGGCCTGCCTCACCAGGGGCTCACACGGTGTCTCACAGACAGCGGTGAGTCTCTGAGATCTTCTGCATCTCATCAACTGCTTGCTTTTTTTTTCTCCCCACAGGCACCTCACTAGTTCAGCATCTGATGACCGTGTTGATAAGTGAACAGGGGCGAATCTTTGCTGTTCCTCAGGCAGATGTACCAGGGAGCCAGCTGGAAATCAGACCTGTGCGTCAGCGCAGTACAGTGGAGTGGATCTCTGAGGAGGACGGGGAGGGCAACAGGTTGGAGAACATTCCCAGCCCTGCTGATCTGCCGTCTAGCAATGCTGTGGCACCAGAGGCCACTCCTGTACCTGCGGTGAAAAACTGTCCTTCAGAGCACAGTGGCAAAGGGACTCAGCCTGCCACCAGCCCAAACAAAAGAGTGCAGACACTGCCTCCATGGAAATACTCCTTCCGCCAGCAGGGAGCACGCTCTGTGAGTCCAAAGCTTGGCAGCTCATCCTTAGATATCCCCAACCTCTCCTCCAGTGGGAACTGGTTGATGAATGGACTGTACTCTCTGCGAGGCCATCGCCGGACAGCCTCTGGGGAACGAGTTAAAGACTCGTGTTCTTCCCAAAGACTCTCTACTTACGACAATGTCCCTTCACCCAGCCTCTCCCTAAGCACGCACAGTATGGCCAGCACCACGTGGTCTACATCATCATGTGAAATCTCTGTGGTGGACTCAGTCAGCAGCTGCCCAGCTTGCCGGGCCAGTGACTCCTCTGCTGTAAGCTCGCTCAAAACTGAGTGGATAACTCAGGGCTCACTGTCTCAGAGTGAGGTCAAGACTGCAGATCTGGAAAACAGCATTGATAGGTTTGAAGAATGCAGCAGCAGTAGCAGCAGTGAACAGGGCAACCCAGCTGCAGCTTCCAGAGACTCTGTCAAATGCTCTAAGGCCTTACAGAGCTTGGTGGTAGAGCTAAAGACAGAACTGAGCAAACAGAGGACTGAGTATGAGACCAGTATCAAAAGGTAATGTCATCTGCATGGGGGATGAGGAGGTTGTCTGTCAGCATTACCCCTGTTGGAACACGGGTGTGGGCTACCAAGCATATCAGTTCTCCAACATGGAGTTTGGGTTTAGGAGACAGCAGATTTGGTTCTGCATTTTCCTCACTGCTCTCCGAATCTAACTTTTTTTCCTTCTGATCTAAGAGAGGATCAAAAAAAATGGAACTTCTATCACACAGGGAATTTCAGTATTTTACATTCTACCTCTTCACTGGAACTAAGAATTGCACAGGTAATGCCAAAGTCTGCTCTTTGTCAGTGTCCTGGGACAAATGGCAACGCAAACGTCTTATAGGGATGGATTGGGACCCAGGGTGGCCAGGCCTCAACAAGGAACTCTGTTGGTCTGTAGAGGTGCCAAAATCTGTGCCAAATCAGTCTGAAATTGAGGGATTCTCACTGCTTTTCCTAACAGAAACATTCTTCAGGAAACTAATCTTGACTTTTTTTGTTCCTGTTGTGGTGATTGTGTTAGGACTGCATCTCAGCTACACCTTTTTCAGCAGCCCTTTTGTGTCAAACTTCTAGAAACTTTGCTTTTAATTTTTGATGCGTTTGTAGTGGTCCTTTGGTCATATGGCCAGCCACTGACTCAATGTGCCGCTTGTACAGCAGATATGTGAACTCTGCAGTTCTTTGCCCACTCTGTTTTCTTGCACAGCTGCAAGTGGTGGTGCTGTGCCTTAGATCTGTGTTCAGAAAAATTCCTTCCAGTTTTCTTGAGAGGTTTGTTTGAGGGTAGAGGCTGTATAGGAAGTAGAAAGTATTAATAACTAGGAAGTCATATTTATTTGTATGAATTACTATATTAGGTTTTACGAGTGTAAAAGCTTAATAGAATGACTTTCAGGCAGATACATATTTTCCTGAGTACTTGCCTGAAAGTCATTCTATTAAGCATTTATGTACATGAAATATTGTCTTTTAAAGGAATTGGGTATGTTTCAGGATCCATATACAAAATTGCACACCATGTTATAATATACAAGAACTATCATTGGCCTGAGCTTATGCCCACCTTGTTGTGCTCCACATAGAAGGGCGGTTGCTAACATGGTATGTTGGGAAGAGACCTGTGAATAAGGATGGTAGTTATGGCTTATTTGGGTTTGGGTTTTTTTCAGATGCCCGACTGATGCAGAATGGGAGGGAAATGAGGGTACGTGCCTTGCATTTCATTCTGCAGAGTTGCCCTGGCAAGCCTTGTTGCAGGGATAGAGAGTAATAGACAGAAAGGAGATCAGGCTGCAAAACCTGAAAAATGTGCATCTGCACATTTGTATCTGCTGCCTGGGGGAAGACATGGCTTTCCACCTCTTATCAGTAAAACTGTTCCAACAGGGCATTTCAGCTGTTGACATCAGGGCCATCCAGGAAGACCTGTTCTTCATTCCAGTTGTTGAGCAGTTGCAGCTGCTCCAGCTCTAACACCTGCCTTTCCCTTCCAGCTGGACTAGGACAGAGCGTACTGTGGCTGAAGGACTATAAACTGGCCAACTCTCCCAGGGCAAAGTAACTAAGAAGGAAATGCCTAATGAACTAAGTTTCATAAAACCAGGCAAGATGCAGTCACTGCCATTTTGTATTAAACAGGATGACTCCAGCTGTTCATGATTACAGCCCGAAGGATCTTGCTGTCAAGTCTAAGAATTTCAAGCCAAGTTTTTCAGCTCTTAAAAATTTTGCTATGTTTTTACTACATCTGTACAAATTTACGCCTGCAAAAATATGTTTCTTTTGAAACTGCATGAAAGTCTGCTCCTGTGGAAAAAACAGGAGCTGACTAGCAATGAAGAGAGGCTGCTTAGCAGAAAAACTTTGGGCTGCCTCACTGGCTTTATTTTTTTGAAGATCATTTAGTTCCCAAAAGTAATAATTAGTTCCTTTACGATTGTACATGTGCTTGTGTGGTTTGCAGAACTCTGTGTGTGTGTGTGTGTAGCAGGGCAAGTTTTAATGAAGGAATATGAGCTTTTTGTTGGCACGTATGTAAGTGGAGGGGAAGCAGAGTCAGTACCTGCCTGGGGCAGAGGTGAGGAACACTTGCTGATGGAAAAGCTGTTATTTATCATCATCAACTGCCCATTTTTGCTCTTAGTCAGAGGGAGGCAAGTTTTATGGCCTTCCTGTAACCAGTCTGTTCCAGAGCATTTCTCCCTCGAGGTTAGTATCAGGCATTCTCTGTTGAATTTCAGTAACTCAGATTTACCACCTGCAACTCTTAAGAAACTTGAAATGTCTTGGAGAGGACTATTATGTTGTATATGTGGAAACACAGCAAGTTCTGTGACCCTACCTAATTCAGAAGCTGTACATCTTGTCTAGGCTGCTGTGACTGACCACTAAGTTTGTGGTAGAAAAATGTAATTGGTAGGTCAGACCTGTAGGATTTAACAAAAATGTTACAAAGGATGTGGGTGGATGTGTGTTTGTTTGGGGAGTATCCCAGCTTCAGAAGAGTCTTCTAGCATTACAGACAGTTATCTGGGTGATAAAAATCTGCCTTCACTGAGACAGGCAGTTGTTTGCAAACATAGTACACATTTCTGTTCACTCAGCAGTGCAGCTGTTAGTCTGCTGGACTTGGTGATCACCATGCCTGTGGGTGACTTTCTAATTTATTGTGACAATGATAATACTGCCATCTTTCCTGTATGTGAAGGAACAATTTAAGGGGATGCACTGCAGTGCTTGTGTAATTGCCTCCCGGTGGTACCAAAATGGAATTCAGACGCTTCTGGGACTGTCACAAAGGTCCCTTTTTGATGTTGAGGAGTCTGTAGTATGCCCTTGGTGAGTGTTATTTACCCTGTCTGAAAATAACCCTTTCATAATTTCACAGGGAAACCAAGGCACCCCAGCTTCACAGTTGGGTACTGCTCTGACCAATGAACGTTACAGGTGGTGGTTTGTTGGGGTTTTGGAGTTGGGGTTTTTGATTGAGAACAGGAACAGTTTTCCTAAGAAAAGCCTAATGTTTAAAAATCACTCTTTCTGAATATTCTATCTGGATATACTCTCTCCTCTGTATTAACACCACTAGGCTGTTTTGTGATTAGGAAACATGATGGGGAGGGCAGCAAAGCAATGTGCCTTCTGTGATTGTTTCAAATTGTTCTTTGACCTCCTTAGAGAAAATGTCTGAGACTTGCATTAGAGGTTTGTACACAGATGGATTTAAGGTCTGTTCTTCAGGTTTTTCCTCATATGAAATGTTGGGTTTGGTAAAATCTTGTACACTATGAAAATCTTTAATTCCCCCAACTCAGTGTCAGTGACAAACTTCTTTCAAGGTCCAAAGAGAGGAAGCTCCAGCTTTCAAGAGTCTCTGTTCTTAAACTCAACATTACTGAAAGGGGAATTAATGATCTTCTTCAAAACTTCCTCTCAGAACAAAGACATTTTAGCTATAATAAATACAAGTTGTTTCACTTAGAGCTATCAGCAGTATTTATCCAGCCACTTAAAACCCCTCTTTTTTTCTTCTCCCTCTCTCTCCCCCTTGGTTTTAAGAATTGAAGAAACAAGTGCAGACCTGCGGAAACAAGTGGTTATGTTAGAAGAAGAACTGGACCAAGAACGGAAGAAATACATGATGCTGGAGATAAAGCTGAGGAATTCTGAACGTGCTCGTGAAGACGCTGAGAAGAGAAATAACCTCCTGCAGAAGGAAATGGAAGAGTTTTTTTCAACATTAGGATGCCTAACTGTTGGGAGTCAAAGTGCTAAAGTCCCTAAGTAGAACAAGCTGATGTACAGCATATAAAATTCTGTTTCTGGCAAAACAAGTGAAAATTTTCTTCTGGTGTACTCATGTATCATGAGTAATTCTACAGTGATTGTGCTCTCAGTGATACTTGCTCTGTTGTCTTTACATGTGCTGTAGTACTTGGGTCAGCTGGGAAAGACTACTAAACATAATGCTTCAAAGATTAGATGTCAGATTGCCAAAAAAGAGTGGGCACCCTTTTAATCACAAATCCAAAGGTATTATTCTCTATAATAATAGTCTCTGTATTGCTGCCATCTCTGGATTTACTTCACCATCCTTTTGCTGGCTTAAGGACAGAGTCCTGCAGGGTGGGTGGGATGGCCAGAACTGATGGACAGGCTGAGCCTGGAGCTGAGCACCTTGCGTTTTGGAAGATGGCAGTTCCAGTATATCGCCATGTTCAGTGTGGTTTCACATATGGATTTAATGAGATATTTTTTCTCCCCACTGCCTCTATAAAGTCTGTTCAAATTTCTCATTCCTGTAAGTGGCATAATTTTATGAGAATAATGTGAAAACAAAGTCTACAAACGAGCTGAAGATACTAAAATCTTGACAATTCACTAAAATTGTTGGGTAAGGGGCAAAGACTTCCACCGTTTCACAAAAATGCAACTTACTAAACTGTATTTGATTAATTATCATATTGGCCACACAAACCCATGGAATGTTAAATATGCACATATTGCTCTAGGTATCTGGGGTTTTAAGCCAAAAAGACAGCAGTATTAAGCTGAGAGAAAAAAAATTTCATGAGTTGATGAGACATCAAGGTAGGAGAAGATTCTTATCATCAAAAACCCCTCAGCAGTTGGATGTGTTTTATCTATAAAATTTTAATAGCAAAACCTATGGTAAAAGAAATTAGTGCCAACTGGGTGTGGTTTGTGTTAAAGGGGGAAGGGTGGGCATTTATCTTTAACCTTCCCAGGACAATTTACACTTAGCTGCCTTGTAACATTTCTCATGACACCAGTTCATTTTGTGCTGTTAGTTCATAGGGGGATGAGGGGACAGGAGGAGTATTGCAAACAACCCATAGAATGAAGTTGTATTTTCAGGTAACTGCCTGCCAGGGCTGACTTTCCCTTCAAGGGAATTCTTTGAGAAGCCCTGTATAACACTTGCAGTGCTCTGAGCCATGCGGAGCTTATCCAAAAAAAATTGTTTCACCAGATTCTTCTTGAACACTGCTTGCCAGCTCAGCACTCAAGCACTATTCACTCCTCCTTGGTGCGCATCTTTGGCGGCTGGGGCAGCCTGGGAGATTTAGAGAATGATTTTTAATGGTAAAGTGACACAACAACATGAACTGGCTAAAAGGAAAACACAGACTGTAGTGAAGGTTCTTGCATTATTTAAATATTTTCAAAAAATGACCTGAATTTGTCTTTTCTCACCAGAGAAGAATATAACTCATTGTCTGGAAATAACCTTAGAATGGGCTTTTTTTATGTACTATCAGATTGTACACCTTTCAGTATTTTCTCATCAACTCACAGATATCCAGGTATTTCAATATTTAAACATCTAGAAGTTAACTTTTTTCCACCTCACTGTAACACTTCTCCTTCCTATAGAAATTTAAATCATTTAAAGTGATCAAAAAGAAACATTTTAATCTCATCTCTCCTTGTTAAGACAAGTCAAGCAAGGTGGCAAAGCTGTGGGGATATGTTAATTCAGTTATTTCAAATCATCTTCCCTTCTTTCCAGAATATCCAGCTGCACTAGATTCCCTCCTATCCCTAGTGTGAGGCACGGCACTGTGGCAGGTACCTGAGCCTTCCACAGGAGCAGCCTGCCACCTGCAGGCAGGAGCATCACCAGCAACTTTTATTTTTACTACTCCACCTGTCTTTTATTATTATTGAAAGTCACAGTTGTTTCTGCAAGGAATGTTATGGCCTGTTTAAAACAGCAGCATTAAGTTGCATAACGTGAGAAGCAATTGTTGTAACAATGATTTTGAGCTGGAACATCATAGTGAGTTAGGCAGCATTAAGTACTATACTGGGCATCACAAAATAAACCTTAATATTAAAGACCAGCCTGAACTGGGTTGTAATTCTCTGCAATTAGAACATAAGGACTGGTAAAAAAAGTACTATCTGAAGCATTCAATCCAAGTAGTAGTAGCAACCAGGCTATTTTAATACTCTCTTCTATTCCTACCCCCAACATGGGTACCTTTCATTATATCCATCCTGACAGCCCACATTCCTTAGACTACTTACACTGTGTTAATCTCCCGTGTGTATCAGGTGCAGACTACTTCCTGTAGTTTTGGCACACTCCAGACTTAAGAATTGAGCCATGCTGACTGGGAACCTAAAGAACAAATATGCAAGACAAAGCACTAAACGGGACTGCTAGCTAACTCTCAGTGAAATCAAATGCAGCTGGAATTCTCAATATTCTTTAGCTATTTAAACCTAGGTAACTGCTTCATCTAGCACAACTGGGGAACAAACCTACCTATCCCAAATCTTCCGCTCCAGGATAGGATCATCTGTCAGCTAAGTAGCACACCATCATCTTAATCTGTCATCCAGGATAAAATTCCTTCCTGTCCTCAGTTCCACAAATGACACTGTATCCACTCAAAGCTATTAATGGCTGTAACCTTTTGCAGGTTGACTGTTGTGCTCTAGAAACAAACCTCTATTGCTCTTGTTAACGGGGAACAAATTTCAAGTAATTTTGAAGATGATCCACTGCAGTAAATAAAGTCTGCAAGAAGCTGCAAGCTACTCAATTCATGCTAAAATGCACCACAATAGGAGGTTATCTCTAAACTACAGCAACAGGAGGATAATGCTCATTTCTCATCATGGACAATTACGCAAGAAATGGGAATGCACTTGCACTGTTGCAACACAACCTCATGAGACACTATGCCCTAACTTGAGGAAGATGATACACACTTTTCTAGCTTTAACTGCTGTTTCTGCACTCTCTTTCCTGCCACATCATTTGCCATCTTCATGGATCTAAGAGTGTCCCTCCTCCTTTCACAGACCTTTCACTTATTACAGCCCCCACTTTAAAGTGCCAGATTTCTTAGAAGCAGTTACAAGATACAGGTTTGGTAGTACTAACAAGATATGACAAAGTCTCCTGGAATCGGGTAGATATATTTTAACCATAGCTTTACCTGTACAATCTTCCCAGCCTGGAACACCCCTTCCAGTATTATGCAGGCATAAAAAAGCATAAAAAACTTTCAGTGAAAAAAACCCAACACAAGCATATACGCGCAAAAAAAATCCAAAAACAAACAGCAGCATTCCAGAATAGCAAAAACCTTTTGTACGTCTCCATGGCATTTCTAATATGAAAAAGAAAATGAATTATGATAGCTTACTGAATTTTCTACATTTGCTAGTGAGTTTAATCCAAGCTAGGAGTACTATGGCACATTTCGGCTCTGGGAGGAAGTCACACATAGACAAATCCCTGGCAGAGCCGAGACTGTCTTAGGCCTTACTCGAGATTAATATATTACTCGGAATTAGCTACGCTTTATACCAACATACACAAACAAAGAGCATTTCTGAGCCTCACTACAATTCTTAGAAGAGCACCTTCACAGCTGCTCCAGAGAAATAAAGCAGGCTGCATTGTACTGCCCATGGTCACAGTACCTTTACCTTAAAGAAAGACAATGTAACAGCATGCTGACACAACTCAGGGGCAGCCAGAGTCTTCATTTAAAGAAATACTGAGAAATACTAGAGAAATATTGCTGGCAATGAAGGCAATGAAATGCATTGCGTTAGGACTTAGCCCCACTGCAGAGGTGTCAGTGCAGGAAGTGGTCCTGGCACCCAAGTTTGCTCTCCTGTAAGAGCTCCTCATCAGTCAGATCCTTCACGCTTCACCAAGACAGCTTGGAGAAACATTTTGCTTGAGGGTACAGGGACTGGGCCCTCCTCTCATGCACCAGACAGCCCATGCCTCACCTCTTTCTGCAATACAAGTTCTCAGCAAGCCTCTCCAGGAAAGAAAGCAGCTAGATTTGGCAGCAAGAAGTAAGAACAGATTCCCAGCAGTTACAAAGACACTTGGTATTAAAAGTCTGTGGCACATCCGAAGTCCATGGGAATGGAGAAATGGAAGAAATATGTCACTTTGTCCACAAGTGAGTTCGCACACAAGACAAGGCTTTAAATACCACTAGAAACATGAAATCTGAGGAAGGACTGATGCTACCAAGACTCAAGACTCTTAACTGCAATCCTACTATGAAATCCATATGAAACTCATTCCATCCTAGCAATGAAGAAACACTAAATGCATACTGGGCAAACTTTTTTTTTTCTTTTTTATTTAAAATATCATTATAACCAATTGACAGACTCAGTAACAATGTATACATTCCAGTGGTGCACATATAATGACCTATGGCATGAATGAGTAAAAAAAACACAATGTTCTCAGTAATGCCCCACCAAGCTTATTAGGAGGGAATAAAGGAAAAGCAGGAAGAGGTATCAAATGTGGGGAATAATAAAAAAAAAATTACAATTTTCCTCAGTATTTTTAATGGTGTATCCCGCCCTTCATATTTCTTGGGACAAAAATAAAATTAAGAATACACTTCAAAAGGGGCATAAGGAATGATCACAATTATTAGGGTCTTTTTCTCAACTTTAGTAGTAAAAGTTAAAGAACTCTCAAAAATAGACTACATATTGGGCCTACAAAAGTAATTCATCTGTATGCAAAGCTTACCAAGAATTATTCCTTTTGTAAAATGTAAAGGATGAGCTGACATTACTAGTAAGCTATTTTCACCTACAAAACCAGACTACAATAATAAAATCACCAATTTACAGCTAACACAATATTCTAGATGTACATTATTGTACACAAGCTATATATTACACATGAACATCTTACGTGAAATATATAAGAAACGTACTTACTGATACTGTCTCAACATTGGCCAATAGATTTATTTTTCTAAAGGAAGTGTAATTTTCTATTCACATTCAGTGTAGTTCCAATAGCAAGGGTTAGCTCTGCCTACTTAAGAAACATAGAAAGTTTGTGTGAGGTAGTTCAAGAAAACCTAGCTTAAATTTTTAATTGCAGAAGTAGAAACACAATGTGATCTGATTCATAACGCATTTCTATAATTCAGAGATATCTAAAGAGAAGGGAGTGAAAGACATCACTGAAAATACTACTTTTATCCAGTGCCCTTAACTGAGAATAAATTAAATAAATTGAAAATTTGGGTAGGCAGTAGAATCTCACCATATTTCTTCATTAAAACCCTCTTTCTAATTCTCCTGAAAAATGCAGACAGCTCTGTCAAGTCCAGTTCTCCGGCTAAATATGTAAGAACCAAGGCATTGACAGGAAAATAAAATGTAACAGTATGGACAAGAGGCAATCAACAGTAAATAAAACAAATATCCAGAAATAGTAATTATCTTCCTTAGTAACTTGAAATAGTAGCATGAATTGTAAGCTGAACTGTCTTTTCCCTCTTCTCCCATAATCAAAAAACATTTAATGTCATATACTTTGGATTATCGGCTGGATAGGAGTTATCCTCCTGTACTAGATTTTTGATCATTTTTCTTTAAGCAATGTCATGATGAATGTCATATACATCAATGCACGAGCATCATGCTCATGCAAATACCTGTCAATGCGCTTAATTTTTGCTATCTAACAAATAGCCTGTGTTCAGAGAAGCAATTTTCCATAAAACAAAGCTACATCAATAACATCCGACCAACTTGGACACTTGAGGCAGCAGAGGGTGCTACTGCCACAACTGCCTCAAATACAGCTGGACATATCCTCCCCTAAATTAATCCTGAGTATTGGCAGAGGGGAGCTTACCAAAAATATTATGCTGATATTATCTTTGTATACTGCTAGAATTCCTACCCAGAAAGATACTATTGCATGTAACATAGTAAGGTTCTTCAAAACTGAAAAGGCAAAGCCACGCAGTGCCTACATCGGGAAAGTGCCTTATCTGTTCAGCTTAGCAGAATGAATGCAACAGAGCTGACCTGGCAAGTCAGGCTGATCTAAAGGTGTTCAGCTGATGGGTACTACAGAGAAGCAGTCCAGCTTCTCACACAGACAAAACCCCTTAATTCCCACCCCACTGTCTTCCATCAACAAAAGACTTCACAGAGCAGAGGTGCAGCACACAGCAATAGTACTCATTCCCCCCCACCTTCTATTTCCAATTCTTGAAGAACCTAAAAAGGCAAGGAGCTATTTCATCCTTGATGTCCGCCACAACTCTGACCAGAGAAGGCAGAAATTAATCTCATTACTAATTTTTAACCTCACCTGACATAACAAATCAGCTCACTGTAATTTAATCCCTATCGGCTTCCAATGGATTGGAATGGCCCTAGAAAAGGAAAGTTGCATGCACTTTAATGAAGCCTGTCGTCATGAGATTTTGGAATTGCAGACTAAAATAAAGCTAAAGAAGAATAAAATTGTACAGTGTATTAGATAGTATATGATCTAACAATATAACAATAGGCACAGACAGCTGAACTCTACCTACCCCTTTGTTTGCTACCTGTGGCAGTGTACATCTAGCTATGAAATAATTTCGTATTTCAACAAATAAAAAGGGAACCAGCATGTTCTTGTGATAATTTGGTTATGGAATTTGATTTTATTTGAAACTTGCTATCACTTTAATTTGCCCAAAATGCAAGCAACTGTCAAAAAAAGAAAAAAGCAACACTACTATGAAGAAGGTGCCAAAAGCGAACTCCAGGTTCCCATAAGCAAAGTTCTGACCTTACTGAAACAATCCTTTAAACATAGCTCGCTCACACTGCAATGGGTTGCAGTGGACAGTCTCAACCATTCATGAACCCTATCTTAGAAGAAGATAAACTCAATTCCCTTAGAGCTTATGAACTCAATAACATTACTATTGATAGCACAGTATGGTAAAACCCTACTAACTTTCACTCAATATTAATTTTAAAAGAAATTTTTCTTTAGGACACTGGAAAGTGATAGTAAAAATAATTTCAAAGTTTCAAAATATTTCACTGCAATCTAAGAGGGGTCTAAAATAAATTTAAATAGCAATTACATTTACCAAATTTTACTAGTACTTACAGGCATTAGAAGTTGATTTTGTCACTACACTGGGCTGACCAGAATATCATTTGACCTCATGTAACAGTGGAGTACTGCTGTATGACCAAATTTGGCTTAATTCACAGCTTAAACTGATTAAAAAAAAAAAAAATCACAAAATACTCTGTTTCTGTTGGTCTCTGTTTAACTTGAGCAGATTTTCTACTTTCCAGTGCGAGATGAATCCAAACATGTCCTGCCTATTCTGAGGTAATATACAATTTGGCAGGATCCTGTAAAAATAATTGCCTTAACAAATGTAGTTTAGAAAGGCAATATTGAAGTATTACGTACAAGTGAGGAAAGCGAAATTACACGCACACAGCACTTACCAGCAGTCTAGTCAGGCCAGAAAAACAACTGTGCAGTTAATCAATTTAGTCATCTTTGAGACATTATCATTCTTGTAACCCTGTATATTTTTCAAAAAGACAAGTTAGATATTGAAAGCATTACTATCACTTCTATTTTTCTGAAACTAACTGCCAAGACAAATTTCCCTCTTTCAATTAGAACTTCAAAAAGATACCTTTGTAGCCCAACAAGCATCAGGAAGCACACCGGAGACTATCAGTCATTGCTGGATGACCTCTATAGCCAGCTGCATGACATGCTTATGCTCTGTGCCTGGCAAGACTTCTGTATTTTTTATGCTCATTTTTGTCAGCATTACTAATTTAAATTCCTCTTCACATTCTAATTCACTACACAAAATATGCATCTACGCAAGGCAATCAATTATACAGCCTAGCTTCACTAAAAATCTGCATTTTCCAAAGGAATAAATTCTGAATGACTAACTCAGACATAAACTTAAGTCAGTTATACATAAATCATTCGTAAATATAAAATGTAAACAGTTAAAATACTTCTGTGAGGAGCAGCACCATTTTACACGACTATTCAGTAGCTGTTCTATACATTTCAATGTATCTTTTGTTCAAAAAGTGTATTGAAACCTGGAGCTTCAGTGTTGAGAACTACTGAATATTTCTGACTTAAAACGAACCATTATTAAGATTTCTGCTACACTGGTCTCATGGTGAAATTAAAGAGATAAATACTAATTTATACAGCACTACTTCTCCTTCCTTTGGATGGCATATATTGCTCGCTTAATGCATTAGCTACAGAAATCCTGAGGTTCTCCTACCATGTAATATTTTTCAGTGATCAGTTACTTTTGGTGAAGAAAGAACAGTTGAAGTTTTGCCCCGGTCACATTCGTGTCATACCCTCTTCTACCCAAAAATCACTTGCCTTGTAAGACAAAACTAGTAAGAAACAAAACTCCCAAGAATCATGTATTATATGAAAGCATAGCTACAGTATGTTCATTTTGCCTGTTGGCAGTCTAGACATCTCGGATACACTTCGTTTTGTGTGTACAAAAACAGGCTACAAGCTAGAAGTAAACTGTTTATTTGCATTGAAATGTGTTATTCATGAAGTATCCTCATGTTTTATGGTGATCACAAGATTTGGCATGCCACTACTCTGCAGAGAACATCACATTACTTTGTTAGGCTAGATATTTCTGCAGCTCTGGAGATATGCTTTGCTTTCTTTAAGTTCATCAAACCATCCAAATGAGGTTAGTTTGCAAAGGATTGTATACTGTTTCTTTAAAAAAGTCACTAATTATAGCTTTTGCTGAAATATTATAGGCAAGTGGCCAAAATAAGAGAGGATTTTGTTCACTGCCAGCACCACAGTAGTATGCCCAAAACTAAAGCTGGCTGCACTAAATTCTCTCCCCCTCTACCTGGAAACAGACACATGACCAAGCATAAAACTTTGAAGGATATCATGAACAAAACACCTAGAATAAACTCTAATTAAAAAATTGAAAACCTATAAAATCTTAAATAATTCATTATATGCTAATGACCACAACATTAATATGTGCTTTGATAAAACAAATCTTACAAATTCAGTAAAAAAAGATCAGCAGCATAATAGTAAAGCAAATATGCAGATTTTAAAACCACAATAAAAATTATCAGGTTTACTATTTTACAGTTAATTACAGCAAAAAAAGTGGCTGCTTTTAACACAACTTACAGTTTAAAATTACAGCACTTTATGATGAATTCTACGATTATTTTTGAAAAAACACTCAAAAATACCACCAAATTTTAAAGGTGCCCTATTAATGACTAAAAGGACCCCCCTCCCACCCCCCAAAAGACCAAGTAGTCATCTACAGCAACCCAGAGGACCCGCTGAGGTTTCTAGACTGCTGTCTGTATCAGAGGCCAATGTTGGATCTGTTGACATTGAAGACACATCATTGACGGATGACGATGAAGATGGATGCTGAGAGCCATTGATCATTGCTGCACCTGTGCTATGAGAAACAAAACAGCAAATCAGTTGCAGATACAGTTGCAAGGTTCAGTACTTGCACTAGTCTGTCTCCCTAACAGTCTTTACTTTTTCTTGTTTTGGCAAGTTTGCAGAATGTGTCTCAATCCGTTGTCAAAGTAAGTAAACCCCTCAAGTCTTTAAGGTGGGACCTAAGGAATGGTATATCAACAACCACAGAACTCATGTGGTACCACACCTGTCAAATTACAATAAATGCTAATGGCTGAAGGTTAAAAATCACAGAGATAGTACTGCATAAAACCAGAGCTAAGATACCCTATGAAATGCTGAGACACAAAGCTACAATATATCTACATATTTTGATAAAGTAAGAAGAGGTCTCATTTTTCCCATTAGATCTTCCCCTTTGGGCTGGGAAAAAGCTGGTGTCCGACCACCTGAAATACATTCAATCTCAGATACACAGTGACTTTTCAGAGTTTGGACTTAAGTGAACTCTGACCAGTTAGCAAGAGCTGTCCAGCCTTTGCCATCACAGTCTAATAGTGCAATGGAGTCCTATCAATGGAGTCCTGTCAGTTATTGGGCACATTTTGCTCCAAAAGGCAGCAAGATTTTCTGAAAGTGCTCCATAATTATCCAACCAAGAAAACTTGTTTAATTACTTAACAGATGTAAGTAGTGGTTATATACTTATTTGAAACTACCAGCTATGTGTTACACATCTAACTTATTTATGGCAATAGAGTACCAGTACGTAACAGAGAAATTTACCAGATTAATAAAAAGAGATGTTAACTTCATACACTCCATTCAAATGAGCAATAATTCAAAGAGAATTCAAGAGGTTATTGGTCATTCAAGAGCCATATTTTTGAATTAGCTTACTCTTGGATATCTTGAACAGCTTTACTGCCTCCTGACCTACAACTCAACGTGGCTTTATACCGTGCTTTTATTGTAACCAACCTAAAGGGGCTGGTTGTCCACGTATAACCCCATTCTTGGTTCTCTCCTCCAGGTCCATGACTTCCTTATATATCAACTCTGAAAACACAAAGAAAGGAAGGCAAAAAATGAATTTGTAAACACAAGTCTGGATTGATAATACAGCTTTCATTAAAATGTACATTTTAATTTAATAAGTTTAGAACTGTTCAGAATTAGTTTTGAACAACAGGCTGTAGGCTACAGAAAACCTGGCAAGTGATAGTAAAATGCACAATTCTTTTCTGTTGGAGCTGCAATGGCCTAGCACTCTCAAGAACATACTGACATTGCTAAGACACCCCAGGCTGCTTGGGGACCTGAGATTAAACTGAATCTTAATGACCATACAGTTTTTATCAATGGTTTCTTTGTTACAAATAAATTCAATCAGCATTCTTCAAAGAAACAGCTACGAACAAGCCCAAACAGCATTGCCATCCTCCTCTCCACACACTCTCACCATTTTAATTTTGCCACTAGATTTTCTCAGCAACAACATCTAAATGTCCAGATCACCATAAAAAGGAATGCAATATTCGTATGTAAGTAGCCACTCTACATAAAAGCTGCAACTTTATCTTCCAGTTTTAGAAGTTCCTCATCCTTAAACAGGTTAGAAATGGTTTAACATGTATCATACATCCTGTGTACTGACCAGGTTTATAGGCTAACAGCAGCTTATAACCCAGAAAAGCCTTCAGCTGCGAAACTACAGAAGCAACAACAGAAGAAAAAGACTAAAGACATTAAATGCAACTTGTAAGAACTGACTGTCAGAATGCTACTTCTTATCTGCCACTGGCAAACTACTACAATACACAAACAGTCTGGGGAAAAAGAAACATTTAAGAATTATAATTTCAAGGGCTGTGGGAGCCTCAAAAATAAATTCCACATTGCTGCAAATACTTACCCCTCAGCATATCTGCTTCCAAAGGGAAATAACTTTGCTTGGAAGGAGGATGGCAAGAGAATTTCCACAGTGCTCCCTAACTTTGCCTTTACAAGTAAAACTCAGTTTATAATAGAAAGTGATTTAAAATGTGGTAGTACTAGATTTTACAGACTTGTGTCCATAACCAGCCAACACAATGAAACTGTCAAAAATGATGGATGAAACATTTTCCTTACTTTTTTCCTTTGGGGATAAAAAGGTTATACAGATCTAATACCACTTCCTAGACTTTTTCAGAACAAAGTATTAGTTTGCTCAATGCACTAAATTCTTGCTTAAATGTAACATTTATAGCCTGGCACAGCAATCTGGATTGCCATTTTTTCTTAGCGCTAGAACCTCTGCAGCACCACCACACCTTTTAGAAGTAATTTCAAAATGAACCACGAGTTTTACAAGTAACAAAGGTGTTCCCCGTATACATTATCATTTTACACCTCCTTTACGGCCAGGAAATACAGATACTAAACTGAACACTAAAACAGTACTGAACACTAAAACAGTACTGAACACTAAAAATTATGCTCTCAGAGGTACGAATGTTGTCATACAGTGATCCATTCCACACCTCAACCCCAGCTACTTTATCAAGATCCCACAGCTGATAAACCACAGCATCTCCCACAGCAGCTGTAACTTCTCCATTTCACCCATTATTGGACTCCTTATGTCTTCTTCTTACAAGTCCTCTGCTTGATATACAAAGTACAGCTATTGCTTATATGCTCATCCCTTGAAGACTACTGCTTCTTCAAACTAATATTTCTCAAACTCCTGCATCTTTTTTCAACTGTAGCAGCTCATCCAGAAGAGCTACCCTCTCTAAAAGTGCTTCCTTATGGTTTGCAAAAGGTGTCTGAAATGAGAAGGTTTTAAGTTCACTACAAAATTTCAGCATCTTCACAGGAATATTTTTTATGTCTCAACAATCAAGAGTTTGCAAAGCACCAATCTATTCCCTTGCCATTTCAAGCAGTTTAAATAAATAGTATTAAGTAGCTTAGAAAAAACTTAGTAATGGTTGGGACCCAGCCTACTCCAAGAATCTTTATTATACTTAAAATGCCCTTCTTACCTTTCCATTCCTCTATCGTGTGCTCCCTCTCATCCAACTGCTTATCTGGTATCTTTGGTGGAGGCTGAAAAACAGAACTAACTCATGATGAAGCAATCAAAAGGAATACAAAACCAGAATAAATGAAAAATTCAAGTAAGCGCTCATAATATGAACGTGATGTAAAAATACCATATTTATGTGGTCATATATTCTCTCGTACTTGGATTTGGCCCATTTTGTAGGTGCTGCTACATGTTTTAAACTTCTGATTAACCGATTACTGTAATAATTAAAATAGAAACCAAACGCTCTGGGAAAAGAGCTCCTAAGTGCAGCAGTCTCCAGTCCAAGCAGCTGTCTATACCTACTTACTACTTTTTGCCTCTGGTTGTTATAGACCAGCAAAATTCTAATTACACCATTTACATCAAGCATCTTTTTTTATTTGTAGTGGGCCATCATCGACTACTGTTACTGTCCCAGAATTAAGTTTTTTTGAAAAAATTCTCAATTAAACCATTTGTTCATTACTGTTAATGATTGAAAACTCGAGATCTTTTACTCTGATTTTGCTGAAACACTTACTTTCTAGTTTAAGAGTACTATCAACTCCTACAATTAATGAAAATATTTATCTTGCCCAGGAGTAAATAACTCAATCTTACCAAGGACAAACAAACCATACCAAAATAAATTAAGCTCAATAAATTAGAACCCTACAGAAAAGACTGCAGACGCATTAGTCCGCGTCCAGGATATGATATGCAATTATACACGAACACATACAAAGAGATTCAGGTACTTTAACTACCTGCAAGTTTGTGTGCATTTCTAATATTATTTATAATAAGTATGTCAATTAATGTCAATAAAAGTGATTACAGCTCAGTTCAGCTTCTAGTGAAGTGTGTAGATCATACAATCATCTTCTATCAAGCAGTAACATCAAGCACTGCAATGACTTTAATACAGTACCTTCCTATTCCGAGACCTGAAACAAGAACTTACAGCTTCTGCTTCTGATGGATCATACCAAACATTGATGTATGGGTGCTGCAGGGCTTCATCCACAGAGATTCTTTTAGAAGCATCTATAACCAGCATTTTTGATAACAAATCCCTTGCTTGACTTGCTGCAAAAGTGAAATTTTCTGTTTAGACTAGTGCCATATATAATGCACATAATACAGTATTTCAAAGCTCAAAGAGAGACGTGGAGTAAACAAATTCCAGTTTAACATCTGTGCAATCCTCAATTTGGGTTTTAGGAAAATTTAGGTCCATTTGATAGAAAAAAAAAACCTGAAGAGAAAAACACATGTGAGGAAGGGACTGAACATGCTTCACTATATATTTTCAGCATCCAGTGCCCCTTGGCATGACATCCTTATGTGAAATATAACTCAGCTGGCAGTACAGCCCTAGCTGGAAAAGCAGTGGGCAAGCACTTACCACTCCTCTCTTGCAGTTTACAGGGAAAAAAAGTGTCACGTACTATTAGTCACAGAAAATATGGTGAAACTGTGACTCCACTGAGTAGGTGACTTTTAGAACCAGTAAGTTATTTCAGTTAACTACAGGATATATATATGTATTACGAATATAAAAACTTTATTTTCAACCCTAGAGAAAATCTGCCCTGCATACACAACTTTTATTTCACCATCCCTCAGCTCTTCTCTAAATCATGTTGGCATCTGTCACAGATATATATAAAAAATATATATATATTTTTACATTTCTTTATAAAGATATCTCCAGAATAGGAGCTGTTTCAGAGAAGATGAGAAAGTGGAGGTGAGATTATGCCAGCACATTCACCCACACTCATAATACAAATATTGTTAGAATTAACATCCTTAGCAGGGCGATTTTATAGTAAACAAAACAAGACATGTTTCAGTTCAAAATATCAAACTTTTTACAATACGTAGAAGACAAACCTTACCTTTAAGCTTATTGTGCTCAGAGTCAGCTGGGAAAAGGACATCTGGAAAGAGCTTTTCAAAACTATAGCCAGCATATTTAGGTCTGTTCTCCACGTAAGTTCGGACTGTAGGCTGTAATTTCTTCATAAATTCAGGGCATGGTGTTCCTAGCTGCTCTATAACTTTATTCCATTGATCAATATCTAAGGTTAGGCAGCTAAGAAAAACACTGTGTCTAGTTTTCAGCTAGAAAAATCATTAAAACCACATGAAATTATCAGAGAGAATACACAAAAAGAGTAATAAAATATGAAGTACGTCATCACTAATGAGGACTATCTCCTTAGAGAAAACAGTGAAACGAAGCAAGACTATCACAGAACAGTCAAGGCAACATGCATTTTACTCAAAATCATAACTAAGTAGCAAAGGATATAATTCTGATAAACAGAGAAAAATAGAAGACTCACAAATGCATTGAATGAATTTAAATAAAGGCATTGTCTGGGTTCTGGAGAAGAACTCACTTCCCAATCTGAACGTGTATTCCCAGTAGTTAAGCTAATACACATCATCAAGGAGCTTGTGAGAATTATCTGTGTTGGTGCTTTGTCATTCATTCTCACCTTGATGCCTCAGTCCAGTCCTGGATTCTCTCAAGTCAGAGATCTCTCACTAACAATACTGAACGCTGAGCACCAGTGGGCACATAAAGGATGAAATCTGACTCACACAGGTCAATGACAATTTCATCAGACTTCAATGAAGAAGTTAAAGAGTTTCAAGGACATATAAGGAACATCCATCCTGACTGATAAGTTTACTCAAGGTAAAGGGGAGACTGACAAGTTCACGGTAGAAGGATTTAATATGTGTTACTGAACACAAAAAAAAAAAAAAATCAATGTTTAGTTCAAGAATTCCTAATTGCAGACAATTAGATACTTGGAGACAGCTCAAATAAAATTTCATACGTGCTTCTCTCATTCATATATTCTCCCCAATGTTTTCTCATGCAATGACAGAGCTGTGTGAAAATAAGGATGGCCTGGATCTCTTTCTCCCTGTGCTTCACAATATTTACCAAATCTTCACCCCTAAGTAGTACTATTTATTATTATACAGTTAACCTGCAGCAAAGGCAGGAAAGATTTCTGATGGCATCTAAAAAACTGGATGGAACTACTAGCAACACAAATAAGATGTCAAACTCCAATTAGATATCCACTAATTGTAGCGACGATCCAGAGGTTTCAGCTCTGTTTGCTTGGAGCAGACCTTTTGTCTGAAGTATTGTTCACAGGACAACCCATACAGATACCAGTAAGCCATTCATGGAATAGAAAGACAGAAGTGCCAGATATTTCTGAAAGCTGTTCGCAGGATCATTTCTGCATACAAAAATACAAAACTCCAGTGTGTAACTAATGAAGCTGGTTAGGAATTTTTTGCAAACATTTCCTGTAAAACGTGAAGAATAACAACTGCTAGCAAGCTCCGGTACTAAACAAGACTAATAAGTTATTAAATAAAAATGATCTCCAAAGCAAAAAAATCAATGCATGAGGACCAGCAAAACACCACCTAAACAAAAAAAAATCATCTTAAATGTGACAACATCCAAAAGCAATGGAGAGACACTATATTGAACTGGAAAAAGAAAAACGGTGGGGGAGGGAAGGAAAAAGAAGCGTGTTTGCCCAAGTAATATTTTGTTTATCTTGCTTAGTATTAACCTCTAAAGACAGTCATACACATTAATGCTCTTTTACAGCTTTGTTTTAAATGGTATAACTGTGGATGGCTTTGCAGATTCCTGGGACCAAAATTATGAACTTGCAAATGGCATTTTGAAAAGGCAGTTTAAAACTGGTATTTTAAAAATTAGAACCACCTTAACCTGGAATTATAGTGTTGCAGTATCTTTTGACCTTTTACAACTAAATCTTAGGCCAAAGGTAAGGATACGATCTGTACCAGGAAATAAAACACCACCTTTGATCATTTCTCCCATGATGCACCCAACTGACCAAATGTCAACTGAAAACAAAATGCAATGATATTAACATAAAAGATAGCTATTAAAATAAAATAAATAAAAATATCTAGACAGACAACACACACATGAAGTGACTGTAAAAAGCATGTGTAATGAAAATAAGTGAAGGTGAATGTATGCTAACTACAGGACCAGCAGAGACTATGTCCTACTGCTAGGTGCAGCCTGAATATAAATGAAATTCTTAACAATTTTTTAAATGTATCACAAGAAAAATCCATGTTCATTTAATAAAAAAAAAATTGTATACTATGCATTTTCATGACACAACATCAATAAAAAGGTTAATCACTTCCTAACTGATTCAACCTGCTGCAGCAGCACAAGGATACAGTCCCTTCCTGGAAAGAGGATTTTGTGGCAAACCATTTCGCCCATAATGCACCCCACAGACCATAAATCCACTATGTTTGTAGCACAAAAAGAAGGAAAAGCAAAGCAAATGGTCATTTAAAATTAAAAGAAGCATAACATGACTGCATCCTATAAACTGCAGAGACAGCACAGGAAGAGCAAGAAGAGCAAGTCTTTATATTAATCAATGAAAACGCTTTAAGGTACACTGTATATAAGGATTAGCTTTTAACTGTCTGAAATACAAGGCAGCAAAACATCCTTTTGTTTAACATAGTGCTAGAGCACAAAGAGAGAGAGATACACAGGAATCAAGCAGAGTAAAACCCTTCTCCAAGCTCTGAGGATTGCAAAGCTACCTCTGCCAACTGACCAGATTAGAGCACTGACAATAACTATTTCTTGAAAGTAATTCCATTGTAGTGTAGGAATAATTTTAAAAGTAGCAGAAAAAAATGGTCTTCAAAAATGCTTTGTATATAAACAGTTTATACTTTTAGGAGGAGAATTAATTGGTTATGACATATGAATTAAAATTCGCCATCAACTATTTCCCGAAAGTCACATAATTGTGCATCTCTCTCTCTCCTTGTAAACAGAAAGCAAACACACTCAGTAGAAGATCACTTAGAATTTTAGAGGATCAGTGAATGACATTAGTATGCTCCTGAAAGATTTTAAGTAAAAATTAGTTGTTAAAAAATATTTCTCCAGTTATGCTGAAATAACATCTTATACAAAAGAAAAACTGAAAAGCAATTTTTTTTTTGTATGAAATATATCTTTTCTACACTATCTTAAAATAAATCACTCACAAAACATACTCAAAAATGCACAAATTTACTTTTTACAAGTATGCCAATGTCTTTTGTGGTTGTTCCAGAGATATTATTGACTCTGTACGCAAAACTCCTCTTGAAGTCATAATAATGAATTTGTATTATTATGAATATTTTTATGTCAAATATGACATTGGAATTTCATTTAAGTAGATCAGAACAGGATTTAAATGTGAACAATTGTATACTAAAAATCACACGTAAAAGTTCTGAAGGAGCTCAACAATGTCAAGTAAACAATGTTGCTTCTTATTGAAAGTATTCCATCCCCCTTATTTACAAGTTCCTCTAAAATAGTATCTAAATCATGATAAGAAATCATAGTTGTACATATTAATAGGTAAAAATTAAGGGCCTGGTTCATTTAAAAACTATTGCCTACAAGGTACGATTAGTAGTGTTTTTTCTTTAAAAAGTCTTTTCAAATACTTAAGAAAAGTCCATGTTCTTTAGCTCAGAGACAGAGATCTGAAGCCAAGTTTTGCATTTGCCTTTTAAATAAAATTCTGAATGTTGCCTTTTTCACCTGCAAAACAATCTGCTGCCATCACAAACCAAAATATACTCATATCTACTGTAAATAATTTGTGTGCGACATGATAAAACCAACACTCATAATTGCACGGAGAAGTCTGGGAAGAGAAACAACATGAATCAATGACAAATTACTTCAGAAGCAAAAAAAAAAAAACCTGAACAATTCCTCTGGCGACCCTACAAAATAATATTGTAATGTTTAGGGTCTTTTGGTTTGCTGCTTTCATTAATCAAATAAAATCTGTCTATTTACGGATCTCTAACTTTTTTATGAAGATAGACCAACTTGTACGCGGAAGACTGCTCCTATGAATACTTCTATAGAAGACTAAGTCAAAACTTTAGAAGTACTTCTCAAACCTATAATAAAATCCACTGTTTGTCCTACAGAGGATATTATATTCTTAAAAGCCTTGTTTGGCATGAACTTACTATTTTCTATAATTAAGAAAAAGAAAATCTAAGTGAAAATTAAGTTCAAGCCCAGTGTATATACTAGGAAACCTAAAAGCAGTAGTTGCAGAGGGCTTGGGTTTCCTTGCTTTTCAGTGCTGTCTTCCTGATAATCATGTATGTAATTGCACACAAATCTACATATGTTAAGTATATGTACATGAACAGTTTTCATGTCCTTTGGGTCTGAACTTGAGTTTGCAAGGCTTGGTTTCTTATTGTAATATACCCAAATGTGCCTTACCTCCTTCAGTAACAAAACCTATGTAGAAATTGCCTCTATTATTGGTTTGTCTGGAATCCTGGCTAGTTTTAAAACAATCAAATATTTCATACATGTATAGTACATAGGTACTAAAAGAATACTACTTGGCAGTATGCATCTCAGTCATCAAAACATGTTACAATCGTCTCACATCTTGTTTGAAGGCAAAGTTCAGCAGGGCACTGAAAGGGCATAAAGCTGCCAGATGACACTGTTCAAATAAACTAAATGTTAATTAATGTTAACCATTACTTAGCTGTCAACTTTCAATATTTAACTCTAAATTAAACAGGTTAACTTTTAATTTAACTATGGTTTTAAAAAGCTAAACCAGGCATCAGTGCTAAAAGGGGAGGATCCTGGACAGCCTACAGTTCTTACTGTAAGTACATCCACAGTACCTGCCTTCCTCCTCTCTGCAGCCCTGCCTCCCAGGCAGAGGAGCTCCACAATAAGGAAGTCATCCAGCAGCGACTGAGAAGAGTAAGAGTTTATGTAAATGGCCTTTTAATGACAACAGTACATAAGGAAATGCAGATTGACTTCTGACTCTGTTAGCCAACAGATTTCCTTCTAACACTCTCCAAAAGTGGCATTCTCAACTCAATGATCATGTATTTGGCATTGGGGAAGACATAATAGTTTTTCGTATTAAAGCAAGTATCTCTAACTCCAATAATAACCTAAGCAATGTTTCAGTGGAAAGAATGTTTCACACTTCTGGAACTCAAAATTAATTAATATTTAAGACAAAACTGGGCAAGCTAAGTCAGAAAACTTGTTACTTCCATTGCATCAATTCCTTCTGTAAGTCAGCTGCATGACTCAGACTACAGCTTTAGGTTCTTTGATCAAGTGTATCTTAAATGGCCAAAGTAAAGTCTTAGGAAAAAAAATGAAAAACATATGCTTTCTGCAAAACTTTAGCTGTTAAAAAAAACAATTTTAAGCTTGCTCCTTGCTCCAGCCAATCTCCGACTTCTAAATCACAGGAAAACCAGCCAACCACAGAGGCCACTTGAAGGAATGCACATCCTCTCACGCACACTAACTATTTAAACAGAAATAAAAATGATAGCGTTACAAAAAAGATGCATTCTCTTTCCTTTGAGCTGCCTTCTCTCATTGTCGACACTGATATAAGTTATTCTTTTTGGCTTTTACAAATGACAACAAAATCAACTCTCTATGCACACAGCAGCTATTGTTTACACATCACTTGGGAGTCACTTGCCATAATGGTATGCAGTTACCAGGGAAGTTTGCAGACTATATTAATAAGCCTGAAAAGCAGAGCAAACCCCAGTTGAGTCAGTAACCTGAGAAGCTATGCCTCACATCACCAGGAGACAGCTAACAAGCACCACAGCATCTCACAGGCCTTACTTGAACACTAATCGGTAGAGGGTTTAACATAACTTCACCATACAGTAACCTCTGTGCACTGTGCTTGCCCGAGGTGGAAAAAGCAAGGGAGTTGAACTGACCACACTGACAGCACATCAGTGAAACGGTCGTGGAATTGGGGCCACTAAATCAGAATTTCAGGAATGACATTACTTTCTTTGGTTTCCTAAACTATACCAGCTGTCTCATTCAGAAGATGCAATGTACCTGATAGTGTGCTTTCCTCAAATGATGTATCCTTTCCTTATTCTCTTGCGGAAGATACTGACAGAAGAAAGGCCACAGAGCAAGTATAAAGAGGAGGGAAACGTATGCAAGCAGACGGATAAAGTAAACAAACTTCCTTGGAATTCATCATGGACCTCAAAGAATCTATGATACTCCATGACAGTACCCTCTGCATTCCTGTCTCAAATGTATCTCTGAATTTTTCTTTAGCAACGTTAATAAAAAGTAATGCCACAGTAGGTAGTTTTAGCTTGTTTGCTCCTCATTAGCCTTTTTATCCTGAAAAGCTATATTGAATATAGTTACATAGACATTAAATTTGAGATACTTTTACTGACGAATTACAGTTTACATCCTTGTCAGGAATAAAGTCAGGTGAAGGTATATCAAGCTACATACCACATATTAAGAAAATTTATTTCCAGTTCTTCCTGGATGAAACTTAATATACCAAGCAAGTTATTTAAATTTTTAAACAAACGAGGCCCTCAATTTCTTCTCCCATTAAATGTAAACATTGCTAATGGGCTGAGTTGAATAAACAAATTGGTGTATCCAGAATCTGCATTTTGGTCACAAGGCTAATTTATAATATTTCTACAGCTTGAAAAAAAACATTAACATGTAAAATGTGGTGTGCCAAACAAAAAACAAAGCTATGCCAAAGAAAGACTATATTTGCTGACCGTTTTCTTTGTATCCCATCCCTAGGATGACCTCTGGTGCTCTGTAGTAACGAGTCACTACATAAGGCGTCATCATAAAACTAGTTCCTGCAGTTCTGGCCAGTCCAAAGTCAAGAATCTTCAAAGTGCAGTCTGACTTTACTACTATATTACTGGGCTTTAAATCCTTTAAAAAGAAACATCATATATGACTGCTAAGACAAGCACAAAGTACTCTGTGGTTTACATTTTTAAAAGATAATACTGCTAACATTAAACACCACATATACAACTAGGGCATTGCTATAGCTCCAGTTTCTTTTCCCCTTGCATTAATTCATGTGCATTCAGCAGACTACAGAAATAATTCCCTTATTGTGTTTGTAGATTTAAATAGCAATTAAAGGAGGAAAACACGACCAGCATTACAAGATACATTAGCAATGTCTGAAATAAATTTAGGTTAGTAAGAAATGTTAGCTCTGAAGAAAGGTCTAGAAATTGCTCACTGGAACAATGGGTATTACTACAATGCAGAACAGAAGTAACATGACAACTGCCAAAATCATTTGATGCAATACTCATTTTGATACAGAATTATTAGAATTATAAGATGAATATAAAAAGTAAATGGTTTCTTTGCTAGTTAAGGCTGCATTACTTCTTTTGAACCAATGCAGACGTTTCTTTGAACAGGAATGAAACCTCCATGCTCACACAGATTTAGTTTCCTATTTAGGATTTTGTTTTATACTATTTTTGGTGACCAAACCCAAAATGTAGCCACGGAAAATCTGCCAGAAATTAACACAACCATTAAACTGGAGTGGAAAACACCCTGACACTGCTCCAGATGATCTTAGTAACTGTACTCTTTTCACTTGAAGTCAAAAAGCATATTGAGAATAGTGGCTTTACAATACCTGTTTATATGGACATTACACAGGCATACTCGGTCATTATCTCAGAAGGATTTTACACACATCTGAATGTCACAGAGCAAATATTACACAATAACTTCAGAATAACTTTACCATCATAAAATAATTCATAGCACACAGGTTGACATAGATACGGTTTGGATCCTTTCTGCCTACACTCTAAGATTAAGGATATAAAAAACCCAAGATGTGGTAGAGGACTCCAGCATTTGAGCTCCAGGCATTTGATAAGTATCCCTATCTCTCACTGTCTCACAAAGACTTAAAAGTGGTTATCTGCACGATATAGGTAGTTTTCCTTTGTACTTGGATGGCTTTCAGCAAAGCCCTCAGAAAGCTAAGAAAGCTGCACTAAAGGCAAGGCAGAATGGAAACCACAAAAAAGAGTTCCAGAACAACAGAATTTCAATGGGTAGTTAGAAGTTTTGCCATACTTACTTAATCACACATGGACTTCCAAATCACAGTCACAAAGACTCTGTAGACAACTTTGGCTTAAGATTCTCAAACACCACAAATTAGAGTATTATAAGGCATCCCAGATATTAATTATGTAAGTTTCCAAAGCTGCTACAACCTTGTTTATTATCAGCTTTATTTTTGCACACTTCTATTACTTGGAGGATGTTCACTGCAGAATCCCAGGTGTATGCTCGAAGTATTAACTACACACGTCCTCCCAAAACCTGCAGGATTAACACTGAAAATGTTAACAGATCTCCCCTTTGTAAGAGAAAAATCACTATGAGAACAAAAGGCAAAATCTTACAGAGTACTGTCCTTCCTTAATTTCTGAACATCGTGTGGTTGCCATGAAACCTATGAACACGTAATTTGGAATACAGGACTCTCCTTCAAAATGATGGAGTTGAGAGCCGACTTACACTGCATCTAAATTCATGTAGAACCAGTAGCTATTACGTTTCAAATAAACAGGGACTCAAAAGCTCCAATAAGAGTGATTAAGTTATCTAGGCTATATAAATATACTCAGAACCTATAGCAGAAGATACCTCATCTAACCTTAAAAATGTGAAAACTAAGTGCCTAAAAATCAGATATTTTTCATGTTTGTCTCCCGCCACTAACCAGATAGGGAGAGAGGGGCATCTCTGGAGAGTAATTCACATCTTTTCTCTTTCTCAGGAAAGATTTGTGTGAAGGGCTTCCATAATCAGGCACCTTTGTTAAAGTGGTCAAAATCAGCTAGAATACAATGTTTGAGAGCCTCCATGCAAGACTAATGAGACACTTGTGTCCTTCAGCAAGTCAGTGAGGCACAGCTCTGTAACACTAATCATTCATCCTCCTCAGACTGTGAAATGGAAATGAGTATGTACTTCTACACTTACTGGAAACTCTAACTCTGCAAGCTGTTTTGAACACAGTAATGTTCATTTCTGAACATCTGTTAAAGCCAGTGTAGAGCTACAGTCAGATCTTTTCCAAGATCAAATCTTGGAAAGCTACTAATGTGGCAGCCCAGGACGCCCCCTACAACTCCTGGGTGAAATGGTCTGAAACTCATTGTGTTTGGTCTCTGCCTCATTTTCTGCCTCTAGTCTGCTATGAAAAAAAACACTTATTTCTATAGCAGGTAGTATGTAGTGCTACAGGCACAGGTACAGATTGTTGTAATTTCACTCATTCAGCAAGCTTTGTAAAGATACTGAGATGCTGAAATTATCACAGCTGTGTTTAGAAGCTGAAGAATCCAGCTAACCATGTGAAACTACCAACACTAAAAAAGCTTAACTTTTAGAGGACAATAAAGAAATACAGTAGATTCACAGCCACAATGCTGCACAGGCAGCCACAGTAGTGCAGACTACATTTACGGAAACTAGTTTCAACCAAGTAATTTGCTTTACACATAAAAGACACATTGAAAGCCCAAAAAAGTGGCATAAAGAGTTACTATTGAAACCACACAGTCCACATGAAATAGGTCCCTTTTCAAGCATGTCTTCCTTGTCTTCTGAGGTTTTGTTTACCATGTACCACAGAGAAAAACTAATTTGATACTTTACACCCTGAAGTATAAAGGCATAACGCACACAGCAGGTAACTCAAACATTTTTCCAGAACACGTTTTATTTTCTAACAAAGTGTAAGAAGGAGCTGTCAGCTGAAACCTACCGTGAAGACATGCAAGTGAAATTTATCTGTTTATGTCCTTCAAAAGCATTCATGCATATATATGTTACTATTTACATAGCAATTGTTATCTATAGTTTCTTTGGAATACGTTATTACTGCACAATATGAAGCCCTTCAAAGACTTTACTCACATTTACAAAGGCAGGAATTCTATCCTCACAGCTGTCTTTACTCCTGCCCAACAACTTCCTGAATAGTTACTTCTTTTCTATAAATGTTTGAATGTTTACAGTTATCCATGAGTTCTACAGGATCAGTGGTTAGATGTCTGCTTTATAGGAGTACAGACTGTCCTTAAAGCAAGTGAAGTTTTAGAAGCTCCCTCTTGCCTGCACCAAGATCCACAGTAAGAGACACTTCTACATTACCTGCTCTAACACATCCATACAACATGCAGTTTTCCAAAAACAGAAAGATCTAGGAAAACCACAGCACTTAACTTGCATAGCTAAGTACTGAGGAAACCAGAAAATGTGAAGTTGGATAGAAAACCATTATTTCAATCCCATAAGAACATGCATTAGGACACAAAGGACTGCATAGTATCAGTCATATGCAACGTAATAGGACAACTGTGGTAAGTGAAGTGTCCCAGTTTTGCCTAGCACTCCCAGAATAATGCAAGAGGCCCAATGACCCGTCTCAACGCCCACATGCAGACCAGGAAGTGCCTGGTTGCAGGTGACGCTTCTGCCTGCCCTACTTAACCCATTCCTTTCAAACACATCAGTTCAGGGCAAATAGCACACAGGAAGGAAGACTTCACCTTCCCTCCCTGAGTTCCTCACTGAAATGAGGCAGCTGACTAGAGCTGCCTGAGCAAAAGGAAGCAGTATTTGGCCATTTGAACTGTATTCTCTATTCAAACAATTGTCCAAGTTCTCTTGAGGGAAAAACAGCATTCTGAATGGGAGTGTCATACTGCCAGATCCAGCTTGCAGGCCATTCAACACCCTGGTCACAACAAGGCAGACTATAGAACTGGACAAGCACGACAACATAGCAATTCCCATGGCAGCACTCAGAACTCCCATTTGTGACTTATTTGCTGCACACCCATTTGTGATTTATTTGCTGCATACATCAGGCCATTGTCATGACTGAAAGTATTACACATGAGTAAGTTCAATTTTATATCTTCTGCAGCATTTCAGAAATGAAAACTTTTTAAACTCTCTAAAAAATTACAATGAAAGATGTAGCACTGTAGAAATACAAGCTTACAATTTTCCAAGAGATTATATTTGAAAGCTATATACTAGACAACCTCAAGCAAGCTTTACATTACGTACAAATATATATGAGATGCTGAACTTGAACAGGCAACCTTAAATTCAGACTTTCTCAACTGGATTACACCACACACGCCCCATTTAAAAAGCAATAGTCAGTTTTGTCTCTGGGCTGTCTGAGCGAATGCTTTGTGACACACAGGTGCCTGTAAGTTCCACTCACAAGTATTTTTCATCATTCCTTATCTGGAGATTTCAGGTATTTGTTCATTACTCTGCTAGTAAAAGAGCAGAAGTAAAATGGGCAGCTGTTTCAAAAGATGGGATTTCAGGTTTGGTTACCAAAAGATGAAAAGGCAGAGATCCTTTCAGATATTCTTTCCTGCCATGACTATTAAGATAGAAAATTATATAGAATTAGAGGACATAATGTAACTCACCGCAAAAATCTTTTATTCGCTCTGGGTAATTATTATGAAATCATTCAAACATTCAAAAGGTTCACTCCAGAATTATGGTGGAAAAAGGTAAGTGTGGTGATTTCCTTTCAGTTTCCTCTCTCTACCCATGGTCCTCTCTTTGCTCTGCGTCCTCCTATTTCTGTAGTTTTCCTGTCTTTTAAATACTCAAGGCAAAACCAGGTGCAATGCAAAATTTATACAGTTGAATTCACTTACCCTATGTATAATTCCAGCTGAATGAAGATGTTTGATACCACACAACATTTGATAAAGAAGATACGACATTCGTTCATGGTCTAACTCCATCTGAATCACTTGGCAAAGATTTGCATCCATGAGCTCCATCACTATGTAGCTTATGAAGCAAAAAAAAAAAGGAACCATAATGAGATAATAGTGTTATTCTATTGTATTCTTTCCCTTGTTCATCTTTCTGCGTGAATATTTTTGAAATGAATTCTCAGCTTCAGTTCAAATCAGACTTACACGTCTTGAAATTCTTCCAGGGATTTTTGTGGTGTGAACACGTTCAGTAGGCCGATTATCTGTAAGAAGGCGGAGAGGAAGTATAAGTACACCACAGCAATAGCCAACATTTCAAAGCCAGTATGCAATACTCCAATGTGAGTCTCCTGATATGCACTGAAGAGCAAGATGCTTAGTGGCTCAACCAAGCCTAACGTGTTGTCATAGATGCTAATAATTTTAGGAGTATTTTTCCCTCTATAAATCGCATAATCTAAAGACACTCTGCATGCATTAACAAGATGGTATGGAACTTAAGGAAGTTAGTCTTTCCCTGCCTCCTACTTTCAGTTTGAAGAGAGCTGGTAAGATTTTTACTGTATATCAGGAAAAATGAAATAAAAAACTGACAAAGACTACATAAGAGATACCACTTTGCCATTGACAGAGGTGAAACAGCAAGTCCACCCAAAGAGAAAAACAGATTCTTGAAGCTGCTTTAGGGTATTTCCCTGATGCAAAGAACGGACAGGCTGTGCAGAAACAGGTCAAGCTACTACTCATCAAGGGTCAGACAGGTTTGCAACAGTTTATCATACAAATTATGCTATTAGGTAAAACCTCCT
This sequence comes from Tapera naevia, assembly GCA_033556795.1. Taxonomy (NCBI): domain Eukaryota; kingdom Metazoa; phylum Chordata; class Aves; order Cuculiformes; family Neomorphidae; genus Tapera; species Tapera naevia. The sequence goes on along the minus strand of JAUMJJ010000194.1, from coordinate 11,748,281 downwards.
TCAGAGAATCAACATATAAACCATCTCTGCTGCAGAGAAAACAATAAATTTTCCCAAGTAGCTAAAAGGTAGACTAAGTCTCCTACAACTCTCTCCATTCCTAGCAGCCAGGAGGAATGTTATCTTGCTGAAGGACGATTAAGAGCGAAGATGAGGAAGACAAAACATAGCTGTCTCTGAAAGAAGGAAACTACCAATACCGGCTTTCTCTAGTTCAACTCTAATAAATTTATCACTTATTCTCTCACTGTTTCTGTCATCTGGTCTGATCCAGAGCTTCTTAAGCCCCAGACAGTTCCTCTTGTCACAACACAAGATTCCTAACTCATTCAAGCACTGAGAGGGAAGACAGGGAAATATTGCAGGCTTTTTTTTCTCCTATTTTGTCTAGCAGAAGCAACAGAAATAAGGATGTGCTTACCCCTCAGGATATTCTTATTTGCCAGCTGCCTGCAAAATCTAGCAATGTAACACTGACTCCCTTCCTGAGTCTGAAAGGGTAATTAAAGATAGGACAGGTATGAAAATTACCCAATAATAGCACTTTTGAAAGATCCTTCTGTACTTATCGTTGAGACAGAGCCATGCAATGAAAATCTCTGTAATCTACAGAGGAGGCCATCCTCTGAAGTCACTTTTATGACTTCTACAAAGAAAAACCTTCTAGTTAATTCTTTAACATCTAAAGCAGGACACTGCACTTACATTTTTGTGATTAACGCACTTCATAAGTACAAGCTCTCGGTAGGCTCTTTTAGCGTGGGTTTGGTTCTGAAATGGTCGGCTTAACTTCTTGATTGCAACATTTCGTTCAAGGATGGCATCATAAGCTGCACTGTAATTAAAAATAACATAATTACATCTCAGTGTTAAGGTGCTTTAAGCTAAGGCAGCTGCCACCTTTTTCAGATAACTTGTATCATGTCTGCAAATAAACCACATTTCCAGTATTACTGAGCTTTAGGGAGTGTAATAGCAAAGTGATCTTATATGCTGAGCAATTCAAAATTTAGAAACGTTTCCCAGCTTAGCAGTACTAACACATGACAATCTCCACCAAAAAAGCAGGATCTCTTTCAAAAATATCTTACCAAAGATATTGAGCTCTTGCCACTCATTGGCACTCAAGAACAGATGACCTAAAAAAATCCAAAATACTTCAGCCTAAAAAAATATCAATTTTACGCAAAATCTTCCTACTCAAAGAAAGAGAGGAGGAGAGAGGAAAAGTAGCTTATATAATTCAAAGATTCCATGCTTTCACTTATGCAGTTGCTTAACATCCTCAGGATACTGAGAGCATCAGTGTCAAGATAAAACAAAAAAACATGTTAGCAAACCCTTAACATCTTGATGTCACTGGATTTTACTTGGTGAAAGGGAAGAATAACATTTTGTTTGCAGACTAATGCCAAAACTGTCAGATGATTCAGAGATACAGGCTGCTTAACTGACTAAGACTGTTACTGGCGACAACTCCCATAAGCACCACATTTCTATGACAGGAAGGCATGGATTTTGTTCCCGGAGGTAACATGACAGCTGAGAACTGTGCAGACTCAGGAAATATTTATCAGTTACTAAAAAACATCCACTGGGAAAATACTGTTTTCTCTTATCAAGAATGGTACTCAAACCTGATGAAAATCATCAGCCAGTAAACTGCCAAAAGTGTGTTGTCGCTATAAGTATGTAGGCTTGAATGATTTTTTTTTTTTTTTTTTTTTTACATCATCAAAACCTCTAGTCACTATTGAATAAAGAAAAAATAGGAACAAAATATGCTGTTAACTTTCTTTGGTTTACGTTTTCTACTATCTGGAATTCCTCCCACCTTTGAAACAGTGGCCAGGAAAGACTGCCAACTTCTGCATTCCCAGTATACAATGGTAGCATCAGAGTCTGTTTCAGTATTAGATATGGTTGAGCCTTTAGGCCACCTGCCTAACCCTCCTCCAAATCAAGTTGGATCAAATGAAAACAAACCAACAACAACTATCACCAAAGAAACCACAAAAAACCCAACCCAAATCATGAGTCTTACCCAGTCTCCTCCAGACATGGGCAAGATTTAACCACATGAGCACTCCAGTCCTCAGGGTAATCAGAGCAGTTTACCTAAAAAGGCTTCAGTTACCAGTAGCAGCAATTACGGAATGACACGAGAATAATTAAAGGATCGGTTTTTGGACCTCAGCTCAGGGAGGGCCAGTATATTTGTGAAACAGGCAGTAACACATTACTGGGAATCAGAAGGACAGTGATTAAATATCTAAAGCTTTTGCAGGCATTTCTCCAGCAACTACACAGACTTTAGACAAGCAACTGCCTATCTCCTCATTACATTAATACATATGCAAACAAAATTCAGATCAGTTTTTCTGCTGCTGCTACTTACAGACCGAATAATTTTAATGCCAGAATCCACCATTTCAAAACCAGTTCTTTCTAGAGTAGTGGTTTTCAAGTTTTCATTCACAGTAAGCACACTGTTTTATTATTAAACCAGTTAAAACACAAATACAAATTAAAAATACACCTGTTCCACATATTCTCTAAACACTGATCAAGACAAAAATAAAGGTAGTAAAGAGGTCATAGGAAGAAATATTTAAGATTATGCTTTTCCCTACCCTTCTCTTCCTTGATGTTTCTTTTGTATTTTTATGTCCCTGATTAGCATCTTAAGAGTTATAATAAACTGAAAAGTCTCTAAGTTCCTGTGCCATCCACACCCTCCTCAAACATCCAAAAAAGCCTCAAGCAGCTTAAAATAGCAATTACCTCTGAGGCAATGTCACCAAACAGAAAAGACTGCCTATCAGCAGCTAGTTGTCATCAACCTTAAATCAATCGGACACTCTTCAGTCCCCATAGTAGAAATCTTCATTCGAAGAATGACACTGTAAAGTCATATCTTCCTAAACTGCATCAGGTATTTACACATTACAATGACAGGCAGCATCACAAATGCTCACTAACTGGTAATAGGGAGTAGTTAGATTATGAAATTAAATGCAACAGACGCCTAACAAACCAATTCAAGTAGTAAAAGCATTTACAAGCATCAAATATTATAGACTGTATTTGTGGCTTCCGTTTCACTGTAAGCAGTGTGGCTTAGGATTAGGATTAGTTTCTTTATCCAGGTTGTTCCCCCACATTAATTCATGGGACGCAGAACAGCTGGCTGAATTTCCACAGAAGGGCATCAGTTCAGAAGCAGGAAAGGACATAGGTCAAAAACCAACAGCAACAGTCCTCACTGAGGAAAAGACTATTACTGTTGCAGTTTGGTGCGTAAATGGTAGTTCTCCACACTCCTCAGTAACATACGACAGAAAGGACTCAGAAAATTCTATCAAGGGAACCTAAAAGCACATTTACATTTTAAAAGAAATCTTACCATACAATTCCTTGTGCTCCCGATCCTATTGGTTTTAAGTTTTGATACCGTTTCAATACAGTGAAAGTAGAATCTCCAATTTCAACACTGTAGAAATTGTTGTCACGCTTGCTTCTGCTCATGACGGCAACTTAGTTAGATTGCTTCATTCAAATCTTGCTTCTGGCCTGTAAAGAAATAAACCTTGAAAAACTATGACTTTACAACTGTAGGTAATCCGACAAAGGGCAAAATTCTTTATAATATGTGGAAGATACTTCCCAAATAAATACCAAATGCAAATGTATGCGATTTCTAACACCTGAAGGAAAGAGATGGCATGTGCCTGAAACAATTTATTTTTAGGAATGTTCCTATGATAGGATTCTGGAAGGGCAAAAATAATAGAGAGAGGGAGGTGAATCTTAGACAGCAAGGAACCAAAGATCAAAAGGCAGAAAGCTATATGTCATCCAGAGAGCTCCGGAAGTGCTGCCATCCCTTTGTGCGCACACACATATGCAGCAAGAGAGCAGGGTTTGCACCAGACACTCTGTACAGGTCCCTTCCAACCTAAACTATTGCACTCTGTAAACCGAAGAGCATCAAAACATCAAGAAGTCTTCCAGACATAGGAATAATCAAAATACTCTTGGTCACAACTGCCAGGAATACCTGTCACTGCTGTGGAAATACCTACAATCAGTCTAGAAACTGGCCTTATGAGAGATAAGAAGAAATGTCTTCCATTCTTCATGACCTGCAGCATGCTCTCTTCTGTTGTTACTAACTTCAGGAACATTTTCCCATATTCAACAGCCTCAAAAGATTTTTAATTTCTGTACATCATGGTGCCACACATTTGCTAAATTTTAGAAACCTCTGAAAACACGGACAGTGCAAATGTGGCCTACACAAATAATCATAAATGTTGTAAAAGTAGAATTCTTTTAATAATCTGTAAACTTACCAAATTCCACTTTCAACTAGCTAACCTGCACTCCTTTCAGTTATGCTGGTGCAATAAAAAGTACTCTGAAGTTGTGAAAAAGACATATCGTTAAACTATTTGTTATATTATAAATCAAAAATGCACTACCTTAATTGGCATTTATATGGAAAGAAGCATATATTAAACAAGCCCCTTTTCCAAGACGCTGTCAAAAAATGAGCCTATGTCACGGAGATTTAACTAAATACCAAAGGAGATGTATCAGTGTATTAGCAGCATTGTTAAAGGGTACCTTCTCCTGTTGATAGGGGAGACCATGATTGGAGAGCTGTGGCCTAGCACAACAAAAACTGTGAACAAGCCGGCGATCCAGACTGTAAATGGCAGCTCCATGGGGTGGAGGTAGGCTTACTGGAGGGAGCAAAAAGGCCTAATTGCTTAGCAATACACAATACCATTCCCAGCTCCTTCTTTCTTGCCCCTTTTATCACTGCATCTTCAGACTCTGCCTCTTTCTCAACACTTTCTTCACATAAAGTTTCAGAGTAAAAATCCCCAACAAAAACATAATGACAAAAAAAGTGCCTCACCCTTAATTAGGAGAGAAATCTTGTGGCGGAAGGTATGAATCAGCCAAACAAAGTTTAGAAAATCAGAAAACAAGGAATGAAAACAATCTTTCACACAATCTTACATCTGTTCACTGTCAGCTGAAGAAAAAAACAAAAGTATTGACTTTATACACTAAAACTGTATTAAGATGTAGCGACACTGAACAATGTTGGATTGGCTAGAACAGCTTAGTAGACAGAACTCTGCTATTTGGTATCAACAACAAGAAAACTGAAGTTTAATTCTTCACTTCAGATAATTCCTTGAAAACAAATGCAGGAAGGACTGACCCTCACTATCAAGGTTTCCAGATGAATGCTGACACCTTCCCATTTAAAAGTCAATACTGAACAGCCAAATCCAAATGTTTAACTGAATTTTCTTTCCATTTGATACACTTCATGGGAGCAAAGGGTGAACCAACCAAGAAAAGAATCTTGGGAGACAGTATTCCCTTTGAAAATAATTCCTTTATATTACAGATTTTACATGGATACCATATATTGTAGCATTATCAAGCCAATTTTACTGCCTTAAAGCTTTGGTATCTTTGCTACCTGCTCAATACTGTAAAATGTATTTGGCAATACATGCTTGTGTTTGCTAACCATTCTATAATTAACAATATTGTTTTAGCATACAGCAGCATATAAAAGAAATCCTTGTTTATTTTTACTACGGTAAAAGAAGAATTCTGTGTGTAATCTTCTTGTAATAAGTCCTTCACTCCTTTCTGATATATTAGCTTTGCAGTCATCTGGGTAGAGCTTATAGCCAATTAGACCAAAGATAAGTGCAAAGAAAATCATTCGTACACTAAGTCTTCATAATTTAAAAGCCCATATTCCGGACTATTAGATTAATTATGCTGATCTTAAAATACACCATCAAGTTTGCAACAAGGTTTGGTATGTGAATGCTCTCTTTCAGTTTAGCCAGTGACTGTGTGACAGACAGAGGACAGCACCAGGAAGAGCTATGCTCTCGTGGTTTGTCCTTTGCACACTACAGGTGTCTCCCAAAGCAAAGCAGCCAGGGAAGATGAGTAAGCTACTTCTTGGCCAGAGAAAGAGAACACATAAAGGGAAGTTCTGCCTCTACGTGAGCACTGGTGCTGAAGTATTTGGCTGACAGACAGCTTCGGTCAGGACTACCGCACATAGCAGGCCAGCCTGGCACCAGCCCACTGTCCCACTCATTCAGGTTGCACCTCCTCTTCTTCAACAATCAGTCTGCCACCTCCATTCTCTGCTGCGCATGAAGAGCACAAAGCTCATCTCTCTCACAGAGCTGTGTCCTCACCTGCCTTTCCATACCCATGGAGAAAACCAGCCTTATATAAAGAAGATACGTCTATTAGGCTTTTTCAAGCCTTACAGCAAGTACAAGATGGTTTTGCTTCTCAAGCTTCAAACCACTTAGAGCCAAAGTTTCTTTTCACTGGACTGCCTAAACAGAGACAGGAAACATCTATAACAGCTACTTCAACAATAAAAAAATATTTAAATTCAAAAATCCAAATATTTTAAATCTATTTAAGTAGCTATTCCAAAAACTTTTAAAGAGAAACAATTTCAGTACAGATTCCTAAAGTAAAATATTGTAGACACACTGTATCCCAATACACCGCATTTTCAAGAGTAACAGGTGGAGAATTTAAAAAACACCCACCTGCTAAGCTTTCTAGTCCTAAGCATTGCTACATTTCTATCTTAATTCCACACAAATTACAAACTCCTGCTGCCAATGGTTTAATTATAATTGGTTACTTAAAAAAGAATGAGTTGTTTGAGGCACAGAATTCAATGACAGTCATATATAATTAAATGTGCCTCTATCCTTTTGAAAAATTCACCAACTGATGTCAGCTGAGACACATGGAACTCAATTTAAAATAAAAAAAAAATTAGTAAAAAATAAAGAAATAAATGGAAAAATGCATAACTTTCTACAAAAGCACTATCAGACTACAGTTTCAAAGACTGTCTCTGCTATTGGACTCTAAAATGTTGTTTAAAAACACACAATACTAAGGCATCTAAACAATACTGAAGAGTCTACCATGCACTAGCAGTTTCTTAGACCACTATTTGGCAACATTTCCAAGTCCTAGGAAATGAGTAAAGAGCAAGAATGGGGAGATGGGTTTTGTGGCACAAAGATTGATTTTGCAGGAAGTATTTGCAGGAGGAAGCAAGTGAAAAACACAGCCCTGCTCTTACACACAGCAAAACCAAACTTCTGGTGCTCTTTCACCAGGGAAGAGATTGCTTTCTGGGAAAAAAACGGTTTAAAGAAACTTCAACTCAGGTTGTAATGCACAAGTAAAAGCAATTGAAACACAGCAGAAATCAAATAGATACAACGGGGAAGTTTCTGTACTTCCACCTACTTTTGTATACAGCAGCCCTGGAGTACCACTCCAATTTAATGTTATATATTTTAAGGACTAATATATGTAGTGTCTTGTATCCCAATTTGCATCACAAAAAAAAAAGACTGCTCTGGATTAGAATATTCCTACTTATTACATTAATGACAGTCAGCACAGTTTAAAACATGAGAAGGGTGAAGATATCAAACAGCTAAACATATACATTAGCCTGTTGCCCAATTGACTTAGAAACAAGCCTGAAAAACTTTCATGTAGCTAAACATACGCTCGAGCACATGCAACCAGAACCATAGAAGTTGGTTCCTTTCCCATTATCCATAAGCTTCATATAAGATTGAATATAATACATGAGATTGCTTAAAATAATGGCTGACACAGATAAAGAATTCAAAGCACTCCAGACCAACAGACAGGACAGAAAAATAATATAAAATACAGTAATAGCAAGAGAGAAGAGTGAATAAATGAGGAAGGAGGGAGAGGGCAGCATCTCCACTTGCATCTAAATTACGCCTTTTTCTGCAGCCCCATGTGCTGTTCATCAAAAATTATCAGCCTCTACTGTGTCAGCAAGAGGTAGAGTCTACTTCTTCACTTCAAATGCATGCTCTTCTACCCTAAAACTGACTTACTCAGCTTAAGAAGAAATGGAGTCAATTGTCAGAAAAGTGACTTCTTGCACTTTTTGTATGGTGAGCTGTTGTGGGATGTAAATAAGCCACTTGGACATAACACACTCAGACCAGCACACAGGTCTCGGAACATAAATATGCCTTTCCCCTCACCTACAACCATCTGACATTTCAGCTTTCCAGCAGCTTCCTCAGGCTGAACCAGCCCTGACATCCATCTCCCCTGCATCCATCACCTCCAAGTCTCTTATAACTTCTACACAGATTTAGCCATCAGCAATGGAAAGTGTAAACCTCTCATTTTACAAGCAAGTTTACTTCTACTCTATGCTTGCTTAGATCCGGCTCAGCTCAGAACCTGTTGTGTGCCCTCTCTCTTCACCTCTCATGAAAGCATCCACAAAAGCACCTGCTCTGTAAATACAGTTCCCAGAAGAAAGCCAAAGACTTCAATTCTTCCTATCTGCTAATTTACTTGTCTTATGAAGCCTAGCTTCAAAGATCCACAACACCAAAAGTCTTAGGCTTTAAATACCAAACTAAGCCTAAATTCAGAAACTGTCAGGCTTTCAAGACTGTCACATAATGTGTGTCTGCAATGTCTTTCACTGAAACATGATTAAGTTACATCAGATAAACTCTCCTGTCTGAAATTTGACATTTTATTCCATTTTCTAGCAATTTTACAGAAGTACATATGGGAAGAAAGAGATAATGCAGATTCCAGATTTCTATTATTAATGAGGAAACTAGTAATACATTTGTCACATTAAATGTCAATTTGCCAGAACACTGTCAACTGTCAGCAGGGGAAGAATCCTGCAGAACGCTTCAGCTCCCTCTCATACATCAACTATTGAGCTTTTCCTTGAAAATGCCTTGCCTAAGCAAATTTCTGTGCAAGGCAATCTTTCAATAGCAGCCCACAATTACTCAAGATAAGGATACTCCAAAACCGAACTCTAAAATAGTATGGTGTGATTTGGCACATTAGCTTACTAATTTTTCAGACTGCCATAAGTAGTATTTGCCCAAGGATGTGCAACAAGAATGTTGGAAATGGAAAAAATGCTATATCCATAGAGCAAAGTCCCCTAGGAGGCCTGCAAGGCCGTTCACAAGTCTTAGTCTGTTTCCACTTTAAAAGCAACGAGAATTCATTAGTCCTGCAGGAGACTTAAAAAAGTGTGAATGGGGATGGATTGAACTTGTAGTTCCTTGAAAAGACCAGCAGCATATATCTATGAAAGTAAATATTATGGCTAACTTTAAGGAGTATGGACATTTATAAAAACGTTTCACTGACACCTCATCCTCCTCCTCCTCCACAAGTGAGTAATACTGACAGTGACAACTGGCCATATCTTTTCACTGAGCTTTAAAATAAGCATGTTCATAGAATCAAAGAATCATAAGGTGGAAGAGACCTCTGAGATCATCGAGCCCAACAATGCCTGTCTCCCTATTAAACTATATCCCTAAGAAACTCATCTACGCAGCTTTTAAACACCTCCAGGGATGGAGACTCCACCACCTCCCTGGGCAATCTGTTCCAATCTCTGACTACTCTCTCAGTGAAGAAATTCTTCCTAATGTCCAGTCTAACCCTGCCCTGGCACAATTTGCGGCCGTTCCCTCTCGCTCTGTCACTCGTCACTTGCGAGAAGAGAGCAGCACCCACCCCGTCACAACCTCCTTTCAGGTAGCTGTAAACAGTGATGAGGTCTCCCCTCAGCCTCCTCTTCCCTAAGCTAAACAACCCCAGTTCCCTCAGTTTCTCCTCGTAGGTCGTATGTTTAAAAACAATAGTAAGATTTAGAATAAAACAAACCATGTACAGCAATGTTTATATACAAATATGCAAACATCTGCCATTTACTTCTGTTTAAAGAAAGGCATGTACCTTGCTATTTCTCAATGAGACTGTTCTTTATAAATTTACTGAATTCAGTCAGTAAGATAATTTAATGCTTTATTTTAACATCAAGATCAAACTTTGTCTCACATAAAGAATATATTCAATTTATTAAAAAAGATATAGGACAATGTATGGACAGTATACATTCAAATATTTTTCCATTAGAGCCTAAATACTTCGAAGGGACAGAGGATGTGGGGATAGAGAGGTGGGGTGGGAAAGCGAGGAGCTAATCCTTTGTTCACACAGCTTTCATTTAAAAAGTTCTACTGTAGGTGCATTAAAAACCTTAGAAATGGCCCGATGGCTCAGATATAGATTAAAAAAAGCCACGATGCAAAAACATATAAACAGTAGCCACATATTTGGTAAACTTGCCTTTGCAGAGTGTGGAAATTGATTTCTTTAGAAGACAGAGAAATGACTCGATGCTCATTTCAGACTCCATTGTATTTAATGCTTTTTACATCTGTGACCTAGGTCACTGGATAGTGCTGTAACGGAGTCTCCAAATGAACAGAACTTCAGTTCTCACAATAAGTGAACTTGATGTGTTCAAAACAGAGATGGTACCAGCGAGGCTCAGTAGAGGCTTACAGCTACGCAGACCTTATGGTACAGACAAGGTTATCGGAGCTATACTCAATGTGTCATTATGCCTGGATTTGGGCAATCTCATATTTTGCTTTTAAAAATCAATCCAGGCTCACCTACACCAGAACTCTGAGAAATTTAGCTGAAACAGCAGAAAATTACAAGAACTCGCCCAGTTCACACAGTCCCCAAGTGTTGTATCACAGTATTACAAGGTCGGAAAAGACCTCCGAGATCATCAAGTCCAACCTATAACCCTACACTATCACCAACCCATCATCTAAACCATGGCACTCAGTGCCTCATCCAGTCTCCCCTTAAACACCTCCAGGGTCGGCGACTCCACCACCTCCTTGGGCAGCCCATTCCAATGCCCGATCACCCTTTCAGTGAAGAACTTTTTCCTCACATCAAGCCTAAGCTTTCCGTGACGAAGCTTAAGTCCATGCCCTCTAGTTCTCTCACTGATCACCCGAGAGAAGAGACCAATCCCTGCCCAACTATAACCTCCTTTTAGGTAGTTGTAGAGAGCAATGAGGTCCTCCCTGAGCCTCCTCTTCTTTAGACTAAACAGCCCCAATTCCCTCAGTCGCTCCTCATAGGGCTTGTGCTCCAGCCCCCTCACCATCTTCGTTGCCCTCCTCTGAACACATTCCAGTATCCTAACATCTTTCCCAAACTGGGGGGCCCAGAACTGGACACAATATTCAAGATGAGGCCTGACCAATGCTTGCGTTAACCACAGCAAGTTTATGTACCCACAATTAGAATTTAATTAGAAAACCCACTGCTTTCAACTGGACATCTAAGTATTCACCCTCCACACAGCACTACCATCAAGTAATATTTTCTTGACTATCACACCTGCTAGCCATCACATAAACAAGATAGCAAATCTGTGCTTTTTAAGTCCAAGACTATTTTATAAACAACACATAATTATGCATAATGTTACTTCTCTCACCACACTGTGACTTGAACATGCGCATTCCAGGCATACAGAAGAACAGATACGGAACAGGTTTTGTGGAAGAAAGGATCCCTCTGTTTACACAAGAACACAAAACATTTTACGATCTTTTCTGCATTTTTCCCTTACTAGAGATAGTAACAATTAACAGGAAAGCTTCGAAGACTACACTGCAAACTGACAAAAGGATACATTTGAGAGATGTCACTTCTTTTCAAACAAAGAAATGGACTCCCAAGTGATAATTTTCCCACTAGGGACATGGAATTAAACTTTGCTAGAATACTGCCAACTTGAAGGGTGGAGAAATATATGCTCTGTGCAGCAAAGTCTCTGAGACTGCTCATTAATTACCGTTTTATACCTTTACTAGACAACTTAAAATGAAAATCCAGGATTTATTCTATGCTGTAGTGCTCAATATCTTACCCTAAGCATCCTTATATGTAAGAAATGATACATTTTTGTTACTACCACAATGAAGGAGTACAGCTAAGAAATTATTTTCATACATTAACACCTTGAAATGCAATAAAACATAACAAATAAGAAAAGTCATAGGAGGGAACAACTATCATTAGTCACAAGTTTTGCATGGAACCAGACTTGGTTTTCATGGTTTCTAAAGCAATCTAAGAGCAAGTATAAATGGGTTTAGTCTTAGAAGACAATCAGGACACTAAGCTAGCCATGAGTCTTTGGGGCAAGACGTGTCTTAGGTACAACACAAAGACATCAAAAATGGTAATCAGCCTACACACACTGAAGACTGGGGCTTCCTGGGCAAAACTGTTTTCCAGCTAGGGAAGGAAATTCCTACAGTAGCTGCTGAGGAGTGCCAAAAGAGGAAGATTGTGACAGTCAGAGATGCAGAAATGGAAAAAAGGTAATTTAAAAATTAAAAAAATATGAACACTAATTAACTAGTAATGTAATCAACACTATAATGACATAAGCTACATATCAATGATGATTCAGTAACTCTACTGAGAAGGTATCTAACACTACTGAAATTAATATTCTGTAGGAATCCGTGGTTGACCTGAAGAAAGCCAGCAGTATTTAAAGTATATGCTAGATTACTACTGAAAGCAAAACAAATGCACTGTGTATCTCAAGCTCTCACATTAATGAATTTTACTTAATTTCTTTGTGAAAACACAGTTCAAACATAGATGATTTGTATGCATTGTGTGTTTGTGAATGCCTGTCTAATTTTCAGCTGTCACCTCTAAAGGCTTCCAGACATCTGCTAAATGGATATTGCAAATGCAGCCCAGCAGCAATCGTGCTCCTGTACTCAGCACTGGTGAGGCCGCACCTCGAATCCTGTGTTCAGTTTTGGGCCCCTCACTACAAGAAAGACATTGAGGTGCTGCAGCGTGTCCCAGGAAGCGCAAAAAAGCTGATGAAGGGTCTGGAGCACAAGTTTTACGAGGAGTGGCTGAGGGAAGTGATGTCAGGTAGCCTGGAGAAAAGAAGGCTGAGGGGAGACCCTATTGCTCTCTACAACTCTCTGAATGGAGACTGTAGTGAGGTGGGTGCTGATCTCTTCTCCCAAATAAGGAGTGATGAGAAAAAAGGAAATGGCCTCAAGTTGCACCAGGGGAGATTTAGATTGGGTATTACAAAAAAATTATTCACCAGAAAGGTTGTCAAGCATAAGACAGCCTGCCCAGGGAAGTGGTGGAGGGACCATCCCTGGAGGTATTTAAATGACATGTAGATGTGGCACTTAATGATGTGATTTAGTGGTGGACTTGGCAGTGGTGGATTTGGCTGTGTTAGGTTTATGCTTGAACTTGACCTTAAAGGTCTTTTCCAATCTAAAGGATTCCGTGATTCTATAAATGCTCCGAAGGCTCAAATTTGGGAAACAAAATAACAAAAGCATTCTGTTTATTTTAAAGGTAACTTCATAATACATTCAGTTATCCACAAGAGTAATCATGGTTTTAATAATATTTTCTTTTTCCATACTGCCCCTGGAACTCCTCTATTTCACAATATTTCCAGCTCTGTTAAATGCTGATGCAGACAAGGAACTTGGAAAAAGCAGTGAAAGCTACAGCAAGCTATTACTAGACCACTATAAATGCTAAAGATATCTGACAAAGCTGATGCGTATTCTAAAATGAAATATTCCCATTGTTGACTATAGCATTAATTTTCTCAACATTTTGCATAGTTTTGAAGTTATGTCTTCACAAAACAGACAGTTTTAGCTGAACAACGTCCACACAATTGCCTAAACTGCTCCCAGTATTGACATGTGTTTAATGAGGTCTATGGCATGTGTGTAATTGATATGGAAGTGCCTCGCACATCATCTAATGTAGGTCTACATGAGACAAGTCCTCTGTTTGGCTTATGTCACTCAAAGGAGTGACATAGCACAAAATTTCAACTCCACAGCTTGATCTCAGGAGATATTTTCCACAGGCAACTATTTAAAAAACCCCACAAAGATACTGCAGTGGTTCTTATATACCACAGATCCAAAGTGCAGTGTAGCTACATTTCTTAAAATAACAATAGATTTTAACATATCTTTTGGCCACCATAAAGTCAAACTTTGTTAGTTACAGATTCAGTAATCAGTAAACATTTAACAGGAAAAAACTAGAATAGAAAAAGTCATCATGTGATCTGGCTGGAGCATGAGGTTAGAGCCACTATGTGAACATGTAAACTGCAACCATTAGATCACTGGCCAGTTTGTATTAATATAAATGGATTTCTTACGTTGTTAATTTAGGACTCTGTATAGTTTTTTCCTGTAAAATGTACTGAGAACTGAGTTAGTTTAACAGAGAGGGCTCTAACTCTTCCCAAGAGATTTATCAGACTGGCAATGTTAGCTGAGCCACTGAGGTAACTCATTGGTGCAAACAGACTGTATTACATTCTCTTATGTTTCATCTTGATATTGCATACTCAGAAGTTTTTTTGCTTTAAAGCTGTTTTTATTTTTCGATACCAAACCTGTCACCTGTGAAATAATCATCTTTAGTGGAGAAAGTCATCCATTAATGTTTAAATATTCAATAGGCTATTGGAAATCAAGAAATTGGCTTTGAATTTTCTGTACATAGTATTAAAAAATAACAGTGCTAAAGTTCAAAAAAAACTAAACTCATCTTAAACCTCCTGTCTTTAGGCAAACTGAAGTAGCTTAGTTTTCTTTGTTCGAACTTGAAAGCAGTAGGCGGTTTCACCAGAAATGCAATCTGAATGCACGCTGCTAGACCCCAAAAAAAAAATCAAAATGTGCCCTTGTTGCATTTATGCCACGGCATTTATCTTCTGGATGAACACTGAGATCTGGTGTCCACCTTTGCTTTACTGAATCTGCAACCAATGAAGTTTGACTCTCTGGTGTACAAATGATATGTTAAAATGTAAAATTGTTATTTTCAGAAATGCATCTGCTCTGCACTTAGGACTTGTGGTATATAAGAATCACTCCAGTATATTTCTGTAAGCTAGCTGTAAAACATCTAAAATTCATTTTCTTATTCTAAGTTCTTGAACTGGTAAATAGAGTCTATACTTATTTCTTTATCAGTTCTCAATAAAAATCCCTTTAGTAAAATCTAAAATTCTAATAAATTCAATACTTCAAGTTGTCTACAAGGACTTGCTATCACTTCTTGAAAGAGGTACTCGCAAAACAAGTCTGATAATCTGATTTTAATCTCCACTACTGATGTCTTTCCCCAAATCCCAGTTCTGCTTGGAACAGACAAGTAATCCTATTACCTCACACATAGGTACACAATCATCATCTCAAGACACAAGTATAAAAGAAATATAAAGAACTTCAAGAATTGCCAGGTGCTTTAAGTCTTCATCCCCATCAGCAGTCACTGAAGGTATCAAATGGAGAAAACTAAGCATTTTTACATGCTGAAGTAAACGCGATCACCTCAGTGTTCAGAGATCCTTTTGCAGATGAGGTACTCTTAGCTAATCTAACGCAGGTTCCTGCTTCACACACATCTCCGGTCTTCAGGTTGCTTTTGCTCTGTAGTCCCATATTTCTCTTCACAGACAGAACAGTACATACTACACGTTCCTTATTTCCTTTTCTGGTTAAAAATACTTTAATACTATACTCCAGTAGGTCCACCTCTGGGATCAAACTCCCCCATGTCCAGCTTCTAGCACAGGCTTTCCTGTGCCTCCTCACAGCAGAGGCAGTTCCTTGAATCCACACAAACTCCAGACCTTGCACTTCACACTTAGGCAAGAAAGTGCGACTCCCCTGTAACTCTTCAAAAATGGTAAGGCAGCCTGGACTACTCTGGAAGAAAGGGATCTTTCTAGTAGCCACTTGGAGCTGTGGACTATGGAAGAAAAGCTGTAGTTTTAAAAACTAGAAATAAAGCAAGAGTTTTTCTAGATCTTGAATCAAAACATAAAGACTTAAGATTTAAGATTTACTAAAGATAATATGAAGACCAAAAAAAAAACCCAGAAAGGAGCTTGAATTAGAAGATTTAATTTTTTTCCATCTGTAAAACACACAGTGAGGAAAAGGCAGGAGAGTAGAATCCAAGTGTGCTGAAGATGAACAGATGTTCTAGGGGGATTCCAGGGCTACCTCCAGAGTTGCTCATAAATTCTAATCAACTTCTCAATAATTCAGAGAAGTTCTTCAGCAGACACTCAGGCACACCCCTCTATTTTGTCCTCTTGCAAAAATGGGTGAACTTTTACCTTTGACGCTTTTATAGTAGAATTTGAAAGGTAAGAAAAAAAAATTCTTCATAGAAACTCAACCTCCATCTTTATTTAATTTTTATTACTATTACTTTTACTGAGCTACCTGCAATTCAAATTTTTCCTAGCCTACTAAAGTATTTTATGAACTCTAATGCCCAAGCCAGACATTGTGTTATCTACTGAATAAAAACACCTCCTCAATGTCTTGGAAGAGGGAAGAACATTTCCAGAAAGTTTTATACCTACTGAAATTCAGCTTCCAGCTTAGGGACAGACTACAAGCTATTAAAAGATAAAAATATATATGCAAATAAGGATAGCAGTAATACTTTTCATTTTTCATCTTAAACAAACTGATCTGCTCCTTCTGGTTGCTTCAGTTAGTGAATGCCCTCCATGGCAGGGCCACAAAAGCAGCTGCAGCACTGGGCACAGTGCAGGCGAGAGCATGACCTGCAAGCACTCCAGCACTTGGGAGCCTCCCTGTTCCATTTGGAGAAGAGTTACTACTGGCAGTCAGTCAGTCAAGGATTTCTCCAGGGAAGAGGAACATACTTATTTCCCAAGCATGTCTCTTCCGCAGCAGCTGCTGGCAAACACAGCCCCTCCAGTTGTCCTCTCTTAAACGAGGCAAATCCACCAAGTCTAAGGACACATCCTGTGGTGTTCATGAAGCAAGACTGCCCAGGCATTATCTGCGCAGGGTTAATCATACAGGCAGGAACCTGAGGCTGGCATTGCTCTCTAGCACTGCTCCTGTCAGACTCATCTGATCAATACCACAGCATCTCAGATAAAAGTAGATGGTTCCACAAAGAGTACGTCATTTTGGGAGTGACACCCCAAATGTTTCACAAGAAAGTTAATAATAAAACCATGAATGAGCTCAAACAGCTCATTTTCAACTTCATGTTTTATGCACTACTATTTGAATTCACTATATCAAATAATGTGCAAATACTCAGCAGCCAGAAATAGCACTCAGTCACAAGCTGCAGTCACTGGTGCCAAAATGTTAACAGCTGAACCTGGAACTAGGAAACCTGAAATTGGGGAAAATGAGCAGCTGTCAGTGACTTTTATATCAGGCTACTGGAATGTAAGCTTTTCCACTTCCACATTGCAAGTAACCTCAAACAGTCTGATACAATGTCAAAATTAACTAACAGCTCAGAGGTTGTTTAACAGTAAGCAAAGACCTATGACTGGCAGCAACAAAATGAAGATGGTAATCAGCAGAATATTGAGAAACTGGCGTTTGTCTAGCAATAGGTAGTGGAAGATCACATCCAAACACATAAAAAGCTGCAAAATAAATTCCTGTTGTTAAGTAGTGCTCCAGCTGAACTGTTTCCTAGCACTGCTCGGGCAGTTGGCACAAACAGAACCACCAAAGCTCCGACAGCAATTTCATATACCACTCGAGAAGCCAACATGTCCACTTCACACCACATTTTCCTCAGAAGCTCAAAGGATGCATTTATGTAAACAAAGCACCAAACAGTAATATTTTCTAAAGTGGTTTAAGAAAATGCTACTCCTGAACAGGGATCAGCAGCACCAACTTCAAACACTGAACCTGCCTTCACAACTTCCGCACGCCCTCTATAAAAATCAACATTAAACTGCTCACATATTTCTAGAGAGAATTCTCATATTGTGAAATATCTCTTACAAAACACCCAATACAGGATAATCACTATAATTTCTGCTGCTCCTAAAACATTTGCTTTGCTCAATATCAAACCAAATTCAGCTCAGAACTGAATTCTTTTCAGTTAGATGAATGCACCCCGTAACTTGCACAGCAGGTAAAATGAAGAACCAAGTAAAAAATGCACACAAAGAGTAAATTATTCACAACCGATACATGTTTTGCAGGGATTCTCTCTTTTGAAAAGATACATTTTTCTACTTTTTAATCAATAAAGCTCTTATTGTGAGGATTTCACTTAATCCATCTTCCTACTCTTGCAACTCAGTTTCTCTGCACTCTAAAATATTGTCATCTAATGTCAATCTACAAGCTGCATAATCATCAAGAGTCAAGGTATTGTTTGTTAACAGTGCATAGACAATAAAAAAGACCATCACAAAACACGGGGAGGGAGGGGGGGGGGGGGCGGGGAATAGGACTGCATATTTCCTTTATCTTCTACACCCTCACAGTACATAAACAGATAGGTGACCTCACCTCTGGCACAGTTAGTGATACTCAAGTCTTATCTGCCCTTTAGGACAGTCACTAAAGCTGCTGTTCACAGCAGAAAATAACCACAGACTGGTGGTTTAGGTCCTGCATGGTAATGAAGTAAAACATGTTAGAGACACCCATAGCTCTAACTCTATAACACATGGGATCCTGAATCAAAACAAAATTAAGATTCAAAAACTAAAAGAATAAGAAGATAGCACAGTCTAAAAATCAGAATTCCAGTAATCTGAAGGCAAGGAAAGTAAGAATAAGTGAATGCATGCAGTCAGTTCCCTGAAAAGAAGTGAAAATCTGTGCTTATCTACCACTCCTTCGGCAATCTCTCTCTCCTCCAAGGAAGCAGGGAAGTCTGCTGGTTTGTGGCAGGGGAGAGGAAACCTGACACTATTTCATCATCCATGAATATTAAACACTTGGTGCTACCTGAATTTCCTAGTTCTGGAATACATATTTTAAAAGGGTACATATTCTGAACACAAAGCAATCTCTGGAGAGCCACCAACACAAGCATTTAAAACATCCTGAAATCTGTATTAAGAGTTTAAGATTTACCCAGACTTTATCTGACGCTTATGAGTTGATTTTGGTGATAGTCAAGTCAGTTCCAGAAATCCAAATCAGCAATAAATAAGACAGCAGCACACACAACCTCCTAGCACTTCTCATAGTCAGGACAGTTCCTTTAAAAGATCAATAACT
This sequence comes from Tapera naevia, assembly GCA_033556795.1. NCBI lineage: Eukaryota > Metazoa > Chordata > Aves > Cuculiformes > Neomorphidae > Tapera > Tapera naevia. The sequence goes on along the minus strand of JAUMJJ010000194.1, from coordinate 11,729,181 downwards.
CAGCACAGCTGCTCTGGAATGCCTGTGCATTCTCCCAGGAAAGTCCTTATCTGTGGCCAATAGCACTTACTTAATATGCATATCCACATCAAGTTATACATCGGTTCTGCTTTAGCTTATAACAGTGAGACTCCGCTACTATGCAGTATTCTGTACTACACATATTCCAGGGGTTTGTATTTTGTGATACAGCATATATGACACAGACATTAATACAGGAGGCTGCACAGTGATGTATTTTTAATGGAACATACTGCAGAGTTCCTCTATTCTGCAACTTCCTTTTTTTTTAAAAAAAAAGACATCAACAGAGACTAAGATAAATGTCTTCCTCTTTAAAATAGGTTTCAGATTCACATGCCAGTAGGATGTAAACGAAGAGGCAGACAGGCTGCAGCATGCAATACTGAACAGCCTGTAAACTGGCATTTCTAACACTGAAGATTCTCACTCTAAATTTCCTCTCAATTTTTATAATGGACTCCTGAACTGAGACTTTAATTAATCCCCCAAAAAATTAATAGGTACTATTTCTCTAGAACAAGCATTATCAGAATGAATACTGCTATATCTACAAAAAAAAAAATCATTCTGCAAACACACTGCTGTGCTACATGTCATAGAAGAGTATCTCTACAGTTTCTCCAGCGTAACGTCACATGAAGCTCCACTACAGATGGTTCCATGATGAATCCAATTATCACAATATATGAAGTAACACTTTGCCAACTGTCTCTTACAGGACAGTTTTGCCACAGAAATCATAAATCAGAATGGCTCCATCAAAAGAAAACTTGTGTAATTCTATGGTTTGGCAAAGAAGTTGTCATGACAACAGATTAAAAGACTCTTCTTAGCAAAACTCTCTTTTTCAGAAACAATGGGATAAGACAAGGATCTTCCAACTCCTTAATCCTTTTTCAAATAAAAGATTAATCAAAAGGATAGTAGATGGGGGAAAAAAAAAATCAAGGTAAACATTTTCTTAAAAGGTTTAAAATATTTAGGTTTATGGTAGGGCATTATTTGTCACTACTTTTTTTTTTTTTTTTTTGCAATGTTTTTCAAATCTGAAATCAGTGAAAATTCAATGATACAACACTTCAAAGAACTGTCCCATTTTAAGTACCAAATTTAGTTTCACCAGAACTGCAATCTGAATGCACGCTGCTGGACCCAAAAAACACATTAAAAATCTCACTTAAAACATTAATCCTGTCAAATCACTCTGACTACTGCATTCAAGGGAATGCTATTCCACAGTGGTTTATGTGAGAAATGCCAGCTCACAGACAGAACTTTAGAGAGGACAAAGTCTTAGAAGCAAAGAGATTTATTTACAGCGCTGGGTGCATAAGAGGATGGACCCTCCTCTATGCACACTGTTTGGTCCCACTCATGTACATTTATTTAGGGTACTTATACGTATTCATTTAGTTTGTTACTTCCCCCCGCTCTTTACATGCATACCACCAGTTCTGATTCACAGCAATAAAATATTACATATCCATTGCATTCCCCAATATACCTATACATGTGCATTACCTGTCCCCGCTTCATATTAAAACGAGTCTTGAAATGTTACTTACATGTCCTTAACTAGGTATTTGGAAACCTGCATTCTTTCCGACCCCCTACTGATTTCAACTATCACAATCAGGCTGAAGAAAACCTTTTATGTATCTATTACACCTTATATGTCTCCCTTTTGTGCAGAACCGTATGACATGGCCCATTCAACTTTTCAGATACCTGAAAATGTTTAACCAAAATCTAACTTGAAATTCATGAGAATAGATCATTTATCTTGGCACTGTACTGTTTCAGCTGACTGCCTAAGGACTGTTACTTCTAACCATACCACAGAAATTTGCCTGCATATGTTCTGCCCATCCAACGACCGCTGACAAGGCAGCAATACAAAATAAATAAGCAAATGATCAGCGAAGTAAACCAGTAAAACTGACTCAGGTGCTTCAATGAGATCTTCACAAGACAGATACATACCAGGATTACTCTGTGGTAGAAGGAAATACCTTCTTTAACCTCCTATTGCAGGGGAAGATGAAGTATCTGGAAGCTAAATGCTTCAACAGAAGAAAAAGATCAAAAGATTCTCTGATTCTTTTAAAGGACACAAGCAAACAAAAAGATACCAAGTGACATAAAATACTCATTATGCACCAGTGATGAAGATTCTAACAGAAACAGAAGGTTAGAGAAAGAAAAATGTTGCATAGCAGCTGGGAAAAAAAGAATTTTCAGAATGTTTTAAGACTACATTTAAGAATTACATCAACAGTTCTGAAAATAAATCTTAAAACATTTTAACTTTAAATCCCAGTTAAAAAAAACTTAGATCCAATTATGAATGTGCTACTTTCCCTAATTCATGCATTTATCTGTTAAGTACAAGCAGATTAATGTGCTATGAAATCCTGTTTAAAGTATTCGGATTAAATTCCTCAGTAACAAGAGCATTAGAATGCAACAAAAAACTCCAAAATGTATTACAACCTCAGTACTGGCAATTCCTTCACAGATACCGCCTGTAACACAGGACAGTACTTTCCACAGTAATTTACTGGAGTTCAGAAAGAAGGCTGTAAATTTCAAATTAAAGGCTTTACTTTTTAGGCAGCTTGTAGAAAACCACACCAATCTACAGGATTCATTACTAACAGCAACAGAATCTCTTCTGTTGTCCCACTTCTCTTAGACTTCAGCAGTGCCTGATGCTGTGTTCCAGAAAAAAATTCCGAAGACAGAAGCTCCCAAACTAGGAAGCACTTGAGAATTCCCACTCTTTATACAAGAGAAAAAAAAACAGCTTCAGAAGTACCACTGTGCTCCACATGTTGATGAGAAAACTTCTGATGAGAAATAGGAATAATTTCAAACAAATAAACAGAGGAGAATAAAAGTACCTTTAGTCACACTAGGATTTTCTGATTTCCCCACAATGCCAAGCTAATATTAATGAAACCCTTTTATCTCCAACATAAGCATATTAGAAACTGAACTGTCTTTTCTCCTCATCTTGACATAAAAGTGGCACAAGAACCTTGCCATGCTTCAATCTAAAAAACAGCAACAGAAACTCCAGCTACTGTTCAACAAGGAACAACTTTGCAACAACTGTGTAAATGAAAAGTCACTCACTGTTGGAAGGCTTCACTGCTCACTAAAGGGACCACTGCCACAAACAAGGACCTTCTGCTTACTGTCTCCTCAGTACCCACTCTAGGCCCTAAATGAAACAAATGAACTCAGCCCACGCCATTCTAATACAGCTTTTTAGGACATTATTACCCTTCCTACTCAAAAGGTGACCAGGATGACTCTCATCATCAACAACATCTGCACAATTTATCAAGAATTTATCACTGCTCAGCATGCCAACCATGGCATTTACTTTTACCATTTCCACAGTAAAATCTACAATTAGGAATACATGCTAGAAACTATGCTTGTACTTTAATACCCAGGATCCTGCAATTAAGCATCACAACTACTGTTAACCTTGCCCCAACATAATCTTAGGCATTAAAGCTATTAAAGAATACACCGTTACAATGATGAGCCTTTCCCAGAGAACTTTATCTTGGAGTCACACATTTGATTACTAGAGGTTGAACGCTCAGGACAGCTGCTTCCCTAGATAGTTACACAGGGTTACAACATTGTATTCTGCTCACCTCCCTTTCCCCAAGATTTCACTTCAGCTCCATTAAATGAACAAACACATAAGAATTAACAGTAACAATTGAGCTGCAGGATGCTATGTTCTCAATGCAGCACAAGCATTAAGGACAACAGCACAGACGGATTTATGGACCTGCCACAGCTCTTTTTCTTTTTCCTAGCTGTTAGTAGTCTTACCACCTCTCTGCAGCCATGAACTGTGATCAACTGGAAATCAGCACTGATTCGCTCCATGAAGTCACTTCCTGGAGTAACTGCTCTCCAGCTAAGCCTAAGGAACCATCACCCATCCAGCAGAAGATCAAAGCCTCACACGCTGCCAACACACCCCTCTGTTATGAAAAGTGAGACCTGTATAAACTTCATCTGGCTACCAGACTGCTTACTGCAGGCTGTTCCTTTAAAGATGGGGTTTTGCGTTCCACACACTGATCACAGGCATGATAGGTACCATAACCTTTCTTTGTCCTTTATGCTAGCCTGCAAGCACTTCTGGCCTAGTCAGCCGGAAAGTTCAATGCAGAGCAGAGAAATGCCAGTATTGCCACTAGCAGACTTGAATGAAGATGCTTATCACATCTCATTACTTTTCCTTCTCTTTCTAACACAGTTCTGAGCAGCCTTGTTTATTTACATCACCACGCCTTTGTTTTGCCAACTTCCTCAAGCTACTTCAAAAACAAAGTTCTAAAAAATGAGTAGAACAACAATACATCTTGAAAGCAAACTCCAGAGATCATCTGCCTGCTCAAAATGGGTAGAATTTAAAATTTATAATTACATCAGGCTACTCTGGAACATGTCCAGTCACAAGTCTCCATGGATAGGGATTTTGTGGCCCCTCCAGGCTCTTGGTGCAGCACTTGCCAACTCCCATGTATCAAGACATTCCCATCCTGCCTTACTTAAATTTCCATTCTTATGCCCTGTGACCCACCGATTCATCTTTTCACTGTGCACTTCTGAGGGGAAAGCAGCTCCATCACCTCTGGAAAGTTCTTGCTTATAGGTGATTAAATACAGAAATTACATTCTCCCTCAGCCTTCTCTCTCTCAGGTTGCAAACCCAGTTCCCTCCTACTTCACCTTCAGGTACTCCAGCCCCTGGACATCCCAGTAATCCAGTGGTGGACTCCCTCCAGTTTCTCTCTCTCACACGGGGTGCGTAGATGTGTGACCTACTGGGCAGCACTGCAGCTGGAGCTTCACAGTGGAACAGTTCCCTCCCTGTACCCGCTGGCCAGGCTGGCTCTAATGCAGCCCAGTAATTAACTAGCCTTGAGGACTACAAAAGCACTGCTGCTGAATCCTGGTCAGTTTCTCATTCAACGGGAGCCCCATGTCCTCTCCTGCAAGATGTGCTGCCCAGTCAGCACCTCCCAGCAACCGACAGCAGAAGGATCATTGTTATTTTATGTATCTACATGCATACAGGCATGCACACCTACACAACTGGGCACTTCCAGGACTTGGAGATTAGAGTGAGAAATATGATACCTAATGTTCATCCTTCTTATTTCAAAATAATCAAAAGCGCAGACTGGATATATTTCAGGTTTTGCTCAGCAGACTAAGATACAAGGTAAATATTTGAATGGACACAGACCACAATGATGGGAATACACACTTTAGCCATAGTTTGTAGCTGAGTAAATATTGGGTTAAGACATTTTTCTGCATGCTTTTGAAGTATCTAGTGGAAAAAAAAAGCTTAGTATAATATCAATATAACTAAGTGATGGGAGGTTGTCAAGAGTTCTGTTTTGTTGTGTGTGGGGTCTTCTAGGGGAGTTTTTTGTTGGGTTTTTTTTGTTACTGTTTTAAAATACTTAATAATTACAGTGAACAGGCTTTCCAGCAGCACTGCAGAATGAATGTTTGCCTTTTTGTTTTAAGTATACACACATATGAGCATGTATACAAAATATCCTTTGCTTGCAACAAAACATACCATTAAGTTAAAGTATATTTTCTGCCACTCATCATTTCAGCATTAGTCAACAATATCCAACTGAGAATGACTAATAAGCATCCTGTCCACACATGAAGCAGCATTTATACAATAATAAAAGGGACAATATGGTCAACAACTATGACATGTATTTTAGTATCAAGATTACAGGCAATCAATTTGGACAGAAACAGAATCTAGAATTAGTTTTTCATCACTTAAAGAAAAAAAGCATCTACAGTTAAGATGTGTTGCTATTAATTATAAGCTTCCTACATCAAGATCATTATCTCAACACACATAAATCAAAGAAAAATGTAGCCCTTAGAAAATATTTTTACAAAATAAGAGTCAAAATAACAGTACTACATAAAGAGCTGGTTGGGCAGTTCTCCACACCAATCTGACTCAAGTAACGGATCTCATTCTTACAGTTTGATGGAGCCAGCTCCAGTCCCTTGGAAGAGTTCTCATCCAAAGGCTTTGCAAAATCTACAGCAGAAGCAAACTGCTAATCAGTGTTGGCTGTATGATAAGCTGGAGTGTTCCTTAAGCTACATAGAACAGCAGAGCCTCCCAGATCACTATCACGTGCTTGGTGTGTTCCTTGAGCTCACACATTGAAGTTTACATCAAGGTATTCTTAAGCTGCATTTTAAAAGTATCCATCAATTCTGATTGGGTTTGATTTCAGTTTCTGTGACTTAATTATTCAAATTCCAGGATATAAACTTAATTAAAGGTTGTAGCAATAAGTGTAGCTATGCATGATACTTACTTCCATAAATTTCAAGTCAACGTGTTTGCAATATATTACACCCATCACCAAGTCATGATGAATTTCTCAGCATTATTTTCAAATTCCTCCAAGACAGTACATTTCATAAAAATACCACCATTCACTAAAAAGGCTGTAGTCTTGCCACAGGACAAATGTGTACAGATGAACAGTACTAATAAAATTCCACTAAGTATTTGGTAAATACAAACAACTCGGAAAAATACTCAGTGATCTACAGTCCCAGATTTTGAATAAGAGTCGGGACAGAAAAAGAGTAGAGTATTTCAAGCTTTTTTTAATAAACTTCATGGATTACTGAGATAAGAATAAGCTGGGAAAGGCTGCAGTAAGAAAAGTTTTGAACAGTGAATTAAAACCTGCCCCTTCAAAGCAGAAAAACATAAAAGATAAATGTTCCATATTGTGAAGTGCCAAAAAAGACAAACGAGCATTTGCATTCCTACATGTAAAACACAGTCCTAAAGTAGTATGTTCTTCCTCAAAAACATAGTATTTAAAGAAACTAGAAAACACAGTTATTGGCACTGTCCTGCCCCAGACCAAAAATTTCCAGATAGTTTTATTTAATGGCCCCTATTGATACCACATATATGCTTTGAAACAATACAGCTAGGTATGGAATATAATGTCCATCCACACAGAAGTTACTGACTCATAACTCCTAGATTATCTACAGTGCATTCAAGAAACCAAAACAGACATCTTTTTCAGAACGCTTTTCAATTAAAGCAGCAGAAGACCAAGTCTGCAAACGTATCTTTAAACAAGCCCTTCTCAGATAAAAGGTTTGCCCATTTCCATCAGTTTAGTCTCCTGCAATCACTGCTTGTTCTGTGAGTACATGTATTCATAGACATGACTGATGGCAATCCCCACCAAAGCAGCCTCCTTGTCTTCCAACCTTGGAATGGCATACTCATTTGTTCAGACACAAGGGAATTAATAGACCAAGAGGAAGATATTTTTCAGCTGGATCAGTTAGCTCCTTGATCTATTTTGCCACACAGCAGCTGGCAAGAAGGAACAGCAGGTAAGAGAAACTGCAATAAGCAAGGTAGCCGCTGCACATGAAGCTATGTTGTTTTTATATTTCTATAACATCACATAACTGCTCTGAAAACTCTAGCCCTTTATCAACCAATTACCTTTCACTGACACTACAGTCCAGGTTAAAAAGAATGTATGCAAATAAAAGTGACTACTGCTGCATTTTCTTACAAATATATCTTGTAATGGAGCAATGAATGCCTCTCTAAATATAGCTTATCTTCTCATGAGGCTAGCCAGAAAGGGCCTTTATCAAGTTTAAGGATGAGTTTCCATCTCCGTTTAAACAAAGAGACTTTGAAAGATTTAACAATCTGAACAAATATTATTTTTCAGAATCCATATCCAAATTGCGGTGAACTTCGCAGCACGCAAACAATACAAGTAGACTCAACTGGATTTTTGAAGGGTTTTTAAAAGCCAAGAGAACTTTCCTTAACAAACAGAAGCCTGTTTATGCAGGATGGAATTAAGAACTAAGGGTTTTTTTTTTCAAGGAAATATTTATAGCAATAAAATACATCTAGCCTTTATTAAAAAGCTAAGATCAAAACTAGATTCATCTAACTCCAAGAGCGATAGAGAAATGAACATTATATATATCAAAAATATATAGCAAAACTATATACACACAGAGTACTTTCATTCCAAGGGTGTGGAAGGAAATGAAGTTCAAGAAATATCAAACCATACTTTTCAGCAGGCGATCCAGAGTAATGGATCAATCCTTAGAAACAAGCTCAGCATATACTTGCCACGTATGTTTCAAACAATAACTATTCAAACAATTTAGGCAGTTGAGGAAGGATGAAAAAGAAACCAAGAACACATATACAGTGAACAAAAAACCAAACAATCTCAAATACTATCCAATTACCTCATGGTTTAAAAAAATAAACCAACAAAACATGAAACAAATATATCAATTCATTTCAAGCAAGCAGCAGTTGTTAAACTCTCCAAACACTTGTTTATTCTCCAATATTTGAATAACACTTTGTCAATATAACAGGTTTACCTAAAGCCTTTCTAGAGGAGGTTATACCTGCAAGTCTATACAGCCAGCAAAAGCCTTGGTCCCTAAAGAGCTGGGTTAAAACACAAATGGCACACACAAAAGGCAACTCTACTTCTGCCTAGAACAAGCAGTCCAAAACCACAGGACTCAGAAACATAAGTTCATCTTACTAATGTTTCTATAGAAGTCTCCATGAAGTATATGGTAGCCCACAAAATTTCCTTGAATGTTTATACAAGCCAATGGTCCACAAACTTCTGCACTAGAAGACATCACTAAATTCCTTTTTCAGAGTGATGACAAAACAAGCTCGTACACCCTCTGCAACTGTGGATTAGTCTCGTTCAGCAGATGCTTCTCTCCCCCTTCTTGTATTATACTGTTTCCCTGAAAACTGTTAGGATCTGACAGGCAGCCCACAATTTGGTCCCTGTCCTGGCATCACACATTGCGCAGAGCTCCATACCTGCATCTTACTTTCAAACTCATCTGTTCCACATCTCTGAATGAAGTGGGGAAAAGGACAAGATGGCTGCCCCCACAGACTGAGACCGAAGCAGGGCACTACTTCAAATTCAACACATTTTGCTTAACTGCTATTAGAGTCCCCCTTCATTATATACAACAGATCCTCAAGTAAGTGAGTGAACTCACTCTGACAGTATCCTTAATTCAGTTCAGCCGTGTTCCTCTTCATGTTACAGTTCACACCATTTCCAAGTTATCTAATATACTTATATACCTGCCAATACATGAAAATGTAGGTCTTATGTCCTAGAATTGCATTTGTTGGCATCTCTAGAGGTGAGTCCAGGTCTCATAGCACCTCAGACACTATCACAGGTTAAAGTCTCCACATCTGTAAGTAAAACCCAGCTGCAAGGAGTAAGGTTGCTCCATTCCCCACACACGATGTAGGGCAAGTAATACTTCCCTTCCCTGAACAACTGTAACACCCTTGTATTTATATTATCAGATAGGCCAAAGCCTGGAGGATTTTTCTATTGTCTGAAAGGATTCAAGCCTGCTCTGTACAGCACCAAAATTCAAGAACATGCTATATGCTCAGAACCATTATTGTAGCTGGGGAAGAACAAATAATGAAGCAGGACTGGTATTTGTAGGTTATCAGCAGTGCTCAGGTCAAACTTCACTGGTGGAACCACTCCAACATAAAGATATAAAGAAACAGGCTTTGAGAGTACAGCTGGATGCTGCTAAGGACATAGAGAAGCCAAAGAGCAAAAGAAATCCTGCAAAGAGACCGCTTAATCCTTTTGCAAGGAATACAAGAATTAAAAGGCAAAGGAATCGAGGACACTGACGGACCCCTCGCGTCCCCACATCTGGAGAAGCTGCATTATCCCAGCGCAGTATTTTTTGCTTTAAGAGGCATTTTCAAGAACAAGGTCATGGAAGTTGAGCACAGAGGCTGCTCGCTCGCTCGCCCAGAGCACTGCATTCCCACCTCCCCGGCCGCAGCCCCCTCCTTGTCCGCAGCCGAACGGGCCTGCCGAGTGCCCCCGCGCCGGGAGGAGGAGCCCCGCGCCGAGCCTCCCGCCCCTCCAGCCACACCAACAAAGGGGCCCCCGCCATTAACCACCCAGACACCTCCAGCAGCCCCCGGCCCCCAGCAGACACAGCGGTCTCGGCACCGGAGAGCCCCGCGCCGCCGCCCGCTCCGGGCACGGCCAGGGCCACCCCAGCTCCCTCCCCGCCCGCCGCGCCGCCGAAACGTAAACAAAGCGCCCGGGCCCGGCCCCCGCGCCGCGGCCGCTGGGCCGCACCGCACCCTGCGCCGCGTTCCGCCTCGGCCCCGCTCCACGAGCCCTCCGCTCCGGCGGGGCCGCAACCCCCGGCCCCACGCTCACCGCCTCCCGCCGGCACCGCCGCCTCCTCCTCGGGCGCTGAGTAACGAGCCGGGGCCGGGCGCGCACACGCACCGCGCTCCGCCCGCCGCGGCTGTGGCTGCCGCTGCCCGCCCCTCCACTCGCCCCGCCCCGCGCCGCTGCTCCGCGCCGCGGGGCCGCAGTCTTTGCTCGGCACCAGCACCGCCCCGGCTCTTCCGCTCCCGCTCCCCTGGAGCGGGCTTTCCCTGAGTTGACGCCCCTTAGCCGGGCCTCCGTGTCCCATTGAGCATCTGCGGGGTTGAGGCCTTTGTCGTGCCGCTCTCGGACCCTCGCGCTCGGGCGGCAGCTTCCCTGCAGTTCCTGGATACCCTTCGCGGCTTTGGCATCTCCAGGCTTCCCGTTGCCTGCTTGGTGTGGCCGCACTTTATCTCATTATTGGGTGTCTGGAGCGTTGCAGTGTTTTCTTGTTCTGCATCTGTTTTGGCGCTGGTTTTCCTCAATCTTCAGTGCCTCTTTGTGGGATTTGGAGTTATTCGTAGCCATTGCCTTTGCCGCTTGGCACTTGACATGGCTACTCTCTCCTTGGTGTTTCAGTACTTTCTTTGGTGTATCATTGTCCTTTTTTTCTTCTTTTTTTTTTCTTTTTTTTTTCTTTTGTTTTTCTGTATTTTTTTTTTTTCCTTTTTCTTCACCAGAAATGTGCCTGCTTAGAGATGACAGGAGGCTCCCTCAGTGCCTTGAAACCATGTCAATGTTGTTGAAGCAAGCCTTTGTGTATTTTTACTACACAGAACAAAAAAGGCCTTCAGTATTTAGAAATACATAAAATCTGTCAGTTCAGGCACAGGGCGCTGTAAAATGGACATTTCACATTTAATTCACTGCCAAACATTCAAGTGGCCTATGCCACATTTTTGAAGATGCCAAAGATTATACTGAGATCGTGGCTGCTAGCAGCTTTTATCCACCTGTAGTAAGTATGGATTTTTACATAGCAAAGGTAGTGCTTGCATATTCCAGTTTTGCCCACTATCTTGGTGTTAAAAATTTCACTTGCATAAAAGTGCTCATATGCTATTCATAACCCTATTTTAGTGAAATCTTTGCACTCCATGTCCTTAAAATTCTTAATTTAGGCAAGCCCATTTTCACTCCATATGTTAGCAGTCACTCTTTTACAGATCCCTGCATACAGCTACATGATGCTGGCTTTATATCTACAGGAAAAAAAAATCACTCTTCTTTAGATCCCACTAAGTGTGGGCTTTAAGTGTGTTACTCAGTCTCACCTCCCCACTGATGATTTCCATGGGACAGCCCCAGAACTGAACTAGTTCTCACAACCTTCTACGCCATCTTGCATGCAGAGCTGATAACCAACAGAAATAATGATGCAGAAATTATACAAAAAGATCAGATCAGTGGTGTTGCAAAACATGATGAAGGAACGTTATGAAATTTAATACAGGCTCCAAAATACGCAAAGATTTTGTGAAGGAAAACTGTGAAAGGAAGATAAGAATTTCATGCTGTAAATTTGCTACTTACTAGCATAATGGTTTAAAAAATAAAGGTAATGTGATAGATAGGCTGTAAAGTTCCTCTATGCTATGCAAAAATTGTAAGACTTTGAAATAATACCTCTCTAGATAAGGAAAAGGGTTTCTTTGATTGTGTGTATAATCAGTTTTTCAAAACCAGGTCCCTATATAACAAAATAAAATTTTAAGAAAGTTGTTGAGCATCATTCACTATAGCATGGTTTTTAAAATGGCTTTGCACACATATTTGCTTACAAGTGTAATGGCTATGCTCCTATATTGTATGTGCCTGGATGGAAACTCCTTGTTGTTTGTCCTGACTGATATTCAAAAAAATATGAAACTAAAATCCTGACAGCCAATGAAAGTAAACAGGGATTTGCTACAGACTTCAAGAAAACCAGCATTTTCTCTGGATCTCTTAACAAATTTGAAGGATGCAGCAGAGACCAAGAGGGTGGATGTTTTAGAACAAGAACATATACACAAGCATACACAAGCAGTCATATTCTTTCATAGAGGATAAGGAGTGGAAGGGCAGAACGTTTTGCAGGCAATAGAAAGAGAGAAGACTACACAAGGAAGCGTGGCTACCTGGCAGGGACCAAGGTCTTTGCAGCAGGAGCTCTCAGACTCTGGTCCCATGGAGGCCATGAAACCACATAAATTGACAGCATCTTTGGCAACAGGTTTGACAGTAAAGGTGCATGGTGGCCCAATGAGAAAGTCTGAAAGCTGGTAAGAATCAGTTTGGTAAAATAATGGGAAGCACCAACCTCAGAATTTGAATTTTCCTTTCCAAAATGAAGTGGTTATTTTATATGTATATCTATAATGTACGTACAATATAAGGAGAATCTTATGAGCAGCTTTATTTAATAATAGAAACTTCAAAATTAAGTTAATGAATGATCTGGAGCATGAAAATAATTCTGTGCTTTCATGTAATTGTTAATCAATCACTTACCTCCTGAGTTTTGGTATCCCTATAATATTAGTCTCGGAGTTGGAATGCTGCTTTAAATATGCAATTGTGTGTTTAATAAATATTTTGATTAAAAAGTGTCACTAAAATCTGAACTCTGTCAAAATACTGCAAGCTTTCTCACTCCCATTCGTTGGTACACAAGTATGTTTATGAACATTCATTACTGGATTCAGAAGTCATGAAATTACGTTAAGATGTAGTTATGTTGGTTTTAAATATTTTCATTAAGTTCTTACGAATTACCACACTCTTGGTAGTAAATATATCTTTAACATATTGAAGTTTATAAACTACAAAGCAAAAAATTCAGGCTGAATTCTTTGAAGGCAAGGCAATGGATCTGAGTATCTGATCCAAATTTTGATATACAAATATTAAAATGTCACAAATTAGATACGTAGTAAGGAAAGGTGATTTATTTTTGCACCAAAATGGGCTGACATAATACACATAATAACTCTGTGTGCTTCAGCTGAGCGAGACTGTAGTGAACACATACAACGTGGTAACTGCTAAAACCACAATAGCAGGTTTTTAAGTAAGTATCTGATTAAGCCTGCAGACAATTTTAGACAAGCTGAAAATAGAAACAAGATATTTTAGGCATGTGTTATATCTACCATATACCAACATTTAGACAAAAAAAAAACCCTGTATGTACTGATCTTTTAAAAATCTTTTTTGTTATCTATTAAAAATATTTCTTTGCAAGAATAGACCACCTAACTTTTCTTTTCTTATGCAATATTCAACAGACTGCATTGCGAGAAATTTGATTTCATAGGACCTCTTAGGCTAACATGGGCAAACATGCAGCCACTGTAATTCTATCACTTATTTATTTTAGACATTTACATATCATAATTACATAGGTACCTAAGTATCCTGCAACAGTGAAAGCCACCTTCTAGAAATCATCCAAATTAACAAAGCTTCTCCTCACCTCTCTAATTATTTCATCAAGAAGAGCTCAACAGGAACTGTGTGTACTCAGGGGAGGGGGCAGTTTTTCCATGCTAAAGCCTAGTAGGTCACAGCCAGGATCAACATCCATGACCTCTTATCAAAACAGGTTGATAAATATTATTTGCAAAGGGACAATTTTAGACAATTCCAAAAGTAATACAAATGCTTTTGTGAAATAAACAAGGCAGTTTGGTAATACTATCTTTACTTAAACATTTTTTTTACCATTGGTTGTGGCACAGAAGCTGCATTTCACATAAGAGAGAGTGAAATGTAAATTTGCTAGAAACTGGTATAATACAGCCTAAAAAAGGGTAAAAAGAAAAATGATCCAAGAATCACATATTCTAGTTGTTGATAAATAGAGCTGATGTTGAAATCTTTCATTTTAATAAAAAACTATATCAAAAGGAACCTATTAAAAGAAACACTGTAACAGTTAGATTTTTTATCATTTAATTATGTCTTAAAAGCAATTATGTCTTAAAAGTAATTATGTCATAAAAAGCAGTATGAAATCAACTTCAAGTAACTAGCTAGAGGAACCCATATTCCCTCTATGAATAGAACTAGAAACAGTCATTAGCTGCCAAATGTTGTTTTTCACTTGAATTCTGCCTATTAGCAAATAATTACGAACTAGCGTATGTATTTTTTTAGTATTAACTGAGATGAATTGAGCACTTGCTGGCTTTAACAAATGTTAAAAGCAGAGTAGCCACCATGGGGCACCATGCAACAGGTTATAAATGTGAACATGAAGGTAGAGCCATGCAAATAGCTAAGGGATACTGAAGCTCAGTAGAAACATAATTTCTCTACGTCTAGTCAAGAAACTGTATTCTATGAAATGTCATTCATGCTATTCTATTAACTCTTTTTTTGGCTTATCTTGCAAAGTTCTTAAAAAGCTGTCATGATTCCTTGTACAGACAATTTATATTAATAGGTATACTGAGTAATTAGGCAGCAAAGTATGCATAACCATTAGAGATACTGAGCCAACTGGAAATTGTTTCTTGAGAGAATGACAGCTTAACTATTTTATTATTATAGTATATAACTATTAACTATTAGAAAACAGGTATCACATGTCTCATATTTCTATACGCTACTACTAACACAGCATAGGGTGTTCTTTATACTACTATTCAATTGAAATTTTGCATGGGCAAAGTTAGGAAAAGTTCTTGGGGTTTGGCATTATCTGAGGACAACTGGCTTTCTAAAAGTAATTCTAGAGCAAAAGGCATTTACAGGATTCAGAACAAGGCCATGGGACTTTCATATCATCTGTTTCTCCCTTATCATAATAGGGTGATCATATTTGTAAAAGTTCCTGTACCATCATCTGTTCATGGTTTCTGTTACATGGGACCATCGAAAGCAAATTAAACGTATTGTATTAAAATGGATATTTTAACTGTATCTCATCCATTTCATCAGAACTTTCTATAGATTTAGAAACTGATAAGACCCAGCCATTGCCAACTATTGTTCTTAAGGAAAAACACCTAATGTCAGCAGTGGTAGGTAAAATCCTGTCTTCCTGCGCCCTTCAAACAAACTGAAAGACAAATTCAAAACCACCTCCACTCTCAGTTTAGTAGGGTTTTTATTATTTACTTACAATTTTTTTTCTTAGAGGGAAACAGGCTCTTCAGATATGTTTGCTCTGGTAGTAATTTGAAATTCATTTCCTGATATAGATCCTTTCTTTGTATTTTGCTTACATATTGGCCTCCTCTTTTTCTTCACAACTGAAATCAGAGCTACACAAATCAGGCCTAGTTCTCATGAAGATGCTACTGTGAAATACCCCTGCCCTCAAATACCAGAACAAAAGCATGGACTCACATCCCTATATTACTTGGCTAAGTTAAATATAGATGACTGGACCAATTCCAATCTGCTTAGAAACCACATGGAAATAAATCTTTAATTTGTATGTATACTGAGCATAGGGATGTTGCATGGAAGTTCACTATCAGAAGAAGTGGTTAGATCCTGTTATATGACTTGAGCAGGTTTAAAACTAAAAGGTAAATGCCCTAATTTTTCTGAAAACCCAAGTGATCACCATTTAGCTCTGATAGCTTAAGCAGTTTATGACCCACTCCATGGGACTCTGAACTTAAAACGATTGAAAGTTAACAGAAGCACTGCTAGTTGTCTCTGTTTAATAGAAACCCCATGCCTGACCTGTGGCTGTAGTTTTGACAACCTGCTTGTACCACCATCAGCTGAGAGGTGTATAATAATCCTCACCTTTATGTAAACTTTAAGAGCTTCCCACACTTCAGCTTCTGTGGGATGAACAGGCATTAATGTCAGAGAATAATTGGATTCTAACCTTTGCCAGTTCTCAGAAAGCTGGACTGAACATAAGGGAGATCCTAAGCCTCCATTCAGCAGTTCCTTTGCTGGGATAAATGGTCTTTCATCTTGTTAACCTTCTTTCATAGTGATCTAGTTACATAAACTTTGTCACAATTATATACATGTCATCTGTGTATACAGTAAAGGATTCAACAGATAAATTGAATGAATGCAACTGAAGATCTCATACTTTCTGGTTTGAGTTTATAAATCTAAAGTCCCACTTCCGTTCAGACCAATACGATGTGAATAATTTTCTAAAACAGCTGTTTCCAGTAACTGTTTAGAACAGAGAAGGAATAGTGAGAATTTGATTTCACAAATCTTGAACCATTGCTTACACCAACAGAACTATCACAGGTTTACATTGGGCCCAGAAGACTGATAGAGTCTTTTCCTAAAGCAATGGAGCATAAAGTATTTAGGAACTTTGATTAGTTAATCAAATCAACATTTCTACCTGACTTAATGGGAGCATATTCACACAACACATTATTTCTAGCAAAATGATTCAACAAGCCACACACCTTAGTAACTCCACAAACAGCACTGTACACACATCTAACTAAACCAAATCTGGTAGCTACATATTCACCACTATAAATAACATCATCTCTCCTCCCCACTCATTACCTGGGAAAGGAACAGCCACAGATTTCTATGTAGCTTTTCTCCTGGTAGTATGACTTTACTGGACAATCAGGCTGAATGGATCATGACGGTCATCAATGCTCCATTTCTTTTTATCAACAGCCTTTTGCTGATCTGTAGTATTTGGAAGCATTAATCTGAAAAAATAAAGCATAGTTTCAGTCCTAGTGATCACAGCAAAAGGGTTGACAAATAGTCTTTACTGGACAGATGCTAAGATTTATCAGTAAATGTTGTTTTGCTGATCCTAAAGTGTTCTTTCTGAAACAGTTCAGATGTGAGATTTTCTACCCAGTTTTATTCCTGTCTACATACCTGGAAGACTTTCCTTCAGACTAGATTTATGACTTCTGGACCAAGACCAAATTTAGAAAAAAAAAAAAAAAATTATTTTGCTGCTATGAAGAAAAAAGGACCAGTGAAGAGATACAAAAAGATGGGTGATGTGCCCATTGTGAGAATACAGCAAAATGGATGTTTTCAGTGATATCTTGGATAAGGCAATACTGCATTTGTCAGTGTCAGGAGAGAGGGATTTTCAGCAATTGAGATGATGAAAGCCTAAATAAATTTTGTTTAAAGATAGATAAAGGAGAACATAGCTTATAAATTTTATCCAAAAGCATGTGTCAAGATCCATATATTGGAAATGCTGACCTACGAAGAAGACCAAACTGGACATGAATCCCAGAGTATGGGCTAGGGAAAACAGTGGCATCGTTCATAGTAACTAAGAAAAAAAAGGAGTAAGAAGTATGGGAATAGCAGGGCTGGTTTTTTGGCCATGTTGAACTTTAATGACTAGTTGCATGAAGATAGTGAAAGAAAGTGCAAGGTTTTCAAATGGACATGAAGAGAGAAATCTACAATGGAGACATCTGGGAGGCATTGACACAATGAATTTGGCTGAAATTGCATTTGCAAATCACATTGCTCGTGTACTGAGCATAGGGAGAAAAAGTAAACAAATACAGCTTTGTGGAATGCTTATACAAAGCTAAAGGGAGAAAGTGAAGGATCTTCCAACTACTCCCCAGGAGAGTACTTACGAAGGACAAGAATCAGGAGTCGAGACAGTCTTAGAGTCCAAGGAAGGACAAAACATAAACAAGAGCATGGCTGCTTGTCAGCTGATAAATCAAACAGTAGGAGGATCTAGAGCAGGAGTGTCAAACTCAGAGCCCACGGGTCAAATCTGGTCCTCCACCTTGTTTTATCTGGCCCAGCACCTGGTTTCTACCCGTCAGCAGTGCTGAGCTCCTTGTCCCTGTACTCCTACCAGCGCTGGTCACGTGTGCAGCGTGACGCGTGTTACGCTGCAGGAGCAGGAGAACAGCGGGAGCCAGGAGTTTGACACCCCTGATCTAGAGTAATTATGACTTCAGCCTCTGAAGGTAAAATAATTTTGACTTGTGTCTACCGTAGACATGGGCAGCAAAAAGAGATGGTTGCCTAAAATGAATGTTTTATTGTTGTAGTTTTTGGCCTTTTGTATAATACCATATATTCCAATATATACCAATTTTTGAGGGTCTTCTTTAAAAATAAAATGCTTTCTGCTCTGTCTGAATATTATCTATCATGAAAGTAAATAATTGCCATTGCAATACATAATATACATCTTGATAATTTCTTCTAGGATTTCTGTTTGTTTTGGTTTGTTTATTTTGGGTGGTGATGGTTTTGGTTTAACATTTGGAAGTACATAAGTGAATTCAGAGTTTTGGGAGGCAGAGCGACTTCTATCTAGCTCAAACCAGAAAACAGAAGAATAAAGGAATAAGAATGCCAAGAGAAACAGAACACAGTAGAGTGATTCAATTAATGTGAATAGCTTATTGAAGTCCTTTAGTTTCTTTTCTAAATTTCCTTTTTTTTGCTAAGATTTTTTTCTTCACTTTCTTATGCCCAGCTCACAGTTACCCCACAACATCCTATGAGCTCCTTTTGCCCTGCTCTGAGTATAGTTGCACCTTCCAATAATTAATGAGTTTTTCAGATTGAGCAATATTTTGAAAACAATCAAATTCTCTTCTTTCAGTTATTTCTTCTAGCACAGAGACTCATCTTATATGCCTTATTTATTGAGTCTGAAGGATTTTGATGCTCATAAAAGACAGATACAGCCCCTTAGACCATCAATCTTTGCTTTGGTGTACTGCTTCGGTCTGGATTGGCAGGGGGCTGAAAGTGACATCAGTCTGCAGGGCTTTAAATCTAATGCTCCCGTGTGCGTCAGGTAATCCAATTGAGTTCTTATATGTCGACGGACCCAGAGATTTAAATTGAGCTACTTCCTAAAAGCAGACTCTTCTTACCTGGTAGGTGAAAAAAAAACCAAAAAAAAAAAAAAAAAGAAAAAGAAAAAAAAGAAAAAAAGGAAAGGAAAGGAAGGAGAATTAACAGCCTCAGCAGATATGACGTTGCCCGCAACTTCAAACCAGGAGCTACTAGGCTTGGCCTGCAAGCAAGAGAAGGAACCTTATTGTTTACTTGCTTAACTACTTGCCAGACCACAGAGTGCTTAGTTACGAGATACAAACAAAGCTGTAGAAAGAGAGAAAGGAAGAAAGAGAGAAAGAAAGAGAGAAGACGGAAGAAAAGAGAAAAACAGAAGTCCAAGCACGTCCTGGGCATGTTTAATGTGACTTTTACAGTTATGATGATCTAAACAATCAGTACTGGGCAAATATATAGAGGATTTCAGACTGTTCTGGATGCAGCATTTGCCCAACTTGTACAGGTAGGTTCTTATGTATTTCTCTTAATCCCGTTATTGATAAATAAGTATTAAAGCATTCATCTTCTTGGCTTCATACCACACTATCTAGTATTTACCCTGTTTTTTCTTTTTTTTTAACATTCAAGCTGGTTTCATTTCTCTCAAGTCATTAGCTAACTCTGATTAGAAGGTTGCTTGCTTTTATGAAAAATCATAATGCAGAGCTAGTCAGGTTGTGGTCCAGAATATCAGTACTCAGTCCCTCCTGCTGTCTTCTGGAGTTAGAAACATTCACCTAGGACAGAATTTCAGAGTACCTCATCTTATTTTTATTTTCTAGCAAAGGTAAAGGAATAGAAGGCTCTAAATTGTTACTACTAAGTCTTCATTTGTTTAACATAGTTCACGTGATTCTGGAAAACATGTTTAAGTATGTTATTTTATTCATGGACTTTTAATGAGTACTATTACTTAGAGAACAGCACTGAACTCCCAACATCAGAAAGATGTCTCCAGTGATTACAGCCTGGGATTAAAGTCTCTAAGTTAAGAAACTGGTTTCCTAATTTCTCCTCTACTGCTCTCCAATGTGCTTTTAGGCAAGTTCCTGCATTCCAGTTTGCAGTTTCTAAAATAAAAACAGACTTATTTTATGGAAATTTGGCATATATCCCACAAACATTACTGTTTTAAACATTTTTTGATAGAAATTCCAAATACCAATAATGATAATTTACTGTTTATATATAATATGGATTGCTAATGATAGCAAATGGCATCATCCTCAGTGATGCAGTGAAAGAAAGCAATTAGACTTTCTCACCCAGTCAGCAGCAGAATCAAGATCAGAAGCTTTGGATATCACTTTACTACAAACAAAGTTACAACTCTGACATTCTTAGGACTCGAAAACCAGCTTTAGATTACCTGTTTAAATATTAATAGGCAAACCACAGCAGCATTGGCTACAGTAGGATTAGGTGTTTGAGAATGTAGGGAGAGATTTGGGGAAAAAATCTATATGCAAAAATATTAGCTGTTCATTTTTAACTTGGGACTTCATTTTACTTTGGTACCAGAAGAAGCTGGGGTAAAGACTACTCTTTTATGTGTGTTGTGATGCTACCTTTTAACCTCAACATCAGCACGTAATTTGACTCTTCTTCCTAAATTCCTATCTCTGGAATTAGGCTTCCTCATTGCAGAGAACTACATAATGCCTAAAAAGAGGGACATAAGCCAATCAATATAAAAGAGAAATAACTACTATGATGCTTGTGTTCTACTGTTCTTCTATTTCTGGCACTGCAGCAGCAGACAGCATTCTTTAAAGCTTTAATCTTTGAAGCACTTGAATGTAGATTATGTATTAGATGTATTAGATTCAGTTCTAGGCCACCAGTCAGTTATGCTGTCTTGTAGAATGAACTTTTAGTGAAAGATGAATGAAAAAAATCAAAAAAATGGCACTAGCTCTCTACTGTAGACAGAAATTCTATGAGGTCCTAGGGGTTTGACGTCAACCAGGATGGAGCACACAGGACATATGAGCTTAGCAAAAACAAACATAGCACCACTTTCCTTTGAATGCAGTTATCCAGTAAGATGTTTTTATACATTTCTGTTGAAAACATATCTGTTTGCAAAGTGATTGCAGGCAGTGTAATATTCTGCTCTGAAATTCACAGGTAGCTTCCCTTTGAAGTAGAGAGGAGGTCAGAGTTTGGCCCTGCAAGTCTGATTACGTAGGGTGCTGGGTTTTTTCTATACTTCCTTTTGGCATCAATAATAGTTTGTGTCTTTGAGGAAAAATGTCCATAGATCTTGTAATAAAGATACAACTTTTTCAACAGCCTTATCACCCAGCTCATGAAGTTTGCTACAGAGAGGCACATAGCAACACTATTCAGATTCAGATTTCAACTCTCTCCTTCAAAGATTAGACATTTTAAAAACTGGTCCAACCCACGAGAAGTTTATGATTTCCTAGCAATTAAATTTGGCTCTCTTCAGCAACGAACTTTTATGTCTCTTGAGCACTGAACATTTTTCAATAGTCTAGTTAATTGTCCTATTGATTAAAATGCATGTTTCTAGAGGGGAAGTAAAATACATATATTTACATCAGAGGGTGGAAAAATATCATTTAATGAAGGTTGTATCATTACATCTATCATTTCTCTAGCAGAATTGTTCTAAGGAAAAATCATGCTTCAGCAACAAGGCAGCTCCCTTATTGACAGATTTGGCTCTGCCTGTCTACTTTATGGGAACAAAATTTTTTAACACGATTTTAAGTGTTTGTTCAAATTATAAACCCATAAATTTCCACCCCATATTTCAGAGAGTGCAATTTCATATTTAATGATATCCTCTCTGGGATGAGGAATACAGTATATTCTCTCCAAAATTATAATAACAAGTGTATAATGAGTCAGAATATATGTGAATAAATAAGGTCATGATTAAAATTAATTTTGAACATTGGGCTTTCAAAAACTATGTTCTTTTCAGAGTCTTCCAACTTTTCACATAGCTAAAATGTATTTTTATTTTATGGACAGGCAGCATTTAAATACAGTAGGTTGTACTTAAGCAAAGTAATTAGTAATTATATAGCTTTATTTCCAGTTATTATGGTTATATTTTCAGGTTAAAAAAAAACCTGTTGCCATGAATGTCAGCATGTATCAATAACTGACTTTAAGTAAATTAAAGTGTTACTGTATTGGCTCTAAGATACGTTATATACCCAAGAAGCTCAGGGTTTAATTTAGACACTTAAAAAAATATACAGTGAGGGCATCTAATCTTCCCAGATGCTTTCATTTTTTATTTCTCCAAAATGTTCAGGCAGTTGTGATTAAAATATTATATTACATTGATTTTTTCCATATTTCTCCTAAGATTATCAGTAACAGTCATTAGTTTGGTGATAGCAAGAACATTCCCTTAATTTAATTTTAACGACATTGTAATATATTTTGAGAATTTACTGTTTAAGAATTCACTTGTGTTTTCAGTTTTAAATGTTATGGTTAAATAGTGCCTAGAAAACCAATATATTTAGTTGTCATTTCTTATTAAATAATTTCTATAATATATTTTTGATAAGCTTTATTTATCTTATAGAGGAATACTGTTCTTCAAAAACAAAACGTAACCTGAAATATTAAACCAGAACTATCATCAACACAACAGATGCAGTCAGACCCTATCCAAAGCTCAGTTACAAACTGATCACCCTCTTTCCTCTGTAGCCAATTGCATGTTGCAGTTTTGTGGATTGCTATGAATCAGATGCAAAACAAAACAAATTTAAGGGTCTCACTGACAGAGTTTGGTCCAATGTTTCAGTGCTTCTTTGGTATTTATTTTGGAAATCAGCACCTCTCAAAATCTCCACATACTATTCCAAATTACAGGGTTTGGATTTTCTTTTTCTTTTTCCTTAAAAGGCAACACACAAAGTTGGGCAACAAGATTGTGACCTTCATGTGAAAATTGTTTGGTTTAGAGTATTTAAGTGTAGACACTCTTGAGTAAGGCAGACCTATTTCACTGATCCCAAACTGTGTGTAGAGACCCAGGATCAATTTAATATGTGTGTACTATGCAATAATCTTGTGCCTCTAAAAAAACAAGCCCTATCTTCCTATTTAAATTCAGAAATTATTCTCATCAAATATTTTATTCTGATCAAATATTAAATCAATATGTATACATTGAAAAATGTCTCTAGATTCACATTTTGAACTATGTAATATTAAAGTGCATAAAGGAGATCAGTTAAAGTGTCTTCCTAGAGATACCTCCTACAGAACACAGAGAGGTGATTCCAGCTCTGTTCAGGTTCATGCCAAACACTGCTCCTGCTGCCACAACTCTCTCGCAAGTGACAAATAATAGGATGAGAGGAAATGGCCA
The DNA here is from genome assembly GCA_033556795.1 of Tapera naevia. Lineage (NCBI taxonomy): Eukaryota > Metazoa > Chordata > Aves > Cuculiformes > Neomorphidae > Tapera > Tapera naevia. The sequence continues at coordinate 11,705,634 of JAUMJJ010000194.1, read as the reverse complement.
TAAATTACGCCAGGGGAGGTTCAGATTAGACATCAGGAAGAAATTCTTCACTTAAAGGATAGCCAGGCATTGGAACAGTTGCCCAGGGAGGTGGCTGAGTCGCCATCCCTGGAGGTGTTTAAAAGGAAGGTGGATGAGTTTCTTAGGGACATGGTTTAGGAAGGGGACAGGTATGGTTGGACTCAATGATCTCAGAGGTCTTTTCCAACCAGATGATTCTATGATTCTATGACTCAGGGAAGTCAGAGGCAGCGAGACTGATGCTAAACTGTGTCCATTCCTTCTGACCTATGACTACAGAAAGTGTTTTGCCTTCATCATCTCACATCAGTGTATTGCTAGGCTCTGGACAGACTGTTTGGAAATTCTGTAACTTTACGTCGCAAGTATCACTATCGATTTCAAGACTATGGCTCAATCCAAATGTTTGTATTGGCCCTATTGTTAACCCTCCCCTAATTCCAAGTTTGATTTATTGCACAGAAAATTCTGAGATAAGGTGCAAGAAGTTTTTCTAAGATATTTGGAATACTTGTCATTAAAAAAAGCATTTGTCTTACCCAGTTACTATTTATGTTCTAATTTACCTCAAGTTTTCAATGAATTTTTAGTCTTTTCTGTTTAGGTTTCTAAACTCTTGTGTCATAAATACGTAAAGACACAAATTCATCACTGGGCTACTCTTAAACATAAGGCATTTCAAACAACATGTTACTGTAAGTCATTAATCTTTGGGTGGAACACAGAGGAAAATCAAGAGGTAGGATGGGCAGGCTGATTTTTATCTAGGTCAAAGTCCTCACCTTGATGTGGTCAGAAACTGTGTTACTTGATATGTTAATTTACCCATTGTCCAGCACCTCATGTCAAGTAAAAGGATGCTGACTGAAAATGCATTTTTCTAACTGCTTTTCATTCTAAAATACCTTTAAGAATTAGTAAGTCTTTCTTGCTAACCTGTCTGTTATGGACCCCTTTTCAGCCCTTAAAATCAGTCTATTAGCCCTCCAACATTAAGGGAAAATGTCACTTCAAGATCCCATCTTTCCTGGCGGTCAGCTTAGATTTAAAAGCAGGCTGCTTGACACCTTGCAGAATTTCACCTGTGATCCTCTGGCTAAGTCCCTTCTTCAAAAAAGTTTTTTTCCCCTTTTAATCTTCTACTGATAGAAGATGTTTTGCCTTTGACTATACTGAGGTAGGATTGGGTCCCCTTGGTTTTGGTCATGTATTTACAGGGTGTGTTTTTAGACTACCAGGCAGCACCTGAGGCCTAAAGGGGACTTCTAGAGATAGCTAAGAAGTTGGAGTACAGCAGCTGAAAAGGAGAGAAGGCTAAGAAATATACTGTATCTAGAGAAAGTTGGCTAAAACCCATCTTTTTATAGACTTACGAGTAGCTTTATTGGTGTATTCTTCAAGGCAGCACTAGAAGAAACAATTCCTGGTCTCTAAAGTTTCCCTTGCAAGTGACAGATGGAGGTTCAGATAATTCCACAGAGTGTACTGCTTAAATTAAGCAAAATCAATATTAGCCAGCTTCACCTGTCTTCAAGTGGAATGGGTTTGCACCAGCTTACACATACTGTTGTGAGAAGACAACTTTTTCTGGATATAATAGAGCAAATGGAAGAGGTCACACTCCAAGCCCCCTCTCACTTGCCTGTCGGTACAAGCCTACACTCACACTCTCTTGGTGAGTTTAGTGGCTGAGGTTATCAACCTCTCAGATCTTTCAGAGGACCTACTTATGTGGTCTGTCTCTGTCTCTCTCATGTCAAAATCAATTAGTCACCTCTAGTAGCGGGGCTGTGATAGGCATTTATGTCCAAACAATAAATAGGCCGCACCTTTCTCAGACACAAGTGTTTACAAAGTCTACATTGGTTTGTACCCTTCAGCAATTTAAAAGCTGGTTAAGTTTCCAACTCGGTACTTTACAATACACAGATAAAGTAATAAAGCAGAATTGGATGTTCAGTCACAAAAACACAAGACCTTTGCAAGAACAGCTTCCAGGCAGTAAAAACTGAAAGGCATTTTAGTTCAACAGAAGCCTTTTCAGTTCACAGATCGCTTGGTTCCTACCCAAATGTTAATCCTTTGTTTTTGTTATTGTGTTTATACACAAATTTTTTGCCAATATTCTCATTTCCAGTAGTTCTTCAGGATGCCTAAATGGGCCATAATCTCCCTTTTTCAACTATTTTTCACCAACATTCATGCCATAGAAACAGATTCTACGGCTGAACCAGCTCCTCTGTAAACGCATTCTGACAGGCTTGCACGCAAAGGGATGCCATTTAGTTAGGAATCCAGATGCCCAGTTCCCCTTGAGAATGTTTAATTCACATGACTGTGTTTGACAAGGAAATGTTAGTTTCCCTACAAAAGTAGTAGTTTTTACCTCTTTTGTTGTCTTTATACAGCCAACAAAGCAGCAAAAGTAAGAATGAAGGTTGATAAAAGCTAAGTTGCTCCCTTACATTTTACTAAATCAGATTGCCAAATCTAATAAAGCCAAATTACATCTAAAGTGACACTGGCATATGAAATTACTAATATGCGATTGTTATTAAGTGTTAAATTCAGACACAAAACCATAGTTCATTATCTTTTGTAATCAATTCAATTTCTTTCATTTACCTTAGATTTCAATGACTGTTTGGATGAAAGCTTGCACATATGACAAAACAGAATGTACCCACATAGAATAAAATAATTTAAAAACAAATATGATAAAAAGGTGGATGTTTGTGGCAAAAAGATAGGTTAGCCTCACCTCAGTGTACCTTTCATATTTATGCAAGAAGAGTAGATTAAATTCTTCCTTGGAACCATCTATTGCCTTGTGACAGTCTGTGTAATGAATGAATGTGTTCCAAAGACTACAATGAGGACATTTTTGGCTAACTTACCTATTCGGATGTCACTACTTTCTTCCATAGAAGTCAGTAGAAGATTTGTCTTTGACCTCAGAGTGTGAATTAGCACTGAAAGCCTTCTACTACTTTTTCAGGCACAAAAATATTAACCTCTACATCCCGGCCAAACTCCTAAATGGGTGATTACATTCTCCTGCTCTAATTTTCCCCTGCAGGCTCAACTAGATCTAGCACCATTTCCTGATGTGTTGTGTTACTGCAATCCAGTCCTTTTCTGCAAGGTTGTTGTTAACTTTTTCCTCCTTGCCTCCTAATTTGTCTGCTTTCTCTTATCATCTGTAACTTGTAGCTTGTTTGAAGGTCAGAATTCTTTGGTTCCAGATCGCAGCTTTTATTAAATTGAGGGACCATGAATATGTGAAGTGCTACAACGATAGCAATATTTTTGTACAGTTTTACTCTCATACCATATAAATAGTGTAGCCTGGCTATAAAAGGAAATGTCTTTTTTCCCCAAGCATTCATACAGTGACACTCTTGCCAAATATCACATCATGCTTGTTGTGGAAACAAAAGGTCAAAAATTACAGTGCATTCTGAGTGTGTTTAAAAAAAAGTTGTCAATTTGCTTGTAAAATGACACATCTCTTTAAAGATGATTTCCATGACCATACAGTCTAATCATTTTTGTGAAGAAGTTTGCACATCATTGCTAGAAGAATTTATTTAATTCAGGCTTAGTATTGATCTGAGAACTTACTGTTACTCTTGGAGCAAACATTCATTACAAAAACTAAACAGATTTGGTGTAACTGCTGATTTCACTTTGGCTCTATAAAACAGCAGCACCTACACTCTGGACACTTGCTAAATGAGTAATTTAAGCTAGTTAGAAATATTAGCACTGAAATCACTTGCTATAAGCATGTCTGTCTGAAACAGAGTATGCTTTCCCCAGCACACTCTCAAATAAACCAGTACTAAGTACAGTTTGGTGGATTACCCATACAGAAAAGCCACACAGATTCTAGCTCTGGGGATGTGAATTGATTGCTTAGTTCCCGTACCACAGGGTTAAGTGAAATGCTATCACAGTAATTTATTATTAAGAGAAATGGTGATGGCTTAGATTAAGAAGATTTGTCTGTCTCTTCTAATTAAGGTTAGGTTCTTAAGAGGCTTTACTATCCTTTGAAGCTGCAGACTAAAATTAGGACTCTGGTTCTGTTTAAAATGTCACAATGTTGGTCCATAATCCTGTAGTGACTGCAGCAAGGGATCATTCTTCCAGTGTTGTGATTCCTTGTTTAGAAGTTAGTGAGCCAGAACACGATCCCGTGAAGCAAAGTCTGAATAGTCTATTAATCAGCAACAAGTTGGTCTTGCAGAACATTTTAATGGACTGCATAATAAGTGAGAAGCTGGCAAAGAAATCAGCTGTAAGACACAGTAAAATCTATTGCAGGCAGAGAGCAAATGGTAGCAGTAAGTGGAATGTGTACAGAGAGTGAAGAACTGGTTTGGGGGGAATTTCTGTATTCGGGCTGTAGGTGAAGTCATTTTACAGTGGTGTTTACAATCCTATACAGTACAATAGCATCCTAGACTCCAGTGTCCTCACTTGGTGGTCTACAGACAATGTAAAAACCTCCATGCAATAGACAGAGATCACTTCCTACTTTTCTCATTATTCCCCAAGTGGCACAGCATACGATGAACCTATGGAGCTCACTGTTACATGTAACAGCAAAAGTGTAAATTAATTTTAAAAATTTTTAGCAAATTTTAAACTTGGATTCCTTACAGATGTGTAGACCTAGAACAGATCTGCATAGATCAGTAAATTGCAGAAATTTAGAACTGGTGAAATGGAAAATCAGACCAATTTATAAGTAACAAAACCTTCTTTGACAATATTTCATATGATAAAACATTTGGAGGAAAAGAAGTCTTGATACTCCAGTCACAAGTCAGTTTCTAGATGGCTGGGATTAGGAAAATACTTTTTCAATAGGTAAAACATTGAATTATGGTTCACTGTGGGATGTGTGTCTCTAAATGATCTGATGCTGCGTTGCAGCTGAGACAAAACAGGGAGAGTGAGTGGACCAACATTCTTCTGCATTACATCAGGTCTTACATACCTGTCAGATAGGACAGTGTGCTGGGAGCCACAAAACTGACATTCATCAGCTCACATATGGAATCATATTTTAATTTGGTTTAGTGGAAAAAAGCAAGTTTATAAGTATATTGGCACAGGTGAACTGCATGTTCTGAGTCTCAGGTATTCAGGTATCTGACCAAGAAAATCTCTCATCAGGGAATACGGTAAGGCTCTACAAACTTTTACTGATAAATCTGTTGAGCAAAGAATGAAACGTGTTCATAAACTTTTCATTTTACAATGCATCTCTTTTGCTTTGACATTCTTTTTCTCTTCAATTAATTCTGTTGTGTTTTTATAGACAAGAGTATCCAATTAAGCAGAAAAATTGATGCCCTACAATTCAGATAATCACTCACATATTCTGAACAGCATATGCTCATGAAGGATCTCCTGAGCAAAAATTATTTGTCCCACAGAATCTTGTGATTGGATTCAAATGATGTGCAAAAGGGCTGAAAAAAGATTACAGGAAGTCACTTATTTCAGTCCCCTTTATTTATCTTATTCAGATTAAGATAAGAATGAACAATACTTTCCTTTTGTGAACAAAGAAGCAGGATGATTCACCAAATATTTCTTTTTGTGTGAGAAAGGTACAGTTGTAATAACGATGGTTGGCTTTGAGCAATTCCATCTATTTTAGTGTGTCCAAAATCTTGTTTCTATTGCAGCAGGCATGAGCAGTTCCTGTCTGACACTGGCCGAGGTCCTGTGGGCTAAAGGAAGCCCTTTGGAGGAAGAAGAAATATGGGCACTCTTGTACCTAGCCACAGTGCAGCTTCTGGAGGACATTCACAAAGGTGAGGTGAAAAGTGTCTTCTTATAGTTGTAATTGTTGGAAATGCATTTACTGCCATACACAGTGAAACAGGACAGAAGAGGGCTTCCTAAAGTCTGAAAAACAGACACACACACAAAGTGCTGTGCCAGCTAGGATCATGTCCTTCATGTACTTATAGAAGATGACAGACAAATCCACATGGCTCCCTATCCAGTTAGTAAGAGAATTTTATTCTTGATAATAATGTGACATCCTAATTGCTAGGCAAGTCATCATGATGAATGCTTGCCAAGCAGGCCAGCTGTACAAGAGAGCACAGCTGAGCATCCTGTCACATTTTGAGAAATGTTTATGAGAAAGGATATTCCTTTTGAGAGGAGAATGGATGTGTTCTTACCTCAGGAGCACATAGAATCAAAATACGAAATACTGAAAACAAGTGATGAGTAACTTCTGCTATAGGTGGAGGGGTGAACTTTTACTACCAACTAGTTTTCAATGGACTGGAACACTATAGCAGGTTGACTATGCCATCAGTTCTCTATTATCTAGTGTAACAAGAGGACAGAACTGCCCAAACAAGGCAGGCACCAGGAATGGGCAAAGGAGAGCATCATAGATATACCTATATAGATAGATTCAGTTCACGTCCCTCAGAGCTTATTAAATCAGTGACGGACACTAAGCTGATCCTGTGCTCTCCTGATCTCTTGTGTAAAAGAAAATAAAAAATTGTTGGATCTCTGTTGAAGTGAGATAATCAGCCTACGTTCCCTATGATGCATTAGATAAATTTAGGGTATTATGATCAGATGATGAAGAGTAAAACAAAAGGAAGTAGGGATGTAGGACCAAGCCAGTCAACAAGTCAGATGCAAGGCTACTGAAACATCTCTTAATTACAGCTATTTTGCTTCTGGAACCAGCTGCTTCTCAGGGCTAGTACTGCTGCACTGTGCTTGATGTAGTAAGTCCTGCAAGACCTGGTGATGGTCAGCACCACTTGCTATGGGAATATTTCCCATGAGCACTGACTGGTTTGGCAGGTATGCTGACTCATTGGCTGGCCAACATTACAGAAGGCCGGGTAGTCTTCATCAAGGCTAAAGTACAAGCTGGCTGTTTCTAACCCCCAAATATATCCCAGAAGGTGCTGCTTGTATTTACATACCATACTACAGAAAATGGGGAAGGAACAAAGGAAAAAGCCTGGTGATAATTTAAAGACCTTAGATTTTCTAAAGAAGTAAAAGCCTTAACTGGTCCATAAGTCTTGAATCTCTGCGTCCTCTAACTATACAAAACCTCTTAGGGTGTATGTAGCTTAACATTTTACATATTTTTACTATCCATTTTCCTGTCACCATGTGTAAGAACTATATATAGCCATTTTCAATACATGTTTTTTAAATGCTAAAATACCAAAGCATTTAGGGCATGTTTCTGAGCTCTTCTGCTATGAAGATCTGACTGGTCTCTGTTCTCCTAGACTGAAGAATGTGGTTCAAGAGCCAACTTTTTTTTTTTAAAATTACCTATATTTCTAGGAACGCTATATCTAAATATTGCCATAGTTAATTCAGCTTTTCCTCTTTCTAAAGTGAAGAGATTGCTCTTAGATGCTTTTTATCATGCTTTTAAAATGATTTTTTTAATGAAATTATTTGAATGTCTTTGGTCAATTTCACTTAATGTATATATGCATACATATATGTGTACAGAAAACTCTAAATCCTCGTGCTTCCACTCCTGCTTCAGACCGGTGGGACCAACCTCAATGGATCTCTGCAGTGATATTTTGTTAAGAATACTCAGCCCTTTACCAGAAGAATTCTATGCATCACTGAGACACCTTCAAACAGATTTTTTTCAGGGAACAGCGAGGGCAAGATGTTCCCTAAGAGACAGGGAGCACAGACATAAACACGTTTACAAGGGTGGCAGGGCAGGAGCTGTGCCAGCCAGAGCCTATCCTGCAGCACCTAAATAAGGTGAGCAGGACAGGCCTGGGGTTAACAAATGGGAATCCAAACCACCACACAAGTCTGTAGCGACAAGGCAGATCCAAGATCAACCTGAAAAGATGTCAGGATCAGATCTGGTGTGTTCAACAAATGCCAGACAGCCCAGCAATCACCAGGCAAGTCCACACTGACAAAGCGAGTCTGAGGTTGGGCTGGGAAGTCAGTCTGTGGGTCAGAATGAGTGAGGTCCACAGTCAGGCAATGTATGGCTATGACTGAGCTGGAGACAGGCATTTCTACACCATGCCTCAAGACTCCGGGCTGGCTGTCTTAGCTGGAGCCTGGGACTGTGAGCAGAGGATGGGGTAGAACCCAAGTGAAGGGTTTTGAGAACACATTTGTTTGAAATATCCCCTCTCTTTTAACAGAGTTTACATGCAGATAAAAAGACTGGATGTGAATAATGCTAAAACATCCTGGCTGTTCATGCTAGTGGCAGAATCTAGTCTAAGTTTTAGTTTGGATGGTTTTCATACTTGCATTCTGGTAAAAAACTCCCAAAGTTCAAGTTAGGTGGAAGTGATGTTTCCACTTGAAGAAAGGCTTAGCAGGTTATAGCACTGGGACTTGGGAATTTTGTTTCTACTGCTACCTCAGCTTCTGTTGACTGACACAGTGTAGACTTCAAAGGTGGTGTCTGCATCACTTTCTTTATCTCTAAAATGGAAATTAAAAGATACTGACCCCTGAAACTGACTTTCTGGCAAAGTAACTTAGTTTTGATAGACAAAATACACTGAAGGAGAGGTTACTAAAACGCAGAGCTGACTGGCTAGAAAGAGCACACAGAACAAAAAAATAGAACCATAGAGAAGAGAGTTGTACCATGGTCATACAACTTAATCATTAACTTAAGGTCTTTTGTAAATGTTGGCTTCAAAGTATCCATTCTTTATCAGAAGGAGTGTACTACTCTTCTGATACTCCCTTGTGCTTTGCTTTTTATAAAGATCTACCAAATCTGCACATGGGATGTAATTCTACCTTTCCTTAACCTTCAGAAATCCATTGAAATCAATATATTATTTATACGTGTGAAATTATGTGAGAAAGATATCAAGTCTTTAACCATGACTGAATTCCAGCTGAAAAAATCAGCCACACATAAATGAACATGATACCACTAACTTCCAGGTGCATCTTCAGGAACTTCGGGTTTGGCTATGCAGGTGAAATGCCAGCATTATGATTTTCTAAGCACAGTGAATTCAAGACTAAGAAGTCCATCACCGTCTTCAATATTTTTCAGATCCTGCCATCTGTGTGGTTTGTCCATGGTCAGTACTACTGTCTGCTGAAGGAAATTTGTTCTTCCAAAATGATGGATCTCACACAGAAACTGTCCCTTTCAGTGCACCAGAATTGCTCCACAGACAAAGTAAAAATCAGTGCATTGGACTAACAAAGGTGAGATATATTACAAAATAAATCTTGGCAGTACCTCATGAACACAAGCTTGTGGGTTTTGCTGCAGCATATCAGCTACCTACTGTCAAACTCCATTTCTAGTAAGGCTAAACAAATAAGGCTATAGTTACAAAGATTGACCTGTATCTTTGAGGTCACCATTAGATTGGCGTGCATGTCAACATCAAAATCAATTTTGACCATCGGTCCTCAAGGTCTACAGAAATGTATTATTTTTGAAGGCCCACAGAAAGGAAAAATATTTCTATGAACATAATATTTGACCAGATAATGGTAATTGTAATTCCAGAAGCAGCAGAACTGCAGTATCTATGTGATCAGAGCATGGTAGCAATCCCAGGAAGTTAGAAATATGGTCAGCTTTGTTAACAATTCATTTTTTTTTCTGGCTGCCAAATGATTCTTTCTGGAAAGACAATAAAATAGAACACTCAAGTATATAAAAGTTTCAAATACCACGAGGACCACATCAGCACATGTTTCCCTCAGGCAGAACACAGTTTCAGGCTCAGACTGATCACTTGAGGCTATACAGGAACATGAGCCTTTGGAATAGACAGCCCTTATTCCATTAGTCCTTTTCCTGGACATGACTACTAGCCAGTCCCACAGGCAAGGGACAGTTTAATTGCCAGTGGGAGAGCTTCAAAACTAAGAAAAGAGTTCAAATTTCTATTCCTATTCATGGCATCATTGGGTAGAGGGCAGCCTGGCTCAGCCCCTCAAGCTGAACAATACTCATTGTGTGCTATGTAGTCTGTAAGCCAAAAGTCACTATTGTACTTTGATATAGGTTTCCTCTACTCTCATTTTTTTAAAAATGATCTGATTGCCCTCTGCCATTTTGTGACCCAAGGCACAAAAAAGATTGTGTCTCTAGTACCGGGCTTTTCCGTATTTGATGTTGACTTCATAAAGGGTGTCCTTTCTGTTTTGACAGATGTTGGTGTATTCTTTAGGAATGACCCTATATTGGGCAGCAGACTACCAGGTTCCACCAAACCAGGTGAGTAACACAAACATTTTTGTTTCTTTTATTCTGTTTTATATTAATAGGTTCAAAGATTGAGAAGCATAATCTGAAGTCTCACTAAGAGGGGCTTTATATTTTGGACCACTAGAAAGAAATGGAAGGCCTCTGTCAAGGTCCATAAAAATACTAGTTCATACAAATCAAGAATTTTGTTAGGCCTTATCTTTATTTTCCTTTTTTTTTTTTTGCCTTTATCTTCAAAACCAAAAATTATTCCCATTAAAAGGAATTGCACCTTGCTTTTAAGTGTGAAGATTATTTATTCCAAGATTGTAAAAAGAAAGAGGCTACCCAGGGAAGTGGAGTTATTTAAAAGATGTGTAGATATGGCACTTAGGGACGTGGTTTAGTGGTGGACTTGTCAGTGTTATGTTAAGGTTAGGACTCGATGATCTTAAAGTTCTTAACTCTATGATTCTAAGACAGGAAGAGCTAGAAGAAAAACACCATGTCAGTGTGATTGTGGTACTGTGAACATTTGTACGTTTTTTCAAAGGCTGCAATGCTGGAATAAAAATAAATAACTCTCCCTATTTCTGAGCAAATTCTACCAGCTTTTCTTCTAGTTGAAATTTTGCATTACTTGCTAACATAGAATCCTTTCAAAGATTTGTAGCACCAATTTTGTTTCATTTCTATATCTTTACCTTTGATTGCATGTTTTTGATGTGGAAAGCACAAACTATTAGTCGATTTAACCTCTCTTTCATTGGTATGCATGTTTTAAGAGAAAAGGCTCTATAAGATAAATGACTAAAATTTAACTATCTGGTCTCTACAGCAACAGTTTTGGCTGGTGTAACTCCCCTCCTTTTAGAAGCTAATGTTGCCACATGTCTTACTTGCATGAATCTTTAAGATTCACAGTCTAGTTAGCAAAGCTGTGGAGCAGACTGAGCTGGTGTCTGTCACAAAGAAGCCCCTCTACAGGCTGATGATCCTCCTTGCAGATGCCAGTTCCATCCAAGGCTATCCTGGATCCCATTAGAGGCTCCATTTAGTGCTGTTATGCTGCCTGTCTGGAATTTCCCAAAGTCTAGAGGAACTCAGTGCCCATTTCTCACCCAGGGTGAAAGGCTTACAGAAATTCTTGGTCCCAGTTTACACAGGATTTCATTTAACCTTACTTCCATCTTGACTCAGTCCCTCCAGCTAAGTGAACAACTACACACACTCTTGCTGACACTATGTGAAGATCTGCCACATAAAAGACTTTCTCCTGAATCAATTTTGGAAACATGTGAGGCACATCAGAAGGAATCTCCTTCCTTACCAGCAAATGTCTACATCAAGAAAATGGTCCAGTTTGCTTTTGGAAGTGTCAGTGAGGTAGGTACTACTCCCATACTCTAACCATCTCCATTTTGTTGGTGGCAGAGGTGAGTAGAAACAGGGTAGAGGAGACCAATTGCCTGAAATGAATGCTTGCACGAAGGCAGTGGGATTTAGTTCTAGACTTCTAAACAGTATATTGAGTGGGCATGTGTACAAGCAAATAAGGCAACGAAGACATCTCTCACACCACTCGTACACTCCTTTGAAATGATATGCTAACAGTACCCTCATTTCTTTATTTAATGCTGAAGCAATCATAACTTTTATAGAGACTTCATATTAGCGAAAGGAATGGACTTTACACAAGAGAAAAGATTTTCCCGTTGCCACTCTGGTTTCAGACTTTGTGAAATTCAAAGAAGTCACATTTATATTATATTGGGAATTTCATTCATCATCCTTGAGTGGAGCTGATCATTTGTCATGCAATCAATCCTGACCACATGAAGTTTTTAATAAATGTGCACCTGAGCCTTTTTCTGGATTCGAAATATCAACGGTTATGTTTTGCTGAAAAACAGAATGAGACTGGAAGAAAACACAATTCAAATATTTTTTTCTGTTTTCAACCAGTATTCATTAACATTTTGAGATGAACTTTTCCCTTGTGCTCTCTCTTACTCTATTACCCACTGTAACAGAGGGTGTGTCGACTTAAAACACAGCTAGCATGAAAGCGTGAAGCCATCAAAACTCAATACTGCTTTGTTTTAATCTGAGTTTTAATCTGAGATGAAGTTGTTTATGCCAAGCAAATCAGCAGTCTCTGACAAGCAGAGGGCAAGGATCACTTCAGTGTGAGAGTCTGAAGTCCACATTTCATATGACATTAACTTGCAGTACTACTGGGGCTGGAGGACAAGTCCTATAAGGAGTAACTGGGAACTTGGACTTTTATCCCGGAGAAGAGGAGGCTGAGGGGAGACCTCGTCACTGTCTACCACTACCTGAAAGGAGGTTGTGGCGAGGCAGGTGCTAGTCTCTTCTTCCAAGTGACAGGACAAGAGGAAATGGCCATAAATTACGCCAGGGGAGGTTCAGATTAGACATCAGGAAAAATTTCTTCACTGAAAGAGTGGTCAGACATTGGAACAGCTGCCCAGGGATGTGGTTGAGTCGCCATCTCTGGAGGTGTTTAAAAGGCAAGTGGATGAGTTTCTTAGGGACGTGGTTTAGGAAGGGGACAGGTATGGTTGGACTCGATGATCTCAGAGGTCTTTTCCATCCAGTTGGTTCTATGATTCTATGATACTGTCTTCCAGGTAGAGCGGGGAGTCACCGAAGACAGCACAGCCTCTCCGCTTAACAGAAGTCACGTGATAAGGAAAAGACTGCATGAGAAATTATCGGACACTTCACCATTGTCCTCCCAGATGAATTTTCATGAAGGTAAAGAAAGACATAATCTGAACTGTCTAATAAAGATACAGCCAGCCTTTTCTGAGTCTTTCCCAAGCTAGGTGAAGTGTTTAATTTCATGCTGCAGTGATTGCATGCAGTGTTGAATGAGATATTTATTGCTTTACATATAAATGACTCTGAGGAAAGTCAGCAAGGTTTCTGTTCCTCATTTCTTCGAAGGACAGTAGCCTGAGGGCTGTGAGGCAATGATAACAAATCAGCCGGCACAGATTCAACTCTTAAAGCACTTTGCATAAAACCTGTGCCAATGAAAAAAACTACTTTCAAAATCATGTTTGTGCTATGTATACTCCAGTGTATTTTCAAAAGCAAAGAGTGGGATGCTGTAAAGTTATCCTGTTGCCATTAAGGAACATATATTCATCTTTTCTATTTGATTATTCAAGTAAAGGTTTGTGGTTTTGTTTTTATTTTAGCTCCATTTTTCTATTCAGAAGATGTTTTAAAATTTCATACATGGATTGCTCGAGTGATTTCAAGACATAGGGCCAAATCCTGCTTACTCTATAAATACACCAGCATATACTAATTTCACATTTCATTTGACTAACATCAAGATTTTATTATCCCTCAGAGTATTTCTCTAGCTGTAACTAAATGTGGACTTCAGATTCATATAGTTCCTTTTTTCTGTTCTCTATATGGTATTGTTCACTTCAACATGGATCTCTGATTCAGGGGCAAGTGGAGCTTGGCCCAAGCTATGCAGCCACTTTTTTTTTTTTAATATGTTCAACATTAGGCATATGAAGACTCCAATCTCTCTTCAGCAAATCACATATAAGTACCATTGATTTCAGCTAGAGTGAAATACTCTTAAATACCTGTGAAAAACTTCTGTTAGGTATTACTGGTCCTAAGAAAAGGAGATTCTGCTGAAAACTACCAGACAAACCACCCCCCAAATCATATTGGCTCACTCTCTCATTCAGAAACTGAACTTAGAGTCACACTTGCATAAGCTGGTGAAAATTGCTTCTACCAAAAGACATGGTCCCATCTTCAATCTCTTATTAGCCACAAATTCCTGGCATTTCCCTTCTACTGATTCTAGTGATTATGTATCTAGGATGATCTCTGTGTTTTCTAGGGATTCAGGTCACACAGATTACACTTGCTTAAGGGCTTAAATGAATCAGGATGTCAATTACATTGAGAATGGGTGAGCCACAGTTTTCAAGGCAGCATTTTTTTTATTTATTTATTTTAATTTAAAATTACCACCTTCAGGGATTCTGGAAAAGGCCAAGAGACAATGCAATCAAAGTAATTTTAGGGTGCAATAGAAGTATATACTTCCTAATAACTTAGGATCATCCCTTAATGGAATTTCTGTCACCAGCTGTGGCAGTTGATTATGTCTGGGTGCTGTCCACCAACACACAGAAAGAATACTTCATAGCTGAAGAGTCTGATCTTCAGAATATGAGGAAGGAGAGCTTTGCGGTTTATCTGCACTTTGCAACCTTTCAGCTAAATATGCAGAATAGAATTAAGATATTAGATTTAGTTTATTCAGGATGGTTGAGGAGAACTGTGAGAACTATTTTGGGTCAGAATAAGATTATGAAAGTGAAAGCATGAAGTTACAAAGCTTTCCTTGGTCCTTAAGGAATTGAAGTCAGGGTTAGAAGACAAAAAGACATGGTCTATATAAGAATTCACCATATTTCCTTTGTTTTTTCCAAAGGGTCCAGATTAATGAATTATAGTCACTCAACAGAAGATTATAGACAACTTTCTGTGGACTACAGTGACTCCAATAGTATTTCTGAAAGTACATCTCTGACACTCTCTAACAGAGGACACAGGAGAGGTAAAAGTTTCCTGAAAGATTACATTTATGAATTATGTACTCATCTCTTTTGTTCCCTGAAATGTGAGAGTATCCATATATGGTCAGGTAATAGGTACTCCCATGCACTGGATTCCTTTTCACTTGTGTCCTACTGCAAAGCTATATATTCCCTGGTTACCATGCAGCACCATCACCTCTTTCTTGCTTTGTGCCCCCTTTGCCAGGTGAAGATATTCAGCATATCACAGACATGTTTCTGACAGCATGGGGTTTCAAAACAGATGAGAACCAGAGGAGGCACCTCACAAATGCGCATGATGGGCAATATCAAGATGGTAGCACTGAAATCAGTTCAATCTTTGAATAATATCTGGGACCTGAATGGTGGGGATTAATGTTTCTTCAGGCCCATTCAAAAAAGAATGTCTTAAATCCATTGTGTGTTTCCTTCTCAGAGCACTGAGATTTTATGCTAAATACCAGGTTCCAATGCTGCTCTTCTGATTTACTTTGAGTATATCAGAGTTGGAATCTTAGCTCCATTTTCAATCCTTTTATGGAAGGAACAGCATGAAAGAAACTGCTGGGGAGAGGATCCATTCGGTGAAGACAATGTGGTAGACATCAGTTGGGGTCCTTCCCAAGCCACTTAAATCACAGTGTAGGGAGATACTATTAAGAAAAGAGGAGAATTCAGCAGGAAGGGGAGTACTGCTCTGCATTTGTATCTTCATGTTGAAATTTGAAGCTGAGCTAGGGACACTTCGACACGACGTTCACACTGCCCAAGAGTAAATAGTTCCTGCTGCCAAACTATCATCAGAGCTTCCTAAAAAAAAACCAGGCTTACCATGCCAGCTCCCCATTTTAGACTCTTGCCCATTTCTATTCTCCATTTCAATTACCCACCCTCCCATGTGCTTTGAGCCTTTTTCTCCACCCTGCCTGGGGCTCTTCTGAGTGGAAGTTTACTTCTGCACTTCAGAGTTTACTTCCTCCTTCTATGAGCCTTCACAAGAAATTAAGTACTAGGTCCTCCTGTGGCAGGCAGTCAAATATGCTCTGTTAAGCACATGTGTTTTTTTTGTCACAGAAATTTCTTCCCTACAACAATAACCCCAGCATCCCCTACATCAGTTACAATACAACAAGGTATCAACACTGACTGGTCAGTTCACTGACGCAATAAATAATGAAAAACTGCTGAGTAATCCTTGCTTTTTTTTCACTGTGGCGCATTAACTTGAGTTTATAATGCCCAGCTGTTGACTGTCATGATATCTGGGAGAAGGTATTACCCACGCTCTTCCAGATTTGAAAGATTTAAAACTTACTAGACAAAAATGAAAGGCATAGAACATGATCTCACAGGATGAATTTTCCTAGGAAAGATGCATGCTGCATTATCATGTCTGCCAGGAGATAATTCACATAAACAAAGCAAATACATCCTGGGGGAAAAAAAATGTAATAGCCTCTCAGCCGCAAGGATGAAGAAGGTGAAGTTACTCGTACAACTGATGCTGATAGTCTCATCTGAAAGGTGCTGCTTTTTCTGCAACTCCAGAATTGCAATCAATATCAGCAGCAATAAAAACCTGAGATTGCAGCTGCTCCCTGTGTCATGCGCATGTGTCAGTCGCATACCTAGTGACATATAATGAAGGTAAACTCAGGAGCCTGTTTTGTAAGTCAACTTTTAAAAAAAATTGGTCATAAATTTGACAAAAGGTAATCCAGTGAATTTGTGCATGTCTCGGTCTCCACTGAAACTTTCATAGCTGTTCATACTCAGGATTTCGTAAGACAAAACTCTAAAAATACTGGAGAAAACACAGAATGTGAAAACCTGTTTGCTGAAGATATTGTTTCATAAGATAACATATTAGAAAAATGCATTCTTCTCTGAAAAGAATTATTACCATCTAGCAGAGCACCATTATCAAGACAGATCAAGATCTCTATCCAGACTGTACTTTAGAAGCTCATTTAACACATTATAAATTAGTCATCTACATGATTGATTTCTTTGACAGCCACATGTTACTTAAACATCAGGAATTTGTTGGATTTGTGATCAAAGCATGGCAGTCTGGCCACAGAAACTAGCCAACTTGTCCCACTGCCATAACAGCTGGGATAGAAAAACTAAGGGAAATTTTATTTGCATGTCAAAGTATTTTTATGCAATTATGTGAAACCTATAACGTAAGAAGAGAATTTTACAAGGCATTCTCATTAAAAAGCATTTAGTTTCAGAACACAGGATTGAATCTTAACTTTGGTAACTAGTCCTGAGTATTTGGCTTATCTCACATTTCACGTTTTGTCACTACCCCCTGTAGCCTGAAAACACATGTTTATGCATATTTCAGCAATGTGACTGTAGATTTTCTAGTTTTTAAAATGGTAGTTGATGTTTGGTATGCTAGAATTCAATGTCATATTTTCATGTTGGAATTCAGGGTGATGTCTCAGGGTGTAGTTCATGGATATTTTATCTGGAAATAAAAAGCTAACTTAAATGATTGCTTTCACACAGCTCATTTTATCACCACTGTCATTCTGCCTTTGTGACAGTTTGATATGCAGTTCTTCAAATAAGATGAATTATATGATCCAAGTGAAGAAAAATTTAACTTTCTTACCTTTTCCCAAAGCAAGGGCGTCAAACTCTCAGCTCCCACTGATCTCCTGCTCCTGCAGCGTAATGCGCATCACACGCTGCACACATGACCAGTGCTGGCAGGAGCACAGGGGCAAGGAGCTCAGTGCTGCTGCCGGGTAGAAACAAGGTGCCATGCCGGATAAAACAAGGTGGAGGACCGGATTCAGATCGTGGGCTGTGAGTTTGACACCCCCACCCTAAAGGATTTAAAACATTTCTGCTGCTAGAAGAAATGTTTGTGGAACAACCACTTGCACAAGCCTTTCTGGATCTACCTCTAAATTTCAGCCTTCATGTGTTTGAACAAAAAAATGCCTATCCTTTCTGTAGCAGCAGAGATGAGTGAAGGTGAAAAATTATACAAATCTTATTTGCTAATTACTCACGAATCATCCTTTATTCCCACCAGATTTTTATGATGTAAAAATATTTACATTATAATTAATGTGGCAAATAACCAGTGCAGTATTTACAAACAGTTTTTGTTTCAGTGATATTATATCATAATCTGATTAAGCCAGAAAAGGTTCATGGCTTTTTCCCACAATTTTCTGCCTGGGAAGAGAAGTACAAAGAATCGTAGGAGTAATTTTTGAAGAACAAAAATTACTCCCATATCTATGGAAATAATAGTCACTGTACCTACACAGCTATTTTCCAAATTACGTTCACATAAAGGGTTATGAAGAGGAAATAACAATAACTACAGACCTGGGAACACTGCTGGTGTTGAATTCACTTAGTCTTGTAAAATAGCCATTAATCATGCCTGAGCAAGGACACAAGAGAGGAAGTAGCCAGTTTAAATTTTCCCTTTGTTGTCCCAAGATCTAATGCTGAGTGATGCTACAATTGCTTCAATTATGACATTTCCTTTATTTCTTTCAGGGAAAGTTCCACAGACACATAAGTCAAGGGACCACACTCTTAGTGGGTCAAGGACACAAAGTAGCTACAAGCTTTTCATAAACAGGTAATCAAAGCTCATATTCCTAAAAGATGGAAGCTGTTTTATTACTGAGTGAAGCAGACAACTACTGTAGCAATGTCATTATCAGAAAATGCCTCAATCACCGTCTGAAGCTGTTTTGAGAATAGATATTGTTTATGTAGACTTAAAGTGCACCTAGGCTTGGTTTGACTCCAAGAAAAACGATCCAAATATTCTAGTGAAATGGAGATTGAGCCCTGAACAATACATACAAAACAAGGACACTGGAGTTTTCCACTTTTGCTCTTTATCACTGTGCCCTGCCAGATGTGACTGGCCTCCCAGATCAGCTGCCCTTAGCATGTCTCTGTCAGAATCAGACAGGTAAGCAGCAGTAGCTCACTGTGACTGAAACAACTGGGAAGCAGCTCTACAGAGAGAGTGGAGGAAAAAACCTGTTAAGAAGGTATGAACATTCATTACTTTTACTGACAGGGCATTCTGAAGTGTATGTATTTGTCTTGCATTCAGATTTTGGATTTGGTCTTGCCTTGCCATCGCATTAGCAGAGGCCTGATGTGTTCTGGAAAGTTATGACAGACATGTACACCATCCATCATATTCAGTGGATTATTTGCATTTCCACCTCAGTTCTTAGACTGATTTGTCTCACTGGTGTCAACCATATCCAGCCCTGTGCAGCCACTTCACCAGAGTTACAGGTAACTCAGGGACACAAGTAATAAAGACCTCTGCTCTGTCATGAAGATTAGCCTCATTTCAGCCATGGCATGTACAGCAGCCCTGTGCGAAGACAGTGAAAGCTGAAAACTCTTCAAATGAAACTAAGTTCTTTTCAAAAGCCAGGGAAACACCACTGCTACCAAAGAAGAGTTTTCTAGACTGTTAGCATAGTGCAGCTGTAAGTATAACCTTTTCCAAATGAAGAAGAAATGTAAGTGCTGCTAGCCTCTAGGAAACACCAGTATCTCATAGTTAAGTACCATATAATCCCTACAGACATCCCATTTAAATTGAGTTCTTGACCCAGTTAAACAAGAGTTTCTTCTTTTAACCATGACACGAGTAATTCAGGCCTACAGGAAATGCTCAATTAAGATCAACTCCCAATTAAGTGCATCCCAAGTAAACAGTTTAAACTTCTTGATAAATCAGCAACAATAATCTGAACAATGTAAGATACCCCAGAATATCTCTAAATCTGCAGTAAGAAAGAACTACAACCAGGTAGCGGGATAGTGGCAGCTTTTATGAAGAAAGAACTGTCTGTCTACCTAACTACACACACACACACACACACACACACACACACACACACACGTGTATATACAGATATCTATAAACGCATTACACACCTGGTAATGATATCAGTAACAAAGGATTTATTTATTGAATATTTTGGAGCAATTGCCATGCCTCTGACTACCAGCCTGGGCATCATCTTGATATCCTTGATCTAAAATCATGCTGCTAAGAAAATGTTCCCCTCCTCTGCTGAAAGATGCAGTCTCTTCTCCAAATTTCCAGCAAGCTCTTTCCATAGAACTTCTGGGACTGTAAACCCCACTTTTGGTTGTAAGCATCTGCAACTGAATTTCCACCAAGGTTGCCATCTTATTGTAAGTACCATGACAGCAGTGGAGTTGAAATAATTAGCTTGGAAACAACCAGGAGGATAACCAACACAAAACTTAGTGATAGGTCTACTATCTATAAAGCTTAGTAATTTCAACATGCTCACTTCAGTCCAACTGAAATAATTTACATGTGATAAATTTAAGCTTGTAAGAACATGCAGGACTATAGCCTATAGATAATATTAAATGTTGATCTCTATGAGGTTGCATTAACAGAAACAAAAATATCTAGATATCTTAATAGACAGAGGAATGCAAACTGGGATAGGATAGGATAGGATAGGATAGGATAGGATAGGATAGGATAGGATAGGATAGGATAGGATAGGATAGGAACTTTGGGATAATAAAAAATCTTCCATGTGACTTTGGCGTTTGTTAAAAGTGTGATTAACAAAAAGTGAACTCAACAAAAGCTTTCCTTCTATACCATATAATAATTATTTTCTCAACCATGAGAGTATATATTATATTTTAAGTTTATTCTAGGCATACAAATGTCTGCTCGAGTGGAAAACACCATTACTTTATGAGTTAAAACTCTAGCAGAAAGACAGCTTCCTGATCTGAGATTTAACACATCTTTCTCTTAATTAAATTGAAAATTACCTCAGCTCCCTAAAATAGTAATTTATTCTAATGAATTATTATTCAAATAATTTAGTCTTCATTCCTGGAAAATACTGAGCAGTGTAACAATAAATGTTACATTTTTCTGAAGTTATTTTGGTTGAGAATATAAGAAATGAAGAATTGACTTAATCCTGTAGAATTCCCAGAAAGACATGGGGCTAAATTCTTTGTTCATTGGCTTCACCAGGATTAAACCAACAATTGTTACTGAATTAAAGCACAGTTTAGATTTATTTATAAAGGGCATCAGTAATATTATCCCTGTTAATTTTTTTTCGCTTTTTCTGAAAAGAAACATTCAGCAACTTATAACTCACATTTTCCTGTATTTCATGATATTCTGCCAGTCAATGTACTTTAAGATCTATCTCCTCAAGTCTGTGGTTTTTTTGATTGCATGCTATATGTATTGCTCACTATGGCATTTCCTTTGAAGGTCGGTCAGTGCTGTAGAAGAAATCCCTGGTGGAATTCAGAAGAACAGCAGACAGAACCTGCTCAGTTTAGGTTCCACCTTCTCCGTGTCTACAAAAGACTACACAGCAGCTTCTGCATCACAGAAATGTTTGTTCCACAGGAAGGAAAAGGTGACTAACAAAAAACATATGCAAGTATCATTACAGAGAAATCACTCATTCAGTTGTCATTTGCCAGTGACATGCATATTAGATAATGAGTTATTTCATTAGATGAGTATTCTAAATTAACAGGCTCCAAATGAGGCATGATGTGGTTGTGATAACTCAGAACTGAAGGCAGTGAAAGCTCTTATCTATAAAGACTAAGCAAAAACTTATAATAAGATCCTCTCTACATCTGTGATTTCTGCCAGCATCAGACACCACATGGACTGTTTTCACCAACCATTCTACCAGGAGCTGCAGATCAACAATATTTACAGAGACACCGAACCCGAACCCTTGCTTGTCAACAGTGCTCAAAGGACTTAAATTGTTTTTTACAGTGTGTGCCTGCACAGAAAGCATAGGTTAGCAGTGAGTATGTCAAACCAATAGTTCACCTAAGGGTCTATTTCTAGTTAGTGATTTGCTGTAGGACTCTGTTAAAGATGAAAGATAATGTTTCTTTGGCAGTTATGTCACAAAAATCCAGAAAGAACTGATTCACAGAAAACTCCTCAATGCTGCTGCCCATGAAGCTTCCTGTTGTAGAAGGGACAGGTTTCAGGCTTGTGAATCCTTTCACCTGTTCCCATTTCACAAGCTGTAGACTGACCAGTGGCAGAACACAGATCGAGTTCCAGTTAGATACTTTGGAAAATTATATTTTTACATATAAATTTAGTTTTAAATTGTTAATATGATTTTTGCTGGGGTAATAATTGAGTTCCTCAGAAGGAGTCCAGCAACTGTGCAAGTCCCTCTTTATACATGATGCAAAACTGCATTTTCTGTTGGTAGGACAATATTATGAAACAGATTATAATTTTTTGCAAAAAACAATCTAAATGGCTCAAGGCACTAAGTCATGGAGAATGGCTGAAAGGATCCACATCTTACCACTTGCAGACATTTAGTTATTTCTGTCTAATTCAAGGATCTAAAAGCATAGAGGAACCTGAAAAAAACCCCAAAACAATAGTATGCAGAATATCTTGAGGTGCATGGTCAGCAAGAATAAAAGCACCTTATGCTGTTAAAGCTTGCTGAAGTTAAAGCAAATGAATACAATGCCTACTAAGAACAAAAAACAGTCAGCCTTCAGTACAGAAGAAGAAAAAACAGTCAGCTTTCAGTACCGGGAAGAAAGCAGCTCTGCATTTTAGTCTGGTGCACTATGGAGGCTAGGCTTAGGCACACAGACATACACACCACTGTGATTTCATCTGCCTGTGATTGTTCTCAGAGTAACCTGGGAATCAAATGGGAAAAGGTCTCAGAGAAATTAAGTTTCTGTAAATGTCATGAAACCAGGTACATTGCAAAGGAAATGGACCTTGGTTAAGTGCCTTTACGGAAGAAAAGGCTTCATCATGAGCTTACCCTTATTAGACCCCAGAGAGTTCACACAGAAAAGACCCCAGATAGAGCGAAGTCTTCAATCTGCGTTTGTGCAGATCAACAGAAATGGGTTCTATTCGTACTGGTGTTTGGGATCTTCATTAAACTATGGAGACATTTATTAAATTTTTAACCTTACAGTTTTCAGGTCCAGAATTTATTATTTTATCTAGTGAACCACCTGTGACTGTACAGCTGCCTGGATCAATTGTGGTAAGTATGAGCATTAAGAATTTAGAACTAATTTAGTAACGTTTTAGTTGGGGCACTTTGTAAGTTACATCTGAGTCCCAACCAAGTATTTTTTGCCACATCCTTCTCCCAAACCAAGTTAGCATTTCTGCAGAGGTGTTGAGGCTTGAAAGGAGGTCCTTTAATCCTCAGTACTACATAGGTATTTCTGTTGGTCTGAAAACAGCTTAATTCATCCTTCTCAGATAAGAATACTCACTTTAGCACAAGTCTTTTGAGATAAAGATTATACAGGAAATAAACAATGTGACATCCAGTGCCAATATATTGGACTCCTCCAGTTTGCAGGCATACCCTCTATCTTTCATTAATATAAGGTAAAAGGCTGACAGCATACAGCAGTGAAAACGTGGTCAAAGAAAACTTCAAATTACCCTCAAGTCTAGAACAACTCTGGTGACTGTAGAGTCTGAGTACGCTCAGCTGTTTTATTGGGAACCCCTGTTTTTTAAAAAAAAATTAGAGCTGTTCGGAATATAAATTTATGAGAAGGAAGGCAGGGAACAGAATAGTGTTGTGATCAATTCCATCAAGTTTTGGAAAGACAGTAGACTAGCAGATCTCGGTAGTAAAATACTGTGGAACTTGCATTGCTTGTACTTGGCACTCATTCTTCACTCTTTGTTACATGTTCTTAGACTAAAAAAGGGAAATCCTATTTGTCCCAAAGGGATCTCAATGTGATTCTACTCAATGGGCAATGCCTTGAGGTGCAATGTGACATTAAGTCCAAGGCAAGAGATGTTTTCAACACCGTGGTGGCATACGCAAACTTGGTGGAACATTTCTACTTTGGCTTGGCTTACCTGAAAGGTAATGAGACACACAACTACAGCAGCAGTTCTCCCCCTCAGTACCTCTGTAGTCATGTTATTAATGAATTCCAGCAAGATACTTTAAGATTCTCAGATGAAAACAGATCCAAAGCTTAAGCAAAAGTAAGGTATGTTGGTCTGAACTGTTCTGCACTGATGTAAAGCATCATGTCTTCCCTAGGACTGTGCATCAGCTAAGCCTTACTGTTTCTGGCTGATATTTCCATGATGAAAGGGCTCTGTCCTAGTCTTGCGCTGGAGTAAAGCCAAGTTGCTCCAGCAGAAATTTCAGGAAGCACTATACTGCGGAAGGCCATATTTCTTTATTCCTCGGTATATAAGCTGGAGTACTGACTCAGTCATTTCAACTACAAGACCCACATCTAGTCCATTTCTGATGGCAAGCACAGCTAAGGCAATAGAAAGAGACATACCTTGTCTGTAGGACATGAGAGTTGCCACGGGGTGTAGAAACTGAAGGGTGAACATGTGCAAGCCTTAACACTTCTTGAGAGATTCAAGAGATACCATACCAATCCAGCATCTAACAACTGTAATCTTAAATTACACACTGTTTTTCTAAGTTCTCCATCACAGAAACAAGAAGTTAAGCCATGACAGAGAGGAGTTAATCCCCACTGACATGCATGATCCATTTTATTTTTTTTTGCTAGTGATGCACTGAATGAAGAGAGCAGAACTTTAAGCTACTGAAGTATCACAGAACCAAAATTCTCATTTCAGGTAAAGAATTCTTCTTTTTGGATGAGGAGACTAAACTCTATAAAGTGGCCCCAGATGGCTGGAATGACCAACCCAAGAAGAAAACCTCAATCATTAATTTTACGCTCTTTCTCAGGATAAAATTCTTTGTCAACCACTTTAATATTATCCAGTAAGTTCATGGTTCTGCTGACTGCAGGAAAACCAGTAGCATTTAGGGTGACTGGTCAATGCTCCTCCTGTGTTCCTAAACCCTTTTTGTTCCAGGCACGGCTTGACAAGGCATCAGTTTTACCTGCAACTTCGTAAAGATATTTTGGAGGAGCGATTATATTGCAATGATGAGACTGCTCTGAAACTCGGCGCTTTGGCTTTACAGGCAGAGCTTGGCAATTACGCTTCTGAGGTGTGGAGAAATAATTCAGTATTTCTCAGAGGTGTCTCTCAACAGCTTTTACAGCTTTTGTTTGTCACGTAGAGTTTAAAGTGTGAATAGCACATAATTTCAGCTAAGACCTTCAGTAATCACATTATAGATTTAATTTAAAAAATTACAAAATTTGCCCAGTTAAGGAGAAATAATGAGCCAGAAAAATTTGGCAGGAAATATGGCAGAATGATGAAAGACTTTTGGTCCTTCATAATTGATAACATAGACAAGACCCTCCAGAAAATCTGTAGAAAATTTCCAACGTAAGCACAGCTTGGATGTGCAGAGAGGCTTAAAGAGATTAGAAAACACGGAAGATTAAAAAAACCAAACACTTCAGAATTCACAGCTATATTGTACACGGCCTCTGAGCCACAAGCTGCAAGGACAGGAAGGTCACGTGTATATCTGAACTAGTTATCCTAGGTTTGAGGTGGCAGAAAATATCCATTTATATTCACAGCCATATATTCAGTTATGTAAATCAGTGTAGTTCTATTAATTGAACCTTGAGTGGTCTGATCCATCTGGTGGGATCCATCCCAGGTATTAGGTCCCCAGTTGTTAGTTGTACTGGTGCAGCTGTAGCAAGATCACGGCACACCTGTGGGCCCAGCTATTTTCTCCCCATGGCACAAAGAAGGGGGGGTGTGCTTTGAGCATCTGGCTGAGCAGGGGTGCAGGAAGCACATTTGGCTTAGGAATGAGAAAAGGGTGACTCAGCATACAGACCACCCTGAAAATGGCAATCCTCCAAATAAGACAAGTCATAAAAGAACAAAAGGTTCCCCTCTGTTTTGTTGTTTTGGTTTTTTTTTTTTACTTTTTTTCTCCCAAAGATGCATGGAAAGAATTATTTTCGTGTTGAAGACTACATTCCAGCAGGCCGAATAGAGAAAATGACCCTGGTGTATGTACAGCGAGAACTTGCTAAATTACATCGTATGAATCGTTCTCTATTTGAGGATGAAGCTGAACTAGAATTTTTAAAGGTAACTTGCCACATCTCAAACATTAATTTATTTTAAGCTAGAAAGCCACTCTCTATTTACCATTGTCTATTATTTCCTTCTTGCCTGATACAGTGGAGTTTAGATATGGTAAACAAATTTGAATAATCAACAAAAAATTCAGAATTTTGTTCTGCTGTAGATGCTATCACTGTAAATAACTTACATCACATTTGCATGGTAGGTTTCCTTCCACTGATAGTTCATAAAGATAGTTCATAAAGAGTTAACATCAACATCCTAAGGGTTGATGCAAACTTTCAGCATGTTACCGGCATGTCTGTGTTCCGGATGATTATAAATACACCTACTGAATGTATTAGAGATGATTATAAACCATGGGAATAAACACTTTCTTGACTTCTGAAACTAGAGCAGCTGTTCAGCCACTTTCTAAACATGTACTGAATATTAGTCTAAAAAAAAAACCCTGGAAGTGAGGAAGGAGTTATCTGAAGTATTTTCTCACATTACTATTTACCTAGGGCCTCTAGGTCAGGATGTGGGATTTAATTTTTTTCCACCTAATTTCTCCTTGTCTCCCAAATTTCTCCAATTTCCATCAAATGAAAAAATATCAAGGTAATGGATAAACATCAGTAGCCATTTCGATGCAGTGCCACATGCTTTTATTTATAGCATCATTTTAGTTCAGTTTCTGTTTAATTATGTTAGTTCCTCATCTAACACTGTCAGTGGAATTGAAGAAATAGATTGAAGCTTAGCCTTAGTGACAGTCCCATCATGCGTGGCAAATCCAATGAAGAAAAGTAGCTTTGTTAGTATCTTTTTCAATGAATAAGTCTGTGGAAGGAGCCAACACATCACGCAAAGTGAGAAAGTTATCCCCCTTGGCAGGAACATGCAAATTCCAAATACGAAAGGAATTAACAATTATAACTCAGATTCAGCTAGTGATTATAGATGCCCCAGTTTCGAGGAACTGAACATTTGTGCTCTGGATACTTTCTGAAAAACAGATCTTCTTGAAGTGTTTTATTTTGGTAACTGAAAAGCTTTATTCAGTGTTGAAAAGTCATTTGGGGTTTCTACATTAGCTGCCCAGGGGAAAAAAAAAACACCACAACCAGTTTTAAAATAAACTCATATTGATCTGCAGATCAAAAAAGAGGACAGAAAACCCTTCTCATATTCCATATTTCTGTAGAGGCTGAATCACACGTTAGCATTTTGTGGCCAAGTGCAGGAGGTAGAAAGACAAGCAACAACACCTAGAGCCTCTGGGTGAGTTCCTCAGAGTATCCTCTGAGCAGTTGGATGGCAGGGAGAGAAGCTGGCTCTTAAGTCCCTTGAAGTATAATCCTACTTACCTTTTCACCCAGCAATGAGCGCTGTGCAAGAAAGAAGTGACACTGAAGATCTGTTATTATAAAGTCTGGCACTGATGGGAATTCCGGGGCAGTGAAATTCCCTCAAAAGTCACCACTATATTTAGGTGAGATATTTTGAGGTACAATTTAGCAAACTCTATAGTTTAAGATTTTTGGTAATGGAAATTGATAATCTCTGATTTTAAAAGATGATAGCCACGAAGGAATGGGCTTATGTACCCAAGTGAGTTTGCAGGCTGGGAGCTGTGGTGTCACTGCAGTTAAGATTTCCAGTTTGTCATCACTGTTTTAGAAAGGAAACCACTCAAGCCCATAACAACATCGGAGGAGTCTTGGCACCAATGTATTAGCAGTTTGGTTTGGGGTTTTTTTTCCATATTTGCTGTACCTCATAGTTTCTGGGTTTGCTCAGGGGAAAAAAAAAGACACTGAAAAGAAAATGTAAAAGAAACAAGGTTAAACAGTATTTAGGCAGCATTAATCCTTCTGCATGGATTTTTATTCAGAAATACAGAAAAGTGCCAAGTAGCAGTAATGCTGAGTACCCCAGTGCCACTGCAATGTTTAGATTATTGTGCAGGAAACTACATAAACCTCCTACTTCTTCAAATGAGGTGTGTGGGAAAGTGTTATTTCAATTTTACACATGGCAAATGAATGCATATAATGGCTCTATGGCATATGAAAGTAAGGTTATGATACAGTAAGGCAGTAACTATGAAAATTTGGTAAGGTTTTTCAAAGGTTTCTTGAAAGATTGAAAGAATAGTAAAGACACCTAAAACAATTTCCTCTCTCATCTACCTACCTTTTCTTCCCATGCCTCTTTTTGAGCAATGTATGGTAAATGCATTTTTTCTTTACAGGTGACTCAGCAACTTCCTGAATATGGAGTGTTATTCTACCGTGTGTCCCAAGAGAAGAAAGGAGCAGGAGGGGACATCATCCTGGGAATCTGTGCCAAAGGCATCATTGTATATGAGGTCAAAAATCACACAAGAATTGCCAGTTTAAGATTCCAGTGGCGTGAAACAGAGAGAATTTCAGCTCATGTGAGTTGGAACCAAGTGAATCTCTTCTCCACTATGTAACTTTACTCCCCTTCTGCCAGTCACTTTGATACATTCATTGCATTCAGAGCCAAAATTAGACTCATTCTATAAAGGCAAGTCCTTCTTGAAAACAGTCTAAAATCAGGATTGGATCTAGATGTGGATACCAAGATGTCCAGGTTTTATTGAGGTTTAGTTCTAGAGTTTTTTTGACAAGGCTAGAGTCAAATTACTATAAAAAGGAATAATATGCTGTTGACCATTACAGAGACTATGTCAAAGCTCTTTATGATGTATTCCATATTAATTCCTCTCATCTTTACTCTTTCTCTTCTTTTTTTTTCCTTCATATATCAGATCGTGGGATTTTGTCTTCCTCTTTCCAGATCTGATTATCCCCATCCTTATCTCTTAGTGTATTGATGTCTGTCAACAAACCAGGATTGGTGACAAGATTGTGACCTCTTCTAAATGGTATTCTGCTGCCAGAGGATATCGATCTACTATCATACAGTGTTGGCATCAAAGTGCATGACTCATTTCCTTGTCTGTTTGCTCTCCCAAAGTGACCCTTCTGCCCCTTGAAGATATTTTCGTTTTCAGATTAAACTACTTCAATATTTTAACATCTGTAGAGACAAATTTTGTAAGTTCTATCAACCTGCTCTCAGTGCAATGTCCAAAGGTTCTTGACTTTCAACATAGAGCAGTTATCATTCTAGTGGCAGACACTACAATTGTTGAATTTTCAAAAGCCATTGAATGCACCCAAAAAGCATGCCATCAGGTGTAAATACAACTGGACAAATCAACAAGATTATACAAATGAACTTTGAAAGCCTTAATTTAGTGAAAGCTGTGCTTTTTTTTTTCCTTTAGAGAAAAAAATTCATGATTGAAAGCAGCTTCAGTGGCAAGAAACACACCTTCATCACTGATACAGCAAAGACATGTAAATATCTACTGGACCTCTGCTCTGCACAGCACAAATTCAATGCACAGATGAATTCTAGGCAACTTCAGCAAACTTCATCAGGTGAGGTATAAATGCACATTCATTATTCAGGCCATAGGACAAGGTTAGATTGCAGGAAGGGTGCATTCAGTAAAGCTGAGAATCAGAACCTGCCACATCAGCTTCACTCTGCTTCAGTTTCTCATTTGCAGGTTAGGAAATGATGTCTCCTACTTCACTGTGAATTAGAGGTGAATAAGTCTAATTTAGCATGTGTATGTGAGTGGGCACGTGCAGGGGGTGGAGAGGGATTCTCTAATGATAATAATAACTATGTAGCTAAAGGCAGATATTTATGGAAAGCATGATGACACTTCCCTTCAGGAAACCTGCTGAGAATTCTGAAGAAATGTATCAGATTTACCCCAAATATAACCTGAGGGAAGTTTCACACGAAGAATAACTATAGTAGTGCCCAGATATGCTGGACCAAATTTATGGTTATAACTTGCATCAGACAGGGGTTAATCTCTGTGATTCAGTCCCAGGACAAAACCACTAAACCAAAGGCATATCAGTTTTAGCCGCTCAACTATGTAGCCATTAGCCACTCTTATCTTCAGTTTTGACACATCTGTAGAACATGACTAATACCTCCTTAGATTTTGGATTTTCCATAGTTTCCAAGACAATGTTCTGCTCAACTCAGGATGGTTCAGAGCTCTTCTCATCCACGGTTCTCAGCAAGGTCTGTAAAGACGGGTGAGAATCATTATGGGGAAACTGAGGCACCTAAGAAATAACAGCCTAAACTGACAATTGTCATCACTCTTGACTTCAGTGGAGCAACATGAGTTTTCACTAGCTGAGGACTCATCTACAACCACTGAGTATTTGACCCAGTGAGTCCAAGAGAGTCAAGTGTCATGTCTTTTCCATGGTAAAACTGTAGAAGTGTTGGCAACAAATTATATCATGGTATATAACAAGATGATTGATATCTTGCTTCTTTCCTGCTAAAATGATTTAATGAAAAGTGAAATTCTACCTGCACAAAATTGTTACCAGGGAAAAGGTCTCTAGGATGATATTAGGTTCAAGGCACCTTTTGTTGCTCGGGCAACATAACTTAGTGGAATTGTGATTTGTAGCATATGAGTACTGATATTAAATCTTAAAATTTCCTGTGTCACATTGTGGTAATATATCTTAATAAATGTACAACATTAAATATATAAGAGAACAAAAAGATTGAGAGCTAAGAAAACTATGGCCCAGTTCTGATTACAAGCACCCCTAGTGATTGAAACAAGCTGGACTTACACAAGCTGTCTGATTGCAGGTTCTGAGGTTCAGTTTGTGCTTGCTGTCCCAGAAAAAAAAAGGCTTTGTGAAGGCAGTGACAGACAGTAGTTCAAAATGCTGCTTTTGACACCATGGTGAGGCTGTAAGAGATTATAAGGCTCTTTCTGCACGAGGGAAACTCTTCTGCTGCACTGTTCAGATGTATAAGTCACTATCTCTTCAAAATTTGCTAGCAAACCCCTACTTTGAAATCACCATGGCAACTCTCAGACTGCGCTAGTATTGTAGAAAATTAAGCCTTCTGATGCCTTAACAAATGTCCCTGATCAAAGTCACTGTAGAAAAAGGGAGCCCAGGTTTAATGATGAATAGTGTTCGAGAAAGTTGCATTCAAGCTAATATTAGGAAAACACACGTGAGCTCAGCTATTGCATACAAGCAGAATTAAAGCTCATGTTTGTCCCAGCCTGTACCAAGCAGGGTTATTGTTTTACTTTCCAACATGTCTCCGATTGCCTGCTGTCCCTCTCTCCTTCAAATCCCCTCTCTAGCCCACCAGTTGAGAACATATACAAATTAACAATGCCTCCTCCAAGACTATCTCATTTCAGGGAAATAAAATCTTTTGGGAGGATATATTTGTATACAGCAGATCAAATGTCGTTAAGCAAGCGGTAGACCACACAGAGTGACAAAGTTGGATAGCAAGCATTGCCACCAAAATTATCAACTTCACTTGTGCAAATCACTTAGAGCAAACACCCATCTCCTTGGACCCTCTCTAAACTTAAGAGACCATGTGTTAGTAAATCTTATATTCTCAGACAAATGTATATTGGAATGGTAGGTCCATGAATGATAGAAAACTACCAGGCTGCCTGAGTCAGTCTCTGACAGACAGATACTTCTCATGCACCAAACATTTACTAAATATACTTTACAGAGATGTTCAGGCTTAAATTATACAGGGTTGTACATTTCACCTGCCTTTGTGGAAAGTGAATTTGCAGTATTATTAATGGAAATTAAATTTAAATAGTATTAGTATTAGAATTAGTATTATTAAACAGCATAGTATTTCTAAAAGAAATGGATTGGGAACACTCTCCACTCACTCCACAGCCTAGATAGGATCATAGAATGATTGAAAGGAATGTTAAAGGTCATCCAATTCCAACCCCCCTGCCATAGGCAGACACCTCTCACCAGACCAGCCTGCTCAAGGCCCCATCCAACCTGACCTTGAACACATCCAGAAAGGGAGTACCTACAGCTTCCCTGGGCAACCTGTGCCAGTGTCTCACCACCCTCATTGTGAAGAATTTCTTCCTAATGTCTAATCTAAATCTTCCCCCTTCCAACTTAAAGCCATCCCCCCTTGTCCTGTGAGTACAAGCCCTTGTAAAAAGTACCTCCCATGCTTTCCTGTGGCTCCCTTCAGGTACTGGAAGGCTGCTATAAGGTGTCGCTGGAACCTTTTCTTGTCTAGGCTGAACAAGTCCAACTGTCTCAGCCTGTGCTCATAGCAAAGGTGCTCCAGTCCTCTGATCGTCTTTATAGCTTTCTATGGATCTGCTCCAATAGTTCCGTATCCTTGTTATGCTGGGGACACAACACTCCAGGTAGGGTCTCACAAGAGAGGTGCAGAGGGGGAGAATCACCTCCTTCAACCTACTGGCTACATTTCTTTTGATGCAGCCCAGGATACAGTTGCCGTCTGGACAGTGAGCTCACATTGTTGGGTCATGTTGAGCTTCTCATCAATGAGCACTCCCAAGTCCTTCCCCGCAGGCCTCATGGATGCTAGAACAAATGTATCTGCTGGCATGTCCAAAATGTTAGACAGTAAGCACCTTTGAGTTTA
Organism: Tapera naevia; assembly: GCA_033556795.1. NCBI lineage: Eukaryota > Metazoa > Chordata > Aves > Cuculiformes > Neomorphidae > Tapera > Tapera naevia. The sequence goes on along the minus strand of JAUMJJ010000194.1, from coordinate 11,673,089 downwards.
AAGAGATGAGATAATATCGCTGGATTTATCTTTCCTTCCTCACCACTTCTCCCTTCTTATTCAGAGGAAAGTAAATTTGTGGAAATAGACAAATCAAATTCTGCGTATGCAGCTCAGCGTGAACACCTTGCCCTGATTCAGAGACTGTCTCGTTCAGAGAATGTGCTCTATGGAGCAAACCTGGAAAATCTTTCTGCTGGAATGATGAGCAAATCTTGTGATAACCTCAGTGTGGAAACCAACAACAGGACTAGAAACAAAACCAATCTTGACAGGTAGGTGTGCTTTTTCCTCTAAACCTGTGTAAGAATACTCGGGCATAGGGTATATAATTTATCATTGCAAACCTCTATGGTAAACAACTGTGAGGAAGACCTTTTTTTTTGCCCATAGTGCTATGATGCCAGCGGTATTGAAAATACAAGCAAGAAGCTAGCAGTCTATCAAATAAGAACTTGAAAAACAATGACATTTAAACTTGCAACAGGCTCAGGCATGAACCACTTATTGGGTTATGGAGAAGGAGAAAAATAAGGGAGAATGAAAGTAAAATCTTCAAAGTGTGTGTATCTTCTCTGGAATTGGCAGTATGTGAACTGAATGCAGAGTGGAAGCCGGTTTTGTTCAGGTCTTACCTTCTTCCATGTCTAAAGGTGTAAATCATAGAGAGCTGTAAGAACTTCTCCTTTTTCGTTTGCATTGGTACATTCACCAGTATAGGCGGTTACTATAGATACACTCATTCTCAAGGCCTTTCATGTATTCTAATGTTTTTTAGAATACTGAGAGTTAGCATAGAGTAAAAAAGAACATGAAACACCAGGAATGCGGTTTTGTCTAAATGGACAGCAGGGCTGAATGAATCACACTGTGGCTATGCTGTGTTTTCCTGATGCCTGCACTCGGCTCAGAGAAAAACACAGAGTGAAATCAGTCCATGATGTGAGTGGTCTAATATCAGCTGTTTTTTAGAAGCAAATGCTGGCAAGGATAAACTACCTCTCCTCTAAAATGAAATGTGGCCTAGAAATCAGAATACTTGTTGAAAGGCTACAAACGTGTATTCCCAACTTGACTCTGACAGATTCATGTCAATGAAGAGTGCTTAATACCACTGCTGATTTGTTATTGTAATGCGGTGTATTTTCCGCCATGCAGATCCACATCAGGGCTATCCCAATCAGAAATGCACATAAATTTGAACGGAAAGCAAAGGAGTTATGACTACCTCCCTATTCATTCAACTCAGAACACAATCAGTGGTAAGTGTAATACTCATAAGGAGAGAGAATACCCTTCCATATTTATTGTTTCAATAGCAGGAGACCAAAATAAATTCTAATTATAGATTAAAGGATATATTTTTGCACTTCTAGTCCTGGAAATTAACCTAGAGTTTAGCAAGACAAGCTTATTTCTTCCCTTTCACTCCTGCTTACCATCAAGATCAGTGGTAAGGGACTTAGGATAAAATTATCCTATCAATGTCACATAATGCTCTTCAGAGACATACTTCAGTAAACCCAGAACTCTTGCATGGGGCAATATCTATATGCTTAGAGATCATAATTTGGTTTGCAATTAAGATCTACAACTCAATAAATAATGCATGGGAGAATATAGGTTCCAGGTCCATTCTCTATTCACGGATTTGCATGACACTAACTGGAATAAGAACTGGACACCTAATTTTCTAACAGAAGCCATGTTGCATGCTCACAATGAGCACTTATATGGAATATGAAATTATAATTATTTGGTTTGTCCATTTTAAACTTAGAACTGTAATTTAAACACTGTGGCAATTGCCCATGTTAAGTAGAGTTAATACTACAGAAGTTGTCATCACAATCAGTGGGGACTGGATTGCATCCGCAGAGCCAAAGGCTACACAGCTGAAGGCTAGAGATTCCAGAGGAACCCACGGAAGTTTTGTGTCCAAATCACCCTCATGTTCAATGGGCACTACATGCTCCTCTCTTTAGATATCCTGATCTTAATAAAAACATTGCAAATAAAAGTGTACTCTCCCAGAAAGAAGCATTATAGGAAGAGCTTACATAGCTACCGCACATATACTTTTCTAAATTATGCAAATTTCCAAACACTTGTTTGAGCTTCTTTCCTGAATTACATTGATTCAGAAGTAATGGTAATGTTTAAAAAAGAACAAAATACATTTTTAATTTTTGAAGCTCCAGTTTTGCATACTATATGAATCTACTGTCTTCCTGCATTAATCCAAATTTATTCTAGCTGTTTTGTTTCTGCAGCACCTGGATCACCAGCCATCCAAAAGGAAGTTTTGCTAAGTGGTCTAGAAAGAGAAATCATTTGTGTCAGCCTAAAACGTGACCCTAAGAATGGATTTGGTAAGGAACTTGAATATTATGTTTGTCACAGGGACTGTCAGATCTTGGTGCTAACACTGACACTTGCTGACTCAACCTGAACAAGACTGTAACCTTCTTCACTTCATTTATTCTTCTTATAGAATAAGACTGCCAGTCCTTGTGAAGGACTTAGAATTTCCAAGACTGAGAAGGGCTAAGCACACAAATCAAGACCACAGGTTTTTTTCAGATGATTAACGAAGCCCACAGAGGTCAAGGCAACCAAGTGCTAAGAGTAGAATGAAAGAAACAAGGGTCTAGTTTTATATTTGAAATAAATGTACAGTGATTTTATTTATCTTACAATTTACAAAGGGGGAGATGATGTTCTACAAACCCTTCAGGTGTTGCCTGAAGAGGGGAAAAACATTTACACAAGCTTAATATGAATGTTTCCTGACTTTTGGATTCTTATTTGGATAACATTTTTGTTATATGATACACTATCACAACGTATACTGTTCTTGTGGATGAGTTCAGAGGACCATCAGGTTTGACAGCTGACAAACATCAAATTTCTAAATGGCGCAGGTTTGTGTGAAATATCCCATTTGGAAACGCAACTATTCTACCAGTAAGATCATGGTCTTCAACAGGCAAAATATTCTGAGCTAGGACAGTGAAATTAAACTACTTGACAATAGATTTAATTTTATTAGATGTCTCTCACACATCCATTAGAAGTTTACATGGCCCACCTCAGGTGCCCTAGACTACATGGAGTAGAACAATGTTCTAATTTATCTAATGAGCTTTTTATACCACTTCCACCCTGCAAGTGTTAAATACTTAAGTCCACGTAGTTTATGATTCTTGTAAGAAAGTAGTTGGAATCTTTAAAAGTCGTAAGCCAAGAAAATATTCTTATTGAGAAATTATATTTAAATAGCCACCAAAGTCACCAGCACATTTTAATTATAACTTGAGTTTTAAGTCCTCCCAAATCAAGACCTTACATTCTCCAGACCATGTATAAAACATATGCTGTTGGAGTAAGAGTCTCTTGTGCTCCTGAGGTTCATCCTTTCTAATACTGCCAGTGTCTCTGCATTCTCATGTTATCTCATTTTTGCAGGTTTTGTAATTATTGGAGGAGAAAACGTAGGAAAATTAGACCTCGGTATCTTTATCGCTTCAATTATCCCTGGGGGACCTGCAGACAGAGCTGGAAATATCAAACCAGGTCATTGTCCTTGGTTTTTAATTAGAATTAAATTACTTCCATGGTTTAAAGTTAGCTACTTTGGATTTATTTCCCTATTTAGATGTGCTTTGTCTTGGTTTTATTTTTTTTTTAAGGAGGACGACTCATCTCTGTGAATAATATTAGTCTTGAGGGCGTTTCATTTAATACTGCAGTTAAAATCATACAGAATTCCCCTGATGAAGTGGAGCTCATCATCTCTCAACCCAAAGGTATAAAGACAAATGTCTTTGCTGGTTATGGAATGCTAATAGTTAACTCAGGACACCGATATTTATTATGCACTGGGATGTAGTAGTACTTTCTCGCTAATCAGTGCCATTTGCAATAACCATAGGATAACAGTCAAGACAGTCAACTTCCAGCAGCTGTCATGTAAGTCTGTGTTCTAGAGTCAGTGTGGAAAAAATCTACTTGGGCTACATTGTGGGCTACATTGTTTAATACTGAGGGAATTATGGCATTTCTTTCTCTGATATAATCAGTCCTATAGTCCAGCTTTTAATCATCATTGTTATTGTATTCCTCTGTAGCGATGAAGCAAATATATTTCTCCACATTTATTATAGTAGCGCACCATTTCACAATGATACACTCATTTTATAGATCTGATGTCACAGCCAGTTGATGTAGGAGGTTACTTTGTCCTCTTCTAATGAGGTATATTTGCCTTCAAGTTTACATACTATTTGCGTTCAAAGTTTTACTTTGGTATGGCTTTGCAGACATGTATGAAGAAGGATTAAATGAAGAAAAGAATCTATCAAGAGGAAACAGCACAAGTGGATCTGAGGTCTCTTGTGTAGACAGCGGGAGAAAAAAGATTCAAGATTGTCATACAGCTCTCCCCAAAGAAGAGGACATGAACCTAGATGAACTTGAGAAGACTCTTTCCTGGAGTTTAGCACCGAACTCGGGCCCCAGGATTCCAGTTCCTTCAGCTGATGTGGAGGTAACTGTGATTTTGATGCTGTTCAGTAATATAATCATAGAATCCTCCAGTTGGAAAAGACCTTTGAGATCATCGAGTCCAACCACACCCATCGTCTGCTAAACTATGTCCTCCAAAAACTCATCTACCCATTTTTTAAACATCTCCAGGGATGGTGACTCGACCACCTCCCTGGGCAGACTGTTCCAGTGCCTGACCACTCTTTCAGTAAAGTAAAAATAATGCCCAGCATGTCTAAACATGCCAACTATATTAATGCTGAAAAGTAACAGAGAAATTAAAAAAATGGAGAAAGGAGAAAAAGCCTTAGAAGATGTTGCTTGTGAAATTACATTGAAAACGTTGAAATGATAGTCATGATGAGAATGTATGAAAAAATGGGGAAATTTTTCACAAAATGTTATTAAAAATCCTCCTCTCTTTTCCATGAGATGTACAAAATTTTGATTATTTCTTTGCAATATCTTAAGCTTTCAACCAGATATAGAACAGCAACTTTTTTGTGTCTAATTTCCTGCTATTAGACAGTCTCCCAATCTATGGTCAGTTTATGCACATTTAAACAGATTATATTTTGAGTAGCATTAGTGTAAGCTTGAAATAATATTAAGGAAGTAAATGGTACCTCTCCAGGCTTATAGCGACAGTAGGATCAAACCCTTTATACCTTCTGGAAGTCCTGTCCTATATTTTTTTGGTCCTTTCCCCCCATTTTTATTGAGATGCTGCAGTCTCATTAGTGTTTATATTTTTGAGACAGGATGCTGATTCTTCACATTTACCATCTCCATCTGAAACCAACTCAAACGAAATATATACTGTGGAGCTTCTTAAAGAAGACGGGACTTTTGGAATCAGTATCACTGTAAGAGTTATGGTTAATCTTTCAGTGAGTCTGTCAAACTGTTACATGACCAAGAAACATATAGGAAAATGTATTTATGTGGAAAAAAAGCTGTTAGAACAGCACATTTCAAACCTAAGTATCTGACTGATTGACAGAGAAAGGATGAAGTACTGCCTCAGCTCATTTGCCCAGTTCTTTTCCATAGGATCTGTGAAAGAAGTGTGCCAGAACAAAGCATGTGGCAGCACAAGCCCTTTTGACCCTCACTCAATTTAAGAACAAGACCTACCACTGTAAATAAGGTTTGGTCAGGGAAGGAGACAGCCAGAGCCTCCAGAAAATGCAGCAATGCAAAGAATTTCTCAAACCATGACTGGTTTTGCTGCTCCCCTGAAAATCCCGCAAGTCTAATGCCATGCCTGTACCAGAAAATTACACAGGACTGTGACAAGGGCTCCGGCACCATTTAATTGTTGACAGCTCCTGATATGGCTTTGGCCTGCACCTCAATAAGAAGAATAACAGAAGCCATCCCATGCCAGGAGGATGAAATTTAGCTGTACAGCCTTGCGATATGCCATGCTTCTTACTCTGAAGGCCAGAGGAAAGGTCCTAACCAATTTTATTTCCTAATATAAGGAAATACAGTTCTTCATATACTTAGAGGACCAGAGAAAGCTGAAGTGAAAACTATATGCCACATTTTAATTCCTTGTCCTATCTATCAAAACTGAATTTATCCCTCCAGGCTAAGATGTCTTTACAGTTCTTTCTGAAATGTACTGGGAAGCAATAGCCATTGAACTGCCTGTAGAAGTAATTGAGGGCTGATTATTCATCTGAATTTGGCCAGGAGACGTAGACAGAACATGATTCTTACGTAAACTCTCAAACGGTACAAGTTCAGGTCCATACTTCGTATATTGTCTGAAAGGTTAATAATTGCTAAATGTATATTCCACAGTTTGAAGCTGGGCTAAAGACTGACTGAAAGATACAAACCTATCATCATGTTTGCATGGGGAAAAATTTATGAACATTTAGGAAATGTTTTTATATAGCCATGTAGAAATACATTGCATTTTTCTGAGAAAATAAACCAAGATTACTGCCTAGGGAAGTGTATTACATCAAGGGTAATAGCCTCTTTCCTTTTTTTCATATTTTTTTAAAAGCTATAGTTCCTGAAGCAATTACTTTGCAATGCATGTGTAAGTTGCTTTATTTTTTATCACCTGAAGAACATGTGAAGACTTCACTCTAATCCATGGGCATATGTTTTGCAGGGTGGAATTAACACTACTGTGCGCCATGGTGGAATATACGTGAAGTCAATCATTCCCAGGGGACCAGCAGATAAGGATGGACAAATAAGGATAGGTAACATGTCTGGCAATAGAATTCTGGTATGCAGAATTCAGTGTTAGTGGAGAATGCTTGCCACAGGGGCAATGAAACACATTTGAGATTGGAGGTCATGCAACTGTGAAATATAATATGCAGCCCATCATTCGTCAGCCTGTCCCTGTACTACATGTAGATATTCCACTGAAAAAAACAAGAGCCTCATACTAACGTTGTACAGTTGCTCTCCATAGCTGCACATCAGGTTAGTGACTCTCAGATATTTACTTGGATTCATCACTGCATTTACTTACAGAATACCCTGGCATATTTGAAGTGCTAGTTACAAGATACTGTAAAACAAGCAGTATCGCTTTTGTACAAAATAACATAAGCATGAAGATCTATTGCAATATGGGTAGCCTCAAGGTTTAAACCTATTGAACTTTAACATCAAAAAAAATTGACTTTTTTTTGGGTTTTTTTGTTTTCTTTTGCTTCAGGTGATCGTTTGCTGGAAGTAGATGGCATCAGCCTCTGTGGCATCACCCACAAACAGGCTGTGGAACACCTTAAGAAATCTGGCCAGGTTTGGACAACAGCAGAGCTCAATAACATGCCCAGCAGAATAAACTTCATTTACCATGAAGCACAGTAGCAAAGCTGGGCACAAGAAATTTTCCCATCCAACCCCATTCTCCTAAAAAGAAAATTTAAAAGACTTATGGCTCACTGTGTAACTGAAACCTGTTCATCATTGTTTTAGATTGCCAAGCTGGTTCTAGAAAGGGGTAACTACCAATTGGCAGAGCCACACATGAATGCTAATGACAGAAAGGAGGACCAATGTGCAGTTGTTTCTGTGGCAACAGCCTTCACAGACTGTACCAAGGACCACTGCTTTTTGACAGATGGTGAGCAATAAAAGAAGCGGAATTCGGGGTGACTTCTTAACAATGTTAAAGAAAGGAATGAATGAAAATAATTCTATGAAATTGCTGTGGGTTGGAAGGAAAACTGCATACCAAATAAAAATATAATTTGCAATATTAGTGACATTATCAAAAAAAAATTCTGAACAAAATATTTCTGTTCTACTTAAGAGTTATTGTTGCTAGATACAGCTGAATTTATCCTAGGCTTACTGTATCTCTCAGCCTTGTTGAGATGGGGCTGGCAGGGGACATCCCTGCCTGTAATCTATAGCATGCTCAAGCAGGTCCATTACCCAAAGAGAGCACCACCAGCACAACTGTTGGTGCTGCGTCAGTGATGAAGCTGGGGTGAACTGCTGTCCCAGGGTGAGGACTAGAGACTGTCATCACTTCATTTCTTAAAAGTAGAAGATTCAGAGACCACTTTCACTGAATTTAGCCAACAAATAAATGCTGCATCTTTTACTGTATTGCCCCTGGTAGAATGTGGTTCAACTGCAAGTGTGATATTTGTGAAAGGGTTAGTCTCTTGTTCTTGTCTGAAAATGTAGTAGCTCTGATTGTAGGTTAGGCTGGTTAGTGCAGGTTGCTGGTTAGTATCAGGCAGCTACAGAATAGAAAGATCTAGCTGGCACTGACAGAAGAATCTCAGAAAAGGATGGCATTTGAACCTTTTTCTATTGGCACAAAAGGCTTCTTCCTTTATGGACTTGTACCAGACGGCATAAACTCTATGGATACACAGTGGAATAAAATTTATTTCTCCTTATTATGCCTGTGCAATTTCAAGGGCTCACATAAGTTAAAGGACCACCAAACTCTTCTTTTGTTGTTAGTATCAGTAGATCTACCTCTACACAGGGAAAAGGTCTGCTGAGGGTATAATTTCATCAGCTCTTTAGGAGATACAGATGCCATGGCTTCTACTCTTTTTATAATCCCTGTTTTGAACAGATTCTTTTGAAGTAAAATTGACAAAGAATTCTGGAGGCCTTGGATTTAGTGTTCTGCAAATGGAAGGAGATGCTTGTGAACACCTTGGAGAAGCTATTGTCAGGATCAAAAGATTGTTTCCAGGGCAGCCAGCAGAAGAAAATGGCAAAATTGAAGTCGGAGACATCATTTTAGCTGTGAATGGGAAACCTGTTCAAGGACTCTTGTATCAGGTACTAGGCAGTACTATCATTGGGCCTCCTTATGGGTAACATGTTAATAAAGACAATGGTGTGAAGCTGCATTTAAACTTATTAATTAATCACCAGAGGGAGTAAAAATTTGCATATAATTAATCAGATTTCTATATAGGATTCTTCTCTAGGATTCTTGTGAAGAATTTCCTTCCAACAGAATTCTTACAGAGAATTTATTTCACTATTTAATTTATAACTTTCTACTACTGGTACACAGTCTGTTGTTGGATGCACACCAGTTGTTAATTAGTAGGAATCTTCGTTGCTGTTACACATAATTGGAACATTTTTTCCCTGTGGTCATTTATGCTTTTTAATGGTGTGCTAAATACTATGCCCCAGATTCAAATCTCTACCAGGTTGGGTAAATCCAGTGTAACTTTTTTTACCTGGAATGAGAAATTCTACACTCACAAGAAGGAATTAAATGGTAAATAAAGGATTTCATGTGGATTAATTTTTTTATCATACTATTTTCAACTTATGAAAATCCCCAAGACTTGTATATGAGTATACATTGAATAGATAATACTGGTAACAAACAGAAATAATGAAATCATGCAATTTTACCACTGATGGGTCATTCATATCATTAAATAGGTAGGGGGAAAGACAAGGTGCTATATGTCCTAGATACCTGGGGAGATGCTGTAACTGTACTCATGTTTTTTTTGTTTGGTTGTTTTTTTTATTTCTGACGTGGAGACTCTCCTTTTCCAGCACCTTTGTTCTCTCACAGAGTGCACTCAGCTTGTGCAAAGGGACAGGTAGATTGTATTGGCATGCAGCTTTCAACCCCCAACATCCCCACCCCCGATTAAGTATTTTATCACCCACTACAGATGAAAGCCAAAAGCAGCTGAACTGATGTTATGTCAAGGAGTGGCTCTGAGAAAGCCTCACTTTGGTTATGTCAATATGATAGTTTGTGGGCTATGCTGATATGATTGACTGAAGATGTGTCTCTGCCACATGCAGTCTGAGTGCATTTTTCTGAAAAGCCTGTTTTCTTCAAGAAAAGTAATTAAGGCAAACCTATGTGTCTGTTGGTGGAAGAAGAGCTTGTAAACAGAACTGATTTTACTTTAGATACAAATTCACCTAAAAACTACAGTTCACTTATATGACAATCATACAGTAGTGAATTTTGGTCCCCAGATACTGCTGAGATGCACAAACACTAGGAATCTGGCATTCACAATAAAAATTTTCTCCATCCTGTTTGGCAAAGTGACATATATTATAGACTGTATTCCATAAGAAATTTAATATCCTTTCTTCCTGCTTAGGATGTCCTGCACTTGTTAAGAGGAGCTCCTCCAGAAGTCACATTATTACTTTGCAGACCACCAAAAGGTGTTCTTCCAGAAATACAGTCGACTGCCCTGGTAAGACAAAGCTGCTGTCTGTACACTTGGTTCTGTAAACCTAGAAAAACATGACTACATTTTCTATCCAGCCTGGAAAAAGGACACCTTCCCTTTTCCCCAAAGCCCTCTATTCCATTTCTTTCCTTTCCTGACTTCAACTCAACCTCTAGAGTTCAACTAAGCAAGAATAATAGGAATTTAGCAGACATGAAACATGTTTATACCAGTCCAACAACTTTTTCATTGCACTGCTGTCATTGGAGCATAACAGAACATACCCAAGCAGATCTTCTAGTAATGCTCCTAAAAATGGTCTACCAGATCCTCAGCCAGAAACTGCAGAAATGCTCAAGTTCAGCTATTACAACTTGTGGGCTGAGTTAGCTATATTGTTCTCAAAAGAGGGAGGAAAACAGGGAGTTTTCCTATGCAGGATACCCCTTACTAAAATTAAATAAACTAAATAATCGTTTCAACTGATTATTCAGATTCATACTGATAGTTAGCAGAAATGAGGATTTGTAAGTGCTGTCCACGGACAGACAGAAATGACCGTCAGGACCATCTCCAGATAACAAACTGCCTTTTGTTAATCTCCTGCAATGTGCACTTGGCTGATTTCTGTTGTCAGTCACACAGGAGCCAAATCTGGAAGTCACTTCTAGACAATGAAGAGAATATAGACAGAAAGTTGAGGCATGGTATAAAAATAAAGAAAAATGGCCACCTTTAGCAAGTAATTCATTAGGAAAAGTGAACTTGCATAGTAGTTCCATGGCTGAAGCTCCTGAAGAATGTGGAAGATGAGCATACAGACAAAAGAGTTATTCAGTGAAAGTACCTCCCTCTATTTTTACTCTCCATTCCAGTTGCCATTTGATACTTTTACTTTTGGATGCTTATTGGTATTTCATCTTTAAATTCTTTTGTTCTTAAAGGAAAGAAGATGGAAGATATAAAAGGAGCTACACTAACCTTTCTGTTATTTTGATAGACTCCAGCACCATCTCCAATTAAGGAGTTTGAGGCAAAAATGCCAGGGAATACAGAGGTACAAAATACTATGGATCAGTCCACCAGTGATGGAGGCAGCACCTCTCCAGACCTCGAAGACTGCCTGGATTCTCCAGTTGCAGCAGATTTTAGTGAGCCTCCTGAAGATGACAGCTCAATTTATGAAGAGCAGGAAGCTGAGTTTCAAGAGAAGCGCATACAGAAACTTATGGCTCCCAGGGAAAGTTTCTATCAGCATCTTTGGAAGTTTCATCAAGAAGCTGCCAATTCTGAAGCCTTCTACTCCCTGGAGGAAGAAGTGAAGCAGAACTGCTACTCACCATGTGAACTTGGATGTGCCAAAAGGTAGAGAATACTGAAATCTGCTCTGTAGCCTTTCTTTCAGGTCTTAAAATATTGAAAGTCATTTGCTTAAACTTAAGCAAGGGCCATCCACTTCTAATCACTGCTGATTACACAAGATTTTGTTTTAGCATCTTACTTTGACTATCCCAGTCTGCTGTCTGTATTTACTCTCATCTTATTACAATTTTGCTTAAGTATGCATTGCAAGACAGTTGTATGAGCGCTGCAATACTGTAAAAATTTTTGCTGTCCAGCTGAAACTGGCTGCAGTTTGCAATCAGTGGAAAGACTCTTGTTGACTTAAATAGGAACCAAAGACGTTCTTATTTATTATATGATATTTTAATTTCAATTTTCTGAGAGTCCACTAAAGTAGATACAAAAATTTCTGCCTTATTGTATGATCTTTTAATTTCATCTTCTTTTCAGATAAAATAAAAAAACTTTTTTTCTAGACTCCAAAGGTAATAGAAGCCCTGAGCCAGAGGATTCATGTAAAGAAGCCCAGTATAAACAGACTCAGCATCCTTTCATGCTCTTTGGGTATACCAGACATTGGCACAGAGAAGACAATTACATTGCATTTAATCATCAGTGCAAAAGAATACAAATTATCAGTACAGAAAGGATGGGTGGAAAGACAAGTTAAATGTTCCCTGGAGACCTTTCACTTACAGCTTTAGTAGTTTTACCGAGAAACTAATTTCTATTTTTCAATACATGCGCTTGAAATCCTTTTGTTAGTTTTTACGTTCTTCAGGCACAAAAGCAGCCAGTCAGAGATTCCAGTCTCTGGGAATTCACAGCACTAGCTGACTGCAAGTCAAGTGGGATCATAATGGCAATTCATACTTCTGCCTCCTCTCAGGAGGAGAATCTTCACTCACATGCGTGAGAGAAGTTCCTCTACTCTTTACTGCCGAGAATAAAAACAGCAGAAATATGTCTGTAGCATAACTGTGAGATACAATTTCAACAAAACTATGTTTCTTGTGGGAATCAATTCCAAGAAAAGTTTTGGATTCTTTCCAAGACAGAAGCTCTGAAATAAATGTTTTTATTTGGTACGTTCTTAGTATCATTTGTTTTCAGCTTCTGCATTTCCTGAAGGCAGCCAGAGTGGTTTAAGATGACATGCATTTTAGACAAGGGGTTAAATGTAATCTTAATTTAAATTATCTTTCCAGCTAAAACCATAAAAAACCCAGAAGGACATAGGTGTTAATTAAGGAATTCTTTTTGATTAATAAAGAAATTTCTTTTCTTCAGATGGCTCAATACTTTCCATATACCTTAGAAGCATTCTGATAAGAATTTTAGAAGTTCCCTGCCCAAGGTTTCATATGGAATGTCCTCTCATGCTTCTTCACATTGCCTTCAACATGAATCTTTGAAAAAGTTGCTTTGAAAAATTTAACCCATAGTTTTCCCCTGTGAAGTCCAGGTGTAGGGGTCATGAGATTCCAAAAGAAAGATGAGGATGTCAGTGGAGCTCACATATGGGCCTGCAGGACCAAGACTCATGTTATTTCCCATGGTGATGTAGAGATGGGCTAGAAGCTATGCTATAATTAAGCCATTGCTTGCTCAGTACCTTGAGCTCTTGTAGCTCTGCCAAACACTTTTCCTACCCTGTGAAGGTCAGTCAACTCTCCACTAGTACGAGACAGCTTCTGTGACACTCATATTGACCAACATCCTTTGGGCTATTTCTGTCAGAGAGAAAGATCCTAAGTGATTGTTATAGATGAATGGCATCTTTGCCATGTGAAATATTAATAACAACTATTCCATTTTAAGTGTTTTTAAGATGAATGAGGTTTAGTGATAGTTCAATAAAGATTAAGATGAAGTAAACGGACACTTTAAAAAAGTATTTCAAGCATTTATATTAATTTTAATGATTAATAGGCAATGCTATAGTAGTCTGTTAAATGTCATTAATGACAACAGCCAAAACAATATTAAACATAACACATACAATTACAGTCTGAGCTTGAACGTTAAAAATGCCGAATTCTGTCTCTCCAATATAGTGGAATAAAATCAATGATAATTAGTCAATAATAATGTAATTGAACAAATCCATAAATTTCTATAGGACAACTCTTATGCTTCAAGGCAAAGATCAAAATAAAAGCAGACTTACAAAGAGAAATCAAGACTTGTGTTTTTTATGGGGAGACAAATAATTTTATGTTCCATGTTTCTAGTCTGTACTTTAGTTGCCAAGGAAAGACCATTAGGATCCAAGAACATAGCTGGTGTTCTTTCTTCAAGAAAAAACCAAATATGAAAATTGTTGTAGTATTATTATGTGCATGCCACTTACCAGATAGGTTAATTGATTTTTTTTAGGGCAGATGAATTCCCTAAAAAAAACCAAACAATGCAAGATCTTGCAAAGGCCTTTCAAAATATTTATTATTTATTTAATTTTATGGTGACACTGGAGGACCCAGACAACAATTAAATACCGTAACTAGTACTTCAGTTATAATTAAATCATGTATAAGCAGTAGATTTTCAGTAGCCATCTAACAAAGTGTATGGAGGAAAACCCGAGCACTGCAATTTTTTTATTTTCCAGCCACATATTTAATAAGAGTGATGATGACCTATCGAACACAAAATGTATGCCTGAAACTCTCTCTCTAACCCCTATTGATGAAGAGTATCTTACTATCAGCTCTACATCTGTGACCTCACTTTCCCGGGGAGGAAGCTCCGAGACACTCTGCACAGCTATGGTGACGCCACAACCACGTGTTTGCGGCCCTTACTCATCATCCCTGCCTGCTAGAGACACACATGACAGTGACAATGAATGGGAAGACTTCGAGGAACCAGAGGAAGAGAAGGAAGAAAAGGAAGATTGCGGTAAGGTATGTGATGGATTGTGTATCAGATTGTTAACTGGTAGAATATGAAAAGGGAAAAGAAACAACTTTAAGAATGCAACATTCTTAAACATTAATTTGAACTCATTGTCTATGCTATTTCTGCATGTTTGGTTTTGTTTTTGTTTACTTTTCTGGATGTCCAGAATCTTCAAGCTAAGCAAACTTTCTGCTCTGCCCTGTTCTCCAGAATTCTTTACCATTTTTCTTAAGGCCATCTCCTTGCTCTTGCCATCTTACTACTTCTTCAACTTTTCAGCATTCTGCAGTATTATTCCCAGTGTACAAAGGCCTAAATTGGAGTCATCTACTTGGACTTTTTTCTGTCATGTTTTAAAGCCATGCGGAAAATCACTTTGTTACAGTGATGTTACTGTCATGTCCTGATAAGAAAGTATGATCCTTGTGCTAATTAGTGTTCAAAATACAAGGTTCAGTCCTGCAAAATGCTGGACAGCTTGCATTCCTGCTGACACTAAGGAGCTCTGAACTCCTACTAATTCGAGAACACAGAGAACAAAGTTTGGGCCCAGCCATTTCCTTCAGTGAGATAACCACAGCAATAACAAAAATCTATGCACCCTACTATGGTAATCCTTGTCAGGTCAGAGGATTCCAAGCCTTCCTTTACACATTTCAGATGCAAAAAGTCTGGTCCCAGATGGCATTTTCTGCCTTATTAGACTCTTTCAATCAATCACTGCAAAGCTCCACTAGCTAAAAAGTAGTAAAATTAATTCTGGAATAAGGCAGTGATATATCAGAGAAATCCTTATATATGGTCTTATTTATACAATCTGAGGATATACAGATATATAAAACATAAAAGATGTTAATGAAGCAACAGAAAAACCTACCTCAAACTTATCTTGTGCTTATTTTAATAGGAAATGGAGATCTTTGTGACTTTGACAAAGTCACAGAGCAATGGTTATGGATTCTCTGTAGTTCTTAACAAAGTGGACAACTGCCTGTATGTTGATGAAATCTTGAATGAGCCTGCCCTGTCTGATGGAAGACTAAGAAGGGGAGACAGAATCATTATGGTACAGAAATTCTTTAAGTTTATACAGAGGAGAAAATATTTGCAGATCAATGTTATTTAGCTTCAGTATTCTTCCTTTCATAGAGTCCAGTTTATCACATATTTAGGAATGCAAGAGCAAACTAATCATATAATAAGTGCAATTCTTCTGACTTCAGTAGGACAAATGTCAGACTGAATTGATTGTATGACCAGGCAAATAACATGAACCATCTATCAGCAACTGAAGACAACAGAGACACTAAACGTGCTCCCAATTAAATGGCAGACTGAATTAATGTAATAAGAAAGGTGATATACAAAGGATGCAGGAGTTACGACTTTTGTAATGCATGACTAAAGCCCATTTTCTTCCTGGTTCATCTTCAGCTTGTTACAGTAGATCATCAGAACTATTTTTATGAAGCTGCTGCATTCATAAAAGTACAAAAAAAAATATTTCTGCAATGTTAACTGTTGCATTCACTGACATTAAATACCATCACATAGAAGTAGCATGAAAGTGAAAACAAATTTAAACTCATACACGATATTCAGAGCACAGGGAGAAGAATATCATGGTCAATGAGATCTATGACATAATTTTACTGGTTTGTCGTTTAGGTGAATGGAATTGATGTCACATCTTTACCATGCAATGAAGCCCTGACTTTGCTGCAGACCTCTCCTCCTGATCTGCACCTTGTGGTTGGTCGTGCTGACAGTGATCCACGTCCCTCTATTAGGCCAGATGAGATTCCTGAAATTACTCTCACAAAAGGTGCCAATGGACAGCTAGGTGTGTAGTAAATTCTATGCATGCTTTTATGGAGAGAGATTACAGCAATCATAAGATAATCATAAGCAACTCTGGTCTTGGATCAATACAATTCTGACCTTGACACTTTTACGGTCTTCTCCATCACTTATGAGCAAGGAATGGAGACCTTGATTTTGGACAAGGTCTGTAATGGAAGACTAATACTCCATATTAGACCAATAAAGATAGTTGGATAAATGATCTTTTTACTATCATCCAATCAGGTGAAGTTTCTGGCAGATTTCCAGTCTCATGTTTTGATGTTAGGATGTACAGAAGTTGGTGGTAGTTAGATAATAATATTTACTACCTGCTGAGATGCATAAAAATCTATTTGGAGGGAAAAAAAATAAGGGAAATTTGAGAAGTATGAGCCACTGGTTAGGGCAAGAGTTTGCTATTCTAAAAACCTCCACTCAAATCCGTGACTCTCCACAGACACAAGGCTTTACCTGCTTTGTGTAATACAAGTGATAAAAGAAATCCCCACAGGGTATCTTGATATTTCTGCAGAATATGGCAAGTACTGCACACAGATAAACCTGTAGAGCCAAGAAACAGTATAGGTATATTTGCTCAGGTCCAGAAAATAATTTGTTCAGAGATTACTTGAATATTGTTACACAATTCAGTTCTGTACTGTGTAAGTATCTCCTATATGCCTCCATTCCCTTTGGCATTGTTAAGATTGTGAGGCGCTTTAGCACCCTGGTAATGAGGGAATTAATGCTTTCCACCGAAGTGTCTTATTCAAGATTATTCAACATCAGGTGAAACAAAGCAGGAATAGCTGAAGCATAGAGATGGACATTAGCATTTAAGTTTTATCCATACTTTTTAAACATCTAATTGCATTTCACTCCCACAGTCCAAGCTCTTCTACCCCATCTCATCGGCGCAAGATTGTTATTTACAGTGTCGGTGATTTGTTCAGCCTGTCTTTCGATGGCCCATGTCTATTCCATTAGGCTGTATGTCACTGACAGTGAAATGCAAAACACACTGCCACAAAAGATGCTTTCTCTGCATTATTCTAGGCCTGAAGCTGACAGGAGGAGCTGGAAGCAAGTTGCAAGGTATTTATGTGCTAGAGATAGTGCCTGGCTCTCCTGCCAGTGTGGAAGGCAGTTTGCAGCCACGAGATCAGATTGTTTACATCTGTGGACTGTGGACTGAGGGCATTAGCCTCGATGATGCAGTGAGAGTGTGTGAAGCTGCCACCCAGAATGTCCAAATCAAAGCCACAAGGTAAATCTGAGTGACAAGGTAAATCTAAGCATATTCAATCTAAATCCTAATGCTGAAGCAGGTTTCTAAATTTTATAAGTCAAGCAATAAAAACAAGACAAACCACAAGAAAAATACTTTACCTCAAAAGGCTGAACATTGCAACCTGATACATAGCATTCATAAGATACTTTAACCACTTGTAATTTCAGCGAGTAAAAGTAGACTCATACGACACAAATAAGAACTCTTCAAACTTCATAATCCAAACACAAATGCGCATCCTTTAACTACAAGGCTGGCCATCGCTTTCAGATATCCTGTTCTGTAAGAAAAATCTTTGTATTTCCACCACTAGTGCCAGCCTTATCCATACATTCTCAGATTCACAACTATAGGCAAGAAACTAGGTCTGATGGGAAACTGAGTTACATCCAACAGCTGAATATTTTAGGTATTACAAATGCAGCATTTAATCTGCAGCATGTAACAAAAAGTCATCCCAGGCTTGATCAATAACCTGCAGTTAAGAATTTCTCTCATCAGTTCTCAGGTGTACTTGAGATTTATTGTGTTTTCCAGTCTGATATAGCATCAGCAGAGGTCCTGGACTGATATAGAAATAGCTTCCAAAGATCTCACGGGAACAGTCCAATAATAACCCAAAAGTATGTGAATAACTTAGTTGACGTAATGAGAATGAGTGACAGTGAGTCTGTCACAGCTCTCTTAAACTTTTAACTTCTCCAAACTTTCAATGTTTCATTGCTCACAGGTGAAGAAACTGCAGCCTCACTATGTAAGCAATGCATCCTGACTGTAAGAAACAGAAATAGAGTAAAGGAAGTTACAAAAACTCATTCCCCCTTTATGGAGAAGGAGCTAAATCTAAATTCAAAGTGTATGACAAAGCAGTTCTGCGTTGGGGCAGATGGTTTAACACGTTCTTTCTTTCTCCGTCCCATTGTATTTAACAACAGTGAAATATTTTCAGTCAAATACTTTACGTACTAATATAAATGCTCTTTCGGAAAGCACCATTAACAAAAATCACAGAAGTACAATTACAATTTAGATTACTGACTTTCTAAAAATATTTTTCATAATTGCTTTACAAAGCATGTAGCTTTTAATGGCTCACATATTTCACTTTTTCTGCCCCCAGAAATGGCAATCCAGTGGTTCCCATAGAGCAGGAAAATAGTAAGTAAGGCTAATTTTTCAGTTTTTAGTTAAAAATTTGCTTCTGATTTTGGAAATAAGTGTAAGGTTATTTAAAAAGTTATTAACAGATTGTAACTTGGCATTCAGTATTTCCATTACAGTCATTCTAAGGGTCTGAAGAAAATTTGATAGCTCTTTAAAGACAGAAATAACATGTATAGTTCTCTGTAAAAAAAAAAACCAACAAAACAACACTCAAAAAAACAAACTTAAATTTTGCATATTTATTACATTTTGTATAGTCAGTTTCTATTTTTAATTTGTTGTTACTAAATGGGAATTACACATGGTCATATTTCAATATCTGCTTTGATTCAAACTATTCTCTAAGGGGCTTTCCAGCACTTTGGGGTGCTATTTAGTACAAGCCACTACTTCATTATCTAGACCAGCCTTTTAAACTTGTATAAATAAATCTATAGAAAATCAGAAACAGTACCACCAATATACGTTAGTTAATATAAAAGAATTCCTTTCAGGGGATGATATTTAATACTATAAATGACACAAAACTTCGTCATCTGCACTGCAAAGACCTCACCTGAATTTCTCAAGCAATAGAAAGAGTCTCCACATGCAGAGGTTGCATCTGCACCCTCAAGTGAAAGGACTGATATCACATTTATGTCAATGCATGGAAAGAGTGTTAGCTACAAGTAATACTTTCCAGTGTATATTTGGCTGGAGTATTAAATCAGGCCTAATCCAGTCCTGCTTACCTGCCTGGATATCTGGACTTATTTTAAACATGTAAAATGTCCTGAAAAAATAACCCTGGACCAGAATTGCTCACATGCCTACAATCATCTGAATATTAGCATATGGCTAACTGAAGAAATTATTCCAAGTCAAGGTAGTTACAGATTTTATACTCAACAACAACTAGCCATGTGTCAGCTTTTATAAACTGAAGCAGCTTATTTTACTTACTGAAGAAAAAGCTTGTTTAAATTTACTAAAAGATGTGGATAAAGTTATATATACACTCTCAGTTACCGTGCTGTAACTAAAGCATAGTAAATGCATGTCCTCGTAGAACCTTGCTTACACATCGTCGCTTCACAAGCTTTGCAGATTCCAAGATTTCTCAAGACACCTTCAAAATAGGTTACCAGATCTTATCCACCTCTGATATGGATTTATGACCTCTATAATGGCACAGTAACCTGCCTCTCTCATAAAAGAAGATTATTCCCTTTTATAAGGCAGTTAAAAAAAACTATAGAAATTTGGTAGTTGTTGTTCTGTTTGCTATCATCTCTGGTAGATTTATATATAAATATATAACAATTTCCTATTAAAGAAGCAGGCTTTCATTAGTCACAAAAATTCATACTAAAATTGCAGATGCAACAGGGAGGGTTTTTTTGTTTCTCTTCTTTTTTTTTTTTAAAACAACAGACTATTCATATTTTCTTACAATTCATACAAGATCATCAAGTTATAAAGTAAAGTAAAATCCCCAAACTGGGGGTAGGTGGGTAGAGGTAGGAGTGTCAACAAATGCACATTGCCATCGTAAATATCCATTTTTGCAGACACTAACAATCCCTGCATCTTCATCTGCCTGATCATTGCCACATGTCTGGAATGATTCAGTCTGATTTTTTGTTACAATTTTTAAAATGGCGATGGCTGAGATGCAGTATCTCTGCAATTCATGACAGAATTACTTACATCACTGTGACCATTAGCAAACTTAATCATGGAGTAGCAAGCGTCTCAAACTGCCTCATACACTATCACTACTGGATATAGATTCTTTGTTTAATAATATAAGCACAAGTTTACATTTCTTTGTGCATGTATGAAGGTTAGCAGGAGGCCTGTCAGAACAAACCTACATGTATGATTTTAGGGCCACCTGCTGAGACAGTGAAAGCCAATATTTCTTTCTCAAATGAAAACCTGAATTCCCAGGACCAGCATCTACTGCATCAACCTGGTAAGGAACTTCATGTTTTTCAATTAGGTTTTGTAAACTTTTGTGCCCTCTCTTTGGAAAAAAAAAAAAAAAAAGTCTGTAGGCGATACTGGTGGTACCTGGGAAAGATTAATTCCTCATAAACAAAACTCTCTCCCTTGGAATATCAGAGAACATTTATTCATTGCCTGTTGTCCACCTGGTATCTTCTAACATGCAGCGTTTACAGCTTGTTTTAGAAGGTGCTCACTGGGAGGTAAAAAGTCTACAGGGAAAACAAGCAGAAGGCTTAGTTCACAGTTCAGGAATGCAAGTCCACATAAACCCACAGAAATTCTTTTGTAATTTACATGTCAAATGTAAAAATCATATTCAGAGATTTAATTAAACATTTGAGTGTTATACTGCAGAACATTTTACCAGTGTTTTACAACTGCATAAAAAAACGTTACTGCATTTTTCATAGAGAAAAATCTGGAGGGAAAAAATTGTGGTGCTCAGCAAAACACTCCTGATTCTCCAGAATGTAAGGTAAGTGACAATTTTATCAAGTGTGGGACTTACCAAGTGAGGGATATGGAGTGAGATTTTTCAATAGTGGTATTTAATATATATGCTTCATCTCCAATTTCTTTGAAAATGTGAATATAATGCATTCAACACTGAAATGTTGAATTGCCTTAGTATTCACAGACTAGAATGCGCTCAGCACTGCCTGAGGTCAGACTCTTCCATTGCTCTTTTTCAATGAATAATGTCACTATTTTACCAGCTTGCTAATATAAGTACGACTCAAAAGTCACAGCCCCCCCAATTAGTTGGCGTAGTAATCTTAACAGCTTTCAAGATTAATCCTTATCTTGGAAATAAAGTAGCACATGAAAAAGGTATACAACATCAGAGCATGGAATTCTGGGGAAAAGAAGTATAATAACTCTAATTGTGAAGGATTTTCCACAACAGTCTTTGAAACCTGAGATTAATATGTTTTGTTCTGAAATTCTCAGATGGGGCATCTGAAAAGAGGATAAAATTACTCCAGACCTTTGGAGTGTTATGCAGCATTGACATAAACCATAATGGCTTGAATTTGGCAAAAGAAATGCCAATTTCGAAATTATGAATTCTTAAAATACACAGGTGTGTTCTTTGAAAAAAGAAGTAACTTCCATGCTGAACACACAATGCTTCAAGATAATTACAAGTGCAAACATCACTTCTGTTTGTACAAATGTGGAAAATCGTGTTACTTGGAATTTAAATTACATTGGGACTGATATTTCTTGGGAATAGATTTACTAGTTTCCTCTTGATTCTGCCAACCTGGCAGAAAAATTGGGACAATTTTCTCTCTTGTACTGTTTCTTCCATGCCATTTAATATATGATAGTTTACCTGTTTAACTTGCTAAAATAATTTCTGAGGATGGTTATTTGCAACATTGAAATTAGTCATGCTGGAAGTCGTAAACATTTCTAGGTTGCTCCTATTTCTGACATAATACTTGACCCTAAAAAGCAGCAGTAAAACTGAATGAAGCGCTGAAGCCAAGCAGATGGGTATGTTGTAGTTGCAAGGTTAAGATTTTCATTATATAACAATAAAAGAAGAGAGTATGTACTATGTTATTGTCAAGCTGGAAATAAGAATGACTTGTTTGTCAATGAAAGTGATGTATTCTATATATATTTAAAAGGAAAGGATTATGAAAGTACGTATTTCCTTGCTTTTAAGAGGTTATTTTCCCCTCCAGGATTATTAAAAATTTATGGAAACAAGTATGTAGTGGTTTTTTATCCTGAGACATACATGCAGGTTTTTTTCTTATCATTGGAATCTATAAACACTTACTCAAGAGAAGGATATATCCCATAATTTACATTAGCCACTGAGGATTGTGAAGCATAATGAGATTCTTTGGTATTAAATATGCAAAGAAAACAGCTGAATAAATTCCGCCTTAGACTGTATCCTTTTCTATTGTAGGACTTAATTATTAAGATTGAGCTGGAAAAAGCAGAAAATGGAAGCCTAGGATTTGCATTGGTAGGTGGAAGAAATGGCAGGGCTATCCTAATAAAAGCTATCAGCCCTGACAGCATTGCAGATCTAGACGGGAGGCTTCAAGTTGGTGACATCCTACTTAAGGTAAAGCTTGTTCTTTGTTGTTATAGGCTACATTTTCTCTCGTTGCTCTACCATGAGCATTCTATTTGGTATAATGGTAGTGCAGATTGGAAATCTGAGGCTATTTGACAAAGTAACACATAGCAAATGGTGTCCTTCAGCTCCTAGGGTCAGAGGGCTGTTCTAGCACCCTTCACCCCTTCCCCAGAGTTCCACTTCCTGTAGCACTGGGCCTTTCTACAGCTGGAAGCGGCTGTTAGGTGCTTCAGTACACCCAGAGTAGCAGAGTAAGTGGCAAAGTGCAACTAATCCATAGCGTAACTGTGCCCAGCGAGGATTACACATGAAAAAAATCAGGGAAACAAGAGTTAACTGACCAAGTATGCATGTAACAGCTAAGCAGGAGGGTGCTGGGAGGAACCCATCATTGGTGCCAGTTAGGTGTCATCAAGACAAGCAAAAAGCACTGGAATTGGAGCTTTTGAATCATTATTTAAAATCAGGGGGGTTCTCCCCAATATAGAAGCTTCAATATTTTTATTTGCTTTTCTATTTTTCACCTACTTCCATCTCTCCTCCATCTTCCAGCCGAAGGGGAGGGGGGGAAACAACACCCTTTTGGTGTCTCAGAAGAGATACAGACTGTGCTCTTGTGGGTACTGCTGGCAATCGTGATAAAAGAAATGGAGAGGAAAGGATCAAGCAAGTTACTAAAACGAGAGGGGATACTGATACATGAACTGCAAAAAGTTGCCTGAAGATTGCTCAGTGCTGGGATAGGTGACTAAAAAAAGCTTTCTGTTACTGGAATCTGGTTTCCATATTATTATATTTTTCAGGTGAATGAGACTTTTGTGTCTGGTCTGCCACGCCAAACAGTTATAGATCTGCTGCGCAAGGCTCAAGGCACTGTTCAACTCACTGTCTGCCGAAGCATGGCTCTGCACTGGGCTTATTCAGGCAATCAGAGCAATAACATGCCTCCCCCCTCAAACACAAAAGCAGAACCTGGTAAGTAGCCACATCCAGTCAGTACATGTGTCATCTGAATTCAACTTTCCTATTAGCAAACAATTATTACTAACTTTACAGTTACTCCTGATTCACAGCTGTAGATACAAACACCTTTTTCATTCTGATCTGCAGCTCTAGCTAAGCTACTCAAGACATAGGACTACAAGGAAGAAATGCCCACGTGTGATTTTTAAGTCTAGAACAGCAGAAGCAAAGCTACAAAACCCTCATAGATGCTGTAATTCAATTTACATTTTTAAGTCATGAAGGTTTCTGGTCTGTGCTGATTTTACCCACTGTTGTACAGCTCACTTAATGAAATCACAGCTGCAAAAATACATTTCCCAAAAATTTCACTTCCTAGCACTCCTACCTTATTTCTTGAAAGCACCACACCTCCTGTTCTGTCTTCGAGAGACAGCTCCTCTCCCTTCTGTGCTTGTTCATGTTCAAATCCAGAAGTCGCTGTTTCCAGGTTGATTGCTATTTATTTGAGAGCTCATCCACTTCCATAAGTAGTAGTTAAAGAATTAACTCTAAAAGAAGAAACTTGTGCTCATAGGCGCTACTCTACTGAATACTCAAAATTCAAATGGTAATTAAAGCTGAGAGTGGAAGCAAGGGTATAGTATAATGATTAGATTATGGATTTATATTTTTCAACTTTTTCTTTCTTTGAACACTGAAATATTTCCTATAACATGGAGAAACTTTATTGTGAAGAACACAGAGTTCCTCCTTAATATACCTTCTGACATGCTGGTTACAATTTAGAGGCTTTGTTTCAAACCTTTCCAGGCAAGAAGCTACTGTATTGCTCTTTGCTTTCTCCCCAGATGACTGGGAAGAGATACAGAGCTGGCTGAGGGGTTTGGACATGCTTTACAGCAAACATTTATGCATCTAGTCAGCTTTGTTTATGCAGACTTACCTGTACAGGCGTTTTAGGCATTGTGCTGCTAGGCAGCAGCTGCCTCTAGGGTTCAAACATCTAAATTTTTTCAGTATTAGACTGAACCTAGTCCTCTGGAACTGCTAGCCTGTGTTATAAGCACTGGACACTCCCTAGCTTACTGGAAGCTGCCCTGTATGTTTCAAGAGCAAAGCTTTTCCATAAAGATGAGAAAACTATGCTCAGCACTGGCCTGAAAGGAGAATGTTCACTGGCCCATCTATGCTAAACTAGAATTAAACTAATTTGGGGAATTAATGATGAAAAAAAATATGGAAGGAAAGCCAGTTATAAAAAGGCTGATTGAATCTCTTGTCCTTTAAGAGCTGTGAAAATACTCCCATTCACTTCAGTGAGACAAGCCTTTTCTGAAACTCTGCAGACTCAAGGAACTAGTTGTAAGGCTATTTATTTTCATCTCACATGACATTGGTGAGGTACACAGTTGCTGAAAATTTTAAACTGTTTTCCTAGACTAGCAAAACCCAATGGTGTTACAGAAGCAGTGGCATCAAAGTTAATATCCGTAGTATTTGCCCCTCAGCTCTGCAAAGGAATGGTCTGGATTAGGGAGGGCAGATTTGAACTCTTTTTTTAGCTTTTTTATAACTTCTATAGATACAGGGGTCTAGTTCAGTGAATCTTCTAGCAACCTGAGTTATGCTGGCTTCTGCAGTGGCATTTGTGGGGTATTGACCCTCTCAGAGCACCCATGAAAGAGATATTCCATGACAGTTTCTGGCACTGCATCTCAGGGCCTCTTCCAAGATCAAAGTCCTCTGGTGTGGGTGGCAAAGAATAGATGGATCTATCTTTTCATGTTTTATAGGCATTTTACTTTGATTTTGTTTTCTGGTATTCAGACAGTGCTGAGGGAAGCCTGCGAGCTTGGCCTGTTTTCAATTTCACGGAAGAAGAATCCAACCAGATGTGTGTCAAGGTAAAATATGAATCAGGCTTCTCGAAATTACCAGAAAATATACTCGTATGTTTGTTGACAAAATGGGTTTGCTGCAATGCAGGCAAGAACCACACCTTCTCAGTGAAAAAAAAGATGTGAGAGATAGGAACTGCAGCGACTAGAACTGTTAACATTTGAGTGAGTCAGGGGAGTCCACTGAGGTAAAAGCATACAATTAATACAAAATATGTGCTAAAAGGCTGGGGAGAAGAAAAGATGTGTATGCAACATAGTTAAATAGGCAGCCATGAGTTCCTCTATTCTAATAGGGAAATAGAAGTATAAATTTAAGAAAATGAAGTATAAATTTAAGAAAATAAAGTACAAGCAGCAGCTACTCATGAAGTTCTGTGGGGCATTTAGTAGTTTATACTGTGTATCATGCCAGGGTGGTTTCTTAGTGCATCTGAATATTAAGCAGGAAAAGAATAAACACCATTCTAAACTAAAAAATAAATAATTATCTTCAAGTGTTACAACTGAGAAGGAGCCACTTCCACATACTAACGGCAAATGTCCTATGTCATTATTGAAGTGCAGAACCCCGTTATCATTCTTTAGGAAGGAAAGCCAGCCACCAGTACTGTAGTTTCTACTGCATATGGAGGCTGATCAAGGGTCTGCCTTCTCTGCTAGTTGAGTGCTGCTTCAGCAGAGCATCCGCACCCTGCTTCTAACAGCAGGCATGGTTATGTCTGAGACAAAAAGAAAATTGTTGCTAACAATTCCATCTCAGACACTACTTTCTGCTGCTAAGAACTGGGAGGTGAAGAGCAGAGTGTGACCATGATTCCTGTGATTGCATTTTCTTTATGAGATCAGAGAGAATATAACTAACATGAACCTTTTCAAAGTTTAGTCATGCTTGCAGAGTTGTAGAGATGTCTGAAGACCCTATTCTTATGAAACTTATAAATATAGCTGATGTGGCTTTATACTCCTAGTAGATACTGCAATGTTGAATTAAAGTTACACACTTTCTTCTGAAAGTGGAAATAGTTCTATTTTCCCTTTCCTTCCTAAGTGAAGAATAAGTTTTTGCCAGATATAAGAAAGTTGATGAAAATCACATCCTTGGTGTTTCTGTGAACTGATTTTTGACAGCTTTTTCTTGTTTTAAATCTGCAGGATCTAGAAAATGCACACAATTCCTCTCTGCAAGGTCAGATGGCTGGAAGAGAATATAAGGATATCATCAGCGACATTTCAGACAAGTAAGTCTTTCAAATGCAGTAAAAATATTAAAATAAATAGTATGGATAATTTATTCTTCTATTTCCAGAGCTGTCCTAATAAGGTATGCAAAGGTACTGATGTCCCAAATGATAGAAATACAGTTCTATTGGAATGTAGCTCCATCTGCAGTAAGAGTTGCTGAACAGCTTCCACACAACTACTAAGACAAATGAAACAGAAGCTTCTAGATGTATCAGCCCATTCAAATGGCAGACATGCCTAAATTAGCTTTAACCTTTCTAGCTGAGGAGGAGAGAGAAAAACACATTGGTATGGGCAGGGTCCCCATGGCTTTTATTAAGTTGGTTCTGCAGCCTGAGCTGGACCCTCTTCTACTACGGCTGTACGGGTGCTGAAATACAGACATCTAGGAATGAAGAGAATTTGAGGATATTAGTCCAAAGGAAGTACATAGTACACGAAGAGAATTTTATTTCAAAATTTAAATCTACAGTACTATAGGAAATCAAAGAATAATGGAGTGTTGTTAAGACATGAGCAGCTTTGACTATTAAAATGATGCAGAATATATGAAATACGATTGTTTTCTTTATTACTTATAACCCACATAAATGGAAAAAGACCTAAAAGTTTACATTTAAAACTTAAAATTTTGTAAGAACAGTACTTGGCCAATCAATTAGGGATAAAAAATCTTTCCTAACTTACATGCTTGCGGAGATAAAGTTTGAAAGAAGTTTTGAGAACATCTGCAAGTGAAAACATCCATGCAAACACAGGCTCAGTGACACTTTATATTATCTCATTAGTAATACAACATTATCTTGTGATATATCTGGTAACCAGGTGTGATAACTATTAAATTATCTTGCTCTGTGTGCAGATGCATAAATGCATGTACAACTGACACAAAGTCATCCTATCATATAAAGGGAAAATAAGTATCTTTTCTGGTTGTTTGGCAAACAGGAAGGTATTCTGGCCCCTATCCTGTAGCCTAAATTTTTATACTACCAGCATTTTCCGATATTTCTATTTTCTACTTGCAAAAGTTTTGCCTAACTTGAAGTGGCTTTCTATGATGGGGTGACCACGTCAGCAGACACAGTAAAAGCAATGGAGGTCATCTATCTGGACTTCTGCAAATCCTTTGACACAGTCCCCCACAACATCCTTCTCTCTAAATTAGAGAGATATCAATTTGATGGGTGGACTGTTCGGTGTATAAGGAATTGGTTGGATGGTCCCATTCAGAGATTACTGGTCAACGGTTCAATATCCAGTTGGAGATCCATGACAAGAAGTGTCCCTCAGGGGTCAGTACTGGGACCAGTGCTGTTTAATATTTTCATCAAAGGACGGGGAGATCGAGTGCAGCCTCAGCAAGTTTACAGATGACACCAAGCTGAGCAGTGCAGTTGTCACACCAGAAGGACAGGATGTCATCCAGAGGGACCTGGAAAAACTGGACGAGTTAGCCTTTGTGAACCTCATGAGGTTCTACACCTGGGTTGGGGCAATCGGCAGTTTCAATACAGGCTGGATGGCATGATTGAGAGCAGTCCTGCAGAGAAGGACTGCGGGTACTGATTGACAAGAAGTTCAACATGAGCTGGCAATGTGCGCTTGCTGTTCGGCAGGCCAGCCGTGTCCTGGGCTGCATCAAAAGAAGTGCAGCCATCAGGTCAAGGGAGATGATTCTTCCTCTCTACTCCTCTCTCATGAGACCCCACCTGGAGTATCATGTCCAGTTCTGAAATCCCCAACATAAGAAGGATATGGAACTGCTGGGATAGGTCCAGGGGAGGGTTACGAAGATGATCAGAAGGCTGGAGCACCTCTGCTATGAGGACAGATTGAGAGAGTTGGGCTTGTTCAGCCTGCAGAAGAGCAGACTTCAGGGAAACCTTATAGCAGCCTTCCAGTACCTGAAGGGGCTACAAGAAAGCTGGGGAGGGACCTTTTACAAGGGTAAATAGTGTTAGGATGAGGGGGAATGGCTTTAAATTGGAAGGATAAAGATTTAGGTTAGACACTAGGAAGAAATTCTTTACGATGAGGGTGGTGAGACACTGGCACAGGTTGCCCAGGGAAGTTGTGGGTGCCTCTTCCCTGGAGGTGTTCAAGGCCAGGTTAGATGGGGCCTTGAGCAGCCTGCTCTGATGGGAGGTGTCTCTGTCCATGGGAGGGGGGGTGGAACTAGGTAATCTTTAAGTTCTCTTCCAACCAAAACCTTTCTATGATTCTATGATTATTGATATTTGCAAAGCTGCTACTTATTTTCCTTCCTACGTGTACTTTTTACTATTTCTAACATTATGTATTATCATCATACATAGGATAATGTAAAGCTATCATATGGTTAAGCCTACTAGCACAGTTAATTGTTAGGTCCAAGGGTATTAGAGTTAGCCAGTAGAGGAATATTTGACCTATTCTGCACATATTATAATTTATTATTGATGGCAATCATATCTTCTACCTAAAACATAGGTAATAAGTGCTCTAAATTTTTTTAAATACTTTAGGAAACAATAACAAGCAAAGCCTATTTAGGTATGATTGCCTAACAATTGAAAATGTTATACATGAAAAATTGCCTACAACTGTGACAATCCTTACTCTCAATCATTTTTTGTGCTGCTTTTTATACAAAGTATGTTCTTACCTCTTTGAGAAAGTAAAATACCACATACAAATAGTAGTGTTTCTCACTAAATATATTTGCAAACTACTTCAGACAAAATGCTACTGTTACTCCTTGAACCTGTGTTCTTCGGAGTTCACACTAATTCTTGAAAATAATTGCTAAAAAAAGTTTGAAGTGACCAAAACAGATTAAAACTAAAATCTTTGTACAGTTCAGATTATTAAAGCTTCTTGCACTTCCATAAGACCATTGAACTAATGCTGTTTTACAGGTCACAGAAATATGCAGAACGTGAAGGCTGCATAAGAGTGAATCAGCAGTTGAAGTCAGACAGCTGGAACAACGATGATGATGATATGCCCTGCAGGATTTCCGCTCTACCTAGAAGTAAACATGCAAAAATTCTCTTGTTTCTTTAACTTTATAGGCCAGCTACTCCATACATGTACAGTGAGAACAACACTGATCCCTTGTATAGAAGCTAAGAATTTACTTTCTGTGTCTTAAAACCAGGACGCTCAGGACAAAATTTTTACCATTCGTACACATGAAAGTCATCAAGCCTTTGCAACATCCACAAGAAGGAGGCCTACATCAGGAGCTCTCCAATGCTTTTGGAGAACTGCTAGAAAGAAGGAACATGAGTTTGAATGTAGTTAAATGAACTCAGGAGAGGCAGCTCTGCTTTGGAACTGTGGTTTCAGAAGGATAAGAAACTTTTTTTTTCTTTTGTTTTCGTTTTTGATAGTGTTTGGTTTTTTTAATTTTATATTTCATGTCCTTCTCCACAGGAAAATCTCTGAATACGTTGGTTATACCCAATTCAGTGTACAAACCTAGCAAATAAGAGGAAAACAAAGTTGTTAAATTAATTTGAGTAACATCATGATATTTAGTAAAAACATGCAGTATTGGATAGTGCAAAGAAATGACACATTGGCTCAGTGGCTAAAAAAAAAAAACAATTTGGTTCAGAAGCAAATTTGTGGGAGCTTTCCAACAGTAGCCTATGACTAAAATGACAAATTCCATAATTCCTCTACCTCAAACCACTGTTTTTTGCTAAATAATCTACTGGTTTTATACTATATGGTAAAAAAAAAAGGTTTTATAATTGCTCCAGTAGAGTAGTGCTATTTCTGAAGATATAAACATTTATCCATCTTCATAATCTGTCACCTTTGGGGTGAGAACACATTCTTCAGCATGAGGTCATTAGTGAAACTGAATCCTGGTTTTGTTGCATCAAAGATACTTCACATCTTGTTATTTAAGGTTAGTGTGAGGTAAGATGAAAAGAACAGAAGATATTTTCTTACTTCAGGAAAGAAGAATTTGCAGTGATTATTCCTAGAAGTGGGGTGTGAAAATACTAATTTTCAGGAAAGTGTTTGAAACACAAAGATTAGTTCCCGTGAAGATGTGGCCAGAGTATCCGATATTAATATATGCTAGCTTTAAGGTTTACAGTTCTGCAAGAACAGTTTATTTAGAACAGATTGTATTTAGAAAGTGTATGAGGCAATGAGTTGCAGCAGTTGGATCTGCTTCCAAATGACATGAAATGTGGTGCTGGTCGTATCCATGGTGCTAACTTATTCTTCTTTCTACCAGGAGCAAAAGCAAGCCAAAAATATTTTTTTTCACGTTTCAGTTCCACGGGATAATCATCAAACTGTACTTAAGTACTGCAACTCCCTAGTTTTTAAAGCCAAGAATACACTATGAACAACAATAATTAAATACTTCTTTGTTTTTTTTTTGTTGATATATAGGCAATACCTTTGCTTCTGGAGATGAACTGACTCAGTTAAGTAACTTTAAACCACCACTGACTGGAGCAGGTCCAAGGACTGGCATCACAGGTCTTATTCGAGGCCTTCAGTTGCGGATTGAGAGTCAAGAGGTGTTAAAGGAGTTTATGGTAAACTGTGATTCCTTTTAAGATCTGAGTGTTTAGCAGAGCTAAGAAAATCACTTTAAGCAACATTCTGCATACTGCACTTGTGTATCTTTATGCACTCCACTTTCTCAGAGAATTATTGCAGCCAGAATGGAGCATCTGCTCTGCTATTTAGGTGATGCTACAGTGTTGGCATCTCTTTCTTTCCACACAGGTCAGGCTTACACTGTTCCCAGTCTAAGGATATTGCTCACATGGAATGGAGAATAAATAATACACAAAAGTGGAGTATTAATCACTTTTTCCTAGACCGACTTCTTATTACTCCCTCAGCTCTGTTAAATATCTGCCTAAGAACTATTCCAGAGGCTGCATTAAAGCAAGAAATCCATGCTGCTAGGGATTCATTAGTGTTGAAACTCTTAGTTGATGAAAGGAAAATGTTTCACACAATACTCCAGTGATCCATGGAACTCATTGCCACAAGATGCTATTAAGGTCAGGACATTTAAGAAATTAAAAAGAGAAAATAATGTACCTCCATAGACAATGAAAACACATACTTACATATGATAGCATATAAGCAATGAAAAAAGTGCAAAATTAGGAAAACATAGAATATCTCTTCTTTCAGGAGATAAATAGACAACTTAGTCATCAGCAAATTCCCAAATTACAGATTATTTCATAACTCTTCAACACAGTACAGGAATTTTCTTTAAAGGATGTACTAATCATCAGATTGCTACCATATTTCCATAGTAATTACAATCTTATCAGTTTCTTTCACTTGCCTTGGTATCTCTGACTTTCTGAGTATAAAATGCCACAGGCTCAATTTTATAGGATTTACTGACTTTCCCTGAAGGCTCAAGGGCATGTATTAATCTCTTTTCATTCCATTCCATTTTGCATGTAGACATAGCATACTGTTAGCTGAGTCACACATCTGTTCAGAAAACGTAAAGATCTAATAGGGAATAACTGGTTATCAAAGCCAATGGATATTTTACCTGAGTAAAAGCTATAGTAATTGATGAAGATGTTAAAGAACTGTCGTCTATTTCAGTCCATATGCACCATATAGTGGCATAATATGGTGGCTGAGCATAGAATCATAGAACCATCTGGTTGGAAAAGAACTCTGAGATCATCAGAGTCCAACCATACCTGTCCCCTTACTAAACCATGTCCCTGAGAAACTCATCCAACCACCATTTAAACACCTCCAGAGATGGAGACTCAACCACCTCCCTGGACAGCCATTCCAATGCCTGACCACTCTTTCAGTGAAGAAATTTTTCCTGATGTCTAATCTGAACCTCTCCTGGTGCAACTTAAGGCCATTTCCTCTCATTCTATCACCTGTCACTTGTGAGAAGAGACCAACACTCACCTTGCCACAACCTCCTTTCAGGCAGTTGAAGACATTGATGAGGTCTCCCCTCAGCATCCTCTTTTCTAAGCTAAACAACCTCAGTTCCCTCAGCTACTCCTCATAGGACTTGTTCTCCAGCACCTTCACCAGCGTTGTTGCCCTTCTCTGGATGCTCTCCAGCAGCTCAATGTCCTTCTTGTAGTGAGGGGTCCAAAACTGAACACAGTACTCGAGGTGTGGCCTCACCAGTGCCGAGTACAGGGGCACAATTACCTTCCTGGTCGTGCTGGCCACGCTGTTTCTGACTCAGGCCAAGATGCCATTGGCCTTCTTGGCCACCTGGGCGCACTGTTGGCTCATGTTCAGCTGGCTGTCAACCAACACCCCCAGGTCCTTCTCTGCCCCGCAGCTTTCCAGCCACTCTTCACCAAGCCTGTAACACTTGCAGTATCTGCAAGATCATTGATAAATATATTGAACAGGACTGGATTCAGCACTGAACCCTGGGAACACCACTCGTGACTGGTTTCCAACTGGATTTAACTCCATATACCACAACCCCTTTGGCCTGGCCATCCAGCCAGTTTTTATCCAGCAGGGGCTGTGCCTGTCCAGGCCAATAGCAGCCAGTTCCTCAAGCAGAATACTGTAAGAAATGGTGTCAAAGGCTTATATCCATCACTTTATCTGCCACTGAAAAGTATTCACTGACATTCACTACCTCTTAACAGCATGATAGCTGGTGTATCAGTCAGTACATTATCAATTATGAATGCTGACATTTGGCCAAGACATTATTCCAAACATTAATTTTACAGCAATATACAGCAGGGATCTGTAATGACAGGGACTGAGGATGTGGGTTAGAAATCTCAATTGAAAATCCCAGAAATTTTGTGTAGGCTGAAGAAAATACAAAACAATTCAAATTTGTTGCCTAGAAGTCTAGTGAGTGATTTCCTGGTTCTCTTCGGTAAGAAGTCTTGCGTCCCCTATAGCAGTAAAATTTGCTCACACCAACACTGTAAAGGTTGTCTACAAAGGATGTAAACAACATGGACTGACTATTTCTCTTTGATCTAGGCTTTAGAACATATGCAACCAACAGATGACTGCAGAACTGGCAAAGCACCAGAAAACCAGGATAAAAACAGATACCGAGATATTCTTCCATGTAAGTATGCACTCTAAAGAAAACATGCCTTCAGTAACAAAAACACCAGGAATCAAAAAAAAGCTCTAGCACTGAGATGTAGCAGTCAAATTCCATCATATGCTTAGCCACAGAGAGCTCTACTAATAATGAAATGTGTTGAGGTTTTTCCAAAAGAGGTAGAGTTCACGTGACAATGTCTACATATTACTGATACGATATACGTTTTCAGAAGTTTCCTTTTTTATAACAGCAATATCCAGTGACAATGTTCCTATGCCATACGTTAAAACCAGTGTTGGATACGCTAATTTGAATTAATACCATAGCAATTCTATAGCAATTAGAAGGCTTGTCAGAGTGTTATGCAAGTATCTTAAGAGAAATAAAGCTGCAATTTATCTGTGGGAATTCTTGTTAGCAAGGATTAATATTAGTGCTACTAGCCAAATGCATTCTAAAATCCAGAGGCAGACCTTGCTGCTAAAGGCTGAGGTTAGACCTCTCCTGAGTGTTAGAGATTGTAGAACTCCATTTCACATCTACAGCAACTTTCTCTTTCTGTACAGATGATAAGACACGAGTTTCTCTGGGAGAAAAGAATGGCTACATTAATGCAAGTTACATTAGAATGAAAGTTGGAGAAGAGGAACATTTCTATATTACAGCCCAAGGGCCTCTGCCATCCACTGTGGCTGATTTCTGGCAGATGGTCTGGGAGAGTAAATCAGATGTGATTGCCATGATGACAAAAGAAGTGGAGCTAGGGCAAGTCAAATGTCATCGATACTGGCCTGAACCTCCCCATGACTCTATAGATCTGGCTGTATTTCATCTCAGGCTAGAGAATTACCAGATTCTGGAATACTTCATAATTAGAACAATAGAAGTGGTCAACAAGCAGGTAAGTTGACTGTACCAATACTTTCATAGATGATGAAATTGATTAGATATTTTACATGAGTAAATATAGTATTATTGTTTGCTTCTTCCATAAAATTTGCTCAGTATTTCTTTACGAATATAAAAATCCGAATAAAAGGCATGAAATTAGAGTTAATGAGATGTTTATTTGTTAATTGCACAGGTAGTGGATCCAACATTACACACATTTGGACAAGAATGTCCAAAAATTAGTCCTTTAATAGTCACAGAGCTGGTGAGCTTAGTGTTTTGCAGAATTGCTTACTGTTCTCATCAAATCAAATCAGTAAGCGCTGCTGGAGTGGGCTTGTATTCTGTAGTGGTGGCTGCAAGGAAAGGGGGAAAGAAGGTGGTTTCCATCCTAGAATTTACAGCAAATTATACTTCTTTTATTCATGAAAAGACAAGAATACAAGACATGAAACTACAAATCTAGCAGCAATTTTTTAGACATCTAATAAATACAGGATTCATATGTAAGAACATGGAAACCAGGACAACTGTAAGTCCATCAGTCTTTCTTCAATATTAGTTAAAGCTTTGCAAAACCTTCTGCAGGACATATTAATTAATGGAATAATTAAAAGATTGTGCCAGACTAACATGGTGTCTCTATCCATCACAAAACCAATTTCAATCTATGAAGAAAATACAATTCACCTTATGTTACTGAGTGTGAAGCATAGTAAAGCATTTGATATGAGTCTTCCCCAAAGATTATTAATATGGTGGATGAGCCATTATATATGATTGTTTCAATGAACATGTTATGTTTGCTATGTTTGTCTTGAACCAGTATAAAATTACTACAGAAAGCCACAGATCTACTTCAGCAGAAATCCAGACATGCATGATGTCTGATGCTCTGATGATAAAATCCAGGTAGTTCTTTTTCATTCAGCTTAACACATTTTGGCAAGCTGACAACAATAAGTACTGTCCTAGAACCTTTCAATTAATAATACCTTTTATTTGGTCTGCATTATTTAAGATTTTTTTTGGTTGATTTGCTTTGTACACTAGGGTATCTAATCACAAATTATTTTTTTATATCTGATAGCCAGAAGAATATTTACGATCACTGTTATGGTTATCATGTTATTACTCTTCTATCAGTACAGCTTAGTTCAGATACAACAACTATTTTAGTAAATAGTACTGAATGTTTGAATTTAACATATGTTTCTGTTTTTCTTTTCTAACCAACAAATAACATAACTACATCCTTTTGGGGCAACATAGTAACTTGAATGTCTCATCAAAACTATATGAAGTAAATTTCCTAGGCCTATGTCTTCTGCGTGCATTTCTGAAATCCTATAAGAAACCTTAAGAAGGTGAAGTATGAAAAGCTGAAGAATCATAGGGTACACAAACAAATTACTGAGAATGAGGCTGAAGGAAAATGTAACACTGAAATTTCTTGAAATTGGTCTTAGGACAGACAATTTTTAACATTTCTGGTCTTTCTCTTCCAGACAGAAGAGAAGCGCGTTATAAGTCATTTGCAGTTTATCACTTGGCCAGACCACAATACTCCAAAACTGGCTGAGCAGCTTGTAAAATTTATTTGTTACATGAGACAAGCTCACAGTACAGGGCCTATCGTTGTTCACTGCAGCACTGGTATTGGAAGAAGTGGAGTTTTGCTCTGTGTTGAAGTTCTGCTCAGCTACATAGAAAAAAATCTATGCGTAAGTATCAAACAGACCCTTGTTAAGTATTAAAAACTGATATGGATGCCAACAATATCTGAGGGTATCTTAGACCAGAGTAATTCCTAGTAGAATTCATCTTAACAAAATGAGGTAAATGCAGCTTTTGTTGTTTTAAACAATTCTATTTGTAAAAAAACTGAGTCACGGCTTCACCATCTAAGCATGGTTAAATCTTTCTTTGTAACTTACATATCAACAAAATAAAACTATTCTCTTCCGATAGTTCAACATCAAGCAGATAGTGAGAGATCTGAGAGATCAGCGTTTTGGCATGATCCAAACTAAGGTAAGTAAGTAATCTGTCAATATTTACCAGATAATGATTTTTAAAAGCCTCAATTAGTGATACATACCCACATGCTTTGATAAATCTGTAGTTTAAAAGATAATTTTAGCCCTCTTATTTGAGGAAAACAGCCTTCCAAGCAAATGGTGTATAGATTTAAATATGAAGTGCCCATCCTTTACTAACTAATTGAAATAAAAGTAAAGCACTAATAATAGTATAGATACCAGCTCCCCCCTCCTGCCCCCACCTTAATCCTTTTTTAAGCAAAAAAGAAAAGCAGGGATCAACACCAAAACCAGTGAGATACCATAAACTCTATCCTGCAAAATTGAGGCCTTCAGTTGAATTCTTGTAATTGCTGAGTTGTGATCACCTCAGTAAATCCTTCTAGTGCTGACTTAAAGATACCCCTGAAAAGAGCTTTCACACACAAAACGACAAAATATGGCTAACTTAATTTAGAAAAACAGGCGGTGGGAAGAAAAGCAAGACAAAACTAGGATAAGTTCTTCCTAAGGGGAAATATTTTAGCACATGCTTTGATTTAATTTTTTTCAGCACATGTTATTACAATTAAGTAAACAGATAACCTTTACTGACCTAAATTAAACTTAAGTACATGCTTACAGTTACTGTATTGAATAGAAAAGTGTTCCTGAACTTTTACAAGTGATGGAACAAAAAGAACAAATATCTAAGTGTTTGTATCTATGTTACAAAGCTGCTGGTGTTACAAACCACTTCAGCTACTCCATCCTTCTTTGTCTAGAATTTAAGTTGAACATAACCACATTTCACATTGGTGTCTCTGCATACAGGATGAGTATTTATTCTGTTATGAAGCTGTGCTGGAAGTCCTTCAGAACATTCAAGCAATGGATTCTTATTGACTGCAATATGATTCTTCCCTGTTGCTGTTCCCTGTGGACTCTAGGGACCACTCAGCAACTGCTTTAAAGGGATGTCAAGCCAGTCCAGACAAGTGTTGTATTACATGCTTTTTTAGATTACTGTAATTTCTAAGGCATTTCAAGACCTTGCGTAATGTGTCCTGGGTAAGTCATTTAAACTTTGGCTCAGCCAGCCAGCACTGCAACACTGCTGTTAAATTGCCATGGACCATTTCTGTGTCCTGAGTAATAACATATTAATTGTTACAAAAATATTTTGGGATTGTGACAAGGAGATAGCAGCATTTGGAATTAGGTTTACTTTCCAGTGGGCAGCTATAAAGATGTAAGATTCTGCTGGTGTTAGTGGAGATTAGTTGACTCTTACAAATTGTTGTGTACTATTGGCTTCTGGACTGCAGATCAGTATTTTTTACAGAGGTGATGCTTTTGTGGGGAAGGACTTTACCTTTGGTTGCTTGAACAATGTAGCACAATTTCCAGTCATCACTTCAGTCCAGGAATTTGTACCACCATCACTAGACACCTTAAATCAAGAAACTGACAGGAAAATAGGATGTCTTTAAATTCTGGTTGGTTTTCTTCAAAGCAAGAAGAGCATTCTAATAATTGAATGGAATATTATTTTTTTTCCCAGCAATACGAATGGCTGTGCATAGCATCAGTGTCCTTTCATTCTGCATCCATGTAAAAAGAAATGCAATACTAAGCCAGATGGGAGTACTTTGTGTGCATTGTAGCACACATATACATTTCATCTTCCCCTCATCGTTTCTATTGAATAACTATCTATCTAGTAATTCTTATCTAGTATCTGAACCAGCCTATGGGAAGCCCCACTAGTTTCTGTGGGGGCTGAATCAGATCTTTAAATTAGAAGAAATAACTCTCTGTACAGCTCATTTCTCTTGTACAAAGCCTTTCTGTTAGTATGAGTTTGAGTGGATTTCAGCAGAAATCTGCTGTTCAAGTTTGTAAGATTGTACTTGTTTCTATAGTACCAGTTCTAAGTCCTTTAGCTAGAAGGTGGTATATATGGAAGTGAAGTTATCAGATGTACATTGGAAGAGTAACTTTTAAACATACAAAATTATAACATCGTATATTTAGTTAAATTGTATATATTTTTAAATCTTCTTTGATTTCAGGAAAGGAGACAATATTAAGAGACCTTTGGTATAAAAGTGCAGTAGAAACAAGAATAAAATAGCTGTTTATTTTCATATGAATTAGAGTTTTTTGATTCAGAAAGAGTGAGGGATTAAATGCAAATTAAAAGTATGACTTTTAGAGAAAGCCACTGTAATACAATTATAATTAAGGCCAAAGGCTTTTTTTTTTCTTTCTGACTTCATATAATCTGCTGGAAGTCAGGAAAAGGTAGAAATTAAATTGATTATGTGACCAGATGCTAATTTAAAATACTTTTATATACATCCAGAGTAACACTAAATTAGTGGAGTAATGCTTGACTTATATTGTTATAAACATAAAGAGATTTCAAGGTTTTGTCTTAAAATCATTGAATTTGAGCTTTCCCAGAAGCATTACTCTCCATACATTCTGCATTTACTATCTTTATGTTTCATGTAAAGGACTATTTGCACAGTTTTGTCGAGCGTCATCAGCCAAACTTTTATTCTTAACTTTTTTTACCTTCATTTAGTATTTGGCCTTTTACTTTGATTTTAACTACAGCTATGCAATGAATGACTACACTGCACACAAATGCACAATTCACTGTATCACAACTTTAAAAATCTTCTCAGTGAAAAAATTCCTGTACTGTATGCAAACGTACTTTTTCTGTGGTTTAGAACAAGAATTCTGGAGTGAGAAGACAATCTTCATGGCATTATTTGTTCCTCCTCATTAGTGCAACATCTTTGCAGCAGTTCAACAGAAGTGTTTGCTGTTTGACAGAAGTTTTTCCTGGTTTCCAAGGATAGTAAAAAAATGTCTGAAAACACCAAATTGTGTTTCAGTTCTATTTCTTTTTATGAAAATGAAGCTATAATACTTAACCAGTAAAAGTGCTAGGGAAAATAATCTTTTATTAATTAGGACTTCATCTAAAGGCAGATTTTGTGATGACACTACCTTTTGTACATTCCCCCAAAGCAGGTATTACTGACCTCTGAGACATTCTGCCATATCCCCTGTTCCCTTTAGGAATATAGTAATTAAACACTTTTAAATGGACACTGTGGTTATGATCCCCATAACAACATCCTCACTCATTCTGAACTTTGTTTTGGATGAGACATACAATTTTACACACATCCCGTCTGCTAAGGCTGCTAGCAGAGTAAAATAAAACAGAACTGTCCTTCCAGGTATTTGGTAATCTATTAAATAATAAAGAACCTTTAATACACAGAAAATTTCAGAGCCAGATAGATGAAATTTACCACATGCCGAGTGGCAGGCCCTCCATCTGTGACAGTTCCAGAGCAAGCCTCTCAGTCCACAACCTGAAAACATTTTAAGAAAACTGCATGCTTGCAAGGATTCTGCAGGTGCTTGAAGCTAAAGGCTGGTCACCTCAGCACTAGTGCTGCTCATGAGGTCCACTGCTGACAGTTAGCGCAGAGAGCAGATAAATTCTGAGGAGATGAGGACTGAAAAGATAGACACAGCTTCTTCCTAGAATAGACACCATGTCTGGAGAAATAGACAGTGTCATCACCAGAAAATGCTTAGCAGGTATGGCTGCTCTATGTGCTGTCTTGGAGATGCTAAGGAACCACCTCTTCTCAGCTTCCCCTTTAAAGGCAGGATTCAGGGATTTAACTTCCAGCCCGGCTGCAGAATTCCTGGATCAGCCAAACCACTTAAATAGGATTCTCTGCGCCTCACAGGTTTCTTATTTTACACTGCACTCCTGGAGTACACTTGTACCTTTTGTAGGTGGGGCCATTGAATAGAAAACATACATAAACTGAGAACAGTTAGAAGAATGTTGAGAAGCATTTAAATATAGAGGAATCTGGCTACATCCAGCAGCCATTTCCCCCCATACATAACACAAATGAGTCCCAGTTCTGTAGGTTTTATTCTTGCAAAATTCTCATGTAGATTGGCTCATGCATTAACCTGGAACAAGACATAACCAACTCCTTAAAGAGCTCACACTGCTTGACAAGTCAGGCTAAACTGGAGAGGAAGGAAGATTTCTGGTCCCGTTTCGGTCATGCAGAAATGAGGCAAGAGTTGGTGATTTGTCCAAGGTCTACAGAGTTTTTGGAAAACTTGGAAAGTAACACCAGATGATATAAGATCTGATTCTGTGCTTTCCCATAAAAGTATCTTTCCTCAGTCAGAAAATAGGATCATTCTGCTGTGGCCCATTTCTTATGTGAAATTATTTAGCATATAAAGTGGTCTGACTGGAACTGGAACACGTACTAACATGCAAGATATGTATTATGCTACGGGACATCGGTCTGTGCCTATGGTCGCACTGCTTGCTTCAGAAGTGGCACTGAGATCACTGTGTTTCTAAATTGTGTTACTCTACTGCCTCATCACCAATCAGGACAAGCTGCAGCACTAATGCAAACAAAAAGTACACATTTATTGGAGGCAGTGCCTGCCATAACAAGCACTCAAAACACACCCACATCTGCTAGTCCTCAGATTCATACTACAGCACAAAACCTTGTCAGTGATACTCTATGCTTAGACAGAATCATAGAATCAGAATCATAGAAACATCTGGTTGGAAAAGACCTTTGAGATCATTGAGTCCCATTGTACCTGTCCACAACCAACCATGTGCCTAAGAAACTCATCAAGCCATCTTTTAAACACCTCTGGGGATGTTGACTCATCCACTTCCCTGAGCAGCTTATTCCAGTGCCTAGATATTCCTAGGCAGCTGCTCTGTCCACAGAACAGCACATCTCCTCATCTTATTTTGGGGAAGAGACTGTTTTACTGGCATTGAGACTGCTGCTAAGTTCTTTTTATCTAGCATGTTATATAAATTTAAAAGTGAGCATAGCAAGAACAACCATCGCATTGCTATTAAGTTACAAAATCACATGTGAAGAGTGGGAAATGTCCATATTCTTTCCCTCAAGATCTTCATTGAGTTCCATGAACTCAGGACTGCTGATGACTCCATGTATTCTAATTTCGCATCTATAGTGGCAAGATACCTTAAAATATCCACGCATACCCTAACGGCTGCTATTAGGTACAAGTATATTTTCAGGTTTGAATAATTGAGTTCCTAAAGTATCAACTTGTATTTTGACAACTTGAACTAATATAATCAGGCTTCCTTTTAATTTTCTTAGAAAGTCTAAAAGATGAGACAGTAAGTTTTCTCTAATTTTCTTTTCATTTGAAGTTTATGATTTTACTGAACAGAATCTTCTGTGATGGAACAAATCCAGTAAATGCAAATACCACTAGTATTGCAGAAAAACAACAA
This sequence comes from Tapera naevia, assembly GCA_033556795.1. Taxonomy (NCBI): domain Eukaryota; kingdom Metazoa; phylum Chordata; class Aves; order Cuculiformes; family Neomorphidae; genus Tapera; species Tapera naevia. The sequence continues at coordinate 11,630,758 of JAUMJJ010000194.1, read as the reverse complement.
ATACTGCCATCTACGGGCAGATCAGCACTGCGGCAGCATTCATTGCAATTAGCCACTCGTGCCGTTGGCACGGCAAGTCTCCATGAACTTTCACTGAGTTTCACTCAAAAGCGTTAATAAGATGCGCTTGGCAGGATGCAGCGCCCTTGCTCCAGCCTGGCCAGGCAGGTGCTGCATGCTACTGACAACTACGCAGCATTGTGCTGCTGGTCCCAGGGTTCCTACAATAATGATAATGAAGTACTCAACCAGTCTCAGGAACGGGTATCTAGAAATTTGACAAGATCTGTGCAAACCTGATAAAAGCCTAATTTATGAATAAATTTGGTCTTGACCTTAACCAGGGGTGCTTTTGGAATGAAGTGCTTTCTTTTTTAATTTACTGAAAAATATAAGTAACAGGAAATTCTCCTGCAGTTTTATAAAAACTAGTTTTATGAAACACTGTGAACGGCCAAATCCAATTGGATTGGGGTGTGTCTACTCTATGATAATCCCAGTAAACTGGTTTCTTTTGTTCCTTATGCAACATACTATTTGGCAGAGCATGTTGCAAATTAGGACTGGAGATGGTATGACATAATCAGCGTATCAGTGTAATGATCCTGACCATTGCACACCGAGGAATACAATCCAGAGAACAGTTAATCTGGTTAGGTCAGCCTAAGCATGTGCTGTGCTGCATACAGAGATTAGCTTTAGTGTGTGTGATGGAAAGGCACAGCACTTAAAAAGACATATGTAACAATAAAGTGTGATATGGAGATAATCTTGCATTGATGTAACTCTAGATATAGAAATGAGCTTGTGAAATCAGAAGAGTGTTCTGTAGTGCCAGTATACAGGTATGATTCCTCTTGTCTTTGTCAATTACTTAATGAGCACCAGGAATAACAGGACCTTATACTTCTTGTTTTTCCTTACCCAATAGCATGGAACAATCAACACTGAACCACAGAACCACAAAATCACAGAATAGTTGAGTTTGTAAGAAACATCTGGGGAGAACCAAGTCTAAGCCCCGCAACTCAGAGCATTGTCATCTAGAGCTCAGGATTGTGTTCAGCTGGATTTTGAATATATCCAAGGATGGAGACTGCATGACCTGTCTAGGCAATCTGTTCTGATATTTGACTATCTATCTGTAGAGAAAACCAGGGTTTTTTCTAATGTTTAAGTGTAATTTCCTGTATTTCAGTTTGTACTCACTGCATCTTGTTCTGTCACTGACCACCACTAAAAGAAGTCTGTTTCCACCTTCTTTGCTTTTTTATTCCCATCCATTTAGGAATTTGTATATATTGATAAGATCTCCTCAAGCATTCTCTTCTCCACACTAAACAATCATAATTCTCTCAGCTTCTCTGTACATGACAGACATTCCAAATGCTTAATCATCTCAGTGGCCTTAATAGGCACATACTTGTTCAGCAAGAGGATGAGATTCTGTCCAACAGCTGTATGTCTACTGAAATTAGGAGACACGGTTTTGTGCTGCCTACTAGAATGTGAGAGGTGACATTTTAATACCGTTTACATGCTGATCAAGGCCTGAGAAGCCTAAGCCTATATGGGAGTTTAAGAGAAGATGCAGAGTCTGGAGTACCTATTGGATGTTCATCTGCAAGATCTGTCAGTGACCAGCTCTACTTTGTAACTAGTCTTAAGTCTTTGGTGTCTTTGTTTAACTGAGTTCTGTTCATAGCTCTTTCTATGCGAAGTAGGTGGCTCTTCAGAACTTATTACCCCTTCTGCACAGCAACAGATATACATGCATGCCTGAGGGACAGTGAACTTTTTGAGATCCTGCTCTGAATTTTACAGCTATTTAGCTTGCTCATTAAACTATTTAAAAAAAAAAAAAAAAGAAACAAACAAAAAAAAAAAAAAAAAAAAAAAACCCCAAAACCCAGTTAAAATGCCAGACAGCAGTACATCCCCAGCCAGGCGACTGACACAATGGGGACTATAGAGTAGCTGTCCAGCACCCCAGCTCATTACACAACCTAACAATTAATTGAAGTTGCTCATACTCCCTCCCTTCCCTGCATTTGCTCTCTTGAGAGATGACAATTCCTTTTCCTCCTTCCTGTTCAGCTCTCTTGGAAAGAAGCCCTGGTGATTTTAGGCTTTCCTTTCCCATCACATTGATGTAAAAGAGCTCCTATTTCCCTGACCACTTCCTTCATGGCTGAAGTAGATTTGTCCTGGGCAAAGCACCAGCTGCAGTACCTCTTGGCCCATTCAGTACACCTACCAATAGCTCCCAAGGCAGAAACAACATACTGTAAGCTTGCTTAATGCCAGCGTCCTTGGATGAGTGACAATAACACTATGGTAAGTAATGAACATCAGGGAAATGTAGCTATGGCAACGCTAGTGTTCACAAAGCAAATCCCCAGCATGAGTGCAAGGAAACTGCTGTTACTGTATACGCAACAGTGCTGATAAATCAGAAGTGTGTGCTACAGCAGGAGCAGAGCGTGTGCCTGGACACTGCAGTCCTGCCAAAAGCACACCTATAGCAGACAGAAACTTAGCTCACACGCTTTTGGAAACGCTTAGTGAAACAACAGACTCAAAACTGTTGAGTCTTTGCAAGAAAATCCCAAACATCACTTAGATGGTTCCAGATTTTACTGCAAGTTTAGCAATGTCATCAAAGGAACTATTTACTGATAACAATTTTTTGGTGATCAGAAGGCTGCCATTGTTCCAGAGGCAGGAACTGCACTTTAGTCTCCGACTAAACTATCCTGCCTCCACTGAGCAGGTATTTTATCCATGGAAATTATGCAAAACTTATGTATTCAACAGGAACACATTGAGTGCTTTAAGACTCTTTTTGGACTCCTAAGCTGAAATCATTGAATGACTCTTCAGGAATTTTTACTTTCAGTAGATAAAAGAATTAAAATTTTATTAACTTGGAATGGCACTACATATATTCCTCCCAAACTCCTGGGTTCCTCTCTTCATTGTATCTATAATTTTAAGACAAGTTCCTTACCCGTATCACCCCTCATTTTCCTTGTCTACTGTTCTACCATTTTAGAGGAGATGCATGAGTCATGGGTAATGCTGGCTAAGTGTCAAGGAAGTACAATACAAAGCATAAATATTCATCATGCTCACACTTTTCAGTTATCACACATTCCCCTCCAATACTGTGTATGAGTTAGGGTACATTTAGCAAGTATCTGTCTCTATTATTAGGAAATTTATACTGCTTCATTAAGGGAAATATTTCACATGACTGTGAGCTATTTCTGTTGCATGTGCCTGTCCCCTGGAAAAAAGTAGGATTCTGCTAATGTATTATTTGAACTGCGAGTAAGAATGGTGAAGTGATTTCACAGTTGGAAAATCTATTAGTATCACCCAACGTGAGCCACTTAGCACAGACTGATCATTCCTTTTATGTGACAACAATTTTGGATTAAAAGATCTAAAACTCTTCCCATAATCGGCATCTGGCCAAAACTTGGGATGCCAGCAGCAGTGAGATAACTACACCACTTAGCTCAATGCAAATGCTCAACTCTTTCTGAGCAACATTGCTCTAGGCAAGAGCAGCTCCTTCCAGAGCACTCCATGCCATCTCCTGCTGAGATTTCAATCTCATGGAGACTTCTCCTCCTACTCTCCTTCTCATAAACATTCACTTAGATCGCTAGCTAAGAGAGTGGGTTATGTTCTTCTGCTAGACGTTGTCAGTGGCTCAAAAGGCCAGTTACAGTCATCCAAAAATTCCTCCTGGGGATTACTAGTTTGAGCTCTGTCAAAGTATCTGGTGAAACTCAATTATCTCCTCAGAGTTCTGAAAAGGACACAGAATAAGCTGGGAGCATCACCACCAAGGAAATAAGTTAAAAATATCCATTAAATTAAACTTTTCTTCTTTCTCCTTTGTCAGTAGTTCTCTCCTCTTAGTTGTTTAGTTAATAGGGCAACAAGTTTGCATGGCCCGCTTCTGACTGTGCCACTTGACTCACAGTTTTTTTGTAAAGTCCTAGAGGAATTCAAAGTGCAAATAGTCTAGGTCCAGGTGGTCAGGACTGTACTGGCCAATGGCTTGTCACCGGCTGAAGTGATTATGACCTTAGACGGGGAAGAGAATTTTTTATCAAAGCTACCGCTCTCTTGCTCTCTGTAGATTCAGTCCAAGTTGCTTCAAAATCATTACACAGATCAGCTTCCTGAGAACTCTTCAAAAAGCAATCCTTATACAGGACTTGGAAGAGACAATAAAGTTTCTTACCACAGTCTATGTTACCACTTGGCTTTCCTAGGTTCTGTACCACATGGCTGCCAATAGATGAGGCTGGTCCTTAATCAAAGCACATTTGGTCCCATTCACTTGTCTGCTCCTTACCAATGTAAGGTTGGTAAAGTTTAATCACACCCTCATCCCTTCTTTCCCACCTTTTACACCAAAATGATCTGTGACTAGTGTTTGTGAGATGTGTTCTTTCTCTTCTTCTTCCCGTCCACCAAAGGGAGGACACCCTGTCCTCTCCACAGCTTCCAGCCGAAGTATTTACACATGTTCAACTCTCTTTGTGGTTTCCCTTCAAAACTCCAGTATTTCTCTTCCTGTCAGGCTGTTCTTTAAACACTGACCAATCTGTTTTTAATTTTCAGTTATCATTTCAACAGCTGGGGGTACCGAGCCTGTATATTGGAATTGCCTTGACTTCAGGAAGAGGTAGAATACATCTATTCCCAATCCATCTCATATCACAAACACACTTGATCTCTACTTGTCTGGAAGAAAACTGGATTGGGAAGGGTATCTGTATTAATGTGGATGCATTCACCAGCCTGCAATGCCAGGGGAACAGCCTGATGATGCATGCAGACTGCCAACAAATTGAGAAATGGGGCAGGCAGGGAGAATTTCCAACTTTTCGAAATCCTTGGAATAATTTCCTCTTTTCTTTGTTCTCACTCTCTACTAAATCAGAGAATAATCTACTCTAAAATAAGATATCCATTAACTCCTCAACCTAAGACATAGTAATGTGTGCGTTTTTGTGTGAGTGCACATGTATGCTTGTATAGAACACTGCTCTCTACAGAAGAGAATCAAAAACCTTCAACTAATTGTCCCTTTACAGCTACTAGAGATTTTATTAGTGGAGATTTTGCCTTCATTCTTGTCTGTGCTTTGTGCAGGAAATTCTTTCTGCCTCAAAAGATGCCATGTGTGTTGTGTGGTGGTGAATATGGCTTTCTCTCTAGGCGTGGACTTAGCAGGTTGTCGATGAGTCATAATAGCACCATGAATACTTCAGTATCAGCAGAACTGTTTCTTGCTCCAGTGTTGGTCAGGGTAGCTAAAGTAACAGCCTTACCCAACAGTAAACTCCAAAGAGTCTATACAGTCCACTACACTAAAGGCCTGAGGCCTGTCCCGGTTGCTTGAGGTTTATGCCCTGTGCTCACTACGCCCGTGTAAAGATCCAGCAATTAGACAAGCTTTCAGCAAGGCTCCATCTGTGTATAATTTTGTGTTTGCATGAACATGAGGCTAGGGCTAGCAGAGGACAGGCAGGAGGGATGGTGACAACGGCCTGTCAGAGGGGAATATCACCCTGTGAGGATATGCACTGGACCCACTGGAGTGAATTAGGTCACCTAGTGCTGTCATAAGCAATAGGGCCAGAGCTCATACAATGGCAAGCAGCCTCCCACATGAAGGTCTCTGAATGACTACCTTTGCTAATAAGCTTACCAGCAGTGATACTACATGTCATGACATCCTTACATGTCATGACATCCCTGCAGAGATGAGTTGGCATGGAAAGGGAGGCAGAAGTCTAAGGAGCTGGAGGCAGGCAACCTGAATCCTTAGAGTGAAATCTTTCTCCCAAGTGCTAAGATGATATCTGCTTTGGACTTGATAGATTTTGCCCTGAAAATCCACTCCGCTTTATCCTCTAACCTAACTCTTTCTTACTGAAGGATGAAAAAATAAATAGCCTCCAGCAACAGGCTGTGATTGTATAAAATTTACCAGTGACTTTAAAGTCCCAATTCAGCATTCTTCAAGGTGCGCTGAATTTCAGGAAGTGCTGTGTAGTCACATACTGGTTTCTCAGCAGTAGCTGGGTTTGTGGTATAGCCTTCACAAATACTTCTGAAAATTTTGACCATAATTTCACTGATTTTCTCCTTCTATATCCCTTCTTCAGCATTACAAATCTTAAAAAGGGATGAAGGACAAAAGGAGAATGATTGTTAACATTTGAGACTCATCCCTCTTTACCAAAGGTCTGACCAACCCTAGGCAAATTCAGGGAATCCTCTGCCTTTCACGGGACATACTGTTCCAATATCAAAAGACACTAGAAGATGTTTTTGTTGTTTATTACTTTGCTCAATTATGTGAAGCTGGACAAATGTTACACACAGCAGATCCAAAAAGTGCACTTGCAAAAATGAGAGCAAAGGCAATTGTGCTTCTATTTATAGGATTGAAAAGAACTAGGGAAAATAAAATGGGAAAACTCATTCACATGCATCTGCATGTAGATCCAATATGATAATTCATTTGAACTTCAAGTAATCCAATTCTACTTCCCTTTCCAGAATTAGCCTGAATATGAGACTAACTTCACTTCTCTTCCCTTCACTGAATGTTTGGGCTCATCAGAGCAGATTCTGGGCACACATATTTACCTGCTCACAAGTGGGTTACTGAACATACCCACAGTGGTACTTTTCAGGCTAAGATATATATGCATTTGTGCAAAGTGTAAAGATGATGGAGATCGGTTTTATCACAGGGGTCTAGCAGTGCATGATGAGCAAATGTGACCTGCATCATTTACTTTTTACATTGAACAAGCTGATAAAAAGTTGTAATTTACATACCTGAAAAAAATCCAATGTCAAAGTTGTCATGTTTCAGCTCTGTTAAAGTCCCAACAGCATTTCAAGTTCTTTGATCACTAAACCATACAGTGTTCAGTATGCATCGTTATAGCATAAAGATCTTGTACACTTATGATTCTGAGCATAAAATCAACAGATATTTTTATGGCTTGTTTCGAGGAATATTTTTAATTTTTTTTTTTTATAAATAACTTGAGAGTGAGAAAAAAATTCCCGGTGCAGAAGGGAGTTGGCAGCAGATGGAAGCAAAAGGCTTGTGATCCTTCCAGTTCCCACCAGATGTCAGCAAGCTCTCAAGGATCTCTGCAGTCAGGCTAGCACAAGCCTCCTGCTTGAGTGCCAGTCAAGAAAGGTGTCTATTCCTTTAAAAGAGAACAGGGTAAAACAGCAAAGGTAAGACGCTGAGGTCAGAGCCTTCCTTGTGTCTGTGGATGAAACACTGCCGAATCGCTACTGAGCCAAAGCTGGTCTGATTTCATTGCTGTTGGACAGTTTAATCTGAAAGGAGTCAGCCTCCCATCACTTACTACCATCACAGCTCTGCTGTCCTCTACCTGAAACACCCAGCACAACAGGCAGGAGGTACAATAACATGCGTAAGAAGGAAGTCTGTGTTGCTGCTTTAAAGGCAACAGACTGAGATGAAGTGGCTTGCCTGAAACTGCACAGGGAGTCATGAGCTAAGCTGGACATCGAAGCCAACTTTCCGTACCCATCTTGAAAAACACTTGCCAGTAAGCATCCTGCTTTTCAAGGCAGTGGTTTTCTTCTGAGTTTTACTGAGTGCTGAGCATTGTGGTGCCTTGCACACCATAAATGCCTGAGGTCTCACTACTCAAATATGTGTAAACCCTAAAAATAAGTCAACTTGCCAAGAGGCTCTCGTCAAGGCATCCCAGTTGGCAGAATTGCACTCTTAAGGCTCTATCATCAGAGGAAACGTTTAGTCTCAAAGAGATTAGATGCGCAGACTAAGTAAAATGAATAGAAGTTGACAAATATCCAAGATGTATGAAGAGGCTGAACTGGAAATGAATGGATTTTTAATGAGAGAAGGGGAGGAAATTCACCATGAATCACAGACATCTATTGTCTCGAAAGGACATTGTTCCCCATGGCCCCAGAAAAACATGAACACATTTCATGAGGTATTGTTGGGGCTGACTTGACTATGCCAGCTTGGGCTTGTATACCACCTTTCATGGAGGGCTTTAAATCATTTCACTTCTGAGGCTGGTAGAATTATTCTATGCTTTTTACAGACACTGAAGTACACACTGAGACAAAATGACTTGGCCTCACATTGAGCAGCAACCAGAGCTGGGAAAGTGAATCCTGATCATATAAATGAACCTCTGGCCTAGTGCCTTATTTCTGTAACCCTGCTCCTAGGAAATCATGGCAGTTGGTTTCTATTGTACTAGCTCTTGCAAATAACATTGTAATGAAGATATCCTTGTCCATAAGAGCAGCAAAGCCTGTTTGTCCTGTGTATCTGGGAACAGAGTGCACATTGCTCCCTACAGTGTACACAGCAGCCAAAGGCACGAAGAAGAATGAACAGTTAGCCCTTACTCTTTAGTGCTCTGGCAAGCTGACAACAGTTACAGGGTGATTCAGCTTGGGAGTAAGTCTTAGGCATTATTTCTGTGACTCTGTAGGTAACCTTAGCCTTGTTTCCTGCCCATTGCAGATATCAGTGTTACAGTCTCCTCGTGTCAAGCAAAAGAGCTTTTAATCTAGAACTGGAATATCCTATTGTAAAAGTATGGGTTGTCTCTAAAAATTCTGTGTATTTCTCTAAAATGGTTCATGACTGCAGGCAGAACAGACACAAACCATTCACTGCTCCATGATTACATGGTCCCAGTTCTGCTTCCCACAGGGTGAACTATGATCCCAGCCTGGGCTTTCTCTCCTCTGTTTTTCCCTCCATCAACCAAAATGATCTATAGTTATAACAAACTCCTCCCAGGAACTTCTCTTTTTCCTCAGCTCAGCCTATGACTAGATACTGTATTATACAATTTCCATGGCTTCAGTTTCTGACAGAATAACAGTTACTTTTCTGCCATAAACACCTTTCTTTAATAGGTACAGAGAAATATCCAAAATTTAAAAGGCAAGTTGGACATTGTAACCCCTCCCCTTCTGGTACATTATCAAATTACCCTTCTTTTCTCCCTCCCATCAGCATTCATCACCGTGCATGTCCATGACAAACCCTACTTATATACACATGAACAGGAAGTGACTACAGGATTGCACAAACCTCTGCTACTCACAGAACACTGCTTCTCTCCTCTGTTTGAGACAGAAGTGATCACAACTGACATAGTGCATTTGCTTACACACCAGCCAGCCTCGTTCAGTTTGTGGTGTAGATCAAGCTATTTAATGTCCACTGCTTCTGGCGCTCAACGTATCTAGATTTAGTAATTCTAGTAGCTGGCAGGTCTTTTGCAGCTACCTGAATAGCAATCACATCCATGATGACAACGTTGCTGTAAACTTGAAAGGGCATTTAAAATTTTGCCTGTTAATTGCTTTGTTAGCACCGGGAAGGCTTCCACCTTTGGAGCTACTGAAAGGAATTCAAGCTATAAAGCAAGATAGCAAGCCTCTGATCGGCTGAACATTAACTGTGTTTTGATTCTGACTTTTCTTCATCATTTGCCGTCTCAAGATTGTTCTATTACTCGTCTGTTAATTATAACTCATTTTTTTCCCAATTTGAAAAAAAAAAAAAGGAAAAAAAACAGATGAAGGGAAAAAATTAACAATGAATTTCAAAATGCCAAAACCAAAAATTTTGGTTTCCCAAAATCTAGACAAAACTGAAGAGGCCCTCAGGAAGATTTCTTGTTTCAAAGCAATTCAATACGCAATTTGAGCCTGGTTTTACTTTAATTCTTCTATTAAAAAGATTTTGTAGAGGGTAACTAATCTTGAATGGTCCCACTACAATAAAGTATTAATGGAGAAAAATCAATTTTGTAGTATCACTGCCACATCCTTCTCCCAGAAGTAGATGCACCTACTACAGTTCAGGTTTAGTAACGTTGGTCCTGCTGTAGAGAGGCAGCCTTGCCTTTTGCTAGGCCCTACTGCAAAGTGAAACAGTACATGTCACCCTGAGAAAGCACATAAAGATACCTGGCTCCTTGCTTGCCTATATACACTTCCTTGACTAAGAAACAAGTCTTAAAGAAGTTGAGCAAAGAAATCTCCCTGCAATGAAGGTCAATAGTTTCTCCCAGTCACGTAGCACCTATAGGCATAGTTGCATTCCAGTCTGTGTTTAAAAAATTGCTAATGGAAAATACTTTTACACCCAGTGACTAATTACTTTTTCCCTCAGAAGGAATATCTTGTTTTGTTATGAATGGCCTGCCTTGAAAGTATTAGTTTCAAAGAACAACAAAAACACCTAAAAGTGACAAGGGAAATCCTGTAGTACCTACAGTACTGCTCTCATTACACTTTTGCCTGTTAGACTCTGCTTTTAAGTAACTGATAATCAGGGTTTAAAACCCACTTTATTATCCTGTTGATTCATATCTGGAAATCTAGAATATGAAAAATATATTAATAACAATTCGCTGAGCTTCCTGTAACTCCCTATATTTCCCACAACATTCAGCCTTGCTGGCATTAAATGCCTGAAAATGAGAAGCTTTTCTTAAAAAATGTAAGATTTGCTTAAAATATTTCTTTTTCAGTGAGAATTTGAGTAGATATTGTCATTCTTTTAGATAACATACTCAGATTTTCTTCCTCAGCCATAAGTATTATTTACTTCTTAAGCACATCACTCCACAAGCCAGGTTTTCAAAGAAAACCGTGAGTGCTTTAAGACTTTCCTTTAAAGCACAAGACCTAATGATACTAAAATTTGCTACGTGGTTCCAAACAGGACTGCACAGAGGTCATGGATTGTAGGAACGTTTTTTGCTGGCACCCACAAGTTCAAAGGATCTGCTCTCCTCCCTGCCCTACTCCCACTAAAAAGGCAAAAGATATAGACATAAATACGAGCTGTGATTATATTCTTGAAGCATAACAGTTTAGCAGGTAGGAAAGGGGACATGATGTTCTTCAGAAGGCTCCTTAAATTGTATTATGAGAGACATTGTGGGTCATATATACACAAATTTTGACATAGTAGTTGTGACCATCTTAATACAATACAGCCTGGAGACTGAAATCTCCTCAATCAAAATCACTCAGATCCACAGTTTAAGGGTGAAATATGATGCCCATTTTAGGAAAACTGTACTACTTTGCTCCTTCTCAATCCCTCCCTGGACTATGAGATTCTTAAAAGCCAGAATCTTATGGACCATATCTCTGTCCAGATCTTGGCTTAGCTGCTTCTTCCAGCACTCCCTCCCCTCTCCTCCCTCACCTTACTGAGCTCAGACACTCCCTCAGTTGCCTATCTTATCTGAAAGAGCATCAGTCCAGTTGGAACATCTGGCAAGCTAAAAGTAGCAGCAGAGTGTTGGGAATGAGAAAGGCAATGCTGAGAAATTAAGTCATTTGGTTCCCGAGCACAGCTGGCTGCCTTCATGTCCCTGGGAGAACTCAGGCTTGAAAGAGGGGTATAAATAGCTTGTTTCAAACTGTCCTTATTAACTAGACATTTCATTTAAATTGTATTTAGCACCTGCCTCCAATTACCTGACTTCAAGGCCCATGCATGACAGAAGCTGGAACTCTGATTATATCCATGCTTTGTACTACTGAGCCATTAAGCCAAATCAAGGCTCACTGCTCCTTTGAAGGAGATCATTTGTCTTCATTAAAAGTGGCTGCTGTTGATTGCCCTGACAGGAGCTTCTCCCTGCAAGATAATAAGGTCCGTTATTGTTGAGAGGTAAAATAATGTATTGAAGTCCCCTGGAGAGTGATTTGTATTTATTAATGTTCTCACAAATTACTGTACCCTGATTAGCATGTGATTGTGACAGGCAGCAGGGTGTGCTGCTCGTCATGGCCATTCACACTGGCCACTGTCCCTCCTCAGATCACTAAATAGTAGCAGAATGTAAGGAAGCTGCCTCCTGCCCTTCAACGATTCCTTGAGTCTGTCAAGGCCTGGTGGACAAAGAGTTAGCCAGGATGTGAACCTAACTAATCACATCTCTGCTCAGGTCCTAATCTGGTGTCCAGATACAGAAGACTACACAAGACACCACCGTTCCTAACAGTGTAATAGTCCATATTCTCACCACTCTGAACCAATATCCTACACTTCTCATCTACAGATTTTAGTGTTTTACAAAGGAGGTCCAGCTTCAGTGATGGGGAAAGAGAGAAGGAGAAAATGCATACACTGACTCTCTAACAATCACCCAGAAAGTGAGGAAAAAGCAGGTGCAGAATTTGGGTCATTTCAATCTTTACCCTCACCATTTCACACATGGAAAACCATACAAATCCCAGTACACTTTCACACAATCAAAATCATACTAGAATTAGCGTAACATATTCTTCCCGATGATATCATAGGTACACCATATCCGTGATTCATGGATGTCAGGAAGTATACAGGAGATTTAGAAGCAGAAAAATAACTGAAATACCCACGGCAGTGGGACTATTTGCTAGCCCATCTCTGGTTTCCATCTCTGGGTTTCTTTTGACCACCGTTCTGAAATTCAGAGGTTCTAGTTTAGGACAACAGTAAGTTCTAGCTAAAATAAGCTCACTCCATACCCTGCCCTACAGGTAATTTTCAGCATGCTACTCTGCGAGTTCACTTCCTGAGGAAAATCAGCTGCAGATGAACACTTCTTAGTGCCTAGATCAGAAAACAGGAACGTGTCTGAATAGCTGCTATCATCCGTACTATCAAACTTCTGGTACTTCAGCTGAGTTCAAACAGGGACATTTGATTCAGACCACTGTAAATGAAGGAGGCATAAGTGCAGGGAGAAGCTGAAAAAGAAGGCAGAACTTTAGAGCAAACTCAAAAGGGATTTTTCCTTGATGCTTTTGGGTGTAGCCAGTTCCAGTTGTTTCTTGTTGTTCCAGAGGAATCTGTGATCGTGTTACCAGTTCTCTCTAAATCTATAACCAAACTGAGCTATTGATACAGTGACAGAAGCTTGCAAAACCTCTAAATAGATATATGTTTTGAGTGCTCTAAAGCAGAGATGGGCATTTTCCAAGCAGAGAACCTTCATATTCAGTTATGGAGGCAAGATCTGCTGGGTAACTGCAACTGTGCCCACTGAGCAAGCAGAAGCTGGTGTCCTTCACATGAGCACAATCAGTAACATTGCAGAGCACGGAAGTATTCTGGTCATGCCGTAGGTGTCCTCAGTCTCACAGCAGGACTTACTCTGCTATGGTACATGACTTTCAAGGGGACAAACCACATCCCCTTCTGCAAGGTATTCTTTCAGTCTGTAACAGAAGAAAGTACTTTGCTGCCAAAACAATCCATTTAGTGTGTGTCAGCACTATCTCTACAGTTGAAAATGCCCAGGAAACAGAAAAGTTGCAGTAGCCTCCAGGCTGGATTAACTACGCGTGTAGGCAGAAGCTGCATCTTGTTCTAAACTTTGGATCTCTCTGATTCTGGCAAGTCTTCTCAATACTTTAAATACACAATTAAACAGTCATTTGTTTAGAATTGATTTGTTAGTGACATTAGCCAGATGAAGAAGCAGAGCATGTGATCTCAAAATTGTTCAAATGTCTAAAACTTTCTTCCATAAAGATCTCTACAAAACATTGGGCAATGTTTAGACAGCCGAAATGTCCTTGCACTTGTTTTAAGTATCCCTCTGTCAGGTCTCAAAGAATCTGAATCATCCTTTCTGAGTATGGGGCTAACTCATTTAGCTTAGCAGGTCAGAAACTTCTATTTTTGCTGATCGAATTGCGTGTCACACTGATGAAAATAGCCATCACTGTAACTACTCTTTATTACACAGATCCTTATTGTTTAACTCTCACCTTGTACATCTTTCCTTGTGTTTTACTTAACTCTTGCTTTACAAGTGATATTTAGATGCTGTATAGAACTGCTTGCGGCATTTCCAGTGGAAGAGTTTCATCGTCATCTACTGACAACAAAGTAACACCTGAGAAGGTTTCCAGAGGGAACCTTATTCCATAATAACAACTAAATCAATGACAATTTGTATTACTTTTATGCATCTTATGCAGCACATACATGTGGCTGAGAAGATAGATATATGAAATAATTTAAAAGTGTTGTCTTACAAGGTATGTTTATTGTTCTGTGGTGACATTTTCTGTAATTGTCTTTCTCTGGGAATTTTTGGAATGAAACCTAAGCACCACCCAGGGATCTAGGCCATTGAGCCTTATTCTGTCACAAATCACCTATGTGAATATTCAGAGCTCTTCAACCCAAGACAGTCAAATAACTGACAGGTCAGCAAGAGCAAAATCTTACTCACACATATGGCCCATTAGTGCTTTCACAGTCTGCCTTGCTTCCTCATAATGCCTCACATGAAAACTAAAGCCTGTCATCCCTCTTAATGTGTGGCTAAGCCACATAGAAGCTGGGTGATCTGGCAGAGGCATGTTCCCTGGGATGTGAGAATCAGGTGGCTTTTATTGCTCCTGTGCTATTAAAAATGGGGTAATGCTGCACATCACGAGGCTCTCCACACCACAGAATTCCAGTCTGACCTTGAAGTCTTTAATTAGTCCATTACACCAGCTCTATGTCATTTCCTCTCAGCTCAGGAATCCTTTGGTATTCTGCCCTGTTATCTCCCAGGAAAACATGAATAAGGGTCTTGATGATTAGATAAATAGTGCAGAAAACAGATGTGATGGGCTACAAAGTGTATACATTATGAACAGAATTGCAATAACATATTTAATCCCTTAATGAGGGTACTTTGTAAGGGTAAGGGAAGATAGAAAGAGCAAGGGATTTTCCTGCTATATCAGAAGCCCAAAGAATGTTGTTAAAATAACAAATGTAACCAACGACATAAGGCATTCTTACTTCTATTCCTACTCCAGGAAACTTACATTGGTTTGCACATTTTCAGAAATGCCTTTTTTATTTTCATACGAGTCCTCTTTCATATATTAATATATTTCTGCCTCTGACAACACCACAAAGGAAAAGCTGTATATTGGAAGACAGTTTAGAATATCTGAAAACTACACACCTTTTTTGAGCATTTTGGCCAATACTTTCATGATATCCTCACAGAAGTTTCCATGAGCCGGCCCAGTTCTGCATTTGGAAAGCCTTCATGTGCTGCATAGATTTGCTTGGGAAAGTTTGCACGTGCCCAGTAAACCAAGAAAATACAGTCTAAGGAGCTGACAGCCTGACACTGCATTGATTCCAGAGTTATGGGGAATGCCTGCTAATCCTGCAACACATCTAGGCCCTTCGAGGGGGCACACCAGACTCCTGTCCATGATCAGAAGTAGCATGCGAGAGACTTGTCTTGTGGTATTACGGCATTTCTGCCTCCAGACCCAGATGGAAACCAGACACAAAATAACATCTTATTCCAATAGCTGGGACACTCCAAAGCTTTGGGTTGTATTTGGTAATAAAATGGTAGGAGGAAAGTGGGGAGAGAGGAGAAGGGTTGTCGGAAGCAATTTTTCCCTGTTGCTGCCTGGACTTGGGTTATGGCAAGATGTTTGTTTTCTTATTTTCTTTTGTCCTCTAAGCTGTGCACCTAAAATGTATAACAGAACTTAGCCTGACTGAGGTAATAGCTACAGCTGTTAGCCCACACCTACTCATCCCTGGTATTAGCTGGCAAATGAGCAGTTACATTCTTTTCACCTTGCAGGCAGCGGTAGCCTGACACTTGACGTGCTGCTGGATAAATGATAACAAAAAATGTTGGAATAAACAAGTATCATCTTGTATACCAAGCTAATATCCTAAACTAATGTACTGACCTATGTAATTGTGAAGAAAATGGGAATAATTAATGCACTTAAAATTCCCTGAACTCTCGATGCAGAGTCACAATTAGTCCTCTCCTTATAAAAATAAAAGGCCACGCATGAAAAAGATGGAAAGTTCTGCCTCCTCAGTACTTTGACCAGCATAAAGAATCTGCCACAAGAGGGGAGACACCTACCCAGAAAAAAATAGATTGGTAAAGTTTAATACTATTTTATTAAAAAAGAGAAGAACACACAACCACTGTTTCCCCTTCAAGTAGCAATTGGCATCCAGCCTTTGTCTTTACAGATTCATGTAATACCATTCTCAAGATCAACTGCAACTTGACAGTACCAACCTTACAAGGAGAGGGTGGATTAAAAATTGAATGAGTATCTAAAAACCTTGTCTATCTGTCTCTCTAGATCACAACCAAACCATCTTAATGGGAATGTGTGAACAACAGGCCTGGTAGGGGGCATCTAGACCATCAAAGCCAGTCCTCCAGAGCTGTAGACAACCAAGCTACAACTGAGCTGGCAGAGACATGCAGGCTCTTTTGCAAGATTTCCAAAGCTTCAAGCATCTGTCTGGGCTGGAAAACCCTGGCCTGTGCTACAGAGCATTAACACAGCACTTCTATTTTAGAATCCAGCTGGAACTAGGGGCTAAAGAGACAGCTGTGTAAAAGAATCACTGTTAACAAAAAAAGGGATCCTTTGAACCAAGCTTTTCCAAGCTGCCAAGATGAGCCACAGGGTCCATTTGAGCAGACATTGTTTCAAGCAGAAGAGAACTGTAAAGACAGAACTCTACATCCATTCGGGTCAAATGCCGGCAGGGCGTATACCGCTGTGTCATGGCACCATCAAATAGGGAAGAACACTAATTAATTCTTACTATGAAAAGATTTCTGGAATCTATGCTGTATGCATTATCCTACCTACTATTGCAACAATCATTTGATTGCGCTGTGCAAATTCCTCCCCTAGAATCACACAAGAATTATTAAGGTTGGAAAAAACATCTAAAATCATCCAACTGTCAGTTGAACACTGCCACAGCTACTAAATCATGACCCAAATTGTCACGTCTACATGACTCCACCTCCCTGGGTTGCTTGTTACAATGCTTGATCAGTTCCTGCTTTCTAAAATTAATATATGAAATGTCATAAGAAATCTGGTTTTATGTGTTCGCACTGGAGATATATCCACTACCAAAATCTTGGTTCCAAACACTTACTAAGTTTGTAGTGCAATTATCTCCTACTTACTTTGACTCTAATAACAAGCAAAACCAAAAGGGAGCTAGGAAAAAAACACTGAGAAGTCATATATGAGGGGATGGTTTCACTCAGCAAAGCCCTTCTTGTTGCTAAAAGAGAGAGTGCTCTAAGGGACACTGCAACCCTTTTTTTTGTGAAGGTTTAAACTTCTCCATGCCCTATTCTTCCAGACATAGCCTTCAGAGGTGAACTGTTACAAATCTCAAGCCTCATAAGTTCAAACCAGAGATTTCAACCCTGCTTATATTCCATTAGCACTTTAGTGAACTCCGGGGAATGTGCAAACCCTTAGTACTGTCCAGATCAGAAACAGAAACAAAGAACCAGTCCAGCCATTTGTACTATTCTATATACCACAAGAAGTAAACAACTTCTAAGAATTTCCTGTGTGTTTTATACAGTCAGTGCCTGCTCTGAGTAGTGCCTGATTATACATTTTTAATCCCAGGCTTTGGGGGGTTTTCTGCTATGTTGAATTCATACAAATTGCGAATACAAAAAGTAATTGTAAAAAAGTTGTGTTTTATTCTAGTGAAAAGAAGATTTTACAAAGCTCAGAGTAGGGGGCCTTTCTTACCTGCGATATTCAAAAATTTTTACACTTTGGTCTTCCTCCAATTTGTTTCAAATGACACGAGGGAATAAACAGGCATTAGCCACTCAGCCTCATTTCACCATTTTCATCAGTTTGCAAATGAACTTCAAGACAGCTAATCATTCTCCAAGTGGGGAAGGTCAGCATCACCAGTGATGAACACCTGTATTTTGTGACAAGGTCTATTTCCATCTGCACTGAGGCTTCCTAACAGCACACATGTGGCAACTTGTGCACCGCTGCATAATGAATAGGAAACTGAAAAGCTTTTCATTCCTTCTGTGCACAGGCTGGGCACAATGCCAGACCTGGGATAAGGAAAAGTGCCAAATTTCCAGTTGTCATGAGTCACCACTGCTAAAAACCAAAATGTGCACCCATATGTATATTAAACATACTCTGCACTTTCTCACTCCTATTCAAAGTGGAAAAATTCAGGACAGTTAATTTCTTTCTACATTTTTGGGTGGGAGGCGGAAGTCTCAGAAGTGGGTCAATACCACCTGTTCCCAAATCCTACAAAGCAGGAATAAAGCACAAAAATTACACCTGATACATCTGACAAAATTAATGTAAAGCAATGATTGCAGTATGATAAAGGATAGATGCAAATTCAATTCCAGTCACACTCAGTTTTACCTTTACATAACTCCCATCCCTTGCTCAAACATTTATATCTCCGCGTATCTGTATAGGACTGTAGCGTAGTACTATGTAAGATAAATACACGCCTAATGCCATTCTAATTTTCATGTCTGTAAAGTAATAAAAATATTTGTCTATTTGGAATATGTTAATAAGTGATTTATTTAATCTAGATTTACATGCTGTAGCAGAACTCTGAGTTTGAATATTATGTTCAGTTGTAGAAATACCAGTTTAAGCTTTCTGAAAATGATAACCACCCTGAGCTCAGGGGATTTCCATCTGATTTACCACACTGTGTGATCAGCATTAATTAAGCTGCATGTAGATCTGGCGGTGTTGTACAGCAGTCATTGTGAAAGTGTGACAGAAATTGAATGGATCGCTCCTTAAAAATAATGTTTCTCTGAACGTGTTAACCAGCAGTAGTACAATGACTCTCTCAGATTAAAAAGAACAAATATTTTCCTTTTTTTCTGTCTGATAATGTCCCTTGAAGAACTGTACTAAAACAAAACCTGAAAAGTATTGACCAAATACAGACTACTCAGTGATTACTGACCAAAGAGAGCTGCACTTACAAAGTGAAACAACCAATGATTTTAAGCAACATAACAGGACCCTCATAGCTGCAAAGTGTCAACGTAAAAAATAAACCCCACTCTGAATTCAGAATAGGGCTCTAACTATACCACACCAATAAAGTCCATGACATTTTTGAAAGCACAGATAAAAGAGAAAAATTGTTTTGTAGTCATTTTTTTATATACTGTAACCTTTGCTGTCGGGGAAAGGGAGGGAGGGAATAAAAGAAAGAAAACAAACAAACAAACAAAAAGAATGCTTCTAAGTAGGGTAAGAATATGGGGGGCAGTGGGGGGAGTGGATGACTGAGATCCCAGACTGAGTGTCTCTTCCCTTTAGAATTTGTTGCATATGTCAGCATTGAACAAGCCAATGGTATTGCTCTGGGCAGAACCTATTAATTCACGTTCAGTAGGTGGCAGATGATGTGCCACCAATCACCCCATTCCATTCACTTGCCAAAACAGCAACTTTTATAGGCAAAAAAGCAAGTGCAAGAAATGAACAGATATCTGTGGTGATCTACAAGGTCTTTCCTGGGGATTTTCTTCTCCTTGGATTCTCTACAGTGTGAATTTCGATGCCCTAAGAGCAGCCACTCCTACCCCACTTTGTTCTCATTAGGAAGTGACACACACTGCTGACTGGCTGGATTGGCACGGTAAGCTTTTGTTCACATAAACCTGTACCGCTCATATAGCAAATACTCTTCCACAACACTGGAATCTCGAGGAGGAAGCCAAAGCAATTGGAAACTCTAGATACTCTTGTTGAGTGAAGGTTTTAATTTTTTTTTGGCTATGTAACTGGGATGTTTATTTTTAGAAATGAAAATATCAACTCCATCCTGCACCCCTCCCCTGAACAGATGGAAAAAAAAGTTATGCCAGCCTATATTGATGGAAAGCATGTTCCAATACATGGGAGAAAAAGCTCAGGAACAGTTTATAAAAAGGAAAATATTAGCCTTTTTTTTTCTGGCCAAGTCAGTGGCAGCTTGGTTATCTGCAGCAAACATACCAGTTAGATATGCCCAGAGAAAGATAACTCATAAATATGATTCTGGGCAATAATACTGGTTTTTTCAATTTTTTTATACCAGGACCTCTTTGCGTAGTCCTTCCACCTTCCACACAGCGAGGAGTTTTTGCCAGTGATGCATTCTGATACAATTCCAGGAATAAGTCTATGTGTGATACCTGCTCCAAGGCAGCTTTCCACACTGGAATGGAGTCTATCTGATCTCATGGCCAAACATTATCACGATCTTGTTCCACATGCTAGAGAAAATGTTCAAAGACAACCTAGAGAGTGCAGCAGATGGTGCTAATTCTTTTGTGGTAACTGTTGCCTTTCTGTTTTGAGGAACAAATCTAATACAATGTAGTAATGAGAGCTCTGCTGCTTGGGTTTTGTGAGGATAGGCATTTTGGAGGTAAAGAAGAGTCGTATGACTGTGCTTGCAGGGAGATTCCATTTTTTGAATTCTTAACCAAACTCTGGTTATTTAGAGTTTCACCTATTACTTGCAGACCAGATTGCATGAGTAATTAATTTGCATTGCCTGAAAGCTCATACCCTGGGAACTATTTGCTGTATCCACCTTTTTTATTGCTAAGTTGTTCTTCCAGTTCTCAGCATGCTTTTCTGCTGTGTTCCAGGAACAATAAGAAAGTTCTCCTATTGCATACTCAACGCATGAAAGTTTCCATGCTTGTAACCTAAACTCACAAAGTCTAGAAAAAGTCAAGATGGCGTGGCCTATGATTTCCTTGAAACTTACAGAGTGCTGCTTAGGTTCTGGTAAGCAGTTTCTCAACAAAAAATTTCTTGTTCGCTGATCATGATGAACAACATCCTATTCAAGTTTGCTCTTTGTCCTAAGACAGACACATGCTACTGCTGAAGCTGGCTCTTACTCTACCTGGTACACCACCATGTCCAGAATCTTCTATTGCTAAAACAAGACTGACAAGATAGACCTTTTTTTCCATGCAATACTGTTTCATGCAATTCAGTTAGTCTCTTGTAATGATGGATCATGAGAAAGAAAAGGATGAGAACACTTTATCAGTGCTGCTTTATTACAGCATACACCCTGAACATGATCCAATTTACACCTTCTCAACTCTTTGTTTCACTTTTGATTGATAAGAACAAACTTCCTGCTGGAACTGACTTCCTTTTCAGGACCCTTTTGTTCTGACATCATTCTGATTTGCTTCAGAAGCACAACCCTTTTTATTTGTGGGAGTGGGTAAGGTGGGGCTGCCTAGATCAATTTAGAAAAGAGGTAGACATCTCCTTAGTATTTTCTAACATGCCTTGTACCTCTGTGTATATGAACTTGAGCATTACACTGAGATCAACATAATAAATGGTTTGAAAACACGGGGATTTCACTGGTCTCCACAGAAAAAGGAGGGTTGATCAATTTAAAACCAATATTTCTTACCTTCCTTTGTATTGAAAAGAGGTTTTGGGAAATCTGCATGTAGGAAAAAAGCAGACCACAAGCAAGATGTCCAAGGGAATAGACTAGAATTAGTTTTGGCTTGTGAGCACAAGAAGACTTGTAACACATCTTTAGGACATATTATGCCAGGAGAAATATGTTGTAAAACAGAACAGAGTCACTGGGCTTTTATGCAGACAGACAATATCTGCTAATAAACACTACCTGTAAAATATGTGATGATTGCAGACCCCACAATGAAACAATAAATGAGAGATTTTGTATGGTTTCTCTGGAGTGAGGTTTATTACTTATCTCAGAAACATATCAAGAAAAATGTCAAGACATTTCAAGCAGGAGCACTATGACAGTTCTATGCCAATAGCACCATAGCAGTGATTGTAGGATAGAAACACAACAAGCAGGGCTTTTTTTCCCCTCCCTGTAACTTGTTAAAACTATCTAAACAATTGAAAGGTAACCTTGATTTTTACTTTTTTTTTTTTAAATTCCAGATGCCAAATATTGAAGACCTGGGGTTTTATGTCATGCTGGTGGAGTATGAAAATTTAGAACTAGATAAGAGCAGGAAAAGAAACATTATTAAGAAAAGAACAGGCTGTGGGCTATAGAATCAGAGTAGCAGAATGCAAATTAGGAGAGATTCTGAAATATTTCTGTGACTGATCTATTTCTTAATACATACAAACTATTTGCAAATAACTCCCAGTGCAGCCAAAGGCGACTAACAGCAGAGTGCTCAGGTTTTTCAGATCTTCAGAGAGGACCAAAATTTTACTTGAGAATTATTTTGGGGGATTTATTCTCCTGTAGTATTGGCCTGATACACAATGTCTGTCCTTTGAAGGCAACATAGTCCACTTACATTTAACTCTCACTCCAGTAAGATCAAATACAAATCTTTTCAGTGCTGCTGAAGAATATCAATGTGTATCCCTTCAGAGACCTAAGCCTAACCTTTCTCTTAATCTTGTTTTCTCTAAGGCAGCCAGAAAGAAAAATGGTACTAACCAGGTGCTAGCTCACCAGTCATAAAGTACTGACCAGATCTATCCACGTCGTGGACATTCCCACAGCTCAGCTGAAACACTTTTATTACTCTCCTACATAATCTGAATCCATATATGTACATTGGACTAAGACAGCTTTTGAAGCAATTTCTGTCTTTAAAAATAAAAACTGAAAAATGCATACAGGTAGGTACATTTGAGAGTTTCATAGTTATTTTTAAATGAACTTTCAAAAGAATGAATAATGTAAAAAAAATGGAAGTTACTAGGAAAATTAAGAAAAATAACATGGAAAATATGAATTTGGACAAGTTTTACAAATAGCATGATACAGCTTTTCTCTCATTTAAGTGGATATTACTATGGTGCTGTACACAATCTGCCACAACTGCAGGCATTCTCCAACCTATGTGGTGGAATATCCCAGCAACAAAACAGATGGATACTGGCTGCCCAATATGCCAGTGGTGCCTTGCTCCAGTTTGCACTTTGCTGCTTAACTCTCTTCAGAAAGTAAAGTTTTGACCTTACTCCTCCCTTTGTGTTACTGGACAGCTTAAAAGGTTCTGCTGAGTACCTGACAAGGGAACAGATTTTAGACATCGATCTTGATTTGCATTGTGTAGGTAGTTTGATCACCTAATTCAGGTCTGTAATCCCATTTTATACCCTGGCATCTAAATTAGACATTGTAACCCTGAGTCTGATCTGCATCATGCTTGAGGTGCAGCTCAAAGTGTATTGGCTCTCTATACAATGGGAATTAGTACAGTATTACATAGCATTATAGTATCACCTAATTTCAAAGAACAAAAGCATTAAAAATTGTGAGACGACTATGCCTGCAAATGCCTGGCAAAGGTGACAAACTTATTGAAAAATGGCTACTGATTTACTAGCATGTAAGGTATGTGTCGGCAGAGCAGAAGGGGAAAACATTTTTTCCAGTGTCCCTGCTTTTCACATCTCCACTCGCTGCTTTCACTATAGACTTCATCAACAAATGCCTGGAAATATTTGTGGTTGTTGTGTTGCTGGTGTTCAAAAGCACTTTCCATTTTTGTCAAAGGGTTTGTGTAATTGAAGGCAGCCGGACATTCAGGTGGTAGAATATAACACGCTCCTGCCATGGCTTCCTTTTTCATGCTCCTTCCTCTTAGTTTTGTTTTGCAAGCGCTAATCTGTTTCACTTGCATCTGGGATTTCTTTCTTTATAAGCTATGGCTAACACATGTTCTTCTGCAACTGGCAACTTTGCTAGTGTCAATCAGATACTAACTTAATCCTACATGAGGGTGTCTTGGATTTTTTTCCAAAGTGGCATGGTTGTCATAATTTCATGTTACTTCCTTCAAAGTCCTGGGTAGATCCTCCATTTGTAAAAGATAAACAGTTCCACGGACCTCAGTGAACAGATACATACAGCTAGAGGAAATTGATAGCTATTTTTCCATACCTCACTCCCCTTCTCATTGTTATCTGTAAACTGTTGTTCAGCAAATCCAGTCTGTTCATGGGATGAAAACTGAAAAATCATGGTTCTGTTTATTTATTCTAGAAGGTTCTGCCTATTTATTCTAGAAAAGAGGAGCATGATGTTAAAAAAATAAATCAAAGTTACAGAGGAGAAGAAAATTATCCTGCCATCCTTTCACCCTGTTTCATGAGATGTGAACAGGGCCCGTCAATGAAATTCAATGGTTTGTGACATAGATCTAAAGAGAGATTTCTCTATGCAATGCATAGTCAGATAGCAGCATTCACTGCTGCAGGGGGACACAGAGCTAAGCACTGAGACAGAGGTTTTAAACGGCCAGACATAACCACAGTGATGGGGTCTGAGAAAAAGAAGATAATCAAATTTCATGCTTCAGGACATGAGCTGATTATTTTCTCAACCCTGCAGGCTACCACACCCTCTACAGCACCCAGAATTCTGCGGGATGCTTTACGTAGACTTCAGTCTGATTCCCCAGGGCCGTAGTTGAAGAGAAGACACTAATGTACAAAGGAGGAGGAGAATATACTGTGATTAACCTCAGCATCTTCTTCAAGTCCTGAGGACAGAATAGGTATGATGTTCTAGATGTTGTTCATATTTTCTTTGTAAAACAACCTTGCTGGAAAACAACAGCACTTGGAGGGGGAAAACTGAAAATAAATGCTAGTGAGACTAACTAACTTTTTTTCTAATTTTATTTTTATTCTCAAGGTTAAATTTTGTTTTGAAATTAATTTCTATGTACAAAGCACAGGAATTTTAAAAGATCAAAGTGAAGCAACTTTTTAAACCACTGAAACAACATTTCAAGATACCCAATCTTATTTTTCCTATTTCCACTAGCAATATTCTAGATCTCACTTTTTCATTATGATAAGAAAATAATAGGAAATACCCAGTTTTCTTGTGGAATAGAAGAACAAAATTTCCTGTTGTTTCTGTACTTGGGAGAACCTTTGTACAGCTACTCCCTGTTACCTACTGAGATACAAGGAAACAGGACTGTCTATAGTCTCAGTTTCTCAGCTACCAGCAGTTCAGACTGTCATAAAGAAAGATGGAAGTAAAACAAGTGTAACACACTCTGCATTGTCAGAGGCAGCAATGCTCAAGCATTTCAGTGTGATATTTGAAAATCATATTTGTGAACGAGATGAGAAAAAAAAATCTTCAGTCAAATATAGACTGAAGCGTATTGACTTGCAATCAGTTCTAGAAAGACAGCAGCATTCCTGCTGAGGGTCTTGACTCACAAATATACAGACAGATTAAAATGAGCACCAGAGTTGTCCAGCGTGTTTGTTTCTCAGACTTACATACCGCATGAACAGATAAACTGATAGAAATTAGTATTCTGAAACACTACAAATTACAGCTTGGTATATTAAACCAGGAGAGATTTTGGTTTTCCTCAGTATATCACACTAATTTGCAGCAATACAGCACATGTTTCAGGATCAGGTAAGCTACTCGTATAGTGGTGTAAGGACTCTCCAAAGAATAAAGAATCTCCAAGGCAAAGAAGTGAAGCAGACACAAGCACATGATAATCTCTGTAGCCTGTGTCTATGAGTCAGGACAGCACACACTTTAGGTTACTGAGAAGAAGGGTCTTGTAGACCTGTGACACAAGACCTGCTTTTGCAAGTTATTAACCTCGTTGCTTTACAAAGCCAACTTCATTCTTTTGACCTTAAAAATATAAGTTTTGTCCAACAGTTCCTCTCATTTTCTGTGGAAAAGAAAACCAAAAAAAAAAAAACAAAAGCACACCAAAAAATCCTCAAAACCCAAACCTCAACAGAATCAAACCTCTCAAACTCCATATAATTGCTAAAGGAGATGAGGAGCAAGTGATTTTTTATAAGACCTGTACTGTCATAAAGATCCTAGCTGCTCACATACAATGCCACAGCAAGGCTTGCAGGCTTTCCTAGGGCATTAGTAAGCACCAGAGAAAGGAGGTTGTTTTTAACGTTTGGACTATTTCTCAGGTTCTGTTGTGAATCACTTTGAACTTCAGAGGCAGCAAGTTCTTGCTAGGTTTCAACTGTGATTAAAAAAAGCAAAGTGGGACATTGTGAGCGGTTTACATTTCAAAGCATTTAAAGTTTTGCACCACAAATTTGATTCTGCTTAAGTAAATCTAGTAAAACACCAGAACATCTTGTAAAAGTTTCAGAAAAGAGAAGTCTGTCGTTCAGTCTCACATTCCTCCTGCACTGCCCTCCAAGTCCCTAACTGTGTTCTGTCCCTGCAGTCTGTCACAAACAAAGTCACCACACCCTCCCAGCCTCTGTGGGAATAAGGAGCCCAAGTCCAGCTCTCATGGACTCCAGCAGAGTTTGGAGGGGTTCAAATGTGGGTCTAGCTGTCAGTAAGTTCTATTTCACATAAATAAAACTTTTATTGACACTTAGTCACTACTGAGGTGAACAGAGCTAATTTGTTTCCCCTAAAGACTCTTTTGGGTAAAGTTATAATTTCCAAAATTTTCGTTGGTTGGACAAGAGAAGAGGCAAACTGCATGATCCTTCTCATCCTTAAGTACCAGAAAAGGATCTTGGTGAGAAAAACGAAAGGAGACATCTGTGGTAAACATGTTTTGGAACAAGCTTCCGCTAAGAGTCTCTGGCAACAGATGAGAGCCTTCCACCACAATATCATTATTTCCATTTAGCAAATTCAAATTTCATGACTGGTCTCCAGAGACCACTGTCCTGCTACCATGAATCACCAGCATCACTGTATGACCTTCTGAAAGTCCAACAGCAAGTCTGTTCCTTGCATTCAAGCAGAAAACAAGGCTTCATTAGCCACTCTCCATGACAAAATCAGTAGCTCAAGAAGTGCAAGGTTTATTACCCATTTATGTGCAGCAAGGACCACAAAAGCATAACTACATTATTCCTTCCTCTCTAATATTACTTTTATACTTTAAATATTATCTTTACTATCTTAGGAGTTCTGGCTGAGATCATTGTCACGTTGCAGTAAATGTTCTGTGAATGCACATAGTAAATCTTCACTGTAGATTTAATGCAGAATTGTATTCACAGTTGCCCCACACTGGACATATGTCTGCGCAGCAATATTGTGGAGTTAACAGATTGAGCTAACAGGCTTAGCTGAGGCTCCCTAATTGATTAGGAAGGTCCCAGAGGGGATCAGCTATCTGAACATAATTAGTCAGCTAGTTGAAATTGGTATGGAAACACTGTTTCTGTGGTCATCCAATCAGAATATGAATTCATGCAACTGTTTCTGCAAGGAATCTCCTTTTTCATCTCTCTCTCTCTCTCTCAGCCCCCCCATTCCTTTTCATGTAGAGTCTTTATTTCTTGTCTCCTTTTCCTTCCTCCCACTTAAAGACTTACCCCTCCTCCCCATTTCTGTCTTCTCTCCCAAACTTCTTCAGCAACAGCGTTTTCTTCTCTTCCCACTCCAACTCTGTATTGACAACTCACATCTGTTCTTTACAAAGCTTCATCGATTGCTGGGGTTGCAACCATCTTTTCTGTCTTTTTCCACTCAGGTAACATTACAGATGTCTTGCTCTGCCCAAGAATCCTTGGTGAAATCTCTGTGTTCCTCCCTTCATTATGGGTCGACCCTGTCCTGAGCCCAGTGATCCTGCTTGTGTGATGGGGATTTGCTGCTATATCCATTCTCTTTCTCCCTCAAAAGTTGTGTTTGGGAAGGGCTCTCTAACAACCAGTTGCCAGGCTGAAAGAGGAACCAGCACAACTGCCTTCCTTTACACTCCTTCTATGCTCTGCGCTTGAGGGGCCATTTCCTGCAAATCTGATCTGGAGGTATTTGTAAATAAAGCCCAGAGGTACATGCAATGCTCTTTACCTAAAAAGACTAAAAGGTGAGGAACACAAGATGTCTCAATTTCTAGATACACATCTGTTTTCAGCTCCCTCCAGAACAGACTCAAGGAGCCAGCATCATGCTTAGTTCTGAATCCCCACAGAACCTCTGCTGATGGAAAGAGATGTAGCAAGGCAGCCACATGGTTTTTGTTTATTTCTCTTTTATCAGCCTCTGTCATGAACTTCTCCCACCCCACAAACAATTGAAGTCACAGCATTTCATCTAAAGCTTTCCATCCTTTCTTTTCAAAGGCTCTGCTCTCTCAACACTCTCCAACACATCCGCAGACTGAGGTTCTCCTGGGTCAGCTGCCAGTCTGCATGAGTGTACAAGCCTAGTATTATAACTGATGGCAGTTGTGGTAGGGTAGATGAAGAGAGTGCTCTGGCTTCTGTGCTTGCTAAAGACCCAGCCAGAAAGCATAAGACAAGGTCTACTGCATAACGATATTTTGGAAAGCCTTTAAGCATTGATCAGCTTTAAGTCAGGAAAACTAAAATCAGTCTTTTGAGTTTGTTCTGCAAGAAATACAGATTATTTCATTTTGTTGAACAGCCTCAAAACACTTCAAAGCATTTATCTGCCATATGGTTACAAGTATCTTCGTATTCCAGTTCCCATTTTCTACATAATTTCAAAGTATTTCAGATAAGATCAGGCAGAGAAAAACATGAAATGTTTTCATTTTTGAATGCTGAAAAACTTTGACTGAAACCATGACAGTTCCAAATATTTTTTTTCAGAATTATAATAATGCAGTGCATTGTTTTCAGCTTTTTATTTCACTTTGTAATGAAATTTAATTATAAACTTTTCTGTTAGATTTTATAACAAGGCATTGTGGCTAAAGGAAGGGAACAACTAGTCATAGGACACATTTTGTCTCCCTTTTGAGTTTAAGTTCAACTAGAATTTTGACCAAGAAGATTCGTATTAAATACAGGTAAAGACAGTCTGAAAACTAATGTCTATCTTTATATCAAAGAGAATTTACACGCGTATTAGGTAAAGTATAAACTACTTCTCTGTATTTTTCAGCTCTTGGAAATCCAATAATATTAAAGCTACAATAGGGTTAGGGTTTGGATGTTTCAATGGACTAAGCCGATACTTCTCATCAACATTTTACCACTGCGGTACCAGATTGGGTTGTTGTGGGCCTGCTTTTTCTCAAAAATCACATTCACTAACGCTTCTGGGTAGTTTACAGTCATTAGAACAGACTCTCATACTATCCCAGTTTGCCAAGGAACTACTGAACCCATCACGGAAATATTCAGCAACCAGCCTATGGTCAGAAATTGAAATTCTGTTTTCTGGAACGTAAGGCCAGACTCCATTCGTAATTCTTTCCTTTCTATTTTGGATCGGTTTCAGCTTCCGAAATTCTTTATCTTAGATACTTCACCCACATTCAAAAATAAAATTAGAAAACTCTTCAGTATGTTAGTAAAAACATTTGTCTGTTTTTTTGTTAACTACTGTGACCAAAGATTGAGATTTTCCTCTATAAGAGAATGATCATGGTGACTTGTGCCACCCATCAAACACCTGGGATATGGTGCAAGTGGAAAGAGAAATAAGTCCTCCCCTTACTTGTTCACCATCTCACCTGGCCTTGAAAACACCTATTTTGCCCTTTGAAAGTAGCTTATAAACATTCTGCTGGCAAAGAACCTGAAGCACGGTTTGTTATAGACTAGATTTCTAACATAGCTGCAGTAGAGGGAGCTGTTTTACCAGCTAAGGAGAAGAAAGAAGGTTAGGATTCCTATCTTGGTAGGTACAAAGGAGCATTTTCGTAATGAAGTACATCAATGATTCCCTTTCACAGCTGCATCATTTTATTGTTCTAGACTATTTGGACCATAAGTATCCATAGGCTGTAGTAAAGCACTGAATTCTGTTGAATATTAACTCCTTACGCTTTCACCAGTACAAGTACCTATGATGAGATAACAGAGTAAGAAAAAGTGGTTTTCTGTCTTAGTACTCTACCCTGCAACATCCAAACATCTGATTTCCAAGATACCAGCTGTCAGATATCAAACTAGAGGTGCTCATCACTTGCAAAGGATGGAACAACTTCACAATGAGACTGTGCCACACAATGAGAGAAGGTTCTGCAGGTGTGTTCCTGACCATAGGATGTCTTTCTGCAAGCAATACCTGTGCTTTGTGGAAAACTGCAAAGAATTCTAAATATATTACAAGAACAAACGTTTTATAGTTACATAGGAGGGGAGGTCAGGTAGCAAGCTACTGAGGCAGCTCAGAGACCACAGCTACTTTAGCAGCATACTTCTCCAGCTAATCACCCTTTAACTTAAAGGTCATATGTTTGGCCAAATGAACTTTATTTTACACCATCTAAGTTGATGCTTCCACTGATAAGCTGAAGGACAAGGTGTTACCTGCTGCCCACAAATATTTGTTTATACCCTGGAAATTGCTTTCAGAAATCAGGCCATGTAGCAAGTTTGCAGTCTTTAGTACCGAATCTGGTTCTTGACCCAGCCTGAGATTGCTCCAGCTCAGATACCTTTTGAAAGAGTCTGAAGACCTCAATTTAGAATGGCTTTTTACATAGTACTGTGATGAAAATCTAAAGTCCAATAGTGATGGGGTCTTCATTGGTAAACTACAGCAGATTAGGTACTGGAATAATGAACCTTACTCAGCAGACAGGTAAGGACTGGCCTTTATCCATCATCTACATATATATTGTCTACATTAAATCAGAGGCCAGTTGATTTTCCTACAAGCAGTATGTTAAGGACAATAGCCCTACCCTAGTCCATTCATAGGGAGCACATTTTATGCTATTAAACTGCAA
The DNA here is from genome assembly GCA_033556795.1 of Tapera naevia. Taxonomy (NCBI): domain Eukaryota; kingdom Metazoa; phylum Chordata; class Aves; order Cuculiformes; family Neomorphidae; genus Tapera; species Tapera naevia. The sequence continues at coordinate 11,600,126 of JAUMJJ010000194.1, read as the reverse complement.
TATCATCAACTGATAAAAATCATATCTTGAATAAAAGGCAGTGGGATCAAGCCAAAACAGAAGCAAAATAGAAAGAGTCTTAGGGAACAGCTCTTCGTTCAAGTATTGCTACCTCAGCATCCTCTTCCATTTCTGGGCACCAAAACAGTACCATTGGCCAAGAATACTTGTCATATACCACGAGCTGGCTGGTAGGATATACCTTTCTTCCTGGAACCATTTATAGCACAATAATCCAGGATTTTGTCTGCACTGCTGCAATACAACTGCCTGTGACCAACTGCACATGGGCCACCCAGGATCTCCAGCTGAATCAACAACACATAGCAACTTGCTCCTTCATGGTAAGGGAAAGACAGATGACAACACTTTGCACTGGGGCTTCTTCCTATATATTGGTACAACACGGACCCACTTAAGGCCCTGACATTGATTTTAAAGGGTTCAATAAGTACGCTATTTGCTGACAGTTAACAATAATGGCTGTTAATGTAAATGGTTAGGCTCTTCAGGGAGAAACAGAGCTAAACCAGGAATCTAGTGTTTATCAAGTGGTTTTCTTAGAAGTCAGGAAGGTCCAAAGATGTTACGATCGACTCTGTGACAAATTGGAATAACGTGAAAATTTTAGGTCAGGGATCCTGTTGACTACAACGAAGAGATATGTGAAGGGACTTCTGTTATCAAGACCAAATTTGACAACTTAGATTAAATTAAGCAATATGTTTAGTCTGAAATAGGTATAGAAGAAAAAAATCCAAGACATCTGAAACATTTTGGATTTGACTTAAAAATAATATTTTTTCTTATTTTTCACTTTTGATAATGTTACTTGTCAAAGTGACTTTAAGGATTACGCACTTTCAGCCAAATTAAGACATTTAAAACAAACATACTATTTGCACCACTTTACTGCACGGTCTCTGGGCAGTGGATGTTCATAATGTGATTTGCTTCTCTTCCAAACCTTATCAACTTGCTCCCTCCTTCTATAGTATTTCCCTTCTGTGACATGAACATGATGCCAAAAATCCATGTGTTTCCTGCTTCTTACTACCTACTAAAAAGGCAAACAAGAAAAACTCACACATGCACAAAATTAATAAAAAGTAAATTTGGTTGATCACACATGTTTCTAGTAGCTTTTTGGCTTAGATGCTTTGGGAAGAATTATGAAACAAAATGACAGACCTAAGCTGAAATGACGAATCACTGGGCTGTACAGTCTGATTTCAATCTCAGGCGGGCGTAAAACTGGAGTGACTCCAGTGGAGTACAAGAACCAGTTTCAGGGACACGACACATATGCAGCTAGTGAAGTACAATGATGCGTTTCTGGTTTTGGGTAGGCTGACTCCTCCCCTCTGTAAGCTAAAACAAAACAGAAAAGCTGAGGTGGTTGCACACGCTTTCTAGCGCTCACCTACATTATTAAGATGCTGATCAAAAATAATAAATCATTAGGCAAGGGTCTTCCAGTTTCACAAACATCAGAGAACTCTGGAGATGAAGATAACATACTGGATATTTAGTTTAGCTTCCCATGTAAAACACCTGAAGAAACCTCATACAATGAAACCTTCCCAACCTTTTTCAAAGCACTACTGTATAGCCCAATAGCTCTTCCTTTCCAATACAAGCGCACACTTTCTCATTTGGCTGCTGACATCCTACCAATATCTAGTGGCAAATAATCCCAACCCTCACTCTGTTTCTAAGATATTTACACATCTACATGGTATAATAATTTCTCCCCAGATCAGTACAAATTTCTACCTGTAAATGCTCTTCTCTCACCCTTCAAATTACTTTTTAAAGGCAGCTTCTCAGTATATTTTGAAAAAATTATTGCTGTTTCAATGTCGTGCAGCCTAGAACAGAGGCTCACTTTTCACAGAACATTTAAATATATTACTTAAATCAATCTCTGTTCAGCAAAACATGTCAACACATGCTTAATTCTAGGTATCCACTCAAAACCTCTGCAGAGCACCAAAACACTGGTGGAATGGGGCCTGTCTCCAGTACTGTTTGTACAGTCTCTGCGATATGGACATTCTAGGAGTTACTGTTTTTTCAGGATGATTCATTTCATACCAGAGCTCTACTGTTAATACTCCAAACCTCCACAAGAGATAAACGTCAGCCGTGCCATCTAGATTTAAGGTGACTTATAAAAAGAAGCAGCAAATCAGATTGTACTATTGCAGAGCTTTGCATACCAGGTTTTCTTTTAATCTTAACTGGATTTTTAGCTCCAGCTGAGGCACAGCCGGTGAATGCTGCCCTTTTGCCTACCTGTCTGTCAGCATCACAGCAAGAGCACCTTGCAGTGCCACACACCTTTTGCAAATGCAGGAGGTGAAGCCAGTCACTCCAGCCAGCCATGTACAGGGAGTTCTGCAAGATGCATGGTCTGACATCTGACATGGGAAGAAGTAAAGGGCTTGGGGACTTAATTGACACCTCAACTTCACATGATGCACAGCTTGAAATTATTTTACCTCCTAGCGAAGCCTTGCTTGATTTCTTTGAGCTAGTAGTCTTACCATTTTGCAAGCACGCTGTTCTCTTTAGAGCGGTGAACTCAAAGTATATTTCAATATGATTTTATGGAATGGGAAGAAAGAGCCTCAAGCCAGTATTTCAAGAAGTAGTCAGATTTTATATTAGCATTTGTTAGTTGTATGTGAAATAGATGGTGTATACACAGTTTCTTTCTTGTATAAAATCACACCCTTGGGGAAATTAAAATAAAGTTCCATCATTTCTAAGAAATAATTTGCACATATTATTCCTATGAAGACCCATGGGTTCTAGTAATCTAACTATCTCATTATCTAAGCCTGAGTCTCTAATAAATTAAACTTACAATAAAAGCCTTTAATTAGATACAATTATATTATCTGCCTTTCAAACATCAGTTACTGTCTGGTGTATAATTCTGTTTGTAAGCACAGATAAACAGTTTATTCTCTCAGGCAGCACATAGCCTGGTAGATCCTGGCCAGTCACAGACAAACAGATAAGCCGTATAGAATCACTGCAAATCTCTATCTTGGAAGGAGCCTATTGCTGCACTAAGCTAAGCTGTAGAAAAAAGTATCTGACAATATTTTTAATCAGTACAGGAAAAATACCTCTACCTCAAGTCTTAAATCATGCATAGTTAATGTTCCTACAAACTAGACATGTTTTGTGTGTGGAATTTAAGCTTTATGGTTCTTATATGCTTCTCAGGCAGGAGTTCAGAAGAGACAGAACTGGTAAGTTTCATTAGTAATCAGATAAAGTTTAAAAGATGCTACTGACTGCTAGAAAGCTAGTTTAAGCACTGTCTCTTTTTAAATACATTTTATAATCCAGTCTAAATTTAAAAATCAGATTGAAATAATTTCATGAACAGTGTGACCTTGCCACTTCCATGCTTATCCCTCAGCTCTCCCACACCCTCTCATGCAATCTCAACACTGACAACTTCCATTCAACTTCCAGCCATGTATCACTGTTAGTGGAGGGAACCAATAATAAAATATAACTTCTCCAAACATACCTTCAGTTCATTGATAGCAGCAACTGTTTAATCTTGACCATCCTGGAGACAGTGAGCAACAGTTCACCTTTGCTGCTGCCAGCTGTTTAGAAGAGGAATCACTGAACGCACACATCTCATCTTCCTACGCCAAGCACCAATTACATCCCTGCAAGGATTTCAGGAAAAGTTAATCTTGGGAGATCAGCTCTCTAACCATGAGAGGTGGTACCCATTTTAGGTTCAATCTTCCATTTGGAAATTCTTGCAATTGAAATAAATAAATAAATAGGTAAATAATCCTGAATCCATACAGGACTTCGGATTGGTTGCCTCAGTAAAAGCTGCAGCTATTCACATGTTCTTCATAATCTTCAAGAGATCTGTAGATCCATAGCTACGAAGAGGCTTGAGCAGCTATAGAAGAGTTCAGTGGCATCTGCAGCTGTGAAAGTGTGAATTTCCTGAGATGCAAAAGATAGCACACCTGACACCAGGGTTACTTTGATTTTTCAAATGTTCACAGCTGACAATACTGTCATCTGGCTAGGATATGGGAAAATGTCCCCAGCAAGGGCATCATGTCTGATGCAGAATGCATCAGCTGCTATTGGCAGTTCTTTATGGATTTTTTTCATTTGCCACGGAAGAAGAAAGGCAGTGGAGAAGAACAGTAGCGACTTACTGCTTATATGCAGATTCCAACAAGCAATAATGAGGTACATGTGGTCCAAGAGTACAAAGGGACATAAGAAAGGCAAAGATACCCATTCTGGGATGAACTATCATGATTTTAAGGAATTTTCTTCACAATATATTTGCAAATTAGGTAAAGAACACATTTTGGACTTGACAAAGCTTTCTTGGTTAAAGTTAAAAAGTACTCCAAGACAGAACTAAGAATAAGCACAGGAAACTCTATTTGCTTACATAAATAATTGTATAATAAATATAACAAACATGTATACATATATCTACATATGTATATAAATGTATGGTGAAAACAGTGAAATACATTAAGCAGTTGATCAAACATCAACAGATAACACATGAAAAGATGCAAAAGAGTGTCCAGACTTCTAATATAGTTCTTGCTGACTGCCTATGTACTCTCTGGGCCCATTAGTCTGTTTGCAATGGGTTATTCCCCCCATCTAGGAAAACTGAGAAAGCCAGACCCATCAGTTAAGATAAGCCACTAAAAACCAACTCAAACTATTGTGACAGTGACTGTTATTACTATGGTCTTTGGGGTTGCCCAAATTATGTTATGGGAGGGAGGAGTAGATGGAGGAAAGGAAGGGAAACTTATCCAGTTCATGTAAATTAACTCAGAAACAAGAAATGAAAAATAAGAATCTCATCTGCTTCGTGCTCCTTTGGGTATGATTATTCTTTTTTTTTTCCACAGAAACATTTTGTCAAAATCTCAAAGTGCAGCATCTTTACAACTGAAATATTTCACAAACATCTATTTGGAAAGCTTTTCCAGCAAGCAGGTTGGTATTGTTATTCTCTGTCTATTCAGATTTTTTTTTTCAACTAGAAACAGCACTTTGATTGAAAGGTAATTTTATTTCATAAAATCAAATTTTAAAGCATCTTTGAAGATAAAACATATCAATTGTTTCTACAATAAAACAATCTCTTTTACAATTAATGTTGGAAAAAATGCTTGCTGGGGAGAAACAGATTTTGGGTTTGGTTCATGGAAAAAAATACCAAGCAAGTAATTCACCTACACAAGTTATTTGTGTTGAATAGCTCTCGTTTCTTGATGCAAAGTACCCTACAGTCCATTTTTTTACTTGTCAAATGAGTTTCTTTAGTAGGCAGCATATAGTGCTAGCTGCTATCATGCATTAATGCCACCATACCTGAACCTTGACAACTGTATTTTATGAGTCGATCTTTATATTAAATCTTTGTGAAACCACAGAATACCTTTCCCTTCCAGGCTCAATAAACAGCTTTGTCAAGGTTTTGACTATCTGTTTCATTTAATTACATATCCCTTGATTTATGGTTCAGAAAAGGCTGTAAATGAGGACATCACATTTGCAATCCAACCCTAAAATATTTTCAAAGTCAGTAACAAAAATCCTCACATCAAGTCTTATGAAAACAGTCCCCTGGGGAATCACAAGCAACGCAGCGTAGTTAGCTTCTGCGTTTACTGGACAGGAGAGATGAATGGCTGACTTTGATTTTCTCCTAGGTGTGCAAATAAGGGGCATTAGACTTGCTTATCCTGAAGTGTTTACCTTCATCTGTCAGTGTTGGGAGCTGAACACATGGCTCAGTGCCCCAGGAGAGGCACAGGCTAGGAGATATAAAGCTGACTTAATGCAGCTTGGCAGAACTACATAGTACTAAAAAGGCAGGAGAAGGCAGACTGTCAATTAACAGGGGTAGTACACACCAGAAATCATAAAATACAGTTTCTAGATGCTTCATCAATCCACCTCACTCAGACACCAGAACCTCCAATGAGCAACAACAAACAAAAGAAGAGAGGCAAAACCCCTGAGGAAACATACAGCAAATCCCTGCTCCCATCTTGCTTCAGATTTGCTGCCATTAAATTCACATCCTGCCTGAGGTTCCATGTTTATCATTTGACCTGTTGTATTAACAGATCTCCTTTTATGATCATGTGACTCGCCTGGTGGATGAGAGGAAGGCTGTGGATGTGGTATACCTGGACTTTAGCAAGGCCTTTGACACTGTCTTCCACAGTAGACTCCTAGGGAAGCTGGCAGCCCGTGGCTTAGATGGGAGCACTCTGTGCTGGGTTAGGAATTGGCTGGATGGTCGAGCCCAGAGAGTGGTGGTCAATGGTGTCTCATTCAGCTGGCGTCCAGTCATCAGTGGTGTCCCCCAGGGATTGGTGTTGGGTCCCGTCCTGTTTAATATCTTTAGTGATGATCTGGATGAGGGAATTGAGTCCATGATCAGCAAGTTTGCAGATGATACCAAGCTGGGAGGAAGAGTTGATCTGTTAGAGGGCAGGATGGCCCTACAGAGGGACCTGGACAGATTGGAGAGATGGGCTGATTCTAATGGGATGATGTTTAATAAGTCCAAATGTCGGGTACTTCATTTTGGACACAACAATCCCATGCAGAGCTACAGACTGGGGACAGAGTGGCTGGAGAGTAGTCAGACAGAAAAGGACCTGGGAGTGCTGGTGGACAGGAAGCTCAACATGAGCCAGCAGTGTGCCCAGGTGGCAAAGAAGGCCAATGGCATTCTGGCCTGCATCAGGAATAGTGTAGTGAGCAGGACCAGAGAAGTTATTGTCCCTCTGTACTCGGCACTGGTCAGGCCTCATCTTGAATATTGTGTCCAGTTCTGGGCCCCCCAGTTTGGGAAAGATGTTAGGATACTGGAATGTGTTCAGAGGAGGGCAACGAAGATGGTGAAGGGGCTGGAGCACAAGCCCTATGAGGAGCGACTGAGGGAATTGGGGCTGTTTAGTCTGGAGAAGAGGAGGCTCAGGGGAGACCTCATTGCTCTCTACAAGTACCTAAAAGTAGGTTGTAGTCGAGCAGGGATTGGTCTCTTCTCTCAGGTGACCAGTGGCAGAACTAGAGGGCATGGACTTAAGCTTCGTCAGGGAAAGTTTAGGCCTGATGTGAGGAAAAAGTTCTTCACTGAAAGGGTGATTGGCCACTGGAATGGGCTGCCCAGGGAGGTGGTGGAGTCACCGACCCTGGAGGTGTTTAAGGGGAGACTGGATGAGGCACTGAGTGCCATGGTTTAGATGATGGGTTGGTGTTAGTGTTGGTGTTAGTGTCAGGTTATAGGTTGGACTTGATGATCTCAGAGGTCCTTTCCAACCTTGTGATACTGTGATACTGTGATTAATGGTGGAAGAAAGTTATTTTTTAAACTTTCTGTTCCATAAGTGGCTCAAAGCACATAATTCCTGCGTTCAGTGACACACAAAACAGCAACATATCTGGAATCCCCTCCACCCAGAGCTGTACCAAGGTACATTACGCACTCTGGCATGACACCCCCTGATGTTCTTCTTGCAGAACAGGAATGCCAGCTAGGAATAATCTCAAATAATTAATCTCATGAACAGCAATTCTAGGGGAAATTCCATGAAATGGGATAAAGACAGAGTCAGAGTCCTACAGGATATGTAATCTTGCATATATTCATAGAGAGGAAAATTTTAAAACCATATCGGTCCACTAACATCATCTATACAAATTAACACAATGATTTTTGCAACAAAGTTATAGCACAGGGTTAATCTATGCTGTACTTTCTAAACTTACAATGGGTATCTTTCCAAATACCTGCCACCATGCTTCTGGCAAGTTATTGCATTAGTGAATTATATTCTGTTATATAAACTGTTTAAATATTTTTTTTATTAACAGATTAACACAGAAATCCCTTCCTCTTGTGGGTGTTTTAACTTAGATAAGATTAATATTTTGAGCTTCTTAAGCCTTTTGATCTAAGGCAGGTGTTCAAGACCTTCAATCATTCTTTTCAAAAGACTGGGAAAAAAGACACGATATCCTTGAACAAATCAGCACAAGCACTAGCCACAGTTTGAGCCGGTCAATACATTTACATTTTTCAGCTAGAAATCTTTTGCTGGGAGTTACTGATTCACCTTCACTTAGTGTAGTGCTTGAGGTGAAACTTCAAACGGGAAGATCAGGTCCAGGATGGAAATTCTGATCAAATTGCAAAAAGCAGCCTTTAGCCCAGGCCCCAGTCTGTAACGGCGCATAGAGAGGTATGGAGAAAAATGACACTAAAGTTTCCCCTCTAGGACAAACACAATCAAGCACGTGAACTTGAGTCTCACAAGTCCATGGCAATTTTTTTTTTTTTATAGGCTATTTTGGAATGTTTTAATTGCATGGCAATGCAAGACAAAATGAGAATCTGAAACATCTATTTTTAAAGATCAGAATTCTTATTTGCTGATCAGCCCCAGATATTTCTCTGAAGCTTTCTTTAGGTTTACAAATAGAAATAATGAACTTCCCTTATCCTACTTGCAACTCCTCTGACTATATTCTGGCAGCAAGCAGAGATTTAAAACAGAAAGTTTAAAATAACTCTTTCAACTGCAAAGGTTTTCACAAGAAGAATGTCCTTTTTTTTTTTTTCTCTCTAGAAATCAAATGCACTGTTTCTATGTAGGTCATTCTGCCCTAAATCACTGGATCAACAGATCAAAAAAGGATGGAGAGGAATCTTATCATTCCCACACTGGCTCACTCACCTTTTGGTTGACAGGAAAACTTCAGCCCATTTCACGTGGCTTATGAAATGGCTTAAGAGCAGCAGGCACAGAACAGAGACCAGAGAGTGGAATGGCCAGGGTAAACCTGCCTGAAGTGCCAAGCAGCTCACTGTACTGAGTGCTGTGCAGAGACTTAGTATACAGTAGTATGGAGATGGAAACACCCATCTTCTGTTCTCACACATTTTATTAAATGGGCTTTTATTGCGCTTGTAGATAAGGTTAATACAACTCAACAAAATACCAGCCTATTGACTCCTCATTTGATGAGTAAATTTCAAAACTAGATAAGTAATTACAATATCTCACCCCCTACAACTTCAGGTATTCCTGAAGTTCAAAGACCTATTCAATAATAAACAGGTGTTGCTGATATTTGTGATTTCCCACACATTGAAATGCTTTTAATTCAGATATACAGGGAAAATGATGATTTATGACACTACTTACTGTGAGAGGGGAAAAGCTACATTTTATAATTCCCTTAGTACGAGCCACTGTGGGGCAAAGGCTTATGCGAACACCATCTTTTTAGTATTTGTATTCATACCATCTTTCTGAATGTAAAAGGCTGGGTCTAAAATCCAGTCCTCACTTCCACCTCTGGAGCTAGGCTCTTATACCACACTAATCACAGTATCACAGTATCACAAGGTTGGAAAGGACCTCTGAGATCATCAAGTCCAACCTATAACCTAACACTAACACCAACACTAACACCAACCATCATTTAAACCATGGCACTCAGTGCCTCATCCAGTCTCCCTTTAAACACCTCCAGGGTCGGTGACTCCACCACCTCCCTGGGCAGCCCATTCCAGTGGCCAATCACCCTTTCAGTGAAGAATTTTTTCCTCATATCAAGTCTAAACTTTCCCTGACGAAGCTTAAGTCCATGCCCTCTGGTTCTGCCACTGGTCACCTGAGAGAAGAGACCAACCCCTGCCCGACTACAACCTCCTTTTAGGTAGTTATAGAGAGCAATGAGGTCTCCCCTGAGCCTCCTCTTCTCCAGACTAAACAGCCCCAATTCCCTCAGTCGCTCCTCATAGGGCTTGTGCTCCAGCCCCTTCACCATCTTCGTTGCCCTCCTCTGAACACATTCCAGTATCCTAACATCTTTCCCAAACTGGGGGGCCCAGAACTGGACACAATATTCAAGATGAGGCCTGACCAGTGCCGAGTACAGAGGGACAATAACTTCTCTGGTCCTGCTCACTACACTATTCCTGATGCAGGCCAGAATGCCATTGGCCTTCTTTGCCACCTGGGCACACTGCTGGCTCATGTTAAGCTTCCTGTCCACCAGCACTCCCAGGTCCTTTTCTGTCTGACTACTCTCCAGCCACTCTGTCCCCAGTCTGTAGCTCTGCATGGGATTGTTGTGTCCAAAATGAAGTACCCGACATTTGGACTTATTAAACATCATCCCATTAGAATCAGCCCATCTCTCCAATCTGTCCAGGTCCCTCTGTAGGGCCATCCTACCCTCTAACAGATCAACCCTTCCTCCCAGCTTTAATGTACATGTACTAATGTACATGTCGCCTCTCCCACTCATGACAACAGAAAAATGGGAGATGTCTTCCTCCACAGTGTATCTGCCTAACTGAGGAGCAATTTAGCTTCCAAAAGCCTTTTTTATTTCAAAGTAGCAGTGGTAACAACATAAGGTGCCTTTAAAAGCACACCGCAATTTCAGGTGAATCTCATTGATTGCTGCACCTGATATTGGACAATAAAACAAGAACAGCAAAAGCACAAGTACCTGAGCACTTACAAGTTTTAGTGTTTGTTTCTAACTTTTGCAGGAGGAAAACTCATTACTTTCAGAAGTCCTAGATGCAAAGAAAGTAAACATAAAACTTCTTGTGCTCAAAACTCCTATAGTTCTTTTGGTTGTGATGAAAAGCCATTTTCTTGATTTTTTTGTTGGTTTTGATTTCTAATTTGGGGATTTGACAACACTATATATATTTTCCTAGAAAGGAAAAATGCACTCAAGTAAAGATCCTTTTTGTTTGTTGAACCTCTGTGTGCCTTACAGAGGTCACCCTCACCATTCCTGTCATTGTATACCCTCTGCTACATCCCTGACTGTGCTGCTTGTAACCTCTTTGGCTGAACCAGTTGTCTAATGAATTTGCAAGGAAGCACTAGAATAGGTTGCCCCCTCCGGGAATATGGTGGATTCTGGCATGCTATCCCAAAATTCCTAACTCAATCACTTTTCAAATATGCTTTTCAGCAGCCTGAGGACTCTATTTGGTTCAACAGCCTATTACAATCCATGTAGTACAGGCCACCAGAATTTATATAGCCTTCTAACATCTCTAGCTGCGTCTGTTTGATTGGTAGGCCAGGGCAAAGGCATGGGGGCTTAAGGTGGGGGGGTGGGGGGTGAGAGCACTGAAGAAATTTCTTAAAAGACCAAGTGAATTATCCATTGTCACTGAACAAACGGAATTAAACTGAAATCTGAATTATATGACAAATCTTTACCTGCTTTTAGGTTCGTTTGCATCTTTTCCTTCACATGTATCAGTATTTCTGAAGTGATTTGAGACATTGTGATGTAAAAATAGCAAAACAGAACACACTCTTACTTATGCTACAGTGGAAACATACGTTTATAAAAAGGGTGGAAATTATTACAAGTGAATAATTCAGAAATTATAAGAATTTCTCACATTGGCTATTGATTCACACTTTTAGAAGTCAGTGAATTGATTTTTGTGGGTAGTGCAGGGCTTGTGTGAGTTGAAAATTTATTGAAGTTTCCAGAGGGATGAATCCACTCCCTTTTTGACCCTACAAATATCTGTATCCTAACAACTACACAAAACAATAGTGAAGTGTGACTAAACGTGAATGGCAATGTACTGCTGACAAGCTCTGACCATTAACATTTTTCTTTCTGTTTAACTCAGCAGGCGAAAGGCAGCGAACAGAAGCTGTCTGCTGTAACGAGCACTCACAAGCACTTCATTGTGAGTATGCTAAAGAAAACGAGTGCAATTCTCCCTAAGAATGATACTTTCTAGGTTTTCATTATTTCTTTACAGATTAATTGTGGATAAATGCAGACAGCACATTCAGAAACAGGACACTTTCTTCTGTTGAGATTTTTGAAGCCTGCAACCCAAGCAGGTGAAATAATTGAGACATACAAGGCCAACATCTGCTGTGCAATTGTACTAATAGTAGTTAGTTTTGCCATGGTGTTACTAAAAGAAGAATATAGTCCTTTTATAGCTTAATTGATCACATTTAGACCTTTGGTGAAGTCTGAATACAGTGCGAAATCTTCTAAAACAATCAAAAGTGACTCCCCTTCATACTAGTACATAGTGTTATTATTAACTGCTACACTGAACCCCCTTAGACTTCAGCAGGGTATAGGGAGGCACACAATTCAGCCCTCCTCTTTTCAGGGTGAAATTATTAGCTGCTATGTTCTTACTTAAAATGCATGCCCTGCTTTGCTCACAATTGCGTCTTAAAAGAAAGCAATGAGCCCTGCTCAGTTCTCTGGAAAAAGACTTGTAGGTGCCTAAATTCAGGAGATGATTCACAGTACTGGAACCTGAATTGATGGACGAATCTGTGTGCTGTCTAGAACACGAACCCATTTCAGATCGGGCTCTTGTGCTGGGTACTTCCAGCTGGCACTCTACACAGCTTCCTGCTCCCAGCACTTGGTTGCTTTGATTCCCATTCTGAAACACATACCTTGGCCCACAATGTACCAGGAGCCTTGGCATTTAACAGTAAATTCTGAATTCCACCAAGGGGACTTAGCACTTACATTTAGGGATTACACCACCTTTCTTTTGTGCATACAAGTCTGTGAATTCTTTCTGTACCTTGGCCTCCTATAATCAATGAGACCAGGGGTTGTTTATTACTTCTCTCTGTAACATTACAAGATCAGTCCACAAAAACCATTCCAGATAAATTAACCACGTAATAAAGGAACATTCCTAAAAATATTTTTACGCATTTCTCTGTCCACAACTATGACAGGAATCAGATGAGACTAATCCCATGGCTGCTGTAAATTGATATTATCACTGAAATCTGTGCAGATGTGCTGATTTACACCTGATGAATACCTGGCCAGTAAGATCAAGTAAAACAACTATATTGGGGAAGAAATACTGTACAGCAATGCTCACCTATAAGAAAGCCTCTTCTTATAAATGTCATATTGTAGTTCTCCGGATTGTTACTGGAGAGTTCTACAGTACTTAAATATAAAGGGTCAATTTTAGAGTAGAAAAAATTAAATAAAAAAAAGCAAATCCCATGCTCAGTGAATTATGGAGAGTCTGTGAAAGGTGGTAAGTGTGAGAATCCAATCCCTCCTCATAGAAAGAGCCCTACTGTATGTTCCTACAAATATTGATGTTTCAAATTCAAAGCACATGTGATGCATTAGTGTGAAACAGGGATTACATACATGCTGCTCTCTGCCCTGCAGTTCAGGAAAAGTCCTTATGTAATGAAGAACTGAAAGACTTATGAGGGAATCCAGTGGACTGTTATCGTGTAAAAATACCAGTGCTCTCCAAAGTCAACTCACAGTTGCTCAAATGTATGCTGGTATGTGTTTTGTTTTCCAATAGGCCTGAGAGAGAAGGAGCTCCATTCATGTCAGACCCCGTTAATCTCATACCTACAGCTTGGTCTGTGTGAATGAAACACTGACTTGGGAAAGCCACTGCTTTTCTTTCCAGTCAATTCTCAAATATATAAAACCTACCGCAGGAGATCCAAACACACTCAAACAATAACAGGCAATTTGGCCAATTACAGAAATTACTTGTAGGCAATAAGAAGGGAACTTTTCATCCAACTAGGGTCTCTGAATTTGGGTGTTGGAGAATTAAGAATGATTTCTTGATGTTTCCTTCATCTGCATCTCTCAATAACCACCTGAATCCTGTAAGTTTCCAAAGTTGTGTAGTCCCAACATGTTATATTCTTTGGGCATCCAAAGAACAGGACTAAACCCAGAGTTTTTCATAGACCAAATTCTGTGTTCTATTCAAACTCAGCAAATTTACCATTAGCTTAATGGCAACTCAATGTTGTAACTGCCTAAGAAGTACTAACTAGGAGCTTCAAAGAGACCTTCATATTCACTTCAGATATAGTGAATGCTCACTTCCAATACTTCAGGATTTTTTATTTTTTTCACCCATCATGCCTTATCCCACATCTTAAAATCCCATCACCCCAAAGAATATTATTCCTATAGAAATAAGATCTTTGCTTTTGAGAATTTCTCAGACATTGCATGCAGATCCTTGGTTCCGTTTTTGATGTCCAGTAAGACATGATTGGTATTGTCACCTGCAAAGTTTAATACAGTATATAATTTTGTGTCAGTATGACAGAATGTTTCTGTAGCCAAGCTAGTAGCACCATCTATGCTTCTGGATCTCCCAAGACACAGTGATATGGTGTTCCATAGAAAAGCCATAGAACACCTGGGATAAGGGGGCCTCTGACTCACACAGAGATGGAAATTTGAAGTGAAATAGCAGGAATCCTTTATGTTGCATTCAAATAGATCACATTTGGTGTGCTTTTACTGAAGAGTCAGGGTGGAAACTACTCTGAGTCTGTCTGCATTTCTAAATGGCTTTTGTGAAGGTCAGTATCTTATTTGTAGCTCAACAGCCATGCTCTTGCAATGCCACGTCCTAGTGGTCCCATAACAGCAGCTGCTTGATCACACCTTTCAAGGACAGGAAGATGCAATCTATGTTATTGTTGCAGCCAAGGAGCAGAATAAGCATACCATGTCTGAAGACATCAAGAAAGAAATATGACCTGGTTTTCATTCTGCCTCCTCACAGGCCACCAGTTTCCCCAAGAATGATCTTGATAACAGTTTTTAAATTTGATTAGACTTCCAAAGAAGTCTAAATGTAAATGTTGCAAAGTAGAGGGCACAGAACTACAGGATGACATGATCTATTCCATGATTTCTCCTATTGGAATAAGACTGACATTCTTTAAGTTTCCCAATATTTTTTTAAGAGCAAAAGTTTGTGCTTTCAGTGATCGCTGTGTAAGAACATCAAGTACTTACACCAAGAAGCTTTCTGAAAAATTGGTTTGATATAAAAAAACTACTGAAACATTCCACAATGCTGGGAAAAAATATATGTTACGTACAATATAAGTCTTGGTCTTGACATCAGAATCTGCTGATAAGGTCATATAGCTTCATACCTCAAGAGGTCACAGTTTTTTCAAAGCCTGATCTGAGGCTCCGTGGAAATTGCACTCAACTTCAGGTTTTGCTTGAAGTACTGTATGCCAACAAGGAAGAATGCAGGAAAGGAATGATCATAGCAGAAGGTAACCAGTTTGCTATAAGAGTAAAAGGCAATTGTAAATTGAAGAGAAATCTCTATTACAGTTGGCTTATTCTACAAAGCATAAGGATTTTATATTCCTCGTAATTTGCCCTCGATGATCACATTCATCCAACTGTTTCTGAAAACCTAGTAAACTTCTAGTCTACATGACATCTGTGTCAACAAGTTCTTCAGATCAGTCATCTGCTACATAATTTTTACTGTGTTGCCTTTTGATCCCTGCTTTCAAAGAAATATCCCGTATAGTTTCACTAATGTCTTCCCTAAATTTTTGCCAGACCTTTCCTTGCTCATTGCCTCTTGAAGTTTACAAGTCTGAGATCTTTACAGTTACACCTAGTTGGCCTTTGGTAGCTGGGCTTGAGTTTGAAGAAGCTCCTTATGAGGTTTGTTGTGTGTGAATTGTCCATCAGAACAAAAATCAATCACATGAACAAAAAGGAATCATATGTTAGTCAGTGTCCAATGCCAGAGTTCATTTACAGTTACTGGATTCACTCCAGAACAGAGCTGGAATAAGAACTAAAATAAACCTCATGTGGACAACTGCAATAAGGTTTTGCCCCAAACCAGCATAATGTTATAGATATAGTGTCTGTCTCTGTATAGAAGAGACTCCTACAGAATAATTATTGCCAGAAATATATTTAAACAACCAACCTGTAAACAAAGCATAAATCACTGGGGATAAGAGACAAACAGAAAATGCAGGATATGTTTTCTGGAAATCTTTTTGCAGGTTCCTTACCAGTCTAGTACTTGATGAAATTACAAAGAACACCCAAGGGTTGGGGAAAGGGTAAAAGAGGAAGAGCTCTGAACAAAAATTAAAGAGAGATATCTAGGAGGAGCAGGGCGAAAAATAGTGGTGAGGGGAAGTACTTAGAGGGTGTAATAAACAAAGCAAGGAACAAGATATAGACTGGAGCACCAAGGTGAGACTATTCAGCGAGATGGAGAACATACACTGAGTGGGACCATTCTGATGGAGTCTTGATATTTCCCAAGTGTGGAACAGTTTTATTTGTGGATTTAAGGAATGGCTGTTTTGGAGTTGGAACTGGGAAATATTTAGCATATGGAATCTACCTTGTTCTTTCCTTTACCAAGACCTCTGCAGAGTCCCAGCAGACCCCTTCCTTCCCTTAGCACCAGGACACCAATCTGTACTATCTCTCACATTTTCTGTAAATGGACATCACTTAAGATTCTTCTTCGGCTCTGACCCACAGCCCTCAGGTCTAGATCACCACTCTCCAGTCTGCAACAAAAGGATATTCAGTGAGTGTTTAGTGACTCATATCTTAATCATTGGCAGGGGTGTTTACTATAACTGCTACATTATAGACTTTTGTAGAGGCTTGCTCCCTCCCTTCCGTGCTCACCCAAATGTAACAGGAACTGCTCTAGCCTTATTACTGCCACTGCCACCAGCTACTCTAGCTGGGTGGCCCTAAAACTTCCAGGGACCTGGTATCTGTAGCTAGGGAAAGCCCAGGTCTCCTAGCTACAATACTGAAGGCTTTTAATTGCAGCATAGCTGGCAGGAATACTTCCTGCTCTGGGTACTGCAAGAGGGGCTGAACATCCTTCTGCCCCTTATAAGACATGGAGACAATTGCAGTGCACTGGGCAGCTCACCAGTCAAGGAGTTTTAAAGCCAGGATCTGAGCTGACGGAAGTGGAAGAAAGGAGAGGTTTGCGTGATTATTAGAGCCCGCCCCTTCTGAATCTACGCACATGCCTAGGAAAACTCTACCATCTGTAATTTAAGCTCATAGGAGATAAACAGAGGAAGGAGGGTTTTGTATCACATGTGCTACGAAACCGTTATAAAGAATGAAAACAAACTTTGGTGCTGACTTGGTCTATGAAAAACAGCAAGACCTCAACCATGTTGATGTTTTGTCAAAAAAATATTGAATCAATTAGTGACCGTAACTTTTTCAAATGGCTTCCAAACAGCAAAACAGATTTTGGCATAAATAAAAATCTGCTCTCTTTATTGAAGCCTTATATGGCAAGTTTCAGTGCAGAAGGAATTCTTAGCAGCAGAGTCATCAGACTGGACCTTTGCAACAGAGGGAAACTTTGGTAGCAGATGGGGCACAGAGTATAAAATTGTCACTCCACAGTTCAGGCCCCACTTTAAGGCCAACTGGAGTTACTAAACAGGTGCCAGTGAGAATTCATTCGTGTCAAGAGGATGAATCTTTCCACTTAGTACAGTAGTTGTATTGATCAGGATTTTGTCCCCTGGCCCTCCAAGATAAGTTTGCAGGAGTCACTGTAATTTGGCTTCAGATTTCCTTTGTCAGTCAAAAACCATGAAGCGATCCACATGGTGATTTGATCCTCTGAGCTGATTTCCAACCAACCTCCTTCCTTCCTGGGAATAGCACTCAATGTCTTCTGCAGTGTTAATCTTTTCTCCAACAAAGTTTTAAGTGTTCTTGCACATTCAGGCACTCTAAACTTTGCTCTCACTTTGATTAGTATGTTTCTTATCTCCAATTTTTGTAAAGCCTGCAGTCCCAGATGAGGAAATAGCTCATCTCTAAATTAACCCAATAATTTTGGATATAATACAGGATAGATACATAAAGGAAAAAACACACCCATATCTAGTATAGCTGAAGTATTCTGAAACATCAAAACAGTGACCATATTTTGAAGTGATTTTTCACCTTAAGCTGCACAAAGTGACCAATATTCACCTTACAGCCATTAGGCATGTCAGTGCCTTACATTTTTTAAGATACTTGTAAGATTTTGCTAAAATTAGCTGTTAGAACTGAAATATCACACACTAAACGTCTGCCAGAGAACTGTTATTATTTTATTTTGCACATTGATGAAACAGGTTAGCTGTTTTCAACAATGAAATGAGATGGGAGATGTTGGTTTGTGCATGTTAAATACATTCTCAAAACTTCTTTTTCAGAACTTTCTGCTGAAAATGAGACTTGAAATTTAAATGTTTCTCTTATATCAGAGATGAGCCTTTTCTCTTCCCTCCTAAATACAATTCAAAGGTGGCCAAGTGGAGAAAATGAATGATTGCCCGTACATAATAGCGTGGTAGAGCTTGACAGTAACTATATTTCAAATTAGGGATTCAGGGGCTGACCAGAGTTCTCCCCAAAATGGCTGTTTCAATCTGCTGGCTAATATCAAATCTAAGATTAAGGTAACGGTTTCTATTTTATCTGCAGGGCTTAATTGTGCCCAGGTCTCAAAGGATCTAGAATCCTAGAATCATACAATTGTAGTATTAGTTACGTTGGAGGAGACCTTTAGGATCAGTAAGTCCAATCCTTAAACTAACACTGCCAAGTCCACCACTAAACCATATCCCTGAATCGTCACAATTACATGTGAAATTAGCCTGAGTCAAATCTAAACAGAAGAAGAGAAAAGCATGAAATACCCCAGGAGACAAGGGCATCAGAGACAAGAAGGAGAAAAGGAATGATGATGACAATGATGATGATAATGATGGCGAGGATGCAGAGTTGGGAAGGCAAGAGTTGGAAAGTAAATCTGACTCTTGCCATGATGATAAACAAGGAAGAAGCATCTGGAACAAAAGATTTTCACAACTCACTGTTCCTTTGATGTCTGCAAACATTGTCAAATTGTGCTGACTTTGCTGCAAAGGGGCTTTGATGACTATTGATTTCTTCAGGTTTTGTTCTTGTTACCACTGTTTCAAAAAATGCCAAAGACACCGAGAGAAACACTACTGTAGGACCTAGGGGCTGCACAGTCCACTGTCAGGGAAGAACACTGAGGCCTGGCTTGGACCTCTGCTTGCCTGTCTCTGTGTTACTTTGCTGTGTGCTCCTAAATCTGCTTCCATGAACGATATCAGCACTTCCCTGAAGGAACTGGAACAGTAAGCACCACAATGGAAGTCTGACTAAACAACATTCAGCTGGCTTCCACTGTGTTGGCAACTACATTGTCAATTACAATAAAGGAATTTCAGACCAGTTAAAAGATTCTGCTAGCTCCGTTACTTTTTCTCCAGCAAAATGCAGTAGGAATGTTACACGCATTAAAGGCCCACAGAATCCAAGAGATTAAAAAAGAATACAAAAGATTCAAAGTTTGTTTCTAATTGTTCTAGTGATGCCTAAAATAAGTTAGAATAATTTTCACACTTTTGTTTTACAGAAGTAGTAATAATCTGTATCTGGTATTAAAATTCACTCCCCTAGGAAACTCATAACAACACAACATCTAGTCAAAGAAAACAAAATTTATGAAAACATGAATGGGCTGAGCGACTTCCTTTAGATTTCTGTGTTCCCACTGGTATCACACCAGCAATGGCAACTGGGATGCTGCTAATTTTGCAACAGAAATAACACAGTAAAACATTGAGAATGCACAGAGTAATCAATTTTACAATTCCTTAACTTCTGATCCTTCCCCCACTTTTTACTTGCCTGACACTGTCCTTCACTTACCCAAAACTCTTTAATCATTTGTCAAATTAAGCTTTCAGCTTCTTGGATGCTTGCAGAATTATGAAGTTCTATACAGATGATAACAGCCAAAACAATCTCATCAAATTATCAAAGCCTCAGTGTTGAATTCCATTGAACCTACTAAGTATATATATAAAACCTTGACAAGTGTTTAATAACTCCACAGGATACTCAGGATATCAGGATGAAGAAAATATAGACCTCAACGTTATCTGCATGAACTAGATACTGCACTCAAGTCAAAATTATTTGTCTTTACCTGTGCTTACTTTGTGATTTCTACATTTTTCATTTTTTTTAGAAGTGTTTCTGCATGCCTCTAACGAAAAAATGTCTTTTCAATTGCATGAAGCACTGATTTCAAGATACAAAAATTTGGTTAAAAACTTGAGATGATCCATATTACATCAATATGCATCTGCTACTGCCTGCATTGCAGACATAGTTACTTACAGTTTTTTCTTTAAATTGTGTTTATCCTTCTGTTTTCTGTTCCACAAATCTCTTTTCCTGCTGAACACCTTTATGGTCAAATCTTGACTCAACCCCTCCTTGCTGTGGCAGTCTTCTAGAATACCCACTGCCCTGTGCTCACATATGGTGAGCTCAAACTCTGGATATGTTGAGATTTCATCGGTTTTCTAGAAACTTGTCACTTGGACATGATTCTGACAAAACGAAATGTCAGCCCAGTTTTTTTGGCAGTGTGCCTCTGTTTTCTGTTTCCGTAAGAGGCCTTTACTTTCCCAAGCTCCTTGTCCCACTGGTAGTTTTATAAAAAAGCTCAGCAGGTCCCTGGAAGTTCACAAAGCCTTCTTCATTCATAAACAAGCTGCTTGCGAGCCCCTGAACAAAATGGCTCTATCCATGATGTCTGATTGACCTTCAAGAACTGCACACATGACAGAAAAAATAATAATAATAAAAAAGGGGGCAGAAAGTTTAAGGAAATAGACAAATGAAGAACAAGGGGCCCATCAGTGTGTTAGTAATGTGGTGAATGCAAGAATTAAAGATAAAAATATCACGATGGGCTGTATTTGAATTGCCACAGTCTGGTTAAAAGAAAGAACCCCAGAGCTAGGAACTGACGCCTCTTGCATCCCTAATGACTTCTATATAAAAATTGTCATTTTCTTTGTATGATTAAAATAAAGAGCATCAGCAAAATAAACTTTCCCTTCCTACACATTTCTTTTAGTGAATCTACTGCTGATAGAAGATGCCAGTTTAACCAGCCTGCAGACAGAGCTCTTCTGTCTGCAGAATAGGTACAAGACAAGCAGTGGCAGGGTCTCTGCCACACACACAGCTCACTCAGACCAGAGAGACCACCCCAAGAGGGAAAAGAGCATTCAGTCCTTGGCCTCCTTGCTGACAGCAATAGCCTGGGAGCCAATCAGTATCCTTTGCCAGAGCAAGTTTAAAGCAGTCTGGAGTCTGAGCACTTGTCACTAGCCTGAAGCTATTGGTTTGTGCAGCTTCGTTTTCTACCAAGTTCTACTGACAATTACTCTTGAGAGTGTAAGGCATATCATTACCGGTCTCAACCACATGGGTCATTTAAGCAATTGCCATTTCTAATTATTCCATTAGCTACCATACCCTGCCCTCTCTTTGTTCATCTACCTCTACCAATCACTTCTCCATCCAACTTTGAATCGGGAGGCATGTGTCTTTCAAAACAATCCCAATGTTGGTTTATCCTCCCCGGCAGACTCACTTGCTCTGTGTCTCCTTCACGTTGGAATCTTTGTCCATTCATTTTGTTTCCTATTGGCACTTTGCTTATATTCCAGTGTTGCCATTACAGGGGAATCCCAACAGGGCAGCAAGGACTTTGAGCTGTTAACAACCAACCAACACCCTCTCTCTCCTTCAGTGAATCTCATGCCCAGACAACTCTAACTGTACATTTTGAAAGTCAAAACTTCTAATTCCTTTCCCCCCTACACCCTGTCTCCTGACTCTCTGTGGCAACAGCTGATGACATTGCTGTGAGCTCTGCAGTGCAAAGCCTCTAAAGGCAGGCAAAGGGTAGGTAAGCAACCTCTCCCAAGTACCAGCTTTGTGATATTGAGTATAGGAGAAGATGTTGTGTTATCTCTTTTCTCCCATTTGATCTAATGATTTGTTACATTGCTAGAAAGGATGCTACAAACTTGCATTTTATGTCAAATTCCAACACTCTGAGTGACTTAATGACTTACAAGACTGGCAATGGAACAGAGCTGAGTTCTCACTAAGCGTGACCACAAGCCAAGATCAGGTTCTGCGCTCTAGGAGTCCTCATTTTAGATGAACTTCTCCACCAGATGTTGAATTTCCAAATGTCTGAAAAACCATCACCATTTTAAGCAGCATAGCTGATGACTCTCCATCAAGATGCCTGCCAGTGAATTAGCCACAAAACATAGATTACGCTTTATTTCTCTAGAAGCTGTCACTCCAGTTTAAGACTAAGTAATGCTGGCAAACTCTGTAGAGAAAATGCTGGATTTTCTCTACTGTAAGTTCTTTATAGGTAAGTAAGAACCTTCACCTTCAGGAACATGAATCCAGAATATCTCAGCAGTTCTCATCACAAGCAAATCACCTTACAGGCCTTGCAAGGACATAGGCAAGGTCAGGAAGCAAGCCAGATAAAGCTGTTGTTGCAGACCCTGCAATGACTCAGAGCATAGTCCTCTTTTTTAATTGTGCTTTGTCAGCCTGGTCTCTTGAACTGGAAGCACAACTGATATTCCCAGAAGCATTCAGATAAACAAGCTATGATTTGCTGTTATCGTGATTTACTTAAGCCAGCATGTGGCTTATCTGAGAGGGCTAACATGTACCCGAGCAGGTTCTTTGGTACTAATGTCAACTAGCACAGAACAGTCCTTTTCCATGCCATTCGTTTCATTTAGCTTGTAACAGGGTGGCCACATCCCAACAGTTTATTGCAAACTACTAACTCTTGAACCATGCCCATAAATTGTGTAGGAGGTTTCCAGGTAATGGGAGTGAAATTGTGTGGAGAACTTTTCCATCAATCTAATGGATTGAGAGAGAAAACTGAGGAACATTTCCTGGTACCTTTTACTTTATCAGTAGATGAAGCCTGGGGGAAAGGATCGCTATGGGGGATCCTTTTAATTGCTAGCTTTGCTGGGCTCAGGCACTGTTAGCAAATATGACGATGTGTGAGTTTTTCAACTGTAGACATGGCTCCTGAGTACATGAACATGTTTGGTCCCTTTACTGTTAATAGAGATTTCTGGAACATATCATTTCCTCTTCTGATTCTCAAGAATATAATCATTTGCAGTCTAAAGTCAAAAGAAACAACCAGGTATTTATCCTCGTCCTTGGGTCTTTGGTTAAGGATTTACCAGCTTTATGTGGGTGCTCATAGGTATCTTCTCTCTATTTATAGATCCTGAACCTTCATCATGAAAAATGAATCAAGCCCCTCTAAACTAGTAATTGCAATACTTAATTTACAAGTAGACATATTCTTCCCTGAATATATGAACATTGATGGGATTTCTGAACACAAGTTGAAGCTGGCAGTTTAGAACAAGAAGCATGAAAATTGACTTTTAATGAGTCAACAAAAATGCCATTTTTTAGATTAATTTTGATATTTTACAAATTTATTTATATTCTGCAATGGAACAAAATTTGAAATATTCACAGATGCACAACAAACAGAAGCACTTAGGACAGCTGCATAAACAAAGAACATTATTGGGAGCTGGAAAATAGACAAAGAATAAACTCGCTAAGGAAAAAATAATGCATCATCAATACCTGTAGATATCAAGCAAGGCTCTGTAAGTTCTTCCTGTAATTGCTTTTATCTTAGCCCTGAGTATCTAGTACAACAGTACACTGTAACTTCTGGTTCACTCTGCTCTGCTTGCAGATCACATTTTGATCTTCAGAGCTGGTAAAGCCCAGAATCCAGGTAAACTCCTGTTTCGGATAGTGCTTCATAATCTGTTCCGCAAGTCCAGATGCAGCAATTATTGCTTTGATGACTGCATTGGGAGCTCAGAGAAATCCAACAGCAAGGCTGCTGGCTCCTCTGATGTCAACAAAAAAAAACCACCTGGACATCATCTGTTTTAGAAAGGTATCCTGACACTAACTCTCCCCAGACATCTCAGCACCACGCCATATCTCAAACGGAACCATTACCCTCACGAATACTTACCAAAAATAAATCTATTTTTTTCTGTTCTATTTTATTTCCACTCAATAAAATTATTTCTTGTTTTCTGCATCCAGTTACACCAAGCTTCAATTAGACCTGGTTGTAACCATCCATTGCAGGAACATTTGGTGATATTCTCATGTCTTCTAATCATCTAGTGGAGACTATAATGGCTTATTATTGTTGTACAAAAATGTAACTGATTTTCACTAATTTGCCTCAAATGTCACATAGGAGAAAGGCAAATGAAGCCTGGTCTAATTGCCTGACTCCCAAGAAACAGTGACATGGTCCCATCGAGACATAACTTGGAGTCCTCAAGAACTGTTTTTTCTCTCTATCAATAAATGACCATTGTGAGCTCCCTGACACACAGAAGACATCGTCTTGAAAATCATGAGGTGCAAAGTCTTGGAAAAAGACCTCTAAACTCTTTTGTGTGTGTGAAATACCAGAGGATGTCACACACAGAGTCCAAAAGCCATTTAAGGTCTGGATTGCACATAGAAAAAGCCTGTGGGTGAGCAGCTACTCACAGTCAGTACACCAGTATTTGAATAATTCTTTCCATTCACCATTTACACACTCATTTTCTTCTAATTGTGATTGGAAAAATAAAGTCACTACAATTTCCAGAGTTGGTTTTATACTTGGTTGAAGATTGCTTTGCAGCTTCTGAGCATTTTTTACTGAAACAGGAAGTTTGGTTCAGAGTAAAACGCAGATGACAACAAAATGGGCAGTGTTGCATGGAGGTAGAGAAGATCACCTACACATCTCCTCTAGTGTACCAACTTTTATTAATTGGTGCACCATTCAAAAATAATCATTCTTTTCAGCATTATAGAAAACCATCAGAGGTTTTACAGAGTATTCAGTCTACCAAGCTTCTTTTCATTGCAGTGATCCATCACCCACTGCCTCAGAGCCACTGATTTTATAGCCTTCTCTGAAGACAAGAGTATTAAAAAATGTTACACAGTTCTGTATGTAATGAAATAAGGCAAAGATTGTGCTTGAATTTTGTAACAGATTTTTTGCCCTCTCAGTCTGTGGTGGTGCACTAATTTTGTTCCCCAAGGCACTGGAAAGAAAGATTCTTCAGGAATGTGCGTAAATTGGAATATTTGAGACCTCAGCAAGCCCAGACACAATTAACTGGCACTTTGACCTGTCACAGTTTTCCATTCACATATTTGTGGAGAAGGGCACGGATCTTACCTCAGTCAGAACACAAACAGAAATGATGAAGAAAGCAACTATGTTAACGAGAATTTGAAGACTTTTACTAAGGCTAGTACCTGCCAGCTTTTATGAGTATCTTAAATGACTATATTTGGTAAGAACTTCAGTATTCTGATTACGAATAGTATTGCTTTGCTTTTAAAATATTTAAAATATCTTTTTTAATGACCAAACACATTCAAATTCTTTTTAATGGTTCAGTTCTCCTTCTGAAACCCAGACTTTGACCTGTACCTGTAGGAACTATCTCAGCTGCCTGAGAACGAAGACCAGATTTAATTCTGATTTTCCTAGCTGTTCAGCAGTAAGAACTCCCAATTTGTTAGTAGCTTTACTTCAGCCTTCATAACTCTCCAATGTTTTCTAGCAGGGGTTATGCACACATCTGCTTCAGCGTTGATTTCCTACATCTCCTCTGCTCCCTTTCCTCCCTCTCCTGGACAATAAAAAAAAAATACAAAGGTCATGAACCTAACTGCAAGCATCTTTTCCTGCTTCTTGTGTGGTTTTCACCCTGACCTTGGTACTCCTTTCTGTTTCTCTACTGGCACCTCATGCTCGCGCCACCCCCTCATGCTTCCTTAAGAACAGGAACAGCAGAAAGAGGGAAAGCAAGTCTGGCAATTAGAAACATACCCAAGATTTCCTGCTCCTAATGGCTATTGCAAAGGGGCTGCTGTTTCTCAGTTAACAAAGAGTAAAAGGAGAAAATTAACGAGCTTAGCAAATTGAGGACAAATTGAACAAAATGGGGCCAAATTCATCCCTGATGTCTTTTCTTTGATGGCAACAGAGGGATGATTTTTTCTTGATATTTTTAACTGTTTTTTAAGGATAGAAGTGAAGACTGTGGTTTCTGCTGTTGTTTTAGCTTTGGGGTTCTTTTCACCATACAGTCACTTTGTATTTGTTAACTAAACTACATCATTAATCTTCTGCAACTAAATATGGTTAATATATTCATGTAATCAATATGATAGGGAGAGGAAACAACATGATTCAATGGCTGAGTTACTATCACTGAGCAGAGAACCAGCCACCAAATAGCAGCATGACCTGAGACAAGTCACCACTTCTCTCAATGTCTTTGGATAACCCTGGTGAAGACTATTCCATTAACACAAGCTCTTCAAACAGACACCATCTCTTCGATATACTCAAGTAGTTATTAGAGTTTTCTGCTTAGTGACTCAGTCCAAGTGAATGTTTATTACAACAAAGTATTTTTATGGCTGGTTTACCACAGAACTATAACGAGGACACTTCCACAGTATTCAGGTGCAAAAACATGCTATGTACCACACTCAGTACCAAGAGCTGTTGGCAGTACTCTCATCTAGCAGACTTATTTGGCTTTAGAAAAGAAACATTTTTGGCTTGGAATTGTTACAGGGCATAAATATGCAAATAATTGGAAAGTACAAGTGATTCCAGTGAATAAAATACTAATTTTCATTAACCACACTTGAACTGTACATTTACTATTACGTAAGTCACATGTAAATGAAAGGCCTTAAAGCAGGTGTGGAACGTGCTTGGAGATAAACCCTTCTCAGCAATGAATTCAAACGAAACAGCAATTGCCCTGTTGTGGGCTAGGTGGAGCATTCACAAGTGCTGCACAAAGAACTAGCTATTCATATGGTTCTGGCATATATTTTGCAGTTTCCTGCTGCTAAATTACATTAAGAGACTCTAAACATACTTTCTGAATATCCCTGCCCCCTGCAGGGAATTATTGTGGCTGCCACAAGAATGTTACTTGATCATGATGGGGCAAGAACAGGCGTTGGTACAATCTTGAACAAGCGATCCATGTAACCATCTCCAGGGTCCTAATTCAGCCTGCTGTCTCTACTCAGCAAAATACGCGGCCCCTCTGTTTAACTCCCCTAAGAGGTCAGGTAAGATGGATTGCAATGAGAGTTAGCACATTTTTAATTTTCCCAGTGATGTCAATGGAGTGTTGGAGCTTACCACAGGCAGTACAGCTGGGGTTATAGACAGTAAGCACTGCAGAGCATGAACTGCTTGCATAGTTTTCTTTTTATGAAATACTTCTTATCATTAAGGTTTGAGTTTTAACTGTGGTTCTTGCAGTGCTACTATAATACAGCATGGCATCTGCATAGAAATACAAAAGCATTAAGAGATGAAAAAAGAAAATCAAGGTATTCCAGAAGTTTGATCATGGCACTGTACCCTCATACAACTTTCAGACTACCATTCTTAACATTTGTTATTTTAACTCATGGCAGTACATGCAGTGGAGTTGACTCAGAAATTGCTACTCAGTGAATTATAACAAGAAAATGTGGATACATCCCTGTTTCTCGGTTTGCTGATCATGTATTTATCTGTGAAATGCACACTGCTGAAAGTATATTCATTGATAATTCTGAGTGAAAAAATACCCAAAATTCTATTTAGGTTACACTTTCTGATTTAGATGCACTTGTCAAATCGTCACTAATTACTGAACTAGCAGCTTTGAAGCCATAGACTCATATCACAAGCCAGGCATTCCACCTAGTGATGTTTAGAGTAATCCCTAAACTTCCGATTCAGCTGCGCTAGACTGTTAGAAATGGCTTATCATCATGATTAGGTGTATCAGGCTTTTTTTTGTATCAGTCTTAATCAGAGCCTGACTTGCCATAAATCGGTCAATGAAACTAGATGAATTTGTATGTAATGAGGAATTTCTCTGGCAAAACGTCTTCTTCAGGGATTGTCCATGTATGCAGCAATGTCCATGTATGCATTGGTATAAACATATGCATTTCTTGAAACAAAATTACAGGAAAGACTGACATAGAATAACGACGTTTCTAAAAATTGCCTTCTGAAAATATTTAGCACCCTCAATCTGTGCTGCTGCCACCTATGAACTTGTAATTGCAGCAACCACAGGTCCCCCCAGTCACAACAGTGCAGGATTACAAAGGGTGAAAATCCACTTTTCAGCCTTTGACCTGTCTTGACTCATCTTTGCCCTGGTTTCTTATGTTGATCTCAGCTGCTAGAAGTTCCTGAAAGGTTTCGTATATCTCAAAATAGAATTGTGCACAGATCATCTTTCCCACCAAATCTCTGAAAGTGAGCAAGGCAAAGCAGCTACATTTGTTTTGCCTTGAGTTAGAACTGGTCCTGGCAGTTTTCCCTGTCGTGGTTCTTGTAGTTACTAACTGGTATAAACAGACTGTGCTTTGCACAAATTCCCTTGTATTCTGGGAATTACACTGTCAAACTTGAGCATGCTTTTCTTTTTCATAGTGTCTTAGTAATTTTTTTCCATGTCTTTTACCAAGTACTACTTTGCCTGACAGAGTGGAGGAACTGGATACTCTAATTCCATTCTCTTGGCACTGTTATTTGTTATCTGATGGAGAGAACAGGCAATTCCTTTCACAGTCACAACTAGAGAAAAATGAAGGAGTTGCTCAGAGGCTGGCTCAGAGACTGAGGGAACACCTCTCATATTGCTGCTGTTAGATTCTGGCAAGGCTGTAAAATAGCCAGTACTTGCAGCACATTGTAAAAACTCCCAAGATTCCTTCTCAGGACCAACAGTGCCTGCTTCTAGGTTCATAAAGTACTTTTAAAGGAACTCTGATCTGCTGATTTTGTAAAAATGTATTTATTAATATTTACTTACATCACAGGTAAGTATGGCATATGTTACACTGCTTAACTTATTACCATTTGGAGAATGCTTTGAGGTCCTTGATTTACAAGCAAATTTGATGCTTCTAACTGGGTGCAGCTGGGATCTACCAGCCTATGTTTGGACCAAACTCCATATAAACCAGCCTACTAGCTTCTATCACAGAATCACAGAATGGCAGGGGTTGAAAGGGACCTCTAGAGATCATCCAGTCCAAACCTCCTGCTAAAGCAGGTTCACCTAGAACAAGTTGCACAGGAAAAACTTCAGACAAGTTTTGAATATCTCCGCAACATCTC
Source organism: Tapera naevia (assembly GCA_033556795.1). Taxonomy (NCBI): domain Eukaryota; kingdom Metazoa; phylum Chordata; class Aves; order Cuculiformes; family Neomorphidae; genus Tapera; species Tapera naevia. The sequence continues at coordinate 11,571,010 of JAUMJJ010000194.1, read as the reverse complement.
TGAGCAGCCTGTTCCAGCCTGCTCCCTCACCTGTACAGTAAAGAAGTTTTTCCTCATGTTCAAATGGAACTTCCTGTGCTCCAGTTTGTACTTGTTGCCCCTTGTACTGTCGCTGTCTGACTCCATCCTCTTGACAACTGCCCTTTAGAAATTTATATGCATTGCTAAGATCCTCTCTCTCTTCTCCAGACTAAACAGATTCAGATTCCTCACCCTCTCATGAGAGATTCTCCAGTCCTCTAGTCATCTCCATCATCTTTCAATATGCATTTGCTGGTCTCCAGCAAGCTCAGTTTTCATTGTTCAGACACCTCTGAGCCTCCTCACTGTTGCTACATCCTCTGCAATGGAGACTACAGAAATGAGGTGCAGGAGTGTTTGCTTTGGGCCCATGCGTAATAAGGACTTCATCACATTGGCTGAAAACAGTTAAGGACTCTGTTGCTGCTCTACTGTATAAGAACATATACATAGTGGAGAGAAAGAGATGGAAGTAAATCTGGTTTTGAAATTAATTTAAGACACTTTTTCTTCTGTAATTCTTTATTCAAGATCTGGTGTTTTCACATGATATCAGAAGAATAGAACCATTTAAACTCCTTTGCTAATAGACAATGAAATGTAAATTATGTTCATTTGGAAGATTTTTAAACTACAGGCAACTTTGGGACTTAATTAAAAAGCAAGGTACCTCCATGTGAGATTTCTCAACTACATAGCTACATAATTTCCCTCTTTCTGCTGTTCCTGTTCTTAAGGAAGCATGAGGGTGTGGTGTGAGCATGAGGTACCACTAGGGAAACAGAAATGAGTACTGAGCATAGCTATCAACAGCACATTGTCATATGTGAATGGAGCTGAAAGCCAGAGGTGCTGTACTGCTGCAGTCCATGGTATCTCAATTCTGCTTCATCAAGGCAGAGTGTACCAGAATGTAGGAAACCTGATATTAATATACTAAAGGTCACTATGGCTGTGGCAGAACTAGCAGCTTTATTGACGGCACCTACTCTGGCTGTGCCTGTAAGTGCTAATTTACACACATGTTCTGGTATCTGCAAGTGGAAGGCCTTGCACTAATCATCAGTGTTGGGTTGTAGGATCTAATCTGGCCTTGATTAGGATGAGGTCTCTTATTCAGTGCAAAACTCTCAGTTTTTGAAAATGTGCGTGTGAGACAGACCAAGAGACACATCTCTAATTGACTTGATTTGGTGCTCTGAAACATACATACAATGATGCACATAGAAAGCTATGAATGTGTGCATATAAATATAAATCTTACATGACTATATATGCATTATTTATCTTAAGTTTAAGCAAAAGTACTTTTACTCCCAATTAAGCTAATAAAGAAGGAAGAAAATACTTTTCGATGGCATTTTATATGACTAACTCTTGTTAATTAATGAAAAGAGCCTCTTAATGAAAAAGTTATTCCTGACAAATGAGATACTGCTTTTGTGTAGGAAAAATTATATGTATACTTTTGTGTGTCACATTTTGTGGTAGAGATACATCAGGGAAGCTAAAGAAACTATTAATCTCTTTCTCTCTAAGCATACATGGTATGTTGCTCCTTGCCATGTGAATGAAAAGAAGTTGTATCAGTGTGCAGCCCACTCACTTCAACATGAATACAGCAGCATCTGGCCAAGCATTGCGCAGTACTTTGTAAGAGAGTGATAAATCCTAGCTGGAATTCTGTGATTGCTGTATGCAGGAAGCTGAGTGAGATAAATGTAATGATCCCTTCTATTTTTTTAAAAAAACACCTTGGGAATCAGTATTTCTCAGTTTCTAAATTAAGAGATGGCTGCACAAAGAAGGGAAGTGACTGCTTAGAATCAGGCGACAGGCCTGCAGGAGATGGCTAAGTAAAATCTTGTTGCCATGGCTCCTGCCTGATAAATCTTGCACCTTGTTTCCTTCAAAGCAAAACATGACAGATTTAACATTTCTTCATTCAAAAAAACACCCGCCTTTACAATAACTTATGCTGTTGTATGCTTGATTTTCTCCATTTAGCACAGTTCAGAGGCTGACATCATCACTTCTGATCCAGCATACTTCCATACAACTGGAGTTCAAGTTTTTGCATTAGTTGTGAACAGAAAGACTGTATCTTCATAGGAATTAACTGTACGTGAAAAGGTGCAATGTTTTGACTGTACCCTCTGCCTTCTGTGTCATTGTGGCATTTTCTGTATCATTACACCTTCAAGAGGACAACTAATTATGCTGTACTTCCATATGAACTCCGGTGCAAAGATCCAAATCCATTTTAGAGAAAATGAAATTCTGATTACGAATCCTGTGCTGGAATAGAGTGACGCTCAGTTTAGCGGCACAATCATGACTTGAGCCCAGTTGCTTCGTACACTATACAGAGCACAGACGAACTGAAACTCACTGAACTCAGTTCCTGTGTTTCAAATATGGTAAGCACATGAGGATGGCTCAGGGTTATTTTAAGTCTTGTGCATCATTTGGGTCCCACAGCTTCTCTGCTAAACAATGCTCAACCTTTCTACTGTTCATGAATGGATGAATTTCACTCTGAATCTTACTTTAGAGCTAATAAAGTCATTTATCTCTTGCAAGGGGGCTATGAGGGGAGGAGAGGACAAGGTCCCTGAGAGGCTGACTAAGTAGAATCTGGCAGAAAAAAAATTGCCTTGATGATTTTCACGGTCTGTGACTGAACCATAATCCTGTTCGCATAAGATGCTTTCCATCTACCCACAAACAATAACTATCTGATCACAGCTGAAATGCAGGTTATTCCACAATGTGTAGTACGCTTATCCAGCCAGAGATAAAATTACTTTGCTTACTGCACGTTCCTCTTGAGCTGAAAAACTCTCCACAGCACATTCCAGCATTGTTGCTTTTCAGAAGGAACATTCTTCTTGCTCTCCATCTTCGGCTTGGTACCTATATAACATAGGCATTGTGCCCTGCAAATAGAGAACAAAGCAAACTTTGAAGTTCCTTTAAACTAATACAACCATTTCATCCTTCTAGCACATGCATGTGCATAGATTCCCATTCTGCAACTAATGTTTATTGATCTAGATTCATAAGATCCAAGAAAACCTGACTGCATTGCCTTGTGGTAAAATTATAAGGGGGAAAACTGAAATGTGGGGGAGAAGGGAGGAGGAAAGCCAAGGTTTTATAATTCTTTGTAAACCTGGTTTATGTGAGCTTAGCCAACCCAGGGTCTAAATGATCTGTTACGCTTAAGAAGTGGATATGAAAGGCAGCACTGTTGCGGAGCTGCTGGTGCCCCACAGAATCAAAATATTTCTCCTGAGCTACAATTTAAACAGTCTCACTCCAATTATGGGAAGCAGCCGCTGTGAGGAAATATGCTTTCCTTCTCAAAGCACTTTACCTTCAGCAAGTAAACATTCCTAAGTGTGATATTAAAAGCACTGAAGTTTATGTGCTTTTTTATTTTGTGCTAATAGAGCAATTAAAAATGCACACTATCTCAACTTTGCATTTTTATTCTAAAGAGGTTTCAATGTTTTCCTGTGGATTCAGTTCTGATCTGCACATCAGTATCTGTCAGGAGAATACAGACCTCTCCTGACTTTGTGCTTTCATTAACATAATATTTAATTATTATAGGCTCTCTGTCATGACCAGTTTCTGCTTCAATTATCAAATTGCAGTTCTCTGATACTGTGCCTTGCTCTGGCATAAAGCTTCAAGAAACCATTCACCAGCTGAATTCCTCTTGCGTACCGCTTGTTTCTCTGCCTGCTTCTCATGTATAAGCTGTACTTTTACATATCCTCACAGACCGCAGAATCCATCTGAGTAAAATAAACTTCCCAAAACATGAAACCACATTTAGATCCAGACACTCCATCTTTGTCCTTCTCCATTCCACACAATGGAACTGTCTGTGCATTTGGCGGACAATAAAGCTGTCCTGTTAGTAACTTGTAGACTTTCTGACAGTGCTGAATAGACCATGGGAGAGTAAAGAGGCCTATGCTGGCAGTCAGATAAAGTGTCCAGAGAAACACACATGACGACTGTGAGAAACCTGTATGTTGGTGAGTGGAAAGGGGGAACACTTACTCCTTTCCAGTGAGTCTGTACAAACAATTGCCAAGCATCACATGAATCAGAATAGAGCTGTATTTTCCAAAAGATACATCATCACAAAGTGAGACGATTTTTCAGGGTCTTCAGCTCCTATTTACCAACATTTACACACACACAGATTATTGGAAAAACACAACCTATATTGATTTTATGTATATTCTTATGAAGGTCCTTAACCCTTGAAAATCTGGTGTCTTCTCAGTATGTGTAAGCCTTAAAATTCTGAGAGTAGTTCTTTCAGTAATGTGCTCAAAGCCTGCAAATGAATTTGAAATGGCTCACGGCTTTCACACACAGATTTTCTGCAAAGAATTTATCCATTATGGGAAAGAAAATGGAGAGAACATCTGGAGGTTTGTTGAAAAAAAAAAAAGTTAACAAGAATTAATTCAAACTTTCCCCTGCCCCTCCAAACATCAGGTAGGCTGGAGTCTGAAAAGGTTTGGGCTGAGGCTCAAAACTAAGGTGATGCTCTCCTCACTGGACCTTTTACTGCAGGGGTGTCAAACTCATGACTCGTGGGCCGAATCTGGCCCTCCACCTTGTTTTATCCACCCCAGCACCTTGTTTCCACCCAGCAGCAGTGCTGAGCTCCTTGTCCCTGCGCTCCTGCCAGCGCTGGTCACGTGTGCAGTGCGTGATGCGTGTTACACTGCAGGAGCAGGAGAATGGCAGTAGCTGGGAGTTTGACACCTCTGTTCTTCTGTTTCAAAAAAGTAATGTAGGATACAGTACGGGAAGAAGACACGAAACACCAAGGTTGGTTAACAACTGGAGAAAACTTCTGATCCCATTAATTGATTTTTCTTGTCTCAAGGTCTTCACAAGGTCTTGCAAACATGCAGACTGGAAGCTATCCTTTAGTCAAGCAAAAAAGGCTGTTGGATTCATTGCTTAAGTAGCCAGGTGACATTCTTTGGCCTATTAACCTGGTAGTCAGAGTCGATGATTTAATGGTTCCTCCTGGCCCTAAAATCTGTGAATCTAGAATTACATACCACTACAAAACTTACATAAGGGAGGAGAGAATATAGGCCGAAGAATCACAAAGGGAATTTATAAGCCTGCTACAGTCATCACTAATGTACATATAATGGGCAAAGCATTTATATCAGAGGGCAGTTGTAAAACATAAGTTTATTGAAGGCTTGCACATTTCATTATAACTGAATTACTGAACATATCTAAACCATTTACAGTGAACTATGGCAAAATAAACACATGTGCAGGGGTTATTGATGTGGTATGGCTGTTCTGATATTTAAAGGCATTATAAATTATTTGCAAGGCATTTAATAAAAGAAACCTCCATTTAAATAGTGCCTTTTATCCTGAAGTATCCCAAAAATTCTATACAAATGATGCAGACTGCCACTGCATAACTCCAGGCTGACACCAGTCTGACTCTTCTGAAGTCAGCTTGGTTGCAGCTCCATCATGCTGGAGCTAGAATGTGAACTGTCCAATCTTGCATATATAAATGGCAAAGTGAAGTGGAAGTAGCAGTTGTTTCACAGGACCCGAGTCCTTAAGAAGCCATTAAACCACCTAATCTGACACTTCATATTATTTAGGACATCTCTGGCAAACAGGCAGAGGGTCTGAGCATCAAAACTGTCAAACCTCACATCTAAGCCTGCCTCCCAATATTCTCTTTCTTATGTATTGTTCTTGCAAATAGGGACATAAAAGCTGATCTCATCAATTCCATGTACGGAAGTGAAATTACTTCTCTATGATTGTTTGAAATTATCATTTCATGACCTTTCTACCCTCTCCCGTCTCACATTGACCCTCTTACTTTCAGCACTGCATTAAGAGCTTTTGTGGGACAGCTATTTTTTACAACATTTCACTCCTCTGAATTTCCAAGACAGAGTTTCACAGCATGTGGGAATACTTTACCTTAGTACTCAGCAGCCTTAAAACTCAGTTTGTTGAAAGAGCGCATGCCTAGATGATACTGGTTACTCCATGACAGAAACTTGCCTTCTTCATTATGTACTATTTCATTAATCTTTATTACAAAACTATCATTCAAAACTCTATTTTATTATTTAGTTTGTTAAAAGAAATATTAAATGGCATTGGAGCAAGAAGTAGTCTGCGAGGATCCCTTCTAGCATTTCTTAACAAATAAATGAGATTTGTTGGTGATACAGATTTTAATATATGCTTTTAATTCCAAACGACACCAATCTGTGCAAAAGGAAACTTGAGTCCTGATCTCCATCTGCGTATTATGGAACGAAAGATACGCGAGCAAGGATGGAACTTCCATGAATTCCATTAGGTGCTCTGATTTGATGATCAGAGGATTAGAATTGAATGAGGCCAGGTGATGGAACATTACAAGAATGCTTCTCAGTTGAAAACTATTCTAGCTAAATCCCTCCCAATACTGGTGAACAGACAAGTACTCATTAGATTACAAATTGAGGGTGCTCTTATCTGGGGATTCTTTACAAGAATGCAGTCAAAGCCTATCAGTATTAAATCAAAAGCCTTGGAGAAAGCAAAATACATTTTGCCAGAACACTCCTCATATCAAATAGATCAACAATTCCATTCGAAAAAGATAATAGATTGACTTTTGGAGATAGATAGAATTTTACAGAAGCTTTTGCCCAAAGCTACGACATGGTAAGTCACAGTGTAACTGAAGAAAAAGTACAGCACTAACCTTCCTGAAAATGGCATTATAGTATCTTTAATTATCACTAAATGGTCAGGATACAATTTTACGGCTCCTCCAAAACCATTAACTGTAGCAGCCCAAAGCTCATAAAGCTCTGGCCTATAACACAACAACATGTTTTCCCAGCACAGGAAAAGACCTCTCTGACAAGCCTCAAACCAAAGCTATCACCCCTTATACTTATTTTGTGAGACTGCTGTATGATAATACAGCATGAACACTGGTGTACAGAGACCTGATAAAGAAAATGAAATGCCAAACTTCTCAATTTTTTCAACGCTTTCAATATCAACAGATACTACTTCTCCCCGCAAACTATGCTTGCCATATCATTAAGTCTTCATCACTACAATCACCTTACTAATATAGTATGTATTCTGGTGTCGTACTCTGTTTGAAAACTGTTGAACTTTATTGATGAGTAATGCATATGCTCACCATATGCTTCAATCAAAAAAAAAGTCAGCATAGTGGGCAAAATGATGTGCTTGAGCAATAATATATTCAGCCTGCTCTAGAGGTAGCTGTTTAGAATACTGTCAAATTCAGTGTAAGAATCACAAAACTGTTTTTACAGGGCAAAACACTAGAAAAAACTCTGAACTTTCTTAGGTCAGTGACCAAGGCAGATGATAATAAAGGACCCTTTACTTGCATATTGTGAAGATCCTTTATTAAGTGACATTCATAAAGCGTTTTCCTCTCATTCTCACCAGGAAAAAAAATCTAGCAGAGCCAGATGTAGCAATATGAGGTTCTTTTATCACATTTTTTGGAGGGAAGATACTCCATGTTGTTTTTTTTTAAAGCAGGTCATTTCTTAGACCACTTTAGATTGCAGTTACACAACAATTTCAGTGGTATGACCAAAGGGCTGTGATGTCTAGCAGGTGGCGAGAACAAGCAGCTGACGGATGTAGGCAGGCCTGGCAGGGACAGGAACAGGAACCCCTTACACTCAGCTCTGAAAGGATTTGTAAAATGGAACTGCAATCTCAGGAACTTGAACTTGTTAAACACTAGTGACAAATCAATGAGAGACTCAGGATGTTCTTAGATAAACACTTTCTCCGGTGCCAAAGCTGACTAAAGAAGTTCCTGCTCTCCCCTGCACCTGCTAAATCTTTTTCTCTCCCTCATGTTTTTCCAATTGCATCACTTAAATGTGGCTAATTAAAATGAAAACTTTTAACCCTAATTTAGTTCATGGATAAATTCTCCCCAAGTTCAATGGCCTTTGAATGAGGCCACAAAATCAGGTATTGTGTGATAACAATTTTATTCCCTTCTGACTATAAGAATTTGTTAAAGAAATAAAACACTCTTTATAAAATATTCAAACTCTCCAGAATGCAGATCTGTCTAATCATTGCCTTTGCCCCATATTGTGCTATTGCTACCTTTAAATTTCATTTTTTACCTTTACCTCTCAATTTTATACTACAATCCATAGATTCATTATATAGATTCCCGTGGATGCCCAGCTACCTCACGCAGTCTATGAAATTTCAAACACACTTGTTTAGACTATGAGCTTATTTATTCTGGACTATGATGACCAAATACTCTCTCTAAAGCTGATGTTATTAGCTTGGCCAAGCTGATTAGGAAAGAAGAATATCAGGAATTCCTCTTCCAGATGTAGCCTGCATTGCCCAGAACTTCCTCCAGCAGGAGGATGGTTCCCAAGCTCCACCTAACTTCACATAGATGGAGAAAATCCCAAGATATAAAATTAAGGAGGCAGAAGGAGGGATGGGAGAAGGCAATGATTGCCTTAGACATGTTCACACTTAAGGGAATTAATGTTTACTGATACAATGGAACCTAAAGAGGCAGGCGCATCGTCTAATGTGTTAGACTTGCAGACCTTTGACTCTTTTATGGTTAATTAGCCTTTAGCTTAAGAAAGCCTCCAGGTCATAGAACTTCCATCAGCTCTGAATTCAAAGCTCTGCCCTCTCTCACCCTGGCAGTTTACAATGTAATGATTGATAGCCAGCTGAAAGCATTAGCTGGAGCCTGTCCTTTTGCGTTGTGCTGGGAGAGAAGCCTAATGATCTATAGCTGCAATGGTATCAGAAACCATTTTGGTTGATTGTGACCTTAATTACTCACTTAAGCAGGCTTTGGCCAAATTGATTTTATACTGCTTTTTTCGACAGCAGGTTAAAAATTAACCCTGCCATCTTAGATGCATTTTACAAGGTTCCTATTCCTTTGTTAGGTGAATATGATCTCAAGCTGATATTAATGAACACAAGTAAAAAGAAAGAATGACACTTTTTAACAGTGGCAGATTTATACTCTTGAGAACATATTAGGCCAAATACTTAACTGGTTAAATGACCAAAGACCTTCTTATATTTGGTTAGTGAGCAGTATGTAAGCTAGATTCCCACCCAAATTAAAGCTTTTTAGCAATCATAGGCAGCAGATGTTGTTGGAATGGGAAAATCGCACATACACAGAGCAAAACAGCTGACTTTATTGGCCTAAGTAGCAAAGAGATTGGACTGGGATAGTATTTGGAGCAGGAAGCACCACACTTACCCTCAGCCTTCCATACATCACATAAGGAACATTATGTATGAAATTTTTCTAGAAAGAAAAAGGGGAGACAGGATCATAAAAAAACCATTTTCCCTTCTGACATAAAGAAAACCCTCCAAAACCAGCCTAGACACAGTGGAGAGAAAGATGGGACTTTCTCAGTCCACGCTGCGCGTACAGGGCAACACTCAGAATGTTGCTAAGATTGCTACAGCAGGACTGAAACTACAGTCAAGTCTAAACTTATCTTACACCCTCTGTGAGAACAAATGCTTTTCTGACAGAAAAAGCTTGGGTCTGTGCTACCTCGCTGTAGAAGCTCCCAAGTGCAGTAGGGAGGAGGCACGACAACCCCATTCTAGATCTTTTCTTATTGTTCAGCCAACATGAGCAGGTAATGTGTCATAGTATCCTTCCTAACGGAGAATTAAAACTGTATTTCAAAAACGATCAATATTTGGACACAGTCTGTGCTCTCTTGGGAATGCTGGCAAATCCACAGAGTTCTAGGCACTCCATACATCGGTGGTGTGAACTGGAAAGATTGTTGAGCTCTGCCCTGCGCCCTAGTCCAGCTGACTACAAGGCACTCCAGACATAATTTAGCTCCTGTGCAGGAGCCAACCAAAATACTACATATCACATAAATCCACAGTATTTCTCATTTCTTTGGTTTAATAGGATCCATGATTCTTAGATTTTGGCTATAAACCACCACAAAACCTTCTCTTTCACACTTTTGTTTTCTTCTAGCTGGGATAGCTGGCTCCTCCAGGTTATAGCCTAAAGACAAGGCAGCATGTCCACTCCCAATTGTAGCCTGCTGGCAGAAAATTATCTGAAGACCTCAAACACAAAGCATCCTATACATATTCACCTTACTGACATATCAAGAACAAAAGACATTCCCAGAAAACTTGCTAGCCCAACAGGAACTGTGGAAGCAAGGAAATAAGGATGGAAAAAAGAAAAATTTTGGAGGTACAGCTTTGCAAAATAGCTGTTGTTCACTGGTAGAGACTCAACAGGGATGCTAATCACCCAAACTAACTCTGTAGTAATGACATACTCTAGTTGGTGCAAGTGTCTGTATACACATTTTCAGCAAATCCTCAACAAGCTAAAATATCTGTTCTATAGAACAAAGCAGCCTTTTGACTTGTGCTTGGAAAGGTCCGAATGATGCTTTTTCCACTAGTGTTTTGAGGAAATCACTTCCTGTTCTGTTTCATTCCATCCGACACTGATCTCCACGTAGGCCTGTTCTATGAGACACAACAACTGTTTGGTGTCAGGAAGAGACCTCCTTCTACTGTATCTTTTGATTTCTCCCCCTTATTCAAAGGCCTGGAGAAAAAGAAATGTTATTCGGCTTCTCAAATGAAAACTATTCTGGCTAAACCCCTTCCAATACTGGTGAACAGACAGATACTCATTAGATTACAAATTCAGGGTGCTCTTATCTGGGGATTCTTTACTCTATAGGATGCAGTATCTTTGAAGCCTAATGTCTTTGTTGATTCTGCTTGCAATACTCAAATTTGCTAGAGTTTTCCTCAGTTGTAAGTATAGCTCCTTTGACCCAGTATAGCAACCACCAAAAATTAACAGTGCCTCCCTCTGACTTAGTCTGAGATGCTTAAACCTTAAAGAGACAATATTCTCTGTCATGGCTGTCTTAATTAATGAAAGACACCTGTAAAGCTGATCCAAGACATCCACCCAGACCAAGAAAACTTCTGCTAAAATCACCAAGATCGACAGAGAAGGCTTTTTGCTGTTGTTCCCTTGGGCTGCTTTTGCCTGCTCAATTCCATCTGGCCTCCAGTGGAAAATGACCCAATTCAATTCAAAGTCTCTTTGCATCTTGCTGGTGGAACTCAGTTAATACAATGCAAATCTCTAGCTTTCTCTAGTGATCAGTCCACATGGAGAAGCTCTTGAATGCCATTTCTTCAAAGAAATAAAAGCAGCCCTCAACCAAAGGAATGAATACATGTACACATACTTGAATAACCAAGTCTTCATTTAATTACCTTGACATAACTACAGACTTCATTTTGGATCTGTCAGGAGACACTGCATCATCTTGCTCTTCTTTTTCTGAGTTGAAAGTGACTCACTTAACTCATTTATTTCCTGGAGTCAGTAAGGGACCCTGCAGCAGACACATACAGATTAAACTGCCTTTATGTTGGAAATGTTTCTATTTAAAAGGCCGTTTTTGTTAGAGTGTTCTCACATGTTTCCTCCACATAAAAGAGAGAGCTTTGATATTCCCGTCCGTGAAACACATCACCATGCATTTTAATAATCCCAGCACAAAACTGCTAAAGTTAAACAAGCCCCCTGGCTGCTGTATTGTTTGATTATTGACACATGCAGTGATTTTGACATCTACTTGTGACTTTATCTGGATGGGATGAAGAACAGATTTGCTTAAATTCTTGGTGACAGAAGTATAAGGAGGATAAAAGAGAGGTTATTTTCCACCACAACTGTTACTTGCTTAAAAAAAAAATCCTCCCCAAAGCGAAGTTATAATGTGATATCTTGGAAGAACACTGCTCCATTCTTCATTCAAACACCCTTTAACTTCACACCAGCAAGACAGAATCATATTAGCTAGCTAAGGACTCTAAAGATACCAATCAGATCGTTTTAAATTTCACTGAGGCTAGAGCTGGGAAAGGTTAAGATGTACTTCCCTGCAAGAAATGTAGAACAAGTTTTCTGCCAGGGCAGCCGAAAAAAGCTACCCATAATGTTGATAACACATTATTTTTTCAAACAGCTACTTTGATGAAGCCACTTTTTTTTTCCTGCAATCCTTCTGCTGTGGGCTGGAAAGGTAATGCCAAAGGAACACATTTGGCAGTTAGAAAAATATTCCATGAACATAAGAACATTCAGCAGAAAGAGAGAGAGATTGAGAGAAGCAGCTGATTGAAACCAGATGAAGGCAGCTCGTGGTCACAGCTTCCACTGCTGAATAACTAAGTCCATATAAAACTGCCTGGCATTCCCTCCACCATGTGAGAAACCCTAGGGAAGATCAAGCCTTTGTCTTCTTCTGACAAATGAAGTAGCGAAGATACTATCAACTGATAGGATATCCGTAATACCCATCACTCCCTTTGGTTCTGGTGAATACTAAAATGTCTTGCCACTTCCAAACATGGGTCAGTTACCAGGAAAACATTATGGTAAAAGTCTGCTGATGGCAGATAGGGCATCCAAATATCCCTGTAAAAAGCTGTAGTATAAATCAAATATAGTTGGGCATCTGTTTTTATCACTAAAGTACCTGACCCTAGTAGAAGTAACAGGTAGTACGTATGAAGCCTGGTAGGCAAAGCTTTATAGAGAGACTCAGCAGTTCAGGTTTTTTCCTAGACTCTAGAGATTTAATTAATTTTGGAGATGTCAGCTCCTCTCCCTATGCTTTAGCTACTGCATTAAGAGCTATACAGATAACAAACTATCTAGCTGAAAGATAACTTACCTGTGTTCATGCAAGTTGCAGTCATATCTTAGACTACAGACAGGTGTACTCATAGATTTTAAGCTCTTGGAGCTGAAATCTTTTTGGTTTGTAAAGTAGAGCACACCGGTTCATGGTGGATAGCTCTAGGTGCTACTGCAGTACAAATGACAACAGTGGTCACCTGTCAGCAGTTATTTAGAGAAAACCAAGCAGTTAGAGCCCCTCGCAGAGACACCTGTAGCCAATAACATGGTCTTGAGGGTCAGATTCAATGACATTTTCAAAATTCCTTCTACAATTGAACAGCCTGGTGGAAGCTAGAAAATCAGGCATTCAGCTGGTTTAGAAGAATATAGGATCACACCCACAAAAATCACTGCTTTAAACATTATTCACTAATGGCATGAATGTCTGGGACAGAAGAAGGAGATTCTCCCAATACTGGCCCATTAAAATGGCATTAGAAAGAACATGAAAAGGAGAGGCAAAATATGATACTTGTCATAGATGTCCAGAAGAGAAATACTTACGACGTTTCCATCAGTGAAGAATACTTCACAAGGATTTAGTACATTTAGCACTCCGTAAAAGAATAGTAATAATGGCTGGAATGTTCCTATGTGTCTTTCCCTGTAGGAAAGTCAGCCAAGAACATTCCCAAACCTTGTTGACTGAATTCCCACTGCAGCTATAAAGGAGCAGAGAGGGTATCCTCAGTTGTCATGCTGATAAATTGGTAATTAAGGCATGATTATAAGTACAGAAATTCAGAGTTCTAATTGGAATTGGCCCAACATCTAGAAATGAAATATTTTACCTCACTTTTAACCTCAGATGATAGAGTTATGGAAATCACTTTGTTACGCAACACTGGTTAGGAGGTGTCACATAAACCAATCTACGACTGACATGCAATCAAGACAGCAGTTCCAAGGACAGTGAAACAATGACAGCCCTTTCTTTCCTGCTGTTTCTACCCAGCAGCTTTACAGCTAAAGACAACTTCAACATTCAATATTCCAAAGGAAAGCTGCAGATTTAGGCTGTATTGAGGTCCTTAAAAATAGCAGCTAAATTATATTCAGACAAGATGAACAGCCCGAGTGAGGAAATGCAATTCATAATGTAGACCACTCGAGGGAGTATATGAGTGGCAGATAAAAACGTCAAGATGATAATGTATCTGTGAACTCCAAAAAAACAACTTCCTTATTCAATAAAATGAAACAATTGTACAATTACCAAAGCACTATGTCCTGAGAAGGTCAGAAAGAACATCAGGTTTCATGAAAAAAAGTGGCTTCTAACAGTCAAATATTGTTTGAAAAAATGGTTATACAGGCTGAGGCACTGGGCTGATGCCCACCCTCCCCATGGCTTGGAAAACCATGTTGCCCTCAGCTGGATAACTGCTGGAAAGGGGGAAGTGCTGTAAAGGCTGCCCAACACATTTGACTTCAAAGTCTTTAGTGATGGAAAATTACTTCAATAGAATATACATTTTCTCCACAGAACTTAAGTGGTCAGCATTTTACGTTTAATATTTTCTGATTTCTTGCTGACATTTCTCCCATTGAAAGAGAGGAAAAAGAGCAATTATTTCACTCTAACACATTCTTACTAGAGGGTTTTTTTAAAAAAATACAAATGTCGTCTAGTTGAAAATTAAACAGAAGAATTTTCTCAGTTTCAGGTTCTCACATGTAATAAATGTGCCTTTTTCAACTGGCTGTGCCAGCATCAGATGTTACTGTTGGGACATATCTTGGAAGTTAAAGGTTTACACTGCAGGTGCACCTGAAAATACCTGCACCTGAGAAAGTTTTGAAAGATGAAGAAGGCAAGAACAAGAGGAAAGTAAGAAAGGCAAGAGGGATTATCCTGTTCCTGCATCTCCTGTTCGTGGGCAAGGACAGTCCCCAGAACTTGTAGAGCACGGTGGAGATTTTACCTGTGCAAACATGGAGACTCTTATTTCAAAAGAAGGAAAGAGATTGGGCTTTTCTATCCATGCTTTCTGGCTACAAGAGGGAAACAGTGCTGTCCAAGGAAGTAGTATCTTATTCTCCTTTTGCCAATTGTTACCACCAACAGCCTATGTAACAAAGGATCACATGCTCTAGAAGGTGGGCCTGCCAGGACAGCTAATGCAACAGCAGAGGAAGCAAAGGAGCAAGTTGAGGAAGTGTTTGAGGGAATGCTGCCGGAAGTTACATGACTAAAAATGCCTGGTCATTCTGCATGCTGATATTCTGGTTACTTTTTGTCCTTACGAACTGCTGTGGGGCACGACAGAAATTCCTCCATTCAAACTCCACTAGAAATCCTCTATTTAGTCTCAAAAACATCTGTTTTTTTATACTGCAAGAACAAACTTTTTTCTTACTCTTTATTTTAAAATAAACGGGATATTGAACCAGCATGAGTGGTTCATGAAGATGCAACCAAGAACTACAAGATAAATCCCATGATACAAACACGTTGAACTGCTGCAGTCAGGCCAAAGTCCATACTTGGTTAGTTTTTACCGCTTCGATTTCCAACAGGAAAGACATAAGACGGTAAATTAATGTTGGGAGGCACTTAAGAGAAAGAGAGAATCAGGCTCCTTCTTTTTGTAAACTGATGCTGCAACTTTCGTATTGACAACAACTTACTGTCTTAGCTTAGTCCTATGTATGTCACAAAAAAACCCAGAGAAATAAAAAGGTGGTTTCTTCTTCTTAGTATTCATTTTTGAAATTCAAAGACAGGCCAGAGAATTTGTCCTGGAATTGAATAAGAAGGATATTTTCCAGCACTGTTGCACATTTATGGAAACAAAAAAACCAGAAATTGGAGATAGGAAAACTTAGTGAGTGATCTAACTCACCTCAATACTAACACAGAACTACACAATCCTCTAACATAGCCTCCAAGGTGTGAACTTCCAGGACTGTGATGTGTACGGTATTTCTCTGTATTTACGTTATTACCACACAATAATTTGTGGACCAAAGATGATAAAATCTACCTTGAGGGTTCTGAGAGTATTTTCCATTTGGGTTAGAAAGAATCTGCAATCTTCTCAACACCACTAAAAATAAGACCCAAGAATTCTGATTTGTATGTGTACAGACACTCCAAAGACATTTTCTGAAAGTCTCCATCTTGGTATCTCTGAGGCAACCTGTGCTAGGTTTTTGTTACGTTACACGTTACCAGACTTTCACAGTACCATTGTATTTGATACCCATGCCCCACTCCGATGACTCAGGGTACTATCACCGGGTCAGTTTAGGTCACAGGTGACATCTCTTACATTCATTGCCCTCCTGTGACAACAAATATTTGCACCTGAGGTGCAGTGATGATGGATTCTGCTTTGTTCTATGTCACAGCTAAAACAGGAAAGAGGAAATCCCTGCCCCAAGCCTTTTTTCCTCTTACCTCATTTTCCTCTCTTTCTCTCAAAACAGTGTAGCTTGCAAAAGGTCTTTAAAAACTAATTTCTTCCTGCCAATGACAAACAATGGAATAATTTCTGCTAGCATAACACATGGAGAAAGCAGATAGTGAGGACAATAAACTTATTCATTTACAGCTAGGTATCATTGACATTAATGGCAATGCTCCAATTGAATTTCCATTGCAGCAATGTGGATCCCAGGCAGTGAGGCAAACATCCCTTTTGCTCCACTCTACAGATAGTGAGCTTACACAGGAAGGAAAAGCAGCATCTTGCAAAACTGGGAAGTTTAATGATGAAGGCAGAAGGAGATATTTTTCCAAAAGTGACTAGTGTTCCAAAAAGAAAGTGATGGATTTCAAGTCAAGAGTAGTACTGCAAAATAGAACTGGCCAGAAGTACTTCAATAAAGTAGTTTTTTCTCAGAACTCGCTAATTTAGTCAAATTAAGATATTTTCTATTCCCCATCACTGAATGTTTCCTGTTACTATGGGACAATATCTTCTAGGAGTCAAAATTATTTCCCAGAACTAAAATTCAATTTCAGAGACAGTTTCATTACTGGCAAATCAATCAGGCTAAAATCATGAGTCAGGAACTTGTCACTCTGTAACTGAATTCTGAGAGTCTTAAATAATGAGGCTAAATGCAAATATCATTCCTAATTAGTTTGGTTTTGAGCCTTGAGCTATCAGATTTCAATGGTGACAAGCTGTGTTTTACACTTTTTTTGCACTCAGAAAAGCAGGATGTTATTTAAAACAACTAGAGATGAAATTTCATATGACTATGGGAGCTAAAGAAAGACACCTTCACAAACATTAAAAAACTTAAACTATTCAATTCCACAGAAATAAAATGCATCCAGAAAGCTGTGCAATGTCAGCCCATATAAGTTTTGGTTTATATTAAACTTAAAAGAAATAAAGAAAAAAATCCCCCTCAGACAAAAAGCAGGGCTTCCCTTACTTTAAATACAGTGTACATCCATTGTTTTTACTAAGGGATTTAAGAAGATTTGACCCATATTGTGGTGGCTAAATATGCTGCCATGTCAACAAATGGAAAGAGAACTTCATTCATGTAAGATCTGTGCTCATCCTGACACATTAACGCTTTATTGGAACGACTGCTTAATCAAGGTTATGAAATAACATTTAAAGTATGGTCTTGTTATCGATTTGTGTTATCCTTTGACACAGCAATTAATCTAGGTGACCTCAGAATTAAAATAGCGGATTCCAACAAGCAGTTATGTCAGCACATATGTCTAGAGTAGTGCTGGCTAAACACAAGGTTGATTTTAAAAGATGCAGATGCTAGGCAGTGGCATGAGAGCCAAGTGTGCCACGTGAGCCAGTTCAAGCAGTCTCAAGCAACAGATTCTCCCACCTCATACAGGTCAGGAACTGTACGTATGCCCAGCAAGAGACCCAGGGAAAGCAGCTGTCTCAGACTTGCAAGCTCGCTGCTGATCTTCCCACTTCATGTACTACAGCCACCCACACTTCCTATCCAAAAGTACACTGGTATATATAGGTGTTACTTGGAAATCCTAAATAGATTGGAACTCTACTGTGCTAGTCTCTGCACAGAGAGACAGCAAGAGAGGGATCCAGATCTACAAAATTCCCATTTCCAAATATGCAATGCACATGGAGTGAAAAAGGAAGGCAATGCACAAAAAGAAGAGGGCTGAAAAGGAGGACTGAAGGAGCTACGGAGTTTGAAGTATTCTCTGACTTGAACCAGCAGGATTGCAGTTGTGTTCAATTCCCTGCCCTGAGGTAGACTTTACAAATGATCATGGATTGCCTCTTAGGGCATACAGCCATTCAGATTCTGAGGCTTCCAGTTTCCACTGTGGATCTGGGCCTGACCTGCCATGTGCTGTGGTGATGGTCCTCAGCCAAAGGAAATCCTTACTTGATGCTTAGGCCTCATAGGCTGGCTGGCCACAGTCTGGGCAAAGAGCGTTGATCAGCCACCTTCCTGTCACTGGTTTGGTGTTCTCTGAAAGGCCAGAACTAGGATTATTTTGGAGACAGAGTTACACTGGAAAGGACAGACCAGGTTCTGTGTATTTCATGAACTATTGCCAAAATCTTCTTAAAAGTATCTGTCAAAAGCTGATGGGGTTCTTTTTGCAGCTGAAACCATCTGAGCTTCCTCATCATGAGGAGGAGGTAAGTAAGAAGGGAGGTGGCAGAACCCCTCATTGCCCTGAACTTCAGCTCAAACACAAACCACATAAATAATGAGCCATTGGGCTTAAAGGCAAAATATCCCAATGTAAATATTGATATTTTGAAGTACAAGTAGCTATTGAGAGGTGAATAGCAAGGGGAAAAACTTCAAAAAGCAAGCAAGTTAGTAGACATAGAAGGGGCCTATTTTAACCCTCCCTTATATTGTTCCAAGTTCACTTAATTTCATGGGACTAATTCCTAACTCATAACAGATATAGCAGAATCAGGAAAGTGCTCTAAACCTCAACTAATATTCTAGACGTCTCACAGCCTGTCTCCTCAGCAGGTGTACACCAGTGTAACCCTACTAAAGCAATGGGTAACATTCCCAGCTGGTGTAAATCAGCGTGGCAGCACTGACACCACTGCTGATTTACTCTGAAATGGAGGACTTGTATGTACATATTTCAAATTTCTGATGCTTTCCTTTTTCTAAAATGCAATCTGTTCGGTTGCAGGATCATGAAAAACGGAGATGGAGGAAAACATATTAAGTTCTCCCTTTTGTTCTGATGCATTGTACAGGAGTGCCTCTACTTGCTTTATGGCTCTCTAAGGACTTCTCTTTTTTTTTTTTTTTTCTTTCAGAATAGCAGGCAAGTTTTGGGAGAAGGGATACATAACTAAATTAGAACACTAAAATGTAAAATGTCACCTAGCAATTAAAAAATAAAGAGCTGCTGTGCTATTTGACAGTGTTTTTCCACGTATGCAAGCCAAGCAATCATTGGCATATCCAAGCCTGACCTTTGGAAAAACAGAATCCCCCTCATCTCCTGTGCTGCCTGCAGCCCTGCTAAAAAAATCCTTACAAAAATCAAAACAAAATAAAACAAAGAACATGTGACCACCTGTGTATGTAAGCAGAGATATTGATCATTCTGAATGCAGAGACATTCATCCTTTTGTTATGAAAAATTTGGGGGGAAGGAAGAAAAATATTTTACAAACTCAGTAATGAGGAGTTTCCACAGCTAAGGTAATAAATGATAATATGGACTGAACAGCAGCCCATTGTTTGAAAGCAGAATGAAGCCCTGTATGCGATCACTGCTGGATTCTGTACACCACAGATGGAAGGGAAGAATTACACCCTGGATATGGGGGTTGGAAGGGGGTATGCATTTCTTTTACAGTTTTATTGGCCTTGCACACAGGTCACCAAGTCACACACTCAAATACACGCACAGAAACACACGCTCATGCACATACACACTGCAGCACAGATACTCTGTCAGAGCTGGGAGGCAGCTTGTGTAAATTGAAAGTTTAATGAGTGCTCGACACTAAGCTAACAAGGTTTTCAAACAATGGCTAACAAAAAACAGGGATCAGGGAGACTGTATTTGGTGCCAAGATATTTGCTTTAATATTAACAAGGGCTGAATTCAGGCAATAAAAGACAAGGAGGAAAATAATATCTTCTGAAATTGCTTGAAAGCCAAGTAGTTCAATATATTTGAAACAACATATGTGTTTAAACAAGAGGGTTTTTTTTTTAGGATAGGAGAGAAAACCCACGAATATGAAGCAGAAGCAAGTTGTTAGAAACACAGAAATTTCAGCAAATATGCACATAGTTAAATTAATCTTCTATCTCAGAAATCTTTAAAACTTGACATGACACTATCTGTGGAGTATTTTTTAATACAACCCAGATCCTCTAAGAGAGTCGCACTACACTCCCATGATGGTCAGGATAAGATAGTTTAATAAGAACACCCATTTTAATAATACTGAGGATCTGGATCTCTCACACATATCCACTGCCTAGTCAAGTAAAAAAAATGTTAAGTCCTTCACCTTCTAGGCTCTTTTTGTGGAATTTAGGATCCAGGCTTAAAGCTTTAAGAGATGTCAATGATGGATGACCTATGAAGAGATGAGAGTACATCAGTAACAGGCAAAGACAGATTGACAAGGATGGTGAGAGGTATCTTACCTTTTCCACAGGAGAAGAGAATAAATAGATTAGGACTCTTCAGGTTGGAAAAGTTATGACTGAGGAGAGATATGCTAGAAGTCTGTATAATTATGAATAATGTGGAGACAGCAAAGAGGAGATTCATATTCTTTCATAGTATAAAAATTAGAACCACCTCCCCCCCTCATTCAAAGATCTTTTAAGATCTTGTCTGCATCTATGTCCAAGGACATACATAGTACAGACGTAGTATGACATGGTACATAATTCTATAGTAAAAAATACATGTGGAGGTAAGAAGGACTACCAAGTCTGAAAAAATATATACACATTAATGAAAGATAGATCACTTATCAGGTAAAATCACCTCATCCTGGGTGCAATCTTTCACTCTGGAGATCCTTAAACTCCTGATGGCTGGAGGCTGGGATGGTCAAAAAAGGTAATGTTTGCTTCATATTTACTGCCCCTGCACCTTACTGATGCAATAATTAGGAAGAGAAGAAGCAGCTATTCCTTCCATTACACTCCCAACTCTAACCCCCAGAAGTAAATTTGATACTATCATGTAACTCCAAGGAATTAATTTTTATTAACATGTAAATGGGAACAGCAATTCCAAGCTCTGCACTTTGCTTTCTCATGCAGTAGGCAAATTCTACTGAGTTTATTTTTCAAAGCTGAAATTTTAAGAAATATACCAAGTGAACTAGAATTTGTTGTCTGAAGAGTCTTGAAGCAAAGCATAAAAAGTGGCTAGCCCACACAGGATATGAAATATTCAGACGGGCAAAGGCAAAAGCACAAAGTAAGCTTCTCATGCTGAGTTTGTTCTGTCGGTTTTGTGCATATTCCAATACAACAAATTATGGAAAACTGAAGGAAAATTTGGAAGTCACAAGTTCAATGCACTATTTTACACTGTATTTTAATTAACCAGCTTATTCAGCAGGCTGAAGAGCATTTCAGACTGAAATGTGAACCAACATGACCTGTAGTTCTAAATTCATCTGAAGTTCAGTATATTCTGCATACCTAAAACTCTATTGATTCCACTTTACCATCTAATCTGCAATATACAGTTTCAGATTCCCAAATTATTCGAATATTCATAGTGACATGACTTACAGCAGTTAAGGATCCAATTCAGCATGTAATCAGAAAATTCTTTAGCTCTTCATTCCAGCTCCCCCACTCAGAGCCAGATAAACAGATAAGTGTAAGTAATCTTGGAAAGGCACTGCAAATCTTCTTACTGTTTTAATGCTTCGCAAAATGTTTTCCTGAAGATATAGTACCTCATTCTTTCTGGTGTAAGAATTTTTTCAGACTGCTAGATTTATGCATTTAAAGGCATAACTGATCAGTACCAACCCCACAAATATTCTGAAAAAGAGAGATTGGGCAAAGATGCGTTAAACAATACTGAAAAAATGTTCCCTCATACATTTGGCATGTTTGCTCAAAGATACACAGTGTACCCAGCCCAAATAAACATTCCCTTATAGTCTTCTGAGCTGTCTTCACAGCATATGCTCCTGGTAACTTTTGCTCTGAAGGTGTTCAAGGATAATACAGACCTAGCACAAGTGATGGCTGCTGCCATCGTAATCAATGGCAGGTTCAATGTTACTAATGTTATCAAAGGCGTATGTATCCTAATCTACATTGCAAATAGGAGTATACCAAATTTCACAAGCTAAATGCAATTCAACTGCTTTATAATGGAAAAGGAGATCTCCAAGTGCACCTGGGATCCAAACTATGACTTTCCCCCTCTGATTCTACTAAGTAATATCAATCTAATGCTAGAAATATTGTCCATTAGAGGAAATTGTAAATTGTGGCCAAAACTTACGGATGCAGTTCTTAGACAAGATCCAAATTCAATGTTCAATTAAATTTTCAAACATTCTTGTGTTCCTGACAGGATCTGAAAGAATGTTAGTTTGCTCCAAGCCTACAACAGTTTAATCAGCTAAAGGGATTAAAATATATCTGTTTCCATACCCAGTGGTGCACAAAGCAATTATGTATCTGACAGTACTCTGTCTTTGAATCATTAGCCTGAATGACCAGATATCAGTCTACAATCGGGTCATCTGAGGATGCTTGTAAAAATCTCTACAAAAGCTAGGCAGTTGGTATACATTGTCTAAATTATCGACTGATATTGTCTAATTGATTCCCTGTGATACTCTGCATTTCTGTATAATGTAGCTAGTTGTCAGCACTTTTGGTATTTGCCTTCAGCTTCTTTTCTTCAGTTTTTCTTAAACTAAACAGTGGGAGGAACACATGCTAGTTCTTTTGACTGTGTTGAAAATCAAGGACCTTTGGGGAAATTTTGACAAACACATTTTGAAAATATGTTGAGCTTTTTGTGGACACACAGTCATTTCAAATAATACTTGGAGACAAAGGCTTCCTGGGTGAGGGAAAGAGAGAATGAAGAGGAGAGAAAAAGAGAGTCATTTAACATGCCCTGGCTGTAACACTGAAGCCATGAAATAACTCTAAAAGATGAAAGCCAAAGTTGACAAAGCAGCAACTTTGTCCATAATTTAAACAAAATCTGGCTATCCTGAATCTATAATTCAATTACAAAACTATGTAATTTCTACCTTCTTATATGGATGTCACAGCTGGAAACTACCAAAAGTACTGACAGATGTCTAAATGGCTTTGAAAATAAATGCCCTGCAAAGTACCAGGGATTAAATGGAATGAATTTAAATCAAATTCTTAGATCAGTCTGAGTTCAGCAACCTTTTATCTCTAAAGTTATTCTACAAAGAAAATGGAAATATCTAGGATATTGCAAGTGAAGCCAGAGAATTTGCAACAGCTGACATGCCATTAGACAACTGAAAAAATATGTAAAAGGAGATGACTGAAAGAATCACTCCACTGATCAAGTGAAGAAAGAGAAAACTTTTGTGATCTACTAACAAGTGAGCAGCAAGCTAGAGAAAAGGAAAATAGCTGGGACTTTTTCCTGAGCATTTGATAATATAGTAAGAATCAAATTTATATGAATGATCTATCTGCACTCAGAAAAAGGAAATCCATGTGGAAATTTTTCTGCAGTAGCTAATGAGCTTTAAATTTACATCTTATTCAGAAATTATTCCATGTAGACAAATTTTACACTACAAATATAAAGAAAAAGACACTGTCCTTTTTAGTCATTTTACTGCTCTTGGCACAAGGGAGGCCTGGTCTATGATGGACACATATAAATATTAGAACAGTGAATAGTCATTAATTCACTATATCTCTCGTTTCTTTTTGTTTATGAGACAGAATTTCATTCTTAATTTCCTGGCTTAAGCTGTTGTACAGTGTCATTCTTCTGCTACATTTGATCATGTCAGACGCGCTTTCCAATTTTAAAGGGTTTTGAAAACTGACTACATAAGTTACTTATCTGCCATTCTTAACATGAATTTAGCAGTAAAATATGGAGTTAAAAATAACATCACTGTTGTGCAATCTTGTCTTACAGATACCAAATGTCTATGAACTAACTAATAAATGGCAATAGGCAATGCTGGAGTAACTTAGAGAAAACAATAAGTCACAGGGATAAGTTCTACCCCACAAGGAGTTTCATGAGCAAGGACTTTCTTCCTTCCCACATGCCAGCCTACACAAAGTCCTAGTGGAATTATATTTATCTCATTTTTTCCTATGCTGGTTTCTTGAGTGGAAAATATCAGCTAAGTTGTGGAAAGTTGTGCCATGCAACACTGCTCTCCCTATGTTAAATGGTACACACGGCTGCAGCAGGGTATGTGCTCTGACCTTTCAGTGCCCTATAAAGAAGCTGATAAAGAGCATACAAAAAACTCTAGGTCTTTCAGCTTAGCAAGGCACTTTTAGAACAAAAATTCTGAGGTCACTGACAGCTGCTAACAACTATCACCAGATACATGGTGTTATATATGTTCTTCTCACACAATGCCATTCCGTTTTGCCTTGGTTTCCAGGCTAGATAATTTCTACAATCGTGTCACAGTAATGGCCTTCTTTCCTACCTCTCCTCTTTCAAGTTAAAAACTTGGTGAATATATTAGACAACAGATCTGTGCCTCATACAATTTCCAACACCACCCCCACCTTGCTATTAATAGACAGATAGACTAAGTTGTACGAGAATATCCTTTAACAATGTTTTTTGCATAATTTTTTATCCAAATACAAGAAAAAAACTAAGTATTTTTTCAGTACTACTCTATTTTCATTTAGATTAATAGAAGCAGTAAAGAAAAACAGTCTTTAAAAGACAGCATGTCACCTTTGAAACATACTGTGTTGGCTCTGAACAAAGGAGCACTCTTATAAACTTAAATATGCAGTACCTAGAAAACAAGTATCAAAAGAGTTCCATAGCTAAATGGACAGATCTTTGTTAGACCCAAGGGGCAACTTGTTTTATTATCAATAGGGTTTTATTACCAAATAATGCAATGAAGATGCTCTGGATCTTTGTCAATGCTGAGAATCAGCGGTTGCACTCCTCTGAACATTAGTGGTTTGCATTTTGAAACCCATTGCTTCTCAGCAGACCAATCCTCTCTTTTAATCCCAAATATGAAGACAATTGCTGACACTAAAGGGCAGGAAATCTTAGAAGCAAGAAATGGAAATATTTTTGAACAGCACAGAACTGACCTGCTAAAACTCACCGCCACAGAAGGTCACAAAGTGAGATTAACTGTGACTGGATACTAATGAAAGGCTTGGATCATTTTATGACCATTCACATCTTTAGCCATGCTAGGTGGAGATAATAATTGCACTAATCAGACCAAGCTTCAGGGCATAAACTGTCTGTCTGTGGGATGTATTTGCCACAGATTACTTGCCAAAATAGGATTCTTTCTTTTTCCTCTTCTTCCACCTCATAAAGTTTTGAACAATTAGCCTTCTACATTAACTGTCACCCAGTTCTTTCCCCAGTGATGGGCACCAGTCAGTGCCAGAAACACTGGACCCTATTCCTGTAGAATGTGTGGTTTCTGCTGTTGAGACTTTCCAGTGTGACATTAAGACAATACACCAGCAGGACCTGTGGAGGCTGGAAAGCAGCTCAGTCCAGAATACTCTTCAGTGCTGAACAGTGTTTGCAACACTTGTAACTTTTGAAAAAAAAAAATATCACACTCTTGTAAAAGGTTAGATTATATTTTCCAGTATAAAGGACTGTTGTCCCTGTAAACCAGCAGAATTTCTCTCTGTCCCACCCCTTCCATCCAAGCTTTCATTTCAAACACAGTTACAGAAATCAGCTACAGATGCATATATCATTGTTCTACAGACCACCACTTTTCCATAAACCACAGTTTAGGAATTGCTGGCCTAAAACATCACAGAAAAGTTAGGAAATAGCAACTAAACTATCTGTGGATTTAAACTATGAGAATAATAGTTTTGGCAAATCAAACTCTTCTCTTTTTTTGGTCTATAAATGCTCTTCCAGCAAATTGTAACTTAGTTTATTTATTATTCACAATTGATGGCCAAATAGAATCCACGTGTCTCTGGACTTCGCTAGCATAAAAAAATCTTGATCTCAATTTCTCTGCTAATGTGAATTGGAACAGTCACTGTGTCATTTCAAGTAGGTAAAATTCTATTTAAATCAGAGCTCTGGGCTGCTGGTCAGTTTCTGACAGTTTTACAAGAAAATCCTTGTCAGTAGTTATTTTCTGTCTTTTATTGTACAGAAACAGGGACAAAATGGTTTGATTTGATGACTGTTTGCCTACTGAATTGATGAATTATTTGTCCATTAGATGACTTGTCTACTGGATATCAATATCAGACATGACATTACTGTATATGAGATCCTCTCAGTTTTCAATTCTATACTTGCACATCTAAGACAATTATCCTGCAACTGTTCATTTCTAAAATTGGCATTTATAGCCCTAGTCCAGTGTTCCACTGGCAGCTAACTAGATGTCACACTTGCTCAAAACATTTTTTTCTGTTTAAGGTAATCGTTATGATGAAGCTGAAATATTCTATTATTTAGATGGTGCCGAATTACAAGCTGTCATGGTTTTGTCCATTTTGCTTTAGCAGTCATAATACTCCATATATTATGCCTACTTTCATTCCAGCTTCTCAGCATATTCTGGGAATATCTTGAATGTTTACCTGTACTTTCATATTAATGAAAATGTGAATGATTCCATGTGTCAGACTTTCGCTTTTCTGCATAGCAGTGTTACAGTGAAATCATTGCCCACTGCATCTATGTCCTAGCTCAGTGCCTTACTTAGGGCTAGCACTTAATTCTGAGCAAGGAACTGGGACATAAGAGCCAGAAGAAGGAGAAAAAAGATTCTAGAAAATTGAAGAAATATTTGGTAAGGTAGGTCCTTGTCCTGCTTCACTAATTCCTTCTGGGTCTGTAACAGTATGCTGTAGGTTTGGCTTGTGTTTACAACAAAACACTCACTTCTTCATTCAGTTTGGTACAAATGAACAGCACAGCATATGGAAAATAACAGGCTACTTAGTCATAAAAGATATTTCAAACATCCCATGCTATGCATCCACATAAAACTTGTTGACTATAGCAGAAAATGGCCCTGTAAATTTTCCACAAATTTCCTATGGTTCTGGATGAAAAAAAAAAAAGCAAAAATTTTGATATCATTGCAATGTTTGGGGTTCCTTTTAAACACAATTCTGTAGCTTCATTTCTGGCAGACAACTGAAATATGTGAGCCCAGAAGGGTTTTTTGATATTTATTTAAATGACTGAATTACTATTATAATAAGCTCTTGTGATATGGGATAGCAAGAATATTGTTTTGTTAATTAAATTTTGATTACAGGACAAACATTTTCATGAAATCTTCTAAGTTGTTCTTGGAGCTACATCATCACTTTTTGGTTTAAGTTTTATTCTCTAATTTCTTAGCTGAAAGTTACCACAACAAAAAGAGCTGGGATTTGGCCTGAGAAGAGCCAATGTCAGGTTGAAATTAAAATGTATTTTATAGTATTGGCACATGACATGGCAGCCCAGTATTACAAAGAATTGCACAGACACACATCAAGAATCTGCGTACCAAAGAAGTTTGTGAGACATCAGGAAGGTGAATAGAAGAGCTGGGAATAGAAGCCTTATCTGCTGACATCCATTCCAGTACAAGTCCCCAGGACTATCTCAAATGATGCCTTTTTCTCATCTTCGAATTTCCTTCTCTGTTTTTTCAGCTGAGGACTGGCACTCACACAGTGAAGCAGCCTGGGGTCAAACTAGTCCAATAGGCTTTCTCTAACAGTAGTCAATGCCAAGAGATGTTTTGATCCTAAATCTCATATAATAAAAATTGTTAAAATGTAAGATCTATACTTTCTTCTGCCAAACCTTCTAATGTGCTTTTTTTTCTGCCTCATTATTGTTTTCTTCTTTCTCATTTCGTCCCTAAGGTAAGCTTCAGAAATATGAGCTGCTTTGTTTGATGGCTGATACAAGAAAGCAAGGCAAGTCTAGGGTACAGTACCTTCTCAACATTCCCTAGTGTGTCATATGCTTTCTATGTGCGTGCACTGAGCTGCAGAGACAGCAGCTCATGCACAAGCTGAGCACTTCCAGTTGTGCACTTACTGCCATTCTAACACAAACAGTCAGTCTGGGGAGGACTTTTGACAAACCAAAGTCTTTGTTTTCTGAGGTATTTTCCAGCTTCTTTTTGTACCAAAGAAGTTTAAAGCAGTGAGATTTCCACAGGACCAAAAAGCAAAAAAACTTACTGTGACATATAAGATGAACACAAGAAATTGCAATTTGTTTGGTTTGCCTGGTTGCCCTGAATGACATTAGAAAAAAGAAAATAAAGAAAAAATAAGCAAACCATCAGCTTTCAGATAGTTCTAACTATGTATTGGACTGGTATCAGTAGCTTAGTTTAAACATACATTCACTGCAAACCGCCAAGTATGGGCTATGAGAACTGATCTTTGCAGTCTCCCTGAGTCCTCCAGAGTCAGACAGTTGCTTGTTCCTGCAGCTCTTGATCGCTGTGGTTCGCTTCAAACTTTTAGACATTCTCAGCTTGGTACATGCCTTCTGGTAGTACACGTGCATTTAAAAACCATGAAGCTTTTAGTGAACTAATTCCACTAGAAACAACAATGTGTGATCAAGTGTTAGCAAATTCTTTGCTTTTGTGCATGCACAGACATGCATGTGTTTATTTTATGCCTCGGTTTCCCCTGTAATGAAGTTGAGATAATGGTATTGTTTTGTCCTCCAGGGCTGCTGAGGATGAAAGCATGAGAAATGCTATGTTGGTCACATAGAACAGCTACTAGGAGCAGCTAGTTCAAAAGAATTTCTTATTTTAAAAGGGTAGCTGAGGTAAAACCATACAACCCTGGATCTGGGATTGGACAGGGATCTAAGCCTCATCATGGTTTCAGCATTAGGACTGAGCCCGCAGCAGCAGCTGGGCCAGGACCCTGGGTTCCAAGCTCGCTGCAGAGGTTGTGCCTCTTTGGTTTTGGTCTGGATTCATCTCTACTGGACCCAAACCAATTTGAGAAAGTGATGAAAGATACCGAGTTGGCCATGGAAGCACAGACACTGTGGTTACAAGAGCAGAAGATGAAACCTGATTGCTCCAGCTCAAAAGAAAGTCTCCCTTAGTTTAAACAGTCTAAAGACCCTAGACTTGACACATACCAAATCTGTACAAGGAGAAGGGTAATGAAATACACATGCAATGGTCAGTTCTCTGCTGTTCTTTGTCTATCAGTAAACTCCCAGTCAGGGAATATATGTTTTCTCCTTTTATCCTGCCACACTACTTCCAAATGCTGGCATTCTTCTCTACCAGCATTACATAGTCAATACAAAACTCAAAGTGCAGAGTGAAGACCTCTCTCTGTTTTTTCCCTCCCTCCAGGAATTTTTCAAACCCATCCCTGGCTTGTCCGGATTCATCTAAAGCTCTACTCATTATAAGCAAATAACAACAAAAAAGCTGCAGTCAAAGAATTTTGTTGATTCTTCCTGTGCCATGTTAGGGCGCACATGGTTCCCAGAGACCTTCGAAAATCCAGTCCATGGATCAGCTACATCAGCACACAAAGCCCTTTATACACACTGAAAAAACAAATGAGGTTGTTATTTTGTGAAAGACCTGCACTGTCAATGTCTAGACTTACCAGGCACCCATTCCATTTCAGTGCATCACAACAAATTTAACTTAATGCATGTTAACAAATTAAAGCTCCCTAAACAATATACTATTAATGGGGCATCATAACTTTGGGCTCAGTGCTTCTGAGAGAATATGATGTTCCTGTTAAGCTCATATCCCAAGGCATAGTGTTGTGAAGGACCACTCATTGCAGCCAAAGTGAAGGTAGAAGGATCATGCTGCTAGTTTTAACATATCTTGTAAACTTAACAGAAAATCTCACTTCTTTTTTTCTTTTTTCCCCAGTTCTTTTCTTCCTGGGAGGTTTTTGGGAGAAGAAATAAAAAAATGTGGAAGGACACTCCCTTGAAACGTTTATTAAAACAAAACAATAACAAAAGACTACAGATTCTAGATGAAATATAAACAGCAACATATTAACTTCTTTCCACTTTGGGGCAAAATATGCACAATTTTTTATGGTTAAAATTTCCCAGATGACATTTCAGAGCTTGCTATTCTTCTGGCACTTCTTATCACAGAGGCAGGAAAAATAAAATGGATTTTTACAGGTCCTCAAAAAGTAAGTGATATCATACAGATAGCACCCATGCATGCACATATTTAACCACTTAATTCCCTAAAATACAGGTAAGCAAGACCTAACTGGTTCAGTAAAATGGACTCTGAAACTAGTGGTAATATTTCTATTGTTTGAGTAGCCAGTGATTCATTAATTAGAGTTACTTCATACATTTTCTCACAGTAAGGCTAAGGCTTCTCTTTACCAGTATTGTAGGTGTAAAGATATTGCTGAATATTTCTCAAGTAAGAAGTTCTAAAATATTTTTCAGAAGGTAGGCAATAATTTCTTGGATACCCTGAGACTGGCAGAGTTAAACTTTACCACTGAAGTATATTTTAAACACAGATATTTTACTCAGGGACCTGAGAAGGTATGACATGCAAGATATCATTTTTCTAAGACCAACAGAAGCAGCTACTCCATTAGGGGCTCTAGTGAGAGTCAGTATTCAGCAAAGTGGAATTTTGTCACTTCGTATTTCAGAATATATTGGGATTACGGAAACAGAAAGCACAAATATAAAGGACCCTCTTCTTGTACAGCTCAGGCTTGGTGATGATCTTTTACAGTGCCCAAATGGCATGCTTGACTGCATTCCCAGCAACTCTGTACAACTTCCACAACATAAATAGTCCAATTCTGTGACACCTCATGCAGCCAGCTAAGGAATCTACATTTTACGTGTTTTTTTACCAAAACTTTGCGAAACCTGTAAGGTAATGCTCCTATTTCAGGAGTCTGTAACAGAAGTGTCTTTTCTACTTTTGATACAAACACTATGGTTTCAACAACTCTTTTTTGCTGGAATTTGATGTCACTCATTATAATAATAACCAAACTGAAACTCAAAGTTCTTTCATTGCTCCTGCGCACACAAGCTTGAAAATTGATGGCTTTTCTTTCTTTAGAATTTCTGATCTGTGTGCAAAGGCATACTGTTAGAGTTCTGAGACTTCACATGGGCAGGAATTATTACCCTGTTTTATAAAATAACAAAGAAGGTAAGTTTGATTTGAGGGCCTGTGAAGCACATTTGTTTACTGATGCTTCAAACTCCATGTGACCTTGGGAAGTTGCTTTGACCTATATTTTCAGAAGTTCTGTGGTAAGTTATCTTGAAGCACCTAAAATACTCTTTTCAGACGGTAACTAGCACTGATCCTTAGGAAGCCAGTCCCTAAACGGATATCTCTAATCAGCTCTACTCTGGAAGACAGTCAAAACCCTAGTTACTTTGAAAAACTTATTCCTCTTTCTTTTTGCTTCCCAACAACGTGTAAAATTAAGAAAGCTCTAAATCACAGCATGGTTTAATGAAAACACATAAATAAGATACAGGCAACTGGAGCCATGCAAGTACTTGAATAGACAACTAAGCCACAATGACATTCAGTTCTACACCCAAGTTACACAAGGCTAAGCAGAAATCTAAATTGGCTATGTAAGGTTTGCTCAAACTCTAATTGTCTGTTTTCATTGTTGAATTATGGTCCCTCTGCCACTTTATGGTAGAAAGTATTGTGTTTTCTCCTTTCCTTTCAGCTGTACAGAGTGTTGAGCAGGAATAAGGGTGGGTTTGTCTTTCTTGTGTGGAATTTGGTGATAAAATTGGTATTAATTAATAATGGTCATTTATCTTCTCTAAAAGTACAAAGAAAAAACAGGATTTTAGTTGCTTCAAAGAAAAGTCCAAGATGTAGAAAGCACAGCTTTTTTTAATGCACTTATTAACATCGTAAAGTGTGAAGCAGTGAAATCCTTTCTAGTTCTGGGGCAACCTTGCAAAACTTTTTTCCAAAACAAATGAGGAAAATATTACACTAATTTGTGTTTCTTTATGTCCTGTCATTTTAATTTGGCAATTCTATTTTTATTGTTATTCCAAGAAATATTAAACGATCACAGTTACACTAACAAGCATACTATGACCACCAGTAGCACAATCTATAGAACTGACCACTGTAACGAATACCGGCCATCGAAACAGAAAACCTAAAAAAGGAAGACCTTGGTTTAAAAATTAAGTCTATCTTAACTAGAATTCAATGGCTGTTCCCTACTCAGTGAATATAAGGTGTACCCAGACAGTCATCTCTTGTGTTTTTATAAGAGTCACTTTGCCCTGCTAGTCCGGAGACTGGAACCTCACTTTACACTGGTGTTACTCAGTCTACTGAAGACTGAAATTGTGGAATACCTCAGCACTGTGGCTAAGGCTGACTCTAAAAGCACTAGTCTTTCAAGAACAGTAAAAGTTTTTGGGGTAGCTGTAGACTGTCTCATTGGCAACTGACAAGACTGAGACTAGACTGAAGGAACAACATCTTCCATGTGATAAAAATTGTCTTTTGTGGCATATTTTCCTATGGTTTCATTTTTAAAAGATCTTATCTTTCAGCGTTGGATAAGTACTCTGAAAAGTTGCTCTGAAAAGAGGTGTCTATCTGAGAATTCATAAAAAACAGATCAGAGAGATGCATGAAATGTTCCCCTTCTTCATAGTGGAAAGTTAACTATTCCAGTAAATTCTGAAGCTGTTTCACTGTTCAGAGCAGTCATGACACTATGAGCTCATAGAATATCCCTCATTGCCTATAATGGAAATATAATTTTGCCTTAATGGTTGAACAGAATGACAGGTAGGCACATTTAAATCAGAGACATCAACACTATAGCCTGTCTACATTTATATTTAGTGGTCTTCGCAAGTTCAAATCAACAGCACTCACAGCACATTTCAGTAAATAATATGCACTATCAATTCAAATCCTTGTTCTTACTTCCCTTCAAGCCATTCGGCATATATCCCACACACTGGTACAAAAGTTTCTAACTATGACAAATTTCAGTACTAGAATCCAAATAATCCAAACTTGGTAAAGTAAGCCACTAGATTTGACCATCTTTCTCTGGAAAAGAGAATTGAAAAATAATAGTAGTCTCTGCTATACAACATTTGGACACTTACTTTTGCTAGTTCAGTATCTCATTTCTCTCTCCTTTTTTCTCTTTTTAAATACTGGCAGTTCTCTGTCTTGTGGTTACTTTAATTTCTGCTTTGAATGCTTCCCTCCAAGCTAAACTGGCTGGGCTTTTGATTTTGCCTTGTTTTGTTCTTGTTTAAATGATGGATTGGAAACTTTTAGATGTCAATATTCTAGTAAAATTTTATCTTGGAACAGCCCTTCCCTAACACGCATTTCAAAACCTCAGCATTCTTCCAATGCTGATTTGCAGTTCAGCCCCCTGGCTGGAGAGAATACCACTGGAACAGGGCAGCCACGTATCAGGCTGACAGTCTGCCCACTGCCATTACTGCCACTTCCCTTCCACAAAAAGCTGTTGGCCACAGAGAGGGGAGTCACTGGCCCATCTGGACCCACATTCCATATTCAGTTGTAGAGTATGCCAAATTCTTCAAAAGGCAGAAAAGTCTTAGTCATAGGCAGTTGTATGAGACTGTACTTCATTGGGAAATGTGGGAAGGGGAGTTAAAAGTCCTTCTCTGAGGATCAGCACACACCTCTGAGAAGGCAATATGGTATTTCCTGAAACTCTGGCTTAGCGTAGCTAACATCAGTTGAAATGTTACTGTCCAGAATGAACAGCCAACCCTTTTACCAAGTATTGCTCAGGTGCAGAGGGCAATTATTCTGCCAAAATACCGTTCAACTTGAGCAGCGATTATGTCCTGATGAGCAATGGTGGGATCTGAATTTGTGCCTCAAAGCAGGAATGAGAGATGACATTTCTAGTCCTGTTTCTGATGCCCTGCTTTCCTCAGCACTGGTCCTCACCAATTAGAGTCTTTTTAGACAAGCAATGATTAATCACTGGCACAGAAACTAAGTTTAGCACAAATAGAGATTAAATCTCTCAACAATGAGCTAAGATTATTTACGACGAGCTAAAACATTTTAAAAATAAATGGGTCATTAAACATCAAAGAAGTCATCATCGCTGGTCTAAGGTTAGGGTTAGAGTTAGACTTAAAATTTGGGACTACAGCAACAAAAAACAAACTTCTTTTGCTCGGATTGCTAAGGAAACATGGCTGATATACTGGCATCTGTGGAGTAAATGACATATTTTTATTCCTAAAGTGACTTTCAAGTATTCTTAAAGACAAGCTTAGCGCTAAGGTTAACTTAGAGTTAAGGAAAACATAGGATTAAGAGCCAGGCACTTGACCTAAAAGGTTGAAAAGTAAAGCTGAATAGTAGTGTTGCCAGGGGTAACAGTTTTTAATATTCCATGTAGCTGATACCAGTCATTTAATGATAGTTTAGTTTTGATTAAGAGAGAGGGCTTGGACCAGCAGTGACTGAAGTTATCAATTAATAGATGGATTTCTCGATGTCCAGGTAGCTACGAATAGAGCTCTGGGACTCCTAGACTATACTTATTTTTGTTGCACTTAGGGCTATTGATTTGGGATAGCAAGGAATAAAGAGGTTTTCTTATCAGTGAGCCCCACACGGAAGAGGTCTAGTGCTGGCAGAGATAAAAGCCTCAAGATTGAGTAGCAGGGGAAAAACATGGAGTTCCTGGTATCTGATCTTCTCTTACTGACTATCAGTCCTACAGGCAGAATTCCTCCTTTGGGAAGTATATTGGTAGAAGTGAAGGTGGACTGAAGAAGCAAAGTGTGTACCTGTTGGGAGAAAGAGTTTGTCTTCCCTCTGTCTTGCTGTACATTTTCTATGGATAAAAAATGCTGTCAAGTCTATATAAAATTCACTTAAAGACAAATAAACTTGGCAGAAACATGAGTTTGACTTTCCAAACAGTCCAAATTCCACAGTATCATGTACTCTATAGTTTCCATACCTGAAGGTCTGGGTCTGTTTTTGAATATGCTACAATCCTGATTATGTTCACAAGGTGGCTTCACATCTGTGGAAAACCATTGTATTGTGAAAATCACCATAAAACCATTTTTCAAATGCCAAGGAGTTTTTCATATTGCTTTCAATAAAACTCTGTGCTCAGAAAAGATGACATTAAAAATTATATTTTTAAAAAATAAGGCAATATTTTATAAAATAATAAAAACAGAACTGACCAGTGGGAAATTGACTATCAGCTGTTTTCTCTAGCCACAATACAAATAATAAGCCAGAACACCATACAGATATTAAGAAGATTTTCTGTCCCCATGGTGTCAATGTCTAAACACATGGCAGACAAATATCATCAGAGAGAAATTTTCTGAAATTAAAATTGAAGAGAATTAATTTTATTACAATTGTGCCCAACTCTACCACACACCCCGGAATACAATTCCCATCATCAGCCAGGCCCCACCTATCCCCAGAGCAAGAATTAAACTACAAAGTCAAAGTGTTCTTTTAATAACAGTGAGGCAGACCTGTGCGATTTTCTATGCAAAGTCGGACTGATCATTAGCATCCTCACTTTAGCTGTTTAAAACTTCTGTATTCACAGAAAGTCAACATTTTTCTGACAAAGTATTGTGCTGTATGCACCTGCTGTACATAAATCCAAAAGGACTGAACTCTCAGTGTCATCAAGTTACATTACAGTACTGCAACCAAACCCTCATTCTTAAGACATACTGAGAGTGGATAATTTGAAGAGCACTTGTATGGTGGTATGGTTCCAGGCCTTTTATTTCCACTGAACTTCTGAAATGCCACGTATTCCACAGTACTTTACTCAGCTAGGCTCTTCCTTCTCTTCCTTTCTATCAGAAATTGACTGACTGGTTTTGTGCCTAAAAAGAATGGATCTGAAAATGCAATTAACTTCTAGTTTCTCTTCATGTAATAGTTGGGGTTGATTTTCAGTGTAATCTTTTCCTCTCACATATAAGGCAGCAGGATGTATTACAAAGTCATCATGCACGACATGACATTTCATTAGATTCCCACCCTTGAGAGCCAGATTGCTAGGAAGTGATTTTTGGCTGCAAAGTTAACACTTATGTCCCCAGGTATATTTTTTATTGTAGTTTATAATTCCATTTTAGCATAATGTAGAAGACGTGATGGAAGGAAGAGATCATTGCCATGTAAATGACTGTGAGATGAAAATCTCATCACTGTGCCATGCCAACACAACTTAGTCTTCAAAAGTAGTCTGTTCCCATTGCAGTCAAAGGGAGTTATGTGGTGAAAAGTCCTCTGCAATCAATCGAAACTGGGTCCCTTAATGTTTTACAAATGCCTGCAGCCGCAATGACTCTTTCTTTCTCAATACTGTTGGTATCTTTATCCAGCAGCCAGTTCTTTCTTTTGCAACAGACATCAGGAATTACAGAGGCAAAGTAAGTACTCTGGAGACATTCACAGCAGCTAGGACTGGTTGGCATTTTACAGGCTTCTCATTGGCAAAATTTAAAATGGTTTGCAAATATCATCAACTGTACCAGCTGAGAGGGCAAGTGACTTGTAAATGGTTATCCTGTGAACTAGGCAAAGAAATCAGGATCCTGGACTGGGAGCTTGCCCAGGCTTTAGAATATACCGATACTCAGAATCTTTCTGTTCATAGACATTCGTTTTGCAACTCCTTACAAATCCAAGTTAATATCTGAACACTGGTAATGCAGTACACTTTCCTAGTGGCTTCTGCTGTGGTTCTAATTTAGCTTCCAGACATTTATAGCTTTATTCCGTCACCTTAATGAACTTACCTAAGCCTTTTGCTTCATGGTTGTAGCCAGTGGGACTACAAATAGCTTTAGAGAGGAGTAAAAATGAAGACGGATGTTTTGGACATCCTTCCCATACTTACCTGATTAAGACATGTACATAATGAAACTATGTCTGTTCTAATGAACTAATTCCAGCTAAGGCTCAAGCATACACTAGCATATGGAATAAGTAGAATGCTCCCTCCGTAATTTTGGCTCATGTCAGTTGACCCTCTCTCAGGCAATGCCTGGTCATTGTATGGAAATTCTTCAAGACAGGAATTGTTTTCACCTGAACTTTGAAGCAGGATGCTTTGCTTTGGGTGGAAGAGAGTAAAGCGATGCAGGCATGAGCTGTGCCATACCTTTTCATATAGGGCCCAGAGAATAGCCCTTGCCACTTTGTTTACATGAAATATCCTGAGAGCAGTATTAGAAAAGATTAAAGGAGAAGGAGGTTTTGGCAGAGCATGATTCAGGTGTTTCCCACACCAGAAATGTGAGCTTAAATATATGACTTTCTATTGAGGCTTATTCCTGCTGCTAGCTGCCAGTATCTTAGTGACTGAACATGTGTGGGTTTAGTTCTGGAGATAGATATTGCAGTTCTTGTTACACAGATTATTCTTAAGGTTGTTGTTAACAGATGTCATTTTCATAGATAATGACTGCTTTGAGCTTTTGTTGACTTCTGTGGGACTGATGGTGTTCTGTATATCTGTAAAGATCCACTTTAATATAGAATAGGTTTGATTTTCAGTGTCTGGTTGCACAACTCAGTGCAATGCAGAGATGCTTTAGATGGATTTGAAACTAGCTTGAAATCCTGTGCAGCACAGATTACTAAATTCTCCCTGATGCTTTCTTTTACTAAGTCATATAATTTGCAGTTGTTTTTTCCTTGCTCACATTTTGACAGACAACATTTTAGCAAAAGCCACAAAACCATTATCACTTACGCAAGTACGGAGTCTCAGGCTAGTAGGTTATAAAAGCTCCCAACACAATATTCTCTTTACCTAGAACAACTGTGCTCTTAGGAAGCAGTGAACAATTGCTACTCATTTGATAACTATCAGGTGAAAACAGTACAGAAGATGTTAATTATTATCTTAGGGAGCAATTAGATCAAATTACTAAGAAAGAACAGAATTCCCCACAGGAAAATTCCCCTCCTATGGAAGACTTATGACCAGATCTTATTTTAATAGTAATTCACTTACATGGTAATGAAGATTTATTTAAGTTACATACAAGGTGATTAGAGTTATTAGATACAGATGTAGTGCTTGCTGGCTTGATGCAGGGAAACTGTTTATTCTCTGTCCTGAGTACTTACCACATGCAGATTTCAGTTTTCACTGTCTGTCAGTGTGGCTAAGAGCATAGAATCCGTGTGAGTACTTGCTGGTTTCTATCTAGTTTATTAAGGTGCATGTGTTAAGCTCC
Organism: Tapera naevia; assembly: GCA_033556795.1. Classification (NCBI taxonomy): domain Eukaryota; kingdom Metazoa; phylum Chordata; class Aves; order Cuculiformes; family Neomorphidae; genus Tapera; species Tapera naevia. The sequence goes on along the minus strand of JAUMJJ010000194.1, from coordinate 11,532,662 downwards.
ACATGTGTATGTATATATATAACTTCTCTTCCATATACGAAGATACCGCCTATATTTTCCGTAACAGCAAGAATGCCTTGTTCCCATGGCCCCAAGACTCTATAGCAGCTGCTAGTTTACTGACTGAGCACAAGTCCTATGAAGAGAGGCTGAGGGAGCTGGGGTTGTTTAGCCTGGAGAAAAGGAGGCTCAGGGGTGACCTCATCACTCTCTACAACTGTCTGAAAGGAGGCTGTAGACAGGTGGGGGTCGGACTCTTCTCCCAGGCAGCCAGCAACAGAACAAGAGGGCACAAGCTTAGACTCTGCCAGGGAAGGTTTAGGCTGGATATCAGAAAAAAGTTCTTCACAGAGTGAGTAATCAGGCATTGGAATGGCCTGCCCAGAGAGGTGGTGGATTCACCATCCCTGGAGGTTTTTAAAATAAGACTGGATGTGGCACTTAGTGCCATGATCTAGTAATCATGATAGTGTTGGATTAAGGGTTGGACTTGATGATCTTGGAGGTCTCTTCCAACCCAGATAATTCTATGATTCTATGACTCTATGACTGAAATGCATGGGCTTTTAACAGCCACCTCAATTGTGTATTCTGTTATTTGAGGCAACTGTCTTATATCCGTTTGACTGTAATAATTAATTACTGGCATCATCTATACTCCTTTTGGAAATATGCTTTAAGCATCACTCCTGCTAGGCATTTATGATGGTTTCCATTTGCTAATTAAAATTTGTCCATTGAGGTCTCATTTTTCCATTAGATTGTTGACTGTTGGCTGCATGTTTGGGAGCAAATCTTATTTGGATCATGGGTAATATTATCATTCTGGACCCAGATTCACATCAAGAGAAGTGTAGTTTCTTTGGTTTGATCTCTAAACTATAACAGCTGATGAAGAAGAAAAAGTGGTTTTGTCAGATAGTGCTGATTTCAGAATTTGACAGGTGTAGTACTCCTGTACTTTCTATCTAACAAGAAAGTATTGATTACTGGGTCTAGAGCTTTCTTTATTTATTTGATTCTTTTATTTGTAAGTAAACTCTCCTACTAGAATTTGTTTTTTAGAAAACTAACCTTTTTATTCAACATGGTATAATCCAAAAAGCAGCTGCTTTTTCAAAGAAATATTGCACTTTGCGGAAAAAAAAATCCTCCAAAAATAATTATGCCAAAATACCAGTTATTTGTTTTGGATATGTGGAGTGATGCAGATGCTGTGGTCTAGGTGCCTCATTTTGGACAGGTGCCCATTCTCCTCTCCTCTCAAGTCCCTAACAAAGTATTCTTGATCACAACTACTTTCGCACATCCTGAGGGGATACCTTGCTACACCTTGGAAGACCTAATACAACTTCTGAGAAGTGCTCCACAGGGCTAAGGTAGAAGGGGAGCCATTTATCAGCTCTTTAGCAGAAAATTGTATGCACACCTCACATTGCCTCCCAGATATGCAGATAGACAAAGAGTGAGAAGGATTTGGAGTCAGAGCATTTGGTGGACTTCGCAATTCTGAAAAATTATGCAAGGCAACCTGCTGCTTACAAACATTTTGAACTAATTGCAATCCTTTGTCATGCTAGTCGAAACTGCTGTGTTTATACTCTAATACTGAGCAATCTCCACAGCAAATTGCAGAGGAGTCCTTCCACAAATATTTTCCTCAAAGTCAATGAGTTGGGGTATATTTTGAGGGAATCTATTTGGAAACATGTTCCGTAAGAGACATCTTCCTTCTCACAGCAGTGGCTCTGGTAATTTTATAGAGATAAAACATGTTTCTTAAGCAAATATAATTAAGTTGGAAAGTTTCTTAAGTTCCTTTCTAGCCCACAAAGTTTCAGTTCTCCCATCATATAAATCATGTTACTGTAACACCCAAGGCAACTAATTAGTATTTGATAATGATGTAAAATAAAGATCGAAAGATTCACTCCCTCTTTGTTTACTTTTGAATATATTGATAAAACTCTACATTTTTTCAGAAGAGACTGCCTGTTCTGTACATCTGTACAGCACGAGTCACACTAAAAATGTACACTACATTATTAGAAGCACAAAGAATCATTTGCTCAATGCATCTAACCATCTGCATAACACAATCCACAGATTCATGCCACTGATTGCTACTTGATGACTGTCAATTCTGGATGAACTAGACTGTACCTTTCATAATGGCATCTAGTATTCACTTACATTTCTCAATCTGGAAGACAGAAGATCTTTCAGAACCCCAATTGTGTATTTCTATTTATGACCTTCCTTCACATTTAAAAAGCTGTCTGTCTTTGCTCTGTGTGCTCCGGTTTGTCTACCATTGTCTGCAAACTTAAGAAGACTGTTACTATTATAAGTATCCTCCTGCTCATGAGCACAGCATCTGAATCTGCATTTTGCTAGCCAATCATTCCATGTGTTTTAGGCTCATATTGTAAAGAAAAAAAAGTAAAAGAATCACAGAATGGAGACGATGTTGCTTTTTAAAATACCATATGAAGTAGGAAGCAACTGTAGGCTACATTATTTCCCAAGAATGGAGGAAAAGAGCAAAATGACAGATATTTGACCACCTGAGCAAGCCGAAATTAAATTTAGTCCTTTTAAATATGTAGTGGATGTTGTCCTGTCAAAGTACTATCTAAGGAGTGTGGAGCCCCATACAGACTACACACAGAAAGACAGGAAGGATTATGTAATGAAGAGAAACATTAAAAAAGGCTAAGATAAGAACAATCTTTGCAATAGATGCCACAGAAATAAACCAACAGATGCCTTGGCAGCTTATTGCTCGAACAAGACAAGACAACTAATTTACTCAAGGTTACTTACTGTGTCTTCAGATGAGCCAGTTAAGAAAACCATCCCTGGAGCCTTGCTTCAGTGATCTGGGCATTGTATCACATTGCTCCTCATTTGAAGAAGGCTCTACTATGTATCATAAGGAGGAAACTATTTTAAAACTGAGCTAGGACATCAGAACCTGCCTAATACTCAGGTATGTGTGGAAATGCCTCATATTGTTCAAAAAAAGTCATAGTATGCTTCTATGGCTAACTATTAATATTAATATTAAAACATGATACCGAGAAAATGAAAAGGCAATTTCTGTATCACACCTATTAAAAGACATTATTATTTTTAAATTGTCATTCTAGCTGCAGACTGATTTGTACTAAAATATTTCATTATTAGACCTAAGATCCACATAGCATTTTTTATGAAACATGACTAATACAGCAGGCATGCTAATATAATAAACCACAGAACACCTGTGACTTAGATAACCATATGCATCATCATCCTCACAGAAGTATCACCTTGATACATAGGGTAGAGGAAACCAAAGCATAGAAGATGACACATAGGCAAGCCGGGAATGTGCTCCTTTGCATCTAAATCAGTAAATGTAATGATAGCAAATCACTTTTCAAAACTATTTTCTGAAATGGAGCATGCCCAAAACTGCCAAGTGACAATATGGGCTACAGCACAGCTGGAAATAGTCCAAATGTCATTAGCCTTAACTCTTAATTGCTCAGTCCCAATTCTACTATTGCAGCACTTTAAATGCAAGCTGCTGCTCTAGGTAAGAGCTATAATTGATCACACCTGCACAAAACCTATCAAGAAAAGGCTCAGGTTCTTTCAAGCACCTTCATGTTCACAAGCTATTAATTGTAAGCAAAGTAAATATTCTGAAGACCCACATTACACATCACCGTATATTAAGTGATTTTTAATCAGTTTTTGTCTAAAACTCATCTCAGCCCAGTATCCAAGTGCATACGAAAGAAATAAAAGGACAAAATAAAATCAACAAAATCTATTTCACAAGAGAAAATCTGAATCTCTAGCTAACAATCATTTGATAGATATTGTTCCTTTGAGTAGTGGCAGTCAGATTCCTGTGCTTAAAAAAAGCCTATTTTTATTTGCCCTTGCAGGCATTTATTTCAGAGAAAGGGAAAAATAATAAATTCCACATCAGTTTCAAGCTATCTGTGACAAATACACTGTGACATGTGATTCTCCTTCTCTTTTTTATGCCACTTCTAAATAAATATTGATGGCCTATGATAGCATAGCTATAGCCAGAAATGTTTTCATCCAAAACCTCAGATTTTTAAACAAAATGTGATGGGTAATAAAAAGACATATTTTCCCAATGGCTTTTAGTTTTCACAAATGCTTACATCTTTTGATTCTACAGTTGTTACAGATGGGGCAAGCTGGAGCTAAAGACAGAAGGGGGTCATACTTTTGTTATCTATTAAGGAAATAAATGGAAATGATGTTGAAAAACATGTAGAGAAGTTGACCATATTCTTATGCTCCAGTAGAAACAAGATCAGATCAGATCTTCTTATAGTCTGAGCATGTGCTCAAGCTCTGGAGAAGTCCTGATCCTTCGACCAATTCCGAACTTTGTGGCTTTCTGTAAAAGCCAGGATTTTTAGAGTAGCCTGAGGTGAATCTTACTGATTCAGTACAAACTGACTGAACTAAACTCATTGGATTTTGTAACAAAGCAAATCAAACTAGATTCTCCCTTCAGGCCTCAACATTTCTGAAGCTATGACTTTATGGATCTATTGAAAAGACTTGACTTCCTCTATATTGATCCCAGACACTTAAATTTTTTTTAAAAAAAGACTTAAATTCAAACCTTGCATTTTGTGCCCACCTCTGCAGCCTAATGCTTGTTATGTTCCTCTCTTTTAAAAGCAGAGTATACAGAGGTAAGACTCTTAATAATGGGAGACAAGTGTACGTATAATATAGAAACTTCAGCCTAAATGAAGTTGCTCCTGACAGGTTTCTGTGGAGATGCATTCAAATCATGTCTGACAAACTGTATTGCCAGTGATGCTTAAGTTTATCAGTAAAAGAGCCATCAGCTGCTCACAATTTTACTTATGCAGGTCCTGAACTCATGTCAGTAATCTTCCCTTGAAAATCTGTTTAAAGCCTATGATCACTTGCCCAGTGCATAAAATCTAGTTCAAGTACCTAGGTTTGATCTTCAGAGCAGGAGGCTGAGCAAAGGTGGGAAAGTGTCCACTGGCACATGTGAATGGACACACAAACTTAACACAGAACAAGAAATAACATCTTCCAGAAATACAGATCTACAGAAAAACTAACTTGGAAAAAAATGCTATTTCTGATGTTCACCAACCACTTAAGCTGAGGTGAAATGAGCAAATTAAGTTGATCTAAGAGTGGGCTGCTACTGAGAGAGATGCTTGTGTGGCTGCACAGTAATTTGGGTCAGGGAACTAATCCAACTGAAAAGCCAACCCCCTCCTTCTGCAAAAGGAAGTTTTCATCCAGTTCCGTGATTCAATTCCCTGTGCAGCCACATAAGCACAAGTGTCAGCGCAAATGCAAGTACAGCAATTTGGATGCCAACTGCTTGGTGTTTAAAAATTCTTTCCCTCTAATGAATTGTTCCTATTGTTAAATGAGCTGGTTATGCAGGCTGCTTTGCTAGTTTCTTCACTAATACAGTTCCTGAGGAAAGAATGACAAGTGCTGAACAGCATAGATCAAACTCTATACAATGTGCTGGCTGTATTCAGGGTAAATTATTTTACATGCAAAAAAAGGAAAAAACCCTAAAGGATTCAACTGGTAAAGGAATAAACTCATGAACTGACATTTGAGACATGCACTCAGAGGGACACAAATGGGCACTGAGGGGTTGCCAGCTGCATTACCTTTAGAAAGGCCTATTAGCATTAACCATATCGGAAGTCAGAATTGACAGCATTAAATCATTAGGAAACTAATGCTTCTACATTCAGATTGTGGCAAGAGATAAATGACACATTTCATAAAATATTATATTTTTCAATCAAAATTTTTGCAACTAATAGAAGAATAAATTACATTTTCATAAAGAATGTTTGTGAAAAGATGTTTCTTCACACAGGTTCTTCACATAGAGGCTAGCTGAACACTGGAGCAGCTCCCCAGGGAAGCAGTCACAACGCCAAGCCTGACAATATGCAAGAAGCATTTGGACAACACCCTCAGACACATGGTGTGGATTTTGGGGTGGTGCTATGAAGGGACAGGAACTGGACTCGATGATCCTTGTGGATTCCTTCCAACTCAGGTCATTCTATGACACTATGATTTTGTGATTCTTTTCAGCAGACCATATCATCATTTTCTCAGTAGTTCTAACAATGAACAGCAGCCAGGCACGAGCTGGATGGAAGTGCAGTCCAGCAATGACAGGGTTTGTAACATACTATTCTTAACCCTAAGCCTCCACTCTCCTAAAAGGAAGATTTATTCATTGCCACTCATGGGAATTAACCAGTGCTAGAATTTGCCAGAAAAATGTGATTGAGTATGGCACTCAACAGGGACAGAGATGTCAGAGACAATTCTTACCTTTTTATCACAGATGGCAAAAATGTATGAATTTCATTGAAGTCCATACACTGCCCTGGATTATGATTCGCAGCTCTGCAACTGCTGCCCTTACCACAGTTGTTAAACTTTTTTTTTTGTGCCTCCCAGCCTCCTGGTTTCCTTGTGTAGCCTGCTGGTACTGTGAACTCAAGAGTCTAAGGCTGTTTCTTGTGACATATTTAGCAGTTATTCTCTATGGAGTACTGATTTAATACAAGTTCTCTAAACACTGCTGCAATATAAACAGAAGTGACCATGTATTTATTCTTGATAACAAGTCTTCCCAAATTTTTCCAGTTTCTTGTGTAAATAAGCTTGCTTATGTGCCCTTCATGCTTTCACCACACACCATGCTCTTTACACGTTTCAGCATCTTGTTCTTTCTGGAAAAAAAATATTGCTGGTGTGGACGCTAGGTGAATGTTTACATTGGCAGCAACAGACATCACCTCCTAAGAGGGTTTTCATTAGAGAAGAATAATTTTTCAAAAGCTTAATCTTCATACTGTGCCATCAATTTGCTGATGTAGACACAGTCTCTAGCATGGTGCTAGAATGAGAACTGCCAGGATCTGAGCAAAAATAAAACTTCCCAAAAGATTGGTGATTCAAAATCTAATTCTTAATGACAAGCTTTGAAATCTGATATTTCAAAGCCGCTTTACTCCTTGTTACATGGTATCTTCATGCTCTATCTTTATGTTAGAAAACACACTTTTCTAAATGAGGGCTATTGTGAAATCTGATAAACATCAGAGAATTTTTCATTTGAAATGCAAGAGGAAAAGTATAGGCTACTATGCACTGGAGAGGACATTAGAGCTAAGGTTGTACTAATATTTAGTTGGCAGAAATTAGTCTCGTCATTCACAAATCAACATTTTCAGTCATTATACAGTTGAAAGGAAGCACTACTTGAAATAAACAGTGTCATCTTTGAACCAAAACAAAATATAGAATTTAGGTTTGACAAATAATAATTGTTTTCTCCATTTAAAAATAAAATTAATGGATATTCCAAAGTTTAAAAGAATTGTGTTCTGAAAAAAATGGAAACTTCATTTTAGGGAAATGAAAATGAACATATATTTTTTTAGAGCAGGAGTGAAGCTTCAGAAATGAGTAGAGTGATGAATCTGCAACAAGTTTTTTCTCAGAATACAAATCTGCTTCATATTGAGATCAAGAACTTTTTGTCAAACTGGGGCAACCTAAGCACATGTTGTCACTGAAAGATCTGATGATACCAAGCTGTGAGATTCAATCCTAGTTCTACAACTGACATGCAAAATTTTACTAGGGAGAGTCAGTCATTGGACTTTCACACTTTTGTGGGTGGTCTTTACATACTTTGTGCCTGTAGGAACTCCCACATGATGGACACTGTTCTGTGCCAGAGGTAAGGGGAAGCAGGGATAGTTGTAGTGATTTGCTGTGCAATTAGCTTAAATATTGTAAACTCTTAGTAGCTAGACATAAACACCAATATGGGAAAATAAGGTACTTTGTACTATACCTTTCATAAGCTGCATTTTGTCACAGTTCAGAGATACCATCTGTGCCCTCCTTTACTAATTTAGTAACACTTTATTTACTTCACTTATTTGTGCCAACTGCCTCATTAAATACCTGATATTAAAACCTGGAGTAGGACAAGCTTAAGACTTGTGAGAAGCTTTGAGATCCTTATGTGACAATACATTCATAGATTTTGGTAATATTTACCTAAAAATGTTACAGTTTATATCACGTACCAACACCAAAAACCATCTAATCCATGTCTGCTCTGTATAGGGATGTTACTCTTTGTCTTGAATCTGAAAATGGACATCACAAACTTATTTGTTTCTCAAGTTAGTCCTAGATTCAGAATGGAGTCTTCCCATGAAATACCCTGAACTTGCAAGGATTCAATTCTGGACCTATGAATCAGAGTAAATGCCCTGACACAGGAACAATCAAAAGTTCCTATGGTGTTCCTATGACTACTTCTTGTGAATGCCAAAAAATGTAGACAATACAGTTTTGAACAATTGGAATTTTTCTAGGAAATACCAAATCTAAACTATGGATACAAATGACACTATCAGAAACCTCAGCTGTAATTGCAGTGTGTTCACTAGAAATGGTGGAAAAATTATCTAGAGTCTAGTCCACCAAGTTTCATCCACAAACTGGCAAACACATGTTTCATTCTCTAAGGGAAGCCTTGCAATGCAATCATTTTCATAGTACATAAAGTCTACTGAACTGGGCACAGAAAGATGTATTAGAAATGTCCAAGCAAAATGGAAACAGGACCCTCAAGTTAAGTCAAAGGTAAGTTAAAAGCCACACAGCTGAACACACTGTCACTGAGTGTCCAACCCGGTAGTCCTTTGCCAGTAACATCCAGTCATGATCCAATAGCAAGGGGCTACAAAACGCGATGCCATCTGTCACCTCCACTCTTCCTGAAGCAAACATAATTCTTGCATGATGTAATCTACTGGGGCATATTCTATGGTTTTTTGGTCATAGAAAATCACTTTCTCCTATATATCTTAGCTCACCAAATAAGAAAACTATTGGTCCAGTCTTTTTGGCACCTGCTTGGTTTGCCATCATGTGGGCTCTCTATACTCTCTTTAAAATTGTTCACAAAAAATCCATTGGTCATAAAATTTAATCATGGGAATGAAACACATCCATACATATTAGTCAGCCATGGCAATTGAAAAGCACTTGATATGGTATCGTGTTTAAAATCACATATGGACCTACTTTAACTTCCCTCTGTTTCTGGCTTCACTAATAACTCAGTTTCCAATTAGCCTTGTTCTAAGCATGTTCCATGTCCATACCGAATGTGCAAAAATATATTTATCTGTCAGTGTTGACAAAAATAGATCTGTCTTCACATTACCTGTGTGTTCCCAGGCTGGCACATACTTTTGTAGTGATATGTAGGCCATCACTACTTTGCTGTCAAGATAGGTTTCTTTAATTATTCCTGTGTTGTTTAGCATGACAGAACTACATTTAACAGACCGCCTAAAACATGTTAGAGATGCTGTCTTTAATCATGCTTTCTTGTTATGCTCTCCTCTGCTAAGGTCCAACAGCTGGAGGATCAATGACATAGTTAAAGTTATAGTCTACATTAGCTGCAAAACTGAGGCTAGCATTCATGCCAACTCCCTGAATCCTCATACCAAGGCTCAAAGCATGGATCACACTACTTCCAAACCCGTTAAGGAGGACATACTATGTTGCAGACACATAGTGAAGGTGTGGAAAGAGCTTTTGTTCTATTATTATCTGGGATCCAGCTGTGGGCACAGACATTTAAAATGATACAATAGTTGCAGGGTTAGCAGACTGTTTCCAAGATCTTTATAACTTTTCAGATTCTGAGGAGTGATATGTGACAAACAGGACAGTAAAATAAAGGCTGTGTGTCATGTTTCTAGTGGGAACTGCTGTAGAGTTATCTCTTACCTCAATGGATCCTCTTTAAAAGAGGAACAATGCAGAGAATTGTCCTTTCCCTTTATGAAGCTGTCTGTCTTGATGCCTTTGTTAGATGCCTCTAGGACTGAGATCATTTATAAGAAAAAAAAAACACCACCATGAATTTGATCAGTAACAAGAACCAAAGCTATGTGAGTTACATCACAGAGGTATTTTTCTTAGCTGAGACAAATGAAAGGGATAATGTAGACTACTGCCTGGATACGTAATATTCTTTATGCTTTTGCTAGAGACGTATGGTTTTGACAGCTGCAGAAGTTAAAAAGGCTATTACCACTAATTATCAGGTATTAAACAAGATTATGCTTGTAAAATAATAGCAGCAAAGTTGAGAGTGAACAAAGAACTTGGATGTGTTTTCTGTTTGTTTTAAAGGTCCCAGGGTAAGTGGGTGGTCCAGTGTTGGAAAGGCTATATAGCAAGATTCAATTCGATCATCCACCTTGAAAACTCAAACAGAGGCGGGTGGTCATTGATCAATTGAAATGAGCATATGAGCATAGGTGGAGAGGCAAGACTTTGTAAGGTTTAGTAGAGTACACTGAGTACAACTGACTTTTCAGAATTCCCGAGAACTACGAGAGGTATGAACAAAGCCAAACTTCAGGCTAAATTAATTGGCTCATATGCTCAGGTTCTCTATAGCCTAATAGACTAATAAAGCTTCCTGCAGAAGGAAAATTATCACCTAAATCAGAGCACCAAATGAAACAATATCCTCCATCTACAAGCTGTTCAGAGGAACAACTTCATTCCTCTGACACCCAGAAACTCATGGTGTATTTAGTGCTAAACAGAAACTATTGCTGTTCTCTAGAGTTTTTAAGCAAGCAAAGAAAAGATTCGGTGGCTGGAGAACAGAAGGATGAAGAGATTGAATTACTTCCTTGAGTTTGCACATTGAGCATATTGCACTCATGAGAACCTGAAGTAATAGTCTTGTGTAACATCCTTATCAGGGATGGACATACCGTGAACAAGGAAGGGACTGACCAGCCTTCTCCCTGAAATAGCATTAACTCGTATCTTGTTTGCATGATGTATTTTCCTTAGGTGTGAGGAAGAGGTATCTGCTCTGAATTAAATCGGATCCTTTTGATTTTTCCAGTTCATCCAAGGAATAGAAATAATCGTTTCAGTTTTAGTTTGTCTGCCAGCTTGTGAGACTGTGCACCTCAGATTATTTAAACAAATGCTAATTTCACCAATGGAGGCAATCACAACTCTTCACTTGCTTGTTGTGTATCTCCCATTCACTTGCAGGAAAAGACATAGGCAAAAGGAATTGTACAGTCTGAATAGTCACCTGCTTTCCAGAGCTTAGATGTGTTGGTAAAATGGACTGAAATATAAAACTTGGGGTAAGTTTTCTCCCTGGGCTTGGTTATTTTATGAACCTTCTGGTCAATTTTTTTTCATCCAAGTTTCAATTTCTTCTTAGAGACACCATCCACAGCAACGTAAAGAAGTTGTCTGCATTTTAACAAGAGCATAGTATAAGCATGTTCAGCTGAAATACAGCATTTGCCAGGACCAATGACCTTTCCCACAAAAAAAAAGCAACAATAATAAGAAATTCACTTAACATGTTTTCTCAGCATGAAGGCTCTTGGAGTTGGGATCCAGTTCAGAGCACATGAAGCACCTTTCAATACCATGGAAAGCCTCTTTATTTCATCCTAAACTGGCTCTCCACCATAATCATCACCAAGTAGTTACCTGAATCTGTACTATGAACAGAAGACATAACTCTGGAAAATCATAGAATTTATGATTCTAGCTAATTATTCTCTAAACCTCTGGGAAGCTCCAAGCAGGATGCTCAGCCTTTTCTGCCTTTCAAATCATCCATCATCATGGTCACAACATCCTGGAACTGAATGGACAGGAACTGACATGCTAAAAGAACAAAGTCTTCCAGCTTTCTGTCACCATGTGGTACCAGATCAGTATTCTGTCTTTAGCACATTGCTCACGAGGAGTGGGAAGGAGGTTCAGGATGAATTGTAGATAACTTTGCTAGAATTCCCCCATGCATACTATTGAACTACCATGCTGGTACTAGGACAGCTATTATTTCTACTGCAGCAGTGTTCAAGGGCCCCAGTGACTCGCCTGTGTTAGGTACTGTATTTCTGTTTCCCCCTCCTGTCCTGCCAACAAACTCACCATGTCCACTCTGGAAAGATGGGAGGAATTGAATTAACCTTTTAAAATGTCATCTTGTACACCCATGACAAGATGATTGATGAGAGATGTCTCCAGCTGGGAAGCAGCCATGTCTGAAAGTTAGAAGCAGAACCAAGCCCAAGATGTTTACTTCCAAAGCGAAACTGGCAACTCTCCTGCCATCTGCCAGTTCCACTCAGGTACAAGCATTTCTGGCATTTTCTGCAGGAAGCAGCTTTGATGACTGATTGGAACTGCTTTACAACCTGGCAAGGCAGCTTCAGGCACCCGAAGCCTTTGAGAAACACGCTCCAGGACTTGATCTTTAGCTCCCCAGCAGCATGCAGTTTTGTCCAGTAATGTATAACAGTCGCCAGCAGTCACCAGTGATACAGCCTCATTCCTACATACTGCCTTTCTAGTACCATTTTCCTTTCACTTGCATAAATATTAAGTTCTTTAACTTCAGAAATAGAAGGTTATGTCCCAAGGGAGTCTCCTCCTGCAAAAGTTCTTTTCGCAGGTTCCCTTATCCAGCAGAAAACGTTTGGACTTCAGAGGGACAAACTATGATTCTGGGCACAGTACAAGAGAGTAAAATTCTTTGTGTCACACAGGATGATAAGGACCCCAGGGCATCCTACAAGGCTTGATTGAAAAAAATGCTGAATGCACTGAGAAGTTTCTAACCTAAGAGCAAAAGCAAAACATTCATAAAGCATACCAAGATCTAAGCCTTAACCAATATACCTTCTTCCACACTCAAGTGCTTTAAAAGTCATGCAAATGCTCTTCGATTTAAAGCAATTTACAATTTTTAACTTCAGTCTACTCTTACACATTCTTCCTTAATAGATCCAAATATTGTAAACTGATTAAGAGACAAAAAAATGTAGGTTCATAGTAATCTGCAACCTCTCCAAGAATCTTCTGTCTAATACAATTACTTCAGTGATCAGGTTTCAACCACCAATAATTTAGAGGATTTTTTCACTTTGGGGATTTTATTTTCTTTGCTGAAATACCAAGTAGAAAAAATATTTATATTTGTAATTATTTATACCTATATAGATAGATATGAAACTAAATTGGACACCAAAATTTTTCCAGAAAACAGAAATTTCTGTTGAACTTTTGGAGGTGTTACAGTTTCTGGATTATAATTCTTCATTTAAATTCTTTTCTAATCAAACTAGCAATTTTTCAGGAATATTCTCAAAAGGATGTAAAGTCAGTTTTTATTCAGATAATTTAATGAAAGCATCTTGCAGCTGCACAGTTTTGTTTATTTCCAGAGTAGTTTAGTAATTAACTATAGGCATAAGATGAACACGGTAGCAATGAAGATATTGTGCAAATGCAGGATGTAACCTGGCAATACACAAGTCAGAAGTGAAACTGAAAAATGTTGACGCAAGTTGACCGAGCAGTGACTTTTGACCTTTTTCTCTAAACAGATCTTGGGTATGTCCAGATGAATAGGAGCAGACAGTTGGGATTTTACTTTACCATAATCCACACATGCCAGATGACAGCCAGCTCTATACAAAAGCCATGTAACCGTATGAACATGGCAGTGAGCCTGAGTATCTTGCTTTTCAGCAGATGGCTTCTGAATTTTATTTCTGCTATTTGGCAGGCTCAAAGTGTGGGCCAAGTAGATGCATGACTCCTTTCACTCACCCAGTAAAGCACCTCCTTAGAACAATCAGTCCCATACAGTTTCCAAATAGGCTGTGATGCACTACAATGCAATCTCGTAAGAAAAAAAAAATCAAGATTAAATACAATTCAATACAAAATCCACACACCAAACAATATTCCACCCCCTAAAGTGCCTCATTTGCTTTATTTTCTTAAACCTCTATTGTCAAAATCAGCAACAGCCTGCATATATTTAGTTTTCTGGAACAACATGCATTGACAAGAAAATGTGTCATGGAGAATTTCTGAGTAGTTCTACATTTAGTTCATGAGATGAATTCCCATGGTAAAAAGAATGGTATATTGCTGATCTGGATCTTTTGATGAAATCGAGGTTTTTTGTTAAAAATATGTTAATGTCTTGGAAAGAAAACTTAGTGTGATTACTATTTCAACAGAAATGTATCTGTGTTCTTAGACCTTAAATTGAATTTCTGGTCAAAAGCGCACTCATCTAGGTGGGTGTCTAGGATGGATAAGTGACTTGATGGACTTAAAGCTAAGTCTCATGAGAGAGGATGCAGCCTGCCATGTCTAAAAGGATTCTCACTACATTGGTTTGTAACAGTTCCTTGTTAGCTGAGAGGGAAAGCAACACAGCATTAAATCAAATTAATGAAAAAACTCATACTATTTTAGATAAGAATAGATTATTAGATGAGCCTATTTATAGTGTATCCCCCTAGGAAAGCATATATAAGCAGGTAACTTATTGGATGATTTTTCTTCAGGATTCAGGCTTATAAAGAACAGAGTTCAGAGGTCGATAGGTATGAACAACAGAGCCAAAATGGCTATTAGGTATTCAGAGAGAGTATGAAAATACTGAAATTAAGAAGGTTAAATTTCCTTTTTTCAATTACTTGGGTTTTTTTCAAAGTAATGTTTAGTTGTAGAGATGCCATAGAGTAAGAGTACGGGAAAAATGTATTGTATTATATTATATTGAAAACTATCCTAACAAAATACAAGAGACACAGCACGAAAATGGAATTTGACTGCTGTGAAATGCTGATATCACTCAAATCTACCCTCCAACACTGTGTCTGACTCAGAGGCAGATTCCAGGACTTTCATTTGTAATTCAGCTTTCATTTACTTTGTATCTTTCATGAATCAAAAGGAGTTTTACATCAATTCTTTCAATCCTCCTGAACCATTAAGAGGTAAAGAAACACTATTATCCTTATTTTACGCATAGCCAACTTGAAAAAAAAAGCATGAGTGAGTCACCCAAGATCACACAGCACTTCAGCAAGGGCACCTAGAACACCAGCCAGGAGACCTCACTGTGCATCCTATTCTCACCACTCGACCAAATTTCTTCCTGTAGGTATTGAAAGGATGGAAGCCAATTAGCCACCTGTTTCATTGTTCGGCACTTTCAAGACATCTGATGTGTGCTAAAGGGAGCAATGTGTTTCGTACATATGGGACCTCCTGCTACTCAAGAAGGCTGAAGTTTCACACATGACCAGGACCTTTCACTGTGTAAAACTATAAATTGTACACATTCCAGACTTCTATTTCTATTAAACAAATGTTTTCACTGGGAGCACTGATTCAATTTCACCTCTGTTGTTTCTGATTTCCTGTTTCTGTTTCCTTTCTTTCCATTCCTCTTCCTCTTCCAACACTGATGCCAACACACTGGCCACACACACACACAGGTCATGGTTGCTAGTAGCCAGCTGGCAGGTGGTAGATATTTTTCTTGCAGCATATGTATATGTGGATGACTGCTCTTGCTGTGTGACTGACTGAGTTGCTGGCACTGCTTTTGGCCGGGGTATACTCTCTGGCATTATTTTAGTTCCAGGCGTTGGATGGGTTGACTCTCCTGTTTTGTTCTCCCAGACAGTATTTTTCAGTATTCCTTTTTTTTTTCAGCCTTAGACAGTCATGGTTGTGTGGGCGCCTTTTAACAATGTTTGCACAGCTCCAGGACTTTCTGTCATTTTATATTTCTGTGAAGGGAACTGCAGTGTGTAGGTATGTGTGTATTCATGCAATGCTGTTCATGGTTATGTGCCTCCCACTTCTTCTACATGAATTTGCTTCTGTATGTGCATGCAGAGTTTTACACCATTCTGATTTTGTGAGCATGCTTGTGCCTATGTGGGTATACTTTCATAGGCGTGTCCATTTGGATAGTCTGTGTATACCTGAATATGTATGTTTGTCAATGTGACGGGATATGTGTCATGTGTAGCCTATCCTTTTTACCTATACAGAAACAAATATTTCAAAAGTATTATTAAAATTGCAATATAGTCAAATAACAGATATCTGAAAACAGTGTGGTTCAGTTCACTTGCCCATCCTGAATTATGACTCTGTGTACGAATATCTGCTAAGATAATCTAAAATCACATCTATAGATTTCTAATTAATTCAGTGCTCAAGACAGATCTGCTCTAAGAAGGTTGCACGGCAAAGGAGTCTCCTAACTCATATAAACCATCTCTAAAAAGCTGGTTGCTTTTTAAAGAAGAAGGCAGGTGATTACAAAATGAAGGTTCTCTGGATCTTTCCTCCAGACTTCCCTTTGCAGTCTCGCTATATCCTAGACTCATTCACCTTTGCCTTGGTCTCAAACTCATTTTCAAGTCATGTCCACAAGTTCCTTCTGCCTTTGGCATCCTTCAGTTACATGTCTACATTATCTATTCCCTTCTGTTTCCCAAAATATCTGAACAATTTTCAATTCATGTCACTTCTGCCTCCATTGTTTACCATGCACAGTGTTTGACAACTGTAACAACATGCTATGGTCAAGAACACAAGAATAAAAGTAAATCTCTACTATTCTTACTACAAGCAGTTAATGATTCCTGTAACATCTGAAAGACAGACAGAACTTCTTTGTTTTAGAGAAGAAGTAAAAATTACTCAAAAGAGTGGGCAAAAAGCAATGGCCTAACTATATGATGGCAAATTCAAACAGTAATGAATGTTTATAAAGCGGTATAGAACACACAACAGTAAGGTAGACTCCTGAAACATTTTGTTACAAAATGAAATATTCTTTTCCAAGCCCTAATTCTTGCTGGTAACATATTAATATTTTCATTGAATGATGAAAATTACATATATCTGGTGCTGGTAAAATGGTGGCAACAGTGAACAAGCAATGCTTATGGATACACGCTGTGTGCTGCCTGATGGGAGGAAGACGGAAGAGAAAAGAAGTACTTAGTTCTGTAACCCCAGACAAAATAACCAGGAAAATATCTTGAAGAGACCAATAGATCTTCACCTCATAATCATAGTGAAAAAACAGGGAACCATGATAGGTAAGAGCAAAATAGCCCATGAATCTTATCCACAGAAGCAAAATCAAAGGCCAAAGTAAGAACATATAATTACAGTCCATAGCTTATCACATACACATAGCTGGGTGATGACCTCCAAGTGCTGTGAGGGACTGTAAGCACATAGCCCAAGCCAGTATTTGCTGAAAATAAATCAAAATACTCCTGAAGAGTCTTAAAGGTATGGGATAAGTGCCATAACATTTCTTTAATGAATAGTCTTCCATGGGCTAATCTGAGACTTCAGTACTATTTGAATAACTAGGAACTTTTCAAAATCAAAGTTAGTTTTGAGTACGTCAGACCTAGAGTTTAGCACTCTGTAGTTACCTGATAACAAGACTTTTCCAGAAGGCTTCCATCCACCAGTCTCTCTGAAGGAATGGGGAAGCTTGCAATGCATTGTAACTCACAAGGCAATTAGAGCCAGCCAGTACAATCACACTGGCAAGAGACTTCCAGTGCTAAGCATATGGTTCATGGGAGAAAGTGTTACTGGCTAAGCTGCACCAATGACATTTCAAGAAACATTCAGGCTATTCTACTAGAGTTTTTGAAAAGGGAAATTACTTATATTTACTCTGTAACATTTTTTAGAAACTTTTCCTGCTCATATACTCCCATTAAACCATACAAGTTTTCCTACTACTACATAGCCATTTTTCTTTACCCTTGAAAGTATAGTGGAAATAGAATTGTTCAGAATATAATACAACTTTATTTTCATTACTATTAAATATAGTTTTCACTTTCTACTGAAGATCTGTTACTGCAGTTCATGCTGCACAAATTACATTCTGGTTGCTTAAAACAACAGACTTTGGGAATCAGAAATGTGACCACCCGAATCAGAAACACTAACCATGCAAAATTAGAAACTGGATGCATATAAAGCAACTATTTTCAACTAACTTCTTGATTTCTGAATATTCTTTCTGATAGCTCAGTTGCAAGAAATCCTAACAAAAGGCAAACACAAATACACACATAAGTCTCAATTCTAATACTCAAATACTATTTTTGGAATTTCCACCATTATCTGCTGGCTGCAAGAGTTGTGCATATGTCCATTAGAAAGGTTAGTTAACTCATTTCTGAAGTAATTTATGATTCTAGTACTAAAACATTTTTATATATTTTTCTTTTTAAAGAGAAAGAGCTTCTCTTCAGTTTGGTACAGAAATAAAAATTTGGATTATCTCCAAATTAAAATGCAGGAAAATTTTAACATATACCCATATAATTCCCTCCAAATATTTTACCTCAAGTAGCTGGTGAAAAATTAATTCAAAAGTAGAAAAAAAACCCACATTGTTCTATTTTTTTAACCCCATTTAAAATTTCAGTGCTATTTCTTTTAAAACCCAATTTTTAAAAAAATTTCTATCCAATCTAGATTAGATGCATAGAGGTAGAATTTTCAATCCATTGAGCATACCTAGCTACACAAATCGTTCTCATCCAGATCTTCCCTGTTTATCACCTGCTGTTTTACAGGTGCACACCCAAAGGCCAAGTGCTGAGTATTCAGTCTCATTTGACCACTTGATGACCTTTCTAATGCCACATATTTTTATTTATTCATTTACTTACTATTATTAATAATAATATATAATGTAATAATTATTAATATAATAATTATAATTTGTATTTAAATAGTACCTTGGAGGACCCACTACATCTTCAGTCGCTGCCAAGTGTTTTAATTTGAAGTGTAAGATGACTACACTTTTGATCCATTACATTGTCAGTCTTCAGGCGTTCTGGCTTTTTATGCTTCAGTCAGTGAGTCAATACTTTTTTTAGCTATCCCACCTAAGCTACTTCTTAGCTACAGACTCACTCTAACATAGACTTCTCATGAATTATTCATTCTGAATGACTTTCAGAACAAAATTCACCTCAACATATAGAACACTTACAAGGTTTTAAAAGACCAATAGAAAAACATTGCAATTGTTTCAATTTATTTTAATTTATCATTAAAATTCACTATAATATCTTGAAATTGAAAACCCAGCTTTGCACTGCTCTGTCTTTGATTAGCGCAATAAAAATGATGAGAGATTAGGCACAAAATCAAGTAATTTGCTGATCCTTGATAAGCTGCACTTTGCTTGTGATCTAAAGCAAACTGAAGTCATCCACAGACTTCATGCAAATTATTTTAAAATGTATGTTTTTGCAAAACAGAGTGCAGAAATGTATGTTGTACGTATTATAGACTACTTATGTATGCTAAAGATAGAAAAAATAATAACAAATAACTATCAAATATATTGCACAGGCTCTGATATTTCATATAGAATACTTTTAACAGAATGGTGAAAAACTGAAATAACACACGGGTTACAAAGATACTTTGTCCCAAGGGCAACTAGTGTAGCGATCAATTACATCTTGAATTGCAGGAACAAAATTAACTAACTTGATGGAAAGCACCATATTGCAATAAAAGATATCATATACAGATGAACGGGAATTGAGAATGCTATTTATTTGAAACAGCAGGTATAATATACTATACCTCTATACCTCCTGATGGAATATTTCTAAACGGGCTACCCGTATTTTACAGCATGACTGCACTTTGATTTATGCAGCCAAAGTAAATGATACACTTTGCCAATAAAAATTCCTTGCAAAGGCAGCTTTTTCCATTTCATTTTAATGTGAATATGAAAAGAAACACATATAAGAATTTTTTAACAAACATTGCTATGTAAAATGTATGATACACGTGTGAAAGTATGTTATAGTGTGTTCAAGGGTATTTTCTGTACTGAAACAGTTTTTTATATAGGAAATAGTGGAAATCTCTTTGTATATATTCTGATAGCACAAGCAGTACTTCCTGTCTGAGGGATGGCAATAGTAAATGAAAATAATTCACTGGCTTGTTTTACAAGTGAATGAAATCTCCTCATTAATTTTGGACAGTAATTCTGCATTAGCGTGTTAATAGAGGACATGACCAGTAAGACGTATTGATGTGCTAGCTACCTGGTAAGTGATAGTAGACTGTAGGCAGTATGCATTATATGTCCTGGGAAGATTACAACACCTGATACATTAGTGGTACTTGTATTGCTAGCATCTGAGTTTTATCACATTTATCTTCAATTTCACTTTCAATGCTGCCATTTAGCCAGTGAAAATTGAAGTGGAATGGTCACTAGGGCATTAAGTTGAGGCAGCTACAGATCCCCATCCTCAGGGGTACTCACAGGATCTAGTTTCATTCATCTAATTTAGCTATCTGTGTGTCAGAATGAATCTCACATAATGCTGGATGTGCAAAAAACAGATGCTTCACCTTTCCAAAGGACTGTAGCTTTCCTCTCTGGGCATCACCATCAGCTGCATCCAGATTTTGCAGAAATAAATCTTACTAAAATAATTTCTTGGCATGCACAGTATAACAATATGAATGAATTCTTACTCACATTAGCCTTTTGTTGTTGTGCATATGAAGTATGTTCTACCAATCTGACTGGGATAAAAATAATTACATTACGTGGGCAATTCTACATTGGCTGTATGATCAAAAGGAAAAGATTTAAACCTTTCATGCTAAAAAAAAGCAGAAACATTAGATATTTCAGCTCAACCAAAACCTTTACCCAAACCTAACAGAAACCACCAAATCTTCTCTGCATAGATTCTGGTGGAAAAGTTGGAAAAGGGTATTTGGGGAAGTAGATCTCAAAGGAACTTCAAATCTCTTTTCATCATGGCAATGCATATGTTCTCAACCAAACTTTGAAAACTTTTGGAGAAGAATGTGAGGCTGAGAGCTTAACAAAAATACCACTGTTAGCAGCTGGCCCTTCCAAGCTATTCACTCTCTACTTAGATGACCACGATTTCAACAGGACTGTGACATCAGTACTGTAACATTCCTTTTGCTTTACTTGTGACATCATAGTATACACAATTTCTCACCCCCTTATTGGTAGTAAGATGGAATTATCATATTCATTCTAAGCAGCTTCTCTCCCTGCATTGCACTAATCTCATAATAAATCATCCCTTTCATTATTCACTCCCATGTCACTCTCTGTCTCACTGCTTCCTACCTCTCTTTATACCAGCTCCTGTTCCTGGAACATGCTTGCACTGACAAATCAACTTCTGGTGACACCAGAAAGGGCAATTTCAAATTTTTCTTATTCATACCTTACCATTGCCACATGAAGACTCCTCATATAAAGATGCATAGTCAAGTCGGAATTACTTTCTCCATTTCTCAGTAGAACTACAGATTACATGCACAGCAGATAACAGTACTTACCATCTGGAAGGGGGAAGAGAGAAGACAAAACTGTCTTATTCAGGAGCTCTGAATAAAGCCAGACAACATGATAATGTTGCTATGACATTTCTCTTTATCTTCTTCTGATGCCTGTTCAGTTTTGCAACTTGACAAACACACATACTTAAGTAGATCATAACTCCTATTAGGGATGACAAGGTAGCACTTTCACTCTGGTGTGAAATCTCTGAACCATTTTTTTATTTGCTGTCAAGCAAAAGAATAGATTACTTTCTCCTTCCCACCAAGAAGAGACACCTTCCTTTGTAAAACTATGTGCATAATTTGTCCCACTCCTTCATTCTGAAGAGGTAAGCTTTTAAAATCTGCCAGCTGGAATCCCTGTGACCTGTGCTTACTAAATTTCCCATGTAAGGTCAGCTAACATTCTAGAACTTTAAAAAGACCATATGTCCTGTCACTAGGAAGATTTTCTTCCAAGTTCATCATTGTACTGTTGAAACAATTTCATTGCAATAGAGCAGGGATTATTTAAAAATTATCTGCAATACATTTTCAGTGACATTTATTAGATCTCCCTTCTGCTGTAAAATATCCTATAACACATGGTCATGAAGCAGAATCCCTGGACTTTCTAGGTCCCTTTGGAATAGCTGCTAGAATCCTTTTTTCTTTACTTGGAATAAAGAGAAAAGAATGAATGAAGTTTCTTTGGCAATGATAAGTAAGCCCATGATGAATTTGTGTTCTTTGAGTCATAAACGCAAGTGGTATTGAATGCAGACAGTTAGCAGGAAGATAAATGTAGTTAACAAACCATCTTTGAAGACTGGGCACCACTAACAAGCACCGGAATGCCTCATGGTAAATATATCCTTTCTGAACATACCATCATCAGTGGGTTTATTCCCAAACTATGTTGCCATAACTCTGCAATGACTTTCAAGAGTTTATAAAACATATGAGCTAATTAAGTAAAGGCAATAAATATTAATAAAATGTTTTATATTTCCAAAGCACTTTGATCCTAAAGCTCAGAAGGAACCCAATTATAATCATATTTAGCCATGAAACAACGTCAATTAGCACCTAGTAAGTTTTCCAAAATTCCTAATATAGATCCTGGCTTCCTTCTGGAAATGCCATTAGGTACATACACATCTGCTTCTCAAGACATCTAAACACAGCTTTAAAAAACAATACATTTGTTCTCCACTATATTTAAGTTGTCTTATGTATTTCAGCTTAATAGAAAGCTCAAAACCCTATTTTGCGAAGACCCTATTGAAACAGCGAAACAAAATCAAATCTAAGCTTTAAGTATTCTGTTCATCTACTTCGTGAAGCTGCCTGTTAGAAATAAAAGAAATTTATAATCTCCTCTACAAGATTTTAACTTAATTATACTTTCTAACTTTTCTCTATAAGTGCAGAAAGAGATGCAAAGAAACATCGCTACAGAGCACTCTATCGTACATCCACAAGCACCAGAAAGTCAGTGCTGACCCTCACCTTCGTTAAGGAACTGATCTTTATATTCTGCACCAAATTTTCTATGGTTCTTGGTCCTCTGTCTAGCTCCAGTATTGGAGTCCCTGCCAGCCTTGAATATCTCAGCATCCTATTATATTTTCTGCAACACTGCCATCTTTGCCATACTATTTAGTGACTCATAGATCTCATGGGCTGTAGCTAGAGTGCATTCTGAATTACCTCTTCACTAAACGTCCCTTGGAGTGCAGCCTGGATTCACCTCCACGACAGCACCACTGTTTCAAACTAACACACTGTTCTCCATTCTGTCAAACTTTCAGTTCTGGCAATTAGTTATAGTTTCTTTGCTGTATTCTTTTCTTCAGTGCTTCTTTACCAAAATGCCTTACCCTATTATTGAAATGAGTGTTCCTTAGTTTCTTTGACAGTGCTTATCAAAACATGTTTCCTAGTGATCTCTCTTCTACAGTCTTCGTTCAGACAACCATGCCTTTTCCTGGAGAAGTCAACCCATAGGTGTGAATTCCAGACCAGTCACTGCGCTTAGAACTCTGAAGCTGAATAAACTACACCTCAGATCAAGACTGCTTTTAAACAGAAAGGAACAGATACGATTAAAGTGGACAGGGAAGATGTGAAAATCTCTGTGTTAAGCTGGCCTTTGTTATTCAGTATCTCCTAGGGATCCACGCTACGCAGAGCAAGGACTTACTACTGAGTGCAGCAATGAACCGCAGCAAGTTTTTAACGTGCTTTGTTTTGCTTTAATAGTCAAACCCATTAAACTATAAAAATGTAACAACACTCATAAAAACTTGACACTCCTCAGTAAAGACAGGGCTGCTGGAAGCTGCCCCTGCTCCAGCACAATCCTGCTTAGCCACTTTACTAGCTTTCTGACTCCCAGTACTGGGACATGGTGGCACCGCGGCTGCTTTCAGCTCCTATGGAAGGAGCTTGGCCCACCAAAAACACAATGTAGAGGCTTAGAGTTTTGTTTGACTACAAGTTTTTACTGCCTGCTGCAGCCCTTTCCAATTTCAGAACACATTGCTTCATTGCTTCACAGCTGTCTCACTGAGTAGAACCACAGAGGTTAGACCCTGGTGGAGCCAGAAGTTTACTACACAATCTTTGCCCATCGCACTCAGATTACTTTATTAGATCATGCCTGTTTCTCTAGCAAGGTTCTGGAAGATCCTAAGATGCTGACAACAAAGGTCTGGAATAACTGTTCTAAACTGTGCAGGTTGTGTTACGTCATCTTAGCATCAGAATGCCACCCAATCATCTGACACAATAAAACCCCAAAACTGTGCCCATAACTCTTTTTATTTAATCAACTTTGCATTCAAAATAGTTCCCTGTCTGAGCTGACATGCAGCTGCATACAATCACAGTATCACAGTATCACAGTATCACAAGGTTGGAAAGGACCTCTGAGATCATCAAGTCCAACCTATAACCCAACACTAACACCAACCCATCATCTAAACCATGACACTCTGTGCCTCATCCAGACTCCCCTTAAACACCTCCAGGGTCAGCGACTCCACCACCTCCCTGGGCAGCCCATTCCAATGGCCAATCACCCTTTCAGTGAAAAACTTTTTCCTAACATCAAGCCTAAACTTTCCCTGACGAACCTTGAGTCCATGCCCTCTAGTTCTGTCACTGGTCACCCGAGAGAAGACAGTGCTGCCAACATTCAAAGCAAATTCACAGATCATTTTCTGAAGGGCTGTTGAGGATCTCTGTTTTGCTTTCCCATCTTCTACCAACAGAAGATGGGTTCCTTTAGGCACCAATTTGATATCTGGGATCTATTCACTGCAAGTTTCCATTGCAGATTTCTCAAATTCCACAACAAACTTGATGTTTTCTGGCTTTTCACTCTTTCTCACTGATGTTTTCCAACTGAGAGTAAGAAAGCATCTATATTTGAATACGTGTCCACTCATACTGAGTGAAGCAATCGAGCTGAGCCTTGTCTCACTGTGACAGTTTAGAACACAGTCTATAAGCATCTCTTTGTCTCTACTCTCCAACTCTTGGTTCCCAAGCTATATGGTTAGTCTTGGCTATTTTGTGTCAGATCTCATATACTTAGCAACAGAATTCAGACATGCTTTCTGTTTCTTTTTAGAGTATTTCCTCAAGGAAAGAAGCATGAATGAAGAAATTAAATTATTTCTCTAGGTATCAAAGTTTCTCATGAGTTTGGAATTTATATATAAGTAAAAAACAACAAGCCAATACACATGGTGTTTCAGTTGTGCGGAAGGAAGTGTGCAGTGCCTTGGAAATGCACCTCGCATTTATAGCAAACGCTGGTGAGGGTTTCAGTAGCCCTTAGTTACTCAGAGAGTTCTTTTTACTGTTTCAAATAGCACTGAAGAAATCTCCATCTCCGAAAATCCCCAGAATGAGATGTGCTACCAAAGAACTGCAGATAAATGCCTTATTGAACTGATTTTGAACTAACAAGGCAAGTCAGATGTCCACCTGATGGGAAAATGTGAGGAAAGTGTTCATAAGACTACCACTAACAATCAGCAATTACTTATCTAATATTTAAAGAAAGATACTCAATTTACTTGGGTACTGACAATTAATTTTCCGATTTTAAGATCCCTTCTTTTCATGAAAGCCATAGGCAACTTTTTCTGCATTTCAGAATCATGAAGACAGATCAGGCCAAAGGAACAACTAAAATTAGATTTAACATTTTATTTAATCTGTACAGCTGCTAAGATCTTTCTTAAACTAAGACACTGATAACTACGACAAAATCTTAAGATCTAGAGTTTACAAAGCATTTAATGTGGCTTTGTCAGGCACAATCATGCCACATATTTAGTGTCTATACTTGCTACTGCTACCATCTTATTATGTTAATAAATGCTGAAATTTATGTATTTGCAAATTCACTTCTTGTGCATAGCTTTGCAAGGTCATTGCCCTGACTGGTATGTACCACCCCATTGCTTTATAAATATCAGGCTGGATAAGACTAATTTTTTCCATTTATAAATGATAGATAGGAAATAGGGGTAGGAAGAACATTAGAAAGTTATCCATCCCATTCTCCTATCTCACAGCAGGTTCAATTCAACCTAACCATTCATCAGAGATGTTTGTGTTTCATGTCTATAAAAAGCTCCAGCCTCTAAGAGTACACACCTCTTCTAGACCTTCAAGGTCTTTCAGTAAAAAAGTTCTTTTGGCTTTCTCAGTGACAGGAATCTAGTAGATTTGACATAGCTATTCCATGCTGCTTCTGCAAACACTGTATTTTCTTTTGAACATAATAAAACCTGTAATATGGGCACAAAAATACAAGAAAAAATACTGAACATTGTTAATGCATACAAGTAGTTTCAACCTGGTTATTTCTTCTAAAAAAAATACTTTTCTCATATTAGGGATAAATAATAAACATTTACTGTGTTTATGCCTATATGCATTAGGAACATAGAGTTTATCCCTATCTGAGAGCCAGTATGGTAGTATACTGCGTTCTAATCACAAGCTGATTACCCATATTTCAGAATTGTCCTGTCCTACCCATCCCCACCAGGAATGCAGTACAGCTGGCTAAGGAAGACAATGTTAGCTTGCAGAAATTTACCAGTGCTGGTGCAGAAAGTGGAAAAAGCTATTTGATGTGGAAATCACAAGCATGTAAAAAAATGAATGTACAGTGTCATTGTGAGTCCATAAAGGGATTGCCGTGCCATTAGGTCAGTGGTCCTCTTAACCCAATACTGACTAACCCATCAATTACTGATGACAGATATTTTAGTACCTGTTTCTTCCTTTTGCTCTGCTGATATAATCTAAAAAGTTGTATTAGAATGACAAGTTTTCAGAGCAGAAATTTATTGATGTCACATGGAATTATACCTCTA
The DNA here is from genome assembly GCA_033556795.1 of Tapera naevia. Lineage (NCBI taxonomy): Eukaryota > Metazoa > Chordata > Aves > Cuculiformes > Neomorphidae > Tapera > Tapera naevia. Next base: position 11,505,858 of record JAUMJJ010000194.1, on the reverse strand, counting down.
CATACTGGAAAAAATGATCCACTGTTTCCTTCATGATTCTGCTACTCCAACATTTATCTACAAGGTTTTTTTCGTTAATTTGCTATAAAGCAATTCCAAGTGAGGCTTATGGAATTTCTGGTATTTCTTCTTTCTGTGGAAAAAAAATCCTTCTGCACAGAGTTTGGGATAAAGTGTTGGGAAAGTGTGCACATTGTGTCATTCCTAGTGATGATAGGCGGTTTCGAATTCACAATAAATATGCTAAGAATAGCAGTTAGTTTGCTTGCATCTATTACATCTATGATAAATGGAGGTGGATGTCAATGAAAACTACCTTGAGTATTGTGTTCAGTTCTGGGCCCCCCAGTTCAAGAAAGATATTGAGGTGCTGGAGCAGGTCCAGAGAAGAGCAACAAAACTGGTGAAGGGACTTGAGCACAAGTTCTATGAAGAGAGCCTGAGGGAGCTGGGGTTGTTTAGCCTGGAGAAAAGGAGGCTCAGGGGAGACCTCATCACTCTCTACAATTATCTGAAAGGAGGATGTAGACAGGTGGGAGTTGGTCTCTTCCCCCAGGCAGCCAGCAACAGAACAAGAGGGCACAAGCTTAGACTCTGCCAGGGAAGGTTTAGGCTGGATATCAGAAAAAAAGTTCTTCACAGAGTGAGTAATCAGGCATTGGAATGGCCTGCCCAGAGAGGTGGTGGATTCACCATCCCTGGAGGTTTTTAAAATAAGTCTGGATGTGGCACTTAGTGCCATGATCTAGTAATCATAATAGTGTTGGATTAAGGGTTGGACCTGATGATCTTGGAGGTCTCTTCCAACCCAGATAATTCTATGATTCTATGATTCTATGATCAGAGATAAGATGCCACAAGATGCCAAGAACTAGTATGGTACCATATTTAGAATTTTGTTCCTATTTTTCTCCATTCAAACACTTCAATCTATTCTGTTTTAATTGGTGTCTTCTTAATAGCTTGAGAGTTATATAAGGCTAATGATAAGTTAGTGTGAGATTGAACAACAAAGCATTTTATTTCAAAGTTAATTTTTCAATTTACAAGGAATGAGAATTTCAATGGAGTTTCAACTGATGATTTCTGAAGTTGCTAATCTGGCATGATCCCTTCCTTAGCAAGCTGAGATCAATCACAGCAAGAATTTAACAACTGACAGGGTCCAATTCATCTTGGGTGCAACTCCAAAGTTAATGTAATGACATTACATTTTCACCCAAAATGTAGTATAACATCCCCTCAGTATTCTTTTACAACAAGCAAAATACCCATGTGGACCCAAATTACAGTGCAGTGATCCATGGAGTCAGTCTATATACAATGCAACAATTCCATTTACTATCAGGGATTCTGTCTATGGAAAATATAATAAAAGCTCCACTTGGAGCTCTGGTCACTTTCTGTGTTGGTTATTGGATTTTTAAGCATATTGAACATAATATCAGACAACAATCTCAATGGCTGTTTTAAACAAGACAGCTGAATGGAACCAAAGCTGCAGTGGAACCAAACCTAAATAAATTTGAAACAAAAAGAACATGTAAATCTTAAATATTAAGGAAAATATAATTCTTGTTATGAATACTTTATCACTTGCAATTAAGAAAGCATGGATCTTTAATACAGCTGTTATAGCCCAGGGGAGAGCTGTGAGCTGGGCCAGGTTCTCCCACAAGCACTATGAAGAAAGTCAGCCAAAGCTATCACAAGGCTTAGAATCACAGAATTGTTCACGTTGGAAAAGACCTTTAAGATCATGAAGTCCAACCATAAACCTAACACTGTTAAGCCCACCACTAAATATGCAAGCTGGAAACACTGAAGCTACCCAACAGAGTTGCTCACTAGGAAAATGCATAAGTGATCCCAACTGTCGCCCTAAAGACAGGACAGTGTCCCATACGTAAGAGGGATGGTGTCACCCTTGACATAGGGGCACGCTTGCCACCTGCTGGTCAGTAGCCGCTCCTCACTCTTCTGAAATTCTTACCCAGTATTTGTCTAATCCAGTCCACGATGTGCAGAAGCTTTTACGTACTATCAGTGCAATATAGCCTCCTCTCATCTGCAGCATTACGCAAACCAAGAAAATCCTGGAGAGATCTCAATCCAATTTTCAAGAAGATCTTCGCAAAACCAGCTGTAGTCATGGACTGTTCCCAGCTGCTGCTGCCTTTTCCCCACCCACTTTCCACAGCCTTCTCCACTTGTAAACGGGAGTCTGAAGATGCGTATTACAGCTGGCCATCTTAACAATGATGCAGGTGCACATCGTGGCACGCTGTAGTCTCACCAATCCTATCTAGCTCAACTCCTTCTCCCACTTGTTCTCTTGAAAGGCACCAAGTATTTACACTGGCAACTGTTGCTCAGCAGGTATCGGATCTTGCCTGTTAAGGGCATCAGGCTGAGTTCTGAACTCCTACTGAACACTGACCTCAGTAAGGGTCTTTGCTGCCTAGGAAACCAACTAAGTAAAAGGACAGGGAATTCAACGCCCTATAGGTTGCTGGCTGGAACTTCAAGACTGGTGCCTAGGGCTGCTTGAACAGGAAATTGGATTTAAATCCCCGCCACCACCTTTCCACCTTCAAGCTGTCTACTTTTGCTTCAGCCACAATCTGAGCAGTTTGATTGCTTTGTGCTCTTGTTCTCCTACACGGTCCCTTTCCCATGGAAGAAAAGGTTATGCATCTCAGCAACTGCAACGGCCAGGCCCTTGTGCTGCATCCTCTCACATTAATAAAACATCTCTCAAACCATGAGAGGAGATACTGCAGTTGAGGTGAGTTCCAAGGCAGCATTACCAAGCAGGATGAGCCAGGTTTTCAACAAATATGAGTTACCACTGGAGTTTCCACTGGAAAATTTTGCTTCCCTTCCTTTATGGGAAGAAATATTCAGCCTTTTTTATTCATCTGGAAGAATACATCCTGAACTCTCAGTGAATTTCACTCTTGGAGTGAAATTCGTCTTCAGTACATCTCAGCTATCTGACATGAAGTTCTTTTATAGCTAAGGAAAAGCAAAAGGCATCCCTAGAGCCCAGACCATATGAACAGCTATGGACATGTACAGTAGGGTAGGACAAGTTATGTTAAACTGAACTGAGTCTGTGCATCTTGGTTCCTAGGTCCTTGCTTTCTGTAATTATGCATGACTGACAGTGCAGCAAGATGTGAACAGAGGCAATTTTTACTTCTTAGCAAAAGACAGACAAAATAATTTTTTGTCACTAAAGGTGAAGGATGGGGAGACTGGCAGGGGGGAAGGCTATTCTTGCCACAGACTGGAATCTGAGAGAGCATGGTGAATGGAAATACAAGATGAGAGTTTGTTCTTGAGCTGATGGGGTAGGCTTGGATAATAAGTGTTGCTTCTCAAGGGGCAAAGCTTTCTCTGCCAATAATAGGCACTGCCTGATATGCCCAAACTCGCCTCTCAACACCAAGAGCCTTCCAGGACTCTGAATCAGCTCTGACCATTCTGTTTGCTGTAACACCTAAACACCACTACACCTCTTTGTTCTTTTGGGGGTATTAAGATAATTTCAGTATTGTTCAGAAAAGCTGAACCAAACATGAAAGCCTTTTTTACTGACTATATACCACTCTTGTTGCACCACGTGATCTTGAATGGAATGTGAAAAGGGTTTTTAGAGTTCTGCCATCGCTTTCTATGAGAACCTGCAGCCCACTGCATTTTATTCTATTATTTTCTAACTAATAAGTTATACACTTAAGAAACAGTCTTGTAGGGTAGCTAATTATGTAACTGTATACATAGCAAGATATTTTTGTGAGTGAAAAATGGATGAGCTGTCCTACAATAAATGTTAACCAGAAATTTGGCCTGAAGCCCATATTCAGTAATAATTTATGTTACATTAACTTCCCTGGAGTTTTAACCTTCATTACCCCTGCTACTGACTTTCCTATTAAAAATAAAGAGTCAGGCGAAATTATTTCAATATCAATAGATCTAACCCTAAAGAGAGTTCATAAGTTATTTTACTGCAGAACAAAAAGAATAGATACCCTTCCTGGTGCCATATATCCCATCTAATATATTTCCTATGTATTTCTGACAATATGTTGTACAACAAAACACAAGCACAGGTCACAATAGTTTCTTTGTATAGAAGTCTCTAATTCCATAACAAAATATTACTATTTTTTCATATACAAACTGGTTTTAATGGTGTGTAACACTATTTATATATTAAAATTATTTAGCAGGAAGCTTAGATCTGCAGTTTAAAATCTTGAATTAATTTCTCTAACTATAGGCAGACTTTCTCCAAGTCATGCCTTGCAAAGCTTTGACTTGAGCTATTTAAGAAAAAGAAGAAGGGGGGAAAAAAAACCCTCTACTTGGCAAGAGCTTTAATTAGCAGAAATTTCCACGCTAGGAATATTATTCTGCATGAGCAGAAATTGCATAGCTCTTGCCTCTAGATGCCTTAGAGATGCCATTGATTGGCCATATTCAGAACAGGGGAATTATGTGACCCAGTGCTAATTTGAATTCCTTTACCAAACACATTTTTATTTCATCATCTCAGTTGCATAAAAGAGTCAAAGTTGCGGAGCTTTAAAGGCTTTGAATTCCTGCTGTTCCGCAATAAAATAAGGCAAGAAATATTAGCCATCCCTGGTTGATTCTTTAATTCTTTCCCAACAATGTCAAAGTATCAGTGTCCTACAGGTTTTAGTGCAGGTTAAAGACTGATACAAAGTGTATGCCTGAATAGGAGTTTGGAGTGAGTTAAGGAGAGAGGGAACATTTTAATGGGACATTGGTCCAAAATAGCCCAGCTTGCTCCTACCTCCTGCTGCCTCTTCCTCCTTTTCACAGGACCTTGATTGTATAGAAACAGTACAGACAAAACCACAAACAACAAAAGGTTCGCTCACACCCCCAGTGGAGGTCATGAGCATGCTACCATGGAGAAAAAAAAAAAAAAAGAAAAAAAAGGCATCAAAGGATGGTTTGGCTTTTTTTATAAGCAAAGATTAATTAATAGGAAGTTTGATACTTTAGCAACGTACATTTGGGCAAATTTGCATTTGCAAATTGTTCGTTTCGTACATTCAAGGGGCATAGAGCAATTTGGCCTGGTGCTAATTTTAAAAATGAATCAAACCTTTCTTCACCATGATCCAAAAACTAGAGAATTGTGGTTCAGAGGCTTTCAATAGTATCTGTTCAGATTTGACACTCCAAGGTTAAAAAATCACAAAAGAGTGGTGTTACACACAGCAACAGTAGCTTTATCCAACAATTTTTCAATTATTGCATTGTATACTCTCCAAGAAAAGTAACTAACTTGGCTACTAGAGGACAAGCTTTAAAAAGGGAGGTAGAACGAACGAATTCCCTTAAAACATACCACTCTCCTTGTAAGTTGTCTTTAAAACTGCTGTTCATTATAGCAGCATTTATACCCGCTGGGTGACTATAAGGTATGATTCAGAACTACCTGTGTCACATGATGAATAAGTGCAACAAGCACCATTCACTTTTAAATCAACCCCCTCCGACCTAAGCCATGTAAATCCTTCAGAAATTCACGCCAGTATTCTCCTTCTTCGGATCACACATAGAAATAGTCCAATGACGAAAGTTCGCCCATGCACAGCCCCTTTAACCCCTGCTATTTAAGTATCTGCTTGGAATTATCAGTGACCCTTGTTGCACTCTTGGCTGGTTCACACTGGGGTTTCCAGAGTGTGGACCCACTGGGGACTTCTCTTTTCTCCGCGATCCTTGCAACAAGCGCTATTCACAGCGCTGCCTTTCTAAGACAGCACCATCAGCTCTGCCGAAGCAAACAGACCCTTCCACTCCTTCCTGCCCACGTGTGCGCACCCTTTCCTCTCGTGCTGTCCCTGCCACCCTCCGCCTCTTCTCTGTGTGCCTCTATCTTCTAGAAGCCGCTCCCGAGCCCCCTGGCCGGCGCAGGCAGCCCAGGTGCCTCCCTGCCGCAGCGCTCGCTGTCCCGGCGGCGCAGTGCCATGTGTGTCCAATCAGCGCCCCTGCGCTAATGGATTTGGTCCTTACCCCGCTACGCTTTAAAGAGCGGGGAAACCCCGCGCCGAAGGAATGCAGAGTCCCCTCCCGCCGGCTCCCCCCTCTTCGCCGCCGCAAGCCCCCGGCCCGCAGCTCCTCGGGCCCGGGGATTGGCCCGGCGGCATCGGCGGGAGGGGGGCCGCTCCCTCCTTCCCTCCCTCCGCCCTCCCCGGTCCCGCCGCCCCCTCGCCCCGGTGCGGCAGGGACAACCGGGAGCCCCAGAGGCAGGCAGCGCCCGAGCCGCCCCGCAGCATCCCCCCGATGGCCGCCCGCCTGACCTGCTGCCTCCTGCTGTGGGCCCTGGGCCGCGGGGGCTGCCGCTCGCCCGCGGGGGAGGGTGCGGGCAGCCGCCCCGAGCCGCCGCCGGCCGCCCGGGACCCCCGGGCGCGGGGCAGCGTCGAGCAGGACGCGGTAGCTGTCCACATGCTTAAGCTCTACGAGAAGTACAGCCGCGAGGGGAGCCGGCCCGGCGGCGGCAACACTGTCCGCAGCTTCAAAGCCAGCCCAGGTAAGCGAGACCCTCGCTCCTCGTTCGCTTTGAGGTGCCGGGTTTGCCGTGGGACTGTCGGTGGCTGCGGGAGTTGTCACCCTGCGGGAACCGGGGGGACCCTGCCCACCCAACGGACACGGTGTCAGCCCTCGGCCGGCTTCCCACCTCCGCCGGCTTCAGCTGCTCCCCGCCCTCTCCCCGAGTATCTGCGACAAGGATCTCCCTTTGGAAGCCTCCGGTGCTGTGAGCGCAGACCGGCGACAAAAGAAGTGCTGTTCCCAGTGCACGTCGCACTGGGTCGAAAGATGTTTTCAGAGATACTTGGAGCATAAACCCGTAGCGAGTTCTCCAGCGGCAGGTCCTCTCCTCCGGCTCTTCCCGCAGGCTCACAAGTTTCTGCTAGGAAGAGTGCCGCCTGCGGGGCGCCTAAAACTGCTCGCGATCTTAAATCCAATGCGCTGTCTGAACCTGAGAGCACAGATGCCAGACCTACCTCTCCCCAGCTATACTTGGCTTGGTAATGAGGGTGGAAGAGTAGGTATAAATGTGTCGAAGTGACATTTAATAATCCTAGTCTTAATTCAAAATACAAAAGAGGAGGTTTGTGTAGTTAAGATTATTTAAATTTTTTATCCTTTGCCAAGTAAATCCAAAGTACCTTTTCTGAAAAATGCATTCCTTCTTTGGCTAACTCTTACAGACTATAACTAAGATGCTAGCTCTTAAAATAAGACTTACATCAGTTCTAGAATATATTTTTTGCTTCGTTGCTAGAAATATTCAGCTCATAGATGAATTCAATACTTGCTTTTGTGCATTTCAATCCATTTCTCCTGCATTTAAATCTCATATATAGAATGCAATGCAGCATGTAGTGTTTTAGGGAACAGTTACTGTAATATCGCACAATAACTCATTCTCTAGTGCACCCCAACTGACTTTATCCTATGTCAAGCATAATATTAAAACACAATCATATTCAGAGATGAGGGAAGGGTAAGTGGCTAACAAACATGTCCTGAAATCTAGGAGTTGGGATGTAAAGCAACTGCAGACATTTGGGATAGAAATTGTCATGCTCTAGATCATTAGCTGGCAGCTGCTAACTCATAGGGGTTAGGAAGAAACTCCCACTGTGGATGGTTATGCCATGACCTCCTGCTGTTGCCCTTATTTTTCTGTGAACTGAGTGGCTGATACTGGCTGCTACCCAAGGACCTGGACCACAGGAGTGATTTAGGAAGAATGCAAGGACTACATTCTTTTTCTTCATTTTTCAATTAATCTGCTGTATTTCTCTGTAATCTGTCAACCTAGTGATGAACAGTCTGAAACGAACCACAGAATGACACAAAATGAGGGAGGGAAGAACCACCTTATCTGGTAGCAGGTTTTTCGTTATCTCTTCCAAGAAATTCTAATGGTTTCTTCTGAAAGAAGAAATTGGCATGTTCTTCTAACAAGACATGTGGAATGTCTGTTCTTTATAGAATATGGATGATAATTCTGTCCTCTTGAGATAAGCAAAACAGACTACACTTAGAATAATTTCCTTTTTATTATCCCCAGCAATGGACTTGCCTTGTTTTAAGCATGTACCTTCCAGAAAATCTGTAATCTTCTGTTTCTATGCTGCAGCTTCAAGCTATTTGTTAAGGGATACTCAAGCATCAGCATTAAAGCTACAGTTGTCAAGATGAGGGCTTCAGAGGTGTAAAATGTTGACTCAGCCCTGATTTGCTCCTTTGTCAGATGCACTGTTGAGGTCTACTGAACTACACAATTGTATCACCACACTATATATCTCTTCCAGGGTACAGATGGTGTTGACTGGGTTATTGAATATGGAGAAATAGTACATATTCAGTATGAGACACTTGCTGTATATATACATATGCTATTTGTATGTGTTAAAAATACAATTTCTTTGTGTTTCTCTAGCAGTACTTACCAGTTCAGGAAGTGTACTTCACAAAAATCTGATCACATCCTCCCAGCTCACCTCTACATGTTTGTAAGAGTTTATTTTTCCTCTGATAAGAAGCTGAGACAGAATCTATGAAACAATTTCAGGGGGGTTTTTTTCAGTTTTCAGGGAAATTTGGTAGCTTTAGAAACGGTACCAACTGACTGAAGTTAGTTACCCAGTCAAGTCCTAAGTTGTTTGTGACCAAATGTGAAATATTAAGTTATTGTCCAACCTCACTTAGGTTGCTGAGATTGGGAGGAATTAGTCTTAATGGCAGCAGTCTGCTGCATAAGCCGTGAAATTTCCCCATAAATTGACACTTGCAGCTCAGGCTCATTCCCTGAATGGCATCTATCCTCTCTGCTAAATGAAGTGAAGGCCTTGGTGAATAGCAAAAAAATAGCAGCCATTTCATTAAAACTGCATCGCAGTGCATATGTGAAAGAAAAGTAAATTATGATTACCTGAGGAACTGCAATTCTGGCCTCTAGAGCCTTCCTTTAACATAATTTTTTAGCTTAAAGTAATTTAAATGTATATTTCTTTCTTACAAATGTGTTGTCAGAAATGCTGTGTAAATCTGTTTGCTCATCTTCACTTATTGCAATGAAATATTCTCTGATGTGGATTACCTACTATAGGCTAATATTCTCTTTCCTTGACCACTTGCCTCTTTTCTCTATTAAATTCCACTATCAGTTTCCATCTTTCAAATGAAACTGTGTTTAAAAGGAAGAACATTGTGACAAGTGGCAGTTAGTAGTACTGCATTTCTGGTTTTGCCAAGGGTCCTGTGGCTCATCCTCCAGTGCACTAAGTGTTTCTGGGAAGACTGGCAGTTGAGTTTGTTTTTCTTCTTTTGTTTTGTTCTCTTTTCCTCCATGCAGCCAGCAAATTTCCAGGTATGCCAAGAAGGGCTGTCGGAGGGCTTGTCCACTTGGGTTAACTGAAGATACAAACTTCCCTACTGTAGTCCTTTGATGTATACTATGTACCAGTCTGAGCTTGGGAGAACAGGAGTCATTTTTTGGTTCTGCCTCCACTTTCCTGTATATTCTTGAACTATTAAAAAAAAAAAAGGCAACTTTTCACAATGATAGACTGTGAAGGCATGGTCTTTAAATAAACATGGTGCAAACAGTTAGTAGTGTAAAATTGCTTATCTTCCTTGAAAGTAGAGCTGTAACCTGAGAACAAATTGTTGAACTAGCTTAAAAAGAAGCTACCATCAGAAGGAGTCTCAATTTTAAGAGCCTGCTCCTATTCAACAGTAGTTGTGTTTTGATCTGCTTGAAGTTAGTGACAAGTCTTGGAAACCAAGTATGTTTCACAGTGCTTTAAACGGGGCTCCTACATGACATATACTATAAAGGAAGATTGCTGATAAGAGTAATGGGCCCCAAAATGTGCTGCACTGCTCAGTTCCACTCCCCTTGTGAAATGCTGCTTGTGCACTATTTATGGATGGTGAATATCATTGTGAGTATGTTGTTGTCCACAGAGTTAGCACACAGAGATCTGTCGGGAATCTTTGCAGTCAGCTAGACCTTTTTGAATATTAACTGTAAGCCTGGTTCTCAGCTCATAAACTGAGTAAGGTGCTGTTCTGCCATAGCTTCTCTGAGCTTGACTTTTGTCATAAACAGAATAGAAGCAAGGATTGCTTTTACTTGCCTGGAATGTAAGGCAGTCTGAAACTGAAAATCTCTGGGAAGCGTTTTATCTCACATATATAAAATATGCCCAGCATATTGGACACTTGCAATGTTATTGTAAAATTACTACTAAATATTGTTAGTTTTTCTTCCTCTTGTTCACCATAGTTACTAATTACTTTGAAGTGTGTAAGTGAAAAGCAAAATTTCTCAATCCACTTATAAAGGAATAAGGGTTTGACTATCATTTTTTTGTCTCACATTCTTATCCCTGTTTTCCTTGCTCTCTTACAGAATTCTTGGCCCAGAAGCTCTTGTACTGCTTCAATTTGACATCCATGCAGGATTCAGAGATGATCCTTGCTGCCACTTTTCACTTCTATGCTGACAAACGCCCTCAGCACCAGGAAATGTCTTGTAAGCGGTCCAAGAACTCATCCTGCCGCCTCCTTCACTTGCCTCCGATCCTGCGGCTCAACCTTATTTTCCAAAGTGTTCACCAGAATTCTGCCTACGGACTAGTGAAAGGGAACATCACTGTATTTCTTCAAAGGCGAGAGGCTTGGCATGCAAAGGACATTTCACACATCATAAAAGAATCAAAAGGGGCTGGAGAGCTCATTCTCTGTGCTGAGCTTGATTTTGGGGAGAAACACCAAGGCTTCCCTGAACAGGTTGCCAGTCGTTTACCTTATATACTAGTTTATGCTAATGATCTTGCAATCTCTGAACCTAACAGTGTGGCAGTCACCCTACAACGTTATGATCCATTCCCTTCCAGTGACGGGGACCCAAATCTATCCCCCAATGCTTCTACTGATACCCGAGTGAGGAGGGATACGTACCTTTCTAGCTCTATTCAGAACAATGAGTTGCCAGAAGTAGGTTATAACAACAATAAATACAACAAACATGACATATGGGAGAATGCATACAAGTCCTTGAAACCAAAAGCCTCACGCAAAGACCGAAGGAGAAAAGGTCAAGAAAATACAGAAACACTTACAAAGTCTCAGGTGCTAAATTTTGATGAGAAAACAATGAAGAAAGCAAGACGAAAACAATGGAATGAGCCAAGGTTTTGTTCAAGAAGATACATGAAAGTTGACTTTGCTGATATTGGCTGGAATGAATGGATCATATCTCCCAAATCATTTGATGCCTATTACTGTGCAGGGGCATGTGAATTTCCAATGCCTAAGGTAGTATGCCTTTTTGTTGTTCTTAGCTTGCAATTAGTAGATCTAGTGTTCTGCCTATCCAGCTACTTCTTTAGTTATTTTTCCTTTAAATCTTTACCTCTTTCACTGTGTTGTGTTGCCTTGTTCAGCCTAAATAATTTGAGCAATATCATTTCCATTAACTTATTCAACAGAGTGCGAGAAGTCTAAGTTATCTTTAAATGTAACCTGAAGAATAAGAAAAATGTCTTTGCTTTATCTTCTAGTTTCTCATCTTACATCTTGAAACCATAGTATAAAGGATTACACAGTTTATTGCAATATGTTTACATCAAATTGTTGTGGTAAGTGAGGTATGAAGTATGCTAATAATAAAACAAGCTACTGTATCAGAATATTTCTGAATTCTACTTGTAATACCTTAGGAGAAAAATGCAGAGCAGTGACAACCGAGGTATTTTTAACTTTAAGAAATTGCTTGTCCCTTTGAAAATAAGAATGCTGGTTAAGCTGATATTTGTGTCCCAAAATTCTGTGGCACTTTTTTTTAATTTACTAAATTCTTAAGATAATTCTGCTGGAAGAAAAAATTGGTTTACCTTACGTGGCTGGAAATGCCACATAGCTGTCTGTAACGCTGTACGGCTAGCATCCTCCTATAGAAGCAATGTGAAACTTGCTAATAGAGAGGCAAATAGGAACTCCTATTGCAATGGAATTTTGATTTGGCCCATTACCACTCACTTGGCCTGTAACAAGAAGTAGAAATTTTGGCAGTCCTATGTAGCACAAGAATTATTTGGCGTTTCATAGGGCTTTCAAGTAATGGGGGAGGGGAGGATTTGAAGCAGAGCATAAACTGCATGTCTAGAAACTGTAATTATTTTGCAGTTCCACCTACAAATGGCATGATTATTTTTTCTACTGATATTTTTGCATGTGGTCACTCAGCACACAAACAATGGATAGCATTTAACAGCAGAGAATTTCAAAGCTGTGGGACAGGAATCTGCCCTACTTTACACACAGGGAGACTGATGTATGTTTGTGTTGAAATAAGTAGCATAACTTTAGGAAGAGTAGATATGCAGGCTATTTTAAGTCCAGGAACAGTGGAAATCAGACATCACGGTAGGGTGTACCAATCTGACCACATGTTCCTGTGTGGCTGGCTGGTGCTGAACCATGTGTATGTATATTGATATATGGTCTGGTAAAAATTAAATCTTGCACAGGCTCATGTACAACTTCACTCTTTTGTTGTAATGTAAAGAGATCACGCAGCACAATCACCTTTTAATTTATCCAAAACAAAACATAGCCTGGGAATATGGGTCCTCTGTCATAGACCCCCAGTCTAATGCACCATTCATACATTCCAAAGCACACAAAAAAAGATTAATTTAGTACATCTGGCTTCTTCTGAGCAAAACAGCATGAGACAAAAACTGACAGAACCAAAAGACAGTAGATCTGTTTCTAGCTGGAATAGTTAAATAAGTTTATATTGCTAACTTATTTAAAGTCTTATCTAGAAGTGTTACTTTATTATAAAGAATGCTTTGTAAATCAAAGGCATGCATTTATTTTAGTTCTCATTTTGATGTTTGTTTTCTAGGGAAATTAAGGTGGCTGCACTAGCGTTTTGATGCCAGAAAAAAAAACAAAGAAAATAACAGCAAAAAAGAGTCTGGATCAATTTAATACTTAATCACAGATACATAGATTTGGGAATTTTTGGTTTGATATGCTCTAGGTTTGATTTGGAAGATGTCTACTTTTTGTTAGCTTTGTTGCTTTGAGAGGGAAAATAAAACAGAGGTAGATTCACAGTTGTGACTTTTTTAAATGACTGTTTCCAAATGAACAGAGAACTAGGATATCACGAATCAAGCTTCTGGTCTGAACACAAGAATTGCTAAATATCATGGAGGGATAAATAGCTTTTGTTCTTGCATATATAGCCAGAGTCAGGAAAGCATGCAAATTATCTTAGCACTTATAAATGAAAGGCCAGATAAATGCTGTTCATGAAGCCTTGCTCTACAGAATCAACCCGTGAACAACAGTTACCTTATTTCCAAGGAACTCTTTTAGAAGTGTAGAGACAGAACTATACTTGCATACCTGGCATGCTGAGAAATTGTACTTTAAGTATCTGTACATTGTTCTATACATCTACTTTAATAACTGCAATTCTTGGTCTATGTACAAAGCAGTTCTGGTACAAATCTTGTCATAGCAAGTTTATAACATACATAACCTACCTTACTGCTGAAGTTCTTATTCTCTGAACTGTGAGGAGGAACACTAGATTACATGGTTCATTGATAATGGCTGGCTGCGCTGCTGAATACTAGTCCCATGTGTTTTTGAAGTAGGTGGGGAAATGTGCTTTCCTGGGTCTACAGTAGTTAGAATTGTCTTTATTTCATCCTGGAAAGTGTGTCAGTTAATGAGTTTCATTTTGAGAGTTGAATTCAAATCTGAAAACAGAACTTTCCTGAAGCTAGGAGTATTGCTTATTTAAGATGTGGGTGTGTGGTGCCTTTTGAGGGACAAATTCGTGATAAATCAGACTTTAAAAGGGATGTAAGCCAGGCATAACAGAAGGGTCTAAAGTATTTCAGACCTGCTGTTCAACTGTTTTTTGCTACAACACCGTCCTTCTATTTTCTGAGGCCTAAAATATTCCTGAGCTAGAGTTCTCCTAAAGGTGAGGTAAGAGCAGAATTTGGCCTGCTGTTTGTAGCTTTGTAGCCAGCATTTATAACATCAGTACTTCCTTAGTGCCATCACTACTGGGCATTCAACTCATTATTGTAAGCTTTTCACTTCAGCACATCAGTACAAAGGCTAATGGGAAGCCTGGCCCATGTTCACTGAATGCTTGTGCCAGGTGTCCAGAAGGGTTGAAAAGTTCAGAGCCTGGCTGGATGTGGGATAGGTGTGCTGTCTGCCTCTGCTGTGGATGTAGAGCTCAGGTATTCATATTCTGTACAAGCTAATAGTCCATTTTTCTCTATAAGTAATGTTGTGCATAGTGTATACACTTACAGTCATTAGTGCTCTTCTCTTGGTAGACAGCTGCTCATGCTGGATTTTGCTCGCATACGTTTGTTCCATGTATATATTGGAGACTGTGCAGCTGGAGAAGATCCTAGTAAGATCTTCTCCAGGTTCATACCTAGGAGTCCTGTAAGTCAGTAACTGGCACCAAGTGCAATGATGGATGTCCACGGCACGTGGTCAACAAATTCTATTTCAGTAGCACATTAGAATCTGTGATTCTTTCAAATAACAATGCAAAATAATTAAGGAGCTAGGAACACTTCAGGAGGCTTTTCATAAAGGTTAAAGAAAGAACTTGATTCTAGAAACCCTAATTGTTTGAAGTTTTGAACTCTGCATTGCTTAAAGATATGAAAGCTGCTTCTGTCTTTCTATTGTAGTCCAGGTTTGCTGGCATGGCCACTGGGCATAGAATTTATTTCTCTTGTTGGTATTTGGCTATAGGGATGCTGTCTTGAAGCCTTGAAGGATCAAGGAGTGATTTCACAGTTCCTCCTTGTAATGGCTCAAATTAGGTCACTTTAGTTAAGGAACACCTGAAAGTTTTAATAGCGATTAAGGTTTGAATCTGATTTGCTGATATTTTAGACTTAAAACAAATTTATCAAAACCAAATTATCTTTAAAAAATAGCTCCTTTGTTATACCTATGGACTACATAAATTTTCATGTTGAAATGGAAAATCATGCTTTGAATATACACAATTATTATTTGAAAAAAACAGAGACAATATAGAAGACATTAATTCTTCTTAGTTGAAGTACCTGATTCCATGAGGAGATGTGCAAAGTCCCTATTTGTTGTCCCACAGATGTTATTTTCCACCCTATATACAGATACATAGCCATACCAATGAAAGATTTCACATTCCACATATACCATGTCTATACAGAAAACTCAGAACTGTAGCAATAAGGCTGATACGTCCAATACAATTTTCCTACTGTTACTGTACTCATTTGCTGGGACAGTATTCAAGCATGACAACTGAGCAGGAGTCACCAAAGCTTCAACTTCAGTGGTGAGTTTCATGCTGTACTATTGCCTTGTGTAACTGGAGCACGTTCATTCCATATTATGCTGAGGCAATGACAAAGAAAAGCTGTCACCCCATCACCAGTAAACCTGTGCTTGACTGTTTGTACCTACAGAAACAGAAAAGATTAAAACTCTTTAGTACTATTCAGTTGCTCAGACTAGGTTATCTTGTGAATAAAGGTTAAACCAAAAAAGTTACATTTACTTACTAAACAGTATACTATTTGCATACCTTAACTTTTTTCTTTTCTGTGTTATGCCTAATGGGTGCCTCCTCACTTCAATTATTTTTCCTTGCATTGTATACTGCATCCAAAAATCAGCAGTAGGAATAAAAAACTGTGACTCAGTAACCTGAGCAGTATGTAGAGGTAAATCCACTTCCTATTTTTCCTGCCCTCCCAGCCTTTTCTTCTCCTACTTTGAAGCTAGCTGGAAGTGGCAGGGTGGAAACATTGGATGAGGAAGGCAGCGGGAAGCAGACAAAGTCTACATGTGCAAAGTAGTTTTTTGTCACAGGGTTATGATAAGAAAATCTCTGTCAGGTTGTTTGACTATTCTAAACTAAGTCCTGTGTGAATACTGCTTCTGGAGCACTCTGCTCTTTGAAAGAGTAATTGCTCTGGGAAAAAGTAGCTAATGCCAGGTTAGCGTACATGACGAGAAATACTACTGGAATATAGGGATAGTTATTTTGGAAATACTTACAGTAGCTAATTTTCCAAGGGAGACAAGAAGTTAAGAAAACAAAAGGTAACATCTTATGGCTGAGAAGTGTGCCCCACCTCAGTTCTTCGCTCCAGCATCCAGTAGGTGCAGTCAGGGACATTCTTTATTCAGGCTGCTGTCTGTGCCACCAGTGCCCTCCGCTGGTATTTAAGAAGGCCGCATAAGGAGCACAAAGTATCTGTTGGATACATCCTGTGCTGGAAAGCTGGAAGTGTAAGGGACTGACTATGCTTCATGGTCCTGTGACTCAATTGCATATATTCACTTTTTTGAGAAACAAAAAAAAAATTGTTGTCATTTTCCAAGTTCATCTGGGAACATAACTGCTCATAAACAAAGCGATAACTATTTCCTTCTCTGTTACAGGCTGTCCGGCCATCAAATCATGCTACAATCCAGAGCATCGTAAAAGCAGTAGGAATCATTCCTGGCATCCCAGAACCCTGCTGTGTTCCTGACAAAATGAGCTCACTCAGTGTCCTGTTCTTAGATGAGAATAAAAACGTTGTTTTAAAGGTATATCCCAATATGTCAGTTGAAACCTGTGCCTGCCGATAAGTTCATATAAACACATCTTTAACAAGACCTACGTATCCTGCCTGACTACACTGGGAAAGTTCTAAGTGGGAAATGAATTCACTTGTGTTGATGAATGAATGCAAACCTACAATTCTTCTTCAGAAAGCCTACAGAGAGACTAAAACAAGGCACATGCTTCACCTGGAAGGATATGTCTTACTGTCATCATTTGTCTTTCATATTCACCTTCCAGGAATTCAATACTTCTACAAATATCTTCCTAACTCACCTAGCCAAGACACCTGGTGTTTAGTGAGAAATTTGAGTGTAAAGTTTTCCATATTCAAAGGACTAAAATATGTTTCTATATGTTATTTTTCTGACTATTTTATCTCTTCAGTTAACCAAGAAGATGGGAAGTGAACTTGAAAAGGAAGGCTTATTTTAGAATGTCACTTTTGTACACAAATCAAAACTTTTTGCCTAAAACACTCATACTTTTAATCTGCATATTTATACTGAGAAATGCTGTAATAAAGGACTTAAATGTATATTTTCTTCAGGATGCAAGTATAGTGCTCTGTAAGCTTTCATATAAACAGTATGTTAATATAGCAATTTTTGGTTACCCTTCCCTAATATATAATTCGTTTGACAGAAGACAAAAGTAATATCCCACAGTTTTGGTTTGCTGAATAATTTCGGGTTTCTAAACATATTCTCTGAGTAGCATATACTATATAGTAATATGTTGAAATACTAAAAATAAAATAACCAAGATTTATATTTTTGTAAATTATGCTTTATATCCTCTAGATTGTTACATGCTTTTAACAAAAGCTAATAAATTAAAGGTACAGTAGTATCTTAAAAAAAATTGAGTTGTCTTTCTATAAATGCACTCTGTTACATTCTGTTAATTAGATGGAAACATGTAAATACATGTTAAGCTTGCCATTATGCACCTCAATAGATTAAAGACAGAAGGGAATACTATGATCATCTAGACTGACCTCCTGCATAGCACAGATCAAAGAACGTTTCCAAGTAGTTTCTGCACCATGCATTATGAAACTTCTGTTTTGTGCTTGGGGTTGTCTTTGAAAATCATGCATAAATTTGGCTTTAAAGATTTCATGTGATAGAATATCTCTACTGGAGAATAAGTAGTTGTTCCAAAAGTTAATGCTTGTTGTTCAAATGCAGTGGCTTAATCCTAGTCTGAATTTGTGAGCTTTAGCTCCAATTCACTGAATCTTACTGTAACTTATTTTATTAGACCTCTTTTATCTATTATCCAAAATACTTTCACTGTGTATTTTTAGTACATAGAGTGGGGTCAAATTACATTTTGGCTATGATTTCAATAGGTACTTTGATTTCTTATTCTAAGTCTCAGAACAATTTCTCACAGCACTTTTCTGAACACTGTCCAGAATTTAGCTTTCTTTTCCAACAATGAACATCAAAATGGGACACAATATTTGACAGCGGTTCCATTGGAAGGCTTTATAGAAATAACATCTCTGTGTCCCTCTAACTCCTGTACAAGCCTCTCTTGATATGCTCATGGTAGTGAGAAGCTGCAGCACTCTTTTAAGAGCTGATGTTGCATCACTGTGGTGCTGATGTTGCATCACTCCTCTTTCTCAGTGCCCCTGCGTGCCAGGGCAGACTTGCTATGTATTCCATTTTCACCTGCCTGAATAGTATAGGCAGACCATGCAGCACAGAGTGCAAGGTATGGACTGTTTCCTCCTCAAGAAACAGTCTACCCTGCTTTATAAAGGTTATATTGTTTAGGTGAAGGATGCAACACTCACCACCTTCTGACAAATGACTGGGAGGCTCCTATCCTGCTAAGGTGCTGGGTAACTTCTACTACTAATATTCCATATTCATGTGGTGCAGATTCTCAAACACCAGAGGTGTGTAAAAGTCATACATCCTGCTTACCTGCAAGATTCAGTGTGTATAGGAATGTCTGCAAGGTTACTCTTACAGCAGCTCTTGCTAGTTCCTCCTAAACCACTCTCAATAAGAAATGGATAGGTCTAAGGCACCTTGTAGTGACTGCTAGTTATGACTGCCAAAAGATCATGGATCCAGCTTAGGCATTTCCTCTTCTCCTAAAGTACTAAAGGGATTTATACTGGAACTACTGGACCAACCCTTGTAGGCTATTTCTGTTAAAGATCACTCTCAAAAGTATAGGGACTTGTGTTTTTATAAATCATGAGAAATTCAACTCCAGTGGACAAAGTAATGCTACTGCGTAAACAAAAATTAAAACAGCTCTCAGAAATTAATCAATCATTTCTACAGAACAGCCATGAACATAAAAGTTTTCAAAGTATCTTAAGTCACTGTCATTTCTGTTCTCTGTGAAAACCTACCCTTTCCTTAGGTCTAGTCTTGCTCCCATTTAGCATCAGCTCTGAATATGACATTAGCCTAGTGTGCTTATGTTCTCATCCATCACATTTTGTTCTCCTTAAGGAATCTTTTCTGTAGCTTTAATTAGTCCCTAGATACAAGCTTTCTTTCCAAGATGTGCTGACAAAAGCAATTAGGAAAGAAAGACCATCCTATGATCTGTTGTAAGGTGTATAGGACATAAGGGAAAATAGTACTCCTGTACTCATTAGGAAACCTATAAAACCTTGAAAGGTCTAGTCTTTAAGGTTTTCTGGTATATCTGTTATTTAGCATGGGCAAAACAAAATTATACCTCTAAGTAGCATATCTCTCAAGGCATACTCTTACTACTCAAGCAATACAGTTGCCTTATTAGTAAAGTTTATTTCGTTTGGAGTTCAGCTGCACCAATTTTCTAATGTGAACAAGATCTTAAACCACTATTTGTTTAGAAGTGGCTACTACTGTCTGGGTCTTTGGTATTTGGATGTCTAATTGTCCTTTATGACAGGAAAATTTTCATTTGAAGTGGCGCAAATACAGTTAGATGCTGTTGGAAGACACTGATATCCTTAACCTATTGGTTCCAACAGATCTTTCGATTTCTATGAACATCCTATAAACCATTCCACTCAATGTTTAATTTTTTAAAGACAGTTACTATTGATGAAGACTTAGAATAGCAGGTTAAAATAATTCCACTAACTAATCCTAGAAGAATTCAGGATGTATTAATAACAGATGATTAAAGTCAGATAGAACAGGAAAACAGCTGATACTAGCCAGTAAAGTGTTAAAGACACTTATTTCTAAAACAAATCCAATTTCATTCTTTAAGCCACAGCTCAATTGCCAGAGGTAACAGCAACAGCTAGAATGTACCTAGGTTTCTGTGGAGTATTTCGATTTACTTGCATGAAGCTGCATAATTAAAAGAAACCACTGTGTATTACACAAATTAACAACAGTCTCACTGCCAGATCTCAAGAAGCATCTTTCAAAAGGAACTGCCGCTAACGGAAACTGTTCATTGTAAAGATTCTGTAAAGCTGACACTTGGCCTGACACTATTTGACATCTTCATATATGAACCGTAATGTAAGTCTGGATATAACAACCCAGGTGCAAGGAATGGAGGCTCCTCCAACTGAGTAAAAGATTGTAGCTTGAAAGCCCCAACTCTTAAAACAGTTTGGTGGCTATCATGGATTTATGGCACAGAATGAGCATCCTGGGTGCTGCTATGTAAAGAGAGCTAATGAAAGCTTTGAAAAGATACACACTGGGGCAGTGAACCACATAAGGAAAGGAGATTTTATTTCTGCACGTGGCACTGGTGGACTGTCACTAGAAAACTGCGCAGCTCCAGTGTTCACCTTTCCAAAAAGACATTAAAATTCTGAAAGAGACGTGAAAAGGAAACAAAAACAATTAGTGAAAATGTCTTACAAATTACTGAAAAGCACAATCTGCTTATTTTATCAGTAAACAAACTGAGAAGTTAACTTGATTACACTCTCCCAGTACTCCTACAGAGAGGAAATGCCAAGGCTATGGGTTCCTTAAGCCTGTCGAAAAGTTACAAGAACTCCAGTCTAGAAGTTGATGCCAGGCACAATGAAATAATACAAGAAGCATCATGTTTTTTTAAGTGTGACAATCTTTTAGAACAACTGCTACAAAAAATTAAATCTTCAGTTCCTTGACATATTCAGATAAGTTCTGGAGACCCTTAAAAAGTTAACATTTTAGCCAAACACAAGTAATGGGGCCTTGGCATGCGTTAGAAAACATAAAGGCCTTGAGCAAAACAGAACAGCCTTGCTATGCAGAAGACCAGGTTCAATGCCAAACAATCCTTTTTGACTTTACACCACAGGAACTTAATTAACCAGAATCTTGGATCCCAGTTGTCCCTTAAAGAGACACATAAGTGAGTGTTTGTGAAGTCTGAGATTATTTTTGAACACTGTATATTCACTGCTAGAGAACTGGAGAAGAATGGTCTGAAAGGACAAAATCTTATCCACACCCTTGCAAAGATATTATTTTTCAAGTAAAAGCTCATAATACTAATAATACTATTCAGGCTTTATGGCACCTGTACAATATGGATCGAGTTGCACTTAGAAAAAATGATACATCAATAATATAGATAAAATGCATATATATCAATAGATAAAATCTTAACATGCTCATTAAGATAAATAGCAAGTGATATTTTTGTCTATAAATAAACTAGGATTTTTTCTTCAGTATCATAAGAAATTCTATCATCAGTCTTGCATTTTTGCTTTGGTCTATTCTTCTCATGGATAACAACATCAGCATCTTCATAGATGATCTTCCATATCTTCACAGAGAACTTTTATTTTCCATGTGTCCTTAGAAGGCCAAGTTCTGTCATTATCTTGAGGTCACGGAAATAATGACTGGTTGTTCTTGGACTGAATAGACCATCAATAATCTAAGAAATATATTACTTATGATACTATAAAACCAAGACTAAATTCCCATAACAAAAGGAATCAAATCGAAAATAGGCAAGTCTGCAAATGCTTGACACAAACCAGATATTTCAATGTGCACAAACAACAGCTCTTGGCTGATAAAGGAAAAAAAGTTTTAAGGTTGTTTGTATTGTCATAAGATCACGTCTTGCAGAATCATAGGTCTCAGTGGATATTGGATATTTTCTGATGGCATGTGAAGGGGCTGTAACAAATATTTGAGAGATGTTATTTACTAACAGCTAATAGCGTAACACTGCACTACGTGCCTGTTACTAGTTTTGCTGAAAATTATCTTCTACGTCCCTAAGAAAGCTTCTCTCTGTGTTGGCAAGGAAATGATAGAGGAGTGCAATTAAGCAATGATGACCCTAAAGTGAAATGTGGATTCTTTACAATATACAATGTTCTTCCCACCAGCCACATGTGTTTGTCAGATGTTTATAGAATCTTCATTAACTAAGAGCTTTGCTAGATAACAGAAGCTGAAGCATGGCATCAATGACTCTGATAAGGGCAAGTGTACAACCAATCTGCTTGACAACTGACAAGAGGCTGGGGTTTGAAGCAGACTGCAAAAGGAACACAAGAAAGTGATTTGCAAAGGGCAATGCAGTTGTTTGCGTTCCACCTCCTTTCTTCTGTAATGAAATAAGATTTTTAATCAGCTAAAATACCCTTGTTCTCTTGTCTGTCCATCAGAATATAAATATAGAAGACATGCATTGCTTTGGAATACTAGCTACGCTGTCTGTTTTCAACATCATTGCCTGTTTGACAAAAGGCAAGCCTTTGGAAGATTGGGACAAGCTGTCAGCTATGGGGAAGTCTGATGCACACTTTCACAATCCTGGAGAAGTGGAAGATGAGACTCATTTTGACTTTAAATCTTTCTTGGAGAATATGAAGACGGATTTACTAAGGAGTTTGAATTTGTCAAGAGTCCCCTCACAAGTGAAGACCAAAGAAGAACCACCGCAGTTTATGATTGATTTATACAACAGATATGCTGCAGACAAGTCCTCCATCCCTGCATCCAATATTGTAAGGAGCTTCAGTACCGAAGGTAGGAGATGTCCAAAATATGTGGACTAGAATTTTTAAAGTAGATAGGCAATATTTATTCAGAGTCTTTCGAAATTCAGAGGGAACTCAGTGCTTAACTTCCACAGATTCTTTAGAAGTAAAACAGATTGAACTTTTGGATTTTAGTCTTGCTCTGTAGTTTCTTCTAATCTTTAAAATATGCAAATACCTCTAGTTTTCTTCTTTGATATTTTTACTGTACAGTATTCTCTTCTCAAATACATGAACTGAGATGATGCATAGAATAACAGGGTTTACATGAATAATTTTTATCAAAGCTAGAAATTTGAGACTGAGTTTTAATGTTCGTATGCAAGCTTTTGATCATCTATAATTGATACAACCATGCTTCTTTCAGGTGGGCTCTTCTCATTCTTAAAAAAACACAGCAGCCAATTGAGAAAATGTATCTCTGGATCCAAGCAAGGAACAGCAGCGCTCACCCAAAATTCTAGTTTAGAAAGATTTATATAGAGATGGATAGTTAAGCTTGTCTTAGCTAAAAAAATTCAAGATCCCTGCCTGTGTAACATTACATAGACTTTTAAAAGCTCCATCAAAAGAAGCAGTAAAAAAGTTATAAGTTAATGCAATCTTGTAATAAAAATGAGAACGGGAGAGCCAAAGCTTCTGTTTCTATGAAAAACAGGTAAACATATGTAACAGCACTACATAGATCTCCAAATTCCTGAATTAGTGTCCCTAGTCCTGAAATAGAAACACACCTTAACAGTATGAAGTAGATTATAGTTTTCATCTCACTTTCCTCTCTGACTGCTTTAGTGAGTAAACACTGTAAAGAAGTGTCAACATTAGCCAATTGAAATTGCCCTAAAATCCAATCATGACAGAGTAATTATCTTACATTGACCATCAAGTAGACATCAGACAGTGATGACTTTTAAGCATCACCAATCTGATCTTCCAACCGAATATCTGCCCCTCCCAAGACAGAGCTGCTGGTACTGCCCATACCTTTGCAGGAAAAAAAAAAAAAAAAAAAAAAAAAAAACAGAGAAAAAAACCCAAAACCTACACAAGCTCAGTGAGACCAGCCATGAACAGACTGATACGTGGACATGAAAGGCTGTTTATCACCAAGTCCCAGTTTAGATAGACTTCATGCAAACTCACAATAATCCAAGCTGATTTCAAAGTTATTTGAAGACAATAGCCTCAGCACAGCTAGTTAAATATGCAGCACACTTCTCTGAATTAGTAAGGCAGTTCATCCCATTGCATGATGATAAGAGTAGGAAATTCATAGAATTTTTTAGGAAATCTTTGTGTAAAAAATCTCTTTAGGAAACAGCTAAATCCAAATGCCTTATTTATGTGCATAATACTGACAAGTATCATCCACAGCTTGTTCTAGGCAAACTCTTCACGATTCCCACCACACACTCACTTGACTATGCAATCTTGGTGAAAATACTACCAACACCACCAACCTCAATTTCCACTTTCACTCCCTGCCTTTGAAACTCGGCCAGAAGATGATATTATTTCTTTTTTTTTTAATGCTGAGTATCCATGCTTTTATTTTACCCCTAAAATACATCCTGAGTCTTTTAAAAGCAAATTCCTTTGACAGTCAGAAGCACTGTAACCACCTGTTTTAATTTCCTATTGCAGATGTTGTTTCTTTAGCTTCACGAGAAGAAAATCCATTTCAGAAACACATCTTGCTCTTCAACATCTCTATTCCACGGTATGAGGAAATCACCAGAGCTGAACTGAGAATTTATATCTCCTGTCACAGGGAAGCTGGGTCTCTCTCTAGGCTTGAAGGCAACATGATCATTTATGATGTTCTAGATGGTGACCACTGGGAAAACCCAGAAAGCACCAAATCTTTTCTTGTCTCCCACAATATCCGGAAGTGTGGTTGGGAGACGTTTGAAGTGTCCAACGCTGTGAAAAGATGGGTCAGGGCAGACAAACTGAAGACTAAAAACAAACTAGAGGTTGTTATAGAGAGTAAAGCTCTGGGTGGTTTCACTTGTGGGAAACTGGATATTAGTGTTACGCCTGACAATAAAAATCTGCCCCTGTTAATAGTGTTCTCCAATGACCGCAGCAATGGGACAAAAGAGACCAAAGTGGAGCTCCGGGACATGATTGCACATGAACAAGAAAGCGTGCTAAAGAAATTAGGAAAGAATACCACTTCATCTGAAGAGGAAGAACAGGAAGATGAAAAAGCCATCACTGGGCCCCACCAGCATTCCTCTAGAAGCAAGAGAAGCATCGGAGCCAACCACTGCCGGAGAACTTCCCTCCATGTGAACTTTGAAGAGATTGGCTGGGACTCTTGGATCATTGCACCAAAAGATTATGAGGCTTTTGAGTGTAAAGGAGGTTGCTTTTTCCCTCTGACAGATAACGTTACCCCAACAAAACATGCTATTGTCCAAACGCTGGTGCATCTCCAAAACCCAAAAAAAGCTTCCAAGGCCTGTTGTGTTCCAACCAAGTTGGATTCAATCTCCATTCTTTATAAGGATGATGCTGGTGTGCCCACTTTGATATATAACTACGAAGGGATGAAAGTGGCAGAATGTGGCTGCAGGTAGCATATAAGGCAGAATCTCTAAGAATAAGAATATGCTCTTTTTCTGCTCTGTATAAATCTGTACATTAGTAATGCAAATTAAAATCCTTGCAAACAAGGTTTGGAGTAGGGTATGGGGCCGGTTGTTGCTGCTTATTCTAAAGGAAAACTGGCACTTAAAGAGTAGAAATCATTGTAAATAGCCTGCATTATATATCATGGTAAAATGAGTACTGGATTAAAATATTGTGAGATTGAATGAGCTATGTGTTATTTGGCAACAATGACACAGTTTTAATAGCTTATTTCAACTTCTCTTTTTCAGTGATACTTAGTTCACAAACTGAAGGATTTTCAATGGAGATTTAGGGTGTCCTGTAAATGTTTAATAGATATTGAAATCTAATTCTCTCAGCCAACTCTGACATTTTAAAACTTCTGTAGATCTCAGTAAATGAAATTTAGTCTGTGTACTACAGTCAGGAGTCTAAATCCTGCAAGCCTTTTCTCATATCAGTAATCTCAGAAGATTTACAGGCAAATTATTTACTCCTATAAGTGAAGATTCCCGGTATTCAAAATGGAAGAGATTCACAGTCTTATTTCACTCCCACATTTCCTTCTGTGGGTAGCAGGTGCCTTGGTTTCAGCTTTCTTATCCTCAATGTCCCTATTTTTACCCTTTTATGGCACATACTTGAATGATAAGAAGTGCAGCCTTCCGCTTCTAAGACACTGTTTCCTAGGAGGAACAGCAGCCCTTATCACCGCACAAAGATAAGGAGCTACTTTGACCTACTGCACATTCTTAGTATTTCTATGCAAGAACAGGCAGTCAAACAGTGTTCAGCCTTAGAAGCTGTTGCCCTAAGAGCAGTGGGGGTTGGCAGAACTCAGCACTTGTGAAAAGCCCAGGCTACTGACTTAGAGGCCCAAATATGTTCTTTGGAGTCTGACATTAGGCTCTGAAATTTTTTAAATTTCTTCTTAGGAGAAATTCTATTTTACATACAAAATTCTTTCACCCCTTGCAAGACTGGAAAAAATGAAAACTTTTGTGTTCTATGAGACTTATACTTCTCTGCAGAAAATGCACTATCACACAATAGTTCTCCTGACTTCAGTTGTGTTTTCACTAAACTAGGATCCCATCTTTCCTGCAATTAAAGGAAACTTCTTTTGATGCTAATGAAGGTTTTGCTTGTACAATAACAAAGTGTCTCTTATTGGTTTCAGGTGATAGGTGTAAGTCCTGCACAATGCCCCCATAGTCCACCTCACTTCTACTCCTCCACTACCTTCCACACAAATGCACACGCACACCAAAAATAACTATCAAATACTTTTGATCCAAACCCATAGCAAATTACACATCTGTTCAAAATGGAGAAGAATATTGATGAGACAAAAGTCTAAACGGTAGCTTAATGTGTGGAAGCAACAGGAATTAAATGGATCCATGTGTTTTAAATTAGGGCAGCCTGTGGGCAAGACTAATTCATTTGGCATGAACAGGTCATCTTGAAATCTAATACACAGTTTATTTACTATTGTTAACTTAATACAGAGCAAATACTGCTGGTTACGTCACAAACCAGGAACACAAAGCACAATTCACCAGAATCCTTGGACTGATTTATAGTATTTTTCTTTAGAGCTGGGCTGCATTTGGATCAAATCCGCCACCAGGGTCCATGCAAACTACACCCATCCGTAGCTGCATGTCATTAACCTCTTCAGATTCCCATGGTAGTCCTCTCATTTTTACCACTCCCCACTGGCTTCTGTCATCTTATAGTCATCATTATACATTCCTCCTTTCAGAAACCCCTGTATTTCTCCCCTAGGTTTGTTTGTGTCTCCCAAGATCACGACATTTTGCACAACTTCTGTTAATTGAAAGAAACCACCAAATAAGCACTTGGTCTGATCATATTAGAAAGGTTATTCACCCATGTGTCAAGGTAATTGTAGCTGTGTGCCCTTAAGTCATCTAAACACAAGGTCCTACTTATATTTTGACTTCACTGAATATAGGACTTAGTCCATAATTAAATGAAAAATTAGGGAAGGGGAAAGATCAATCCCCATGCGCTCACAGAGAATAATTCCCAAGAATTTTTTATTTTTTACGATCTGAAGTTAAATATTGATCTTTTTTTTCCAAGCTTACTTGGAAGGAAGAAAGAAAAAGACCCAAAGCCATTTTTGGCTCAAAAACTCAGATTCTAACTATGTTATCAGAATTCCAGAGAAGCTCTACAGATCCCTTCTCAAAACTCTATTAGAAATAACTTTTGTATTCTAACCAAAAATCCAATTGCTCTTCCAGCCAGCTCTAATGATCACATTCCCACAAGCTTAACATTTTGGATGCTACAGTGATAAAACGAACATGAATCTCTCCATAGGGTGATAATCAAGGTCAAGAAGAAATGAGAATCTAGTATTGACTACAGATGCTACCTACAGCATGGCTGAAGTGTGTGAAATCGATGTTCAGTTTTACACAGTAAATTTAGCAGCTTGATTTATGTAGTTTTGAACAATTGATTTTAAAGAATTGCTCAAGTTCCCTCACATTTCAACTGTTTTGGGAATGCAATGAATCAACCAGGTGGCCATGATGTGCTAGGAAGTATACAGGCTGCAAAAATCAAGTAAACACCTTGCCGCCTGAATCAAGCTGGTCCCACCCCATCAAACACTGAGAAAACCACCCCTCATCACTGAATTATGAACATCGACCAGCAGCTTGCTTCTACTGAAGATGGGGTTGTGCACTGTCCAGCAGACGCACAGTTAAATTTAAAACTTATTTGTTAAACACAAACATGCAGCCAGAGCATGCCCTTGTACTCAGGCCCATAGCTATCTGCGTTACAGCCCTGCAACACCAGTCACTAGCTGACTTCACAGCCAGTTTTAAGGCTCCCTATAGCAGTTCAGCCTTAATAGATAAATAAGGTAAGCTGATGGAAGCTGGTCAGGAGATACATCTGTTGCTATTTTTACTCAGCTTCCCAGCTTGTCTGTTCACATAGCAAGAACAATGTCTTCTGATCTCATCCACTCCTCAGTGCCATATCCTAGTGCAGAAGAACAGCAGATGCAACTTAGCACTTAACAATACACCCTCAGCAACCACTGAAAGTCAGTAAGATCTCCATTTCCATTATTCTTTTCTACAGGTGGAGAAGCAATGGCCTCATGGGAATCTGGAGATGTTCAGCTTGTATCTGCTCAGACACCCTTACACTGGAAAGATTCTGAAAATACAGAAATATTAAGCTAAAATTATCAATTCCTGATATTCAGAATAATAGGGTTTAGACCACCTCTCAAGAAGCCTTATTACTTCAGGCACAACTGTTCTCTGACACAACTGTGCTTTAACACAATTAACATGGCTCTCAGACCACAGCTGATTCTTCTCTCCAACCTCCTCAGAGCCTGGCCATTACCACACAGGCAATGCACGCTGGTGAATAGCCATGCACCATGTAAGTCCAAAGAGGCACACAGTGTGAGCTCCAGGAGGTATCAGTACTGTGCTGTAGCTCCTCCTAGGCAATACTGAATCAAAATTTGCTGCCACTAAGATGAGCTGAAGAGGCAAGACCCCATCCTCAAACAGCATAACAGCAGCTCCATGTCCCTGCTAGCAGCTCTGAACAGCTGACAGGACCCTGCATCTGTGTGCTAACCACCTCCCTTCTCCCCATGTTAACTCCTCAGTGTACCATCCATTCTGCATTTAGATGCGACAGAAACAGGGTAAGTCCCCCTGCAACCTGTAGACAACGAGGGGATCACAGAGCTCTGCTGTGCCACCACGGGGCTGACCAAGGCCTACAAATTTCCTCAGAGCCATCTTTGGCCTCTCACCAGCCTTCAGTGCTTCCTCTAAGTCCTGCATCCACACTGTCTCAGTGCCATGTGAGGGGCTTCCAGGCTGCCCCTGCCGTACCATGCCTGGGCTGAGGGGCGTCCCTGCTGTCCCTGCACCATCTTGGGCCTGCATGCTGCTTCTGTGCCCAGCTGTCCTCACATCTTTTCTTACTCTCCTCACATGGCACGATAAAATCTCTTGGCTTAAAAGTGCCTCCTGCCACCTCTCTGGGCTGCCCACAGCCTTTTTTGCCCCCTCCACATCTATGAGCTGCCACCTCTGCACTGGCAGCTTCCAGGCTGCCTCAGCAACATGTCATCCCTGTGAGCTTCTCATCTCACTTTTGTCCTCTCTCTTAAAGCTTCTGCTGGACCATCAGCTATAATTCAGCTAAAAGCCTCGCAGGAGAAGAGCTTCAGTGTAGTGCTGGAAAATGGGATGCCTGAGTCAGTTGCCTCACCAAGGAGTGTGGTTTGTCTGGAGCCCGGCAGGCCTGCCATTAGTCCCCCCAAAGGCCTTGACACTGGCCCAGCACACCAAAAGAGCCAAGCAAGTGATGTTCCGGCAGCCTGGGCTTTTGTGCGGGGCCAGCAACCAAAACTTCTGATCCAGCAAGCTGGGGAGAAACCTAGTTTTTAAGTTCTTAACTAGATAGCCTAAGATGCACACAGCTGGTCTGCCAGGACATGCTGGGCACTTCCACTGTACATCAGCATGGCAAACAAGAGTTTCAGTATATGTTTGACCAGTCATCAGAGATGTCAGGCCTTCAGCAGCACAGCCTCTAGGAATTGGTTTGGTGTCAGCCATTCATGGTGTCTGGCCACTAAATAGAGACTACTATGGACGGCTGGAGTTCTCACTGTTTCAATTAATAACCTCAGAATAGGAGGACTCGATGCAGTATTTAATATTCACTATTTGTTACCATCAAACTCTATTTGGTGCACCACGTTGAGCACGTAAGTCTACCAGAGATGTAGGACCTAGAGCAGGGGTGTCAAACTCACGGCCTCCGGGCTGAATCTGGTCCTCCACCTTATTTTATTCAGACCAGCACCTTGTTTCTACCTGGCAGCGGTGCTGAGCAACTGGCCTCTATGCTCCTGCCAGCGCTGGTCATGTGTGCAGCATGTGACACGCGTTACGCTGCAGGAGCAGGAGAATGGTGGGAGCCAGGAGTTTAACACCCCTGATCTAGAGAATACACACAATATAACGCAAACATATAATGCACTAGTTCTCGAACGACGACACATTTTTGTTGAAAAATTACTTGCCAAAACTCAAAATTATGTTCCTGAACTAGTTCAGGTTGGGTAGCTACAATGTATTTTCCTGAAGCTCTCCTGAATTTTCTGCTTACTGAGTAGAGCTGGTCAATGTGAGTTTATCACAGCTGTGCTCTGTGAGGTGTGATGATTCTCCACCTGCTCCTGACTGATATTAGAAGAAAATAAAAATCCAACACATTTTGAATTTAAGTATTTTATTACAAATATAATCATTAAAGAACTCACTTGAAGGGCTATTTCCACTTTCATAGAATGGAAAGATTTCCATGTTAAACAAAAATGAAAGAAAACTTCCAACAGCTTTAATTCTTATTTTATACAGGTTTGTACAGCACAAGAACTGAAAGACCTAAGGACAAACCCTCACTTTACTTCTTTTGGCATGGGAATTATAAAGGAATCTGAGAGCAATATTATTCATTATTTGTATTACCAAAAGTCCTAGAAAGCCAACTCAGGGACAAGGTTCCCTTTGTACTAAACAGTACAAGAACAGAAGAGAAAAGACGGTCTTAGTCCACACCTATGCAATCCAGACATGACCATCACAGACAGCCATGAAGTACCACTGACCCAGACTTGTACATCTATAAAAAGCAGTGGAGGTTTGTCTAGAAATACTTACTAAAGTCCTGGAAGCATTAAGTATTTCATTAGCATAGTCCTGTGCTTGAGCTAATAAGACCTGGCTCTCAGTATTTAGGAGTCCAGTATCACCTTTACATTAATTCTGATTCTTACATAAAATTTAGACTACGGTTATACGAGGAGGCTCTACTAAAACCAAAAGTAGTTTATTTCCAAATTTCCCCTTTGTCCTGCTGATATAGGCTCAAAAAAAATAATTTCTGACAGAAAAAAAACCTGCTCTTGCTGCCACCTTCAGATGAGCTTCCTGCTACTGCAGTTTATCAGTGATAAATCGTCCATGTGGGCCTGATGAGGGAATGTTGAAACCAGCTGCAAATGAGAACCAGGGAGTACTGGAGCAAAATATACAAAGCAAAAAATATATAGCAAAACATTTAGTTTTGCTGTTGTGGAAGTTTTTTAGCATGTGATATGAGTGATGCAGAACATGCACGCAGTCTAGTCTGGGACAGATAAAAGAAAATACCTCTTCTCAGAGTATGTGGGAAGTTCAGACTGACAGGAAGTCAGAAAATTAAATACTTGTGGACAGATTTTAAAGGATCATAAAGTTTTATGAGTTATAAAATCTAGAGCTAGGCCTGAACTATTGGGTTCAGCTCAAAACTAAAATCAAAACAGAGATTTGGCTTGAGTTATATTAAGAATTGGAATATTTAAGTGGACTTACATTTTGGATCTAGGTACCTAGAGTTCAATAAACAGACTTGTGTTAAACAACATGTTCGGTGAAAATTTAAGCTGTATATGTTAAGAAATGTCAAATATGGATCATGTAAATAGTAATACTCCAAAGCTTGAAGTATCCGCACTACATAAGTAAGGATTCTTATCTTCTAACGCCATCTACAAAGAATTACCATGGCAAAGTATTTTTTTCCACTGTCTTCACTCTTTTAGTCACGCATGTTGGGAAAAGCATTTACTTTACATTTTGATTGTGAAGCTAATTTTGTTTCTGTGTGCTAGTGATGAAGTGCATGAGAAATAATATGTATCTGAACTTGAGGAATAAAGTGAACCATGGAGTGTTGCTATATCTTGGCTCTTACTGGGTAAAACTAATCATAATTTTGCATATATTTCTCAAAACTCCAGATTCATAAAAACCTCAGCTACAGTTTCCAGGCTTTCTGATAAGTAAATCTTTAGAAAACTATAAAAAGCATAATATATGTTAGAAAAACAGAGAAAATTATTTTTTTAATCTTATGATTTTGCAACAGCCACAGGGAGGTGAGGGCCGTTTTATGATTTTTAACCTCTAGATAAGGCCTCACTGGAAAAGAATATTATGAATCTGTGGAAATGGTTCTTTAGATGTTAGGCAAAAAATTATCATACAATGAGTTTAGCATTGGATATGTAGAACTCATTTAGATATGGTAGGTAATTATCTGACACATATCCTGATTAACAGTGTTCAGTTACGGCCTATTACTGTCTCCTATTTAGTGTGATCTTCATGGCAATTCATCTATGATGAGGTGACTGTTAACACCTCATAATCTGAAACACCCTGTAACAACTTTTGCACAGCAAATTGAAACTGAGGTAATCTGAGTAATGCTTTGTCATTTCAAGTTATACTAATTTCTGTTCCAAAGCAGAACGTAGAAGAGACAAATCCAGTGAAAACGGTCCTTCTAAAAAAAGGGGGGGGGAGCGGGGGGGTGGTCTGTTATAAGATTTGCTGTGACTCAACCAGCAGAATGAAATTACTTTCAAGAAATCCAGAAAATATTAATTTCTCTAATTTTATGGTAAATAATTTAACCTTATTTCCACCACTATCTTATATTTGGTAAACAGTTTTATATAAATACAATTGTCCCTTAAGTACTATGTACTTAGGCATTAAAAAAGAAAGTACTATGTATACTTCACAAGCATATAACGTCATTCTCTTTTTCCGGGATAAAAAGCTGTATGCTTAAAGCTACTGTACAGACAGACAGAAACAGAGATCCATATTCTGACATATTCTTAGAGATATAGATTATTGTACTTTATTTCCCGATTCCTATTACAATGGAATCATTTTAAAACCCTGTTCCTTGGCTCCTAGGTGTGCCCTCCTCCCCCACCAGCAGAAGTAAATGGAATAAAGAAAGACGAAACAAAAAGGGGACCTAAGGAACAACCCAACTCCCTAACTCAGCAGGCGAAATATCTAACCTTTCCTTGTTTTCACAGTTATAGCTTGTTTTTGATCATATGTATGCTTCTTTATTGTTATGCTTTCTTTCCATCACAGCAAAATTAGTTATTCTATATCTTCCCTTTCAAGTTAATTGAAAGATGTTGGAACACACAAAAATTGCTGATAGTAAAGTAAAATCAAAATGTCATCTCTCCTTGCCCTCCCGTTAATCCTGACCCATAAACTCTCAGCGCCTCATCCATCCCCAGGTGGAGCTCCATGCACTCCAGCTGGTCACTGACATGGAGAGCAACGCCCTCTCCTTTTCTCCCTTGCTAAAGAGCCTGTATCCATTCTATTCCAACACTCAAGTCACAGAAGCCATCCCACCATATCTCTGTGAAGCTAATAAGATCACAGCCCTGCAGGCTATGTTCCTTTGATCAATTTGCATTTGTATGTTACCTACACAGATATAAATCAACTATAGTATGATGAGGCTACTCCTATACAGACATGTCAAAGAAAGGAACTTCACAGAACTCCTTTATTACTACAATTGAATGACTTAGAAAGGGGACTGCACTAAACTTTGCTTATGTGCGCAGCAACAGGCTTTACTCACTTTGCTTAAGGACATGGTTTAGTGGTAAAGTTGGCAGTGTTACATTAACATTTGGACCTGATGATCTTAAAGCTCTTTTCCAACCTGAATGATTTTGTGATTTTGTGATTCTATGACACTCACACACGACATCAAAGGAGTGCAGCCAGCCAGGGTATACCATCTTTAAATTCTGCCTTCCACATGTATTCATACGTAGCAACAGGTGATATTTTGAAAGTGATACAAACCATGCTCTTCACAGATTCCCCAGTCTATTCTTGCAGCAACATCCAGCAAGCAGAATGGCTGGGATAGCGACTGGTTTCAGAGTAAAAGCCAAGAATCTATTTTTGTGTGTGTTTCGGCATGCCTTAATGAAGCTGTGAATTTTGACAAATCACATTTGTACAGCCTGCAGCTGCACCCCACATATTCTTATCCTCTTTCAAACTCTTATTACAATAGGGTCTTGAATACATTGCGAGCAGAAGAAAACATCCCCTCCCCCCCCACATGTTCTATTTTGGTATGTTGAGCCTCGAGTCTATTGGCTGGGAGCTGTCATCAGACATGGCCATATGTTACTCAATGGTATTACAAGTAAATCCTTACTGAGTGCAAATTATGAAGATTAAAGTCACCTCAGATTTAGCTGTATTATGTTGAGGCAAATGTATTTCAAAGTCCTGTTTAAAATGCTGGCAGTTCCCAGCACAGAAATTATCAGGGTGTCATTACCTTGAATTTTATGAGCTGTTGCAAATATCTGGAGTTCCTTGTTTGGACCCTTTAGTCATAGAATGTAAGATGAGTCCTTTGCAGCTCAGACTGAAAAACACCGCAGACAATAATACATTGTCAGCAATTTCTGAAAAAAATATTAAGTATTGATACAACTAAGTCAGTGAAGAATCTCCTGAAAGAACGGGTGACTGCTTTTCCAGTTGTGATTCAAATTAAAGTTTTTCATTTAAGCAATCTACTGTCAGGGTAAGCCAGGGCCAGTTTATAACAGTCAATGCATTACCTTTTGAAAACAATTAACTGCCAGAAAGATCTTCCTGGATTATTGAATTTTATTACTGTTTCGTAAGAGGACTGTGAATTAGTAAGGAGCTGAACTTCATCTATTGGTGCACTTCGGATGATGCACTCCACTTTAATGAGATTAAAGGTTTAAGGCAGATAAAAGATTTCTATCTGTTCAGTGCACCTGCATTCAGCGCAGTGATTTCAGTGTGATTCACAGAGAATCAGTGGAGAGCTATGTTCATCTGGATCAACAACAGCTTTTATCTTCTTCCCTAATTACAATTGCTTTTCTATTCTATACAAAGACAAAATGATCAGGACACATTTCTTCCTGTTTTCAGCACTGATCATGTGCAGCATACCTGCTGAGGAAGTTTTTCAGCCAACTCTAGTGCTGGACATGGCTAAAGTCCTTCTGGATAACTACTGCTATCCTGAAAACCTAGTGGGAATGCAAGAAGCCATTGAACATGCAATCAAGAGTGGGGAGATCCTGGACATCTCAGATCCAAAAATGCTGGCCAGTGTCTTGACAGCTGGAGTGCAGGGTGCTCTAAATGACCCAAGACTGCTCATTTCCTATGAACCATCATCACATGCAGCTCCAAAGCAAGAAGCTGAGGCTTCCCCCACTCGTGAACAACTCATGAGTCTTATTGAACATGTGGTCACATACGACAAACTGGAGGGCAATGTTGGCTACCTGAGGATTGATTATATCATAGGAGAGGATGTTGTGCAGAAAGTTGGAGCTTTTCTGGTGGACAAGGTGTGGAAGACGCTGATAGAGACATCTGCCCTGGTGATAGATCTTCGTCACAGCACCGGGGGACAGATTTCTGGCCTCCCTTTCATCATCTCATACTTGCATGAAGGAGACAAGATGCTACATGTTGAGACTGTATACGATCGGCCCTCCAACACCACCACAGAGATATGGACACTGCCAAAGGTGTTGGGAGAGAGGTACAGCAAAGACAAAGATGTCATTGTTTTGATTAGCCACCACACCACCGGAGTGGCTGAAGATGTGGCTTACATCCTCAAGCACATGAACAGGGCTATCACTGTCGGGGAGAAGACAGCTGGAGGTTCATTGGACATCCAGAAACTGCGTATTGGCCCCTCCAATTTCTATATGATGGTTCCTGTGTCACGATCTGTGAGCCCCTTGAGTGGGGGTGGACAGAGCTGGGAAGTGAGTGGGGTGATGCCATGTGTGGCTACTGAGGCAGAGCAAGCATTGCAGAAATCCCTGGACATCCTGGCAGTGCGCAGAGCAGTGCCTGGCACAGTAAGCCGCCTCACAAACTTATTAAAAGACTACTACAGCTTAGTGGAACGGGTGCCAGTGCTGCTGAGGCACCTCGTCACCTCTGATTTCTCTTCTGTGCAGTCAGCAGAGGACCTAGCCACCAGGATCAACACTGAGTTGCAGACCTTATCTGAAGACCCCCGCCTGCTGGTGAGAGTCATGATGCCAGGAGAAGCTGCTGCACCCCCTGCTGAGAAGCCAATTGCAGTGGCAGCAAATTTACCTGACAATGAGCAACTGCTGCATGCCTTGGTGGATACTGTCTTCAAGGTGTCAGTATTGCCAGGCAATGTTGGCTACATGCGCTTTGATGAGTTTGCTGATGCCTCTGTGCTTGCTAAGCTGGGACCTTACATTGTCCACAAAGTGTGGGAACCCCTCGAAAATACAGATAGCTTGATCGTGGACCTACGTTACAACCCTGGGGGCCCTTCCTCCTCTGCTGTGCCTGTGCTACTCTCCTATTTCCAAGATCCTGCTGCTGGCCCCGTCCACCTCTTCACAACCTATGACAGGCGCACCAACCACACACAGGAGCACAACAGCCAGGCAGAGCTGCTGGGGAAGCCCTATGGGGCTAAGCGTGGCATCTACCTGCTCACCAGCCACCACACTGCTACAGCTGCTGAGGAGTTTGCTTACCTCATGCAGTCCCTGGGCCGTGCCACATTGATTGGTGAGATTACAGCAGGAAGCCTCTCACACACCCGTACCTTCCCTCTACTGCAGCCTGAGCAGGGAATAACCCGTGGCCTAACTGTTACAGTTCCTGTTATCACTTTCATTGACAACCATGGGGAAAGCTGGGTGGGTGGAGGAGTTGTGCCTGATGCCATAGTGTTGGCTGAGGATGCACTGGAGAAGGCTGAAGAGGTGCTAGCTTTCCACAAGAATATGGGAGGACTTTTAGAGGGTACTGGGCAACTCCTAGAGGCTCACTATGCCATACCAGAAGTGGCTGGTAAGGCCAGTGCTATGCTTAGAACCAAACAGGCCCAAGGAAGTTATCGATCAGCTGTAGACTTTGAGACTTTGGCTTCCCAGCTTACCAGTGACTTGCAGGAGGCCTCGGGGGACCATCGGCTACATGTCTTCCACAGCCATGTGGAGCCAACACCAGAAGAACAGCTACCCAGCATGATTCCCAGCCCTGAGGAGCTGAGCTACATCATTGAGGCACTCTTCAAACTTGAGGTACTGCCAGGCAACCTGGGCTACCTTCGCTTTGATATGATGGCTGAGGCAGAAACAGTGAAGGCCATCGGACCCCAGCTGTTACAGATGGTGTGGAACAAGCTGGTGAACACAGATGCCATGATTATTGACATGAGGTACAACACAGGTGGCTACTCCACTGCCATCCCAATACTTTGTTCCTACTTCTTTGAACCTGAGCCTCGGCAACATCTCTACACTGTCTTCGATCGCAGCACCTCCCGCAGTACAGAGGTGTGGACTCTCCCCCAAGTCACCGGCAAGAGATACGGCTCCATCAAGGACATCTACATCCTAACAAGCCATATGAGTGGCTCAGCAGCTGAAGCTTTCACTCGCTCTATGAAGGATCTAAACCGGGCTACGGTTATTGGCGAGCCCACAGTAGGTGGTTCCCTTTCAGTGGGCATTTATCGTGTTGGTAACAGTTCCTTATATGCCTCCATCCCCAGCCAAGTGGTACTCAGCCCAGTCACTGGTAAAGTATGGAGTGTGTCTGGGGTGGAGCCACACATCACCATCCAGGCCAGTGAAGCCATGGCTGTAGCTCAGCATATTGCCAACCTGCGTGCCCAGATGCCACAGACACTACAAACTGTAGGGAAGCTTGTGGCAGAAAATTACGCCTTTGTGGACATTGGGATTATTATAGCATCCAACCTCACCAAGAACATCAATAAAGACAGTTATAAAAGGATTAATACAGAAGAGGATCTGGCCAGGAGGGTGACTGCCAACTTGCAAGCTCTTTCTGATGATGAGCACCTGAAATTACTTTACATCCCTGAACATGCCAAGGACAGCATTCCAGGGATCATGCCAAAACAGGTACAGTTCTCTTGTACGGATCTATACTGATGCCAGCTAGAATGGGATCACTGAGTCAGATATCTTGTCATATTTCTAGCCCATATCATAAACCCACCAGGATTTACCTGTATCCAGAAGACAAGCCACTGCCTGAGTGGGTTTTGGAGGCTGGGCTCTGTCTGACGTTAAGGCAAGTCAGCATATTAGCTTGTGGTAGTAGATGGTAGTTCTGGATGCATGCATTTTGGGAACAATCTTCAGTTTGTGAATCTCTTTCACTTACCATCTGCCACAAGCAAATATGCAGGGTTTCACAGCGAGAGAGAAGATATCTCATTGTCTCTGTCATTCCTTCTCTTTCAGTGCTATGGCTTTTCAAGTTGCAATGAGTTAATGTAGAAAGCCACTGTCTAAAAACTGAGTTTGCAATTTAAGAAAAATTTGGTTGGACCAGAGTAAATGCATATGCCTGCAAAAATACGCAGACACATATTTTTTAATAGATATTTCTATGTAAAATTGCTGTACCTGACTTTTATAACACCAAATTAACAAGCAACTTGTTTGGTAGTGACAGTGGAAAGTTATTCTGATTGTGTCTCATGCTCAGCATCAGACAGTTTCCCAATGAACTAGAAATACTTTGGAAGAAGAATCTGAGTGGAAGTTAGGTGACCCCAGGGAGAAATCGATTTTTAATAATCTACCTTTGCTCTTGCTGTGTGGTTTGCATAACAGTCTGTGCTTTGTTCTGAGCCTGGATATTTATACAGTGGTCTGCCTTGGCAATCTTTCTTGTTCATTGTAGTGCTGGAGGGAGCTCCCAGGAGCACTTGTTAAAATTCCATCTTCAAATTAAAGGGAGGGTTAGGATAACCTGATCCCTTTCTTGGATGAAGTTAGCTGCTTTCTGGCTACTGCTCTCACATGGCTATCAGAGATATCTTTTCTCCAGGGACTCATAAAATTACTTTTTGAAGAGAATGAGTTTGCCTTTGCAATGAACCAGAATATACCAAGTCTCAGGTAACTATTAAATGTTTCCTGGGGGAGGAAATCTGGGCTTCCACCCTCTGAAGTTTTTGGCATGCATGATTTAAATTGGGCATCACCCCTGTGGTATTATCTCCAACACTAAGGTCAAGGACAAAGTCTAAGCATTGCCAGAGGAGGACATTATTTCAAGTTTGTTAATCAAGAGATAGTGGCACCATTCTTGCCTCTAAGCTTAAATGGAAATAATTAATTAAAGGCTTTTTCCATTCCATCACTCTCTTCTCTCTCCTACTTTTGTTGGGTGAAGAAAACTTCACTCTGAAGATGATTTTGACAGAGATGCCTGCTAAATTATTAGCAACCTATCAGCAGTGATACATCATAATTTCTCCTCTTCCTACAAAATGTGCCCATCTTGCAAATTAGTCATTGTTTTCACTGAAGGCTGTTAACAGATATTATTGGCTATTTTTACTTGTTCAAACCTTACTTACTTTATTTAGACCTTGAATGTTGAGAACAGGATCTACAGGACAAATATCTTATTTGTCACATAATGTGAAATTCTGATCCTGACAGAGTTGTCGGGGAAATGCCATTACACTATTTAAAGCCTTTGTTTACCTCAGTTCTTTGTCAAGCAAAATGATTGGAAGAAGTCAGGAATACATCCGTAAGAAGGAAATCACATCAGTGTGGATGAAAATCAGGACAAATGTGACATTTCTTCAAGGGGAAATAATGCATAAATAGAAGAGAAGTAGCAGGGGTCACTTATGTTTCCAAAGGTGTACACATTCCCTCATAGTGCTTGAGGAAATGAGGACGCAAAGAGACAAGAAAGCAGTGTTAAGACATTTTAAGGTGAAAGAGGGTGAGTGAACAAAGACACTGACATCATTGAAGTAAAGGCTTTTCTGTGTGATAAATGTAAAAAGAAAGTCCACCTATTCCACAGACCACTGGGCAGCAAGAGAACCTTCATTTGCTCCCTTGCTTTTGCAGGGCCAAGAGGGATGCTTTCTGTAGAACATTTCAGGAATAACAATACGCCAGAGAGCAAGTGTCTTAAGATTACAGTGATGCTTACGTGATGGCACTAATTGCATTTGTAATTTTTTTTTGACAGTTCTATACATGGACATAGTGGGTCTTTGAATCTGTATCATCCTTATGCCTCAAAAACCTAAGAGCTAATTTTCTCTTGTTCTATCTACCTTCTGAGCCACATTCTTTCCCATGAGAGTGGAATTTTCTTGATGATGACCTTGACAGTGAAGCAGATCCAACACAATTAAATGAAAGTGATGATGAATAACTGCAGGAAGGATAGGATGGGACATAGGAGACAGACAAGTGAAATGCATGTAGACCTTTGCATCTGCTATACTAGAATAGCTGCTGAAGCATAATAAAGGGTAGTGAATATTTCTCCTTCTTAGCAGCAGCAAGGTCAATGCTTGCCAGAGTTCTCTGCTGCATAAATGCCACTTTCTAAAGTCAGACTTCCCAGAGGCAAATATTGCGTATATTGTTTGTGATTCAGAAGATAATATTTTGCCTATAAGGTGGAGCTCTGTAAATTTGCTAATGCGCAGTTCAATAATTTCTACTTCATATTATTCCGTTTGCCTTTTTCTTCCTTCACTCAAACCTTCCTTTCCATACATTTGTGCTCATGAATATTGGAGTATTGTAGAATACCTATGGAAGAACTGCTGCCTGATTTTGGCAAATGCATTACGTCAGTTTTAAGTGATAAGAGTGTTCTTGAGTAACTCTTTTGGCCCCTTGTTAATGTCCAAATACTTTTAATGCAGTCTTCACAAATAAGAGAATTTTTGTGTTAATGTTTTAGATAAGCAGCTGAAAATCATGATCGGAGTAGAAGACAAGAAGGAATCCTTTATAAAGAAAAATTGTTCCTGCGTCTGAAGTCCTCCTTTTCCCAGATTAATAATATATATCCATAGCAGAGTACTGTCCTTGCTGAAGGAGGAGAGAATTGCAGATGTTTCACCAGAAAGGAGTACATTTTGCTTATGTCCCTTCATTAATGAATGAAATCAAAATGCTCAGCCTCAAGGAGTCAAGACAGCTAATCAAATTCCTGCATCTACTGCTAACAGGTGGAAAAAATTGACACGGGTCCATACACTGCTGATTTATATCAACATAACCACAGTAAAGTCAGTGGAATTATAGAAATCTATACAAGCAAAAAAAATGTCTCATGTTTATCTCTTTTGCAAGTCACGTTGGTTTCTTGTATTTGGTGCAGAAAAGTATAAGACACTTCTTTAATCACTTTGTTCTTTTTTTAGTACTTTTACCTTCTGATCCTGATACTCAAGTTCAATGCAGCTATGTTTGCAGTAACAATCCCCCCAAAGAGATCCATTTGTGCTCAATTTTTTTCCCTTATCATTAATGTTATACTAGATTTGGCTGTTAGTTTTAAGGATTTTCAATGAGTCTGGGATAAAGATGAAAGTTTAGCCATGAGTCATGTTTTCAGATTTTCCTCTCAAATATAATTTTCCACAGTGTTGACTGCAAATTCTCACCAGTTCAGGTTCAGACTAGACACCAGGAAAAAATTCTTCACCGCACTGGCGCAGGCCCAGGGAGGTGATTGAGTCACCATCCCTGTTTATAAGATGGGTAGATGAGTTTCTCAGGGATATGGTTTAGTGCACAGGTGCGGTTGGACTCTATGATCTCAAAGGTCTTCTCCTTTACAAGGTTACAACTGTGTATTGTTAAAGCAGGCTTACACACTGCTGTGCAGTGCTGCACTTTGCGGGGAAGGTACAGCATCTCACTCTGCCCTCTACTCCCTCAATGGGAACT
This sequence comes from Tapera naevia, assembly GCA_033556795.1. NCBI lineage: Eukaryota > Metazoa > Chordata > Aves > Cuculiformes > Neomorphidae > Tapera > Tapera naevia. Next base: position 11,463,753 of record JAUMJJ010000194.1, on the reverse strand, counting down.
GAGAGCCTTAAATAATCTCCTTTAATCTTTTCCAGAGCACTGTCCCACGGGGTTTCAGCTTTTGCATGTGGTACCCCTCCACATCCTGACTGTATCGGTGCAATGGGGGACAGGATTAGAAGCCAAAGCTACACTTCTGGACAAATTGGAGAAATTGTCTGTGAAAAGCAGGATGAGATTAATTACCATTACACGAAGGATTCTTAGATAATTTCTAGGGTGATAGCGATGGAGTGCACAAATTTGGAAGGAAAAGAGCTCGTTTAGGGAGAGCCCTATTCATAAGCTGAACACCAGACAATAGAGTCAATTTGCTGCAGTAAAATATAATAATTAAACTGGAATGAATAAGGAGGAATATAATCAGTTAAATGTGAAGTCTTCTTACATATTCAGCTCTAAAGGTAGTTCAGCTAGAGTATACTATACACAGTCTTGGACAATTATTTATGGAAAGATGTGGTTCAAATGGGAATAGAGCAGAAAAGATGAACAGGAGTAAAGAGAAGACTGAATAAAAGTCATCTTGAAAAAGTTTAAAAGATTCGAGTTGTTTATTCAAGAGAGAAGAAAACCGAGAGAAGACATGGAAACAGTCTTCAGATACCTAATAGATTGTGTCAGATATGAAGAGAATAATCTGTTCCCTTGTTCATGACAAACAGGCCAAGAAATAATGTACTCAAACTACAGAAATTAGGGAATTTAAACTGTTTACACTATACGTTCAAACTATCTTTGTAGTAGTAAGGCTAATGATGTACTAGACTGAGTTGTCTGGAAATCACCCAATGATGTGAGCAAATGAGAATTGGTTGTCAGGAATATAGCTGATCCTGTTCAGTCCTTGAGCTGAGAGACCTAGTAGAATGGACGGTTCCATCCCAGTCTGTGAGGGTACATAAGGAACTCAAATGTTATTTAAGAAAGGAAGGTGCAATCCCACTACCCAGCCCCCAAGACCTCATGGTTCTTAAACCAGTCTCAGGATTTACAAATGCACAAGGGTGTGGGATGATAATATTTTAACAGCTGACAGCTGGCAACACTAGCAACCTTAATGGAAATCAGAATTATATTGCAATGGCCAGCAAAAAATTAGCTGTGAAAATAGACTTTCCATCTGAATAGACAAAACAGCTTAGGGGAGAGGTGAAAAGGGAGAAAAGAGGGAAGAGGGGCGCAGTTGGAAAAGCTGTTTGCCCATGTTTGGGGTTTGTGTCAGTAGCAGAACCAGGGACGAAGCTCCATGCATGAGTCCCAGGGCAGCATTCTAGGTCCATTTTGTGCCACATCACTTGTTCCAGTTAGGCCACTCAGCTGTGGAAGGAGACTGCAGAATAGGGCTGGAAATCATCCTTAGTTAATGAAAAACAGTTCTTCCTTGGCTTAAGTGATGTTAGCTTGCAGGTCCTGGACTGTAGCCACATTGCTTATAGTGTTCTTACTAAGACACCTGAGGGCTTATATTTAACATTAAGTCATTTGTATGTAAACACTGCCTGAATGAGCAGCAGGATCTGACTTTCAGCTGCATCCTGTCCCAGCTTGTCCTTGGCCTCCAAACAGAGCCCTGCCTTCCAAAGGAGAGCAAACTGTTGCTCTCTGAAGCTAGACATACCTCCTTAGGTACCAGCAGCACACGGTCCATGGTGCCAGTGTCGTGAACCTGCAGTTTCCTGGGCTGTCATCATCCTTACAAAATTATATTCTGAGTACTTTTCAGCTGACTTCTGGTCTTAGAGCCTTGGAATAGACACATTTTCATACCTTTTCCTGCAGCAATGAAGATGAAGAAGAGTTTCATTGAGATTCTGGTGTATTCATTATAGCTCATGAGCTTGAAAAGCAACCTGCCCACCCTGAAATATCTAATGTATTTCCAAGAGTTAGTAACACTGCTAGGAAGTACTGAAGTCCTCTGTGAAAAAAAGATGAGATGCAGCACATTAAAAGAAAAAAAAAATTACTATACCTAGACAGAGAAGTTAATCTTATTCAGCATGCTTATGGGTATACATCTAGCATATATTGTTGGAGAAAGTACTAAGAAATCTGTGTGTTCAGTAAAAATATCATTAGTAAGTGGCTGAGAATTACACATCAATTGCATTTATGGAGGTTACCAATGAGTGATGATTTTTTCTCCTGGGCGGACCAGTACCTCTGAACTAGATATAAGCATGCTGGATATATTCTTCCAAACTGTGATTTGTTAATGAAAGTACAGTAAGCAGATCAAGTAACATTGCAGTCACTACGAAGTCGACTGGAAATGAACGACAAACTGAGTAGTGCTGGACTGATATATTTACAGTCCAGATACAATGGCTATTTTCATAAGATACAGTGAGAAAAAGGGTGCAGAAAAGAACTCAGTAGATTTTGCTTTTACCATCTGATCAACTACTACTGGCCAACAGCTTTTAAATTAATGTTGTAAATGTTGGCCATTTTGGCATACAGAAGGTGCTGAATGATGAAGAAGCCCAGGGCATCCAGAAGTGGCATATGGTGGGTATTTTCCCCCAGTTAAAGTGCTTGAGGTGTGTCACATACAGCTGCATTCACACACTTTGGAAACTCTCTTCCTGCTGTAGCAGACCTGCTTCTGGCAAGAGCTCAGTCCTAAGCCAGAGCACTGCATGTATGGCAGGAGGTTGCCTGACTCCTTTACAGTTGCAGAAAGCTCAAGTACTTCCCAAAATCTGTGGCATGGTTGCAGGTTGGAAGAGCAGTTTTTAACACATGGTTCACTGCTGACTCCTTGTTCTTTGGGGTGTAAATGTATGGATTGTCAGAGGCTGAGCTATGACAGAGGGAAGCTGATTAAAAAGCAAGTATAAAATCATTTTCACAGCAACACTGAGGAGAAAAGGCTAAATTGCTGAAGGTCACATAAATCATGTATAACCCGAAGCCTTATCTCCTTAAGCTGAAGAAAAGTCTTTTGTTTTCAGACACTGCATGCAAAATGTAAGTTTGGCAATAGGAGCAGGCTATGTCTCTAATGCATGTAGACGTTACTAGGATAACTTTATTAGTTGGATACACATTGCTGTTTAATAAAAGTCTGCTTTTTAATGGCATAAAATAAACAAAATGAAATTAATCACAGCTTACCACGTGAGAGTCCAGGCACATGGCCACCATATAAGAGATTTAACGTCTACCTCATGAGTGTCCTAGCACATGCCCAACTCATCAGGCTCCTCACTGTCACAGGGACTAGCTCATTAAGCAGGGCTGGGGCCAATCTGACCTGTAGCCAGCAGCTGTTTGTCAGCTGAGGCCAATCAAGGGATTATAAATGTCCCCAGTGCCTTATATAAAAAGAACTGCTGAAAGAAGCAAGTGGGTTTGTGTGGCATGCCTGGGATAGTGGCCTATGCTGCAGTCTGAGGAATGGTTCTTGTAGCCTGCTCAGCCTCTTGGGTCCAAGGAAATTCCTGTATTTTTTAAAAATAAACTGAGCCTTGGTAAATACGTGCCTGATCCAGATTCTGGGCATGCTATTGATGCACACTATACTGGGCAAACACTGCAGCAGCCAGTGTTAATGTATGTTTAATATGCAAAAATCTTAATATCATTCATTATGCTCTTTAAACTTGGGCACCTTCCTCACATCTGTCCCACCTGGACTAAATTTGACCCACATAAATCTTTTTAAATCTTGCGCCAAGCTATCAGTGCCAACAAATGATTTGTTTTGTTTTTCCAAACTCTTTCAGATCCCTTCCCCAGAAGTATTTGAAGATCTGATTAAATTTTCATTCCACACAAATGTATTTGAAAACAACATCGGCTATCTGAGATTCGATATGTTTGGAGACTGTGAACTTCTAACCCAGGTGTCCAACCTACTGATAGAGCATGTTTGGAAGAAAATTGTTCACACAGATGCATTAATCATAGACATGAGGTAAACGTTTGAATGGCAAATAACCAAAGCTCTTTCAAAGCAGCATTTTATTTGTAAGAGTGAATTAGCTTTACATGACTTACCATCCTGTTTACAGGCTAACATTGCTGGGATTAAGTGAGAAAAGGAAAACAGCCAAGAAAAACAATAACAGTCTGGAAGTATATCTCAAGACAAATTGTACCATCACTTGAGGTGTTTAGAACTGAACAGGCAAATACGGGGAATATGTTGCAGAATGCAGTTCTGGGTTCTTACTCTATTTTCTTTCTCTGATGTCTTTCTAATCTTACTCTGCATGTGCCTTGTATTAATTATATATATGGCTTAATTAAATCTTTTACTGCAGGCAGTAGCTAAGTGATTGAACTGTCTAAAAAAACAGCCCATGCGTAAGGCTGTGTTACAACATCTAGTTTGTCCTATCTGCAGTGCAAAATTCTCTTGGGCACTCAGCCCTACAGAATGACCCTTGTGCACAGAGCACAGAGGTGGCTTAAAGGTACTGTAGCACTCCTAGACCCTGCCGCGGCAAGCTATTGCATCATATGCCTGCTCTCAACTTAGGATTTTGTTGGACAATCCAGTTTGCCAACAATTATTCAAATCTTATTAGACAGAAGATGGCATCCCTTTGTCATCAGTTATCAAAGCACATAAATATCACAAATAGACATTTCCCATACAGTATCCAGGTAAGTCATTCCATTGTTTTGGTCCAGAGCTAACGTTTGTGAGCCCAGAATATTCTAAATAGTAAAGAAAAGAAAGCCTTTGTAAAAACTTGGTTTTAATGCTAGAAGCACTTCTGTCCCTTGCCATCATGGGGCTCTCAATATTTGGTAATCTTCTTAATATTATTCAGGGATTTGCAGCATGTGCAGGAAAATATGAGTACAGCAATGAGAGCAGAGAGAGATCTCACTGTGTAAGCATAGAGGAGACACAGCAGCAACAAAAAACACACACCCATGACTCAATTCAAATTCAGCAAAGGCACTACCATCTTCCAATAGATTTGAGGTAGGACTGGGACTTTGTTTTTCATGCACTGGTTTTCTCCCAAGCTAAACCTCATTTTAGTGCTGGAGGCAATACATAGAAAAGGTGAAATTGTGTCCCTGGTACCAAATTATCTCATTATAGTTCTTTTATTGGGTTGCTTACATTTTTTTATACTTTATATTTTATATATATATATATAGTAAGTTTATATTCCCAGCCTTTTGAGTGCACACAAAAGACCCAGTCTCTGAAGGCTTATAAAAATATTTCACCTTTTCAAATTCTCCCCAAACCAATCTTAAGATTTTAAGACAAGGCTGATAATTTCAACTTTGTGTGAAATTTACCATAATGAATAATGTTTCTCATCTTACAAGTTTCCCTCCCTGAAACAGCTGGGTCACTAATGAACTTCATATTTTGATAATTTTGATTTTGCATAGGATTAACCATAATGCATAATGTCTCTCACCTTTGTAGTTCCCCTACATCAAACATCTGTTCCATTTATGTACTTTATGTTTTTAAGCTTCATAGAATAGAGAAGATACACTGAGAAACTCAACAGCTTCCCTAATGACATGCAAGAAGTCTGTAATGAAGTACTTGCCTCCAAGAGTTGAATTAAAACTCTAGCAACTGCTCAGTCATTATAAGTGACTAAAGTTTCTGAAGTTTCACTGTCTGCAAGAGAGTCTCAGGAGGAGCTCTCCAGCTTTGCTGTAGCTGCCTGCTTGCCACTCACTTCAGCCACAATGGCACCTGTAGGGGACTGGGCTCTGCTGGGCCTGGCAGCAACCAGCTGCTATCTAGGACACACTAAAGAGGCTTATTTCATTTCTAGCCACAGTGTGAATCCAGCATACAGATCCCAAATGCTGCACAATAAAGACATATCTTTACTCTTTGGGACTGAGTCCTCCAGGATTGTCTAATCCTTTTCTGGAGCTGAAAAACTTACTTAGTTATGGAGACTGGACTGAACAAAACTCATTTTCTAGCAGGTTTTGCTGGAATATCTGTAGCCAGCACTCAACTACAAGAAAGAACTGTGTCTACCTTCTACTAATAAGCAAAGTGAAACATTTTCAGTGCTATATGTGCTCTAGTACTAGTGCAAAGTGACGGAAAAAAAAAAGATTCGTATTCCATTGTGTGTATTCATAGTAGGGGTTCTTCAATGACACTTAGGCTCTTCAGTGAATTTAGTCTTCAGAAACCAATAAAATTAAGCTACAACCAAAGTTTTCAAACATGGCTATCCTAAACAAAGGAGTAACACAAACTTTAGGCACAAAAATAAATGATGTGATCTGTATGTTGCCAAACACTGGGTACTCTCCATGTGTGCAGAAGGAAATAAGAACACAACAGTTCTACAAAGAGATGTTGCTTAAACTGGGATCTACATTTACACATTAGGTTTTAGGTATCTACTCATGCTGCCTATGTCAGTAGCAGCATGCATTATTCACAGCACAAGAATAACAAGAATTTGATGTCTCTCTATAGATTAAGAGTCTTTGCTTTCTGATTTTTTTCCAGGTTGAACAAGATAAAAATAGACCAGTCAATATTATGTTTGCTTTTGAAGTCAGTTGTGGGCTATAACAGTTCGAGACTCTTAGACAAGATTTTGTTTTTCTGAAAAATGTGCAAAAGCTGATGGGGTAAATGAATGTAAATATATCAAAATGTAGCCATAACCGTTTTTCAGTATGAATGTTAAGGAAAAATACTTGATATGGAGATTTACTCTTTTCCACAAATTTTCCATTTTTCCCTAATTTTTTTAATTTTTGAAAAGGTACAATATTGGAGGCTCCACCACTTCGATAGCAATCCTATGTTCCTACTTCTTTGATGAAGGACACCAGATTCTCTTGGACAAAGTTTATGACAGACCCAGTGACTCAGTAAAGGAAATATGGACCCAGGCACAACTCAAAGGTAAAATGACAATTCCTTTTTAGAACAGCTTTTCATTTCAGATATGCCTCCTTGTGTATTTTAAAGTAAACCATTAGACATCGTAACTCCTTTGGTAAAAGCACCTGCCATGAGTAGCTTAGGTTGTGCAAAGAATGTAAAAACAAAATTGTACATTTCAGCCATGTCCCACAAAGCCATCTATAGATAACAGTTCATCACTCCTAGGAATGGGGTATGTCAGGCACAGAGGTTTGTAAACTGTTCCCCAGAAGATTAGCTGAATATTGTGTACAGCAGTTGTGACTTGTGGCTTTTAAAAGTTGCCAAAATTAAAAATAAATCCTGTGTTGTGTAGACCTCTAGTAATACCTCTTCCAATGCTCACACATAGTTTCATATGTAGCTCCTCACCTCCTACCCAAATAATCCACTGTTTCAGTAAATGAAAAACACCCACAATAGACGTTTGTCTGGAGAATGCAAGAGAGAAAGAAAAGCACTAAATGTTGACATCTGAGTGAGTTTGGAGCATTTGGCTTCAAATGCTGTGTCACCCAGACACAAGCTGCCCTGATGTTTATGAAATGAGGATGCTGCATCATGCAGAACCAGAGCTCTTCAGTGCTCATAAAGTACTGTTAAAGTGCTAAAAAACCTTAAACATTGATTTTAATTATCTTCCCTTTAAAGCTAAGACAGTATCAATAGAGGTGTCACAATGGTGTCTTCAATTATTGGCTTGGAGCATGCCAAAATAGTTAAACTTTTCCACAGGATGCAGGGTTCATCTATTTTCCCAGGCAGTCAGAGGAAGGCTGTGCTAAGGGATATGATTACTATTGACACACTCCGGCTCCCATCAAAGAGAACAGGCAGACTCATATTAAGTTTAAAGGAGCTGGATCTGGTCCTGTATTATATTCATCTACTCTGAGAAGAGCCTTCTGATGGATATTACCTCTACACTGAAATGAGAACAGCAAAGATGGTGTGAAAATTAATTACCATGCTACTGGTCTCTTTCTTACAGTGTAGTATGAGAACTATATGTCATACTGTAACTTGTTTAAAGAATGACATATTTAGGGCAGTTTAGAGTGGTTTTCAAGTTATCAAGTCCCAGTTACATCACATTGGCCACTCTTTCAGAGGAACTAAGCTCTCAAAAAGTATCCAGCATCTTCTGATACACTGAAAATAAAGTGCAAAAAAGCCTCCTACCCTGTCAGCTGGTTTATGTAAGAAAATGAGATAAATTGATTCAGATCCTAATAATAAAGGCATATTTGTTGAAGGGCTTGGGATAAAGGCCATGCAATAGCTTCCATTTATAGACTGTAAAAAGCCTGAGGGAAACAATTATAACTTCATAAAATTCTGCCTGCATAGTTTTCAGGCCAGTCTCTGTGACAGCCGTGTTCCTAGAGCAGAGATGACAATGAAACTGAAGATTCTGTTGGCTGAATTTTGAATGTTCCTGCTGGTGCACTGGAAAATGTTGCTTTCCTCACTTGCCTATCCCACTCCTCTGATGGAATCTAGAGCTCTTACAAAAGTCAAAGCCATAGAAGAGCCAGCACTAGTAAGCCTGAGCTGCTGACCCACCTGGTGAAGCTCATAACCAGAAACTGATGGCACAAGAGCTCCACATATGGTGATAGTGAATTTTAGGGTACAGAGCCTGGCCTAGCGTAAAAAGTGATTTAATACTCTTGTAGGTACAAAGCACATTTCCGAATTTCTTTGGTTGTTAATAGCAGGTAAGGAATGAAGTATGTTGTATCATGGCTTCTCTTGCTCTATTATGCAAAAAAAAATTCTGAAAATGGATGCATTTTCTGATGATTTTTGTATTTTCTGGCAGGGGAGAGGTATGGCTCTCAGAAGGGGCTAATAATCCTCACCAGTGCTGTGACTGCTGGGGCTGCAGAAGAGTTCGTATACATAATGAAGAGACTGGGCAGAGCTCTTATCATTGGTGAACAGACCAGTGGTGGCTGCCATTCCCCACAGACGTATCAAGTAGATGATACCAACTTCTACATTATCATCCCCACCTCCAGATCAGTGATCTCTGCAGAGAGCACTTCTTGGGAAGGGAAAGGGGTTTCTCCTCACATAGAAACACCAGCTGAAGGAGCACTCATCAAAGCAAAGGAGATGCTTAGTGCTCATCTGCACAGCTCTAGATAGCCCAGTGGGGGAATGCGGCCCTATAAAAAAAGTAGGCCATAATTTTCAGAAGAGCCTAAGCGACTTACGCTCTCAGGAGCTGAACCAACAAAGGGTTTGGGAACCCAGAGCAGGATTTAGTCATAATTTAGGTAACTAACGCAAAATTAAGACCCAAAAATTCTCCCAGTGTGTATATATGCATTTGTGCATGTGAGCATATGTGCAGGCTACAGGTGCACCTCTTTGTGTTATCTGTTTGTCTCAGTAGGCCATGTCACTGAGCCTGGTTCTAACAGAAGTTACAAAGTCCTTCTGCTACACAAAATAATTCACAGGCATCAGCAATGGTAATATTCTGGGCAGCAGAAGTGGATTTGAGGTCCTGAGGGAGGTTTCACAATGGAGTCTCAATATTCTTGTGTGAGTTTTCCAGTAACAAAGTTCTTAGGAAAAGAAACCTCCCCAAATGTGAACTCCAGAAAGGAGTGGGAGCTTCATTCCAGTCTCTATGGTCAGTCATTGTACGTAGCTCAAAGTAGCACCTTTTTCAATGTGCTGAATTTTTTACCTCATTCTGTGGAACCCAACTGTTTTTGGGCATGGTTGAGATACTGGGATAATTCACTGGGGTTTCTGAATTCCTCTCCTCTGGTTAAATGTAAATCTTAGTTGTTGCAGTTTCTGGGTTTTAAGGTTCAGCTCCAAATCACTGAGATTTTCTTCAGTCCCTTAGAAAAACCCAGCTCTAAATACTGAAGGCATGTGAACCACCTCAAAGCTTTTATGCAAAGATAGAAAAGGCACCCTGCTCCTTTGGAAACTGTGTACATTCTTACGTATATGTCTTAAAGAAGAATTAACAGTAGTTGAGCGTGTCTATTTTCCAAACTGCAAGAGCTAGATTAAGTCTCTTCTCCATCATTTCATCATTTAAGATATACCAAAACCAACTCTTGCCAGTCTGTCAGGGTTGCCCACACTCAGTATTTCTTTGATGTATCCCCATTTCTCCCTTAGTATCTGGCAGAAGGAATGGGAGAAAGGCAGTACATAGACTCTTTCCCCCAGTGCTCAGATCAACAGCCAGGGAAAAGAATAATGTTTTTATTTAAGGCTAAAACCAGATTGCTGTGTGTCCTGCCCCAAAGATGAGAAGAAAGCGAAGAAATATCCTTTGCACCCTGCTAACAGGCTACTTATTAAGTAATGATATATTCCAGGGCAACTAACAGATTATTGACATGAGCTTAATCAATGGACAACATTCCTTGTCTTTCTTACAATTCATATCTAATGATCTGTCATTGCCATTACTTAGATATACATATAACTTTAATCTAGATCTCAATATTTCTCATCTCTACAAAATCCCAGCCATAAGGCAATTAAGTTAGGAAAATGGTCCCCCCAAATTTAGTCAGTTAGAGTCTCTAGTTGTTACACATTGCCATTTGCTTCCTCATTTTTAAGTTACTGCCACTTTTTTTATGTTGTGTTTAAATGTCTGACTGCAGAGAATTTCTGTCAGTATTTACAAGAAAATATTTTTTAAAACCAAATAGTCTCCATCTTTTTTACTACTTGCTTCTTACCAACTACACTCAGTTTCATCACTAACTTAGCTCTTTTGAGTAATTTTTGTATTCAGATTTTTATGTACTAGCTAGTTGTTGAACTTCTCAGTGTTGTGAAAAATATTTCAATCAGTTGAAACTCATACAGAATTTTGTTTAAAGTGAAATATGTATGAAGAATATTAAATGTACTTAATATGCAAAAGACTGGAGTAGTTCAATGAATGAGTAAACAACACTGATGTATTTCTTCTAATGTATTTTAAGCCTCTTTAATATCTAAATGATCCAGATATTCTGTTTTGTTTACCTAAACACAATCAGTTGTGCTGTCATGTACAAACAATAGTAGTCATTAAACCCAACATATAAAAACTGTAGCCATCCATTCAAGGACCAAAAGCTATTCCATATGGGCACAAATAGCAAATAATTTCTTCCTGTAGTAATATGGCAAGTATTTATGAATAATAAATACATCTAGAAATTGGAATCCAGCTGGGAAAACAAACCATGAAAATGCACTTTCTGGTGAACCCATCTGAAATTAGTCATGCTGTTAGTTCGCTGAAGTGGTTCATTTCACTGGAAAATTTATGTGCCACCTTGACAAATGTTATTAATTGACAAAATATTATTTACTATATCATAGGTCATCTACTGGTTAATTGGCAGTGAAACTTAACAAAGGCCAGTGTGTTAAAAACCTACTTTTCCTATCTTCACAAGCTGCTATGTCATATTTATTCCTATCTCAACAAGCTTAGAACCTGGACACAATGCTGTGTTAAATTGTACTTTTTGCTCTAGGTAGGATCACAAGAAATGTCTTGTTTGAAGACATCAAAAAGACCAGCTTTCTTATCTCAAGAGTGCAGCGATAACAAACAGGGTAGATGAACTATATGCTATCCTATCTCAATTCAACACAGCGAAGTTGAAAAGAGGCAAATTCAGAACTGAAAAAAAAATGATACATGTAAAGGCAAGAGCCTGCAGAACTCACTGAGGCAAGTGACACTGAACCTAGTTGGACTGTACTGTTCAGAGATACCAAACACTTCTAGAACATCTGGCATTATGATACAAAACAGAGCTTTTCCTGAAGCCTAAACCTTCACTTTCAGAACTAAAGTTGATCCCCATCATCTGTGCAGTCAAGAACTTTCTTTTTGTATCCACAGCTGCTTTCCACATGGATCTTCCACCCTCTTCTTACAGTGTCAAGGAAGACTTAGATCCTGAGCTATATGTCCCACTTTGCATGTATGTCCCTAAGTTTGGCTCCACTTGGCTCTTCTTATGTTTCTAGGGACCACTGAAAACAAGAGCTCAAACCAAGCCATGACCACAGCACAGTGTGATGAACAGACCTCACAAAACTACTGATAGTCATTGTGTAGAAAATTACACTGCATTGAGAGGTTTGAACATAACAAAACTATGAATTAAAATCAGTTATGGAAAATCCATGCTTTGTGGTTTAAATGAGAAAATTTTCTTAGGAAGTGACAAGAATTTCTGAAGTGTCTTTCCACAACACAACAAGAAACATGCTGAAACTGCCACCCTTGTCTTTTGGTTCCAGAGCTGACATAGACATTCAACAGTTTATAGCACCATTTCCTTACCATGCTACCTAGAAAAACTTCCTAAGGTTTAATCCTAATCAGGAAGAACGGAGTTTATGTATTAGACTTCCTAGCAGTATGATCCTTCTCATTTTAGAATTCTCGGAACTCTGAACAAGAAATGGCAGCCAGATTATTCATATTTTTGCAACAAAATCATAGAATCATAGAATCTTCTGGTTGGAAAAGACCTCTGAGATCATTGAGTCCAACCATATCCATGTTCTGCTAAACCACGTCTTTCAAAAACTCATCTACCCGTTTTTTAAACACCTCCAGGGATGGTGACTCAACTACTTCCCTGGGCAGCTGTTCCAGTGCCTGACCACCCTTTCAGTGAAGAAGTATTTCCTGATGTCTAATCTGAACCTCCCCTGGTGCAACTTGAGGCCATTTCCTCTTGTCCTATCACCTGTCACTTGTGAGATCAACACTCGCTCTGCCACAGCCTCCTTTCAGGCAGTCATAGACAGCGATGAGGTTTCCCCTCAGTCTCCTCTTCTCTAAGCTAAACAACCCCAGTTTCCTCAGCTGCTCCTCATAGGACTTGTTCTTCAGCCCCTTCACCAGCCTCGTTGCCCTTCTCTGGACACGCTCCAGCACCTCAATGTCCCTCTTGTAGTGAGGGGCCCAAAACTGAACACAGTACTTGAGGTGTGGCCTCACCAGTGCCAAGTACAGGGGTACAATCCCTTCCCTGGTCCTGCTGGACACACTGTTTCTGACACAGACCAAGATGCCATTGGCCTTCTTGGCAACCTGGGCACACTGGTGGCTCGTATTTAGCTTGGTTGTGAACCAACAGCAAAATGATGCATTCTCCCTCTCTGGAGAATGCTTCCAATGTAGTCTTCCCTGATCAGGCCACAAAAGCTGCCTCAGTCCAGTGATTTTAAACTGTACTTTATAGACCAATGGGAGCCCACAAACTGCATTGATTAGTGAAAAACTACCCAAAAAAAAAAAAGTAGGAATTATATATTTTTCAAAAGCCTATCTGAAAGCTGTCTTGATGCAGAAACACATCTTTGCTGGAAAAATATCCTATTCCGGCATTCAGTAGCAGTAAACTCTCAATCCACCGCAGACACACAGCCTGAACAGCCAACTTGACAGCACTGTGTGATGTCCCCTCTCACTGATCCAGAAACAGATGCTGTGAGAAACAGTGGTTTGATCAAAATGACACAGGTAGTTGCTAGCAAAACCAAGAAAAGAACCAGTCAGCTGACTTCATATTCTCTCCTCCTGTTTTGTAAAAGAAATCATTATTCTTTTTTTATTATTATTTCCAAGGATTTTTACTTGTAGAAAAGACCCAGATCTCTGCTGTAAAATCACAGTATTGCACTAGGACTGAATGTAGTCCTTCATGAATTCCTTAAGTCCCTTCATTTCTTCACGAACCCCCTGCTCTAGTGGAATGCCTTTCCTCCAGCAGGATTTCCTTTCATCTGAACCAATTTAAATGTCCAGACTTCTAGACATAAGGAACAAAAAGCTTCCAGCATGACTCAATTATAGGAAGTTTGTTTTTCTTTGTCTTGTTAGGCTTCCTTCTGCCTGTGCAATACCACTCAGCTTTAATATGAGTATTTTAATTTAAAGAAATAAAAATGGCAAAAATTCTGGATGAGCCCTCTGGTTTATGCAACCCAGCTTATATGAGACACTCTGTTAAACTTGAGACACTCAGTTAAACTTGAGACACGTAAAAGACTTTCACTCTGCCTGTGCTTGGGGCTTTCCAAAAGAGCTCATTTACATCTAGGGAATCAAAATATGGTTCTGTTGGCATCTATACTGTTGCTCTGACATCAGCACAGGTCTAGCAGGCAACAAGATGTCATATTGATCAGCTTTGTGTGCAAACAAGTCTTAGTTCACAAAGCACTTCAGCAGAGTATAACAAGCAATTTGTTCTCTCAATTCTTATGCCAGTGGCACCTACAAAGGAGTGAGGGTAGTACTGCACACATTTGCCTGCAGTGTGATTTTTATGTTGCAAGAGGAAAACCCCTAATCTTTACATGCTAAAACCAAAATGTAGCTGCCCCTGCATCTAGAGGAGGTGAGAACAGTACCAGAAATAAAGCTAATTAAAAGCCTCTCATCATTTTTTACGTTTTGAATCAGATCTGCCAGTTTTCATAACTAGTTCTTTTGCCTTTCTGCACACAGGAGGCATCTGTATGTTGCTGTGGCTCAGATATGGCCACAATGAAACTGGGTAAGAGTTCTTACCTTTTTTGCCCCTCAAAGAAAACAGCTTCATGACATAATGGAAAGCTATCTCTCCTTGTAGCCTTGCTGCTTGCCTAAGCCTCGTACCACAAACTGAGTGAAGAATTTTAATTACTGGTGAAACCTCTAAGGATGTAGAACTAACACCCCATTGGAAGAGGCTTTAAGATTCCAACTGTTTCTCAAGATAACTCACACCAACACAAAAACAATGAAAACACATAACCAGTTAGATTTGGTACTGCTCCATTCTGATCTAAATGATACGCCAAGTGTAGCACACTGGAAAAGCAGGCTCTTGGAGCAGGGTAATGTTGAGGTGACGCGCCAACGTAATGCCAGGGAGCATTACACAGCTGGTCTGGTCTTTTTCCGGGAGAAATCTGAAGCTAGGTTTCTAACTGTAACACTGTTAAGAAAACATGGCATCTTTCAGTAAGTACAGAAGACAACCTTTTGCAGCAATGGTATCAAAAAAATTTTTAGTCTTGTTTATACTGGGCCAGGCTTATCTTAAAGAAACCAATGTAAATCAAGAGTAGCAACACGGAATTATTCTGGATTTGCACTGGAATAAGTGAGATCACAATTTGGCCTAAACTCCTAATGGGAACTATAACCCAAACCACATATGAATGCAATTACACCATGGAGTCCTTCATTACTCTTTATGGACACTGACTTCACAGTAAACTGGCTGACACCCAGATAAAGCCAAATGGAGTGAAATTTGGCCCATTAAATGTTGCCATAAATATATCCCTTACACAGTAAATGTTATTGGACACAAAATAGAGATGGAAAGATTCGAAGGAAACCACATCATTCCCTACTCAATGCAAGGTTGTTCTCTGTGCTACATGTTTCAAAGCTTTTGTTCATTTTGGTTTTTAATGACTTCAAGTGAAAGGGCTTCCACCACTGACCTTGGAAAGCTGTGTTACAATCCAACCAGATCTCCAATCTCAATTTATATCTTCTGCCATAATGTAACAATTTAATCACTTTATTTTGGGAAAACAAAGCTGGGGTGCACAGCCAGTGGTTGGCCTGCAATAAGTGAAATATTTATGTTAATAGGAAACAGCTATGTGTTGATGTTCTACAGCAGCATATTGGGAAGAGTACAGTCTCCTGACTTACAGAAATCTCCCAAGAGATAGCAATGAGTGTAGTATGTTGATCCCAGAAGACAGTTTAAGACTCTCAGGCTGTCTTTTATCACTCAATTTTGTTTACTTGCTGATACTTTTATTATGAGCCTAGGCATCATCATGGAACTCAAAGGAAACATCTGGCCAGTGTGCAGCAGACTGGACTATATCGATCGTAGGGTAGAAGATAATAAGAGGAATATTGCAATATCCAAGGGGTAATCTTAGGCAGGAAATGAGTGGTTTGTAATTATTCTCTATCTGAGAGGGAATAATATCAGATAAGACTTAGAGATAGGCCACAAAATCAGCAGACAACCTGAAAAAAATACTATACAAGACAGAGATATATGCTCACTTGAAGAACACAATGTCATAAGCAATCAATAACAAGTCCCTAAGTGGAACAAAAAAGTAATGAAAAGCTAATTAGACGAGCTGCTGTGACAATAGACAGGGCTGTTGCTTCTCCCACCCCCAGAGCAATACAAAGGATCTGCCTCTGAGACTAAGCAGAGCTCAGGCCAAAGGAGGCAAGAGGAAAAAAAAAAGTCTCATATGGACAAGCTATAGAGAGAATTCAGCACCTTCTTTATAAAAATCCCGGAACTGGTTCATGTAGAAACCAGAGGATACACAAGCTGATCTAAGGTAACGTATCCAATGCATGCCTGTGTCATTCTGTGAAGGACTTTCTTCTTCTAGCTGTTAGCAGAACGGAGTCTATCTACCTATCAGTAGCTAACAGTAAATCAAATACTCCAGTTGTTTTATTTAGTATATCCAAAACCTGAAATCCACAGACCAACCTCTGCTCCTACCAGATACGTTCATCCACCAAAGTCATCCAGAACTTGCAAGCACACACCAAGGCAGAATTCGAGCTCCCTGTCTACACAATAATGCTGACAACAGGTGACATTCGATGAGGATCGAGGCTGATTTGACTTTTTAAAAGATGCTCCAAAACTGGCAGAGCCTAGAACAGAACTCAGATATACTGATTGACAGGTCATGTCCACTTTGACTGTCTGTTGGTCAGTTTTTGACAATTACAAATTTCAGATAAAGTCTTAAGCTGAGTCTCTTTCAAAACCAAGGAGACAGTGAGGTATAAGTTCTTTACTCAGACTCACAAATCTGATAAGAGAGCTGATTCAGCTAACACAAAGGAATGAATCCACCAAAGTTGGTAGAAACAGTAAGTTCTTTTCTTTTAGCATATATGCTTTGGGTTTTTAAGTGCATAAAGTTTCCTCATTCAATGAGGTGGTTGTTACTTCTATATTTACATTGTACTGCACAGAAACCAGCAAATCAAATACAAGCAAAGAAAACTCTGTTAGCAAAAAAATAACTTTTTTCCCAAGTCTTTGCAAATTAATACTGCATGTGCATTTATTTCACTACTTTATTTCCTCGAAAATAGATTGACAAGGGCTAGGTTGAGTATTCAAAACTTACAACTCACTCAGACTCTTGTAAACATTTTATACTTTTTTTGCAAAGCATCTATTATAAATTATTGTAAACAGTGATTTCCTGTAAGAAATTAATGTAAACTTAAAAAGAAATGGATATAAGTGAATCATGTTTCCCTTCTCTACCCAACCTATCCAGTCCCTTGGTGACATCTGCCTGACAGCTCTAATTATGAGAAGTCATGTGCCGGGATAAATGATGGCGTTCTCGGAAGTACTCATGACAAATGGGACACGTTAGCTTCTCTTCTCGTCTCCTCTTACACTGAGACTCAGTTGAGGAGTATTCTTTTTTGTGATGTGATCGCATGTGGAAGACTAAATCAGATGTCATACGAAAGGACAGGTTGCATTTGGCACACCAGTTCTGGGCAGCCACTCCAAAGGATGTGAAGGTGGGGGGAAGAAGAGTCAAGGAAGAGGAGGAGGAAGAAGTGGTGGTTGTGTTTTGTAACTGTCCTCCTGCTTGTTTGGGCCACGATTCTGAGGTGTATGGGAAAACATTGCTTCGAGTGATGCTTGTCTGCAGCATCTGAGCATTATACAAATCACTGGCAAAGAACCTGGAATTGAGAAGAGTGCTGCAGCACACAATGTCTGCAGTGGCAATGAAGCCGGACAGCTCCCCCAGGCTCTTTGGTGACTCACTTATGGGATGAGAATTTATTGCAGCTCTTTCTGCTAGACACTTACTGGGTTTGCTGAAAGCACTCTTCTGCTCTCCTCGGGCTCTGGTGGGCCACACAAAAGAAAATGCACTACCGGAGGAGTTCAGCAACACTTCCTTTGATACCTGCTCGTTGCCAAGTGTGACCGTGCCATCCTTCTGTTCTGACTCCTTCAGTCTCTCACTCCTCAGCTTCTCCTTCATCCTCCTCACTTCGGTGAAAGCACTCTGCTTCTGCTCTAAAGCATCCCTCCTAGCTGACTGTCTCCCTGAACTAAGCTTCCAGAAAGAACCAGCCAATGCATGCTCTCCTCCAACCTCTTCTTTGCCCCCACAGTTATGTTCCTCACTTAGGTTATTGGTTTTCTCCAATAACACTGTCTTTCTGCTCCTGTTGTTCTCAGCCTCTTCAGATTTTGCTCTCTTTTCTCCTGTGAGACCATGGACATCATCTTTACAACCTGCCATTCTGACCTCTAAATCCCTTGCCAGGCTGTGAAAATTCGTGGTTTGCTCAGCTGAGTTGCTCTTTTCAGTCTTAGGGTCCTGGAAGTTTCTCCATAGCAGAGCAGTCTTCTCTGGCACACACAGGAAGCGGACATGAGAGAGGTAGGAATGCTCGCATTTAAAGACTCGGTCACATTCTTGGCATCTCAGCTCTGCAGAAACAGACAATAAATGATGAGTTTTGCAAAGTTAGAATCATGGGCAGATCCTGACACTGCCATTGACATGAACAAACAACCTGGCAACATTTCTTGTGTCATACAAGACTACACATGTTAAAGCTGATGCCAGTGCAGAATCAGACCCTTTGCTGCTACGGAAAATGGTTCATCATATTTTCCTTCACATGCTACTTGAAGAAATGTTTACATTTAGACTGTCAGGCCAAGTTTTTATTATCTAAAATGACCAGCACACAATGGTCTAGATAAAACCATATGGACTTTATGACAATTTGAAGTCTATACCCAAATTTGGGTCTACATTTCCTAAGTATTGGCTTTAATACAGCTTTAATATTAAATTATATATATGCAAGTAATAATGTGTTTTAGACCTGGACTCAAAGATTCTGGCATAAGCCTCTGTTTTCTGCATAGGATACTGTAGAGATTTAATAATTTTCACAAATCATCTGTTGATAATGCCTGAAGCCCTTATTCATGCTCATCTGCAAGCTGATAAAAGCCTCAAGGCACAGATGCTTGTGGCACAGGAAATAAGTGAAATGATGCCAGCGATGAGGAATGGAAATATGCATTGGCATGACACTTTCCTTCTGGCCTTTGGATGTACTGCATCTCCGGTTGATTGGGATGACTGATCGCCCACAGCACATAATTTAGTGACCAAGACATATATGGCACATCTTAACCTCTGTAAGCAGTAACCTGCTATGTTATTTTAGAACACACAGCAGTTTTTAAATGCAAATTGTGCCTGACAATACCTGAGCCCTGGGATAGGGAGGAAAGATTATACATCGGTTGGGTAGAATTATAAACCCCTAATTTATAGGCTCAGCATAGCTTAGATCACTTCCCAAACCACAGAAACTGAATTTTTTATAAGAAAATAAGGTGGAACATTATTCCTGTTAGTTTAAAGTCTTGGGTCTAAATATAGTGTTTCTTGTGTAGATAACACTTTGGTCTGGTAAATTCATAGGGCTGAGAGTGTATGTCTACCTAGAAGCTGTCAGAATACACTGAAATTAGTTAAAATTATTCAGTGGGTTCCTGCTATGGTTGTGTTTATATTAATTTAATATTAATTTACAAGTAAGTACATTATCATAAAAATTTACCAACTTGTACCTTTATCAATCTACAACTTCACTAACCAAGCTATAATATATCCAAAGGGAATGTAGAAAACGTTTTATTCCAGACCAACTGGATCAAACTTTGGAGCAAATTACAGTTGGAGTCAACCTTCATCTGACAGTGATTTGCTTGGACACTTCAAAATCTAGATTTTTAGTTTTTCAACAATTGTCAACTCAATTTCTTTCAGAACAATAAATTTCTAGCAATACGTCAGAATGAAAATCATGCCCTTTTCCTTGCTTCCACTGTGTCCCAAGCTAAATAGGCAGGCTGCTGTATGCAGTACTGTTTGGGTTCTTACATATTTTTTACAGCCCTGCTCATTTAAAAGATTAAAGCTGAAGACTAGCCTACATCTGATTCTTCAATGACCTACAAATGGCATATTTACGATTGATATTTTAGGTCATGGGTGGAAAACACAAGGCCCATGGTCCAAATTTGGCCCTCCACCTTGTTTTATCTAGCCCAGAACCTTGTTTCTACCTGGCAGCAGCATTGAGCTCTTTGTCCCTGCACTCCTGCCAGCACTGGTCACATGTGCAGCGTGTGACGTGTCTTACGCCACAGGAGCAGGCTGATGTGGCCCTTGGTGAAAATGAGTTTGATGCCCCTGGATTCCGAGGTTGTCAGGTGTATAGACATCCATTACACAGCTCAAAAAAATCAGTATTAAACCTTAGTGCACCATTCTCTGCTGGCAATGAAAATGGCATTGAGAACTGTAAATTTGTTCCTGCTCTAGGCCTCCAGCTCAATTGTCAAAGAAGAAGGTCTTTTCTTTTAGCTGACTAGCTAAGGATTTAGCTAGATCACTACATATAAAGAAGTTGCAGATTCACTTCAGTCCCCAGTGAACAATTTAGTACTTACCATTCTGGGGACTCTGAGCTTTTATCTCATTGAAACCCAAGAGGCTGGAAAGCTCATCATCATACCAGACAAGCAGCTCCTCATTTTTGTTGATCTTCCTAGTAGAGCGATAATATAACCGACTGTTTTCTAAGTAAGCTTCCAAGTTCTGCTCCTTGCTATTGGCAGCTGTTTGTACAAGTCTCATCCAAGGCAGTCCTGTGGAACTGTGCACAGATGTAACATCTACCTGTGAGACAGGGCACAAAAAAAGGGAAGTTTCAGGTCTGAGGACCCAAAAGAGATTTCCATCAATTCAAGAACAAAGCCTGTTTTCTGACTCACACGGAGCCAGTATGCCAAAGCTGTGAGCCCAATTAATATTCTAGCATCATCAAATACAAATTCATCACAGGGAAAAGCCTTTCCCAGTGTGAGTGCTGAGAGCTCTGGGAACACAGCTGCATGGGAGGGAGGCGACTTCGCTCTTCACATGCAACCTCTAATGGCAATGCCAGGGTGGTAATTGTTCAGTCTTTGGCAAACTCAGGGCAATGATGATGTCCTCTGT
Source organism: Tapera naevia (assembly GCA_033556795.1). Classification (NCBI taxonomy): domain Eukaryota; kingdom Metazoa; phylum Chordata; class Aves; order Cuculiformes; family Neomorphidae; genus Tapera; species Tapera naevia. Next base: position 11,442,707 of record JAUMJJ010000194.1, on the reverse strand, counting down.
CCAATGGAGGCTGCCCCATGGGATTGTGTCAGATGTGGATCAAAGAGGTACAGAAGTTGTGCTCCTCTGTAAGGACGGGTCTTGGTCTCACAGGTAAATGGGATATGGGTCAGAAGTGCTGTGGCCTGGAGGCTGTGAGATGTCGAGAGAGTGTAGAATGAGCCCAGAAACAAACACATACTCTGGGCAGTTGCATGTGGAGTTTTTCAGTGACATAAGAGAATATGGATCATGAGGTGTAAGAATAATGGGTTTTTTTTTGATCCAACACCCCAAGGAGACAACATCTGTATACGTAACAGTCTAACTACATTACATAAATAATAGATTTTAATAAATGCAAGTAAGAAGCACTTACACGATCTCTTTCCTTTTTCTGAAAGAAAATTATATATTCCTATTCCTGCATTTCATAAACCAATTACATTCATTTCAAGTTACCTAAACAAATAAAAACTCATCAGACGAATATTCTTCGTTAAATTATTTCTGAGAGTAGTGAGGGGTTGGTTTACTTTCAATATGTGTGCATTCAGAAATACAAAATAGACTGTTAAAAAATACCGCTTATGTTGTAAGGTCAGGCACTCAGAAGTTAAAAAAAAAAAAAATTAAGTCTACTGCTCAAATTAAATTTCCCTTCTGTTATATTACAGCACAATCCTCGGTCACAGACACTCCTTTCTCCACAGGACTCCTGTGTCGTTTAGTCACAGGTCGACCATGCTCTGGAAATACTATAACAATTTTTACTCTGTCTTCCTCATTCAGTGTATGGCTCCCATCTTTGTTACTTTATTGCATCTGTTCGGAATAGGGAATGGTTTATTTCTTTTTAGGTTTTTCCTTGGTGTTTACCACAGCAAGTTTATGTCCTCTGTAGTATCTGAAAGATAGGGAAGATTTTCATAGCTTGGAGGCTGAAACACAGGGCAATCAAGGGCAACATTTACACACATAAAAAGCCTCAACTAATTTTTGAAGCACTAAGTCATTGTTTAGAAGGGAAGAAGTTTGGAAATGAAAAATGTCTAATGACAAGTATGATCTAAATTTCACCCCAAGGAGTATATAGCTCTTTGTTTTCCACTAATTGCAGTGTAGCCATTCTTTGGCATTTGGTATCAGAAACAGTATTTTGACTATTTTTTTCTCTGCTTTTAACTTACTAATACCTACCATGAAAAGTATGACTACATTAGTAGGTTGAATACAAGAATTAAACATTAAGGGACCATTAGGATAAGAGTTAATTAGTATAAGGGAGAAAATAAATTAGCATGCCCTGTAATGGGCACGCCACGGTAATTAACAATGATTGAGAAACACAAAAGTCTGACAGCAATACAAGCACACCCACCCACACGCAGTGGTTGTAACTAATAGCTATGACAGAGGCAGTCATTTACTAGATTCTGTGTTTCAGAAATACTAAGCATCGACCCAGCGCTCTAAGCAAAGTCGAAGGAACACAGCTCCTCCAGGAACCAGGACTCCAGGGGAAAAGGCTGAGAGAGCTTAAAGAAAGTGGGGAGGAGTAAAGGACAAAATATAAGACCGAGATGCGTCAATTAAAAGCATGCGCCAGCGTTTAGCTTTTCCATGTGTTTAGAGACACTACAAACCCTGCAAGTCCACCCTCTTCTGGAGACGGTAATCACTCAGAAGAATCCTTTGCAACCATGTATGAGATAAAGGCTTCACAGCCCAACAGGCTCAGTCACAACTGGGTTATGAAGAAAATCTGGCTTCCTTGACAGAGGCTGGAGGAGAAGGGAGAGAACAAGACTCTTCCTTGGAAATCAGAGGCAGATCCACAGGAAGCGGGACAGATGGCTTTGTAAGAGGCGGGTTTGTTTTGCTGCGGTAAATTACCCACTGGAAAGATCACCTGTGCCAGTGGTTGCCACCGCATTTCTTTTGTCCAAGCATACAAACTGGCCCAAGGAGTTCAAGTTAGGATCACCAAGAGGGAAAAAACACAGAGCTCCCTTTTGGACTATACATAAAAGCCCAAGATGAGGAAACCCTTGTTAGAAATAACATTCTTTAAAGTCTTGCAGGAGTGCTGCTGAACTATGATGAACATGAACCTCAGCTGCAAAGAATCCACCTTGCCAAATTATTCCTGTATGTATTCTGTTCGTAACATAGCCAGTATATCAAAACTCATTTCTTGTTTTGTACTTCAGTACTGTGATAACAACATGATTGAATTGTTACTTAATCACCTACACACACAGTTAGAGATGAACAATAGTTCCTGATTTCTGGGAGGTCTACTTTTAATCATGAATGGCTAACAGGATATGGAACACGGACTTCATCTGAACCAGCTATTTGCACAGAAATTGATGCATTTACTGCCAAAAGACAGAGAACTGAGCCAACTCAGGCATTTTATGTCTGTGTAAGTTACTTAGCTCAAACACAGCAAAACGCTGAAGCCATCCTTCTGGAGGGCTCTTCCAATGTGGAAACGCTTTGAGGCTTTTTCTTGAGTCTACATTCATTCCAAATCTCCCATGAGAAATACAGAAATATTCCACAAATAAAGCCTTGTTTCATGAGAGATCTTTCTCCAAAGATCTTATAGTCCTCCTGAAGTACTGATTACACTGTCCAAGCAAGCAAACTTTTGCCACAGATTCAAACAAATAGTCAGAAAAACTCTGAAGCCTCTTCTCTTTCTTCATTTCTTTAAAGCAAAAGTTTCAGGCATCTCCCAAAAGCTGCATCTTCCATATTACACATAGTCCCTAGGATTTCTTTCCTCCAGAGCACAGAAAACTTAAAAGAACCTGGATCTCTCCCAGATCCATCCATGCCATAGCACGTGGGAAATTTGTTTGGCTCACATTGTAAAACACTACCTCCCTGTCTTCATATAGACCAATGCTGACTGAAATATACTCCAAGACCCAGAAAGCCAAGGTATAAGGCCAGCATGAGAAATACGCTTTGTTCAAATGAAAATATTATGACAAACAGTGGCTATGGAAAAAAAAAAATCGATAAGTAGAGCTGGAGAGTTAACACTCCATCATAGCCCTGGGGTTTCTGACTTTCCCTACATGACAATTCCTTTGTTTCACAGACTTACCTCTGTGGCTTCTCTACAGTGTTTGAGAAGTGCAGCTGTAACACAGATAGACATAGCTAAGATAATTTTAGGAGTTTCATGTACTATTAGCAACAAGTTGTGGCTGCCTGAAGATCGTGTGGACCCAGTTGCCTGATTGGTATCTTCTATAGTTTATACAGCCAGTGCTGATATCACTGGCATTATCATTTTACTGTATGGATAACTGAGAAAACTGAGTTAATGCTTGCTCAGATCCATAAATTAATGCTGCAAATGTACCACCTCCATGAACTATTGCAACACCACAGTCTTCCCTCTCTGCTCTTACACCTCCTGAAAAGCCTCCATCGTCCTTTGTAAGGATGAAACCTACGCGTGAATTTTCTAAACTATTTGTCCCTCTTTCCTGAAGCAGGCCTTCAATCGTCAGCACAGAAGTGGGACTTTGTACTGCAAAGGAAACACTTTTCACTGAGGACCCTCCAGTTTACAGCTCATAAATCAGAAATGCACTGGTTCCTTCTCCCCTTTGCAGCAGCTGGTTTTTTCTGCTGTATAAAACAAAATTGCACCCCTTGGCAAGGTTACCTTCTCACGGATAGTGTAACCATTTTTAAGATGCGTAACATTAAACGCTGATTTCTCCTACCTTAAATACATAATGGATGTTCCGTCTATCAGAACACTTGAGAGCAATAAATGCTACAGTGTCCAGCAAGGTGTTCTGGAGCATGCACGGTCCAAAAACAACTTCTTTGGGAATGTCTTGAGTGGTATGAACAGTAGCCAATATGTCCGGAAAATGGTGATGCAGAAGTTTGTTGTCACTTGTCCAAAGGAATTTAGGCAGAGATGTGAGTTCCATCATAAACCTGCAAAATAAACAAAAAAATCATATTTGGAATAGAGATGGAAATGGAAGGGGTCTTTACTACTTATAATATAAAGACTTCCAGGAACTGTAGGTGACTTGTAAGAGCGTGCCAGGACATTGCTGGTTATGCAGTTTAGACCTATATTAACATTCAGTTCAAAAAGAGAAAAATTACTTTGCACTAAGCCAATATCTTAGGTTTGTAAACAAGTGAGCTGCTCTCTTCTGGAACAGACAGACAGTGGAAGAGTTCAACTCCTGCTACTCTCAACAGCTAGAAATAAGAAGTTTTGGGAACAGTAAACAAAATTTTCACTGAGAGGAACTCAGCATATTCTCGTTCAGCAGATTCTCATATATCCTTCTTTATTAGCAGTAATTTGTAGAAGTGTGAAGAAAGGCAGAGAAGGAGAACAACAACAACAACAAAACAAGCATTTTTGAAATGTATTTAGAAAAAGCCATGCTTTTTGATTTGGAACTGCAACAGTCTAGTTTCTGGTTAAGGAAGTGCAAAACAGGAATAGTGTGAGTTCATCCATTTGAATGCACAAAATCTGTGGAGACTGACAAAAAGATTATTTTCATCTTATCTCAAAATATATGTGAGATATTACTTATCTGCTCTTATTGCAAAAATTGAATCATATTATGACTCTCTGCATAGTGATTCTTTTAGTGTAACATTAGTAGAAATTGCTGTTTAGAGGATGAATTTTCCTGCCCTGAATGTAGAATATTACATTTTTCGGAGCAGAGGTGATATTTACAATATGAGCCACCATTTGAGAACTCTGTATGCAGCAAGGAGGCAGGTTTTAGTTCTTTGTCATTCTAAGGTTCTCTAGGTTTTTAATAAAGACATTGCCATCTCCAGCCCCTAGCTGGAGGTCATGTAAAAACCCTCATTTATGCCATCAAGAGCTGGATCAGGTCCATTAGGCAGGGAAAATTAAAGAGAACAGCAACAAGCCCTGAAGAGGCCTTAGCCTAATAAACACTGAGATGGAAGGGCTGAAGATCCAGTCTAATCTTTCTCACTCTCTGCCAACAGAATTGATTTGTTACTCACTCAATCATGACTTAAACTGAAGTGATATGAAGTGCTGAGGAGAGTTCCACTGGTTTAACTAAATCAGTTTCTAAATCAGTATAGTTAACTCAGTATAATTTCTTCCTAGTAGGTAAGGTGCAAGGCTGTACCTTGAAAATATTAAAATACATGATTACATATGCAGTAAGTAGTAAATACCTGAAGAATGAAGGGCTAAACTAGACAATCAAGGCACAAAGTAAGAGGTAAAGGAGTAAAAAAAGGTCAGGTGGCCTGCCAGAGATTAGTTGCAAAGAAGAGGATAGAATGGGACCCTGATCTCTGCTAATGATTGGTTTCATTGCCTGGTTTCCCAATAATCTCCTGGAGTTACTACTGGTGTTAGAACAGAATGATGGGATCCATGTGCACATTTGCACAACATGTAAGATCTCCCTAAATAAATATAACATATTCATATACATGTGTATCTTTCCATTTAAACTCTAACAATTTTTAATAAATGGAAGGCATATTTATTTTAAATAATACCAAAAAAATAAAAGCTCCAAGCCATCAGAAAATAAATTTGAGATCTAAAAAGCTTAAACGACTCTCTAAATAAGAAAAAGTTTAGCAATAAATTATAACCTGACCCAGTTCCTTTTCCAAAGAATTCACTTTCAGGAAATTCCTAATCTCTTCTGACATTATTTAATTATGGTCCCAGAACGCAACTCCTCTTACTGAGGTTTCCTTTTCTGCGAAATTCAGCTGAATTTCTCCATGAAAAGTAAAAGACTGCTGTGCCTTGGCACACTGCTGTCACTCGAGAGGAAACAAATATCCAGGGCCTTCAAAGCTGAGTTGTCAATAGGGAAGGACGCTGGATTCGAGCACAAACACTTCTTCTAGAGAGAGGGTGGGTGCTACCTGTGTGCAGTCAGTCTCCTCCTCCAGAATTTCAGCTCAGGCACAGACATAAGGGTCTGAAGAAGCTACACTCCCTCCCAGCCAGCTACCGCTGCGTGCTACTCTTCTCTGTATCAGCAGCTTTTCAAAGACGTACCGTAATCCGAACCCTAACAAGAACCATCTCCCCAAAGACTGAAAATGCGTGGCTACTCAGAGAAACTGTCCGATTCACATGTAACAGCACCACCTAGTGACCCCTGCCATAGCACACGGCCCAAAAAAACGACCGACAAAGGGGCAAGACACGCTTTAGCGCTGTTAACCTGCAACCCGCAGAGCGCTTCTGAGATCCTTGGCGAAATTGTCAACGGTTCCCAGCAATGCACGTGCTGCTCCCCTGCCCCAACACTGTCCCACGTGCCTGCCTGCAGACTACTTCTCCCTTCTGGGAAGCGAAACCATTGCTTCTCATTAAAAGCACTGGTCTATGGAGAAGTTACCTGGCCACGGGGCAAAGAAATCATTATTTATTGTCCAGTAAGTAAGTCAATATGTGCACATCTTCAATTTCATTTAATTTGACTAGATAGACGGGATACGGGAAATGCAGGTTAATAAGGAATATCAGATATTTTCTGACATCTTTCCCTCATCCAGACTCAAGCACCCCTCAAACTCAATATGCCATTATGGTTTGCTTGTTTCTAAGTGACCTGTGAATTAGTCAAAGACCTGTGATGGGCAAAAAAAATCCCCTAAACCTACAAGCATAAATGCTCAAGTCTCAAAGTGCCATGGCAGCTGTCGTCGCATTCAACTCTTGCACAGAAGGGTCAACTTTGCCAAAAGTTATGAAAAGATTGTAATGTGTGTACACAGAAAAAGGGCTTGTTACAGTCAGTCTTGTACCAAAAGCTTTTGGCATGGGAAGATCAATCTCTTTAACTAAATAGTCGAAGGCACCATCTAGTGTAACATCTCAGTATAACACAGTATCCCAAGACAAAGTGACAGTGGGACAACTCCAAGTGGTGTTGTTGGCCTGTGTCATCACTGCAGCTTCTGCTCAAGAAGTTTAGGATGTCTCCAAAATCACTGGGTTTTAGAGAGTCTCTTTTTGAATCAGAGAAGATAGGGGTAAGACATGCTGCTGGTACTTGGAGAGTGATGCTGCTCTGCAACATCTTTAGAAGGAAAATCTTTTTTCTACAGTCTCCAAATGGCACAAGAAAGCACTTCCCTCCGCACGGACAAGCTTTCGGCTTGTGTTACAGAGACAAGTTCATCAGCTGAGGGGTAACAGCAAGCAAGCAAGCATGACTGAACTGCTTTCAAAAACAAGCTGCCACCTCTGCAAAAGGATGTGCTGCAATGTGCCAGCCTTCCAATCTGAGCCAGCTCTTACTCAGAGGTTTCCATTGCAAAGTGCAGATTCATCCACAGGACAGAAACAGAACAAGTCCAGCTGCCTGTGCAGGTGATGCATAGCAGGGGTTCTCTGATAGCCACAGCCCTTATCTTGGAGAATTGAAATACTGACCTCCTCAAAAGCGAAGGTTGAGTCTTGAAACATGACTTGAGACAAGAGAAAGAAATTGAATTCATTTACTTTCTGAACACTCTAGTAGAGTAAAAGAAACAACAGAAGAGCTGAGGAGAGATAATGAACTAGAACAAAGTAAGATCATGTGTAAACATGCCAGAACATAAACCTATAACACCCCCCAAGTTGGATGGAAGTTTGATTTGGTTATAATCTAAAGCCAAAACTTCAGCCACAACCAAATATGCTTGTCTCTTGCAAAACTTTCAGGAACCTTAGACTTGAACCTGAATGAGAATTAATTTTGGCTAACTCTTTTAAGAAGGAATAATTCTGCTGTGCTTTTGCTTCTTACAGATTTACTAGCTGCCATACATCTGACTAATTCCCTCTTCTACTATAGAGCAAAGTTTACAGAACTCTGTTATAAGCCTCTTTGTGAAGGTCATATCTTTAGCTCCACATCATGCAGGCAATGATATGCTTGCCTCGAACTATCAGCGCTGGGAGTGCCATTACCTCCTAGAGATGTGATCCCCTTCATGCAACATAATCCTGCTGTTCTCATTCACGTTCTGCATAAGCAGTTCCTATCCCTCAGGGCTCACCTAAACATTTCTCTGAAAGGGTGAAATAAAATTAATATTTATAGTGCTTTAGTAGCACATTAGAGTCAGATCACCTGTTGGACGGTGGATGCTCTCCATATTCTATTTGTCACACATGCAAATTGTTCATATGGATGAGTTCAAGGACTTGCTGTTTAATGGACTCTTCATCTCCCAGAGATTATCTGATACACATATAACATGTCCCTGAGAAATGGATTTTGCATCTTGATTTCTGAGAAGTGTGACAGATCTGTCAAAGAACAAGTACCTGTGGGCAGGCAGCTCCTTATGGATTATGCAATTGTGGATGTTCCATCAAAAAGCACATGAAAAAGATGGTGTTCACAGCAACTGCTTGCTCCAGCCTGCTTGCTTCCAGAAGCAGAACACAAATTGCTAATCATCTTTTTTTTTTTTTTTCTGAATGCTCTTCCAGGCTGGAACCCGGCAAATAGCCTTCTCCTCTCCTCATTTCCTGCCACTTCCATATTACCTCATTAACTAACTAGGGTTAAAACTTCTGTCTTCCTGAAAAAAAAAAAAAAAAAGTGTAGGCAGCTCACTTACCTCATGAGAAAAATATGTTTCTAGAACAGAAAAGTGAGACAGGGCACAGGAATAGTTCTGAGCTAATTTCCAGATCCCTGATTTTCTCCTATACGGCCTTCAGATGTCACTGCAAGCTCTTCTAAGAGAAGTCTGGAAATGTGAAAATCTAGAAAGACCAATTTGGGCAAGAACCCCTGTCTCCTATTTTCATAGGACTTGGCCCAATTCTCCTTGCCACAGTGACAATGTTGAACAGTGGCATCACTTGAAGTCTTGATGGTCATAAAAGCACTGGTAGCCTTGCTTGATATTATGATTGACTTTTCAAATGTGAAGGAAACAAATTAGTCACCTTTGCCAGAGGTGAAACTTTTCAGCCAGAGATTAATTAGCTAGTTCAGCTCTTCACAATCATAAATGGAAGAAGATAATATTTTTTTTTATCCTAAATTAATTTGTTTTTTTAAAATTTCAGTAGCATCTTCTATTTCATCGTTACATTCCATTTTAATTATGAATTAATTTGTGTGATATTAATTTGTAGTGATATTATTTGCAAAGCAATTACTCTACCTGGAAAAAAAACAAACAACAGTATAGAAGCTACCCATAAGAGCTTATGGAAGTATTTGATCCCAGAAAGCATCATCGCACAGCCTCCTCCATTATTTGTCAACCTACACCAGACTTTCTCCAGAGCAGGAACTAACATAAACAGGATAGCCCTGCATTTGCCATGTCAACAAAATAAAGAAAAAATATTAAATACTGGAACCATCATTTCCTTCACCTTTTAACTTACTCCTCTTTACCCAAAAGTGTGACAGCATTTTCCCTGAAGCACATAACCTGTGACTTCGTGCCAATGCACTCACGTGGCCACTGCCAAAACTGCCTTTGATTTCAATAGGAAGTCTGTTGGTCTGAGGAATCCATGATCAGACACGCAGTGTCACGCACAATAAACTACACATATTAAAGAAATTGAGCTGATGCAGACAGAGTGCTTCTGTCTGCAGCATTTATTATTCTCTGTTGTTATAAGGAATTGAGAACTCTTAACATAAAGCTGGTCAAAGGGCCGGAAGGAATATCCTATGACTTTGGGCTTAGAGAAAAGGATTTAGTTCGGAGAAAAGGAAGCTGAAGGGCAACCTCATTTGCTCTCTACAGCTTTCTGAGGAGGGAAGTGGAGAAGGAGGTGCTGATCTCTTATCCCTGGTATAGGGAGAGCAGAAATGCTTCCAACCTATGCCAAGGGAAATTTATACCAGACATTAGAAAGCATTTCTTTACCAAGAGGGTGGCCAAACACTGGAACAGCCTTCCTAGAGAGGTGGTTGATGTCCCAAGCATTTCAGTGTTTAAAACTCATTTTGACAATGTCCTTAATAACATGCCTTAGCTTTTGCTCAGCCAGGCAGCTGGACTAGACAACTGTTGTAGGTCTCTTCCAACTGAACTACTCAGTGCTATTTTAACAAGCACATGAAGATGATTCTAAGAGAATCAGAGACAGAAAAGTGAGAAAATCCACTTCTTGGGGTTTATATATTTGCTTTCCTTCTGTGCAAGGTTCTCTTCTCCTTTTATTCAAATTATGAACTGCAAAGGAGAAGAATGAAAACTAAAACTGAAGGAAACTGGCAGGAAACCAAAGGAAGGAATTGAGAATTTTTGTTTTAAAAGACAAAATAAGTAATTTCAGAACCCACGAAGTAAATCCTGAAACAAATTGCAACCTGTTTCCTAAATCTATTAACTTAAAAGTCAGGAAGGTTCTTTTAAAGCATACAAAGTCTAAACAAGCCATTTCCTTTAGCTGACTGCTGCCGCATGACAGAGCTTCTGTGCTCTAGCTTGGTCTGGAAGATGTTCCCTTTTGGGCATGAAGTGGTTCCTTTGTGCCTTTACTATCGAAAAGATTACATGCATGAAGAAAATTATACATGTGTACCTGGAGAGGGCAGGCAAATACAGCCATGTGCTGCCATTCCCAATCTGTCTGGGCTGAACAAAGCCAGCTGTGGGTTTGCTACTCCTCAAACAAAAATTACATCCCAGGCAGAGTACACAAAATTTTTGGATTACCTTGAAAAGGGAGATTATGATGATTTTAAGATAGAAAGCTTTCTGAAGCCATGCGTGATTTATTTCTGAGTCTCAATTTTAGCACCCTAGCCATCTTACAGAGACAGCATATAGATAATACTCCTTCAGTTCCTGAGCTCTGAGTGAGTTCTTTCATCCTATCAATTTCGCTGGTGGCAAATTTTGATCCCAATTTGCACAGAAGCAAGGAGGCAGCTGATTCATAGAGGCCTATTCCTTCCCCTCTATGTGTTAATAACACCCCAATTAGCACTGAAAAAGAAACTGAGATAATAAAACCTGAGCATGAAACACTTTTGCTGTCCAGGCCTATGACTGAGGCATACCTTTCCTCTCAGTTCCTCATAGCCCTTGATGTTTTGCTGCTCTGAACATACCCCCTGCACTCCTGGGATGACTCAGTCCCTGAAGCTTGCCTGAGTTAGGCATCTGGGAAGAAACAGAAGGAAATAGCACTATGCACCAAGGAGGAATTCGCTGACTGAAGAGATGAAATGAATCTTAAAGAGAGCGGAATAAAATTGGGACTGAACTATCCTGAAATATGAAAACAGTTTTCCCTTGGCACTCCAGGCATCCCCAGCTTTCTTTCATCATCCCTTCCTGTACAGCAGCTGGATAACTCTGACCTGACCAGCCCCTAAAAATAGTGGGTAGAAAGACGGAAACTCACTCTCTAGCATCCCCTGAAAAGATCACGAGGCAAGCTGGAGTGAAGAGCACGGTGTCTACTTTGAACTTCCAGAAAGTTGCCCTTTCTGGAGTGTGAGTTCAATCTGGAAGTTTTAGTGTCAACCAGAGACCTGCAGACTTATAGGGCCACACAATTTTGTTGTTGTATCTTCATGGTATCTTCAGGGAGCAGTTCTGCAATTCTTACTGTTTCAATGCTCTATGGTCTTCAGACTTAACTTCCATCACCTGAAATCCACAGTATATGCAATGTAAGCCGACAGCTCTTGATGAACCATCATTATATCTTGGCTGGATACCCAGCCTAGTGAATCATGAAGCTGCCAGATCTTTTTATTATGAACAATCTCTCAAACTTCAGTGGGAATAATGAAGAAAGCAGAGGTAAAATCCCAGCTTGGAAATGAGTAAATACCTCAAGATCCACATTTGCCTTAAGCAAGTCTTGTGAAATACAGGACCCATTTGGAAGTGCTGATTAAAAGAAAAGGCTCCAAGTTTCTTCCTATTTTCTCTAAGGGCAGGGAAAACTGACGTGAGATCTCTCCTGATGCACAGCAGCTGCCCCACAGACATGGAAAGCTGTCTCTCCAAGCAGATGCAGACTGAATCATTTCTTCCACAACCACTACAAGGATCTGACTTCCACTTTTACCTGAAGCCCAGGAATGAAATGTCTGGGATTCAGTGTCAGATCTAGCCTCATAAGAAAATAACTGAGATTTAAACAAGTCCCAGTGGACTCTCATACCCTTTCCCACTGACTTTCCAGTGGGATCTCATTACCAAACCTCACTGTGTTTCCACATTGAACTCCCATATCTATTGCCTTCTATGACAAGACATGGAATAGGCAGGAGAGGAATGGGCTATCCTACAGCAGGAAAGACTCCTTACTACTGATTTGCTGGTATGTGTAATGCAACTGTATCTATACAGCTCCCCACAAAGCCTTCTTTGATCTAGCAGACCTTGCAGTAAACTGGAGGTTTTCAATCTGGTGAAACACGAGCATCCCCACATGGCATCACTGTGGTCTCTGATCCGCACCTCAAGATGGATAATAAGCAACAGTAATACCATACTGCTTTAATCAGAAAGGATGAAATATCTTTATTTTCTGCTATCCCAGTGATTCAGACAGACTGAGTCTAGGAGTTTGCCTTTGTGATGCATAAAATGTCAATACTACTTCCCAGTTGGGTAGGCCCAAGAGGCAGAATTAGTATGTCTGTCTGGCCCTGCATCTGATCTGACGGACCCTGGTGGCTGGTACTGGCTTGTACCAGTCATTCAGAAGTCAGACAGTCCACCTGCGGATAAAGAGAAGTTGACAACAGCTCTGTAATCTGATGGCTTTCAAAGACTTAATTTTTGTGTGCAGGGTGCTGTACTGAAGGGCTCTCTTTTCACTGGACTACATCTGTTCTGTCTAATGGAAACATTACTTTAATTCACTGATTTGTTCTTGTGGTTTCAAAGCCTAAGATCTGAAAAATAGAGTTCTTGTAGGACATATGGAGCATGTTTCAAGTCTTCAGCCAGGTCTGAAGATTACATGACTGTAAATGTTATGAATTATCATCATTGCAGCTGCGTAGTACATGCAGTACCCTGTATGGATAGACACCTACGGATAGATGGGTTCAGAGTACTCTGTATTTCATATTCTAGACCTGAACTGAGCAGGTAACCACATCAGAGATTTGGTCTGGTTTCTAACCTGCTGCTCTTGTATTGTTCACCATTCAGCAATAAACGTAACACTCCAAAATGTCACAAGAGTTTTGAATTTCATAGAGGAAAATCAGGAAGGGAAATAAAGCAGATGTAAAAATGCCTCTGTTTTTCTCACACACAAAAAAGCATACAACAAATCCATATTAAAGCAACAAAACTATTCCATGGGAGGTGGAACAGAGAAGACAACTATCCATCTGTCCTTGTGTATCCACTTCCATGAAAATCCTTGCTTGAGTCACGTAAATAGGAGCCTTGACCATGGCACTTTGTGATAACACATTTGTTCTCACAGATTTGTGCATTTGTTCCTTCGCCTAGGCATCCATGCAGACAAAACCACTATTCCCACTGAGAATGGAGAAAAAGCAGCCAACCAAGGAACCAGTCCACATTTGTGTCTCCTTTTCAAAAATTAAAAGAAATTACGTTATCTGATTGCTGTTCAAGAAATTCAAGGTATGTTCTTGTTTAACAGTCTCGTTATTTACTTCTGGTAGCTCTCAATTTAAAAAAAAAAAGTTGTACCTGTTCAAATGTTTCTTTCCTACAGGAAGTTAATATACTTGTGAATAAGCATATGCATATATTTCCGTACACATATATACACACTCATACATGCATTCACAACTATACATACAGCTATATAACCTTTTGTGATTCTGTATGTTCATCGTCTGTATTTGAAGAGAAATATTTTAAAACTAAAAGCAGTCACTCTCAGATGGTTAATACCAGGGATTTCTTCTACAGTACCAAGTAACATCAACTTACATTAATCTTATTATATTAATGCTAAACTTACTACATAATGTCAAGTCCAGTAACACAAAGTAAATGAGCTGAAGATCACTATATAATGTCAAATTGAGGGGAACAACAAAACCAACTTATTTTACATTACAATGAAGCAAAGAAACCTTTTAATGGAAAGTGAGTTTTGTAAATTAAAATAGGTCTGACCTAAAGTAATCTGTTTCCCAACAAAATACTTTGTTCTTTGACTTGGTGTTTATTAATAGCCTTTGCAAGTAACATATGGCGGTGCTGTAGAAAATTTAACTGATTCACAACATCATAAACTTGGAAATAGCCACATATAACATACTAGGATTTAGCCAAGTAAATTCTTGAAAATCTTCCATACAACCTATAATTGTTTATACAGAATTTATTTTTCTACTTTTTCATCTGGTTTTATGTCCAGATAATAGAAGTGAAAGGAATATTTTGCTTTATATTAATGTTTCTATGGCTATAAAGTTATTTTTTTTAATAAAATCGTATCTCTATACAGTTCTTATAAGGCAGCCCTACTTCCCCAGCTTTGAAATACTGGAAGATGCTTAACTACCAAATAAATTTGCTTTCTCAAAAAACAGCTTATACTTTGGTGTAGTTTTACACACTAAAAGAAATAGATCTTAAATTTAATTTACCAGTCTTCCTACTGCCTAAATAAATCCATCTCTCTAGAACCAACTATATTTAATAAATGGTAATGAGATCTGCCAAGCACAAGATTTTGCATTATTAAAAGCCAAAAACAAGGGACAGCTCCTGAGCAAAAACTCATTATTAAATTTAAAATTCCATGTAGGAGTGCAGCTGCTTTTTATTTAAGAGCAACTATATTAAAAATATAAAACTATTTTAAAATCATGTTTTCCATCAATTTTTTATCAACATTTCTTCCAACTAGTACCTGTCGGATCACAGAATAAAGTCATTAAAATGCTTCAAACATTTCTAGTGGAATGAATTCCTACAGAAACCTTCTCAAGGAAGGATTTGCAAATGTAAATAAAGATCAACGTGACATTTTAAAGTGGCAACCATAGGAGATTCTAACTTACTGAGGCAGTTCAAAATTTCTACTAAGGAACCCGAATATCCTTATATTAGATACAAATAGAAGATAACAACGTGATCTATTTCAAAGCAAGTTCATCAGTTTCCCAAAGGCATGTTTCCCAAGCAAGTACCAAAACCCACCACGATGCTCCGATCACCTGCTGAGGCTGGAAGGATGAGGAGAGCTGCAACCAATAAAAAGGGGAACCGATCATCGAGAGGTCTCGGCGAGAGAAGAGGAGCCGGGAGGGAGGAAACGGGCTTCTACCTTCGGGGTTGCCGAGGGGAGCCGCCTTCCCCCCTCCCCCGCCCTCAGCCGCCTCCGCATCGCTCCCGGCAGCCCAGGGAGGGCGCACGCCGCCGGGGGGCTCTCCCGGGACACCGCGCTACCGAAGTCGGGGTCAAGCACTACTCACCAAGGGCTCCCCGCGCCCCCGCTCGCTCCCCGGCAAACCCCGCCGGGGCAGCCCGGCCCTGACCTGGTCCGGGACCCCTCCGCCCCCCCTGCCCGCAGCGGCCGCGGGCACCACTCGCCTCCGCCCTCACACCCGCCCCAGCAGGGCAGCACCGCGCCCCGCGCGCCCGCAGCGCGGGCAGGAGGCACGGAGCTGCGCCGCCCGCGTTCTGTCTGAACGCCCGACCATCCCCCCCGGACCGCCCACCTGGGCTTCCCGCTGCGGCTCCTCCGCGAACAGGGGCTCTGCGGCCCCGGGGCTCCCTCCGTGCCCTCTTTTCTCTCTGCCTGGACCCCGCTCCGGCTGCGTGTCCGCGGAGCCCTCACCGCAGTGCTGGGGCCGCCCGACCCCCCAAGCGCCGCGCCGGCAGCCCCCGCACCGCCCCAGCACGGCTTCATCCTCCTCCCCTGCGACCGCTCCCCGCCCAGAGCGGACCCCAGGAAACGCCTACCGCAGCGCCGACCTCCCGGCACCCCCGCTGGCACCCGCCTCCGGGACCCGCTGCCTCCCCTGCGGGCGGGGGATGAGGAGCCCTTCCCGAGGCAGAGGCCATCGTGGGAGCGGCTGTGGGTGCTCGGAAAGTGACCGCAATTCCCCCACCCCCACCCCCGTAACGGTGCTTTAAAAATGAGGAGTTTCTTTTAAAATTGCAAGGGGAGAACCAAACAAAGCAAAACCGCCTCCAAAGCCTTTATACCAGTTGTCCTTGAGAGCATTGACAACACTTCGGAGTGCATGTTCTGGGAGGTGCAGGTATTGACAAGAATAGCTTAAAATGAAAATCACTGCTTTGTAGAAAATACTCGCAGGATACGAATTAGGAATTTGTTCGAGGTATGGAACGGTTTGTGGCACAGCTGGTATGTAAAATAAAACCATCAAACGTCTTGTCATAATCAAATAGTCCCTAAATCTGGACTAGCGACATTGCTTTTGAAAGATGTCGTTCCATATAAATGCCTTTAACGCCTGGTAGAAAATTCTTATGAACATGTTGACAAATGAAATAACTCGGGTTATTTGATTAGTGTCTATGTAATCTGAATATTGGCTTGTATTGGGAAAAGAAACGTCAACTCTTTAATGCTTTTGAAAGGGTGGATTTTCGCTGCAATTAAATAGTAATCTTATACCAATAAAGAGAGTGAATCACGCTTTAACGTGTTCCGTGCTACACGAAGTGAGGAGGATGAAGTCAAGGGTTTGTGTGTGCTTTTAAAATTCAGCCCAGAACCAATAGCGTTTGAAGAGCATCACGGAGGTCTGGACGTGACCCACCGCCACGGGAAGGTTTGCAACCCACCGCCCTCTCAGGGACGGGTTTATGTGCCGGTGGCACTTCTTCGAAAACATTTTTTGGTTTGGGATGTAGGTGTCAGGAAACCGAGATGAACACTTCCTACTGCGCTTCACATCTCGAGCGTTTATACTTTCACAGTATTTGTGCAAACAGAACGCGCAGAGAGGGATGACCAGGCGCTGTCGGCTGCCTTAGGGGAGCTTGAGTCACCGTGAGACAGGGCGCTGAGGTAAAATGTGTCCCAGGGTGAGATGCCCACCTTACGGTCAGCTCACTGACGGCGGGTTTGGTTTTCCTTCGAGCAACACTCGACCAAATGAGCCCGGGCGCCCGGGGCACCGGCAGCTGCGGCGCCGGCCCGGCCTCGGGCAGGAGTACCCGGCCCCACACCGCGCGCCGGCCTCAGGCTTGCCGGGTGTAGGTGACGGCTACTGGGGAGTCACGCGGATCGGAAACCCGTTTTGTTGAGAACAGGAGACTGTGGCGTGGGAGTGGGGCTCCGCAGAGACAGCCCCCCCTCGCCGGGGCTGGGCGAGCGGGAAGGGCAGAGCCCCGCACTCCTCGCTGTCTGTTCGGTTCAGTGGCATCACACCCTTCGCCGGGACCGCGGGCCCGTTGCGGGGGCAGGTCAGGCAGCCTGTGCTCTCTGCAGAGTAACGGGATTTATCAGTGATCAGAGAAGGAAAACGCACGTTATGAGAAAATACTATAGCCAAATTTTCCCTCGTAATGCATTGTTACCCTGCTTTGGAGGCTGCCTTGAAGCCTGACACATTTGTTTTAATTATTATTTTTTTTACGAAACAACCATATATTCGCAAAGCACCGAGGGAATCTGGCGCTATTAGCGTTTTTATTGCGTTTCGGAAGGCCGCGGCGCCTGCTTCGGTCGGGGGTTGAGGGCGGCGGGACGCGGTGCCAGCGGGCAGCGTCGAGGCCGGAGCCCGGCGGAGCGGGAGGAAGGAGCATTCCTGCTGCCCAGCGGCCGCTTGCTCATTTTTTGTGAATGTCACCAGGGAGGATGTGGGTTTCTTGTATTTCTCCATGATCTAAGTAAACCGGGCCTGAATTGGCCAGTGCACAAAAACCTTTAAAGTGGTTAGCTGAAGCACTGCATTCAACTTCGAGCCGTGCATAGTTACAACTGGGCGACTGGTTGAGAACCGGTGGACTCTCTAATCTTTTCTTGACAAGTCCCCGATCGCCGTCGCTGTTGTACGTATCTGAACTCGGTCCAGCATAAAAACAGGGAACTGAAACCGAGATGCTTTTCCCGCAGTGCTAGTTTCAGACTCGCCGGTGGCGACCTACATGGCACGAAAACGCGAGGGGCTGATGGAGGGGGCAACGTGCCTCACGGGGAGGGGGCGCTGCGCGGCGGTGTCGGGCGCGCCGCGCTCACGCGTGTCCTTGTCGGGCGCGGAGGGCACCGGCCCGCTGGCGCGTGGGGCAGCCCACCGCTTCCCCACGGAACCGCACGGCTTCAGGGGAGCCGGCGAGGCCCGGGGACAGAGCTGCTGTGTGCTACGGGGAAACGCTCTACACCTCACATCCATACCCCGCAGCCCTCCTTGCGCTTCCCCGGGGGCAGCGGGCTGAGTCCCGCCCGGGAGGGCTTTGTCGCGGGTGGAAGTGTCGCTTTTTGCTGTTCGCACGTAGAAGCGCCTACCGGTCCCTCGCTTGCCGGGTGAAGGGGCCCCCAGCGAAGAGATGGATGTTTGGGGGTGCAGTAACGAGGAGGCACGTGCGAGCACCCCACAGGGGATGGATTCCCTCGACCTTGAGCCGCGTTCAAAACCCTCCCCCAAGAAAGCGAGCGAAACGTCTAGTCCCAACTCTGTCATGCAAAGTGACTCGGCTCTCATCTATCCCCGTGGCTCTTTTCATTAATTAGGGGGCTGGAACTGGTGTGGGGGAGGGGGAAGCGGCTGGAAGCCACTAATTATTCAAACTTTGGAGACAGTATCCAGATGAGCTGGGTCAGCTCTTAAGGGCAGTGCTTTGTAACCTGTGTGTATCATGCGGAGACTGATTATGCTACTGTGCAAAGCCTCCATTAAGAGATTTCGTTTCATCATTACTCATTGTCTTCAAAATGCGTGCAGACTCCAGTGTTAGTAAACCAAGATATTTTACCACAGAAGAGAAAGTTTGCTGTGGCACAAGCGAGTCGTGAAAACCTGTCCTAACGCCCACCCCCAGGCGACAGCCTTGTTAACTGCACTCATCTTCTACAGCTCATTTTTTTTTTCACAAGTGCCCCCTTGCCTCGTCCCCCGCCTCGGTTTGCCACACATTTTTGCAATGATGCCCATCGTTCATACAGCAACATTTTGCCGCCCCGGCAGCAAACGCCCCTTCTGCTCCAGCCGCCCCAGGACGCCCGTGGCTCCCGGCAGCAGCGCCCGACCCGCGGGACGCCCCGCCGTACCGCCCTGCCGGCCGAGCCCCCAGCCCCTCGCCCCGCCGCCCTGCCCTGCCCCGAGGGCGGCCGGCGCGGCAGGGGTCCCGCTCCCGCTGCGGCTGCCAAGTGCCCCGCGGGCATCCCGGGAGGGAAGGCGAGAGGAGCGACCTCCCGTGCCCGCGGGGGGCGGCGGGGCTGGGGCACAGCGGTCCCGAACCTCGGCGCTCGCTCACAGTAGCCTTTCCCACCGCGGTATCCCGGAACAGGAAAGTCCCAGTTCAGCTTTCCCCCATAAGATCCTGTCTCCCTCCCCCCCGCTCCCCTCCCTCTGCCCCTTCCTGCCTCCGGCCCGGGCGAGTGGAGCTGCTGCTCGGCGCGCGGGACGGGCTGAGCCGCTCGGGGCGGCGGGGCATGGGGACGGGGCTGTGGGCGCCCTCCGGCCGGGCTCAGCCCCCAGCCCTGAGCCAGCATTGCGGTGCCCGGCGGGCAGCGCTGCCCTGAGCCCGCGGGGTCCAGCTAAGATCCTGAACTCGGTGATTTTTTTATTCCCCCCATCCCTTGGTGCTTCCGAAGAGCCAGTAACGTCTTCTGCGAGAGAGAGACTGGGAGAGGAGGAGGAATTAAGGAAGGGAAAAGATGGCGAGTTGCAGGAGCAGAGTGGAGAAGGCAGCGTTTTTGTGCTGCTTCTTGCTGGCGATGGGGAGCCTGAGCTCCTGCGCCCGGCCGGAGGAGGAGGAAGAGCAAGAAGAGCAGCGCTCATGTCACGGTGCCTTTGATCTCTACTTCATCCTGGATAAGTAAGTGACAGTCGCATTGAAAAACGTTTATTCACCCTACAGTGCCTCCTTGCAGCAGGAGCAGGGATGTTGTTTCTCCCGTCTCCCCGGATGTCTTCCCTCATGTTCCCTGATGGAACATGGTGTGCGGGGCAAGATCCTTATTTTTGCTCCACGGAACTTGCACGTTTCCCCAGCGGAGCATTTATCGTGGGTTAGCTGCACACGCAAACCTGGGAAATCAGGTCGATTTAAGATAGTAATGCCTGGGCTGTGAGCGTTGGATTTGAGGAAATATTGGTCAGATTCCCCAACACTGCTGGAATTTTGTGTCAAGATTTGGGCTGAGTGCTGAGATGTCACCCATGGGGTTTTGCAGCTTAATTTAAGCTTTAAGACTAGACCACTTGTGTGTAGTGATTGCTTTTTTACAGACCCGCTGTATAAGGTTTTACAAAACTTGCTTCTGTTCACTTTCTTTGGAATTGTCTAAACCTGTGTTTGAGTTACCTCTGTTAAAATACTTTTCTTTAGTACTATGTTAGCCCAATTTAGGTATGGCCAGAGGGTATGGTTAAGCTCACATTCATAGGCATGTTATAGCAAGGACTAACGAAGTGAGTGATAAACTGGTGCACCCACAGGTGTTTTTCATAAGGCACAAATTTCTGTTTCTCCTGGTGCACTGTTCTGGCTTGACAGCCAAGGATTAAACTCAAGGAATAAATTGGTAGGCTCCTACGTATACTCAGTGTGATGGTTGTGTTGCCTAATACATCCTGGGTTACACGTGTGACATGGTATTATGAAAGACTGAAGCCTTTTCTTCATGATTCTTACCCATGAGCCAGGTGTGTAGTATGCATTGTGCTGTTTCCTGGTTGGGAGAACTGTTCAGTCCATCAGGCCTTCTGCACAGTCTGCATGTGGCAAAAGCCCACCATCACTCAGGAGCCAGTATGTTCCATATTCAAGAAGAAAAAGGTGCCATTAAGTAGCGATTCTCTTTGTAGAGCAAGAGGGTCTGAAGACCAAAGGCATTCTGCCTTTCTAAAAGACACAGTGGCACACCATGGGTCATTGTTTTATTTTATTTCACTAAAAACTTGTTCCTGAAGCAACCTTCATGCCTAGAAAGAGCTCTGTGGGGTGCTGGTGTTGGTTCTGAAATTCATTTTTATTCCAGGCTTTCAAGAAGTGACTGGTACTGCAGTTATGTACACTTCTTGTATTGAATTCCCTATAACAATAAATATTGGTTATGCAATGCGTGTTCTCTCTGTGACATGGTATCTGTCTTCTAAAGTGCGATTTCCTTCTCTAAAATGGCATTGTGTATCCCTGGAAGTCACCACACTAAACTCCTATGCTACTTTTCATCTGTTGCTCAGAAAGAACTTTTTTGGAGTGATCACTGTTATCACTCCTGTTGTGTTTGGGGAAATCAAGGTAGGGAGGAGAGTGGTTTGCTCAGAGTTCCTGTTATGTCAAGCAAGATAAAGTTGGTTGCATAAGCAAGTTCCTCTTCAGCATTATGGATGTGAAATCACATAATTTCCTCTAGCAGGCTACAGGTCTTGTATCTTGGCTCAGATGCTATCAGTACATTAGTCCACGGAAGACTGAATCTTGTTATGGTTTAAGTAAAATCATAGAATCATCTGGTTGGAAAAGACCTCTGAGATCATGAAGTCCAACCATACCTGTCCCCTTACTAAACCATGTCCCTGAGAAACTCATCTACCCGACTTTTAAACACCTCCAGGGATGGCGACTCAGCCATATCCCTGGGCAGCTGTTCCAATGCCTGACCACCCTTTCAGTGAAGAAATTTTTCCTGATGTCTAACCTGAACCCCTCCTGGCGCAACCTGAGGCCATTTCCTCTTGTCCTATCATCTGTCACTTGCAAGAAGAGATCATCACCCACCTCGCTACAACCTCCTTTGAGGTAGTTGTAGACAGTGATGAGGTTTCCCCTCAGCCTCCTCTTCTGTAAGCTAAACAACCTCAGTTTCCTCAGCCACTCCTCACAGGACTTGTTCTCCAGCTCCTTCACCAGCCTTGTTGCTCTTCTGTGGATACTCTCCAGCCTCTCAATGTCCTTCTTTTACTGAGGAGCCCAAAACTGAACACACTACTCGAGATGCAACCTCACCAGTGCAGAGTGCGGGGACACAATCCCTTCCCTGGGTCCTGCTGGCCACTCTGTTTCTCTGCAGGCCAAGATTGTCTTTCTTATTCACCAGGGCCACTGCTGGCTCATATTCAGCCGGCTGTCAACCAACACCCCCAGGTCCTTCTCTGCCAGGCAGCTTTCCAGCTACTCTTCCCCAGGCCTGTAACACTGCATGGGGTTGTTGTGTCCAAAGTGCAGGACTCGGCACTTGGCCTTGTTGAACCTCATCCCTTTGGTCTCAGCCCATTGATCCAGCCTGTCCAGATCCCTCTGCAGAGCCTCCCTTCCTTCAAGCAGATTGACACTTCCACCCAGCTCAGTGTCATCCACAAACTTGCTAAGGGTGCATTCAATCCCTTTGTCCAGATCATTAATAAATATATTGAACAGGACTGGACCCAGCCCTGAACCCTGGGAAACACCACTTGTGACTAGTTTCCAGCTGGATTTAACTCCATTTACCACAACTCTTTGGGCCCAGCCATCCAGGCAGTTTGTAACCCAGCAGAGGCTATGCCTGTCCAGGCCAATGGCAGCCAGTTCCTCAAGCAGAATACTGTGAGAAATGGTGTCAAAGGCTTTAGCAAAATCCAAGTACACCACATCCACAGCCTTTCCCTTGTCCACTGAGTGGGTAACCTTGTCATAGAAGACATGCACTTTGGTTCCAGTGGGAAAATTCTCTTTAGTTTCAGTCACAAATTGAGTCTTTATAACCTGTGAGAGTCTGAAAGGTCTGGTGGAAAACTGCAGTAAAAGTTACTTGGGCCCTGAGTGGTTTTAGAATCCATCCCTGCTTCTGACAAGTCAGTGGCAATGCAGTGGTGAACCTGCTTTTGACCTCAATGAGATTGCATTACAATCCATCTGGGTAACATTAGAGTGCTAGATCTGACAAGCCATAGATCCCATGCTGCCTTCCTGCCATGATCAAATGCATGTGGTACTTGGGGAGGGTGGGGTGCTGGCTGAGAGGGTATTTAGTCCCGGCTGTGTTCTGTGACATCTGACACAGCACAGGGAGCTTTATGGAGGCAGGGAGGATTGACTGAGTGGATAGACTCTGGATCTTGGGGCAGTTCATCAGGAAGGAGCTAGATAATCCATTGGTGTTTAGAGGAATCAATGTATTCTATATTCCTGGTAGGGAGAAGGGAGGAAGCCAGTTGGAAGCAGTTGGTCAAATCTTAAAATGCAGTGAACACACTTTTTCCAAATTTGAGTCCATGCTGGTATCCGTATCTGGAAAGAATTCTGGCTCTAACTTCTAATGGGAGAATCCCCAGAAAAACCCAGGCCTATAAACTACAGAGTATCTACGCATGACCTGAGAATTGCCTGCCTTCATTGATGCCTTGCCAGTCTGGAGTTGGATGCTTTCAGACTTAATTAGCTGTCTAACAATGAGATTGAGGCATTGGCTCTGTGAAAACTCCAGGCTTTAATCCTGTGACCCTGTAGTGTGCTCCTTAGCTGAATGACCTGCCTCTGAGGTCAGCCTGGGTGAACCCAAATGACTTTAAGTCTGCTTTGCTTTGGTTCCCCGTAGAAAGATGTAATCTCATGTCAGTAGGAGGTAAATTGGAAGAAGACAGCAAACCTTTCTCCTTATGCATGTAAGCACTGTGTTAATGAAATGACTTTATTGGAATACAATTTTTCCTTTTCATCCTGCAGGCAACAACCATCACATGGAAAAGATCATCTGCTGGTGAAGTTATTGCTATAATATATATGCTGCCAATTAGAAAAAGAAACTCAGTGATTTCATAGTTTTCTCTGCCTGTAGTTGATTGCAGCCTTTTATGCTAACTCCATGGGATAGGCCAGATCAGAGCAGTGGAGATAAGCCTTAGGTGTCCAAGAAGCTGTCATGGAGAAAGCAAAAAGCAGCATGTGTGGGAGGGAGACCTGCCACCATCCTTAGGATTGTTGGACCATGCCAGAACCACATTAGGACTGCCTTGTCTCTGAGAATGCTTAAATGAGCAAATCTCTTGAAGCTACGAGAACTGGACATCTGCTGGTTGCAGAGGCAGCTGCCTAGAGTCTCTGATCTTGTGCTGTCTATATTTCATACTTCAAGTTATGCAGTATTGAGCATATTTGGTAGTGTAGTGGAAGACTTTAAAGTATCACACTGAAGCAGCACCATTTTTTCTGTTTGCAGTCACTCCCTCTGCATGAAGTAAGGTAGTAAACTGTGCATTTGGCATACCTGTCTCTCCTATGGCATGTGAGATCAAGTCACATGCAATATCAGAGATCTCATCTTTACCTTTAAACAAGCTTAGATATTAAGCCAAGTATAATGGTCAGCTGAGTACTTCTCATTTGCGTTGTTTTCTTCATCTGCTTCAGTTGTCCAGGCGTGTGAAGAACTTGTTTCAGTCCCATTCCAAACTGCTGAGGACAGGTCCTCTTAGGGATTTGATTGCTTGACGGTTCAGGCCTTGTAGTGACATCCTCATGCTTGGGTGTGTAAATAACTCTTTTATGTCTGCCTCGCTGTTAACATCCAGCTGGTTTTTGTAATCATATTGAAATGCACTTTCACATCAGAAAGGATATCTGACCTCTAGTGTTTTCTAATTATAGCAGTGCCTTGTGGCAGTGTTATGATTGTTTATTAGTGCAACAAACAGAAACTCTTTTAAAATAAGGACTTATAACTGCCATAAATATTTGCTCTTGGTGATGCTTGACATGGCAGAACTGAGTTGCAGAGCTGTCTGTATTTTGTATTTACCAAGGATGAAGACATTTTTTTGACTGCAGGACAAGATGGGAACTGGAGAGGAAAAAGAATGTGAGATAGTTGAAAGTATTTACTTATTTTTCCTGCTGGGATGTTTGCTAAGAAATTGTTTGGATTTTGAGGAAAAATGAGCTTCACAGCCTTATGAAAACGTTTTATTTTTCCACAGGATGGACCACCAGCAATGCATATGTCTTGAGTAGGGCACTGGCTGATTTACTTTTAGAGCAGTGATTTTAACTGTTCAGGGTGGAGCTTACCTAACTATCCTTTCTTCACTCTTCATCTTCCCCCTGAACTTCTGAGTAGTCCCTTTTCTATAGTAATGTCTCTTGGGCCCACAACAGTATTGCCTTTCACATGAATTTTGCTTTATCTCCTGTAATGCCAAGAACATTCCTGTGAACAGCAAGCTCAGTAAAGACAGTGTGGCCAGTCAAACCTTCTTGCTTGTGATGTTTTCCAGCTGCCTCCCTTTAAACTTGGTAAGCCTCACTGCAAAGGTGAATGTCACTGGTAGGAAGATGGTGGGGAAGAACGCAATCTCTGATCAGATGGGAAATGAGCAACTCTTTCCCATTTTCTTCCTGCCTTTGGTATTTGGATCTGTGCCCCTGCACACACCCACCCCCACACCCTGACTGCCAGCTTCTTCTTGTAAAAGTCAGCTTTGTGAGGGGAGTAAAGTGTTGGGTAGGAAACAGGTTGGAGCTTCCTAACTCACTTCAGGCAAGCCAAAAAGCCACCAGAAAAAAAATGACATTTCAGTAGCTGCTATTCTATGCCAGCTTTTATAATTTTAAGGCAACTGTAATGAATTGCTGATCTCCACATACCTTGTTTTTTCACATTACATATTTTAAGCAAACAGAGAAGAGTTCAGTAAACACATTTTGTGTTGCATTTCCTCCTCCAGCATGATTTCCTTGCCAATTATTTGAATGAATTTAGCACTCATGAATGACAAGTAGTAGTGAAAGCAAGGGTTTTTTACCTTGAGCTCTCTCTGTAGCCCTCTATCTTTCTTACAGCATCCACATAGTTCCAGTATAAGAGTGTTAGGATGGAGCTGGACCTGTGGGAACTTCTGCAGCCTCTCTGCACTGTCTTGATCTGATTTTTTTCTGTGTGCTGGTTTTATGCAGTATATCAGAAGAGTGTGGCTAGCATCGTTGTTGTGGTTGGAAACAGGACTGCTGGCAGAGTGCCTGGACACATGTTCTGACACCTAATTTAATTGCATCTGAAAAGCTCGTATTGACTGACCTAGAACACTGCTGAACTCCCTTTTTCTGTAAGCAAGAATATCTACCTACTGCAGTCAGACTTCAGTTCATCGTAATATGTAGGACCTGATGCAGGTCAACTGCCTATTGAGACTGAGAGGATTTATTGTCTGAATAAAGTGTCAGCTTTGTTCCTTAGATGACATTGATTACAGTACATGTAGCTTCAGAGACGGTTGTGTCTGTCTTCCTCCTTTTCCGTCTGACTTTCCCTCCTGCGAAAATGTAACCACATCATCTACATGATACCTCTTGACTGCCAGAAAGCAATATCTTTATTGTTTTCAAAACATAATCTGTTGGTATTTTGTCTTTGTATCTTTCTTTGTTGTGGTTATATCGAAGCCAGTGGTGTGATTTTCTTACAACCAGGTATAATTGCTTGGAATGTTCCAAAGCAAACTTTTATTCAGCTTCAGACATACCTATGTTATTGGAACCAGGTTGTATTTTGTCTGATATTTTGTCTGATATTATTCTGCCAGATTTGCCTTTTGGCAGGAAAAATATTCAAGAAAACCAGTTCTTCTCCCTTCTGTCCCAAGAAAAAAATTCTTTATAAAACACAAGGCAAAGCTAATAGGTAGTGGTTATTTGAAATAAAACGGGAAGAAAAAGCTATTTGTCATTTGGCAGCTTGTCATTTGTGGTCTATTTATGCATGTAGCTAAATCTGATTTATTTGGGGCTTGAGCCAAGGAAGTAAACCGTAAGATTCCCACTGACCTAAGATTTTAGTTTGTGTGTATTTACTGATTGAGATTTTCATTACTTCTGTTTGATCTTGCAGGCCACGCACTGGTGTGAATTGCAATTTGAGTTTGTATGAGGTGTAGTAGGTCTGAAACTTTTAATCTCAAATGTGAAGATACATTGGCTCCCAGTTACTAACAGTGTAAGAGCTGCATCTCCCTGCTCTTGGTCATCGTTTGCAGCATGACTGGGGTCGAGCACTTGGGCTTAGCTCCCTGTGTTGTGCTGAAGAGGACTGGGATGCCGAAAGTGGATCTTTTAGGCCTGATGTTGCTCAAAGCGGCTCTGAAGCTTTACAGGGAAATCTGAAGTGTCTGGATGCAGTCTGAGCCTGACTTCTGAATTTCACTTCCCTGCTTTGGTAGCTGGGTATACAGCAAGAGCTATAGCACCAGATGCATAAGACTTTTGGATTGCTGTAGGAGCAACAAGAAATGTTTTGAGGAGTCAGTAATGTTGCTGCAGATTTTGTCAGTGGAAAGGGGAGAAAAGCTATCTTTAAAACTAGTAGTTTTGGTCACGAAACCTTTTGGATTCGAGTACCTTGGGCTCTGTGCTCAGAGTGCCAACCTAGGACTCATTTTCCAGTCACTTCTCTGTACCTTCCCCTCCCTATTCCAGCTCTTGTCTTATCCAGTCACGTTACGAGTACTTTGAAGTGAGGGCTCTCTCAGAATGGCTGTCTCTGCTAGTGTTTCTAATTGCCATTGGAGTAGATAATATAAACTAGTCCTTCCTTGCCTGGATGAATCACCCAGTCAAGGTCCCTTCCCTGTTTGGGAGAGGAGGATTCTTGTCAATTTGAATGCTCTGCTGGCTCAGAAGGAAGCAGAGGGGTGGATGAACACGCATGTGCATGTCTGAAACCACAACAGACTAGATGCCCCAGGGTCTGCTTTTATTGCAGAGCCATTATTAACCATGTGCAAGAATTCTGTTGTCTGCAATGTGGTTGTGGGTACAAAGAGCTCTCCAAATAACAGAAGTGCCACATTTCTGAGCAATGGGTTTGTATACAAGGCCACTCTTAGCTGGAGAGACTTACAGGGACCTGAAAACTCAGTGGATGTTGTTCTCCCCTGACACCGTACTCAAACTGAACTCAATATCGGTAATAATGGGTCTGTTTCTTGCTCCAGGATCTCTGGAATTGCTGCCTTCAGCTAATCTGTAACAGAGGCAAATGTGCAGGGCTGGAGGAATAGGACAAGGATCAACTGTATCTTCAGGGGATTTCACTTTTTCACTTTCAGCAGAGAGGAAAGACTGCCTTCTCTCTGTGTGCATGTGGTAATACAAGTATTTATTGTTTGGGCAGTCCTGGGGTATTAACTTTCGCTGCTAAGCTGTAAGTCTGATACATACTGCGCCAGGTTTATTGGCATAGGCTCCTGACAGTGAATTGAGCTGCAACTGTGAGTCCCATGTGTCCTAGGACAGACAGCTTCAACTGACCCTCCTGGTTTTTGAATGCTGAAGTAACTTGCCTGCAAGTGGCACGCCATATGCCAAGATTATGCTGCTTGATTTCTCTGGGCTCCAGCTTCTGCTGCCTCTTTGAGCCTGTTAGGAAAGAAGAAGAGATTTCCAGCCTGTTTTATGTTTTGTTGTCTTCTCAAACAGCAGTGAAATCCCACAGATTGAGGCAGATATGACTCCAACGTGCTTGCTGGTTTTGTACTGAGAGACAGCTCTGCTGAGCTAGAAGGAGTCGCTCCAAAGTAAGCAGGAGCAGAATCAAGCCTTGCAATCACATCACTTCCTTCCACCCCCAGAAATACTCACTGACCTCCTGTTTTCCCCTCCCATCAAGTGGTAGCGATGTGAAATTCGGGAAAACAGCAGAAGCAGGAGCTGCAGGAGCAGCAGCTGCTTCTCTGAGATGAGTCCCAATGAGGCTGGGAGCACATTCCTTCCTATGTTGTGGTTTGCTGACTCTTCTCTTTGTGTTCTGTGTAATGGGCATAGAGCTCATGGAGTGGTGAGCACGCTTGCAACGAATAGTTGCTGTGGGTTTCTTCACTTTGTTTGGGCCTAATTCTGATCCCTGTGGCATAGGTATGAACATGGGGAAATTCTGCTATTTCTCTGGACCCGCTCCAGGTTCACCCCAGCAGAACTGACAGCAGAAAGAGGCCCTGAAGTATTTACTGCAGCGCGCCAGCTGCCCACAGCAGCTGTTTATTGCTTTGCGTTTTCCTTCACCATGAGAATCATGTAACCTCTGAGGGCTGAAACCTCGCTGTCCTGCTTGAGTCTGAAAGGCACACAAATTGTTTGTAAGCTGTGGGTCACTATCCATAGAATTCTCTGGCTTGTGGGGCTTGGTACTTTGCAGAGAACATCAGGCTCTCTGGGCTACTTGAGCAGGGAGAGTAGAGGGAGGAGGTCTGGGTGACCATGGCTGTTTTGTTGTGAGGAGCTAAACCAGGTTGCTGATGACTGAAAGCAGGAACTCTGTAAGGTGTTAGCCAACAAGATAGGTCTGTCTGTAACACAGCCTTTCTTTGCAGACAGCCACAGCGCTGGCTTGGTTTGTCCACTGGTACGAAACGCCACAGCATGATGCATAGGGATCCCTGGCTTTATCCCTTCTCCATGGCTTTGCCTAATTACTGGTGAGGGTTTCAAGTGTGTGGCACATGCCCAGTGCTTTTTCTGCACGATACTGATCTTTCCTATCTTTCCTTCATTTATTTTTTCCTCATTATTCAGAAGTCTTCACAGTTCTCTGAAATCTTACAGGAGTGTTATCATTTGGTGGCAAAACAGGCCAGGCATGGAATCTGTTTGTGGTTATTTACTGATGGCATTTTGGAACAACATACCAGCTTTGTCTGAGCATTCTATTAGCACAGTTATTCTGATTAACAGGAGTTTGGACTTAGTTGCTGTAAGATTCTAAGGGAAACATAAAAAGTATCAAAAGTGCTGTAAAAATCATGTTTGTCTAAGAATAACCTGTGATGCAGAGGATCACTAAAAGGCCATGTGTATTCTCTAGGCTTGGTAACTGTGGAGTTAAAAATGAGTATGACTTTCAAGCATTGGCCGTGGTCAGAAAATAGAATTTACTTGGAATGCCCCACTTGCCATGAGAAACCAAGGCAAAATCTTCCTAGTCTAATCCAGCCATGAAGCACAGCAGTTTAGTTTATGCTGCCAGCAAAGTGATTCTGCAGTGTGAAAGACAAGATCCCCAAAGCAGTGAAATGCCTTAGTATTTTCAATAGTATTGGGAAGCTTCTGTTTGTCAGTGTTAGGAGTAATATTTGACCACATTTTGCAACTTAGTCTATAGTTTAGCAAGCATTTAATTGTATTTTTTTGTTTGATCTGCCATGGAAACTGCCATTGCTGGTTGTGTGGGGTCAGGGCTCTGCGACAACGGATGAAACTATCAAGACAAATTCCAGAAGCCTCCAAAACATATATGTGAAACAGCAAATGAAAATACTTTACGGAGTGGTATATTTACTGGCGGGCTTGGGTGGAAGGGATGGATAAATCGGATTCCTCTATAAACCAGGCCACCCCCACTGAAGTTTGACATGACTGACACTGGGGGCATTTGGGGTTTGTTTGCAGTGGGGCTTGGAGGAGTGGGCTGAGAAAAAACGATGCAGTGCTGACCATTTCACTGGTACTCCTTACATGGGATTTTGAAACCTAACATTTTCTTGTTAGTATTTCTATCTTGCTTTGATACTTCCCAGCTGACAGATTGAGATCTTGACACTTGGTGCAGAATTCTCCTAGAAGAGAAGGAGAACCACTGCCATGGTGAAGTACTTCTGCTCAGCAGGGTTGTAGCTTGGTGAAGTAGAGCCAGACACTTTGAGAGCACAGTATGCTTCCCAAGACAACTAGTCAATGACAGAGACCTCCCTAACTTTTCAGAGGTGGGCATCTATAGATTTATTACAGCCAATTCTTAGTCTCACTGGCTATACTTTTTCCAAGAATGGGTGTTTCATTATTAGTCAGAGTACATGGAAGCGCACAGTATTAACATTACCTGTACATTTTCGCTTTAAAAGAATTTATGTTTTTCCACCACTAGAGGCTTATTTTCTTGAATTTTCAGTGTCTAGGCTGTTTTACCAAGCTGTTCTTTGTGTGAGGAGTAGATGAAAAAAGGGGAAGGGGACAAGAGATTGGAAATTATGATTAGTTACCCTTATAAAGAAAATTTGTTGCTACTTCCTTTCTTGGATTACATCAGTGCCCCTGAAGCTGGCAGTGGAAATTTGATACCTCATCCAAAATAGGTCAGTCTTTTCCAAGTAAGAAACTGTGACTATTCTATGTGGGGAATTGACTTCATTGGAAGTTGCAGGAATTGAGTTTAAGTGGGATGGCAAGCTCAGAATGAAACTAAGAGTGTCAACTCCAGGGGGGGGAAAGAATTAAAAAAAAAAATGGGAGAAAATGGGAGCTGTAAATGCATCTTGCACAGATTCTAGGAAAATCTCTGAGTTCCTCATATGTAGAGATTTAGCCTTGGAGAATTCATGGAGAATTATAGGAGTTGAACTGCCTCAGATCCCTTTTGGAAAAGCAGTCTTTAAAGTACATACCTCACATCAGTATGAATTATTTTTTAATGAGGAGAAAAGGTCTCACTTGCTAGTAGTGCCAGCACCTTTCATTGGTGCCGTTTACAAATATATAAACATGTTGCATAGCATATGGAAATCAGACTGCAGAACATCCAGACCCTTGGTTTGGGTAGTACCCAGTGCTTTGTTGCCCTCCCTCAGTGCCAGACAGTTCCTTCATTCTTTGATAACCAGTTAGTTCTGCGAATCAATCATCAGAAGAGCAGTATGAAAGCAGAAGGTTACATAAGCAAGTTTATTCTAGCTTATGTACTCCAGGGATCTCCTTTTGGTCTTTGTCCCTTTACTTTTGCTCTTCTCCTCCACTTCCACCGGCACTATTGCAGGGCAGGCGGTCCTATATTATATTGCATATGTGGGCTTCCGTGTGCCAAACTGTACCTGATGTAAAGGGGAAGGAGTGGCTGGCATAGGGTTGCTTGGAAAGCCTACAGTAAAACCAGGAATTGTAGTGTGGGATCATTTTCTCTTTTTATATGCATTCACACAGAAAAATGTCTACCCACAGTTAGAGAAAGGCTGCTGCTTTACGGTAGTTAAATTTCAGAATTTTTTAAGTTCTGCATTGAAGGCCCTGCAATCCTTCTGTGTGTGCTATTGTTTTATTTATCTTTCTACCTCAGACACCTGATACAAGAGTTTGCCTGGCAAGGAAAGCAAATGAGCCATTTTTTCATAAACACCACAATCCTAGGGAGGGCTTTTAAAGCTATTGACTTCTCGTGCTCTGTAGCCTTTTTAATGTATACCGTAGATCCACATGGTAGAAATCACCTACTATTTCCTGCATGCAAGGCTCTGTTTGAGGTCCAAGTCTCACTGGACTGTGGGAGTCCCTAAGAATGTAAGACTAAGCAGAAAAAAGCCAAGGAGTGCCAGTAAATGCAGTTTTATATATTGGGAATGGTAGCACGAATGTGTAAGTTCGTGTGTGTAACTATGTTTTCCAAATTTTCCCAAGAAAACTGTAAAGGAGCCAGGAATTGACTGTCCAGAGTGCTAGTCCAGCAAATTAGCTAAGAGAACTGCCTTTCTCTTTTGAATTACTTGAAAATCTTTATCTATTGAAACAAACAGTAATTCATGGAAACATTCTCCCGCGCACTCTGGTACAATAGATGGTCAGTCAAGACTTTGTGTGTCTGCAAAGGCAGAACTGTGCTCTAGGAAATTTAATAATCTGCTAGAGGGTGAAATCAAATCAAATTAATTAAACTAGAAGAAAATGTTTATATTTTATGTTACAAAAAGGAAAAAAAAGCAGATGGAAGAGTTACCTAGTTTATTTCAAAATTGCATAGTAAACCATTTCAGATTTGTTTCTGTTTCTCCTTGAGTCAGTGGGTTTTTTCATGATGGTTCCAGTTACAGCTTCCAGCACAATGGCTGTAGTAACCTCAACAGAGTTAGATGCCTCATCTCCATAGGCCTCTATGTAACGTGTGTCCCTAACCACTTTTAGAGAAGCCCAGGCTTAAAATTCAGAGTGAAACAAGGAATTTTACTGTGAAATAAGGTTCATGTAATCAATTGTGGTTTTTTATGCAGATCTGGAAGTGTCAGAAATCATTGGACTGAGATTTACTCTTTTGTGGAAAGCCTAGCTGAGAAGTTCATAAGGTAAAATTTTCTTAAGATCATATTTTAATTTGCTATGTATATATAACTTATCTTTTCCTTCTCTGCCTCTAAGAAAATGAAAATATGCTAATGTAATTTGTATGTGTGTGACATGGATCTGGCTTGTTCTTCTGTTTCAGTCCAATGCTGCGGATGTCTTTCATCGTTTTTTCTTCACGAGGCACTACAGTCATGAAGCTAACAGAAAACAGGCAAGTACTCCCCTCAGCTTTCATCCAGAAATAGTCTCCATCCATCCTCTCAAGCAGTGAGTGGCCCCAGACCAGAGTTTGGACGTCCATCTTGGTGCTTGGTGAGACACCAACTGAAATCCTTTCCTCCATTTTCAGTTGGAAGAGGGCTTGGAAGGCCTTTAGGTCTCTCATTACCATTTTGTTTTCAACCTTACGAGAGAAAGGCACCACGGGAGTGTCTGTTCTTTATCACGGTATTTCAGGGAGAAACTGTATTTCCAGTCAATGATTTATGTATAACCTCACTATCCCCAGCTACCCAAATAAGGGCAGGTTTTGTGTAAGATCTCAGACCCTGGGCTGATGAGCAAAGGGCTGTATGGAAGTCCCACCGTGCCCTTAGAATTGGCCCAAAAACCTGACTTTTATGCCAGCAGCCAGTTGTTCCCGGCGCTGGAGCACTGCCTCACCAGGCTGTCTCACTCATCTCCTGGGCTGCCTTCAGATAGCACCCATACCAGAGGTGGTTTGCACAGCCACATGACAGGCTTCTTAAGTAAAAGAGTCTGAGGCTAGAGTGAAATTCTTGTAGCTGCCTTCACAACCTAATCCTCTTTTAAAAAAAAAAAATCAAAACACCCCTTCCAACTCAAACACACAAAAAAACCCTCAGCGCCCCCCAAAAAAGACACAACAAAAACCCCCAAAACTCAATCCCCACCCATATCCCCCCCTCCAAAAAGAAAAACCCCAAAAAACCCTCGAATAATTAGGAGTTTAATTTGACTGACACACAGAAATCCCTGTCATGAAGGTATTGCTAAGTATTTTCTTTCATTTCAGCTTAAAGCCCTTGCTTTTGCTACTGCTTCTGTCTGTGTGAGATGGCCTCAGTAGTATAGTGCACTCAGTAAATAAAAGGGGCTCTGGAACAGTCTGGGAAAAACCTCTTCCTCCATTTCGTACCCAAGGGCCTCACCTGGCAGAGAAGCATCTGGGGGTGTTGGTTGGCAGACAGCTGAATATGAGCCAGCAGTGGCCTAAGTGGCCTAGGGGGCCAATGGCGTCTTGGCCTGTGTCAGAAACAGTGTGGCCAGCAGGACCAGGGAAAGGATGGTG
The DNA here is from genome assembly GCA_033556795.1 of Tapera naevia. Lineage (NCBI taxonomy): Eukaryota > Metazoa > Chordata > Aves > Cuculiformes > Neomorphidae > Tapera > Tapera naevia. The sequence continues at coordinate 11,408,233 of JAUMJJ010000194.1, read as the reverse complement.
CCCCTGTACTCGGCACTGGTGAGGCCTCACCTCGAGTACTGTGTTCAGTTCTGAGCCCCTCAAGACAAGAAAGCCATTAAGGTGCTGGACAGCGTCCAGAGAAGAGCAACGAAGCTGTTGAAGGGGCTGGAGAACAAGTCTTAAGAGGAGCAGCTGAAGGAACTGGCGTTGTTTACTCTGGAGAAGAGGAGGCTGAGGGGAGACCTCATCACTGTCTACAACTGCCTGAAAGGAAGTTGTATCAAGGTGAATGTTGATCTCTTCTCACAAGTGGCAAGTGATAGGAAGAGAGGAAATAGCTGCAAGTTGTGCCAGAGGAGGTTCAGACTAGACATTAGGAAAAATTTCTTCACCTAAAGAGTGGTCAGGCACTGGCACAGCTGAGATGATCGAGTCGCCATCCCCGGAGGTGTTTAAAAGGCAAGTAGATGAGTTTCTGAGAGACATGGTTTAGTAAGTGGACAGGTACAGTTGGACTCGATGATCTGAGAGGTCTTTTGCAACCACATGGTTCTATGATTCTAAAGCAAGAAACCCCACCAGAGATCTTGCATTTCTGCTGACTCCGCTGAGTTTAGGCTCAGGTCTCTATCTTGCACCTTGGTGGCAGAGCTCAAACTTGCTTGCTTCTCCTAGGTGGATTTGCTCCTTAGGAGGTGGAAAGTAGGCACGAAGCCTGTGACAATATTTTGAACATGGTATTAGAATGTTCCCTCTCCTAAATTCCTGTTCTCTGTATGGATGACCGTGTGTGTCTTTTCAGCACATTTTATACCTTGAAAGGGTAAAAATGTGCTTTTTGCCCCAAGGACATCACCCATTCCAGCTTCTGATTATACCTTTTTCCCATGTATATTCCCGTTTCCAACATAGGCTCCCATTTCCTCTGTAATGAGGGTTGTGCTACGTAAAACACCTTGTTGCAAAATGGAGCTTAGAGAGCCTCTTGCTATCTTCTTTAAAGAAGGATGCCCCTTAGCATCTGGGGCTGATGTTTGGACTTGTCTTTTGAATATTTGTTTTGTAATTTGGCCTTATCTGTGTTCCATTAATTTATGAAACTTTGCTAAGTATCAGGGTCTTTTCGTGATCAGTGATCAATTAAATTATTAGTTTTCCTGAGTGATCTTCTCTGTTGACAGGTATGTGTGGAGCAAGAAGCTGTAAGGGTCGTGGCATCAAAGTCCATTTCTTACCAGGGACCAGTCTGTGCCCCAGGAATTCTGATCAGTCCCTGGTCTAGGATAGGAAATTCTCATCATACCCAACCTGTTCTCTTATCTTTTGGCCTCTGTCTTTATAACAAAAAAGTCATAATCCCAACTGTCCTGATGATTGATTGAATATGGAGGTTTTTTAATCTCATTTTCATGACAGGGTCATAAGCTTTCAGATTCTCATTCTGTCTGCAGTTTGTCAGAGTTTAATATCTGGCATTTGCTTTATTCAGTCTTATCCTGCCTGACAGCATACCAAAATGATGGAGCAGGGGCAGAACTGCAGCCTTAAACTGTGTTAGCCCTAACAATGTATTGTATGTCCGTTTTTGTGCTCCCATGGATATTTGGCTGAAAAACTGTGTTCTCTGAAAAATCCTGGGTTTACCAGTGTTTTAGCTGGTGTGTATGCACTCTGTGCAGTGTACTGACAGGGTATATAATCTAGCTGTGGTACAAGAATATCTCAACAAAACAGAACTTTTAATAAAATTATTTTTCCTGCTTTTCTTATCCAAAGGGAAGCCATAAGACGAGGACTCGATGTTCTTCAGTATGAGGTGCCTGGAGGAGACACGTTCATGCATGAAGGATTTAAAAGGGTACACATCACAGTACCTCCTTTCTTTGATTTATATGTATAAACTTTGCTTTGGTTGCTGCTGCTGTACTTAAGATCTAACAATGTTCTACACTTCATTGCAGGCAAATGAGCAAATTTACCATGAAACCTATGGAGGTAGGCATTATATATCACTCATGTTATGTATCTGCATTGAAAAGACAGGGATGATACTTCTTTGTATGACCTGCAGTAAACTCGCCAAGAGAAGCGTTGGAGAAGGAATTGGTGTTACACAATCACTACATTCCATTTTGACTACAGCTTTACTTTCAAATGCATGATTCATGGTTTATTAAGACCAGAGGAGACCAGTATGATCACAAATCTGACCCAGTGTAGAGTACAGACCAAAGCATTACAGCCAGAACTGCCTGTCCTGCACCCAGGGGACAGGAATGCTGAGTTTTTCCTGTGTCCTTCTCTCTTGATGCACTCAGTCCTATGTTGCCTCATGTGCCCAAGTCTTTGTTCTTATTAGTGTAGGTATGAATACAGTGAGCTGAGATTTTTTCATGAATGGGAATGATTTGCGATTATGTTCTAAATTCCTAAAGTGCGAATTTTCACTATATTTTGGGAGGGAAATATATTTGTGATTTTTGTCTATGCCAAAAGAAGGCGTAATTAGGTAAACTGAAGGCATCTTGCCTGGTTTGTGCCCTGATGTTATGTTCTCATTTGTCATAGTCTCTTTGGAAGACAGAGAAATGACTCAGTACCATTTCAATAAAATAGTCCATGAGTGTAATCTTCAGCAGTAACTCTGCATGGCTTCAGACACTTCTGCTAGTGAAATCAAGAGTCCTGAAGAGTCTGGCTGAAAACTATTTTGCCTCTTCATGACATACAGCTAAGAACTAATCAAATATTCTGTAAGTTGGTTAGCAAGGAAAATGCAATATATGACATCTAAACTTATAAGCTAGCATATCAGGGAAAAGAAACAAGTGTTCAAAAGAAAACAAAATAAGATCTCAATTTCTTCTGCCTTTTTTAAGCATGCTGGGCAGAAAAAAAAGAAACATGGGGATCCAAGCTATATTTTCCCCCCAAGTTGCAGGTCATTTTTTTAAAGATTTATGTCTGTCTGACATGACATGGAAAGGGCTGCATGGCATAAGAAACCTGTCAAAACTAATCAGTCTCTTTAATTTCAGACAGTATGGGGATAGACACTTGAAATCATAACAGCTTATTTTGAAAAAATACCAACTGCTTCCCTGAAAGTAACATGGATATGTATTAGTTACTTTGCTTAAGAACTATGGATGCAGAGTGGTTGATCGAACAATAGTTTGCATGCTAATTTGGCTTAAGTTTTTAACATGTTGCATTTTTCTAAGTAGTATTGAATTCTATACTGCAATACTTATATAGCTGTCCAAAGTCTATGCAACCTTTTCACTTAAACTTGGGTAGGATATGAAATATCTTGTCACAAGTCATGAATTATCTCCAATGGACCTGATCCTAAGGTTTTCACGTGCTCAGAATGCCTGTTAAGTTCACTGACAGCTCTTATTGCCTGAGAAGTCTAGGAATGAATCCTCTATAGAAGTACATTTCATGGCGTGTTCTGGTGGAGTTGTTCTGTGAAAGTCTGCTGGAAGGGAAGGTAGGATGACAGGAAAGCTTCTTTTGCAGAGGAGTCTCTTACCACAAGCTCTGGGCAAGGTTTGTGTAGAAACATGTTTGTCAAGAGAAGAGAGGAAACCTCTCCCTCTCTGGGGGTCCATTTTGCCCCTTCTCCACACAAAAGGTCTAGATGTAATCTTGGTAGGTGTGATATTTTATGCAGATCAGAAGTTTGTGCATGGACCTTGTTTGGACAGTAGTAGTCCTTCAGTGATACTTGTGGTATGAAGGTGCGCATATTTTGGCTTATTGCATGCTGTTAAGCATCTGACTTTCAGCTGATATATCTCTAATGATGTCCATACAAATCGGACTGAGAGTTTGGCCTTACAGTTTTGTAGTTATTTGTCAGCAAAAAGGAATGTCTTGCTTCTTTTCATTGCTGAATCTTGTGTCATGCGTATGCAATCTGTTAACTGCCCTTCATATAGGAGTTCGGACCGCTAGTGTGATTATTGCTCTGACGGATGGAGAATTGCAAGATGTTCAGTTTTATTATGCAGAACAAGAAGTAAGTCACCTTCATGTTTACCAAAACTACCTTATGTCAAACCTGTAGGCATTTACTATTGGCTTCACTGATTATATAACTTTGCATTTAATGGCAATTTCTTTTTTATTTAGGCCAACAGAGCCAGAAGCTTTGGAGCTATTGTTTATTGTGTTGGAGTGAAAGATTTCAATGAAACTCAGGTAACTTTGCTTGCTTTCTTCTTATTTTGTGTTGGATTTTTTTTTTCCTGTTATACTACTGCACAAATAACAGCATCAGCATCAGATGAAGGCATTTATTTAATTACTTGAGGCATAAATCGTTTCATGTCAGTATGATGTCTTTTAGCAAATATGAAAAGGCCCAGTTTTGTTCACTGTAATTTTGTTTTCCTCGTGATTTATGATTGTCTTTCTTTGCAGCTGTCAACAATTGCTGACAGCATCGATCATGTTTTTCCAGTTACAGGAGGCTTTTATGCCCTAAGAGGAACCATTGATTCAGTAAGTTGAGTATTCTGAAACCTAGAAAAGGGCACCCTTTCCTGTATTAATAAAGCACAGATGAAAATGGTTGATTACAAAAAATGCCATCATCTCAATCTTTTAGATTCTCAAGAAATCTTGCATTGAGATCCTTGCGGCTGAACCATCGAGTGTTTGTGCAGGAGGTAAGTTTCGACAATAATAGTGTAATATGGCAAATGAGTGACAATGATTAAATGTCAGTAACAACCTAATGTGGTATAGGAGCTGAAGCCCATGGATGTGTTAGAGCGTCCCCTCAGGCCATGGCTAAAGCTCTGTGTGTCCCTTCTCAGCTTGAGAAAAAAAATTGTGCTGATAAACACATAGCTGCGCTGGCTGAATGCCAGCTCAGAGAGTTGGCCGAGGTAGCACTTGGGGAAGCGGAGATACTGCTTCTTAAAATATCAGGGAGAGGGAGGAGACAGAAGTGATATAAAGTCAGACTGCCAGAGGTGATTTAGGGTTGAAAGGCAACATCTCACAACTTTCTGGGAAGACTGCATTCCCAGGAGCTGCTGGGACTCGTGAGCAGTTAGAGCAAGATTTTGCTAAACATTCACGGAAATTTCAGGCTTATTGAATCAGATATAAAAACTACATAGGCCAAGGTACCTGATTTTTTTCCAAAGTACTAATGTTTTGCGTATTTGCAATGGAAGAACTGTTAGTGTATATGGTAAACATGAAGAATCCCCAGAGGAGCTGTTGATAATTTCATGCCTTTCATGTCCAGTATATTTAACTTGGATTTGTTCTGGTTTACATTAGCTATTCACTTGCTGTGTTTTTTGTTATCTTAAGAGGCTATTGCAACAGAGTAAGAGTGACACCAAAAGTTTGCTGGAAGGTACAGTTTACAGCATGGTTATTTAGATTTAATCGTACTGTCTTGTGTTAATTTCCTTATACATTGGAAAAAGGAGCTCATAAAAAGAAAATGGCAATGATGCATGAAAGCTGACCTTGAAAACAGATAAAAATAGGAAACTCAGGAAAAATCTAATAAATATTACAGTGAAGAGAAATCTTCCACTCTTCATTTCCATGTCAGTCACAATATGATCTTGCCCTGAGTATTTAAATTTTAAATAAAATATTCTTTTATTTTTTGAACTATTCCTAAATATATAATTGTGGACTCTACATTTATATTAAATCTTGTCTGTGGTAAAATGCGAAAATTAGTTACTTTGCTTTTAAAAATCTCCTTCTAGAGTTCAAAAACAATTGTAAAGCTTTGACATTTCAAAGCTTTTTTTTATTTCATAGTGATAATTTTTTTTTTTCTTTTGCTGTTTGTCTACCAGGCAATTTTTTTTTGTGCAATAGCTTATTGCAAGCTTTCCTGTTCAACAAAAATTTTGTTTAGGAACATTAAAAGGATGAATGTTCCAATAGGAAGGATTTCAGTAGTATTGCAACTGTTTGGAACACTGTTAAGAATATTGTAAGGTCAAATTTGAAACCGTTTTTTTCAAATGGAAATTTGAAGACTTTTTCTAAAGTATTTGAGAAAATAAATTTTCAGGAAAAGACTTGCTTTTCAAAACTAGATATATTTCAGAAAAAAAAAAAGATAAAATCTCTTTTTCAGAATGAATCTGTTTGGTTTCTGATTCATGACTTCAAACCACTTCAATTTTTTGCCAAGCCTGCTAGATAACTAGTTTATCATAAACATGATTTAAAAATACACAAGTAGACTTAAAAATAGTTTGCCCTCCTTAAAAAAAAGTTGCATTACTTTCATCTGTAAAAATTTTTCATTCTCTTTGTGACTTTCAAATAAGACAAGTATAAATTAAGCAGAACCAGTTTCTCTGTGTGGCCCTTGCTCCACTTCAGCTCTGTCCTCATTGATAAAGCCATCCAGCAAAGGCTGGCACATGCTGAAGTGTGGTGCTGAATCACCAAGACATGAGGACTTGGCTCTTACATGCTTGAAGGTTTGCTTATAGCAACAGGGAACTTGAAAATAGGAGGAAGCCGAAACTGGAGCGCCAAATGGTGTATACTGTGGTGTTATATGGTCTTTGTTACAGGCCTGATTCTTGCTGCCGGCTTGTATTATGAGTCTAGTCCTGCAAGCCTTAGCTGGAATGAACTGCAAGAAGTTTTACATCAAGAGGCAGCAAATACTTACACTTGTTCTGGGCTTTATTATGCTTTATTATCACACTTACTTTAACATAGCCAGATTTTCGTCTTTATGACTGTGTGTACCACTGTCTCCTGGAGGGAATCTCCTGAGATTGAATAACTTTTTTCGTGGTATTGTGAGTCCAGATCTAGAATCCAGTTCACAGGACAGTCAGATATAGTTCTACTCTATGTCATGTGATTTTTTTTTTTAATGTACTTTTTTGGACTTGAATGGAAAAAAATACTGAAGCCTATGAAGTTATCTCAGAATTGTAATGCTTTTTAAAATTTAGGTAATTACTAATATAATTTACTGATAATGTATAGGTAAGGTATATAGACATGGACTCTTATATGAAAATATATTACACTCACATTTAGAACTGGCTAAAAATTAGAACATTTTCTAAAATGTGACATTCCTCCTCCTTCTTTCTAAGTTAGGAATTCTGTTTGTTTTTTTAAAAAATACGGAATTGAAATTTGCATTTAAAATTTGGTTGAAAAATAGTAGACCTTATGAAAGAGTGCAATATAGTATCAGATTCTCCAGCAAGCAGCTTGCTTGTTTACAGCCTTGAAATGTGGCTGTATCTGTGGTTTTTGTATGAAACTTATCTATATGAGGAGGTGGTAATCAAATTGACTTTTAGCAGTATTACTGGTTTTTAGAATCTGATATGAGGTCATGAGGAGTTTGTGTTGCTCAGTGGAAGCCAGTCGGGATCAGGGCTTAGAGCAGACTGGCCCACTCCTTGTAACTGTTTTTGCAACTCATAATTACCCCTGTACTGGTGATTACTGGTGATCTCGGCTTCATTTTTGACTTGCCAAAGGTTTAGTAAAATGCTGATGAAACAATTTCCGGGTGGTGATTATACCAGTCAGGACTCTGGCTCCCTGTGACAAAGCTTTCTGGCAAGTCTATTTACAGGTTTATCTCATCACGTTAGGACAGCTATCTGATGCTTAATGCTTTTTGACCCTGCAAATTCATGATCCCCAATATGGAGCAATGTACTTGGGTCTTTCCTGTACCCTCTGATTTAAAGTGACCAAGACATGCAGCCTGTAAACAGGCTATCAGTGCAGAATCAGAGGTGCCTCATACCCCATTTGACAGCATCATTGCTTTGATTATGCTCACAGTACGTAGATGTGATTGAAAGGTTTTGTTGGATGTGGCATCCTACTGGCCACATCAACTACCAGGTGTGGATGCAAGCCGTCAGCTTCTCATCAGAGTCACAGAAGCGAAGCCGACAGCGCAGCCAGCGCACACCAGCTTCAACCTACCATCTCGCTGCCAGCGCCGCCCGGTTATTTCAGTGCTGACCTTTTTCCCTTCGCTGTCTTGTCAAAAGCTACAATCTATGATCTGACAGTAACTAAGGAAGAAAAGGACGCAGCCAAAGCCAGGACGCAAAATTAAATGGAATTAGCCATTTTAACAGACCATCATCCAGAACACGTCAATGCTCTGGAGCATCCAAAGGGGTAGACTTCTTAACAGCAACCACCAAATTCTATACCAGCTGTTTACATTTCCATGCAAGTCTGGTATTGAAACTATATTGTCAGGTTGTGTTGGTGGACAAGTACTACCTAGTACTGTGCAGAGCGACAGTGACGGTGAAAAGAAGGGCAGGAGAGATAAACTATCTTGACAAGAGTAAACTTCTAGATGTAGCTTTTACCTTCAATTTCTGAGTTGGAAGTCTCTTGCTTGCTGCATCTTTTTAAAGCCACTGAAGTAGCTGTCAGTTAGGTCTTTGCAGTTGCTGCCTTTTAAGACCATTAGTTCGGGGGAAGAGGGGGTGGGAAATCCAGGTGCAATTTTATTCCAGCAAGCTGCTTTTTTAATAATAAAATTGAGAGAAAAAAATGAAGTCTTAGCTGGGTGATCAGGTCACTGTGGAGTGTGCTGGATACAGGCAAGTTGGAGGTAATGCACAGTTCCAGACAGGTAGTTCTGGTGGGTGGGCAGAAGCCCAGTTGCCCTTGGGGCTGGCCATGACTCTGCTGGCAAAAATGGATGCTCATAAAAATAACTCTTAGCTGGGTTGGATATGGAGTGGCTCAAGGCATGAAGCAGAGTTAGATTAACTCTAGATCCTTACTGGTGTAAGAAGCAGCTGAATCTGTCCTGCAGTCCATTTTTGTTTAAAGAAGTACCCTCCACCTCCAGTGTAGAAGCAGGATGTATAACCCTTCTCTTCAAAAAAAGAGGCCAAATTCTGATGCTAGCTTTGTGCATTTAGCTCTTGTGCTCAGTGAGGTCTTAGATTTTCTTTCTTCAGCAGAGCGCCAAAGCATGTGTTTCACTTTAATATGCACTCCTGTAGATATTTTCTTTTTCTCTTCCCAAAATTTCTTCTCCCATTCTTATGTACCTTGTGTCAGTTCAAAGCACTGTTCTAAGGAGAAGTTACCATGAGGAAAATCAGGGTGTGGGTATCCAGTGATTGGTTATAACTTGTCCATGTATTGTCCAATTCACCTGAAATTACATTAGACCTCCATGTAGTGAGAATGTTTTTGGCAAGAACAAGCTGTTTCTATGGAAAAGTTAAGGCATTCCACATCCTCATGCTGGCTTACCTTGCACTAACTTGATAGTGAAGAGTAGACAGACTAAGCTAGGTATGTATCTCAGCCACCGTTGAGCCTCAGATAGTGTTATCCAATAACAAGTCCTTCCTCCAAAGCATACAAATAACATGGCAATGCATCATATGAAGTGTTATCAAAAGCCAGTTCTCATATCACTGACAATTAGGTACTGCTTCCCTCAGTCCTGTCAACATTGTTTTCATCTCATTTTTAGTATGTTGATCAAAGTATAATTGTAATATATAGCTGACTTGTTCGTGCTTTTATTTGCTGCTAGTGGACAACATCTATGAAATTTATTCTTATTTTGCTATGTGTAGCTTGGAGATTAATTGGTCCTGTATTGTGCTGGTATTCCCCTGGTATTAGGCTGGTTTCAAATGCAGCTCAGAGGCTGGTATAAGTGGACTCTGGACAATTCAGCTAAAGCAGGAGATCTGTGTGTGGAAATAAAACTTCTTTTGGAATTTCCCTTGCTGTGTGCTGTGGATGTCAGCTAGCTTTTTGCATGCAGCAGCAAAAGGAATTCCAAAAATACATTTAGCATGGAAATTTGTGATGTCTCTCTACCTGCCCATGTTAAAGATGTGAACTCTGTGGTCAGTGTAGTAGCTACAATGCATTTTGTGATCTTAGAGGGAAATTTCCCTTGCCACTGCCCTTCCTGGCATATCCTGTGCTTTGCTTGGCAGTTGGGACTGGCCCCAAGAGGAAGCTGACTGTAGCTCTCTGTTGGCTTTCACCCGTGTAAAGTAAAAAGGAAGAGAAGGGCAGCCAACAGCTATATTGTTCTGTTATGAGAGCGCCGAGAAGTGTTACCTGCATATGTTACTAAGAAATAATTTTAAAAGCTTGCTGTGGCAAAGCTGAAAAAGCAAGCCTAGCTTCTTAATACCTTCTTCAAATTACCTTTTCTGTTTCTAACTGTTCTGGGTGCTCTGGAGAGACGGAATTTTATGACAGACATAAACTGACCTGATTCTGCTACAACTTGTCTCTGTCCCTTCCCTTCTTCTGCACATTTCTGTTCCCAGCAGATTCTTAGACAGGCAGAACACCTTACTGATCTCTCTGGCAACAGAGGGTTATTTTTCAAGTGTGTGAGCAAGCTCGCTTTAGTGCAATATGATCAATGGTTCCAACAGTGGAGGGATCTCACTGTGACAGCACCCTTCCTAGGCTGGCTTTACTCTTATGTATAACTGCTTTATCATTAAAAAGGCCATTGAAAGGTTCGCCAGAAAAGTCCTTATGATGCTTTTCCTGCTTCAATGAACAAATCACAGTTGCTTATCATGATAATGACCAAAATCACTGGTGTCCCCCCTGTCAGGACTGAAGCAGCAGAAGTTATGAGAACTACTGAAGTGCATGTTTGAAAGTACTCTACTCTGGCCAGCGGACAGTGTGTCTGATATGGCAGGTCTCCGCTTGTGCCACTGGTGGTGTCTGCTGCTGGGGTAGAGGTGTAGGGGAAGAGCACATAGAAGATTGCAGCAACTGGGTCTTTAGTTGTTCCCACGTGCAGCAGTTGCTAACGGGTCTATGCACAGGCTCAGTTCTTGTATGGACTAAAAGATTGTATTTTTCCAGGACTTGTACAGATACCATGTGCACAGGAGGGTTATGAGAGGAGTTCTGTTTGTCTACATCTGTCATTGAATTATAGAATTATTTCAGTTGGAAAAGACCTTTAGGATCGTAAAGTCCAACCACTAACCTAAAAATGCCAAGTCCACCACTAAACCATGTCCCCAAGTGCTGCATCCACACGTGAAATATGCCCAGGGATGGTGACTCCATGCTTGACAACCCTTTTGGGGAAGAAATTTTTCCTGATGTCTAATCAGAACTTCCCCTGGTCCAACTTATGGCCATTTCCTCTTTTCCTATCACATGTCACTTGGGAGAAGAGACCACCACCCAGCATGCTACAACCTCCTTTTGGGTAGTTCTAGACAGTGACAAAGCCTCCCCTCAGCCTTCTTTTCTCCAGGCTAAACAATCCCAGTTCCCTCAGCCACTACTCATAAGACTTGTTCTTCAGCCCCTTCAACAGCCTTGTTGCCCTTCTCTGGACGCACTCCAGAACCTCAATGTCCTTCTTGTATTGAGGGGCCCAAAACTGAACACAGCATTTGAGGTGTAGCATCACCAGTGCCGAGTACAGGGGCACAATCCCTTCCCTGGTCCTGCTGGCCACGCTGTTTCTGACACAGGCCAACATGCCATTGGCCCTCTTGGCCACTTGGGCACACTGCTGGCTCATGTTCAGCCGGTTGTCAGCCAACACCCCCAGGTCCTTCTCTGCCAGGCAGCTCTCCAGCCATTCTTCCCCAAGCCTGTAATGCTGCATGGGGTTGTTGTGTCCCAAGTGCAGGACTCGGCACTTGCCCTTGTTGAACCTCATCCCCTTGGTCATAGCCCATCAATCCAGCCTGTTCTGATCCCTCTGTATAACCTCCCTACCCTCAAGCAGATTGGCACTTCCACCCAGCTTAGTGTCATCTGTGAACTTTCTAGGGGTGCACTCAATCCTCTCATTCAGATTATTGATAAAGACATTGAACTGAACTGGACCCAACACTGAGCCTTGGGGAACACCACTTGTGACCAGCCTCCTTTAAGTCCATTTATCATCACTCTTTGGGTCCGGCCATCCAAACAGTTTTTTACCCAGCAGAGGGTGCACCTGTCCAGGCCATTGTCAGTCAGTTTCTCAAGCAGAATATTGTGTGAAACTGTCAAAGGCTTTATTGATGTCCAGGTACACTACATCCACAGCCTTTCCCTCATTCATTAAGTGGGTAACCTTGTCATAGAAGGAGATCAGGTTATTTCATAAACCCATGTTGACTGGGCCTGATCACTGGTTGTCTTGTGTGTGCTGTGTGATAGCACTCAGGATGACCTGCCCCATGACCTTCCCTGGCACCGAGGTCAGACTGACAGGCCTGTAGTTCCCTGGATCCTCCCTCTGACCCTTCTTGTAAATGGGTCTAACATTTTCCAACCTCCAGTCACCTGGCACTTCTTCAGTCAGCCAGGACTGCTGGTAGATAATGGCAAAGGGTTTGGTGAACACCTCCATCGGCTCCCTTAATACTCTTGGGTGGATCCCATCTGGCCCTATAAACTTGTAAATGTCTAATTGGCCAAGGAGGTCTCTAATAATTTCCTCTTGGATTATTGGAGCTTTGTTCTGCTCCCTGTCTTCTGGCTCAAGGGGCTGAGTACCTGGAGAGCAGCTGACTATTAAAGACTGAGGTAAAGAAGGTATTCAGTACCTCGGCCTTATCCTCCTCCTTTGTCGCTATTGTTCCTGCTGCATCCAGTAAAGGATGGAGATTCTCCTTGGCCCTCCTATTGTTGTTAATATATTTGTAGAAACATTTTTATTATCTATCACAGAATTGGCCAGCTGAAGTTCTAGTTGGGCCCTTCTGATTTTCTCTCTGCATGATCTCACTTCATTCTTGTAGTCCTCCTGAGATGCCTGTCCCCTCTTTGAAGGCTCATAGACTTTCCTCTTCTTTCTGAGATCCACCCAAAGCTCTCTGCTCAGCCAAGCCAATTTTGTTCCCCACCAGCTCATTTTTCAACACATGGAGATGGCTGCTCTGGTGCCACCAGGATTTCCTTCTTGATCAGTGTCCAACCCTCTTGGGCTCCTTTGTCCTTTAGGACTCCTTCGCAAGGAACTTTATCAAGCATCCTTCTAAGCAGTTCAAAGTCCACCCTCCAAATTCAAAAGTGACAGTTCTGCTGACTCCCTTCCATACTTCTAGAACTCAGAATTCTTATCATCTCATGATCGTTGTGCTCCAAGCATACTCCAGCTGTCCCATCTCCCACATGGCCTTCTGTGTTCACAAACAACAGGGCAATGAAGTCACCTTCCCTAGTTGGTTCACACACCAGTTGTGTCAGTAAGTTGTCTTCCACACACTCCAGGAACTTCCTAGACTGTTTTCTCTCTGCAGTATTATACTTCCAGCAGACATCTGGTAAGTTGAAGTCACCCACAAGAACAAGGGCTAGTGACCATGAGACTTCTCACAGTTTCTTGTAGAAGCTGTCATCAGTTTCTTGTTCCTGGCTGGGTGGCCAATAACAGACTCCCACCACTATATCTACCTTTTTGGGCGTTCCACTCAACTGTGTCATCACCATTATTGAGCTCAAGGCAGTAGAAACAGTCACTAACATAGAGGGCTACCCCACCACCTCTCGTTCCTTGCCTGTCCCGACTGAAGAGTTTATAGCCAACCATGGCAGCATTCCAGTTATGTGAATTGTCTCACCACATTTCCATGACAATTATTTCATAGTTTTCTTGCCCTACAATGATTTCTAGTTCCTCCTTTTTGTTGCCCACGCTGTGTGCATTTGTGTAGATGCACTTCAGTTGAGCTATTGATCCCACTACGCTCCTGAGCAGAGTAGTCTTAATTCCTAGGTGAGACTACTTGCTGTAGTTCCTAACCCATTAATAACCTTTACATCTTTGCTGCCTCACTTTTCTCTAGCAAGCCTGGTTTTGTCTTCCTCCCCTGTCATATATAGTTCAAATCTATTGATTAGTCCTGCTAACTTCTTGGTCAGCATCCTTTTGCCCCTTGGGGACAGGTGTACCCCATCGTTTTGTCAGCAGTGCTGGTATTGTATAGACCAACCCGTGGTCAAAAACCCCAAAGTTTTTCTCTTTATACCAGATTCAGTGCCAGGTATTTATTTCCTGGCTCTTCCTATTCCTTCCCTTATCATTCTCTCTAATAGGAATGACAAAGGAGAATACTACCTGTGCACCTGATCCCTTCACTATTCATCCCAAGGCGCTGAAGTACCTTTTAATTGTCCTCAGGTTTCTTGTTGTGTTTCATTACTGCCTATTCAGAAAATCAATAATGGATAATAATCCATAGCCCTAAACCAGAGTTGGAAGTTTTCTTTCCACCACTCTAACTAAGGCCCCAGGTAGGCAGCAGACTTCTCTATGGAATGGGTCCAGTCTGTGTATCAGGCCTTCTGTTCCTTTCAGAAGGGGGTCCTCTATGAGAATGACCCATCTTTTCTTCTCTACAGAAGCAGTTTTGATGGAGGGCTTAGGCTGTTTTAACCTTGGGAATGTTTCTAGACTGTGAGACCCATCATCCATATTAAGGTTTAGTTCCACGTGCTGAGCTTTTTGTCTGTTGTGCAAGGGAACCTGTGAAGCTGAGGCTGACACAGAGGAAACATGTCTGCTGCACTGGGCAGGCATCTGCTGCCATTCCCCTCCATCTCCTAAATTTCTCTGTTCTGCTGAGTGGAGAGAGGATGGAGAGTCCTCTGTTGCACGAGGCATGCCTACCTGTAGGGACTGTGACAGGGAGCATAGAGTGTTGTTTCAGTAGTCAATCTCTGTCTCACATTCCCTAATGATCCTCAGCCTGCTCACCTCTTCCCTGAGTTCCGTGAAGGAGTTCTTCACCCAAGCACACCTCCCTCAGGTGAATTCCCCACTGGTGTCCAATACCAGTGAAAGAGGGGTGCATGCCCTGCAGCCCAGCATCTAAGTGGCAGTATGCGCCTACTGGGGCTTTGTCTGGGGTGCTGTATCAGTCACGGCTGGTGCAAAGCTTGGAGAAGTCTTAATTATCTGCTGAGTGGACACAATGGCTCCCTGGTACTTCTGCTGAGGTCCAGTGCCCTGCTCACACGCCTGCCCAGCACTCCCTTGCCTGCTTGCCCTGCCTGCACGATCTGCCTTGCCATGCCCTGTTTGCCTGCACCTGTTTGCCACACTCCTGTCACAGGTGCTTCCTAGGGACCATTTAAATCTCCCACAGATGCTTCTGGGAACGCCCCTCCATGTAAGCCACCCACATGAGAGCTGCCACTTCCAGGAGCCAGGAATCGCCTGCCCTTGTCTGCCTCCTGGGGTTCCCTCGCTCTGGTGAACTGCCTTTCTGCCTTGATCTAACGCTGAGCTGCAGAACTTACCGTGCCTGCCGCTGATTCTCACCAGATGAGTGTTACATGAATGGCTGGAAAGCTACCTGGAAAAGGACCTGAGGGTGTTGGTCAATAGCTGGCTGAACATGAGCTCCCTGTACTCAGCACTGATGAGGCCACCCCTCGAATTCGGTGTTCAGTTTTGGGCCCCTCATTTTAAGAAGGACATTGAGGTGCTGGAGTGTGTGCAAAGAAGAGCAACGAAGCTGAGGAAGGGTCTGGAGCATGCGTGTATTGAGGAGCAGCTCAAGAAACTGGGGTTGAAAGGGAGGCTCAGGGGAGACCTTTTCTCAACAGAGCTGCTGCTGAAAGTCAAGTATCATCTGCTCTGGAGATTGGAGGAAGGACTGATGCTTATGGTTATTAAAGGTGTCTGGCCCAAAAGCCATAGAGGAACCATGAGATTACATCAGCCATGACAGACTCACAGTATTACTGTGGCACCTTTAATTAAGGCAGTGGGGGTCAATGGGATGCTTGTGGGAGCTACTTTGAGATGAGTGTTGCTCTGTAAAGCAGCAGTGCCATTATGGCATTCCTGGCCATTGCTGCTGAATATTGACAGTGTTAGTGTGAATGTTTTGATTCTGGTAAAGAGAAGAGAACAGCTATTGTCATGGAGAAGAGAGGCTCAGGGGAGACCTTATTGCTCTCTATAACTACCTAAAAGGAGGTTGTAGGCAGGCAGGGGTTGGTCTCTTCTCTCAGGCAATCAGTGACAGAACAAGAGGACATGGTCTCAAGCTCCATCAGGGGAGGTTTAGGCTTGATATTAGGAAAAAAAATTTCACTGAAAGGGTGATTGGCTAATGGAATGCACTGCCCAGGGAGGTGTTGGAGTCATTGTCCCTCGAGGTGTTTAAAAACAGATTGGATGAGGCGCTTAGTACCATGGTTTAAATGATGAATGGGTGCTAGTGTTGGGTCATAGGTTGGACTAGATGATCTCAGAGGTCTTTTCCAGCCTTGTGATACTGTGATACTGTGTTGTACTTCAGATACTGGAAGGATATGCTGTATTTGAGCTATTTTTCATAACATTCCTGTTTTCACTTACAGAATCCTTTCAAGTTGTGGTAAGAGGCAACGGCTTTTATCATGCAAGAAATATCGACCAGGTACTCTGCAGCTTCAAGCTGAATGACAGCCTTACTATCAGTAAGTTTACAGGCTGATGGTTTCCAGCCCTCTGTGGCTGTGTTAGGCCATGGGTGACAAGTGACACAGCCCACCTCTCATCCATGTTGGGGGACTCCTTGTGGTGCATGTGGGGTGAGCTGGGAGGGAGTCTACACCTGACAGAAACTTAAAATTCATGCTTATTCAATCCTATGACCTGTGGGCATTGTATTGTGAGGGTTTACGTGGGATGTGCTGCTGCCTAATGAACTTCAGTGTTGTAATGATATATGAAGGTGATATATACACCCAGTGTATCAGGTTATAAGAGGGAGAAGTAAAATTGCTGCCTGTTCCCTTGTTCATCATTAGTAAAAAGAAATAATGCAATCTTGATCCCATGATGGTGCCTTCGGACTATTTATTCAGCAGTTCAGGAGACACCATAAAGCAGGGCCTTCCCAAGGCCAGACACTGGTCTCATCACAGAAAGCACGTAACACAGAAACTCTGTGTCACTGCCATGCTAAACAGGGTCTTTTGTTTGCTGTCTCAGCAGCCAGGCAAAGGACTGAATGGCCAGAAAAGATAGTGTTTCCAGTTTCTCAGCAGTCTTCTCATTCTGAGAAGCAGTGTATGTCTGGCAGGGTGAAGCACAGCGTGGGGAGGGGAGCTTTGCTCCTTTTCTGTATATGCTACCCTTGTTGGCTGAGCACAGTAGAGTCTTTCATATCCTGTCGTGGTCTGACTGGTGCCTCCTCTAGCAGTGAATTCACTTACAAGAGGGAGCACATGAATTGCTCCTTCATTTCCCATCCTAGTTGCCTACATGGAGGCTACATTAAATAAACTGGCACCTTGACTGGACTTCGAACATTGAGTGCTGACCCAGGCCTGGAAGTACACAGGAGGAAACTAACCTATTTACACATCTTCTCCATACTGTGTTCTCCTTGGATTAAGTCTGCAACAGATGATGTGATGAGATGCTTGTCAGTACTGGCTGGCTTTATTCCCTTCAGACTGGCCCTAATATATCACAATAATTTCCACGGTCTCATCTCTGCCAAAGCAGGGAAGTGAGCTTTAACTTTAACTTCAGGTTGTACTTAGGATTAGTGAAGCATGAAGGATCAGCTCTTATATCTGTTGTTGCTTTTTTTTTTTTTTTTCCTAGGTAGAAAGAGTAATCAAGCCTCTAAGGTTTAAATTAAGCTGGTATCTTTTACTAGTCCCTAATTCACTTGGATCAGACTTTTGTGGACCTGTCTTTCTCTGGACCAGGACCTTAGCTGGTTTGTTGTGGCATTCAGATCTAAGGTGCTGTCACAGCAGTGACTTACCTGCTCTTGTGTGCTTCTAGTGGAGTGGCATTACAGGATTGCTTTTGGGCCTTCTATCAGTGTTCATGGGACTTGGCTTTCTGGATGTGGCTTTTGAAAGCAACAGAATTAGCATTGCTGACTCCTGGAGCAGCAGAGTGCAGGGAGGGAGGAAAACAACCGTGGCCTTGCTTTTGTCTCTGCTTGCACCAGACCTCTATAAACATGAGCTGTTTCTGGATGATGCTGCCACAGAGATGAGGCTGGGAACAGGAAAAGCAGCAGCTAGTGCAGGACAGGTCCTCACAGTGATATCAGTCATGGCCCCCCTCTGCCTGTCTCCTGTATATGTCCAGTTATGTTTTTTTTTTCTCTGATGTCTGTTCACTTCAGCCCCACTCCACCTCTGTTATTTCTGTTTTCTGGGCTCAAATAGAGTAGCCTTGACTTCTCCTGTGTGTGTGTTTGGAAGTGAGTAGGCAAAAATTGAACCATATACTTTTGATCCCATGAGTAAGTTGTGGTGTCAGAGTATTGAGTATGAGTAGAGTTTGCATGCGCTTGTCAGATAGACAAGAGGAATATTGCTCAAAGCTGTCTTCCAAATGGATGAGCACTGCTGTCAGGCACAGAGATGTACTTCCATTTCTTGGCTGTGTTATCTCTGACCCGATAACTGGCATCAACAAGAATGGTCATCCTTGTACTAGACTTTGTAATCAGTACTATTGGGGAGTACTGGTACTTGCGTATATACTGAATTAGTCTGTGGCTCTTATTGGTGTCACTCCAGGGGGTGGCCTGCTTGGAACAGTTTCTTTTTGTATCCCTGACAGTTTCTTGGTTTTTTTTTCAGATGAAAAGCCAACCGTCGTTCACGATACTTACTTACTTTGTCCTGCCCCAGTGATAGAAGATGCTGGACAGTAAGTATTGCTTTCCAGCATATATCAAGAGAGGAGATTTGTGGATGAGGATGTCATTACTAAGCTAAGAGTTCAGGATTTTGTCCGAAGTGCCAAGCTAATAAATTTGTATGTGTTTGGCAGGATTACCTCCATCCCTTTTGTGCCAAATTGTCTCCTAGTATGAGCCAGTGTAGCTCTGTTCAGTGTTGGGTCTTTAGCACAGCCTAGCCAAAGGCCTTGTTGGACCATGATCTCGTATTGTAGAGTCACAGAATGGTGATTTCTCCTCTGTTCCTACATATTGGTGTTTTCAGATCAAAAGGTAATTGAATTGCAGTCAAACTTTTCATTTTGATTGAAAAACGGTGCTTGATTTGAATTCTTTTGCTGCTGTTGTAGCTATTAATTCCTGTGGTTTTCCAATTGCTCTGGCTAGTGTTGATATTTTTCAGCTGTTGTAATCGTGCAGGCTCCTGGGAGACATGGCAGAAGGTCCTGCCCTGCCCCTTTGTGATCTTGTGGGTGCTTAAATATTGTACTGGGAGTGACGGGGAATGCTTTCCTGTTTGTGGATGAGGGAAAGTTGTTTGTTGGGTTTTTGTGGGCTTTTTATTTATTGGTTAGTGGTTTTTATTTTTTCCCCTTGGACCCTTTCTCTAATATTGTAGAATGGCTACATCCACATTGTTCTTTAATTTCACTGTCATTTCAGCGCTTTTGCCCCTTCACCTCAGTGCAGGTATCCTGGATTTACTTGGATATAAAAGAAGACACATCCTGTCTCTTTAAGCTGCAGAATGGGTTTAAAAAAAAAACCTTAATTTTTTTTGTGCTGTGAAGGGTAATACTGAAAATGTCTGAGACTCTGTTATGACTCACTGTCCTAGTGCCCTTTGCCCCAGGTGGGTTGGAGGGTTGTTAATAAAGAGCATATGCCACAACTCAATTAAGCTAACATAAAAAGGGTAGCTCCTGGGCAGGCAGAGAGACAAATGCAGGTAAGCACCTGAAGCCAAGAAAATGCCTTGACGCAGCGGGACATGTTATCCATGTGTGTTCATGGGCCAATGGCTAAAATGCAGCCAGAATAAAGGGAACAATGGGTATAAAGATGACACTAAAAATAAGTGTATCTATTTTGTGCTTTAGGGTGGTTTTCCTACAAGTCAGCATGAACAACGGGCTAACATTCATCTCCAGCTCTGTCAGCATCACCAGCACACAGTGTGTAAGTACTTGCAGTGGGGCTTGACAGAGAAACCATAAGATCTTGGAAAGAGACAGTGGCTCTTCAGGCAAAGCCTCCTTGATGAAGCTTTGAAGCATAACCAGGGCTAGTTGAGATTAAATTGTTATTGATGATGGATAGATCTGGATAGATTTACTGAATAAATAATTATAACAAAAGGCACCCTGCCTGTTCCTTTCTCAGGGAGGAAATCCTCAAAGCTAGGATATGACTAGAAGAGAACCTGGGAAAATGACAGAAGGAGCATCAGGAAGCAACAGTCTGTTGAAGTTTGGGGCCCCTTCTAGGATCTGGGTGAAAGGTGCAACTGCTAGGACTTGGATCTAGAAGGGCCACAGTGTGGAAGGTCCTCTAATCTTACATGGTTTTTTTTTGGTTAGAGCTTACAGCGTTTGTTCTTAAACCCATACTATTTTCCTTTACTAGTTCAGGATTCACTAAGTTATTTTTACAGTTTTAGTGACAGAAGCTGGTTTTCTCTTGGTGTCACAGAGGATGGTCTGAAAGAACCAACAGCTTCAGATCCTGGGATAAGCTACTTGATAAAACACTGCTGCTCAGCCTAGCTAAGGGAGAATATGCTGCTGCAGGACAGCAATAACTGTGATATAAGCATCTCCTTGTCAAAAAGACCACCTCTCCTCAGGTGGGTTGTCAGGAACCAGCAGCTAGAAGTGATCTTTTAGCAAAATCTGGTTTCAGAGTCAAATAATCAAAATGAAGAAGCAGATTACTACATAAGTCAGTCTTCTTCCTTGCCTTGGAGTAAGAACAGGCGACAGCTGTAGCTGGAGCTAACAAGTGCAGTAGCTAAAGATCTGGCCTTGTGCAAGAAACAAGGTTTGCTGAAGTACCTTATAGCAAACACTTCGTATCAAAGTTGAGCATTGTTGTTATTAGCGTCGAAAGGACGTCTATAGCCTATGCCAAATGCTGTCATACTGGTTTGTAATCACTGTTGGCCTTTTTGACAGCTGCAGAGCAGAAGGGAAGAAAGGAAGACAGAGGTAGTGACTGAACTTACAAATCTTGTTTTCTGATGTTTTCAGCAATGAAGCTAAGAAATCTGGCACCAGATTGATGGAACTGTCGGGGGTGCGGGGACTCAGAACTTAGCAGAGATATGTTTGCTGTTCCACCTGTTTAAAAATATTTCCAAAACTTTCCTTCAAATTTTCTACACTGAAGGCTGATATTTTCACAATTTATCCCCCTCTTCTACCTCAGGTACAATAAAACCTTTTGAGGCTGCAGTGTTAACTGGTGCGTTTAGTTACTCATATGTAATTCATTTTTGATGAAGACTGAAGTCTTAACCCTAGCTGGGGTTCCTGCAGGCCAGAGCATGGACTAAGGAAGCTTTCCTCTCAGTAGCCTTAGGATAAAAAGAGGAATCCAATCTCCAGTCCTGTCAATCTGACCATTTTTGACCAGCCTCTTGCAGATTGAATGTGAAGGAGGCAGGGAGCCTGATTCTTAGCTGGTACAAAAAAAGGCTGTCTCACTCCAGTCACATCCTGTAAGTAGGGAGGTTGGCAGTTCAGTTTCCAACTTTGTCTTAATTTCATGCGTTTCACTCTTCTCTTTCTAGAGACTCCCTCCATTTCCTTTTCTCTCCTGTTTCCTTTTCTGTGGGTGGCCCTCAGCTGGCCTGCTCAGCTCTCCGCCCCAGCTGGCCCTTCTGTCCTTTCTGTACAGTAAGTATCTTCACTTTACTGCTAAAGCCTCTGTATGATCCTTGTGCTTATTTCTGTTCTGCTGCATGAAGCCTGCTATTTCCTTTTCCAAGTTCAGCTTCACTATGATGTTTTGTATATTTAACGATTAAAAGAGGACTTTTTAGCTTCTTGCTCCCAGCAGCTCCTGAGCTGCTGCTGGCAAATATCTCAGTGATTTATATGAGAACTTAACATGAGAAAAGAAACACCTAGGAACAAAGAGTACCAAACAAGGAGGAGGTAATGTGTTTGGAGTAACAGTGACAGTGGTGTGTGCATCTGTGACTCATGCACTGTATTGTTACTGTGCTTGAATTTGGTTTTAAGGTGGACAGCAGTGCCTCTTAAAGTTATGCTTGACTTTTATTCATTCTTTTCTCAGCAAACTGACTTAAGTGGGAATTCATGCCTTTCAAGTGTCTGTTCTCCAGATGCATTAGTGCCATGGGGCCATAAGAGGGCTAGAGAGGGGGCTGCAGCACTGAAGGGCAGCTGCGTAGTGTGCCTTCTAGCAGGATTGCTTTGAACAGGGGGTTAAGCACGTGTCCCAGCATTCCATCTTGGCTTTCATGTGCTCCCTGACCAAATGAATGAGATGAGCTAAGTAGTGTATCCAAAACAGGTCAGTTTGCTGCATCTGTAGCAAAAAGCCACAGAGTAGTGGTGGAATGGTGATGCTGTGACACGGATATGTGTCTGTGGGCTATCTGCCCACAAGTGTGGAGCCGTGGTTTCATTAGTCCCATCTTGAACTTGTCAGTCCTGACAGCTCTAGGATTTGGCCTGAGAAAGAACGAGGTACCACCCACCTAAACCACGTAGGATCTCACCTAGACTTTATAAAGCTTTCATTAGCTGGTACTTTCTTCTCAATCCTCAGCATTTTCATGGGAAAACAAACCCACTTGAAACAGTAAAGGACACTACTCTTGTCAGAAGGGGCTAAGCATAAGTTTCTGGTGTCATGGGAATTTAGCAAGTAATTTCAGATTTAATAAGGTGAATCTCAAGGACTTTATCCTCCATAAATCTTCTTTGGAACTTGTTTTCTTTCCATCTATCCTCTCACCTATGCTTCTTCAAAAATCTCTTAACAGCTTTTTCTCTGGGCAGCTCCTATTCCCTCAGCCTGAATCATAGATCTTTCTTCAAGTTCTATTCATATCTTCCTAGTCTCAGATAATCCTGCAGTTTGCTGCCAGGTTTTGCCTGTTCTCTGGTAGCCCTGTTGCTGGTGAATTGAACCTCTTCTCAAACTCAGAAACTCTACAATTGAGAAGGTTTCTTTTCCCAGTATAAAAGAAATGTCTGGAACACCAGCGCTAATCTTAACTTCATCACAGAGCCCAGTGCAGTCCAGGGAAATGGCACGTCCCAGCATGCCACTACCCACCTGTAACAAATGTTTAATTTCCCAAAAGCCATGTGCTCTGCATGCTCTGCAGGGGCCAAGCACCGTATGGAGGCCTGCATTCCTGTACTCATTAGGGTAATGCACAGAGTCAATACCTTTTCTGAACACACTGACATGAAATGGTCTGAGTGCAAAGAGTCCAGCAAGATTTATCCAGGAAAATCAGAACTGTAATTTTCTTCTGTGAAAGAATTCTGCTGTGAAAAGCTATTTTCAAGTGTTAACACTTGAAATTATTTTTTTTATTCTAGTCTTTTTGAAGAAAATGTAACTTCTATTTTGAACTTAGACCTTTAGATACGTGGCCCTGGAGTCCAACCATTCTCTGCAGAGAAATAAATGGAATAGAAGAATTACGAATGGTTAAGATCATGATTAAAGCCTGTCATTTAAAACAGTCAAACCAGCCCCATGAAGATTACCAAGAACCAGTGGTTTTAAGAACAAGTTTTCGTCAACACTCAGGCTGGAGTTGTGTGTAGAGCTTGAGTCCAGAGGCAGTTCAGGCAGGCTTGGGAGCTGATAAGGCTGAGCGAATAAGTTTTGCTATATGTTCTGTGATGCACGTATGCAGGTACCCATAAGCTCTTACCTCCAGCATTCCCTTTCTTTGCATATTCTGTATCTTTAGTGATGAAAGGTTACTCTGCACACTTGAGAATCTCTGGTCATGTATTTTGAAATACCCCTCTGATAGTTTTAAGGGATGTGTTAGCACAGATTTGGGAATGGTTTGCATACAAGTTTAGCCCTTTGAATCTAGTGAGCTATAAGCATACCATAAACTTAAATTATACATATACACACCATGAACAGGAGGTGCTTCCCTGAATCATGACTGCAAATACAGATTTATCGTACTGACATGACCCTAATTAAAAAAAATGATTGACTGCACAGTCTAAGTGAGACCTTGTACTGAGGAAAACCAGACTCATTTTTCCCAGTCTTCTTGTGTAACTTCAGGGTTTCTGCCTTGTTTGTGACAACAGGCAGATAACTCAGAAGTAATCATCTTTTTTTTCAGCTGACTGGGACCATCCTTTTCATTGCTCTCCTGGTTCTCTTTCTGCTGCTGGCTCTGGCTCTCCTTTGGTGGTTCTGGCCCCTCTGCTGCACGGTGGTAAGTACAGGTTTTTATTCTTTGACTTGGTTTCATCTCTTCTCTGCAAGTGGGTGGTTATTTTCATTTAAGAAAAGTGCTGCCAGGTTTCTAAGGCCCTGATTCAGGAAGTTGCTTCAAGTGCTTGTTTAAGTCACGCTGGTCTGGGTTTTTGAATGTTGCAAGTCCTACGTGAATTAATGGTTAAATGTGAAGATTAAGTGAGCTTGTGGACAGGCCCCAAGACTTGAAACCTACTGCAGAAAAGTGTAATGGAACTCATAGGGGATATAGGGACATAGTACTGAGATGGATTAACTCAGATTTCTCTTTATATATTTTGTGTATTTCAGGTGATAAAGGAGCCGCCACCACCACCACCTCCAGAGCCTGTAAGTATGCTAGTTTTGAGCTGTTGCACTGTCTGCAGCCACAGTAGTGTATGGTGCTGCCCAGGAGCATCAGCCCTGTAGGTGTCTTAATGATACCTTGAAGGCTATGAGAGGAAGTCTCTTATGTTCAGGACAGTTATTTCAGTCTTCTGGCCTTTTTATATGCATACAGCAAGATTATTTCTATCCACAGAGAAAATAGTTGCATAACTCCGAAGTCCACAGACCAACAGTTCCTATGGTATTTTGTTCCTTCTGCTGCACATCAAACAGGTGTGTAAGCAAATCTCTGCTTTTCAGGCTGTGCTGAAAGCTGTCCCTCCCCAGTTCTCCCTGCTGAGAACTGCCCTTGTTCTCAGCAGGAGTTTAGCCCAGATTGATATTAAGAAACAAAGTCTGGCAGCTGGAAGAAAGGACAACAAACTACATTCTTGTGGCTTTGCTACGGGAGAGGGAGACAAGAGTCTGCCCTGGCTGTGATTCTGCTGCAGAGTGACCTTTGGAAGGACATTTAGCCTTTCTCCATTTAGGCTGGGAGCTCTTTGAGGCAAGATAGTATTTAGCTCTTTTTGGGACAGTAACTTGTTGGCCCCGACCTCAGCTAAATTTCACTGTACTAATTTCATGAAAATAATAGAAATAAATAAAAGTACCTCCAGAGAAATCTCATTTCTATGCTAGGCATAGACAATTAAATGATGGAAAAATACTTGCCTAACCCACAAGAGAAGCTTACAGTTTTCTGCTAACTTGCTGTAACTTGGCATGAGTATTGGGAGGCAACCACAGCTGCTGTTTTGAGGTTGCCAGAGGCCACCATTATTGTCTATGTGATCCTGTTGCTTGTGCTGGGCAGCAGCTCTGGGACAATTTAACTTTAGAAAACTCACCAAAAATCACACTGGTTTTAATGATTATTGTTGTCATGAAGCATGCAATTGCAGCCATGCTGTGTTTGAAGGAGTTTTCAGAGACCATCGCACTCCTGCAGCAGAGTTTCCAGATGCTTTGCGATTGTTCTGATCAGCAGAGATTTTAAATGCAGTCAAAGAGACTGTGTCCTTATGTAAGTGTCCAGGGGTAGCACAAAATACAGATGCTATCTATCCCTTTACTTGGCCTTGTCTTTATCTTAGTTGTCTTTAGTGTGGGTTGTTGTTTTATTATACTTAGCTCTAGCCTCTCTATGTATGGTGACCGGCCCTTGAGCCAATATAGTCTGTCAAACTGAGTATAGTTGCCTAAAACTTGTTCTAAACTGCAAGCATTAGATTTCCATTAATTTTCAAAATGTGTGTAGTAGCTGTTGATGTTGTTTTGCTGTATGTTCAGTGTAGATGATTTTTGATATAAATCCTTCATCAACTGGAAAAGTAGCAGTCATTACTATTAACTATGTCCTGCTACTGTCAGGCTTGCCAGCAATACTGATTGTTAGACGTGAAGACTTGAAATCTGTGTTACATGGCACGAAGAGGCAGGATATTTTATATAGTACTCAAGTTCACAATGAAATAAAGTATAAATTAATTAAAACCACTGATATAGTTCATTGGATATTGTTTTAAATGTGGCATGAAATGGGATAAAATTGTTTGTGTACTTGTTATATTCTTAAACAACAACAAAAAACCCAAACCAAACCAACAACAAAATCCAACACCAAACCACAGTGCCTTCCTTCTATATTTATTTCTCTGATTTGAGATCAAATCAACAATAACAACAAAAAAAAACCAAAGAAACTAAAACAAAAAAAAATCCCAAACCCAAACCTGGGAGATCAGATGTCACTGAATAACTGATGGAAATACCTTTCTCCAAGACATAATCTGAGTGAAATGTGAACAAACAAAAATTAAGGCATGTTTTTTTAAAGCTATTGTTGGCTTTTGGTCTCTCAATTCCTTTTGCTTTACAATATAAACATGTAGGACAATTTTGAGAAAATGTCACCTAGTGAGCTGTCAATAATTTCTGTCCTGTAGTATTTGGATTTCACTTGATTATTTTATTCTTTTGGTAAAAACTGAGTCCCAGCAGTGTTGCTAAAAACATACTTGTACTAATGAAAATTAGCAGAACGCGCTGTGCATGATGAGTTCAAGAACAGCGCACACATCTGTATATCAGCACAAGGTCTTTATTAAAAAGCTTGATGAATGAAGATGGTATCATAGGAGGCTTGTTGGGCCCTTTCCTCAGCTGTGTGTCATGTGTCATGGTGTGGCTTTTAACTGCCTCAACTCAGTGTACTGATAGGGAGTCTGAGAAATTGCAGTGACTTCTATTGGCTTAAGATGATTGAGCAGGAGATGTGTTCCCAGGGTTGTCAAACCAGAAACATTTGCCAGCTTTTAGTTAAGCAAGAACAGAACAATGAACTCAAAGTAAAATCCTGATTCAGATTCTCCCACGTTCCAGAAAAATAATCTTCATTCTTGATAATTGCAGGTCAAACCTCTGAATCTGAGCTTCCTGGCAATTTAGAGATGCTCGAATCTGATGCTGTTTCCAAACTGTACAGCTTGAGCCAGACTCTACAAAGAATGAAGCAGCGTAGAATAACTGTTTACAGCTGCCATAAGAAAAGGGTTGATGCACATGTTAGAAAGCTCACAGTGGTAGCTTTTTTCCTTGTTAAGTGACATTAATAAATGATTTCTTTGGGTTAACCGATTGCTGCATTCTCTGCATACCATAGTAGTAGGCCAGAATAATGTGCAATTCATCTACACTTTGCCCTCCCTTACAAGTCGGTTGTGATTTTGGAGCTCAATGCATATTTGACTAAATAAAAGCTGCCTAGAGAGAGGAATAGGCAATCTTCTTTGGCTTCCCTAGTTGAAACTGCAGCTGCAAATACAAGAGACTTCTGTTTTTTGTTAGCAAAAAAGTATAACACATAAAACCAGATCTACAAGAATTGGACCATAGGATGTTAATTTGTTTTGCAGAGTTGGTGCCATTTATGTGAGAACAGCAGTAATATCTCCATGTCTTTCCCATAGGAATCGGATGATGAAGATGGATTGCCAAAGAAAAAATGGCCAACTGTGGACGCATCTTATTATGGAGGTCGAGGTGTTGGTGGGATTAAGAGGATGGAGGTATTTGGCTGGTTCTTTAGTGTTGTAAAAATTTTAAATTGTAGCAATACACTTGTATATGATTTTTAAAACCACATTGATGGACCAGAAACTGGGATTTAATTAGGGCTTGTCTACCCGATTGCACCTGCTGTCCAAGTAACAGGCATCACTCTGCCATCATTCACATGAATAATTAAATGAGTCTAACATTATGAGCCAGAGAAAAATTGCAGGTTAAGAAATTATATAAGCACCAAAAGAAGTTTTAATTTACTGAATCAAACCCTTCAGGCAGTGAGGTTGGGTCCAGTTGTCATGTCTTAGGCAGAGTTACACTGGTCTTAATATTTGAAGGTGCCACCTACAGTGTGCCTGGCTGGCTGGAAGTGGTTGATTTGGGGAATTGAAAGCAGTGATTTTTTTTTTTCCCCTCTTTTTTTATCTAATTTGGTATTTTTTTGTTGTGTTTTTTTTTTATTGCAGTGTTTTTTTCAGTTAAGCCTTAATTTCTAGTGCACAAAAACTACATCTGTCTTTAAATTGGCCAGTAAACAAAATCCTGCCGTAAGATTCATGCACAAGCCAGCCTTGATGTGTAGAGTGAGGCATTGCTGTGAAAGAAATCTGCCTTGTGCTGTCCTATGGCATATACATTCCAGGGAGTCAGTGGATAATGCTATGAACACCTGCTAACTCCTGTAGATAAGTATGTTAATGAAATCAATTCAATATTCCTGATCATGGATAGTGTAAATCAGGGATTTGTCACTTAATTGTGTCAGCTGAAGGCCTAATGATGACTTTTTAGGGATGTTGCACCAGAAAATCCCACTAGATCTAATTAGTAGCTGCGGGAGGTGTGTTAATATAAGCCAGCCAAGAATCTGGACCAAGCTAGAGCTAACAGAACAAAAGCAATGGCTTCCCTGCAAGTCTGCAGTTGAAGAGTTACATATGAATACTCTTTACTATTTTCCTGGGAAGAATTTTTTATTCTTGATGCTGTGTAAGCTTGTGGATCATATGTTGCGCTTGAATGCAGGTTCGGATTTCTGTCTGAGGCTCAGACAACAAAATAGAATTTCAATATAAGTAGTGCATAGTATGTGAAGTTACTGTCCATCATGTCTGTGCAAGGTCTTCTTTAGAAGAGCAGTTCTTAGCAGTAACTGCACAACTACTCTTAAGATGCTCTTTAGCCATTCAAGTACTTGTCCACTGACCCTGTTTTCACTTTTGAACTGAACAACAGGAGCCACTTAGGGCTGGCTGTAAAGACTGCCTACCTTCAGCTGGCACTGCTGCTTCCTCTGCATGAGACAATGGGGAGCATATTACACCTGTGTCCTAACGTAAATGGACAGAGGGCTTCAGAGTTCACTTGGGAATGGGGTTAGTCTGCCCTGGGTGCTGTGAATTCCCACAACACCTCAGGATACTAGAAGCTGCAAATACTAGTAGTTCAAGATGATTTTGAGTGAGAATATTTGATCCTTAAATGTGTTTTCCTGGTTACAGTGGTAGTTTTGATGCCTTCATAAACATGGCTTCATATCTGATGGCATTGGATCATCCATTGAGAATCAGAGAATGGTTTGGGTTGGAAAGAACCTTAAAGATCATCTCGTTTCAACGCTCCTGCCGTGGGCAGGGACACCTTCCACTAGATCAGATTGCTCAAAGCCCCATCCAGCCTGGTCTTGAACACTTCCAGAGATGGGGCATCATGACTTCTTGGGCAATATGTGCCAGTGCTTTACCACCCTGATAATAAAAAATTTCTTCCTAATATCGAATCTAAATCTCCCCTCTTTCAGCTTAACTATTATCCCTCATCCTATCACTGACAAAAGAGCCCTTCTCCATCTTTCCTGTAGGCCCCTTTATGTGCTGTAAGGCTACTATGACGTCTCCCCAGAGCCTTTTCTCCTCTAGGCTAAACAAGCCCAACTTTCTCAGCCTTTCCTCGTATGGGAGGTGCTCCAGCCTGATCACTTCCATGGCCCTCCTCTGGACTTGCTGTAACAGATCCAAGTCCTTCCTGTGCTGAGGACTCCAAAACTGAATGCAGTACCTAGATTAATGTCTGTGAAAACCACCTGCTGGTGGGCACTGCTGGAGTGTCTTGTCTTATAATGTGCCCTCCTGACTTCAGGTGCGATGGGGAGACAAGGGGTCAACAGAGGAAGGAGCAAAATTGGAAAAACCCAAAAATGCTATTATTAAGTTGCCGGAACAGGAGTATGAGCCATGGGAACCCAAGCCAAAAAAGCCCCATGTGAGAAAACCGCCTTCCCAGCGGAAATGGTATACTCCAATCAAGGTAATGTGTTTTACCAAGTCTTTTATATCATACGTGTTACTGCATCCTACTTCCTTGGCGCAGCCTTTCTTCTGATGGAGCTGGGAGAGCCTATTTAGAAAAATGGCCTGTAAAACCTGACTTTTCCTGTTTCTCCGAACATACATTTCACCTGACACTGTGTTGCCATAGATTTTTGAGGAAGTATAGAGGGTATTGGGGGCATGAGCAGAGATCTTCACTTCCTCAGCTCATGCCTCTTTTCAGGTACTTTTGTGCAGCCTGGATTGTAACAGCAGATATTTCTACTCTTAGGGAGGGTGGAAGCAGGGAGCTGTTTTATGCCATCTCAAGGCAGCATACAAAGAGGATCACATAAACTGCACCGTCTTTGCTTTGATTGCACTGTGGCTAAGGCCTTGGGTTGGGATTCAGCTCTGTCCCCCTCTAGTTCCACCACAAGACGTAGAGTTTGATTTTGGGCGAGTTGCTCAGTCTCTCCATGCTTTCATCCCCCTATCTCCTGTGTCATTATAGTATCTGGTGTCTCCCCATCTTTTAATGTGTTTATCCTCACACAACCCTTGAGGCAGGGCAGAGCTGTTGTCTCAGCTTTCAGTGAAGGAAGCTGAAGGACTCTTGCAAGCCAAGGGAGCAGCATACCATGTTCATCCCAGAAATGTGTGGCTATGTCCCAAACCAGTGCTTTGTGGGATGAGTTACCCCTTCTCACCATACTCACAGATCAGTTTAACAGTGCTTAAATGTATTGTCTGGAAAGTACCTGTAAATTTTAAAGCCTACATAGATAGATAGACTCATGCCTGTTTATCCATGCTTCAGCTTACCTCTCATCAGAACTATTATTCTGCCTTTTGTTGATATCCATCTAATCATACCTCTTAGGGGAGCTGTTCATATTAAAGTACAGTCATCCTCAGTGAGTTTCAAGTGGGCTGCATTTGGCCCATTGCATATCAGGTAAGTTACCCCATTGAGGTCTCTTTTCTGGCTATCAGGATAACCAGTGTACAGAGGTACAGGGCACAGGAGCAATATTTGTGCAGTTATTTTAATACAGAAAGACTGGATCAACTCACCTGTAGTTTAATCTCATGCTGTTTCCCCCAAATTTTTGGATATTTTTTTTTTTCCTTCCAGGGCAAACTTGATGCACTGTGGGCTTTGGTTCGACGAGGCTATGATCAAGTCTCTCTTATGAGACCACAGCCAGGGGATAAGGTAAGGTGTTGCAAACACATTGGCATGTCACTTCTCTGTTAGCCACAGCACTGCTCTCCCCTCTCCCCTCCAAATCACTGAACCAGAGATTTCAAAATGAGCTAAGATGCTTGCTGTGGCACCTATTTGAAAGTATTGCCTCAAAAGGTCAACAGCAATTTCTCCAGTATGATTATACGAGCAGACTGAGGGAGAAACTTGTCGTCAACCACAATAGTATATGAGACTTTTTTCAGCCATGTAAGTTCTTAGTCTTTTTTTTCTGGTGACGTGTGTTGAAGTCAAAGGACAGGTTCTTTGTTTGTGGGTTCTAGGTGACTGCTTGTTTTAAATTTAATACGCAATAGTCATTCTAGAACAGTAATTATCCTTCCTACTCAACTTCATAAAAATACCTCTCAGATTTAATAACAGGGTTGAGTAATTAGAGAAATCATGTACTGTGCAGGTGATGAAGAAACGAATTATGACAAAGTTAATGGAGAACAAAGTTTCTGTAGAATTTTGTGCAAAGACACATTTCTCAGTCATATCCTATATGTATACAGAGAGTATCTCCTCCCGTGAAAGTCTATTGGCCAAACGTAGGTCAGTAGTACATTCCTAGGAGGAAGCAGGGAGTTTGTCTGTGCCATTCAGACCACAGAGATATCTGTGTGCTGCTTGCAATAGCCGAGTTCATTTTGCACAAGACCCCGGCAGCGTTATGATTGTCTCTGTCTTGTTATTCTGGGGAAACAACACTACTGAGTGCTGATGCTTTGAGATGTTGTCAACTTCAGAGTTGACTTTCTGCAGCAACAGTTTGAAACACGAGGACTGAGCAGAGACGAGAGCATCTTTCTCCCACCTGTGGCCTTTCTCTGGCCAGTGTCCATACATTTCATCACCTTTATTCTCAGGGGAAGGGGTTACAGAACTATGCAGTTTGGGCCATAAAGTGCCTTTCTGAGGTAGGAGTGGTGCAGAAGCCCTTGTACTGGGCGTGTTTGCCTGGGTGATTTTCACACCTAATAAGAATCTTTAAAAGTAGCCCAAACGCATTATCTAGGGCAAATAAGTTGCATCCCTCTGATTTTTGCCAAAATTCTGTAATGACATTTGTCTAATTATTAACCAAACATGCAGCTTCACTATTTAAAGTTTAGTCTCTTCCATTTTTCTTATTGAAAATAAGAGAACAACTTCAGCTTCCTTTGCTACTTTATAAAGTGGTCTTAACTGTTTCAGTAAGCTGCATTTTCAAGGCAGCTGTGCTCAAGACACCTTATTTACTTTTTAAGCACGACCTAGAAGTTCTGAATAGACTCTTTAGGCCCAGCTGTATTTTGATAGCACTAACATTGTATAATATGAATATATCCTCTGCCTTTCATTCCCTTGGTTGGTACATTTCTATCAGTGCAGGGCACAACAGAGTCTCTGTTAGCCCGTGCGGTCAAGAAACATGCAGGCGGCTGGCTCCAAACAGGGATCCTCAGTTTCTTGCCTTACAGCTCTGCTGTGGGGAGGATGAGTGACTCAAAAGAGGCAATGTAAAACATAGTGAGCTGAAGGATTATTTTATCAGAGGGAACATTAGAAAAATCAAATGTACATCTGGGAAATAGGGTGGAAAGAATTCTATTGAGCCAGATTCGGTGGAAGAATAGGATCATCTCTGTTCCCTGGCCTGTGAAATTAGCTAAAGCTGAAGAATATTGAAAAGGAAACAAGAAAATGACTAGACATGCTTCTGCTGCAAAAAAAATAAAGGATATCACAGGCCTGCATTTAATGGAGAAAGCTAGCACAGAAAAGAGCAAGGTTATTATTTATTGTTTGGTTGACTTTTCTAGTAGCAATTCTCCTCAGGGCAAAGCTGGCCTCTTGTGAGTTAAGCTTTTGGTAGAGGGGAAGTGTATAAATATACATGTATGTACATATAAGTATGTATGAGTGCACACACACACACGCAAACAGTTAATTCATGGCTGAAGACTGGGGAAATCAAGTCAGTGGTTTGTGTAACTGGCAGCATGGAAGGCCTGGACCACTCTGGCTGTGCCGAGCTGGAGGAGCCCAGCAGCCCCAGGAGCAGGCAAATAGTTCTGCTTGACCCAGCCCTGGCAAGTCACCCCTGTCCGGGTGTACTGACAGCAGTGGGTGCATTTTGGTGTTTTGCTGGCTAGACATGAAAGTACATCCGGATGCTCCTCAGTGCGCCGTGTTCTTCCAAACTGCACCATCGAGAGGCCAGTGACTGTGTGGTGGTCTTGGAGAGAGGATTGCTTAGTTTTGTGGGGCAGGAGGAAAGAATTCTTTGGGGGGTTTTGTTTGATTTTAAGGTAATTTCATAGTTGTTTTGGTTGTTCAGGAAAACTTAGATCTCAGAAGGCAAAAGGAACATGTGATTTAATTGTGTTTTGGGAATGACATTTGGATTCATAACTCAGAAAATTCCTTCCTCTGAATTACATAAAAAAATTCAAATTATTTTTACATTTCCAGGGATTACCAGAGATAATAGGTTGTTTCTCACCGGAACAATATAACTCACTGACATTGCATTTTCCAAATTTCTGTTTCACGGTTTACTTCCATGAAATAAAAAAAGTTGTCATTTTCCATTTTTATTGCTATGATTGGGCATATGCTCACTTTTTAAAGCCATTGTGGGAATTTTTTCTATATAATGAAAGTATTAATTACTGTGGATGTTCTTGCACTACCTCAGTGAGAAAAATATTTTTCTTTTAAAAATTTTTTTAAGAGTTTGGTTTCTTTCTTCATTTCAAAATGAGTACTCTTGGGAGGTTTTCTCTCCCCAAAAATGCTAGTAGGAAAACTTTTGTGGATAGTTTTAGTGAAAAACAAAATTTGTTAATATTTTTGATTCACTAGTGTATCTGGTTTTTTTCAGAGAAAAAAAGGTATGTTTGACATTTTGCAGAGCTGCTCAGCATCTTCCCTCGCAACACAGCCCTTTTCTCCTTGGCTCTGCAGAACATACAGGGAAGGCAGTATTGCTGCCCTAGGTTGTCAAAACATGCCTTCTACCTCACTCCCATCCTGACGGGAAGTTAAAAATGGCACTGTTGTACTCCTTTCAGGCTTCATGTGATGCAGCCCATTCCAGATTGTGTGTGAGACCCTTGCAGTGGAAATTCAGGCTGAAGTTTGTCCTTTTGCTCTATGTGGCCAGGGCTGCTGTCCATCCATCCTTATTTCTTTGTTCATCATGATGCTATTGCCTTTCCCAAACCACGTGCTCTTTTCCCTACCTGTTATCCCCTTGGATTCCTGCCCTAGACATTCCCATTCTCATTCTATTTCCCTCTGTGTTTTCTTCCCGTCCTAGCTGTCTCTCTCAGTCCTTGTTTCCTTGCCACCTTCTTAGATGAGACCACCCTGCCCTCTGTGAGTGTTGGGCTGGTGACCAACCTCCTTCCCCTGTTCCTCTTGCACTAAAGGAATGGAGCCTCTGGTAGGAGCATACCGCGGGTATGGCTTCACTGCAGAGCTGGCTGAGGCTCCCAACAGCTCCCCTGTCCTGGCTGGTGGTTTCCAGGACATGGCAGGGACTTCTCTAGAAAAGGATTGCAGTGTAGATGAACTAGCAGCATTGAACAGAATAGTGTTAATAGGAATAGTTGTTAGAATCACAGGTACTTTTCAGAACTGACTAAAGAAAACCTTTCTCCTGAAAGCTTACTCAACGTCTGCAGGTCACACCTGGCAGGAGCTTCTGTTGCACCAGGATGAGATAGCAAGGGATACACACACACTCTACCCCATCATTAGCAGCCAGGCTACTTTATGCTGGGGTCTCTGACAGCATCAGCAGAGGAGTGAAGAGACAAAAAAAATGGCTAGGAGCTTTTCTGTAGATGAGTGGGCTTTTCTTCCTTGCAGTAAAGTACAAAGGTGAAGTCTTGACAGCCATTCGTGCTACTGTTACAGTGAGGTATCCCTTAGAGCCGGGCTACTATTTCCCTCTCCATTCCTCAGAAATCTGAGGTTTAGAGGATCAACAGTCACTCTTTTAGCCTGACAAAGAGATGGGTGGCTTTGAGATGGGGACATTGCTCATCCAGCAACAGGGATCATGTCAGAGTGGCCACGTGGCCTGACTAGCTACATATTGCTCAGGGTACTCAGGCTGCCTTGCAGGCTTCCCCATCATTCTGTATTGAGGTCCTCCTGACCTTACAGGGAGCTGCTATGAATGAGTTTAGAAAATATTAATGTCTGGCTATCTTGAAGTACCTAACAGAAACCACAGTAACTGGTGGGGAGGTGGTCAGTAGCCTCTGCAAAAGGGAACTTTCAAGCTCTTCCCCTCAGCCTCATGGATCAAAAGTGGGACTGTTACCAAAACTAGCAAGTAAACATTGAGAGCCCCAATATGTGCAGAGAGGAGGGTGAGGTGCTTTTTTTCAAATGATCTGCTTAGTTGCTGCTTTCAGCAAATCCATTCTGGTTTGCATTTCAGCACATACTGTCACAGGAAATTCTCAGAGGCTCGGTTTACCAAAAACCTTAACTAGAAAAAAGATGATATTCCCCCCCCCCCTCCCCCCCAAGCAGAATCGCTCTTGTTTATTTTAAAGCTTTAGAAAGTGATCTCATTTTTGTCACTGAAAATTACCTGCAAAAGAGATCGAAAATGTGTACTGGATTTTGCTGTCAGTGTCACCCTTGTATACTCATGGGACTTTACTTAGAAAAAAGCTTGTACATGTGCAGCCAAAAATTTCATAAACTGAGCTGCTGGTCATACTGGAAGCCAGGGCTTCTATGTCCTGTCAGATCCTCACTGTTGAGTTATTGTGTGACTTTGAACAAGACATGACAGCTGGCATTTTAGACACCGGTCTCTGAAATGAGGAGAAATGAGTATTTGGGTTCCTTATTCTGTATGTGCATTTCAAAGTGACCACTCTTAAGCTGATAGGTTTGTTAAAGCTGAGAAGGTCTGATTACCCTCAAATTTTGAGTGAATCCTTGTAATGCTGTCCATGACATCTCTGTGGCTTAGCTTTCCCAACTGCAAAATAATCATGAGAACAGAGTATTTACCTTCCTTATAGCTGTGAAGTTTAGTTAATGCCAGGCACACGGGAGTCCTCAGATGAATGGTGTGACACCAAACCTATGGTTTATTAATGACTAGTAATTATTTTCTGGCTGCTGCCTACAGGTGGTCAGCAGTTTGAATGCAGCCCAGGGGGACAGCCACACCCGCCTGTCACTCCCTGCTAGCTACTTGTGTGCCAGTGCTATTTGAAGCTGATACTAATTACTTATTTTCAGGACTGAGTAGAGGCGTTTAATAGGCTTCCCTGCCACTTGCTTTGAGATGTGTCGTAATTGCCCAAGTAGTAATCAGCAGAGCTACAGGGGGTGCTGGAAAAGCAGTACTGAGCTCCTTCAGACTGTATTCACCAGCAACTGTTGCTGGGTTCTGGAGCTTTTGTCCCTTGGCTTAACCTTCCTGGAGCCAACTACCTTCATAAGCTGCTGAAAAACTAGAGGCATCACCTACCACAGTAGATGATCTCCCTTTGTCACTTCCAATGAAAACGTGACATGTAGCTCCTGCTTTACCTCTTTTTCCATCTTTTTGCAAGGGTGACCAGTGTCTCTAAGGTTCATTCCTGCTGTAGCAGGCATGGCATGGGGGAAAAAAAGCTCCCTAGTGCAGGACCAATGTCCTAATGCACAGTTCTACACTATGCTGAGCACTGCAGCTGGAAACGTGTAATCAGTGAGTAATGAATTTCCTGTCCTGCAAGAAGGCCGCGCACTGGCATTATCTCTCACTTGTGCCGGGATCATGTTATTTCTGATGTGGAAGAAGAATTCACAAATGGCCTTGTGGACAGATGTTGCCTATATGTCCTTGAGTGGAAGTAGCAGTCCGTCCACATCTTTGGGAGCCAGAGGTGTGCTGAGTAACAATAACCACAAGAGGCTCTTCTGAAGGACGGGTACAAATCCCAGGGCTGATGCCATTCATCACACAACAGCATGAAGAAGCATTGGCCTTGTGGTTAAGAAACTAAGATATGACTTTGGAGACCCAGGTTGTAGCTGACGTAAAATACTTCACTTCTGTTTTACTCTAGTTCCACAGCGAAAAATGAGATGAATGGTACATTCTAGGAGGGTGAGAGCATGTTCCTAACAGCACTTCAGGCACTTCATAGATGGACTCTGTTACATAGGTGGTGGGCTCTTCTACTCTTAAATCCTCTGTAACATGCTTTGATATTGCTTTGGTGTTTATGGTAAAGGAATAGATTCATCAGGTCTGATTCTTAACTTTTTATAGGTGACCTGACTTTGGGATGAGAACTGGTGATTTAGTCTTTTGTTAGCTGCAGCTCTGACATGACTGCCATGGGCTCTTGCGTGTTGTTATCACAGTTTTCCAGGCAGCACTTCATTGATGCTCCTCAATCATACACAGTACAGTGTGTCTAAGCTATGCAGGCTTGGCTTGGAGTCAGCTGACTATCTTCGAGTTTAGGAGGAAGCCCACAACTGAAGGTACCTGGTTTTTTTGAGAAGGCAGGTACACAAATGCATATGCAGTTGCTTATTCGGACTGCAGGTACAGATCCACAACTTGCACACACAAATGAACAGCTATTCTGTGGCCAATATGTTTATTTGTTTCTTGGCAGCACCCCTGCGTCAATGCTGAACTCCATGTTACCTCGTTTCAGTTGGATTGCTTGGAGCTGTGCATCCCTCATTGTCTTCTGAGTTGGGTCCTTAGTGCTTCCTTAGTGCTCTGCTTGCATACTTCTAGCAACTGTATAGGAATCCATTTTCTCACAGGCAGAATGAAAAATGCTGTGACCTTACCCTGAAGATGTTTGAGCTCTAGAAATAAGGAACACTGTAAGATAATGTATGAATATTAGTATTCATACTAAAGTTATTTCACAGAATGATAGCTAAAAATAAAAAGGCATAATTACTTTCTACAGAGGAGCTTTAGTTCTAGAAGCCTATGTTCCTGTATTCACTACTGTATAGTACCAGCCTATAGTATAGGTTGTAATACCAGAAGATGACCCAATTCACTGTCTGCCATTGTACAAGCAACACAAGACACTACACAACCTGAAGAGTCTGAGCTATGTCTGTTAAGTCTTAGTCTTGCTTTGAACATAAACATCAGGCTAATAATAAAATCCTCTAGTTTTGCTAATTTTAGTCTCAGATGGAAACAGCTTCTGAAGCAAAAAGACTGCGAACAGTTTGCACCTTTTGCAGCAACACTGCCTTTTTTTTTGGCATGCGAACATATCCCTTCTTTTCCCCTGCTTTTTGGGTTTCTTCTAGGGAGAGTAATTACCCAAGCAGACTTTCCCTCTGATAAGTTGGGGTCCTTATGGAAAAGAGTAACTTCAAAATGCAGAGCTGGTACTTTGATAGACTGGTCAAGCTGCATAGACGAAACATGGCAGGGACATATTTGTATAGTGTGTTAGGTCTCTGAAATGGGAAGGAGATTTTCATATCAGGACTTTGGTACCTAAATTGCTTCCCTGGTGTGTTTGTTCCTAGAAATAATAGGTTGTTGTGTCCCAAGGAGCCCTTCCATCTAACTTAACATAGGAACTTTTGGGGAGGAGAGGATTTCTGTAGTTTATAAATATGCCATCACTGGCAATGAAGTTTGAGTCTCATCCTAGGAGAAGAAAATCCTGGTGAGATAAGCACAGAAGAACCTGGAAACTGTGCATTTACCATCTACTTGCTCTAGGTAGCAGCACAGCCATTTAAGGGCAGTTACCCAGAGACGGTTTGGGATATCTGTCTCTGTTTTCAGACTCTAAACTTGTCTGTGTGGTGGGCCAAGATTTTACATTTTTGGCTGGGGCAGGGAAAAATAATAACCATTTTCACTAGAAATCTCTCAGTCTCCAGTGTTATCCAATATCCTAGGCGAGTAAAGAGCATTGTGCTCTTCCTTTGGGCACACCATAATCCCAGCTTGCTCTTGAAGAGACAATCAAGTAATTCACTATGGAAAGCACGATGGTACTTAATTACAGTTTAAGCAAGACCAGTTATGGTCCTTTGTGGTTTAATTTGCTCCTCCCAGCAAGCCACCAATACCTCAAGGCTGAGCCTGTTGCAACCAGCAAGTGTTTGTTGCTCTTGTTGCTATGCTCCAGAGCCCTCCCCATTCTAAGTGATGGACAAATGCAATCTCTTTTTCCCTGAGAATGCCAAAGGAAAGAGAAAAATTTTTTGCAAACCAACCACTGCTGTTTTTTACTTGAACTACGTTCTAGTCTGGTCAGCATTCGAGTGTGGAAATGTGGTGCTGTGGTTAAAACAAGGGATGTGAGTCACGAGTCTTGAATTTGTAAATACTGGGTTTTTTTTCTGCATAACCTTGGGTAGGTGACATGACCTGGCAGTGGCTCTCCTCACTTCCTCTACTCTGGGAGCTTCATCCATAAAAACTGTCAGGAAAGAGGAAGGCAGTAAATTGTGTGTTGTGAGTGCAGATTTAGGTTAAGATATTTTTTTCCGATTTGAATGGGATTTGGTCTTGTGTGATTATACTTTGAGATTGGTACTGAATATAAAGTATGTCTGATAGACCTTAACTTTGATTATGCCTAGTGTCATCCTTATCTCATCCCTTCTCCACTTCAGCTTTTTTAGGGCTCAGCATCAACAGGTTGTGTTATGGATCTGCACTGTGCGTTACTTTAGCCACAACCTCAGCAAGGTCCAAGACATGTGATGATTTGTACATTCCTGCAAGATATCTTGTGACTCTGGTCGTTCTTTCAGGATGAGTCTGTAGCCCACTGCTGCATTTTCCTGCTAAGGCATAGCTGGAAACAACATGCAGCTCCCTGCTGAATGGAATGCAACACAAATTATTTGAATAGCCCTGTCTTCAATACTGGGAAAGGTTCTCCATGTTATCTGCTCCATGTCTCCACTTCCCTTGTGTGCCGAAGCTGGTGAAGTGGTATCAGGCATGCGAGAGCTGGACGGTGGGGATGTGTTCAGCACAAAGTTTATTTTACTTCAAGGGTCCTGGTCCTGGCTTGAAAGGTCCATTTCCCTGACTGAGTTATTCCTCCTTCAAATTTCTCATTATTGGCTGGTTTCTCCAAGGGCAAATTGGAAGGAGCCCACTTCTCTTCAGTGTATTCCTGCACTGATCTTCAAACAAACTGAATAGACTGCTCCCAGAGGACAAATTGCTGGTTTCAAGCAGTGCCATGTGCAGTTGGTGCTGTGAACTGGGGAGCAGTTTCTCAGACATGCGTGTCTTGGGAACCTGTCAGTGCTTGATTGTATTCAACTCTCAGTATACGATTAAGGAAGCTGCTGTAGCCTGAGATACTGCAGCTATCAATCTTACTGCAAAACATTACCGATCTTAATTACCTGTTAGGTCTGGACACCATATTACACATGACTCTACTTGTTTTGGCTAAAAACT
Organism: Tapera naevia; assembly: GCA_033556795.1. Taxonomy (NCBI): domain Eukaryota; kingdom Metazoa; phylum Chordata; class Aves; order Cuculiformes; family Neomorphidae; genus Tapera; species Tapera naevia. The sequence continues at coordinate 11,367,652 of JAUMJJ010000194.1, read as the reverse complement.
ATTTCTTTTAGATTGTCTGTGGGTGTTTTTGCATGTTACTAGAATTAGCGGAAGTGGGAAAAATACTCTTGAAAAAGTCTCAGCACTTTTCAGTTTCTGTTTTAAAACACCTTTTCTTTTGGAAACTCAAGCAAAAGAAGTTTTGAATCGAACAACATTTGTGTTTCAAACCCAAATGAAACTTATTTTGATGTATTTCTTTTATCTGAAAAATGAAGAGTTTTGGTTGTAGTTGACTTTTCCCTTGGCCAGCAAGTGAGCCGAAAGATGACTTTTATTGCCATTGCGGTTTGCGGTGCATGCCATGGGCCTGTTTTTCAGTTTGTCTTGACAACCTACCTCCCTCAGCCCCTGGGGGATCCCCTGGACAGGATTATCACATCCTTGCTGTCAAAAGAGGAGCTTCTGTGCTCTCTCCTCCCCTTCCCCACCACATAAATCCTACTTTATCAGCGATTTGTCTTCTGCAGCCAGGTTGTTTGAGGGCATACTGGGCTTCTGAAGGATTTCTTCTCCCAGCCTCTTTGCAAAGCAAGGCCGAGCCCCCTTTACCTCTGTGAGAGGGGCTCAAGCATCTCAACTCTTGCCTGGCCTTCCTGGGCAGCAAAGTAGGCCGTGCCTCAGCTAAGCCACCAGGTTGTACTCTGGGCGCGTCAGTAGCTCAAGGCGTTTCTTAGCTGTGTCTCATTCTCACCGTATGCTCTGCTCCTGGCCCATATACAGCTGTAATGTATATCTTCTTGTTTGTGACTCTGGGTGTCAGAGTTTATGAAGTAGGGATTAACTTTCTGTGCTCTGTCTCCCTGGTGCTCCATCTAATTCCTTTTGCAGTATGAAGCATGCTGAGTGAGCCCAGTAGGTTACACCACTTGGCAGCACCACATCAGTCACCCTGTGCTGTAAACAGAGTTTGGCTGCTGTTGCATGGATCAGCCTTGTGTATTTGCATTCATGGTTTTGTAATTTTCTATTTGTATTTATCTGATGTACCTAAGGCCATAACAGGGTCCTCGCTGTTACAATATGGGTGATTCATAATCCACAATGAAGTGATTTCCTTCCCCTCCAATAACTCCATCATAGAAGGAGGGAGCAGAAGTGATATGAGTTTACTTATGAAGAGGCCAGATAATACACTGGATCAAGAATGGACTGAACTGATTCTCCTTTTTAAAAGCAGTGCTAAAAATAGTAGTTATATTCTCATTGTTGGACACTGCCACTTTGCTGGACTTTACTTTTAAAATCTTCCTCTCTTTAGTCAACCTCTTTTTCTTTTATCTCATAGTTTTGGATTATCATCATTTTGTGCATCAGTGCTGAGTTGCCACACAGATCCCCAGGAAATTGTTATTGACAAGAGAGGACTTATTAAACTGGAAGATATTTAAAGAGTCATTCTCATGCAAAAAAATATTTTATATTAATGATATTTAATGTTTTGATTTGAGACCTAATAACTTAAAATTGCTGCATATAAAAATTAATTACAAGTTAATAAATTAATTGTTAATTATCAATGCAATAACCACAGTATAATTAATGGTGATGATTATCTTAGTTGTTAAATAATATAATTCAAATTTAAGTGAAAATTACGTATTTATTGACATGAAAGCATGATCAGCCACCAAACTGCTGATATGGAAATTTCCAGTACTTTGTTTTTCAACACAAAAATAATACCTGGTCCCAAATGTAAGAGTAGGAGTTAGTAAAAGTTATTTGAATTTGCCTGAAAAATAGATAGGCTTAGGTTTTATGTGACAAACTGTTTCAGCAGCTCACTAATTTCTAGCCTATATGCTGCAGGGTAATCAGTGCAATTCCCAGGAAATCCATGAAGGCTTTAATGAGCCATGACATGTTCAGCGCACAGTCAGCATGAGGCAATGCAGTGTGAGGAAGCTTTTGGCAAAGGCTGATGCACATAGGTCCTGGCTCCTGAGGAGCCAGCTGCTAATCCTGACACTCTCCCAGGGAACTCAAATAGTTGGAACTCAGTACCACTCAGTTCAGCTCTTTCTCTGTAAGATTAATGTGTTCGTCATTTACCTCATTCATAAATACGTTTCCTAAACAAGTTCCCCAGACTGTTGCTAGTGTAGGATACTCACTGTAGATGTTTCTACTGGAACACTTCTGTTCTTTTCCAAGATTCAATTTTTGCAAAAATCACTGATGTTAAAGGTGTGTATCCCATTGGTTTCTGGGTGTGTGGATCAAAACCTTCACTTAACTGAGGTGACTCTGACTTTTGTAGATGCTCACTCTTGTGGTTTTGTAAGTAGCATAAAAACCTGAATCCATTCTTTTGAGTTTTAGAGCTCCACTTTTACACTGAACTATCAGTAGATACTGAGCAAGTAAAGCAAAATGCTCTTGAACCACATCCATAGCAAGCAGGCAGGGTTCTCCGGGTGACATCCATAAACAGAACTGGGGGAAAAGGTGACTACTTATTTGAGCTCAAGGAAATTATGTTAACCTCAGACTTCAGCATCCTAAATGTAATATTTTTGACTGGGTGATGCTTTATTTTTTTTAATTTGGTGGTCTAGTGTTTTGGATGACTATGCCAAACTTCTAAAGGAATGATTTTATTTTAATCCATTCTAAATGTAAAGGCAAGTATGATATTCTTACAAAGTCAAAGACTGAGAAATTTTAGTAAACATTTAAGTGAACCCAGTTCTTCCTGTCTTCCCCCCTATGTTAATCAGAACTGCAGCACTGATTCTCCATAAGGAAAACCAAGAATGAATGAAAACTCAAGCAAAATTTGGAACAGGAAGGATATCTTTTATTAGGTTAACTAATGCAGCTAAAAATAAGAAACAGACATACTTTTGTGTACACAAACACTTTGGCATGCACAGAGATGAAACTGGATTTGATTTTTGTTAAATAAATACCAATGCCTGTATTAAAATGAACAGAGAAAATGGACCGTTACTGGCAGATGGGGTGGATTTTTTAAATTCTTTTTGCTGAAGTACTCTAAGTATCATGGCTGAAGAGCTTGCCCATGGCACTGTTTAAATTGCCTGAATCCTTTTAAGAGTTATTCCTTTCAACTGAAAACTTTCTGAGTAGTAGATAGAGATTTTGGGGGAACAAGCGCTTGGAGAATGATGTACTGAGCACTATAATGAAAGTAGCCCAGAAACAAGATGATGCAGTGGCTTTCAAGAGGTTCCTCCCTTCCTTCCCCCTTAAACCACACACAAAAACACATCCTAGGTGGTCTAGGAGGCATTGCCTAGTAGTACAAAGTGCCTAAATTGCACATGTGATTGTTACACTGGGATAAAAGCTGGAGTTGGGACAAGGGCAGATCCTGCTGCTTCAGTATTTGTACTTTTGAAAAGCTAATTTGGCAAGCAGCAGAACAAGAGCCTAACAAGTGGATGAACATATGGGAAGGCAAAATAATTGTGCATTAGGAAGACTGTGCAGATGTGAGCAGAAGTAAGGGCGTAACTCCATATGGCACTTTGCTGACCTTCAGTTGGTGCCTGAATGACAGTTCGCAGTGTAGGTCGCACCATCTGAGGGATGTTGTATTGGGAGCAGGGCTGGAACCAGACAGAACTGGATTTATGCAGATTGTATGCTTCCTAGAAAACAATAAAGCAGCTACTGACAGCTGTTGTGCCTGAGATCACCATGGTATTACTGCAACTCTGACACCTTCCCTAAAACACTTAGGGTATGCCATGCTTCAGGAACAAAATACTGTTACCACTACTGAAGTGATGGTGATTCTTAGCCCCTGTTAATCCTCTGTGCAGGAAGACCATAAGTGAGTGTGCAGGATACCTGATTTCTGTCCATGTTCTCTTTGGTTTAAAAGCCTTTGAAGAGGAAATGACTTAATCCTTTCATACGCAGAATATTAAAAATCTTGTGGTTAGCATGTTTATTTGAGAAATTTAGTGGATTTTTTAATAAAGTGACCTCAGAGGGAGTGCATGTTAGGTATAATGGCTGTGGCACACTGTTACGATTTATCGTTTGTTCCTCCCTTTCCCTTTTGGCTGTTAATTCTAACACTGGCTAAGAGTTTGGCATCATTTTATCAATGGCTACTTGAAACGCTTAGGACAATTCGCTCCAGTATTCACCAGAAGTCTTTTGTATATGAGATTGTAGGCTAACACCAACAATCTTTTGTGAGGAAGTGTCACAATACATACATCGATCATCCAAGCCTATATCTGTCAGACTCTTCCAACCCAACCGTATTTTTCATGACACAATGCGGCGCATGGCCTTTAAATTACCCATCTGTCTGACAAATCAGTGAGTCTGGCAGAAACTGGCAGCAGTTTGACGTCGCCTATCACTTTAACTGAAGTGAAAGTAATGCAAACAGATTTATGGGATCCCCTTTGATTATAGACTATGAATATATTTCGAATTGATGTTTGGGAGAGAGAGAGACAACAGAGAGGCAGGAAAGGCTGTAGGCAAAAGCACTGGTGTTGGTTTTGCAGTTTTGCATTTACTGTGAGAGATTGTTATCTTCTTATTTTTTTCCCTCCACATATCTTGCATCTCAGCTGAATATCTCTGACTTTTTTCCTTCTCTCTCTTTTTTTTTTTTTTTCCTGAGTGATTATTTAGGTCTTCTAAATTCATAACTTTATATACATCGAGGTTGAGTTTTTCTCGAATGTATTTGCAGTACAAATATATCTGTAGTGTACACTGCACAGCAGTAAATATTACTGAATTTCGAAGTGTGCTCTGAATGCAATAGAGGACAGCAGAATATAAATAGCTTTTGTAAGCTCACAAGGATGGCTGCTCACTGCAATGCTGGTGAGAACTTGAGTTCTCTGATAGATTAGAGCAAAGCCCTGACTTGGGGTTTTGTGATCCAATAGTTTATCTTTGTAACAGAAGTAACAGAGACCTTGGCTTTTGCACTTTGATACCTCCTTACAGAGGCTCTGTCCCTATAACCGTATATTGCCTTGTATTTGGTTCATAACCAAAGTCTGCTTAACAAGCCTGCTTTTTTAGAAAGGGGTTTTTATCTTACTTCTTGAGGCTGTTGTTTAAGTATAGTGGTGAATTTGTGGTGGTGAAAGCTGAGACTGAGAACTACTGAGTGTCTCACATACAGGCAACAATATGCCTGTTCAAACAACTCTTGGCTGCAGCTAAGCTCTTGAAGCCCTGAGCTATCCAATACAAGTAAGCGGTAGGGTGGTACCGTTTGCGAGTGAGTACATTTGTTGAATCATTTTCTGACTCCTCTGGAGCTTACACAAGCTTCTCTTCATGCTCTGCTTGACTATCATCAGAGAAACCATAGGATTAAGTGAGTCCACTTAATAGTTTTTATGAACAAAGGAATAGTTTTCATGAACAAAGGTGCAGGCATTGGAAGTCACTTATCAAAACAGATAGTTGCGGTTCAGCTGTGATGGCCTTTACCAGGATTCCAGGGGCAATTGTGGTTTTGTGGGGTTGTCACAGAAAATCAACCCATTCAGTAAACACCTTCAGAGTTTCCTCATGCCAGGCAGCACTGAGCTAGCAATGATCTGTCACTACTCCATGTTCTTGTATTCCCCTGTTATCACAGCCATTGGTAGCTTGGGGGGATTGTGATCTACACCTGCCAAGCTCTGGCAAATCCTTTTCTAAATCTGGAGTCCTTACACTGAATTTTGCTTGGGGGATGTTGGCATAACCTTGAGCTGAATTTGGTTTGTTGATTCCAGCATACAGCCTTAACTTCTAGCTGGGCATTATGGCTCTGTGGGTGTTTCAGGACAATGGAGGGACTATGTCTTGCAAAGAGAGAAACAGGTAACATTCCCTTCCATTCTAAACCATAGAGGGCATGTTCATTAGGATGATTGCTACATGGAACAAAACAGGCCTGCTGCACAATGGAAAAGGTGTTGGCAAATGGAGTTCAGCACTGATGGGATGAGTACTTTCCAGCTCACAGTTACTTATTTAGAAACCACATCCCAGCTCCTGTAAATGGGCTGTTGGCAGTGTTTCACCTGCATTTTCTGACAGTCTTCATCTCCAGACTCTGTATGTGATGGTGAGAGAGGCATTTTTGGCTTGCAGGCGTAGGCTTCTGCCAAGCATCATTCTTGCATAAGCATCTTCTCCCACCTCCCTAGGTGAGGAGGTGGATACAGTGATGCCAAGTGTTGCATTTCTTCACACAATGTTGTGTCTGCAGGATTTCATGAGGCCTCTCCAGAAATAGTGGGGCAGTTTGTATCAATACTTAGGGGTCCTAGGGAAGAGGAAGTACAGCAGAGGTCTTGGTGTCTGACTGAGGTTGCCATGGACATCTTAAAGTGCGCAGGAGTGTCTGGCTGCACTTCACAGGATGGAGATGGGTCTCCACAGGTGGTTTTGGGCTTTCTCTATCTTTCTTCCTGTCTGGAGCTTGGTTAGTAGGTACCTAGGCAAAGCTTTCTTTTGGCTAAAGGAAACCTTGACATATGTGCATTTAACCCCTAGCAAACTAGGACATCCCCAGTGCTTGCTGTTTTTTCAAACCCAAGCTACTCCTATTTTAAAATCTCCATCCACTGTTCTCCCATCAGGTCCTGCCTGCATCCCACATCCATTCTAGAAACACATTTTTTGGAGAGCACTTTGTGCAAGTCCCACACATTGTTGATGTTCATGACAGAAGTCCCATCTACATTTGAGGCAAAGAAGATGTACTATCTCAGTGTAGTATTCAAAGTGTGGACATCAGCTATGCTGGCATCACAGTGAAAAGCAAAGCTACAGATGGTGTCATTGCTGAGGTTGTTCCTCTGATATAATCCTATCTCTGCTATGAGTTTTTTTTTCAAGCACAGTTTTGTCAGTCAGGGATCTGACCAAGGATGTGTGGAGCTGTGGCTTTGGATGTGTTCTGCATAGCTCTAGTAGCAGAGCAGAGTGCACATGTTAGCAAAGTCACACTGGTGTGCCTTTTGGTTTAAACCAGTCCTAGGCTATTCCCTGAAGGGAGGAGCTCTGAAACCCAAGGAAAGCATTGATTTCCAGTGATAACCTCCAGTACAGCATGGTCTGAATGTCATGTGTAGGTCCCAGTAAATGACACTGGATGGTGATCTGCTAGTGCAGCCTGGCCCCCTTTGGATAGCTGTTGATGAGTCAAAACACCTGCTTTTTTGAATTAATCAATTTTTCTTTACTTCCAGGGAAGATGCATAAACTTCACTCGGGTGAAATCGGACGGAACCTCTGCCCCTTACAGCCCACCGCCAAAGCTGCCACGGCGCGACAATGTTCCTCTCAACAATGCTCCAAGGAATCCTTCTCCTGTGTCTTTGCAGCCCCCTTCCAGGCAGCCACCTCCTGGACCACCCCCCTCCCGAGCCCCTCCTGGACCCCCTCCTTCGCGCCCACCCCCGCAGCCCGTGGCTTAGAGTGTGGCACAACTCTGACCGACAGAACATGTCTCTTTGCTGAACGCGGCATATTTATTGAGTATTGGTTTACAGTAAAAGTTATCAGAATTTGTTGCTGGTCAGCAAAAAAAAGATGAAAGAAAGAAAAAAGAAAAATTGCCAAGTGTCAATTTTAGTATATGAACATATTTATACCACACGTGCTGAGTAAACATTCAGTGGATAGATTTAGAGCTATGGGGTATAGAAACAAACCAAAATTATCATCTAGATACAGTAGCAGCTTTTGTATGTATACTTTTGAAGATGTGACATTTGTCTGACTTGATATGTCAGCTCATTCATTAATAACTTTAGCCGGTACACGCGCATCAGCTGTTTTGATAGCTGCCACCTGCAAGTTGGTTAAACCTAGTTCATTGAGGAATTTGCTTTCTTCTCCCCAACAGTACTGCATCCAGTACAATAATTACAAATCCAGAACAATAATTACAAAGATAATTTTCTGCCTCTGGTTCTGCAGGTGGAATTTCCATGAAAGTTTATAAGAAGGCTATAACAATAATGAGTTAAGATGAGACTATGTGCCGATAATTTAGCATAGAAGTTTTGAGCCTGCCATCTCTGCATGTATTTAGACTTGGTTGCATAGGATAGCCACTTGAAGGCCAGATACTGGTTCTATAAAGCCAAACCTTGAACAAGATCTGGGTTCAGATTTGTCTGACGTTCAGAGGAATTTTGAGAAAAACGTTTTTGGCTACATGTTAAGTTTTCATTTACAGAAAACACGGTCCAAAATGGAGCAAATATGCATGCAATTTGAGTATAAATGCTGTAATATACAAGCAGCATGTGTTATTTATATCAGCAGTATTGAAGGACTGATTCCATTGCTATTTAATTAGATAAATTTCCTTCTGATCTTAGTGCCAAGCAGAACTAGATTCGCTTGTGATTCAATATGAATTCCTCTATGAATAGCTCTTTCTTTAGACAACCCAGATCCCACTAATATGTAACCTTACAGTCTACCTGTGGTTGAGAGGCATGGTGTGTTTGGTCAGGATGACCTTTTATCCATGTTTTATATAATGTTTGGCTAGAGGATTTTCCAAACATTGTGACTGCAGGCCCATGACCTCAATTCTGTGTGTTATCAGAAAGTGATGTGAGTGCCCACACAGAGGTGAGAATTTATGACGCGGGACTATGGGACAGCCCATATGTAGTGTTCACTAAGCAATACCTGAGTGGGTTGGGCCCAGATCATTCCCTAGTGAATCAAAATAACACCTGAGCTTGCTTTTCCTCCACCGCTACTTATCATATTGTATTGGAGAGGGTAGCTGCAAATCTCTATCCTGGTTTGCTTTGGCACTGGCTGCCTTGCTAGGATAGCAGTAGAAATAATGTTTATGTTGCATTATGACACAGCATATATTTATCTGTGGGTGCGTGTGGGTGTGTAGCTCATCGCGGGAGCTACTGGCACATCTTTAAAATACTAACTGTATCATGCAGTTACTCCAGATTCAGGGCCTCTTCATGCAGTTGTTACAGGCATATAAAGTTACACTGGTACAAACACAAAGCAGGCTTCTTATTTCCAGTGGAAGTCCCACTTGCAGAACACCATACCAAGCTCTCATCGGTCTATGCTCATCACTGTGACATGCCATGTATATGCAGTTGAGGTTGTCAAAGATAAACTCAGAAGAACCACAGAGCCTCTTTCTCCTCTTGCACTGCTCTGCTCTCTTGAGTTATGCTCTTACCTCATGTATATTGGTGCAGGTAGTGGAATCACACTCATGGCCTTGGAGCTTTTCCTAATTTAGGCCTGGGCCAGCAAAGCATCTCTGCATGCATGAAAATGCCCTGCAGGTCAAGAGGAACATCCTTATGACCCAGCACTTTGCTGACCTGTGACTTCATTGTGATCAGAAAGAAGAATTAGGATGCACTCAACCCTGTCCTCATTATTTTTAGTCACTTGAATATGGTCTGCATAAGAATGGATTTCTGTTTGGAGGAGAGAGAAGTGTGTTTGTGTGTGTGTCTGTGTTTATATGTGGCAATTCTGTAGGTTTTTGTTTGGTTTCTCTTCCCTTACAAAAATTGCTCAGAAGGTAGCACTCCTGTGAATGGAAAGGCCTTTTGCAGTGTGACACACAGTCATCGCTTACTTGTCTCCATTTCTTTCAGTTGAAAGGTGAAACTATGTCCAATTCTCTGTTGCAGTTCTGGTGAAGCTCCACTTTTGACAGCAGTGAAAGGAACTGGATGACTGCAGTCAGGGGATAGGGACCTCGATGTGGGGGAAGGTGCTTTACAAGCAGAGATCATTGACTACTGTTATTTTGATCATATGGAAGCCAACGCAAAGTCTAAGACCAGCTGTAATGTGTACGTACCATTGAGCCTAACAGCATCTCATGTAGGCTGTCTAAGAATAATTAGCCAGCAAATGCTAACCAGGAATTGAAATAATATAGGGTAATAAAACTGATTCCTCTGCCAGGACAAAACATGGCATTTGAGGTTTATCTGCTCATGGGAATGGGGCAGACCACTGCTCTGTGCCACTGCCTCTTATCAGTAGGCAGTGATGAGCCTGAAACAATGGGGGAGCTTACAAATGATGTAATAATGAGAGGAAAACTTTTTTACAGAATTACTATCTGCTGATAAAGTTGAATTGATGGGTCAGGAGTAAATTTCAGCTAATGAAAATGTCTGAGAGCCAGATTTTTTATTGTCTTGCACTTGTGCAGATCTTTAGAGGGATCAGAGTTGTTGCAGATTTGTATTGATGTTAAATTTGGTAGAATTTGACTCGCTTCCACCGAGAATGCGTTGCTGGCTTAGGGAGGGCTTCTCACAATCACATATCCAACGTGCCTGTTGTTTGCAGTTGAGTGGAATATTCTTTTTTACTAGAATAGCCAGTCTCGTGGAGATAACATACTATTTCTGCATAACTTGTAAGTACAGTGAGAATATGTGTGATTTGCGATTCCATGTGGTCACATCCATATATGATAAAGCAAGAAGCACCGTGAATTTGAAAATTAGATTCATCAGAAATGGATTTCCCAGAATTTTCACTGTATAAAAGTAAGCCTTTGGTGTGTGGCTCAGGTTTTGGCTGCAGCTTCTGCAATGGGAGTGCTGCAGTTTAGTTTGCCAGTAGAGCGGAAGGAAGAGAAAGTGAACCTTAACTGAATTTCCTTTGCAAAGGAGGGGGCAGTGAATATGCTGCACGGGCTACAGAAAGGCCTTTTGGTTGAGTAGAAATCATTTGCAGTGATCTCAGGCACTATAACAATGTAGAAGGGGAAACTGGTTGTTATTTTACTGTCTGTTAAGCTTGATCTTACCTGGTGTAAATCAACATAGGCCAACTGAAATCAAGGCAGTACTCCTGGTACTCTCAGCCGAGAGCTGGCTCAAAATAAATGAAGGGAAAAAAATCCCTCTAACCGGTTTGATATTTCAGTGTTTGTTTAGCTATGCTTGTATGTCACTTGTGATTACTGTAGTTACACTGCTAAGAAATGTTCTCATGTGGGACGATTCCCCTGTATTTTCCACCATATGGCATCATTTGAAACTTGCAAAAAGTGAGTGTCTAATGCTTCCCCAAATCCAAGAGGAAAATGTAGATTCAGGGGACCTGTGGCTCACACAGCACAGATGTGAAAAAAACACAAGTTGTAGAGCAGCAGGGAGGGAAACCCTATGTGTTTAAAGCTGATACAGAACCACATTGATCGAAGAATGTTTATAGCCATCTTTCAACCTCAGTACATGCATTGCCATCTGTGGTAGTGGCCTGTGGAGCAGACGGTCCTAAACGTAAAAAGGAAAAAAAAAATGAAAAGAATAAGAATCAGCTCCTCATCCGAGTGAGCGAGCATAACAATGAGTGACATTATTTCATGAACTGTACCAGTTCAAATGCATGTGCACCTGGTGCTCCTAATGCTTTTTACTCCTGTTGGTCTTTAGACCACATAATCCATAATATGCTTTCTCTCTTTAAGTGTTTGCTGGTTTTATTGTTACTTTGTTTTGTTTTTTTAAAAAAAACACTTTTCACTGAGTAAACAGCCCTACTTCTGTAAATATAGAGTTTAATTTGGAGGAGACAGCACACTTCTGGATGTTACTGCTGGACAGTTATTTATTAAAAAGGGCTTAAGATGAATAAATACAGGTGGCTCAGGATACATGCATGCAAGTGTGATAATGCAGTGTAGCATTTTCCGCTCTCTAGTTTTGGGGGAAGGGGAATTTTTGGGTCATCCTAGTTTGTTTAGAAGTTTGTTACTGATCTGATACTTCTGAATAATGCAATAGAGATTCCTAACATATAACAGTGCTTGAACAGATGTGTAGATTATGATAGATTTTTCATTGGGGGGAGGGGCTAGTGAAGAAATGTTTTAGTTTTTAAGGGAAAAATGTACTGTACTAAACTTTTTTTAAGAAAAAGATAGGTGTTTCAGAAACAGTGGCGATGTGGGCTGATAGACAGCCAGGGTATGGAGATGAGGGACAGAGGAAGCAGTTGGATTTTTGAGGGAAAAAAAAGTTTTCATGGGGGTGTGGGTTTGTTACTGGTATATGTGGTACAAATTTCTGTAACTGATGTGCTGCTTCCATGTTATAATCATGTAGCCTTTATACATTTTATGCACCTGCTCCATTTTTCTAAGAAAACCTTGCAAATACCTGCATGCAAATGTGGGAGATGTAGCCAGTCTTATAATCCAATGTAATGTAGTCTTAATGGATTCAAAATCAACAATAAAAGTGCTTACTGGTTAAACACTACAGAGAATTTCATTGCAGTATCATTTTAAGAGGGGATAAGCTTGTCTGTACCTGGTTTCTAATCAGCTCAGCCATCTGATGGTAAGGAGGAGAATTCCCATGCCCAAGTTACTACCAATTCATTATTTGCCAAGGGTATGTTCTGTTCTTCAGTTTCACATCACTGGCTTGAGAATAAAATGTTTGCCTAATTCAAAGGTAAGCCATCATTTGTTGGAAACCATCTTAGATCTCAAGTACCAGGGTAGAAATGCTGAATAAATTCACCGGAGTTGGTGTTCAAATAAGGGATTGATGCATGGAGCACGATCTTAAGTTACTGTTGGTATCTCTAAGAGAAGTCATCTAACGCATAGAAACAACAAAGTAAAAACATGCAAGATAGGATGCTAGAGCTCAAGACTTTGTCAAAGAGAAATTCTATGGCAAATCCTACACTTATGAAAACACTGGTGTCACAAGGCTTCAAACACAACTACTGGTTTTCAGGAGTCTTGCCTGAAGGACCCAGAAATGATCCTTAGATCCATCTCTTGTCTCTGAAGTTTCCTCTTCCTTCCCTGCTGCTAATGCTTCCTCTGTATCTCTTCAAGGCTGGTTAAGGGTTGGGGGAGGGCTGTTGGAAACAAAAGACAAGCAAGAAAGTCAACAGGGGTAGGCCACAAAAATCTCAAACCCCAGAAGGCTGCAATTATGGGTAATCATGGTAGCTGCAAAGCTGCTCAGCTGTGCTATGCTCTCAGTCTACCCAGCATGGCAGGCACAGCCCTGTGTGCAATGGGAAAAAAAGCTGGTCCTTGCACACATGGAGCCCCCTGAGCCCATGTGAGCCTCATTTGCACAAACACTGGACACTGGCTTTTGGGAGTCTGGTAGCCACATGAAGTCATCATGGCAAAGCAGGTGGGAGCTGCATGGTGGCTGAGCTGGGCACCCTGTTCCCTCTGGCAGCTCCAACTGGTCATACTGCTAACAGAAGCTGAAATTCTTTGCATGGAGCTGTGCTTCTCACTCCTCCCTTGTAGAGTCAGGTGCTCTGACAAAGAGCCCGGGGTTGCTCTCACTCTGCTCCCCAAGCTGGCGAGACAATGCTCACCCAGAATGGTTTTGTGGCCTTCGCTCCTTTTTGTTCTTCCATCTGCTTCTTACACGAAAGGCAGACTTGGACTCTCAAAAGAGATCAGATAAACAAAAGCGGTCCTGGAGCCAAGACTCTGGGCATTTTTGTTCTGCATTAACAAAAACTCGACACGGGCTGCAGCTGTGGCTGGTTAGGTTTATGCATGCCTGAGACAACAAAATTCAGATTTGAACTGAACTTCTGCAGAGATTGGAAATGTGCATATCCAGGGCTTTGGTTACAGTCTCATCTATAAATAACCTCTAGTGCTGATTTAGCATCTTTTATTAAACATACTTCACAGTCTCAGGAGTGGCATTTACATGTGAATATACACCAGCATACCCTATCTGGCTTTATGGGAGTCAGCCACAAGAATTCTACTGGCTTCAGCAATCTGAGCCAGGAACTGAAAAAAATGCGCTTTCCCCCTGTCCTCCCATTCCTTAAGACACTACAGGCAGACCATGTTGCCCATGCTGGAAGTTGTGTGATCTTTACTGTGTGGATTGCTTTCCCCTTTGGATTAAGACTCACCTCAGGCTTCATCATTTCTGCAGCAAAGTTCTCCCCTCCTGCACATCAAGGACCTACCTTTTCAGTGCAAAAGAGGGTACGCTGGAAGTTTCCTAGTTCAATATTACTCTAAATGCTGACTGCAACTCAGACAAAGTGTGAAAAAATAAGATGGGATGAAAGCATTCCTCTGAAAGACAGAGAACATTCTGCTAAAGGTACTGCCTGTGACAGACTAAGAAATCTTTCCTTCTAATCTTTCAGAGATGCAGGATTGTTGTGCATAGATAAACATTGAAGGTCCTCAGGTAACCCTGTCTGTGTCTTTGCAATAGAGTTCACTGAAGTGAGCTCTCCTCGTTCCAGTCCATCACAATCATGTAGCAGCTGAGTTGCCCTTTGTCCATGCTGGTGGCCCCCTGTGTCCTGCTGACCTTCTGGGCCACGATTCTTGGGTGCACGCTGTCTCTTTCTTCATGATAGAAGCAGGGGCCCTGCAGAAACATCCTAGATCCTGTGACCCAGTGTACCCTGCATTCAAGGTATACATTTTTCCCTTTGATGACAAAGGAATATGGATTTAGAGTGTGAGTCTTCCCAGAGGGCACATGGGAACATAGCAGTCAAGACATATCTGTATGCAATAAACACACATGCATTTGACACAGGTTACTAAACAAAGTGACTCTTCTTGATCGTGGCTCATGCACTGCTAAGGTAAAATAAATAGTGCTCCCAAATGTTTTCTAATCTCCATTTTTTTAAAGTAGGAAGATGTTTTGAGCTGAAAACAGGAGTCCCAAGATTCCCCTTCATCATCAAAGGCACATTTGATGAACAAAAAACAATGAGAAAATATGGCTAACATATGTGGCAGCTCATCCTCTTCAAAAACAGAACTGTTACTGCTTTGTGCCTCTCTTTCCCTGTGCATGAAGAATAGCTTAGTTAAAAGTGAACATGCCTAGATTGAAGGGATTTTTTTTCCATTATTTATCTTGTGTAAGATGTGTTGGGATCTTGAGTGTTAAGGGCATGCAGGTGCAGTATTGATGCTCTTGGACCTAGTGCTAGTTGAGAAATGCTGCAATGTCCTCAGCAGGCAGAAGTTAGTTAATAACCCAAACAAGCCATCATCATCATGACAGTGGACTTGGAGCTACCATGGGTCACCAGGAGTCACCTGCTCCAGTACTGCAGGCAGCCCATGTCTGAAACACCACCAGTGACAGCCAGTACACCAGAACAGCAGCAGTGACTCTGGTGGCTTCAATCTCTTCCCAAGCTAGCAAGGTACAGCCAGGTATTACTGCTGCCTTCACAACACTTATCTTCCCCTAGGGCAAAAAGTGGGCAGGGAGAAACTGTAGCTCTCTACAGGCTCTGGAGTTTCCCATCTCTCTATTTTTACCAGCACTAATGGTTTCTGCATCATTTATGTGACTCACAGGTCAAAATAGGAAACAGATCATTTCCTTCCCAGCCACTCACAGAAGCGAAGGAGCAGGTCTGCCTCTAACCCAGGCCAGCTGGACCCTGTCCCAGAAAGAGCAGGCAGGATGCTTCCCAGGTGGCCTCAGACAGCAGCTCTGCCATGGTCTTCTGGAAGGTGTATCTGGAGAGTGTTTTCCACATTTCCCATGAATCTTGTTGTTCTTTTCCTGAGCCACACACAGGTGGTTGTTGTCTATTCCCTGGGGGCTTGAGCTGTAGCCTGCTGGAGCCAAGAGGGGGCTCCGAGGAGCTGACAGATCTCTCATGGGTTCACCAACTCTGCAGAGTCTTTTTTTGTGAGGTGGTGCAGCACGCATTAAGCCTTTCCTTCCCTCCTGTGAAGCAACTGCAGGCAAATCAGGCTATGATTGTTTCTCTGTCCTCCGTTTTGTGCCTCAGTTTCCCTTGCTGTAAGGACAGAGCTCACCTCTGGCTGTTTGAACTGTACAGCTCAACACTCCTGGCCAGGTAGCTTTTGCAGCTGTAGCTATGGTGGCTCCTCTTAGACTCAGCAGCTCCCAGCTTTCTTTTCTGGGTTCCTTTGCAGATCCTCCTGGGGCAGAGGGAAGAGGCTGGAGACTCCCATGACTCATGTCTGGCATTACAGTGTTTTTGGTAGTTTAGGAGCAGCTCTAGCTCAACAGCAGGAAATAAAGGTAAAAACAGGCCATCAGTGTGTTGGCAGCCAAGCAAAAAGCTTGATGTCTCTCTGCCAGGATCTGGTCCCAGCAGCCCTTTTTCTAACCAGCCCTTGGAGACCTGCATGCAGAGACAAGCTGTGGAGAAGCACTTGCCCCTCCCAAGTCTGTTTCTGCTCATACGGTGGGCTGAGGGCAAATGCCAGTCCCCCAGAGTCTGTTGGCTTGTTATTGTAGGGTTACCTGTGAGCCCCAAGATGCTCCGTCACTGCCTGTCTTCCAGCACAATGAAAAGGAAGGTGATTAAAGCTGCCACAGAGGCCATGCTCTAAGCAGGGTTCTTCCACACCCCAGGGAGGAAAAAGGACTGTAAGCAATCACAGCTTTGCTGTACCCCTGTTGCCCTGGCTGGGCATCACTTTGAGATGTGGGGACTGGAGTTCCAGCGAGGTCACTCGCTGCCCCAAGCTCCCCTGACCCCCTGCTGAAGGGTGAACCCACCCCAGAGCTTCCTCCTGCCTCACCAATGAGCCTGGTAACACAGTCTCTCACTCTCCTCAACTAGTTAAGGTGTATTTGTCTGTGAGGGCTGACAGAGCGTTTCCCAGCACGGATGCTGTGAGACCCGAATCAGTGCCAGCCGGAGGATGCTCTTTGGCAGGGCTGGCACCTGCAGAGGGCAGGCCCCCGCACACGGGCGCAGGGACACCGCGGCCCAGGGTACCACGCGAGCGGCCCCTTGGGCTGCGGCCCGCTGGCAGCGCTCTGCGGTCCGGTGAGGGCTCTGCAGGGCCCTCCGGGGCTGGGGAGGCTGGTGTGGTGGTCCTGGAAGCTGGGCTGGCTGGACTGGCTGCCACTGGAGGGCAGGACTCGACAGCCTATGACTCGCGGCGGTCCAGCCCGCTTGAACTTCACCGGAGCGGAGTGGGAAATGAGCATGGCTTCAAAACAAAACAAATAAAATATCTGTTTCAGGCTTGTTTTTTCTGTGCAAACCCTGCTTAAACTGGAAGCTCCAGCTTCAGGAACAGTCTCTTCTACTGCCCAAAAGTGAACGTGCTCTCCAGGTGCTCTCTGTTCCTCTCTCTTGCCAAGGAGCAGCTCCCTGGCTGTGAAATATGTTGGCCACATTGCTGCCTTTCTCTCTCTGCTCCTCCTTACCTTCACCACCGACCAGCATCTGTCTGAGCCACGAGCATGAGGTACACATGGCTTGGCTGGGGATTGCACAGTTACTAAGCAGGGAGCAGCTAACTGCTGGAAATATGTGCTCATCCCAGAGATCAGGTTGCTTTTCTTCATAATGTTGCATGCTTGTAATCTGAGAAGGGAGCTAATGCAGATGTGTCTCTATGGGATTGACCTGCTTCATGTAGACCCACACACACACTCACATCAGGAAATGGAAATTGGAAATGGGAGTTGTACAAGCCCCCTGGGATAAGAGTTTTCATTTGTTTCTCAGTTACTATCAACTTGTGATGGAATGCAGTACTTTTCCTGCTTACACAGGAAATGCACAAATCTCTGCTGAGATTCCCCAGAACTCGTAGAACCAGAACTGGACATGCTGACCTAATAAAAACAATTCTCCAGACATCACACAGCTTCTACAGCAATGTGATGCTCTCTCCAATGCCCAGCTTTGGAGATGATTGTCTCCTAAGCTATCAGCATCTATTGGTATGCATTTTGCACCAAACTAGCTCTCTACAATTAAAAATTGTCTGGTGGCTGAAGGCTTCCACTGAGGCTCAGTTCCTGGACCAGGAATGGACCAGCATTTCTGGGCCATTCAATAGCAGAACTGCAGCTAAGTAACTGTAGCCTGAAGAGCACTCACTGATCAGTGCTGTTTCCACTGCAGGCTAACTCCTGAAGTAGCTTGGCAGGCCTTGGGGCTGCCACCTTTCCTCCTTCCAGCACTCATAGACCTCTGTCACAACCAGTACCTCCTCAGCTCCTTCCATGTTCAGCCTCTTCTTCCAAGGTCTTTCCTTAACCTTCCTCAGAGCCACTCCTTCCTTGGCCATGCCCCTGCCTCTTGAAGCCTCCACATGGAGCCAACCTGGTGCTGCAGCAGCATGTGTGAGCTTCTGCTGTATTTTGTACACCATACTTCATACTGGTGCAGTCACTTGTGAGTTCTGACCTGGTAGTTATGTCACTATCAAAGAGACACAGATCAACCCTGAAACATGTGCTGACTATATTTCTCCAGGCAAAAAAAGCCTTGACTATCAGTCCTTTTATGTTGTTGTTTCTAAGAGGGCTGACCTGTGAGCTGATGACGATTCCATGTCTGTAATGTTCAGCCCTCATTTATCACTTTTGTGATAAAAATTGGCACTGAAAATAAGCGACCGTTTGGGACACCAGATAGTCTGCTGAGGCATGAATGAATACTTCTGCCATTCTGCAATGGAGACGCTGTGGCACTGCAAGTCTGGCACTTGGGAGAGCATGTTTTGATTTCTTGCTGTCTCTGTGACACTGAATATATTCTCTCTGGTTTGACCCATTGTGCTCTAATTTCCTCAGTGTCACAGAAAGGCTGGTCTTGGATCACCCACCCTTATCTGGCAGAGGTCTCCAAGAAAAATCTTGAACACTTGGAAGATTTTCAACTAACACTGCTAGACCACAGCCCTCAGCTTAAGGAGAGCTGGCTGTTTGGGCAGCACTATTGCTATTTTTAGTGTCTTTAATGCAAAAGTCTTCTCTAAGATTATTTGCCTTGGTTTCTGTTCTTGTCACTGCAAAAAAACAGTTTATGAAATATGTTGGTTTCTCTTGGAATGCAACAGCCATTGTGTAGGCACACAATAAAATACAAAACCAAGCAATTCCCCAACAGAAATTCCCAATAGCTGTGAATTCTTCGACAGGTCATAGAAACTGGCATCCCAAGGGAGGGGAAGAATGTGTAAGTGTTCACATTGTTGTGAGACCTGCTGCTGGCATTTTAACTCCTGGCATCTGTCATGTCCCCATCAGGCTCAACTTGGCTGACTCTACCTATTTTGATTCAGGAGTGCTTTCACAGTTGGTCTTTGGGGTTAAAGAGGAGCAGCAATGCCTGCTTTGTGTGGCAAACCTGTATTAGAGCAACTGGGAGGAATTCCTTGGCACCAGTTTTAGTGCAAGAAAGGAATGAGCAGAAAAATGCTCAGCCAGAGTCAGCCAGAAGCCGAGCAGAGCCACAGCGAGCCAAGGGGACGTGCTGTGCTGTATTTGTGTTAGTGCCTCACCCTGGCTCTCCTACCAGCAGCAGAGGGGCCCTGTGCAGCAAAGGTGCTCGGGAAAGGCAAAGTCAACACACCCTTCAACTAACCTCTGCCAATTTCTGTGCAGAGTCCCCTGCAGCACCAGCTGTCCCTGATGACCCCAGGGTTCATGCTCCTTGAACTACAAAGGTGCTAAGGTGAATCAAGAGCCGAGTTTTAGATCTATTGCTGCTTCTGTTGTTGAAGATTCCCCCCCCTCCATAACATATAGACATGAATTTTCTCTTATGACACTTGGCACAAAGCTGCTTGCAGTAATAAAGGAAACATCAAAAATTAAGATGCGGTGGTGATTTTCAACTGGAAATAATCCTATTGTGGGGTAATTTTTCACTATGAAAGATGGTTCAAAGGTACTAGAGGAAAGAGCAGGGTGAGCAGGAGCTGCAGAGTTTTTTTCTGGAATACCATTTCTTCAGGCTTTAGTGACTTTATCTTTGCATTACAGATGTTCTCTTTACTCAAAACTGCTGCCTTACCCATCTGCTCATTTTCCTCAGCTCACACCTCTTTCATAAACAGACAATAACTTATTGTTTGGATTGACTTGCTGACAAATTTACACAGCTCTCCCATATAATGATCTGATTTCAGGTGATGGTGAACTAATTAGTAGATGTAAGGGTGTTTGCTTTTAAGAATTGTGAGGGCATTCAGCTGCTCAACCATTTAAGTAGTCATAACAGGAGGGAAAAAAAAAGGCAGAAGCAGGTAATGCCTGGTCTCTGGACTTGTTTGCACAGTGGCTTAAAATCTGCAGGATGAAACTAGTGTAGTTTGCACAGTGAGGGTGCAAGCCTGTCTGCAAACACGACAGCTGCTGTAAGTCACTGGAAGGTAGGGCAAAGTGTCTTGAGCTAAAAGACTTGTAAGAAACAGTGTTATGTCCAGACCTGGAAGGTGTAGTACTGCATGAGTCTGGTGATTTCTTTTATGTATAAAAGAAAATTCTACAGTTTGCTAAACTGTGTTCTCATCAGAACTACATTTGCACCATGGTATTGCTTACATACTGGATTTGGGAAATTTATTAATCTTTTAGCCTTGTAACAGAATACTTCTCTCCTACTTGGTCTGAAGGTTGAGCTTTGATTTTTCTTGAATTTAAGTAGTTATGTTATCCAATTCATCAGATTACTGCTTTGCATAAAAGTATCTCTGTGTGTTGTCTGTTGTATTCCAAAGCAGTCCTCTCCTGGCCTGAATCTTTCCAAGCACTGGGCCAGAGTATACAAACCTACAAATGTGAAAGGGGATAAGGGGGCTGCCTCTGCACCCTAAAAAACTTTGGTCACCTTCAATCTAAATTAGAGTATCCTTTAGCCTGCTGTCATTTGACCCAGCAGCTGGGTGGTAAAATCTTCTTGGAACAAAGCCAGTAATGCACTGTCCCAAGGCTATTAGCACCTTTATTTACATGGCTCAAATATTTTGGGGGTTTGAAAAAAGATTGAGCAAAATCCTGTTTGTGATTTATAACTTTCCTTGCACTGGTGGAATATATATCGGAGGCAGTTATTACATTGCTGATTCAAGCCTGGAAAGTCCCAAGAGGTCAAGAAAAGTAGCTTTTTCATTTTTTTTCCAGCTGAAAATTTATTTGGACCAAATGGATTAAAAATGTGCAAACCAAACCTGATCATGGTGCATGTGCCGCTTCTGCTGGAGGTTGTGGCCGCTCTTGCTGGCTGATGGCTGTGTTGGGCATATCCTCAGGAGCAGGGGCTCTCTGAAAGCTTAGAGGAGGTCTATGGCTGAGGCTTGAGAAAGATTCGCTGCGGGTATCTGTATTCACAGCAGAACTGACCCATTGCCCAGGTAATCATCTTGCTGAGAGATGACTATTTTGTGGGTTACCACAGTACAAGCAAACAGGATTACTGCCTGAGTCAAATTCTAGTCACCTTAATACAATGTTGGGCAGAGAGTTTCTATTGACAGTCGTGTTTAGAGCATTTGGAGTTCAATTTCTGAAAAGGATTATTACCTGAGATGCAAAAATGGGTGGGGTAGGGCAAGGAGGTGAGGCAATAAGGCTTGGGAGAACCCATGCATCAACTTCTGCCCCTTTTCTGAAATTTTGCATGTTTCTAAGGGTAACTGCTGAGCTATAGATGAAATTGTGCCCCACGTAGCTTATTGGTGTTGTAAAAGATATGTGCCTCACTGGCGCACAGTAGTAAAGTCCATGAACCACACAGAAGCTCACTCACATACCAAACGTGTGTTAATGGAGGGACAAGAGCTATAGTGGAAGTGAATTCGTTCATATTTGAAGTTTCTCAGTTTAACAGCATCTGCACTAGCAAAAGAGATACTGGACTGTAGTGTAAGCTCCACTGGCTTGTGAGTGCTGACTGCTCTGGGCTGTATTAAGACTGTCTGGCACTGCTCTGAGCCTTGCTGCAGGGTTGAGGTTCTCCAGACCTTTCCTAGCCCATCCACACTGACTTCTTAAAATCTAGTCAGCATTTATTTCTCTATGTTAAAATTGCCTGGTTTGTTTCTCCACAGTCTTTTTAGTTCACACTTGCAAGAATGACTACTTGGGCTTTTTCTCATTTTCTGTCTGGTTTGGTCTCTGCTCTCCTCTGTGCTGTTACTCTGTGATTATACTGTCTAGAAGGGCTTCTTTCTCCTTAACACCCTCAGGAAAGGTGGCCTCCATGGCAAACTGGCCTAATTAAATCCCAACACAGGGAAAAGGCATGTGTAGCCAGCCTACCAGGGCCTTGGGACCCAGCAAAAGCAAATCCACCCTGCTTGTGAATCCACCTTATCCCCAGGAGGAGAAGGAATGAAGAACCACTCATGAGCTCTCCTTGCCGTGTGCTGTTGGTAAACCTGCCTCTCCAACATGGCTAGAAACCAAGGCAGTGCAGACCGTAGTGGCATGCTTATTATTCCAAGGGCCATGCCTCCTCCTTCATGATTTGCCCTCACGATAAGATGGATGTGTTTGAGGCAGGAGCAGCTGGCACAGCTTCTTCTCTTGGGAATAGCCAGGGCAGCTTCCAAGGTCATTGGGGACCCTGCTGGGTTAAGTGAAATAGCAGTGTGTGGGAAGGAAATAAGAGACGTTCATAGTCTGGTGTTTACCCAGAGTCCCATGGGGGTCTGTAAAAGTGAGAGGGGACAAAGCTCCTATACAGTAAGGGTTAAGATATAGCTGGTGGGAACATTTTCACCAGGGCAGATTTCCATTTACAATAAATAAATACACGCTGGCACGGGTGGATTCTGACAAAAGTCTAGACAGGAAAATATTGCTATTATACAACCATAAGATATTTCAGCTGATTTAACAGAAACATTTTTCCAAATTAAAACATTAAGAACTGTTTAGCTCTTCTTAAAACAAATACAAAAAGAAAAAAATAACATTTCACACTCCACTCCTAAACCTTAACATGTCACAGCAGCTAGTGCAAGCCCTATGACAACTTTGCTAGGATGGGTATTGCTGAAAGCTGTTAGCCTCAAATGTGCTGGTCCTGTGTTAGCGCAGAGATATTTCTTGCCTCCTGCCATGCAAGTGTAGGGATGGCAGGGGGGGGCCTCCCAAGCGTCTGTACGGTCTGCTGCTTTATTGAGTTTTACTGAAGGTGTAGAACATGTATGGTCTGGGGCGTGGCTGTGTTTGTTGGTTTTGTAGTTTTGTTTTGGATTCAAGAGTCCTGTTTTGCTCTGTTCCATATTGGTAGAAATAGAAAAACTCTGTAATAAGTGGCTTATTCTGTTGTAGAAGAACTCACTCTCAGTGGAGTTCTATGCTGAAGAATTACCTGGTTGTAATTTCATGTTTTGTCTGTGCCAGAGGCCAAAATCTTAGTAGGGAAGGGTGTGTGTGGGGAGAAGCGGTGGAAAAATTGCAATGAGCTTTAGTCAACAAGGTTGAATGTCAGGCTCCTCACAAGGGAAGCCTCGTTTGTTAAGCAACTTCATCTCTCCCTAGTAGATCATATGTGAAAAAACAGGTTGAGTCATGTCTGCGGGCGTTGCCCCATGGAATTTGTAGATAAGTATGGTTTATACCTGTGTTCCCAGCACAGAAAAGCCAGTTATGTGCTGCAGCTTCCAGAGGGAATAAGCCTCCTGAGGAGTACAGTTATTCCAATTTTCTTGCGGTAAGTTTATTGAAAAGAATTATTCTTTCTTTCCCTTCTCCATCCACCCCCTTCAAATCTCAGTTTCACTTGCTGTGAGGTGTGATACATGTGGTTTTCTTCAACAGACCCAAGTATCACTGCTAAGACTGCAATGGCGTGGTGGAAGGCCTGGGTAAGTAGAGGAAATACCAAAGTAAGACTCCTTGATTTTAGTTGCATCAGGCACTGTGTGGGAATAAAATTTCTTCCTTTAAAAATCAGTCAGATCTATTTACTGATTTTTCTAACTACAAAATAGCTTTCAGCACTTCCAAAATTTTGATTAAGGAAGTTGTTAACATGATCACTGGCTTTAAGAAGAGCAGACTAGTTCTCTAGTTGAGAGTGGTGCACAGGGGACGCTTATTTGTCTTTGTACATGGGGAGACAGTCCCAGAGAGCTGGGTTGGGTCTGAAAGCTGCAGACTCTGCATCTGCTCCCTTCTCTTGTGGCAGTGAGTTCAGGATACTGGTCTGACCCTGTTTTGGTCCCCAGTTGTGTTGGCAGGCTGTGGTCAAGCCACAGTGTCTGTCCTTGGTGGGTTTTTAATATTGCAATGACAGTGTGTACTTGGACTCCCTGTCTGTTTTCTAGGAGCCAGAAATACTATGCATGTTCTCTTTTAAACTCTTGTGACTCTGGGAGGAATGTGGCAGGAGGGGGGATGCTTGTGGGCAGCTGTGGTGACATGCACAGCTCTGTTGCTATGGATGGCAGGTCTCCCATTAGCGTATGTGGAAGGCCAGGTTTACCCCTGTACTTCATCTCCAAATAACCAAGGCCTGGAAGAGACCTGCTGGAGATATGTGATAAAGGGATATTGGTAGAGAAGTCTTCTTTCCCGGCCCAGTGCCCTGCACAGCACCAGAGCCAGTTCACAAGGCGTTCTCTTGACTGCTTTTGTTTCATCTTTGGGAAGATTTTTTACTCCCTTCTGCCCTGTTGTGAAGAAGGCTTCATGTTTCAGCAGCCTGTGCAGGGGTGAGCAAAGCAGGGGCCCTCAGAGGGGTCACTGTTTCAGCATACCAGCAAAGGTAGGTACCCAGGAAGGGAGGGAGGGCTGTCTTGCGGTATCTTACATAACCTGAGGGGTTATAATAATACATCATCAAGGAGCGAGAAACCACTTTGCACAGGTTTTTTCACCATTTTTCAGGTTCTCTGTTAGTATTTTGCAACAGAGGGATGGGAACTGGAGAAGACACCTTAGGGGTTGAGTAATACCAAGATAATTCCTACTTTCCTTCAGATAGACTTGAGCCATGCAACTTTCCTGATGCTAAAACATGATCTTTTTTTCCAGAAAGATTTAAAGTTTTAATCTTCTGCTGATCTTCTGCCTCCCTATATCCATTTGGATGTTTTGTATAGTAAAACAGATTTTTTTTTTCTCCCAAAGCTTGTTGTAGCTCTGACTTTTTCACTTTCTGCTGATCTGTTCCACTCCCCAAAGCTGAAAATCTTTTGAAAACTTAGAGTGGAAAAATGGAGAAGGAGAAATGCTCGTGAAAGCTCCAATGATCTCTCACCTATTAGTGTTGTAGGGGATGGAGGTATGAAGAGGAGAGGGCAAAGGAAGGGTAGTAGAAAATTGTTTTAGTTTTCCAAGCCCTTCTTAAAATGTGAAACTTTTCAGAAATATTCCACTAAAAATAAAAATGATAACCCCACCTGTCCCCAAATTCCAGCTTTTCGATAAAATACTGTTTAGGTTTGAAAATGTTTTGGTGGGAAAACTTTTCATTCCCTTCCCCTTCACTTATAGGTAAAACTTTTTGCAGCATCAGCTATAAGGTACACTGATTCCATTGTTTTTGTGCCAGTTATTCATCTTCACATGAGCATCACACAGATGCCTTGAATATTTTCAGTTAGGTGACAGTAGGATCAATTCATCCTGGAAACAAGAGCAAACTGAACAGGTTACTCTGGGAACCTATTGTGATTATGCCTGTGCTGGAACAACTAAATACACAGAGAATGAGGTGTATGAGTGAGTCACGTGTGATACTCGAGCCAGGATTGGCTATAAATGTTTGTTGGAATTAGTACCAAAAAAAAAGACTATTGTTTAAGTTGTTTCTGCTGCTTCCGAATAAAAGCTCAGCTTTGCACTCCCTCATTGTCTGAGTCACCAGGAACAGGTCCAGAGCGTTTCTTTCCTGTGAGTCTTTGTGTGACACTAAGAGAGAATTGTCCATGTTTTTCAGAGCAAATTCAGAAGGTTCAGTATAACTTGCTTTTCAGGGCTGCTCTGATGGTACTGGCTGACTTCACAGGCGGAAATGGAGTGCTTGCAATGGTCCTTGCAGCTCAGCCAAACCTCCTGTTCCAGACTGATAACAAACCTTTGGGGTGGCAATGCTATAGTCTGTCTTTGCTCTTTCTGCAGCCACAGCTTCACCACAGTCTTAAATTTGCTGCTCAGTAGTCACTGGGAGGGAGCATGGTAGCACTCTGTTTCTTGCTGACTGTAAAGCAACCTTCTGCAAACTGAAGACCTCTTCCAGATCTTCCTGAATGATAAACTTGCTGCCTCTCTTGATACTCATCGTCTCTCCTTTGCTTGTTGCTGTTTCCAGAGCCTGGCTAGCAAAGGGGCCAGCATGCCAACATGTGCAAGCTGGATCTATCAGTAAAGCACTTAACAAGGACACCTGAGCTGGTTGTCCAGAGCCAGCCTTAGTATCTCTGCAGCATAGTGTGGTTGTGCTTCATTTCTGGCACTAGGCTAGACCCAGCGTTTCTTGACAGCCACTCCTGAGCACACAGCTATTAATCTTCCAGTCTTTCATGATAAATCAGGAATGCAGATCCTGAAGAGAATCTCCACAAGTTTTTTAGCCAACAAGAATCGCTTGAAGGCTTTTTCTCTGGGGAGAACTTGGATGAGAGTCTAAGAGAAGAGGGGCAGAGCCCTCTTTAGCATAGGAGTTAAGAGTAGAAAGGATTTGCACCATCACAGCAGGAGGCTGCTGGGTGGCGCTTGGTGGTCAGTGTTATACAAGTCAGATGAAACAACTGTAGTGATTCCTTCTGGTCTGTAAGTTCTGATTTGAAGATGCTTTTTATCTAATGCTGAGACACACACCACCCACCACCCTCCACTGAAAAATACATCAAGTCATACTGATGTCATTAGTTTAATATTAACCATAGCCCTGCAAGTAAATTTATGAGAATATAGTAGAGGCAACTTAAATCTCTCTGCTGCTAAGGAAGAGAAAATTCTGTCTGTTATTGGAATAAAGTGGTGATGACTCTATGAATCCTGCATCTCCTTGTTGATACAAATTTATTGACTGACAGCCTTTGTTAAATTCAAGTACTTAAGCCTGGTTTCTGGTTGATGGCCCCTCCATCTTGTGGTGAATGGAATAAGTCTCAGCATATCTTTCTGCTCTGGGATTCTAGCACTGGCAGTGCCTTAGGGATCTGTCTGGAGGATTCCTGTGCAGCTTGCCCTTGGTTCAGGGAAGAACTTCAGACCTGCACTTCTCTGTTCCTTCAAAGCAGTCTCTTGGCCCAAATGCTTCCAGCAGAGATACTTCCTTCTTAGAAGCAGCTGTTCATGAGTGAAGCAGCAGCAGGAGAATAAATCTGCTACCTACGCGACTGTTCCATGAAATCAAAAATCTATGGGTAAAAGCTGTCCTGCACCAAACCACTGAGAAATGCATTTCTTAATACCAGTATAAATGAGAGCATACATGTTATGAGGTATTGTATTTAACGGGTGAGTAGGAAAGTCTAGCCCACTCAGCTTTTTCTGTCTGACTGCCTGCACCTCATGACTGTTGCAGCACTGTCAGTCATGATTTATACTTCACGTTTCTGCCAGGAGCTGAAGGCTGGTAAGGGGCAGTTGGAGGAAGGAAATTTGTATTCTGTTTGGAGCTGAGACAGCCTGAGCCAACACCTCCGCTTTTCTTTGTCCTCCCTGTGTGTAGGCAATGAATAATACTAATTTACTTCCCAAAATAGTTTTTCTTCAGCTTATGGTGTAAAGTCCCATATTTTTCTTCTTTCAGAGTGAAGCAGAGGGTAGGTCCGTGATAGGTGCTTCAAACTTTGACCCCACACCTGATGCTCAGACTCTGTATAAGGCCATGAAAGGGCTTGGTGAGTTGACTCCAACTACATGTGTAAATTATATATTCTGCTTATAGTTGCCCAGTTGAAAGCCATTCCTCAAGAAAACTGCAGCCAGAGATACCTTTTTTTCAATGTGGAAAATTAAAAATTAAAGTTTTCTTGATGCATACAGAAACTTCTACTTGATGACAGCAATGAATTCGGGAAGGTAGTCTGAATACTTGAATTGAGATTTTGGACTAGTGTCATCTTATTTTGTGCACTGTGTTTATGGCTTATTGTTGCTCTCCACAGGGACTGATGAACAAGCTATAATTGATGTCCTAACCAAGCGGAGCAATATGCAGCGTCAACAGATTGCCAAATCCTTCAAAACACAATTTGGAAAGGTTCTTACAGAACAAAACCATATTCAGTCACTGTTTCACTGCATGCACTATGTACTAAATAAGTGTACAGTTCATCCTGCAAGCATTGTGTAAACAATATGCAGGTCTTCAGTAATTAAGTAGATTAATACTTATTTGTAAGGACTGGGGTGAATGTGTGAAATTAATTTTTGTCTGGAAAAAACTGTTTTTTTCCCAAAGACTGTATTTTTTTTTTGTAAAATCATTTTGACCAGTAATAATACAAAAATATCTATTTTAACTTAAAGTGTAGCTTCTTATTGCTTTCAAAGTTATAACAAAAAATTATGCCTTTCTAAGTGGCATTTTAAGTCAAATATTGGTTTTGTCTGGAGCGATTTTAAATGCTAAAGAAAGTTCAATTTAGAGACTTATTTAATTACATTGTTTAAAAATTCTGAAAATGAAAACAAACTATAGTTATTGACAGCCATGTATATCTGTGGGTATCTTTCTGTCTTTCTGTTTTTGATAAATTGTTACTTTTATTGGAAAAACTCTTCCAACAGCAAACTCTTCCATCAGCCATAGCCTGGAGGGAGTTGTCTGAGAGAGAGTGGGAGAAATAAGCAATACAGGCTCTTGGGTCAGCACAGAAATAAGAGTCTCCAATGACCTTTGGTGGAAGGAGGACTGCCATCCCCCTGAGAAAGGGAAACAAATTGGAGGGGGCAGAGGGGACAAGAATGGATAGAGTGCTTGTATCCCATTAAAGCATACCCTAAAAAACCTGCGTTATAGTGAGAGGAAATTTTGACTCTATCTTCAAAAAGACTGCATGCCTGATTCTGCAGAATTCCTATGTGCATGTTTCTGTGCAGGCTTCAGGAACTGGCTCTGTCTGAAGCTATATCCCTTTCTCAGTTCAAGGCCTTAAGCTGCCTGGTTCTGTCCACAGAGTAAAGCAGAGTGAAGGAAGATTTTTATCTTCCTTACTCTGCTGCACAATTAATTAGCACCTGGGAGAAGCCTGAGTAATGGGACAACAGGGAATGTGGAAGAAGCTAGATAAATCCTGATTTGGAGTTCAGTACCTTTTTCTGTCCCAAGACCTTTTCTAATTAACTATCAACACAATACTGTTGTTCAGCTTCATTGCTGCGGGGGTGGAAACAGCACTAGACAGTAAAGACATCCTCAGAAGCTTTTTATGTAACTATGTGGTGCATGTTTAACAGGATCTAATTGAAAGCTTGAAATCTGAACTGAGTGGCAACTTCGAGAGGCTCATTTTAGCCCTCATGTACCCCCCATTCAAGTATGATGCCAAGGAGCTCCATGATGCCATGAAGGTAAGTGAATTGCATATTGATATTTAAGTATCAGCGTGGATCCAACATTAATTTCCTGTAACCATGCTTATTAACACACATGAAAGTAGCTGAAGTGTTACATGATTAAGGTTATTCCTAGCAGTCGTCTTTGAGAAATAGTTAATTGTGCTATCAGTGCATGTTGGGGGCGGTGCTGCATTAATATTTAGAAGTGTGTGAGTTTCTGTACACACGTCTTGCACAGTCTGGGGAAGGCAATAGCAAAACTAAAATCAGCTTTGGAAAGAATTAACATCCACAGGTGACAGTTTTAAGTTAAACACCTATTCACTGTTTCTGCAGTGTCTCTCATGAATGGACCTCAAAGATACAAAGCTACTGCCCTGATACCCTGCCTGAGATATGGGACCTTTAAGAAATCAAGGAGTGGTGGTGTGATGACCAGGCTGGGGTTGGCTGGGATTCTACTTATTGGTGCAGATTTTTTCAAGTTTCAGATGCAGAGAAATCTAGCAAAATGGTACAAAGATGGGCTGACTAGGCAAGCCTTGGTCTGCCCAAATCCCTCTACTGCTATCATCAAAGATCCAGACCCAGAAATGTATTGCAGAAATGAAAGGTTATATAAAACAACTCTTTATGGAATTAGACATGTTAGTAAAAAAACAAATGCTCAAAGCAAACGTGCTTTGTGTCTCTGACTTTCATCCTGACAGTTCTCACAGCTCAGCATACAACCTAATGCTTTCTGCCATCCAGCCCCTCACTTGACTATATATTTCTTTAGCAATAAATTACACTCCATGACTTTACTCCTTGAAATTACTCATACCTTTCTCCCCCTTAATTTCTCCACTATATTTTCTATTAAAGGGTATAGGAACAAGTGAAGATGTTATCATAGAGATCTTGGCATCCAGGACAAAAGCGCAGATCAAAGAGATAATCAAGGCGTACAAAGAAGGTAAAGTGCCTGAGGCTCCGATTTGTGTGGTCAGAGCAAAGTATGACTGCCTGACTGCACAACAGGAATGGTGTTACAAACTAGCACTGTCAGAAGGAAAATGGACTTTTTAAAAGCAAGAAGGTGCAACCTGTTCTCAGCCTGGCAAACAAAACTTGGCTATGCTGAGAGTGTTTGAAAATCCCTTTCTACCTCTACATGCATCTAGAAGAAAAGGTCAGCAAATCACAAATTTTGTTCAGCTTGGCCATGCAGGCTTTTGTCACAATGCAAAAACCTATAGGTATGCACCTGTTCTTTTCTTCCCATTGAAAAGTCTTCTGTATTTGTAAATAGTCAGTATCCCTTTTGTCTCTTAAAGTATATAACATTAGCTCTGTGCTTATGCCTTAGTCATTGCTGGAGCTAATGATTCAGTTGAATCTGAATGCTGACCTGAGTATCACTAAGGCTGTGAGATGATCTAGCCCTGTATATTTTTTTAACCCTAGCAACCTTCTTGACTTGTATCAGGCTATGGCTATCTTGTGTCCCTGGGTGGCTGGTGATATCCTGACTGTATCACCCAAATAACAAATCCTTCCCTTGTCCTTCTCTTTCCCTTGGGTAGAATACGGCTCTGATCTGGAAGAAGACATAAAATCAGAAACAAGTGGCTACTTTGAACAGATTCTGGTTTGCCTTCTTCAGGTAATGCTAGAGGAGATAAAAGAGAGTATACCTACCTTCACATTTTGCTCTTCCTTTTTTTGAGAAGTGCGATAAAAAAGGCGATGCAGGCATGATCACCATACAAACCAGAAAGACAAACATGTCACTTGAACTGGATCTATTGTTTCAGCTTCAATGTGACTGAAGCAGCGAAACGCCCTCCCTTACCAGGAGTAAGAGAGCTGGGAACTTAGTCAGCTCTGCTGCAGGGAAACACCTCACTTTTCCATATGCATAAAGCCATTTCACCCTACAAGGATCTTAGAAAACAGTGCCCCCCAACTATGATTCACCATTCTTCCAGGGTTTATCCTCTCAATGCTGAGTGCATTCAGATATACTTTTCCTATCACATTTTCTGAATTGTCCTGCCTAGGGACAGTATTACTTAGAAAGTTTTCAGCTCTACTTCATGTGACTGATTTCAGTGCCTTTCAGTGAATGAATGAGCACTTGTGCTATATGAAATATTACTGCTTGAGTGCTCTGCAGAAATGGATAGCTGAGAAGGATGATTGATCATTGTCCAGAATGTATGCTGTGATCCTTATGTATGGAAGGACCGTCATGAGGTAAAATGGTTACATTTCTTTTTGTTCTTATAGGGTGAGAGAGACAATGCCACTCTCTATGTGGACACAGCACTGGCTCGCCAGGATGCAGAGGTACTCTCAAATGCCTTTGACCAGTGATATGTCTGCATCCCACCTGTCTTGAACTTCAGAGTGCTTTTGATACATGAAAGAATACGGTTATGGTGGAATGGGACAGCAAATAGGGAAGAAACCTCAGGAGTGCTGTTGGCTGCTCCAGCTGCTGCAGGAAGGCTGGAAAACATGGAGATAATGTTTGCTCCAGTTTGACTAGAACATGGTCAAGAGTTCTCATATTCAACTGTTCTAGGAGAGTCTAGTTCATACAATGTTTTAGGTTACCCTTTATCCTAACAATGTCCTAAGCCAAACTCTGTTCCTGTATCAACTGCACCCGCAGAACATCTCTCTAATGATTGTATGTTAAATTACAGGCTCTCTATGCTGCTGGGGAAAAGATAAAGGGCACTGACGAGGTACAGTTCATCACCATTTTATGCACAAGGAGTGCCACACACTTGCTGAAAGGTATGGAGCAGAGCCCATACTCCCAAAACTCTGAAATGAAAAACCACTCTAGCCAAAAGTAAGAGACAGGGCTATAGGTGGGAGAGATGGGTAGGCAGAATTAAGTGCATTCATCTATCTCCTAATAGTCACTCAGCGACATAATTGGTCACTCAATGAAAAATTCACTTTTGTGAAAACTTATGAACATCCTGCTGAACATCAAGTGGCTTATCTGGGAGTCCTTATCCAGTGGTGATGGCTGGGTGGTAGAACTGTTTCTGTAAAGAAAAGGAAAGAGAGAGAGAGCGGTAGTCCCTTTCTAACCAGGTAGGAGCATGCAGTGGACAGACTCATGACTGCTTGGAAGGGAGTTCCTCTGGGAAAAAAAATCGCTGAAAAAGTAGGTGGTTATTCAGTGCTGGAGAATCATAGGGTACACCCTGGATCTGTGCCCCTTGTTCTCCTCTGAGGCTGTTGGGGGGAAGATGCTAATCTAGCTTCAGTTTCCTCTCTTATGTCAGCCTGTAGCCGTTATCTTTAAAATTTGAATATAATTGTTGATGCTAGTTTTTGGTTTGTTTTAATATGGAGAGTAGATCTGAGTTGAGAAGGCTGTATCTGCCTGTTCTGTGGTATTGCCTTTCCCTGAAGTATCTGAGTTAATTTTTTAGGTATTTGACCTTGAAAGCTGAGCAAACTTCATTAAAGATGTCCATTGCGTTGCATAGTAGTTTTCCTTCTTTTTTAGTCTGAAAGATAGGAATCAAAACTGAGACAATTCTGCTCCCCGGAGTATCCAGGGTGTATAAGGTGAACAAAAATTCTGTTGCCAAGCTTTTGTTAATGTGGAAATTCAAATATCTTGGAATCTGCACCTGTGTTTTGTTCATCTTTTCTGAGTTGCTTTTTTTTTTTAAGAATTATGGATGAAAAATAAGTTTTCCCAAGCTGTTTTTCATGGCCCTTGGACTTTTAAATTATGACAGCATAGTGTTAGATGTAATTGTATTTTATTTTGGAAAGAGACATCAACAAACACAAGACCAAATGATGTGTTGTGCCTGACCTTCTGTTGTCTTCTTCATTTCTGTGGCTCAAGACAACTGTGAAGGGTCAGGTTTCCAAATAATTATGAGGTGGCTGAACTTTCATTTTTAAAAGAAGGCAGGGAATTAAGATATGTAGATGGGTTGGGTTTTCCATTTTTGTAGCTGACTTCTAGGCTTGACTAAAGCTTCCTGAAGTTAGTGCAAATGTGACAACTGCTTTAGTAGGATCTGTGTTTTCATATCTCCATACAAGCAACACCTGTAAATACTGGGCACAAAATGCCTGAGCAGTTACTTGGTAAAAAAATGAAGGTTTTGGTTTTTTTTCAAACAGTGTTTGAAGAATACCAGAAACTGGCCAGTAAGAGCATAGAAGACTCTATCAAGAGTGAAACTCATGGTTCACTTGAGGATGCCATGCTGGCTATTGGTAAGAGTGGCTATGTTTCCTTTACTTTGCCTTTTCTCTTGCAGCAGTTGATCATTATGGGAGGGAGCTACTTTATAAAGGCATCTGGTAGGAAGTAAATTGTGCTTTTTAGGTAAGATAAACTCAGATTCCAGGGGCATACTGAATTAATGGAAAGTGTGTTGAATCTCTGTTACCTGCTGCCCTGGACTGGAATTACCACTGATGCTTACCTAGCCTTTTTGTATGCCTAGTGAAATGCACCAGGAATGTCCATTGCTACTTTGCAGAGAGGCTGTACCATGCTTTAAAGGTAAGACTCTTCATTGTAACATAGATGTTTTCATACTGGACTTAACTTGTAACCTGTCTTCCACCAATTCAAATTAGAAGAGCCAAGGTCTGGGTGAAATCCAGCAAGTTTAGTGCCGTTGTTGCAAGTAATAGCAGAATCCCTTCAAGCACCCTTTAAGCTTGAGATACAAAGCAAGGCTGGATCTTCTGACTTAAGAGTCTGATATATAAAAGATATCACTTCTCCCAACTTTGTGAAAAGCTGAGATGGGTGATTATTTTTATTATCTATGTGATCTTAGTTTTCCTGTGAGTGATTAAACAATATTGGTTGAAGCCAGGTGTTGTAAGGGTGGTGCTGCAGGAGAATGCCAACTCTGTAGTATGTTTGCTTTTGCATTTGACGTGTGCAAAGACTTATGGCACACTTCCATGGTGGGCTTGTGTTGAGAGTGGCCCCTTGGAGAGGGGATAGGGTTGGTCATCCAGAAAGAGATGCAGTTGTGCTACAGATCACATGCCAAGCAATGTTTGAAAGGTGACGACTCCTGTCCTTGACTAGTTTGCATCACTTTATCCCTTCTGCTAACATGATATATGCTGACTGATATATCTGTTATTTCAGGGGGCTGGCACCCATGATGGGACTCTTATAAGGGTGCTTGTTTCTCGAAGTGAAGTGGACTTAAATCTTATAAAGGCTGAATTCAAGCATATCGCAGGAAAGACTCTCTCCAGTATGATTCTGGTAAGCAGCACTTTGATATGATTATTCTTGGCTATCACATACATTCCTAACCTGTCCAGCACTGTGGAATGCTTCCGTGGCTGTTTTCAGTAAAAATGTCATTTCTGCTAAGCTCATAGCTCTCCCTCATTAGGCCTATTAACAATCAGCTCCTTGAGAGACATACACGCCTGAAAGGAGAGTCAGATTGTGTGTTCTTTAAGTTGGTCAACACCAAACCTGAAGAGAGGCTGCTCCAGGTTTTTCATGGACCAAATTCTGTATCTTTGCACTTCATGATATCCTAGATGAATCTAGGTTCATTTAATCCTCCCTGTTACACCTCTCCCACACTGCTGTGCTATTTTCTCCTCTCTGTCTCTGCTGTCCTTAACTACCTCAAGTCAGTGTTTTGTAAGTCGAAACAGTGCTGGGGATTTGTTTTTTCTCTTTGTTGTTGGTTTGGGTTTTTTTGTTAGGCTTTTTTGTTGTCTGGTTGGTTTGGGAGGGTTTTTTTGTGGTTGTTTTTTTTTTTAACTCATGTCCCAGTTGAAGGCCTGTCTGTACTGTGGTGAGACAGATTTAGAAACTGAACCTTGTCAAAGCTTGCTATAGCTCTTGAGGTTTGAGTCCCAGCTCTGAGTGAATGACCCTCCCCTACTAGGGTTGAAATGCTGGGGTTTACCATTTGTCCTAAGGACTCTGGGACATTGCTCTCCCCAAGTGCAAATGGAACAGGAGCCCTATCCTTAGCAGTCCCCATGGGAAGTCTCATTCTTTAATGAAGGCCCTTTCTTCTAATCGATGCTGTCATTGTCTGTCATGTTGATTAATGATCAGTCTTCAACGGTCTGTACGGAATATTCATTCCTCTGAGAAGTGGAACTGACTTTGCACCTGTCGCCACCAAACATCCAAAGGGAGCAAATTATTTTAGTGATATTCTTTGTAGTGATCCCCTAGATCCAAACGACCATATTTGTGGCTTTTTAAAAAAAATGTCATATGTCAGGGCCAACTACACCACCCTTTCCCTTCCTGTAAGGGAAAGAAAGCTATACAAATACCCAAGGACATAAAATCTGAACAAAACAGTGTTAGTTGCTCTCATTCATGCTGACTTTGTGCTGCTCTGTGGGATGGAGCCATGATCAATTGCTCACCTGCATTCCAAAGAAAAGAAATGGAGTCTTGATACATGTTATTTCAGCTGGCAGCTACAAGCCTCATTTCTCCATTTACTCTTGATGATGTGTCAGCTGGCAGCAACTCTGCTGAAGTCTGCCTTGCTCTTTCCAAACTCATTTTCCTGTGTGGGCATATTCCATGGATTGACAAATTCAGAATTCGGAGTCTGCAGAGGATCTTCCACACTCACTATTTTTAATTTTTTCCCCTGTCAGGATGACACCAGTGGTGACTACAAGACAGCCTTGCTGAATCTCTGTGGCAGTGACTGACAAAATCTATGAGGAAGATGCTGAAATGGATACAGTGGGAAAATTAACAGTGAAAAAGGGTCTGAAAACATACATGTAGAAACCCTTTCTGTTGATCCAAGTGGGAAGAAAAAGATGATCAAATTAATGATTAATATTTCCAAAACTCTATGAAGCATGTGGATGCTCTTTACACATTAAAAGCTATTCAATTCCCTAACAGTTTTTCAAACAAAATGGGAATGTTTCTTTTTTGTTTCCATTTCATTCTGTGCAATTTCCCTCTTCTTTTGACACACTGTGCAGTATGTGGCAATTAGACATGAAATTAAAGGATTTTTTGAGTCATTGAGGCCTCTATAGCTGTTTCACAAGTCTGAACAAAGCCTCAGCTGTCCTGAAGCCTTGCAAACTTCACTAGGGCAAGCTGGTACAGCACCAACCATTTGATGCTAGCAGAGGGGGTCTGAAAGGAGTCCCAAACACTAACGGGGCTTCAAGGCATGGGTCAGAATGGAGAACTCAGCCTGGAGGAGTTGGCTGAGCAACCTTATTTGCATAGCTTCAGTAGGATCTCCCCAAAGAGCCAAGCTGGCTGCAAGCATGTGAAAGTTGAAAGCTGTGTGCCTGATTTCCTTCTTGTGTGAGTGTCTGCAGGGAGAGATTGGCAAGTTCAGGAAGTCACCTCAATGTCAGACTATGGGGAAGTAAAAACTGGGTGGATGATTTGGTTTTGGTGAACAGAGGATATCCCGTTCTTGGGAGTGGACTTGTCTCTGCTCCTAGTTTCACCATCGCTTCGCTGACGTCAATGGACTCCCTTGAAAATTCCCCCTCTTCTCCATGACTGCACCTACCACTTGTTGAGTGAGGCCCCAGATTTGGAAAGTGATACAGAGAGAACAGGATGAAAAGCTTTGAGAAACTCTGGTCTGCCTTGACCAATGATTTTCCACGCTTGAAACACCTCATTTAACTGTGACATTACCAAAAGTCATTGTGTTGAGAGACGTGGCTTTTTGGGTCAAGTGGGTGAATTTTCTGGCAGAGGGATGGTTCCTGCCTTGCGCTGCTAAAATAAGCAGTGAGAGTGATGAATCAAAAAAATCTTGGAGTCCAGGACCTAGAGCTAGGTATCTGCATCCCTTGGAACCTGAAGAGGAGGAGGCTCCAATCTCTGATCCTGTAAGTGCTTGTGTTTCAGCAATATCCCAGTTTCTCACCCGTACTAGAAGGAGCTGGACGCACATCCCTAGGCTGAGTATCAAGGGGCAGTTCTTCACTCAGTTTTTGGGGGATGTCAGCCAAGTCCAGGCACCAAAGGACCAGAAATCACATGTTCCTTCTGCAGATGCAGACCGGGGGTCCCGTTTGATTTTTCGGAGAGCCACTTGTTCTTCTTGACAATGATTACCAGCCGAACCCTGGTTTTACTTAAGAGCAGATTGAGGCGCTGATTTCCAGCCAGAGGCGTGCCAGGAGCGGCACGGGCTGCTGCTGCGGGAAACCCGTGCCTGCACTACCACCTTGCGGGTGACAGGCTGTGTGCAGCTCCCGCACTCCCCGAGCAGAGCCCGGAGATCTCCGGCGCAGGCCAGGGCTCTGGGGTTGCTGCAGAACAGGCTCGCGGGGGCGAGAGTCGCTGCCCTTTAAAGAATGCGCTCTTCCTGTCCCAGCTGCTCTCAAATCTGCAGTGCTTTTGACGACAGGCGCCCCCTTCGTGACTCCAGTTTAGGGACTCTAATCCTGCAGCCACTTGGTCCTGGTGAAAAGACGAGCCATTCCTTCTGTGTTTACAGTCCTCTTTAGGAATGGACAGATGGGAATTTGTAGCTGCCTAATAGAGGGAGCATGAATGATTTATGCGATTGTACCCATGATGTCTGCATCTCCTGTGGTTGACAACAAAGAGCAATAAGTGATCGCAATCTTGATGGACTTCTTAAAATTTGAATAGAGAAGCCTAGTTCTTCAAACGTATTCTAGTTCAGAGCTCTCTGTTGATTTCATTGAAACTTTTGTGCTTGTGTCATCTTGGAGCTCTTGCACCAGGGATTATTCAGGCCAGAGGTTCACTTTTCTCATTGGCCTGTGCTTAGCACAGTGGGTTAGAACTAGAGTTGTTTTGGTGTTATTGTGGTCCCAATTTGCTAATAAAAGCTTGGGAGATGCGAGTTGCTCATAGGCTCACAGGAGATCACTAGTGAATCTGGGAAGGAGGAACAACTGAGGGAAGCTGATTCTACCACCGTAATTGCTGAGAAAAACAAAACAATTGTAAAACATCTATAAAGATTTAATTACGTATTGATTGCTGCTAAAATGTTCCCTGAGCGAGCAGGTGCTTTAATAAGGCGGAATCAATTCCTAAGCTGTTCTAACCTCTCTTTTCCAAACACAAATATTGACCAAGGGCCTTTCTATTCATTCACACTTTAATTAACATGATTTTATTGTTCAAAAATAAAGATAAAATCTTGGCAAAGAAAAGGCAACAGGGGCAATATAAAAAATGCCTAGGACTAGTGCAGCCCTTCTGCTGTCTGTGCACTACCCTTTTTCCACCTTCTGGGCTTCAGGAAGACCTGTGTGCACAGAGTCTCCAGGGACTGCACTAATGCCACTTGTCCCTCCTTGGGTGGTTGCTGTGTATCCTCAGACACCACGCACGTATGGGAGGAGCTGTGCTAACAGGCGGCGTGGTGGGGTGTAGATACTTTAGCTCTCTGCTCAACTCACACCCAGGTGTAGGAGTAGTTGTCTTTGACTATTAGCTCTGTTCCTGACACCTGGGAAAGCTAAAAAAAATCTATTCAAGATACAATGCCAATGCATATAAATCATGTTTAAGCCTTGAAAGCTTCCATTTCAGAGAATGTTGACTTCCTATGTTGTTGGTTAATTCTCCCAGCATCCCAGGGCAGATGTGGCCTGAAACCCAGAAGGCTGACCACCGGATTCAGAGGCAGTGGCAGGCCACAAGCAAGCAAAGGTTCTGCTTATGAGGTATTATATCTCATCACTGTGACTTCTAGGGAGAAGAAGAAAAGATTGGGTGGGTGTTACTTCATTTACATTTCTATTTTGCAACATTTTGGAGTATTTTTTTGATAAAATATATTTAAGCATTCAAAGTGATGTTATTAAAATCGTGTGGAAGAAGTGGAAGAAAGGAACAGAAATTATCTTAGTTGAGCAAAGTGGGAGATCTCTTTCTCCTCTCTCCATGCTTAGGAATGTTTTTAAGGGGGAGAAAATCAATCTTCTTAGTTCCCTATGGTTTCCCCAGTAGCACACAGATGCACCGCTAGGTGATGTACGGTATTGAGCTGGAGCTGGGGCTGGAATGAGGCAGGGTGAGGGCCTTGCCTGAGGCACCAGAGCTGTCACTGGGGCATCTGTGGGGCAATACAGACAGCGCTCCTTCTTTTAAAAGCAGAGGGTGGGTTTGCCAAAACATGGGACAGCACAGCGTGTGGCACAAGGGGGAAGGGGAGGTGGGTTGTGCTGGTGTGAATGGCTTCATCTGTTGCTCTGGGTTGGGCTGAAGGGAGGCTCAAGGGGAGAGCACCCTCACTGCTCAGCAGATGGAAGCCTTTCTGAGTGGAAACTGCTGAATATTTTATATTCTTAAATTAATGGTAAATTAACATTGATTTATTAATGTAATGTGCTGTTGTGAGGAAATACTGCCTGCCACAGGCATTCGGTTGAGATAATGGACTGTCCTAGTGTTGTGACTTATTGCCCGAGTTTCTTGAAGGAGTCTGTCTTGTTGGCAAGGTGACCATCTGATCATGAAATTGTAGGCATTGCTTGGGACCTATTGGATGGTATCTCCCTTGCAGGGAAGATAGTACCAAACTGTAAGATGCTAAGATGGGACTATGCTAAAGACATAGCAGGCTTTCAGTCAACTTCTGCCCTGAACCTGAATGCCTGACCTGACTCCAAAGACTTTTTACAACTTTAACAGCTGGGTTAGATAAGTGCAGCACATCCCCAAGCCTGAGATCCTGCAGCAGCATAGAGATGGGGTTTTTGAGGCAGTGCAGTGACCTCTTCTTCTCAGGCCACTTGTAAACAAGAAGGCCACTCCAATTCCCCAACACTCCCATCACTGCAAACAATGCTAGCCTTGTAAGTAGTTGCCATTCATTCTTCTGGTGTCATCCATTTGAAGACAAATAACTCATCCCTGATATTCCAAGAAAGTCTTAGTAGAGAATGTATTGTTTATTAAAAGCCTTATGTTAGGCTGCAGGGAAAAGAAATCTTACCTTAGGTTTTGTATCTGACTGCCCTCTCACAGGATGATAGAAACAGTCAGCCCTGGGGACCTGGGCTTCTGTCTGTGTGGAAGAAAGTATGATTTGTTCAAGCTGTGTTTCTGTTTTCCCAATATCCCTTCCTGTTCCAAATCTCAATTAGCTGTGGTGTGTCAGCATCATGCCTTGGACTGCTTGTGTCTGTTTGCAGGGTTAGGTCTGACATTTCTGACTGCAAGTTTTATGCCTGATGCTGAAGGGTCTCACTGGTATGGGAGTTCAAAGCTCCCAGAGAGTTAATCCTATAATACTTAGCATTTCTTTGAGACTAGAAGAATGCATACGGTGATAATTTTCTATGATGTATAAATCATATCGATCCATACAATTTGTTTTATGGTCTTAAGAAGTATGTTCTGCATTACTGACTGAATAAAAGTACTTATGACAAAAGAAATGTAGATGTCTATAGACTCTCTACATGCAGGGATCTAACATTTGCAGAAATAAATAGCTCTGGTTCACACAGATGAACCAGTACTGTTCTCTCTGTGGTAATGAAGAACAGGATATGTTGTAGGCACAATATTATTAATAAATAGTGAGCAATGCAGTACAAACCTGTAATTAAATTTAGGATTTCAGCTGAAATTGCTCTTTGGAGTTATAGATGACACAGAAGTTTGAAATTGAGTTACAGTCCAAGCAGGAACTGAGTCATGTATAGCAACATTTTAAGGAAGTACAGGATCACAGTCAGCACTGGACAAAATATTATTGACAGTAGTACATTCACTGAAAAATTGTATTTGTGGAACGTAAATTAAATTACATGAGTTTATAAATGAATGTCAGGAAAAAAAACCCAGGGGAAAATACGAAAGTCAACATTTCTATGTATTGATTTTAAAATGGCAACTTTATTTTTAAAACTGTTCCAAGCTGAAAAACAATTATTAAAAGGTTTCATTAATCTGAAGCTGGAACATGACATTTTGGAGTGAAGTAAGTTGAATATTTCAGTGCATCTCAGAATATTTTTTTTTTATTTTTCAAAATATCTCCTAAATTTCTATTTCAGTTTAAGCCAAAGAACCACACTTTCCCCTCTAGTTCCTTGGTTTAGTCACTGAGCTGAAAGGTCCCTTGTTATTGTAGCCATAATAATGGCTGATGTTCTTCAAAACAGAGAAGAGTCATTGTTTTAGATTTCACTAGCAGTCTTATCCAACAGAAAAGACCAGTATTGTGGGGGCTAAGTTCTGAGTTTAAACAGATCCCAAAAGGTCTAGAGAAGAAGAAGCAGGAAGAGTACAACTGAATTCAACTTCTAGCTTTGCCAGAACTTTCCGATCAAAGCTTATGAAGCATAGACCTTATCGCTCTCTATAACTGTATAAAAGGAGGTTGTAGCGAGACAGGTGTTGGTCTCTTCTCCCAAGTAACAAGCAGTACGGTAGAGGAAATGGCCTCAAGTTGCAACAGGAGAGGTTTAGACTGGATAAGAAAAAATTCTTCAGCAAAAGGGTTATCAAGAATTGGAACAGGCTGCCCAGGGAAGTGGTTGAGTCATCATCCCTGGAGGTGTTTAAAAGAAATGTAGACATAGTGCTTAGGAACATGATGTAGTGGTGGAGTTGGCAGTGTTAGATTAAGTGTTGGGTCTGATGAGCTTAAAGCTCTTTTCCAAACTAAATGGTTCTATGATTCTTTATCAGCATCACTCAACAGCTTTTCTACTTTCCTGTATTAGTCACTTAGCCTTTCCTTTCCACATTTCCCAAGATTTGACCTTAACCTTACTTCTGTACTTTGCTAGGAAGCAACTATGACACACGAATATTAAATCTTTTCATAAGAAATGCTGAGTCGTGGTCAACTTTCTAGTTTACAGCAGAAAAGCAGCAAAAGGGAAGTTCAGCAACTTATTCACATTCTGTGCTGAACAATATCAAACACAACTTATTGTTCAGAAGTTTGACTATTTAGAATTCTTTTTCCTTAACCTAAAGTATTTGAATATTCATTTGACACTCTGATATGCTAGACTCAAAATAAGATGCCTTACTAAATAGATAGAGTTACTGCTTTCCCTAAGATCGTATAAATCAGGCACGTTAATTCAAGAAATTACTGCTTGAGTACAACAGGATTGCATGGTTATCCCTATGCAGTCACCATCTCAGCCTTAGCTGTCTTCTTGTGGGTAAGGCAGAAAAAGTTTTCCAAGGCCATGCTAAACACATGGAATATTAAAGGCTGAGTCTAGGGCTGAAATGAAAGCTGTCCAGCAGTCTTTGAAAATCGTGGCATAAATCTACTTATTCTTCAGCTGCTTATCATGCTTCTAGGACTGAACGAACATCCCTGCACAAGGCATTTTTGTGCTCTGCAGATGTGATTTCTCCACGTTTCTAAGCCAGACCTGTATGAATGATGTGCTAACCATAAAAACCAGGTAGAGATAGGTCTTTACTTCCAGGGAATGTCTGTAATGAGCCTAAATTGATTCATTTCACAAAAGTGTTCAGATTCTATGATAGAAACTTAAATAAATAAGATTGCAAGCAGTAAAGCACGAGATTATTTTCTTCTGATATTGTCCACAGTGAAGAAACTGGTGATCTAATAGGATATAGTTTACAAGCACCAAACTAACTCTCTGGTTCCTTTCTCTTCCTCTTTCATCTAGATCTTCCTTTAAGAAATGTGCAGCCACAGTAATTAGCTCTTTTCCTGCCAAGCATTCTGGAAAGGCTGCTCAGACAGCCTGGGACACTGAAAGCCAAGCTAAATTCAAAGAAGATCTTGTCAAGATCATGTGTCTTCAAGTACATAATCATTTGTCTAATAGTTGATTCCCTAAGAAAATGAGACCTCACAAAAAGTTAGAAGAACTGTTGGGTTGTTGGAAGATAGGGAGAGAACTCTCTTCTTCAACTAGTAGTTCAAGTACCCAGTAGGCATTATAATTTTTTTCTGGTTTCCTGGTGAACTTTTCACATGGTTTTAATGATAGATCATTACTACTTTGTGAAATGTTTCCGCGACAGTAAAAACAGCAAAAAAAAATTTCTAGAACACATTGTGCCTTAAAGGTCTCTTACTGGTTTAGGGAAATTGTAGTTAAAAACTGTGGCATTTGGATGACCTTCCTTTTGCTCTTCTCTTCTTCCAGTTAATACTAATACTCAATTCTAGTATAAATAAAGGCAAACATTAGTAGATAATAAACTTTCAACCTCAGTCACTGACTTGTTTATAGCTAAGTTGGTACTTGAGGGATCCGGTGCAGTTCAAAAGGCAATAAATTGAGACAAGCTCACTCCATTTTGGAAGCTGTTT
This sequence comes from Tapera naevia, assembly GCA_033556795.1. Taxonomy (NCBI): domain Eukaryota; kingdom Metazoa; phylum Chordata; class Aves; order Cuculiformes; family Neomorphidae; genus Tapera; species Tapera naevia. The sequence continues at coordinate 11,324,106 of JAUMJJ010000194.1, read as the reverse complement.
ATGAACTCTTTTAATTTGGTGTCATATTTATTTGGGGAGAATTAGATTATCCTCTTCATTAGATGCAGTGGCCAGTGATTAATGGAACAACATTTCACATCAATGGCATTAATTGAATCCTCGCAAGCACAGAAAATACTCCTGCAGGAAGCAGGAGAATATGGAAAAGTTCTCAAAAGTGGGTTTGCAAATACTGCAGTGAAGAGAGTGCACTACTGGATAGTCAAGATTGTTGGTGCAGTTGAATGCTTCTCATTTTTTGTGAGACTACTTAAAGAGTGGTTGTGATCTCTAGGCACACAACTAAGAACAGATCCCCATGGTGTTTGGCATTGCACATGTGCTCGTTAAGCGGAATCTCCTGCTCCAAAGCTGAGTTCAAACAGACAAACCACACAAAGTATGGACCAGGTTTTAGAGCTAGCCAAGGGGAAAATATATTATTTAGGACATGATTTAATGATACAATTTAGTTGTTGTGGTAGCTACCTTCTGCCCTACTTACTTTACCCTAGCACTTAGCTGACTCAGTAATGACCTGGTTCTGGGGACAAATCAGCACAGAAATTATCTCAATATTTGTAACCTGAGGCTCAGTTTTGTCTAAAGGGGCTGCTTGAATGAACTGGACAGTTTGCCAATGGTGAAAGCAAGTTGTACCTGCTCTTGCCTGCTGCTGCTCCCAGGACTTGTCTGACCACATGCTGGCACTATTCAACTTGCTAAAGAGAAAAAAAAAAAAAAAAAAAAAAAAAAAAGCTTAGCACTTTGTTTGCCTAGGAAGGAAAATGCATCAGCTTAGCCTGAAAAGCCTGAAAATGTAACCAAGGCAAGAGACAAATCCCCTTCGGTGGTGAGGGGGCCTTTATTTCAGCTCAGTAATAACAAACCTGCCTCCTTCCCTTCCTGCCAGCTCAGCCCCCTGACCTGGTCAGATCATCAGAGTGCACAAGACAGTTTTGTGCTCTGCAGACATGATAGCTTCAGATTTCTGAGCCTGAGCTGTGTTACTGTGAGTAATTTGCTAACTGTAAGAAACAGGTAGAGATAGATCTTTACTTCTCAGGAGTGTCTGTAATGTGGTGTTGTACCAGGTCATCGCCGGTACCACTGCAGTGGAAACAGCAGGGAAGACAGAGAGGAGAGCAGGACCATGCCAGTCAGCCTCCAGGATTGCCTTCCTTGAGTTTTGACATTGCAGCCATAGGGGGCTTTTGAAAATGGGACTTCAGCTCAGCAGTCATAGGAAACCTTTTCAACATATCTTGTCCAGGATCACCCATGATATCTAAAGGACAATCAAGGGAACAATATAGGTCTCCTGAGCTGCAGATTAGTGCCATAACTAAATCCTTTGCCTCAGGGGAAATTTAGTTTATTTCAGAGGGAAAACATAATCAAAAAGACTGGCAGAGCTTCCAGCAAAACTGATTTAAATCTTGGGTTTGTAACAAGACCCAGATTATTTTCTCCTGGCTCATCAATAATACATGGTTGGGTCTGTTCAGAATTTCTTAGAAATGTGTCATTCTTCCAGGGAATGTGTCCAGTTGATAGAGCCATAAGCCATTCCCAATTAATCAGGGCATAACGCAGTTTTCAAAAGTGAGCATGAGCTTTTCATGCCAGTCCTCTTTGATTCATGCCTCCATCATGATTCATGCTAGTCCTCTTTCAGATGAGAAGCTGTTTATTATGAACGAATTACTTTATTGTCAATGACAGGTGAAAAACAGCCTCACCATTGATGGGCTTAAGTACAAAGAGAGTAGGGAATCAGGCTTCATTGCCTTGTGAGTTTCATTGTTGCTTCTATGGAAGATATTCTTCTCTCACACGTCCCAGTGGTGCAAAGCAGTGAACAGTGGCAAGGTAGGTTGAAGCAATGGTGCCCTGGATGTATGGGACTCTCTAAGGTTCTTGATATGATCTATGAAGTCCCTGTTTTCCTGACAGATCTTTTCCATCACTGATGCCCTTCCGGTCTGCAGGCAAGGAGCAGGTGTGCAGTGTGGGCACTGCAACAGTTCTCTGGAGGGGACTGAGGGGCAGTAGTGTGAAGGATTTTTCCTGAATATTTTGAATGCGTGGCCCAAACTCTTCTGCTGGGTAAATGAGAGGGACAGGGCAGGCCATGTCAGGAATGATAGTTACTCATGCAAAAAATGAGGTGCCAGGACTGGCCACTGGGAGTGCTGATGATTCTGAGCTCCCCCGTGGCGTGTGCTCTGCCAGGGGCAGGAGGGCTGGAAGGCAGTAAGCGGCACTGTCTTCGTTTTGCTAAGACAGAAAGAGAGGTGAACAACCAGTTCAAGGTCAGCAGTGGAACAAAGATTAGGATGCAGTTTGTCAGAGCCCCAGGCATATCACCCACCTGGGGAATTCATCTTTTCTCTCTGCTTGTGCTGAGTTATTTTTCTTTCTGACCTGCACTCCCAGATTGTAGTCCTGAGAAAGTGCTCTCAGTAAAGGTCTCAAAGAGGTTAAAGCAGTGATAGCCACAGAGGGAGTAACATGGGCATCTATAAAGCCAACCATTTCAGAGCACTAATTTCATCAGCAAGCTAATTGCAAATATTGTATCTAAGAACATTTCCAGCCATCTGCAGGAAGGGAACGTCAGAGTGCTTGAAAGGCATCATGTATTTATGATTGTGCCTTGCTGATAAATAAACTTGGCACAGTGAGTTTGGGATGTCATGATGCTAATCATGCAGAACAAACATCTCTTGCTGTTACTTGGAGGTGTTTACACAACATCTTTATTGTGGTATCTGAATACCTCCTAGTGTGTGTAAAGTTCTATTACATTTCACCTCTGTTTTAGAGTATAGGACTGACTGAATATGGGAACTGTTGCTACTACCTACAGCAGAATTTGGCTGTGCTTGTGATTACACAGGAAACCTGTGATGCTGCAAGGGACACAATCACATCTTCCAGGGTCCAAGGCTGGTACTCTGCCAACTGCATCTTTCTCTTCTTAATTGTGGATCCCAGTAAATATCTGCAGGCTCTGAACAGCTTTCATGAGAATCAGACCTAAGGTGATATAAGCATTAAAGGAACCAAGAAAATGTAGGTCTGTGTCCCATTCCCAAATTAAGAACAGCAGCAGTGTCAGAAAAGCGGACACTGTCACTGTCCCTGTGCTCTCTATATGCTGGGTAAATTGAAATTCTCCCTTCCTAGAAGTGGAGGTTTTATTGAAGTATGCTGGAAGGTAAGTGATTTATAAAATATACAAGGCAGGATTTACCATGTGGTACAGCTTGCTTTGGTTTTGAGTTCCCTCAATCAGGCAATAGAGTTTGAGCTCTAAAGGAACCTGTGACCCCATTGAACAGAGCTGTGGCACAATTTGACTTTCTGTCTACTTGGCAGAAGCTCTCAAGGCTTGTTGCTCCCTGGGAACAGAGATTTGATATTTGAACAGTCTCACATAACTCTCAAATCATATGTGTTTGTAACCAATCCTTTTCAAGGACTTGTGTATAATGTATAAATAAAGTTAGTTATGCTTACCTTTTTCCTCCTGTGCAAAGGTGACCTGTAAGTACCTGGCATGTGAAGCTACCTGTTGAGGTGGTAATGTAACGAATAACTTGCAAGACCTCCCTCCCACAGGCTGGTTAAATAGGTATATGTCTTCATGTAGCCTGCAGGTTTTGTGAGTTGCCAGCCAAAGAAATGAGTTTGACACCACCACAGCTCCGACTTTGCAAGAGCCATCATCCTTTTAAAGAGAAGCCAAAATTATTTTTAAAACTCCTTATTTGTGAGTTGGTTTAATGAAGGAGGTTGTCTCACTGATCATTGTTAAACACTTTTTATGACACTTCCCTCACCTGATGATCAGTGGAGATATTCTGAAGCCTCAAATTTGGTACTGAGACAAACATCCTACCAAGCACAACAACATTTCAGTCTTGACAGTCTTGAGGGCTGGGTGAAAAGTTATTACATCCAGGCTTAAGGCTAAATAATCCCAGGGGTCAAGACATTCAGCCTGAACTTGCAACATAGATCTTAAAATATTTCCCATTTTCCTCTAGAATAAGCCAACTGAAAAAAACACAATCATGTTTTTTTGTTAATTTAGCATACGTCTATCAATGAGACCTTGCTGTTGTGTGCAAAGGATATTGAAACCTTATCCCAGAAACAGCTCACTTTAAAAGGATTTATTAACATCACAGCTTGTCTGGGCTACAATCCTGGTAGCTGATTTGTGTGGACATATTTAACACTAGTACTGAGAACCGTGGATTTTGCTGAAGTATTCTTGAGTTGCTGGGATCCAGTTAACATCTTCTTAAGATCATGACCTATGGTAGAAGCAGGGAGCTGTACAAAACTTTATTTTCCCATTGCTTTAATAAGAAATGTTGAGGCGAAGCACCTCTAATAATAAATAAATATACACGTATAAAGTGTTTGTTGTAGTAAACAGACAGAAATAGATGCTGAATCACAGCAATGTGAAGGGACCAGTGCAAGCTCTGGAAAATCACCACCTGGGTGATTTTCTAGGATTTTTCTAGGATGTCCTAGAGTCTCATTTGTGAGACTGGTAATACTGGTAACACGCACACCGTAACTAGTTTGTAAACTCGTTTGTCTGTCACTCCTCCTGGCAGAGAGGATCCACAGAGATTACATGGGTTGAAGACAGTTAAACTAAAGCAGCACCCAGGCATTCAGTCTGCATGAGCAGAAGAGCAGAACCACGAGCACAAACCCAACTTTACCATCTGTAGCACCCGGCCTCCCAAAGTCTGAACCCATGTCACTGGAAAACAGCCTAATTAAAGTTGGCTGAGGTTTGAGTTCAGAAGCAAAGCTTCTTCTAATCTTTCATGCTTCTTCCCCAGACAAGCACTATAATAATAATAATAATAATAATAATAATAATAATAATAATAATAATAATAATAATAATAATAATAATAATGAGAAGAATATGTTGTTGTTGTTATTGTTATTATTGTTACTATTCTTATTATTATTTTGTCACAGCACACAGAAGAACGGGGCCTCATTATGCACAGGTGTATAATGCAGGCAGGAACATTAAACTTAGATGTTGAAGCTCTTACAAGGCCTGTTGAAGAAAACAGGGCCTGCACAATGTCCTTTGTTATACAATAATGGAAACATAAGCCTTTGTTCATCCTACCAGTGCTACTGTTCGGAGCAACAAACTTTCATCTTTAGACCGTGAGACAAAATATTATTTAAAGGAAAAACTGTCAGGTTCGCATGAATAGTGGACAGAACTATTGAAGTTACTTCCAAATTAAGAGGTTCTTTTGAAAATTAAATCCTCACTGAAGGACAAAATTCTCAGCAGTCATGGAATCACTTAGGGTTAGAAATTGGAGAAAATCTCAACTTAGAATAAGTTGAAAAGGATCACTATTTTGACCGAATGAAAATAATTTCTAACAGTAGGACACATGATGATGTATAGGTAGAAAAAATAATCTGTTTGTGCATGTCTGAACGCCCAATTCAGGATGCCTTGTTCAAATGAAAAATGAAATAACCAGCTAACTAAGTCCACTTCAGGATGATTCAAAACTGACTAGGCCTGAATGGGCACTGAGATTGTCCCAGCTCCCTCCATGGTAATAACTTTATAGAGCTGCAGAAGCAATTCCCATTCGTGCAAGTGAAGCCTATTTCACTCCAACGGTGCTCTGTGGCTTTACAGCAGCTGAAAATCTGGTTTTAATGGAACCAGATGTCAATTCCCAAAGGATGGACTGCCTGGAAATGGGCTTTTCAAAATAACACACTCTTCCAGCCTCCCCTACTGGGGTGTCTGCTACTTCAGCTATTATAACCTTTGCCCTGCTTTCAAAATTGTTGTGAAGCTTTATTATTGCTTGCAAAAAAATGCCTCATATATTGCATAAAGTAGCTTTTAAGTATGATGCACCTTTACTATCTTAAATACTAAAAAAAACCCTAATAAAATCAGGAAGAACATTGATTTCAGTTTACTGGGAACACCTGGGTATAACATCACCAGCTGAGGCATCAAGGCATTCAGAGGTGAGAACATCAAACTTCATATAATTCCAATCTAAGATAATTAATTGTGGGCTAATTGCTGGGGAGGAGGATGCAGAAAACTTGCCCTTCTTCTGTGCTATTTAGGGGGCTGGACAAGGGGTTCTTGGGTGAATTACTAGGGAAAATAAGTCTGAAAAGGCAGAAAGGTAGTATAGCCTTTGCTAACAAAGCCTGGTGAATTTCCCAATGAAGTACTTATTATTGGAGCTCTAACTAAAAGCTCTTTACTGTTTTGTTGTGGTGGTGGAGTGGGGTGTTTATTTTTTTGAAGTATTTTATTCTGAGACATTTGTTATAAAGAGAAATATTCATCTGATTATCTGGAAGCTTAAAGGTGTACTTTCATCCAAAAAGGAATATTTCCTGCTGTCACCTGAAGGAAACAGGGAGTGATTGATGCAGTACTATGAACTACTGAAAGATTCATGCTAGTTCATTAAAAAGGAGAGTGGCTTAAGCTAATGCCAGCCTTAATAGTGAAGCTCTTCTGGTGACTTTTGGTAAGTAGATTGGCTATTTCTCTGATCCTAGTAATCTTATTTTGCAGCTGGTTCTGGCTTCTGTAGATCTTTCCTCAATGTGGGTCTCTATTTTGCATGAGGTCCTTGCACAACACTTTTATTGGGTATTGCAGTTATGTTGCTCTGTGCATCCTCGGATTGCTTTTGCACTTCTCATAGCTGCCTCATGTTATGATCTCACTGTGACAGTGGAAGGGCAGTGTTATGTTGTCATCTATCAGCACCAGTAACCATTGCTTTCTTCAAAGGACATTATAGTATCTTGTAATTGTACCTCAGAAGATGTATTCTGGCATCTACCTTGATGTTGTGGAGAGCATTACATCAATACACCTTATGCATCTACATTATAAATACTCCTGAGTCTGTGCAGGGGTCAGACTGTGCTCCTTAGGGTTATGGTGCATGTCTTAAAGATTTCACAGCCATGTGGTATTGAACTAATATTGAATAAACACATCTTGCAATATCTCTGTAGCATTCAAGTCTAGACATGACAATGGCATGACAATTAGGAGAGATATAGAGAGTTGTTATACATTCTCCCTGTAATAGGGATTTGTGGTGGACTTCATCAATTTATGTGTTTGATGATAATGTTCTCTTCAATGTTGAAGTTGCTTGTGGCTGCTTACATGTGTGTTCACTCAGATTTTATCAGCTGACACTTCAGAGTGTTTAAGCTTCCCATTGACTCCTTGTTTCTGATCTTTTATCACTGAGGCAAAAAAGTAGTTTTAATAACTAAATATGTTCATATTTTTTTGTCCAATTATCTTTACTTACTGAGAGTTACTTAACATCTTGTCTACAGTGTTGTGTAGGACAAACTGAAAAACAAGAGACCTCAACATGGTCTACGACTGCCTGAATGGAGGTAGTGGTGAGGTGGGTGTTGGTCTCTTCTCCCAAGTGGTAGGTGATAGGATGAGAGGAAATGGCCTCAGGTTGCACCAGGGGAGGTTTAGACTGGATGTCAGGGAAGATTTTTTCACTGAAAGGGTTGTCAGGCATTGGAACAGCTGCCCAGGGAGGTGGCTGAGTTGCCATCCCTGGAGGTGTTTAAAAGGAGGGTAGATGAGTTTCTTAGGGATATGATTTAGTAAGGGGACAGGTACGGTTGGACTCAGTCTCGGAGGTCTTTTCCAACCAGATGGTTCTATGAGGCTGTTGTACTCCACTGTGATCCAGGGGAGAACTGAGCTACCTGAATACGGTTATGCAAGATGGAACATGAACAGCATCCAAAACACATAGGAGGAATTCCCTCTGGCACAGTAGCACTCAAAAAACATACCATACACTTGCAATAACAAGAGAGGGACAGGATCTCAGTTTTAGAGTTCATTGGAGAAAATGAGCTTGCTAATTTGTTCTCATTAGTACTTCTACGAGACTGTAGCTGGCTTCTTGTGCTGTAATCTCCTTGGTATTGTAAGCTGAGAGAAATCTGTGGTGTCAATATAAGAAAGAGATTTTTCTTCAGAACTTAAGGCAAAAGTTCAATTGAGTACTTTTTCTCTGTTTAGTATGAAACTTCAACATTTGTATTAGGAGTTTCTATAAAATGCACTTTTGAGTGCACTTGTGATCACTTGCAGCAATTGTAAATACTGCAGAAATTCTGCTGAGCAGTCAAAATATTTCATCCCAATTACATGCAAAGTACCTTCTGCCTTATCATAACATTGTCTGCGTTGTCATTATGGTGCAGTGTTTTTAATTTCCTGCAGTCCTTCATATCTGAAAGACTGTTTGGTTCTACTGAATGCTGTTAAACAGATGTAGGATTTCGCCCGGGAGCTGGTTGTGTTTCAATTCTGGATAAAGTGGTTCCTGTAAATAAGGCTTGCAAAATACTTTTTGTCAAAAAAAAACTAACTATCAGCCAGCTTTTATTACATGCTATTATTATAATTATAGGATATTCTGCTTAATCAGGATGTGCTTAATTAGGATAGCCATTTAATTGGGACATCTCCCAAGAAACCAGTTTAGCTTAATGTTATTAGTACTACCTAATCAGGGCAGCTTAGGAAAAAAATTACTTTTAAAAAATAAGATCCCAGCAGAGGAAAAGATAAGCTGGCATGTTGCTGATCTGATGCATCCAGTGTATTCCCTAAAGGTCTGGATTGCAGCACTGTGCAAGAGCTGCAGGGGTGATTGCCTTCAAGTAGTAAAAGACAAGCATGACCCTTCTAAGTTGTGAAAGTACCAGACATGACCTTCACTCTTGCTGTTGGCTGCCATGTCCTTGCACCAGAATACCCCAGCAAATGAGGCCCCTGAACTTCATGTGGTACCCAAGAGGGAAACCTCTCCAACAGATATAAATGGCAAAGTGAAAATTACCACCGCTTTTTAATCATGAATGTATTTGCAAAGATATGAAATAAAGCAACAAGTCACAGGTTGTAAAAGGAGAGTTGTTTGAACTGAGGTTCCCGATGAAAATCTCTGTCATTGAGCTTTTGTTCATATTTTAGGAAAAAAAAAAATCCATTTGTTCTATCTTAGGTTTTGAAGTTAATGTCATCCAAGTTATACACTCATAAGAAGTTCAAAGGCACTGCCTTCTGGACACCGTCCTGGGTAACTTGTGTATGGTGACTCTTCCCTCAGTATAGGTAAAGAACAAATTTAGAGACTGAGGGTTTAGTTACACACAATGTCGACTTTTGTAGTGAAGATCCCTTATGGAATCCCAATCCTCAACATTCCCCTTTCTCTGTTTTTTTCTGTGCTGCAAAGTCACTGTCTCTTTACTTTTGGTGATGTTACTATTTGCAGGGCCACAGCACTACTTGTATCAATGACTTGACAAGGTTAAAAATAACAAGCTTTCTTTTTTTAGAATGCATATTTTTGAGTGTTTAAATGTGTGTCAGTTCAGCTATACCATTCCATTCTCTCCTGGGATATGATGTGGATGGGAAGAAAGCTGGGAAGAGACCATGATACCTGGATTCTACCTACTGTGTAATTGCGCACTGGTTTGCACTGCCTCTTGCTGAAAGCAGGAATATCTGTTACATGCTGATAATAAAAAAAAAAAAAATCAGGCCTTTATCTTCAGCTGACTTTACCTCTTGGTACCCTCTTCTTATGCTGTGAGGCAGAACTTACAAACTCGGGTGTGCTTGCTTTAGGTGCAGTTCAGGAGGTCTAACAGTTAACTAAATAAGAACTAAAACTGTATGAAAGTATACCCAGCAAGTTCTGCATGGGCTTGTGTTCCTCAGGGGCTGGGTGGTTCATTAGTACTGCAGAGTCTGCAAGATATAAACTCATTCAAACTAAGTTAATTATAAAATCAAGCGACTCCCCAAGAAGGGGAATTGTTCTAATTGTGTGCCTGCCCATCCTTCTTCAGGTCACCTTGTACAGTCCCATCTCCCTTTCAGTGCTCTTACTCCCCAAGTCTATTCTGAATTGAAGATGCTGGGGCTGTAGTTCTCAGAGATTCAGGTACAGTTAAGGTGGAAATGGTTTATTGGTTATTGTGCTGGTGTAAGTCTGAGTTCAACAACTGCTCAGGTACAAACTCCTTGCATAATTTTGGCATGTCACATTGGAGCTGAATTTACTGTTGGATTTACAGAGAGCATAGGCACCTATGTTCCAAAAGGGGATCCTCCAAGGTGGTCTTTACCTTAAACGGTTGCTTTGTGCCCCTTCCTTGGTCTGCTTGAAATCCTGCTGTGGCCACATCCAGAATCCCTTGTCTCATCAACACTGATGAACTGTAAACTATTGAAAAACTTGACAGTGTTTTCCTGAATAGATACTATAGATGCTATTTTTAAGAAGTTTGAAGAATGGATGTTCCTGGAAGCTGGTACTACTTACTGGCTCTGTCTTTTATTAATTTGTAATTAGTCATGAAAGGAAACATTAAAGATAATTTGCTCTTAGTATAAAAAGGAATATAACTGATAAACATGCTTAAAATAAGCATCACAGTGGTTCTTTTTGTTCCTTAACTATAAAAATAGACTATGGAGACAAAAATGAATGCAACTGATAGCTGAATCATAACAACAACGTCAACTGATTTCTTTTCAGGACTAAAAAACTTACTAAGGACTATGTAATCTCCTAGATGCAAGAGAAGTAAGGCTAATGCCTTAAATCTGTTCCTTATGTTAAAATAATCTCTATGTACAAATACCTGCTACTACTTCTTCCAGGTAGATTCTATTTGTAAGAAGTTATACTGAGTTAAGCTGGTTGAGATGAAGGTGTATTCCTTTTCATTGTACCTGAGAAGCTATTAGCGTTCTGTACTGCACCAAATCACACATTTACCTACAGGCCAGTCACAGTAGTGCTTTCATGTGTGTTTTACAGGGTTTATCTTCACTGTTCTGTTTCTTTATGTTCTTTCTAGTGAAGCTAATATGCTAACCTAGGAAGTACTGCATTGTAGGAAGTCTAAACCCAAGATACTTCTATTCCTGACATAATTTCAAGTAAAAAAAATTTTTACTGTATTCCACATGTTTGCAGAATGTGTGAACGTTTTTATTTCTCATAAGCTGTTGGAAACTCTTAAATAAAGTACATTTTCTTAATGTATTATTTTTAGAATGTATAATAGACAGTTGTTCAATGGCCCATATCCTGAGAAATTATATAGGCTTATTATTATTTAACAAAATATTTACTATCCTTTGGGATGGATACTCTAGAACTATTGAACTGAGCATTTTTAGAAGGGAGTGGTAGGGTCTTAAAAATTCAGTTGTAAAAAGAAAAAAATTATCTATGGAATTCAATGTCATCCCAAGTTTCCATCATAATCTCAGTGCTGCTGCTGGGCTTAATGTTTACTAAACAGGGAAGGCAACACATACTGCTATTGCATTCTTTGTGTATGTAATTGCAATAAACATAAACCGTTTGTAGCACAACTGATGTTCGTCTCTAGTGCCTTAGTTTGCTTTCTATCAAGGCAGGTAACACAGGTCAGAAATTTACCATTTTGTTTTTAACTCAAAGTGTTTCCAAGGTTCAATAAAATTTTGATAAATGTCCCACATGGGTCTTTATCTCTGCAATCTCAGTTGCTTTCTGGCTGGGGCTCTGGTCAGGGTTCAGGACAGTATGCTGCACATGACCCAGTTTCCTGTGCAACCTGGGAAGTCTGTGAATACAAGCAGAGTCCTGATGTCAGAATATTCCAGTGTCCCACATTGAATTTTTTGATAGTTCACCTCTCCTCTTCAGTTGGCTGTGCTGTGCCATTGCCTACCCTTAGGAATAATGCATCAAGCTAGAAATCCTTCATAAATCAATGTCTCTTATCATACAATGTAACTTGTTTTTTTCTTGATTAAACTCTAGCAGATAACTAAATCTTATGTACTTTATACTACGAATAGTATTATGCCATTTTACAGAAGCAGGCACAGAAAAGCAAAACTAACACAGGCAATATTTTATTTGTTATTGGATTACCCACAGCATGCCGCTTACAGCAACATTGTTTTTTTTCTCTGAAAACCTTACAGTCTTCTTACAACATATCACAAGAGGCGGGATTATGAAAAGCTTTAAAAAAAGGAGGGTAAGGTCTTAAATTGTGCAAATCATGAGTTCATACAACTCCTGTATGTTTTCCCAACATTGCTTTTGTAACCCAATAGCAAAACTTTGTAATGAGCATACTCAAAAACATCACTGTATATAATGAACATGAAAATGCTTGATCCTTCCTAGGTATGAGCTTTATTTGTTATTCACAAATGGATAACACGTATGTAAGCTATTTCTGTTCTGTTACCCTCTGCTGGGACCAAAAACACGTAGCCCCTCTTGGTTGTTTTAAAGACTCAAAGTGACAAATAAAATGGCTCTTTCAACTGTACAGGCATCCAGCCTTGTGCCTTCAAAGGGAACAGTTGCTAAAATGGTTCTTAAACTAGCAGTATTATATCCTCTACTAGACTTGTGTGCTGCTGCATAACTCTTGATGTCCACACAGAATGAAAAAGTGGTGATAAAGGCACCTTTCCTGTTGTGGTTGTTTGTGCCAGCAGGATGCCTAGTGTGTAAAGATAGGACTTGCACAAGACATGGATATTCAGTCCTGTGGAACTTGGATTTTTTTTTTTTCCCCTGTGTTTAGTCCAAAGTTTATTTAGTTACCTAGGGAATTGTAAAGGATGAAAAACATGGATCTTGGAGGGTATGTAGGTAGATGGATGGGCACCAGCTGGCTGGGAGTTTTGAGGATCTGCATTTTTGCAGTTAGATGTGTAGGTGTGGTTTGATGACTTTCAGTATTTAAATCCTTTAGTTTATCTAGTCCAAATCCTGTTAAAATAATCAGTATTTGACTCCAAATTTTATGCTTTCTGCAATCACTGGAGGAAGATACACACATTTGTGTCTGTCTGGGTTATTGTAAAATTGGATCTGGTTACTTTATATATTTATTTGTGATTATGAATACCAATAGCCACATGAATTACAGTTAAACAAAGAGTCAGACCTCACTGATATTTCTGACCTTTGCAGGACAAACTGGGGCCTAATGCACAATGCAAATGCACGGCTCTAGTCGCAGGTCTCTGACACACTGTAAGGGCTCTATCTAAAAGTTTTCAATTAAAACTAGAGAAAGAGACACATTCATGGAAGTACAAACTCTAAATGTAATTGTGTTTCCATTTAACACACTGGTGTTTGAAAGGTTGTATACTTAGATCATAAATCAGAAAATCTTCTATGTTCCTGTTTAGCAGAGTAGTCTTACAATAGCTTGACATACATCTTAGCTGAGTAAATGTTGGAAGTATAACAAGTACTTGTGTCTATACTCAAGGCTAAATGGATGAAATTGACCCTAAATAGAAAAAACACTACAAAGCTTAAGCAGTATTTAAGCCCTCAAATAACACAGTTTTGGTACAAATCAAACTGAGGAGTTTACAGTATTTTGTATTACTCATCACATGCTTGTATCTGCTTAGTTTCAGCTGCAGTAGCAAATTTCAAGCTGCATATAAGATAAAGCAAGAGTCATTTTGTTCTGTGTTTCAAGCAGGCTCAATGTCCAGTCTAGAAATGACATTGTACACAAACATATCCTACTGTGGCAAGTAATGAAGAAAAAAAGAATGCAGAAGTCACTCTGAAAGAAGCAAAAAAAGAGTCTTAGCAGATAATTAAGGAAGGTACAATAAGTACTCACACGAATTCTCTTACTGAGATATACAGCTTCTGCCCAGAATTAAAAGGATGGCTGCATTAGAACATCTTCAGCACACAAGAGCTCAAGTCCAAACATGAAGTTTTGCCAGATTTCAGTGCACCCAGCTCACGACATGGGATGAAGTCCCATTTCTGCTAGAAAAGCATATGATCTCATATTTGTTGATAGGTCTTGCTACCTTCTAGTATAAGATCTTGCTATTGTCTTCAGATACTCCGTACAACATCCATATTGCCTGTCAGACTACTGCATGGCAAGAATTTCTTCCTTGCCTATTTACCAATTTGTCTAATCGGAGAGCTTCCAGCTAAGGACTTTCTAGCTGTCTGCACGACTGTACACTGTTATGCAAACCCATCAACCACCCTAGGTAGTAACTGCGTATCATAACGTGATTCAGGTTGGAAATAATGTGCGGTGGTCAACTAGTCCAGTCTTCTGTTAAGGTTAGTTTAACAACTCAAGACAGAACATGCTTCCATATTTCTTTAGCATTGACCTGGTAGGTCTCCTCCTTACACTTGCTGCCTTTTTTTTTTAAAAAAAATCCATTCTTCCATATGGGCTTCTTGAGCACACTTACTTCTTGGTTTCTCAGTAGTCATTAAGCGATATCTCTGACACCAGATGTTAAAATGAGTTTATGCTTTGTAGGTTCTGCGAACAAAGACTACAAATACCCCAGATGTGGAAAAAAAAACCCAAAACCATGACCCTCACTATAGTAGAGCAATTGACAATACTATCTATTCACATGTAGGTTAGCTTCAATCCAACCTGGATTCCATTTGTGTATTTTCATTGACCTTCTACAGATTAGCTGGAATTTCAGCTCTGTCTCTGTTGCTGGTGAGTGGGACTGGTATCTGATATCCGCTTTCATTTTAACAGGAAACTGAAGGCCTCCACACTTGCTTCTTTGGGAGCATACCCACTCTGAAAAGACAGTTTCTACAAATGTCTTTTCCCTCTCTGACCTTCTGAATAAAATACTTTGCTATTAAAATACCAAAGAGATGCTGAAACAGAAGTGACATCTTGCTACCAAGATCTAGAACAATTCCAGTTGTTCTGGGACAAGGCCAGCTTGTGCTATCATGGCACACAGTTTCAGCATTGCAGAGACTTGTGACTAACGGCAGCAGAAATTGTGAAGTCAACCTGACTCATTTCCATGTAGATTTACAACTGCTTATTAGCTGAAAAATAGGGCTTGTTTTCATCTCAATGTGTTTTAAGAGCTTAATCCACTAACGGTTTCATTTTCCACCATCCTTCAATAAGTAACTTTTGTCTTCACCTATCAAGGTCATTGTCCTGCATCCCTGCTTGCAGAACCAATGGCTGTGTCCAAGCCTATATGGCAGAGAAGTTTTATACAAACATCTAGTTGTGTGTTGTGAACCATATCTGCTGGAAGATTACTCTTATCTAGTAGGCTGTGAGAGCTGGTAAAGAACAAAAATGTCTATATTTACGTATCTCTGTTCCGCTGGTGTAAGAACCATCCATAAAAATCTTAGTAATACTGAAAAACTGAGACTGTCTTCTCTAATACACATTTTGACAGCCTGCAGTGCTCAAACTGGAAGTCTGAGTTTTACTGCAGCCATGGCAGAGATGAGAGCTTGGCTGATGAAGCCCATACCAGTCTATGTGCAGCCACAGTTCAGCTATTGATCTCCAAGAGCAGCCTTGTATCCATCAGCCCAGTCTCCTCAATGTCTATACCATCTCAATGACATGAACAACTTGTACCATAGGACCTGCTGTATACATTTACAACATTCCTTTGCTTTTTCTTCCAAAAATCAGGCAGTAATGTGTTCCTGTTCATATCCCAGCCATGGCATCACGAGTTGCTTTTTATACCTACAGGTAATAATTGTTGTGTGGTGTCAGTGCACACCAATGAAACAATTTCTATTACTAGATAGAATTGTGTCTGCAGTTCAACATTAGTGAGCCCTTGGAAATTTCAGTCTGCATGGTAGATAAAGGCAAATGATCATATTCTTCCATTGATGCATTTACTGTGTTATGCTGGCAGCTCAGAATCAAAGACTTCACCTCTTTTTTGAAATTGCTGTTTAGGAATCCATAAATAACGGGGTTGACACAGGTGGAAGCCATAGCTAATAGGTGGCACAAAGAGAAGATGAGATTGTGGTAGCAAGGTGAAATGATTTTGTAATTCCAGTCCACAATAGTGTTGAAAACATGCAGTGGAAGCCAGCAAACAGCAAAAGCAGCAACCATGGACGCCAACAAAATATTTATCCTTCTCAGCTGTAATGCTCGGTTGCTATAATCGCTCTTCTCAAACATGTCCTTCCTCTTCTGTAGTCGTAAGTAGATACGCAGGTAGCAAAGTATAATGAAGAACAGTGGGATGCAATATTGCAAGAGCAGTAAAGTGGTTGTGTAGATAAGTCTGTGTTGCTCAGAAGGCCACGAGTCGATGCATATGGCCTTGTCAGTGGAAAAATTCATGATATGTGAGAGCTGCTTATACAAATCGTTAGACAAGATGGATGTGGTCAAAAAGGGCAGGGACATGAGACATGCTAAAATCCAAATTACTCCAATTCCTAAATAGGCTTGGGAGATACTTGGCCTCCAGCCAGTCGGATTTATGATGAGCTGATGTCTTTCCAGAGCAATAAGGACAAGGGAAAGAATTGACACTGTCACGGATGTGCACTGAGTGAAAGAAGTCATTTTGCACATGACTTCTCCAAATATCCAGTAGTCCATCATGGTATAAACAATGGTGAAAGGCAGACAGACAATACACATAAACAAGTCCGAAATTATTAAGTTTGAAATTAAGATGTTGGTAACGTTGGCCTTTTCCTTTTGCCTGACGATGACGGCAATCAGACAGATGTTTCCTACAATGCCTAGGACAGTCTCCAGGCTGTATGAAGCTGCCAGAAAGACAGTAAGGTCAGTGATGTTCCTGCACTGATTAGAAATGTGCACTGGGAAGCTTCGGTTTGTGCTCCAATTCTTACTGTTCAGGAAAGGAAAACCGTCATTACCAGCCCTTGTCTTATTCATCCTGAACCTCGAAATATTTATCCAGAAAGACGATAGTCAAACTGAATCTGGGTCTTCTGGAGCTAACTTAAAGACAGTTTTACCTGTTCTGTTTCACTGTGGAAGATCTGGGTGTATCTGCAAAGGAAAGGAAAAAAGATTGTTCAGTTATGTTAAAAGAAATTAGTCTAAAGGGTAGCAGAGGAGACAGGGAAGCAAATGCCAGGGATTGTGTGCATATTCTGCAGCTCCTTTCTATGTAGTTTATTAGATCATAAAGTGGAACCCTCTGCTAAACTGTGGTATGTAAGTCACTGCAAGTCTATTGAATTACGACTGTTTTTACTCATTGTGAGTTTATCCCATGGATTTAAGAACATCTTAACTTCATTATTTAACTCAGTGCTCAGTGCAGTATCTTGAACATCAGTAATGCAGTAGAGTGTTTATTTGAGAAAGCTGGATCAAAATGTACTTGAGGGTAAAAATTGTATCTAACTCTGCTTTTGGAAACTGAGCGGAGTACACATTGTGTTGCTGGGTTTACCTTAAAACTATCTGAACACCAATGTGAAAACTAAGGCATATTAGGTGCATAAAGCCAACAGGAAAATATCTTATGACTTAATCTGAGAAATGCATTTGTGACTAAGACGATTACCATGCAAAAATCTAGGCTCATATCCTTAAGAGGGATAACAAGGAACGACTTTGAAAAAGTCTAAAAGAGTTCAGGGGTTGGGGCCAAATGATTTTTAAGGTCCCTTTCAACACAAACCATTCTGTGATTCTATGAATTCAAAATCATTTCAACATGTTTCAGCTTCCACACAGCTGTGACAGGTCGTGAGAACTGTGGTCCAAATTCCTGGCTTCCCCATTCTGGATGAACTCCAGTGCCCTTGAAGCACTGATGTCTCCCTCTGGGTATCTAATGCAGCCCTCATAAGGCTTATCAGAAATGTAGTCCAGACTCCTGATTTTGACTTTAAGTGTGGGCAACTTTGGCCAAGTCTCTTAATTCCTTGTGAGAGCTTCATATTGATTCTTACTCAGCAGAATTTTGGGGTTTTTGAATGAAGGGAATTCAAGTGTTGTGTAGCATGTGCTATCTTCTGGATGCTTTTCCTGCAAGGGCAGATTCTGCTTTTTAATCACTGCCACAAGCTCTGAGCTGGGTTTTCAATGAGGTCTTAGTGAACTGAACTAGGAGTTAATTGGGGCTGCACATTTTTGAAAACCTCAGCCATAGGACTTCCTGGACTCTACCAGATGGCAGGCTGTTATGATGTGCCATAGCAGAACCTGCTTTATAATCCTGACCCTGGTGTCTAAGTTCTCTATGTCTAAGAATCAAAGAAAAAATATGTGCCTCTGCTGAGACTTCTCCAGCCAGAGGAAGTTTCATGCTTGTAATGTGAAAAGTAAATAAATAATCAGGGAACCACACTGTTTACCTATTGCATGTCCCTTTTCTCAGCAATAAAATGCTACTCAAACAAATTAGTGAGGTTGTGAAAAACTTCGGAGCTTCAGAAAAATAAGTGGTCAAGATATGAATACGTAAATAAAATGCTATTGTCTGCTTATCGCTCTGATTGTGCAGCATTTACTGCTGACCAACTGCATGTTGCTCCTGTACAGGTAAACAGTACTGTAAAAAAATTGCCCACCATCCTACAAATTTTTGTTTGCCTTGTCTTTCTCTTTATGAATTGTATCGTATGCTTCTAGAGATATTGTTGCTTTGGAACTAATGAAAGCAATAGTGTGCAGTAAATAAAAAGGTATTTTGGGATTGTTATTCCTCTTGATCAGCAAAAAATTAGTACAGTCAATGCTTTTGTTGCATCCGTCTGAGACAGTCAAGATAGTCACAGAAGTCCAATATAGTAACTTTTCTTCCTCTTCTTCCATTTTCTCAGTAGTTTAAATCTTAATTAAAGAGGGCAAAGGAATTTTTCCAGATTGTGGATGTAGGTGTGTCTTTCTGTCCACTCATTTTTGTGTTGTTACTCCACCTGTGCAAACAGATTGCTTCTTTTAGTTCCAGAAAATAAATCAATGATATATGGATTGCACAGTTGCATATGGAAAGAGTATTTTTCAGTGTGAAAATAAATACAGTATTAAAACTGTCAACCATTCCCTTAGCTTTGAATTATTCCTGAGCCGTAGAGATGCTGCAAGGCAAACAGCACAAAGGGATCAGCAGCCTGCAGTGGTATTTGGTACTAGTTGAAAGAGCTAAGTCCTGGCACGTGGACAGGACAAATGGACTCTGCTGTAAATGAACATGAGCTTTTTACTAGAGTTTCAGCCTGGTGTCCTTAGCTGCAGTATCCTTGACAACAAACACACTTTTATGCTGAGTTATTACAAACATCTGCGCCCCACAGTGTAAGCCCTCTCCAGGTTCCCAGACTCTTTTGCTGAGGCGTCAGTGAGGAGAACTAATAATGTTGAGCAAAAAAAGAAAGTAGTGAAGTCACCTGAAAAGCAGAAGCAAGATCCAACATCTTTAAGGGGCACATTCCCAAGAGGAATTCTGAAGGCAACGTGCAGCTCTGCGTTTGTCCAAGGTGACAAACGTGGTGGAGATAAAGAGCATCTCTGAAGGCTCTTGCATGCATTTTGTTGGATGAGAAGCTCCCTCTCTTTTAACACTTTGCATTCCATGGTGTCTCCCACAAGGTGATTGTCAAGCACTTCCTGGGCATTTGTGCTCCTGGTATTGCCCAGTGGTAAATAATAAGTTATCACACTCTTGTCACAGATAAAGGGACTAAGAGGGGCAGATGAGGTATGAGTTGTCAGGGAACCTGTGGTGCACTGTGCAGGCCTTCAAACTGCCAGCCAGCCTGATGTCCTGGGAAAAGTCAGAGCCTAGATCACCTAGTTCTCTGTATCTCTTACTATGGCAACCATAATGTAAAAAGCAGTTCCAGGAAGCTAGAAAAATAAACGTTGCAGTGACCTTACAGTTATCTATTCTATTATGATATCAGATAGATATCCTTGGATGGCAGATTCTCAAGGTCAGTCATTGCCAAATGCTGTGTTATTAGAAAATGCCTGACTGCCATTCAGTTTGATCTAAATTAACAGCCAGTAATAAACAAGGTGTACTTAATCTGTTTAGTCATTTGAATCAAATGTTAGCTAATACACCGATATGGTAGGAAAAAGGGGTTTAGACCTCTTACTGTATGGAAGGTTTGTTGATTGCCCAGTAAAATATAGCAAAAACTTTGAGCTAAAAATGAACTTTTGTCTCCAGAAAGGGAAGTAATACTCAGTTTGCTTATAGGAGTAAAAAGCATGCCTCCTAAACCAGTTTGCAGAAAGAGTGAGGGGAAAAGTTGGATCGGTTTTGTTTGCTGGTTTGTTTGTGAAGAGGAAAGAGTACTCCTGTTCAGAAACCTTAGTGACCTTCAGGAAAGAAGTTAGTAACAAAAGTGAACATGCTTAAGGAGCAAGGATTTTCTTCTCTAATTGGTGCAGCAGGAGATACTTCTCAAAAAAATAGCAAGTGTCACAAAAGTCTGCAGCAAGTTAAGAGGATATAGAAGGAAAAAGAAAAGAAGCTTTCAGGTTTAATTTTAGACATTCAGCATTGCTTTCTGTGTGGGAAGCAAGGAGAGAAAAAAACAGGTAATATTTGTCCTATGGAAAAAAATCAAGTTTTCTCAAAACAAGGAAAAAAACTATCACTAGTCAGCTTGAAAGCCTTGTCCCAGAGGGCTGTCTCTACTTCCCAGAAAAATTTCTCAAAGGAAAGGAATTTCTGCAGAAATGGATCAGGGAGAATACTTAAACCCGCTGAGGGTTTTGAGGGAACTTTTGAAGAATATGTGGCCCCAAGCAGTTTAATGCATGACTGCCTTTTTGAGAGACCTCTGGACTTTAAGACATCGCATGAAAACCTCTGTAAAAACTGTATTCCTGAAATGAGGATAAAGCCAAGGACTACTACCGAAATTGTACTTTATGTGCTAATCTGGAAAGAGTGGGTCATTCTTGCAAAGGTGATTGTGATTGTTCCCTCCCTGTAATCAAAAATCTTCCCATAGTTGTGATGGACAGTGTGGGTCAACATCCACACGAGATGTAAATCAAAGAAAAAAAATGTTTGGCTTTGTTATCTGGTACTTGGAAGCAATTTCTTATCTAGCTGAGAACTCAGCCATGTTTGCTGCTTTCAGTCCATACATCTTCTTGAGAGAAGCAATTCTTAGAGACGTTAAGTGATTGTATTACTTAAAGAGCTAAGGCAATTATCTGCAGTAAAGCAGCTATTGGCTCTTATAGAATAGGAAAAAAGTGAGCAGTGGGAAGGTAAAATATAACTCTGAATTTCATATTGCAGATATTGAGGTGGTGTTATCCTTTTCTTTTGCTAGCAGTGACGTTACCTCAGTGAAATAGATTTGCCCTGTTTAAGCTTACATTTTGGAGAAAGGTTAAGAATCAGTTGGTTGTCTTTACAGGTTCCCAGGAAGGTATCACTTAACTAGAAGAGGAAACCCATCACTGAGTATGCAGAGACATCCCACAGCAATGTTAAATCCATCAGAGATTTGGTACAATGAAATTTAATGGCGCGCTTTGTTATTCTTCATCTTAGCTTAACTTTGTGTTGTAAAAATATTAGGAGCAACTATCTTAAGTCCTTGAAAAAGCTAAATATGTTAAAAATTTCCAAAGCCTGTATAGTTAGGTTATAGCACAGATTGTGTATATTAATGTTACAAGTCTATAATGTAGGGCAGGGTTGTCAAAGTCACCCTCCACCTTGTTTTACCCACCCTGGCACCTTGTTTCTACCCAGCAGCAGCGCTGAGCTCCTTGTTCCTGTGCTCCTGCCAGTGCTGGTCACGTGTGCAGCGAGGGATGCGCATTATGCCGCAGGAGCAGGATGGTGGGGTCTGGGAGTTTGAAACCCCTGCTATAGGGAGATGGTATAAATACCCAGGAAACTGAATATGTTTTTCCCATCTCACATCTACACATTTTCAGAAGGAAACCTTTTAGCGGTTATGAACTTATATTATGAGTTAACCTTCTCTGATCCTGCAGAAATTGGGAAAGTTTTACAAAAATGCCTATCCCTACTTTTATTTTTATGGTAAAATTCTTAACAACCTTACCAAAAATACAGAGCCAGTTCACAAAGGTAAATCATGACTAGTAGGTCAGCAGACTGAAGAATGGTAGTTAGTCTCTGATCCCTTCAGAGTAAAGGCTGTTGTGACTTGTTCTGTACCCAAGAAAAAAAAAAAAGAAAAGATAATTTTACAAAGTTAATCTTTACCAGAGAAGGTGGGGAATCCATAAGTCATTATAATGGGCACCTTAGCAGACAGCCAGTTAGGATATCTGGGGATGACACAATGTGTACTGACAGAAACTGGTGGATGGGCTGGGTAAGGACTGAAGAGTCTTGGGGACCAAGATAAGAAGTGTTTTCCTGTGACCAGTTGTAGGTAGAAAGGCTTTCTGTCACACTGAAAGGTGGCAGGGAGCACACCTAAACCCTGCAGATCCCCCAAGAAGCTGACATCTCACTCATGCACCCAGAAAGTTTGCAAAGGTCTACTCCAGAGATACAAGGGCTGGACATGATAAATCAGACTGGATCCACTTGTGAAAAAGTCACCTGCTTTGATGTACCCATACTCTGTGAATACTTCATGGAGCTGAGAGGTGTCCCTCAAAAAAGCAAATGCTTTTTCTGAATCACATAGAGGAGGGAGAACTCAGATAATCATTTGGTTCCACTGGGTTAAAAACCGGGTTTGGTATCATCTCCTGGATGGAGTACTAGTCCTTTGGTTTATTAAAAGAAAGCTTTTAAATTGATTATGATTGTTTTGTTTCCAAAGAAGCAATCTGTTGCATTCATACCAAACTCACTTTTCTTTTTCATCAGAAAATGCCTCCTTTCCCTCAAAAAAATCCACCCTTCCAAAACTATGTTTAATATTTTGATTCAGGCACCGACTGATAAAGTGATTGTTTTCACAGCCTTAATCAAAGCTAAATGGTAAACAGCAAAAGCCTCCTTTGTTTTTATAACCCTTCTTCCTCAATTGTTACCATTATCCATAAGTATATTAGTTTTTATTATGGTGGTATCAAAAAAAAAAATAGCCGAGAATAGGTCCTTTTGTATTTGATGCTGCACGAGTTTGGAGAAGCAGACAAACCTCTCTTGCAGAGATGGACAAGAGCTTAAATATACAAGGAGGGCAAAGTATTTATTACTGTTTTTTCTTGCCTTGTGACTGGATTCAGAGCATGTTGATTATACTGGACTTTGGATCAGGTTCACTTAATATTTCTGCCCTCTGTATGATTCTAAAACCATAAAGAAATCATGGAACTGAAGGAGAATCCAAGAATTCTTTGCTTTTAGGAATCCAATGCACCCAAAGCCTTTCAATCCGTAGCTTCTCTTAAATTTAAATTTCATACTCCTATCAATATCAACAGACCAATTTTAGAATTTAAATGCTAATTGAACACCTTTCATTACCTCCTGATTATCTTAATAGTTAAATGAAGAACCTTATCTGAACTGTTTGTAATCCATATTCTCATGCTCTTCTAAAGCTTGTTTCTTTAAATTGTATTAATGTAGTAACTACTCAGTAACAGTTCCTTAAAAGTTTCTGGTATATAACTCTTGCTTCAGCTCTTAGGTTAAGTTTCAGATGAATCTTTGCTGTTAATTTTCTGATGAGAAATCAGTCAGTTATCCAAAACAGAGGAAAATTTGAGGAGAAAGGAAACTAGCAGTGATGGGATCAGCTGTCAGTCACTCAAGTGAAAGTTGAATACATTTTTGCAATCAGAAGTGACAACTTCTGTAGAGAGATTTGCGCTTTTATCAGTCTGAAATAAATAATTTACAAAATCCTTACCTGTTGCTGACCAAGAAAATCACTGCTGTTGCTGCACATTTCTGACTTGAAGAAAGGAGGAATGTTGTAGCAGCAAATTAGGGTCTTCTGTGTCCTAGTGATCCAGAAGAAAAGCTCTCTTCACTGTTTCTATAGGTAGTTTGGATGGCATATCTCCCTCCCTCCCTCTCTCCCTCCCCTCCTCCTTGCTTCCCTCCCTTCAGCATAGCAAATGAATTCTACTTTATGGTTATGATCTGACTTTGAAGTTCTGGCTCCCTCTGCTGTTATATAAATATAGAAATTCTACAGATACTTGAGAGAAATATGCACTTCAGGGAAGAGCTATGAAGCTATCTGAGGCACAGCACACCCCCGTGCTGCACGCAAGTGTGTACTCCAGTGGAATCACACTAAAGCAAAGAGGAGAAAAAATAGGAAGAGAGCCTACTTCTGTTCTCCTTGCTGAAGCAAGATTTCTGTAGAGCTCAAAGAGAATTTTGCCTCATGCATATAAAAATGTTACCAGCATCAGTTTTCTCAATTTTTTCATTCCATCACAGACTGATATTGAAATACCATTTTTGAATGATCCAGGCTACAAGTTCTTAAATTCTGAAAGGGGAAGACATACACTGTTACTCAAGCAAAGGACCTAGATATGTAAGAGCACTGAGAAAGGTGAAAAAAAGAAAAGACAAAAAGAAGGATTTTCAGAACTACCAGATTTCGTTGCTTTTTCCCAGGTCTTTCTCACGCAAAAAAAAACAAGGCACAAATCAGAGTTTCAAATTTTTCTCTTGCTTTGGGAAAACATGAACAGAATATTTACAAGGGCTGTAACAGAATAACCTAATTTCAGTCTTTATTTAAAGTGGGTTTTAAAATGGTCAACTCCTTAACAAGTTCAGTGGCTAATGGTATTCTGGGCCCAATTAAAGGTATGATAAATATTTGTAGCAAATATGTGGTTTCATTTGTAGGCATGTAGTATGTCAACAGAAATCAAACATTTAAATATCCAAATAAGTACAAGCTCTTATCAACTAAACTATGAAAACTGTTTTTCATTTGTATCATATTCTTTATTTTTTTCTGGCACCAGCTCTTACAGACGTGTCCATCTGCTTCAAGCTTGTAGTTAACATGTTTCACCAATAGAAAAGTAGAAGCAGGAATATTAAGCATTTCTAGTGTATTTTGGCATTTTTCATGTGTTATCATGCCAAGAAGCATAAAACTGATATCTGTCTAATGAATGGTGTGAGCTGGAGAGCTGTCCTTAGTTACTGGTTCTTTCTCCAGGGCATCCCTGAGTTACTTTTTATTTTATATTACTTATTTTTTCCCAGCCTCCTTTTCAGGAGCTTTATTTACCACCTAGTCTGAACCAGCACCTCATATCCCAGCATTTCCCTTTATCCAGACACTTCAGGAGATGACCTTTCTGATCTGGTTAGGAAAGGGGATGTGAAGTCTGTGCCTCAGCTGAAAAGGCGTAAGCCCACACAGGTCTTGAATTTCTTGCCAGCTTCTTACGAAGTAGAAGCTTCCTATCTTACTGGAGCCAGAAAAACTGAAATGATTTATTTAAGCTGGCCTGTTCGTGTCTGTTTCTTCTTTAATTTATTTATCATAAGTTTATTTGTTCTGCTGTTCAAAGCATTAAAGAAAGAGGAGGAAAACCGCTAAGAAAGAGTCCTTTTATTGGGGAATATTTTGATTCACGGAGCTGTTCTTCCATCCCCCTTAGCCTACGCCATCCCTCAGTCAGGCTTCTCTCCACACCTTCCAAACATTTAAAGATACATTTAAAGTCACTTTTATTCTCTCAATTCTGACCCTACAAACCAGAAAACTAGCATCTGGTCTTTTAAAGTCAACAGAGAGCAACTGCAGCCCTGTTCCTGAACAGCTCTGCCACCCTGGGGTTGCAAAATGACCCAGCTACTAGTATTTTGCTATGGTATCTAGGACTTCCTTCTTGACAGGTTTTTAAGATGAACTACTACAGCAAGGTTCTGGCCATTTTTTGATGAGGTGAATTTGGGCTGCATTAGAGTCCTGTTAGACGCGTATTCTTTCCTATCCAAACTGAAGGGTAAAAATGTTCACTATTAACAAGCTAACATGGAAGCAATTCTTTGGCTATTCCAGCCCTGCACTGGTTTGTGTAGCAGGGACTTACATGCATACAGAGGTCATGGAGTGTAAGCCAAGAGGTGTATTTAGAGGGGACAACATTGGAGCTAGCTTAGAGTGAGAAGAACTGCAGTAAGGTAATGATGCAGGTTCCTGTTTCCTCATCCAAGTGGGTCTCTCAGGCTTGGTTTGGCACCTTGCTGAAAGAGATGCTGGTGCTGAACTGGCCAGTTTGTAATCTAGACACGTTTAATTTCACCGCAACAGGCACTACTGAACATATACCTGTGGATAGTCTCTCTGAGAATCCTGACCCACTAATGCTCTTGAAAAATGCACAAGTAGTACTTACATGAGGGTGTACAAGAGAGAAATTCCCCTATACACGGGACACTTGCTGCTGGGAAGCAATGTCTAAGTACTGTAGTCTCAGCTATTGCCAGTCATGTGCTGATCAGACTGGCAGTTTCTGTTCATATCAGTATGTTTGCATTGACTCTAGCAACAAATGGACCAGTCCTTGTTTGCTTTTGATAGGAAATGAAGTAAAGAAAGTGTAGCTCCTGTAGCATGGGGCTGTCCTACCGCCCACAGAGCAATTAGAAGGCTTTCTTCCATTCTCAGTCCACAGCATGTGCCCCTGTTACAGGAAAGCACTGTGGAGCTGTCCTCTTTCCTCTGCAGTTTGTTACATGAGACAGCGGCACTCCAAGGAGACAATGTATTTCGAGAGGGCCTTCTCCAGAGCCCTTATGACAGATTGATGGAGCCCTGATGTTGTCTCTTTCTTTCTTCTGAGAATGAAATTTCAGAGGCCAGTTCTACAGCACATGCAGCAAATGTAATTGTGGTCCAGCATCTGGAGTCCTGTTCTCACTGGTACTGCCAAACAGAAAAGTGTATCCATAAAAGTAGTACTAAGTACTAAATGATGAAAGCATATGGAGCAAATGTACCACAGAATAGCACATCATCCATGTGTAGCAGGTCTACATGGCATCTTTGTAGATATTTTGCACAAGTTTGATTTGGCCTTATTTTGTCAGTATCTCTACCTCTCTGAAGCAGAATTGATATTCTAACCATTTTAAGCCTTCTCCAATTTATTCATAACCCTGCTTCAATGGGAGGAGCCACAAAACTGACGAGTCTTCCCAGGGATTTTTTCTGACCCTCTTAAATGATGTTCAGGCCTTTGGGAAAGTAGCTCTGCTACTTCGAGTCCAAAAAGCAGGCCCTTATAAATGCATCTAGCATTTAGGATGCTGGCAGCATGATCCCTTATGCCTGTTTCCTTATATGCGTGTATATATATATAACTGAATGAATTCCTCTGATTCATCCTCAGCAAGTAGAAAGGTGAGAGTGCCTACAGTGCGTGCTATTCACAGATTGGAAAGGTCATAGCCAGCTCCAGTGATGTCCTCTCCATTACTCCCAAGAAAGCACAGGGAGATATCATCAAAGGAAAACGCTACTAGGCAGTTCTAATTGATCCTCGGGGCCAAGGATTTAAGAAGCTACAATTGTATTTCTGATTCTACCTACTTCCTGGAATGAACTTAGTGACTTTCTGGTAGTACCTGGAGACACGGATGGATTTTCATCTAACCCTTGGTAGGCTGTTTTCCTTTGTATGTGCAGGTTTTCTACTTGTATACTCTCAGCACCACCCTTGAAAACAGACTATGTGACTGTGGTTTTCCACAACAGATTTTAAAAACTGTTGCTTCCATTAGCTGAAATATATCACTGTAATACAATTCAGCAAGATAGAAGAAAGGCAGATGAAGAAACCACCAATGTCATTGTTGAATAAACTAAGCACATTCAAATGATTTATCTGGGACATTTTAAGGTATAGAGTGCACTTGGTATAATTGCTCTTAATGTTGTATAAATATGTTTTATAGGATATTTCTCATATAAACTACTTTCATGGACTTTGTACTGGGCATAGTGTAGCGCTTGGAGTCTACTTGCTAAACATATTTTATAGTCTAAGGTTTCTGTACAAATAGCTTTCATGGAATTGCTTGTCAGTGGACTTTGATCCAAACAAGATTATTGCAGGAAATTCTGCCTCGGTATGGAAGGCTACAAAGATATTTATATGGCATTTCTTTGCAGTAGTTTGGACTCTCAGGCATGGGCTTGCCTTTTTTGTAATATACGAGTCGTCATCTGGAGAATATATTCCCTTGTGCGTCTGAACTAACAGACTGACTTGCATAAGGCACCAGAGTGGGGGAAGGCTTTCAAAGGGCTGACTTCTGCTTTGTTTCATCCCATTCTTCTACTATATGTGCCCTCAGGAGAATGCCAATAAGCACAACATCATAATGAATCTGTTTTTCTGGCAACAATATAATACATGAAACTACATAATTTCCAAATCAACAATCAGATTCACAAACATTTACAGGCACCAAGAATTCTTCAGTTTCCAACAAGACCAATCATTGACTACTTAGAAGGAAAAGCAGTGATTAGATATATGTGAAAATTTATTTAACTCCAGATACCAACACAAAAAAGTCACAAAGTCATTTGTTGTAAACCATGGTTACAAATGTGTATGTTAAAAGCAAACCACCTAGTCTCAGAAATGAGACAGATGTGGCACAATTAGAGCTGTGAAAGGCACGAGACAAAACTGTTCTTCCTGAAACCATGCTGGTTTGCTCCTTTCCTCTAAAGAAGAGATCCATAGCATGTCCAACTTCTGGAATAGGTGCAGAAGAGGGGAAATAAATCACATGGTCTTAACCAACTCCATTGTAGACTTTGCAGCTTATGTCAGGATTAGTCTTCTTCACCACTCGGATGGAACAGCTTTTCTTGTGGAATAGGCCAACGCAGTTCACCTTGTCATAGTTCTTGGGGATGAGAACCCTCCAGTAGAGAAAGAAAAAGAGAAAATCAGCAGCCAAAACACGATCTGAGAAGAATGTTTACTGAGCCATAGCCATCCTGGAGCAAGCTACACCATGGATCAATTTGATTCATGGATTCCAGTAATGCAAGCGCTATGGATTGTTACAGGAGGAATACAGAGCCCCAGCAGTGGCTGTTAACAGATGAAGTGATTTCCCAATGTATATTCTAGTTTAATTGCAGTTCTCACCCCTCATTCTGTTAGTGGTTGGTACAAACTCCAAAACAGAGAAAAAATAGGGATTGATTCTGTATTCCCCATCTGAACTAAGATTTTCTTGATAATAAGAAGCCATTCAAAGAGTGCTGAATCATCCCAGCATTAATATGTCCCAGCTGAACCCTTTCTTAGCACAGGCTGACTCTTCCTCCTATGGCTGATGACAGTCAGGAATATTTCTCACTGAAATTTCCTTGGGTTGTATCCTTCCTCGCAGACCCTTTACGGGACTCTTCTCCCTCACCTCAAGGAGAATTTTTCCAGCCTTCTAGGGAGATAATGTGTTCACACAGCTATATTCAGGAAGAGACAACTCTCCTTGATGTCTCATCTGCCATCCATGAAGTAGGAACGCAAGAAGATTTAGAAAGCAAATTATCAGAACAGGGTATACGTATCCTGTTTTGATAACAAGGAAGGATGGGCTCTTGGCAGCATGGAAATCACATAAAGCATCTCAGGCCTGATTAGATGCTTGCAAGCAGACCACTGGTCTAGAGCAGAGCTACAGAAGCCCACAGGCATGTGTGTTATGTGGTGTTTAGGCATCTGGAGACAAGATACTGAATGGGAGGAAGAAAGCAGAGGCTAAGGGGAACTCCACACTTCGTTAGCATCATAATGAAAAGAAAGACTTAGGTGATAAGGAAATATTGTGTGCTGGAAAGATCTTAAATGTGTTTCATTTTCTTTCTTTCCGAAGAAGTCCATGGGATTACTAGATTATTCTGCTTGGTCACAATAAGAGCCAACTGGGAAACAGAAATAGGAATTTTGCTCATGCAAGTATGGAATTCCAGTGCATGCTTTCAGTGAGGTTTTCTAAGTCTTAATGTTTCCACCAGTTCCTGAATAAGCAACCAATCATTTGAGTGAACTTACAAGCTGCAGCAAATCATTGCAGTCGTCTTACACTTGCATTGGTAACAATCTTCAGTCTTCCATGTCGCACCAAAAACATAAAGGTTTCTGTCTGAAAGGCATCCTGCATGTACACACCAGAAAACTATAGTCAGTAGGTCAATATGAACCTTTATCAATAGACATAGATCTCAGTCTTACATTGTGAACTAGAAATCAAAGCACTGATTTCTGCAGTCACACCAGGGAATAATTTAACCCAGTGGTCTGCAGAAAATCTGTGCTCCTGAAGTGTGCATGAGCATATGACATGGCATGATAAAATGGTAGCAAGTACATACCAGAGGGGTATTATCCTGCAATTGCAATGGATCTCAGAAATGACTCAACTTACGGCTACAGTAGGATCTTTCTGTCCTTTCTCATGTTAAATGAACAGGTCTTGATTTTAATTTCTCCTCCACAATTCTAATTAGACTTCAATTTGCTCTGCTAAACTGAATTTAAACACCAGCTGTGTTGTCTTTGCTTTGATTTTAGCGGCAGGTACCCCTTCAGGTTAGACAGCACTGCTTAAATGTACCTGTATTTTCCACATGGGCAAGGACTTCAGTTACTTATCAGCCCAGAGGGTAACTGTTGAACAGGAAAGAGTCTCTGCACGTCCACCTCCAGGTGAGTTGATACCTGAGTATGCAGCTGTTTGGATCATTCCTCAGCAAGGAACACAGTATACTATCACAACTTTTCTAGCAACAAAAGGCTTTGAATCTCTGAAATCATGCTTCAGGGATATCTAATATATTTGCCATTCTTACCGTATTTGCTGGCTGGTCTAAAGTAACAGCGAGCATCACACAGAGTTGTTGAGAAGAGAAAGATCAAGCAAAAGAACAGCAAGAATTTCTAGAAAACAAACAAGAATTTTTCTTTAAAATTAGGTGTTATTTTCAAAGGTCTAGCAGACTTATTTGGCGAGAATTCAGGATAAGTTCTACTATTCCAAATAAATTCAGATTGAAAAATACTTCTAGTGTACATACATACACACAGAGTATGCTGCTAACTTACCATACTTGCGTGGGCTGCTCACATTTCATAACGAGGAGTAGTGTGCATTTATATGCAGTGAGGAAACAATGGTCATTGCAAAGGGAGGTGACATAAACGTGAGAACCCCAGGTGCCAATGGACACTCTAACCTGTTCCAAACATCAATCAGAAGGTGGCACCTCAAAGTCTTTTAAAGACTTGGTTTGCACACTGATGCACCTTGACATCTTGATCTCCATTGTGCTGGTGTAAATCTGAACACCAGTAGACACAGACAAGTTACTCCTCATTAATATTGGTGTCAGTGGGAGAGTCTTGACCCCCAGAAAGCTAATCTTCCAGAACTGGCAGGCCACCAAGGAACAGTGGGGAAAGGGCATGTGCTAAACAAGGAAGCAGGGCACTATTGTTCAGCTGACCTGCTACAAAGAGATTGCCCCCAGGTATTCATGCAGTGCAGTGATGTGGAGAGTCCACTGGTGTCAGACTGATTTATTATGATTTCAATTCCTTTATATAATATATTATTTTGTCCATACTTAGCAACCTGTAGGGACTGGCTGTAGTGTTGTATCTCAGGCAAATCCAGGCTAGGTGAATAGAGGCAGATCATCTTGACCGGATAGCACTTTTTTTGGCAGAAAAAGTGAGATGAGCTGTGTATTGTCTAAGTCCAGAAACAAACATAATGGTCAGGATGATTGTCACTCATGAGTACTTCCTGAAAACAACAGGAGTAATGCTGAGGACTGGAGGAGGCAAAGAAAGAAAAAGCTCCATTTTTTTTCCCAACACATGCGTGCCCTGCCCCTAACACACCTGGAATTGGACACTCACAGCAGTGTTGTCTCCTCTTGAGACAAACAAGGTTTTCCGTGTCAAATAGGCAACAAAGATGCAGAGAAGATTCTCTGTTGTGTAGATGTAAATGAAGTTAACTTTGGGGGCTGCAGTGTCAAGCAAGTCTCCTCTGGAGGTTCTGCTGTTAGAGGAAGCCTAGCTTACCTAGTTGGTGGATGTGAGGAGCGAGGAGCCTGACTTCTGGCACGTGAAGACTGCTGCACCTTGCTGATTTTCCTCTGTACCTTCTCCCTTGGGATGTATCGCGTTGGAAGGGCTTGCAGCCCAGCTCTAGACATGCTGACTTAAATCAAACAACTCTCTTCACTGACCATGCAGGTAGGGCAGTGGTTAATGTATGGATCTCTTCAGCCTGAGGTCTGCAAAGCGATGAGAGGAACACCCAGCACTGCCTTTCCCTAGCAGTGTTTAACTAGCTCCTGTGTCTGTCAAGAAAGTTGCCAAATTAAACTGGCTAAATAATGTAGCAGCGTTACTAAAATAGTGACTCTCTGCCAAGTTGAGGAGAATTCTGCCCTGGAAAGATTTTGCAAGTTAGAAGGATTTTGAGTCTTCTCAGAAGATGTCTGGAATTGGAGGGTATGGGCTGTGGTCCTTCCTTGAACCAGAGGCTTGTCTGGATGGTGGCTCCAGGTCACCAAGGCTCTGATGATAATTTCATAATTCCACAATTTGATTAAAACTTGCTCAAATGGTCTTCTGCTAGTCTGTTGCTTCATCTTGTTTCCTGATTCAAAACTACATCAACATACTGCTTAATCACTAAACACTATGGTGAGCATCAAAATTGAGTTAAAGCGTATGAGTCAATTTGACTGGACTTTGAAATGGTTCATGTCAATTTGTTTTAGAGAAACTCATAAGGGAAACATGTTCCTTCTGGATTGCCTCCATTTTTGCTGAAATCACAGGATTGAGCCATTAGGTAGGACCCTTATCTGCATTCATGTTTGTGCATCTCTTAGGAAATCAAATGGACTTCATGAAATTTGGTATTTTCCCCAAAAGCACCACCTGTGTCACCTGGCCCTTGTCAGTGAAAGTACAGTTTGCTACTTATCAGAGGTGAAGCAACATCAGTGTCACCATCTGCATGAAAGTTTCAAGATTGACTCCCTCATGCTTTTTGGTTATGCCAATGCACCCTGCCAAAATTTCCTCCCTAATGGAAATTTTAAAAATACATTTCTCTAACTGTCCCTTTCCTTTCCCATCATCTCACAGCATTACTGGTCTGGGGCAAGTGGCAGTCAGATCTTTATAAGTGTGGGAGTTTGTTTATATAAACTTGGACTACTTTGAGTTAGTTAGCCTATGTGCATGCTCCCCTTTCTGAATGCTATTTGGAGCAAAAAATTGCATTCTCTAACTGTAGCTTATGCAGAAGGCCCTGCATTTTCTTTAAACTGTTCAGCAAAATGACAAAACACAAAGGCACCGTAACAACTCCACTACCCAGAAGAGCAATAAATATTGCTTTCCCTTCCTTCAGTACTAGGGCTGGGATAGGGTAGGTTTGGTCTTGATCTATAATCTTATTTAGATCCCGGGGTCCCACTTGCCTTTAGCAGGAATTTGCCCTTGCATAAACCTTGAGTCCACAGAAGTTTCCTCTTCGTCTGTTGGCTATGTTGCACTCATGACATCTTTCTGCTCCTTCTTTCCCCTTACCTGGAGAACACACTGCAAAACCGGGGTAACTCCAGCTAGAACAGGCACGCATGAACCTCTCCATTGGCATGACGAGACGATTAATAACCACATTTAAATGACAGTGACCCTAGATCACTGCTCAGGGATGTATGAACTGGACTCTGCCAGGCTGGAATAACAGTCTCTGTCTTCCTGTTAAACAGGGAAAAATACTATGAGAGCAGAGTTATCGCATATGTTACTATCTTTGGTGTAATCTAGTTTGAATGACCGTAGAAAAAATTATCTGTATCTTAAGTTTGTCATGGAAAGCTTGTATATGCCAGTGATAAAGTGCAGAGGGGAGAGAAAAACAAGGTCAATTTTTTTTCCCCTCTCTCTGGCCTAGTGAGTGAGAGCTCTGCTTTCTTTCAGTAGTCCAGACCTGCAGGTATGTGACCATTGCTACTGCTTGTCTTCATCCAGAAGAGTGTCCAGGGCTAGCAGTAGTGCTTGGTGTCTATAAGTGAAGATGGACACATCCTCATGCTGGCTCTGTGGGAACCAGAAATGGCAGGTCTGAGAAGATATCCTTGACTCTCTTCAGCATTTTAGAGCTGAAGTGAGCCCTTGGCCTCTTACCTGTGACAAATGACTACACTGGCACTACCATGAAGTACTCATGAAATGGCTGGGCTTTCAGAGCTCTCTTTTAAGCTAATGC
This sequence comes from Tapera naevia, assembly GCA_033556795.1. NCBI lineage: Eukaryota > Metazoa > Chordata > Aves > Cuculiformes > Neomorphidae > Tapera > Tapera naevia. The sequence continues at coordinate 11,289,905 of JAUMJJ010000194.1, read as the reverse complement.
TACCAGCCCTAATTTTTCCTCCCACTCTGCTCCTGTGTGAGTCTTTGCTACTGCAGCCAAACTCTGAGAGAGAAGAGTTACTCTCAACCTGAGCCTCCACTGTCTGCATTGGTACTAGGGGATGAGCTATTTTTACAACCAACTTCTTGAAACTGCAGAAGGCTAAAATATCTTAACACTGTCCGTTAGTTTGACAACTCTCAATGCTTTTGTATTTATCGACTTTCCTGTCTTGATTGAACATGTGAAGGAACACAGGAAGTCTCTTGCCTGACTAGAAAGCAACCGAGCTCAACTACTTAGTGTACTGCACTCTCCTGTGCTCCATCCTTTCTGCGCTGAGTTCAGCTAGAGTTACGTGATTGGCTCCTCCTTTGATCTTGGATAGATGCTTGTGGCCCAAAGAAAACTGGGGTTGAAACCATTTCAGGCAAGAAGTTGAAGTAATGCAAGTGTTTATTAGCAATGTTAAAAACTCTCTACTAGATGGCATTTACCTAAGAAGGCAAAAGTCATTATGTACTTAAGAGACCTGCTTGTGTAAAGCATAAGGATCTTCGTCCAGCAGAGCAGCTCCCTGTAGTTTTTTTCTCTCCTTGTCTTCTTTGGATCCATTCATGTAATGACAACCCTGTCTTGACTTCACCTACTCCTGAAAATATAGGTTTCTCACTAAGGGTACTGAAATCTCTTTCCCTGCGACAGAGACCTGCAGGAAGCACTCAGGTAGTGGCAAATGTCTACTTGATCATTCAGTATCACAAGGCAACAAGCTTCACTGAGTCTAAAGAGTCAACAAGTGTGCATGCGTTGAAATAAGTGGTGTAGGGAACTCTGAAGAGGTTGCTGAAGAATCAGCAGCTCTACAAAGATGACCAGCTGCTGGATGATAGTGATAGGACTTTGTTAGACTGTTTCTTAAGCAACTATAGCTGCCGTACTCATGTTCTTGACATAGTGGACTAGTTTTATTCAGACCTGGCAATGACACCTTTGAACCATTGCGTATTGACCCCTTCTCAAGCACTCCAGAGCTACCTGATGTTATGAAGTTGTAGGAGTCTCGTAGCAGCTCTAGTGAGCAAGCTTTGTGCTAAAACCAGCATCTCCTGTTTTCCTCTTGCAGACAGAGTGCTGGAATTGCCTATGTATCCTGAGTCCAACCATGCTCTGCCAAACGTGTCTATCAGACAAATAAAGCATGGCAATTCATGATGTCAGTGTGCTGTAGTGCCCAGGCAGCCAACATAACTCTTTCCGGGGATCCCCCTCTCAAATTAGTGCTGGAGGAGAAGGGTGGCAGCAGCTGGTTATAGGTGCATCTCCTGAATTGTCAGCAATGTATTCTGCTGGTTTTGTTTCTTCCAGCCAATGCTTGTGGCCTTACCAGCTCTGAGCTGCTGTGGGGGGTTTTGGGCAGAAGAAATATTGCACAGACTAACTTGGTATGCAAGTGTTTGTTTCTCTCTTTTCATCTTGACTCCAGATAGTAGAGCCTCAAGGGAACTTGACTGGATATCTTGGGGGACAGGGGTGCAGAAGGAACTTCTAGTCCTACTTATAGCAAAATCTTTGGCAAGACTGTAACCTTAGAACCTGAGTAGAGGTAAGGTCAGCAAATAGAGCTTATTACCCACAAAGTTAAGGGACGCTGCACTAATACAATGCATAACAATGAATTTCTAGAGCTGACATTAAGTATGGTTACTGGCATGGACTATTGAAAACCTGTATTAACTGGACAAGGATTTTTTTTTAAAGGAATAGGAAATTACTTTCTGGCATCTGTCTTCTCTGTTCTTGAAAGCCAAGAAAAATACAAGGGAAAAGGGAAATATAACCAGAAACTGATGTAGTAAATACAGTTTCAGTGGTGTGTAAGAAAGGTTCATTACCACAAGATTTCAAGAATGAGATCAGTCCTATCACTTTCTTTACTATTAAGAAAGTTACTATTTGCTATTATAGTAATACTTTACTATTATGAAGTTACTTCTCTTCCCCAACAGAATTGATCTCAGCATTATTGTTTTTCTAAGAACCAAATTATCTATTTCAGAATTGGTATTAGACCTTCCCTTTCATCCTTAGTGTTGGTTTCACAAGCCATTACATCTGGCTCAACTCTCACTAAAGGGCTGCAAGGGGAAAACTCCTGATTTTGCTCTGTGTTAACAATCGGAAGTGCTAACATATATTCCCTGGATGAAACTCTGAATTAGTGCAATTGCTAAATTTTTATTTTCCTATATGAGAGATAATTCAAAAAAACTCTCTTAAAACTTCTCAGTCCTGTCCTTGACATCTCCTTGGAGATTTCTTTCTGTACTACCAGATTAAAGACACTTCTGAAATGCTGTTTATATTCTTACTAAATGATAATTGAGCTCAAGTTTGCCAGCTGAATCAGGATCTACATTTTTGTGTTCTTTGTAGCTCTGACTTCTCTGTCCTTGTCTTCCAGCCAAGGCACCCTGTGGCAGAACTGGGGTGCCATCTAGTGCATGTAAACAAATCATGGGAGAGGAAAAAAGAACAATGCAAACAAAAACCTCAGCAACAACAGAAAAAGAAAGTTCCAGAGCCCTGGTATCTGTAGGTAAATAAGCTATACTAATGTACCTGGACTGTACTTAGAGGAATCTGCTTGATCAAGCTCCTGAAACTTCCCACTAGGCTTGCTGAAAAACTTAATTCTCTGAAATTCTTGGCTGGCAGTGAGAACCAAGCAAATACTACTAGTGTGCTATTCTGCATTGCTGATACAATTTAGGTCATTCTAACTTTTAAATCTTTTCTTAAAGATTTAAAGTTCCCTGTTCAGAACAGATACTTGGAAGAAAGTGAAGGAAGGTATTAATGAGGAACACTGGCTGCTCAAGAGAAAGTATAACCTAAAAACACGTGCTTGAGGCCAAACATGTAGCCGAACTAGATACTGAATTTCTGTGTGTTATGCTCACAAATACTTCTACCAGGATTCAAAATAAGAGATCAACTCTGGAACATTATCTAACCCATTTGTATAATTTGCTGTTAATGCTAGAGAACAATGTTCTGGAGTTTGAATGAACTTGTTCAATAGTCTTCCTGACACAGCCAATACTACAAATAGGCACATAAAACTGAGTTAGAAAAAAGAGATTTTTTTACATAATCCAGTCTATGACTTCAGGAGTCTAAAGTTTAAATTTTGAGTGAATACCTCACCAAGCCAGACCCTTGATCAACTTTCTTTGACCATAATCTTGGTGCTCAGGACACAGTATCCCTTTGTCCAAGAGGAGGGCAAGAGCAGGAGAGCACCCCAATAAAATAAGATCTTGCAGTCCCTAGGAAAACTCCCTGTGCTTCCTAAGCTTCCTTGTGCAGGATATAGAGAGAATAAGGGACAGTGCTGTTGGGAGAGGTCAAGTTAGTCCCAAAGCAGGAACTGAAAAGGGGAGGCAAAATGCTTTAGGGAGCTGTTGTACTCTAAAGATTAGACTGTAAATTGGCTCGGTACAGCATGATGGCGAAGCTACACAGTCTCAAACTCGTATTTCATCCTAGTCCAGCTAGACTGACCTTCATACAGCAGACTGGAGTGACTTCTGCATTACACAGCTTAGGAAATTAATCCTTTCAGAGACTCTGAGCCATTATGGTTAGCTTTTAAATAAAACTGCTTGTTTCCTTTTCTGTAGATTCGCCCAATATTTGGCAGGCCAGGACAGCAATGAGAAAACCTCTGAAATTACAGTGGAGAAAATACTGGGATATTATGAAGGAGATTATCATCTCATGGTGGCAAAAGAGCACCATTTATTAGTGCATGGAGATAAACTATTGATTGAACAAAAGCACTGAAGCCCTGGAGAAGTGTAAAAAGCATTGATCAGTGGTTGAGACTTACATGCTGAAAGACATTAAATGTGAAAACAGAATTCTGTGGGGTGGTAAGGAAGGTTAAAATAACCTAGTCTTGCTGAGTGTTTTAGATTGGGCATATGATTTGCATGTTCTGGAGCTTTGTGTAAATACCTATTATAAAGCAAATCCACTTGCTTTAAAATAAACCACAACTTGGCCCAGGGAAACAAGCACACAACAATGGATCTGAGTAGAAACTTTTAGGCTTTTTAGTGCCAAGACAAACTTTCCTGCATACCAACAGACAAGTTAACTAAGATCAAAGTGAATAAGAAAAATTCTCATCAACTGAATTTATCTAAGTTTTTTAAATTGGCATGAAGCAGAACAGGAACTGCAAATCTCTAAGTTTTTCTGTATGCATAATGCAAGATACACAATTTCCTTATTTATCATTGTTTAAGTTGGATTTTATTTCTAAGATTGGGACAAAAATCTTAATGGAAGCAAAACATGAATAAGTACAAAAGCATTAAGTTTTAGATGATAAACACTGTTCAATAGGAAAACATCCACCAGATTTATTATATGTGTGTTCTGGTGTTTAAAACCAAACACTTAGTATTTGGTAGGCTAAGCTTTATCTTTCATTTTCAGGGCAAGAACTCCTTTCCAGTACTAAAAAAACTTGCCTTGAAAAGGATTACTGGGAGCAGAGGAACTAGGGTCAACTATACGAAAATACCTTTTTCTTGCAGGGCTGGTAGGAAAGCTGTGTGCTACCAGGTAGAGGGGGACAAACTGGGGGGAAGAGAGCACACAAACACTTCTCTGCCTGTTCTATGTCACTTCCCAAGGTTCTGTAGAGTCTATTAAATATTTAATGTGTCAGAATAATTGAGGAATCTCTTCGGAATGTGTTTCATTTCCACTCTGTGAAGGTAGAGGTGTTATGATCTAAGGCTTTGAGTGTGGGGGGATGTATACTTTATATGGGACCGTAGCTCTGTCTGTTGAAGGAGTGAAATACCAAGACAAAACATCACTTGGCAAAAGTGGGAAGAGCAAAGCAGAACTTTGTACACTCTGTCTCTGTTTTCTGTATTTTGAAGGTTTTGCCATCCTCCCACAGCTAGAATCCTTGCTACAGAAGGGAGCCAAGTCCCGGCAGTGCATCTGGTGTTCCAAAACTAGATGTAATAGATAACGTCATCTGTTTCCATGTTGAAACCTGGTGCCCTTTCAAAATAGGTGTGGTGTTCTGCAAGGGGAACTGAATAATGACAGAGAAGACAACACACCTAGCTTGGAGGCAACAACAAGGCTCACTCAGACAAAGCCATGCATAAGAGTCTTCAATAAAGAAAGATAGACTGGTGCTTGTCATTGGGGATTAGCTTCCAAAAGAAGCAAAGGGTCCAATATGTAAACCAGACGCACTCCTTAGGGAAGTCTGCTGCCTCCCAGAGCCAGGGTTAAGGGCGTGCAGAAAAAATCCCTACCCTAGTTAAACACTCAGATTGCTACTCATTAATAATCTTTCAGGTGGGCAGTGATGAGATTAGATCAAGAATTTTGAGGGCAATGAAGAGGGACTTCAAGTCTTTGGGACAGCTGGTTAAGGGATCGGTAGCACAAGCAGTGTTCTCTCTCCCACCAGTTGCAGGGAATGATGAGAGGATAAACAGGAAGGCTCAATCAATGTCCGGATCCAAGACTGGTGTCAAAGGCAGGGCTTTGAGTTCTTTAATCACGGGTTGATTTACATGTCACCAAGTCTGCTGGCAACTGATGGGTTATGCCTGACCCAACGGGGGAAAAGGATCCTGGAACAGGAGTTAGAAAGGCTCATAGAAAGAGCTTTAAACTAGATTTGAAGGGAGAAACGGATGCCAGCAGAATCACTAGAGATAGATCTGTTGGTGAAGCACCGATGTTTGTGGGACAGTCTGCTAGTGAGATTCTTCAGTCTGCTGTCTTGGTGGAGGCTGGAAGTTGAGATTCATGCAGCAGCAAAGATGCAAGTGCTACTGATGAGTTAATAACCATAGAAACTCCTGAGAACGGACAGGTGGAAATTAGGTCTTCTTGCAAATATGTGGCAGGGCCATTAGCCCAACTGAAGTGCATCTACACTGATGCACGTAGCATCGGTACTAAACAGGTGGAACTGGAAGCCATTATGCAGCAGCGGAACTACGATATAGTTGCCATCATGGAAACATGGTGCGATGAGTCACACAACAGATGTGCTGGAATACATGGGTATAAGCTCTTCAGAAGGGATAGGCAGGGAAGGAGAGGCAGTGGGGTGACCTTGTATGCTACAGAATGCATTGGCTGTCTAGAGCTTAACTATAATGACAATAGGGTGGAGTTTTTACAGATGAGAATAAAGAGGAAGGCAAACAAGGCAGATATCATGGTGAGATTTTGTTACAGGCCACCCAATGAGGATGAAGAGATAAATAAAATATTCCATAAGCAGCTACAAGAAGTTTCATGTTTGCTTTTCCTTATGCTTGTGAGGGACTTCAAGTTCCCAGATATCTGCTGGAATACAACATAGCAGACAGGGAACAGTCACAGAGGTTCCTGGAGTGTTGTGGGAGACACCCTCCTAACACAGCTAATGAAGGAACCCACAAGGGAAGGCACCCTGTTGGACCTATTTTTTGTGAACAAAGAAGGTCTTGTGGGAGATGTCATAGTTGGAGAACATCTTGGGCACAGCAGCCACGAAATGTTCACGTTTTCAATTCTTGGAGGATTAAGGAGGGAGGTTAGAAACACTGCCACCTTGGACTTCCAATGGGCAAACTTCAGCCAGTTTAGGGACTTGGTTGGCAGAGTCCCTTGGGAGGCAGACCTAATGGGCAAAAGAGTCCAGGAAAGCTGGATGTTCTTCAAGAAGGAAATCCTGAAAGCACAAGAGCAGGCCATCCCTGTGTGCTGAAGAACAAGTTGATAGGAAGAAGACCAACCCGGCTGAACAGAGAGCACAGAGAGCTTTGGCTAGAGCTCAAAAAAAAAAGAGGAGAGTTTATGGTCTTTGGAAGAAGGAGCAGGCAACTCAGGAGGACTATGAGGTTGCCATGAGGCTGTGCAGGGAAAAAATAGAAAGACTAGAGCCCAGCTAGAACTTAATCTGGCTACTCCTGTTAAAGACAATAAAAATGTTTCTATAAATACATTAGCAACAAAAGGAGGACCAAGGAGAACCTCCATCCTTTATTGCATGTGAGGGGAAACATAGTGGCCAGGGATGAAGAAAACGCTGAGGTACTTCATGCCTTCTTTGCCTCAGTCTTTAGTAAGAAAACCAGTAGTACTCTGGGTAAACAGCCTCCTGAGTGGGAAGACTGAGGGATAGGAAGCATAATGAAGCACCTGTAATCCATGTGGAGACAGTGAGCAACCTGCTACATAACCTAGATATATACAAGTCTATGGGGCCAGATGGCATCAACCCAAGGGTCCTGAGGGAGCAGTCTTCATTAACTGAGGAGGTCCCGCTTGACTGGAGGCTTGTGAATGCAACATCCATCAACAAGAAAGGCTGGAAGGAGGACCCAGGGTATTACACACCTGTCAGTCTGACCTCCATGCCAGGGAATGTCATGGAGCAGATCATCTTGAGTGCCATCATGCAGAATATGCAGGATAACCAGGTGACCAGGCCCAGTCAGCATGGGTTCAGGAGGGAAACGTACTGCTTGACTAACCTGATCTCCTTCTATGACCAGGTTAACCCACTTAGTGGATGAAGGAAAGGCTGCCAACATTGTCTGGCTGGACTTCAGTAATGTCTTTGGCACTGTCTCCCACAGCATTCTCCTAGAATTCTCCTGGTGGTGCATGGTTTTTATTGGCATACACTTCTCTGGGTAAAACACTAGCTGGATGGCTGGGCACAAAGGGTTGTTGTGAATGGAATTAAATCCAGTTAGTGACCAGTCATAAATGGTGTTCCGCAGGGCTCGGTACTGGGGCCAGTTCTGTTTAGTATCTTTATCAATCACATGGATGAGGAAATTGAGTGCACCTCAGTAAGTTTGCAGGTGATGCTAAGTTGGGTGGGAGTGTTGATCTGCCTGAGGGTAGGCAGCCACTGCAGAGAGACCTGGACAGGCTGGACGAGGCCAATTGCATGAGGTTAGCAAGACTAAGTGCTGGGTCCTGCACTTGGGTCACAACAACCCCATGCAATGCTACATGCTTGGAGAGGAGTGGCTGGAGAGCTGCTTGGAGGAGAAGAACCTGGAGGTGTTGGTTGACATATGCTTGAGTACTAGTCAGCAGTGCACCCAGGTGGCCAAGAATGCCAATGGCGTCCTGACTTGCACAGGAATAGTGTGGCCAGCAGGACCAGCGACGTGATCCTTCCCTTGCACTCGGTGTTGGCTAGGCCGCACCTCAAATAATGTGTTGAGTTTTGGGCCCCTCACTACAAGAAAGACACTGAGGTGCTGGAGTGCGTCCAGAGAAGGGCAATGAAACTGGTGAAAGGTTTAGAGCACAAGCCTTATGAGGAGCAGCTGAGGGAAATGGGATTGTTTAGTCTGGAGAAGAGGCATCTGAGGAGAGACCTCATCACTGTCTGCAACTGCCTGAAGGGAGGTTGTAGCAATGTGGGTGTTGGTCTCTTCTTCCAAGTGACAGGTGAGAGGATGAGAGGAAATGGCCACAAGTTGCACCAGGGGAGGTTCTGATTAGACATCAGGAAAAATTTCTTCACTAAAAGGTTCATCAGGCGCTGGAACAGCTGCCTAGAGAGGTGGTTGAGTTGCCTTCCCTGGAGGGGTTTAAAAGATGGATAGATGAGGTGCTTAGGAATATGGTTTAGTAGTGGATAGGCACGGTTGGATCTCAAAGGTCTTTTCCAACCAAGTGATTATATGATATTTTCAACCAAGGGTAAGAAAGCGTCTCTATTTGAACACATATCCACTCATATTGACTAAAGTGATCGAGTTGAGGCTTGTCTCGCTGTGACAGTTTAGAAATTGTTCTATAACTATCTTTGTCTCTCCCCTTCCGCTCTTGGTTCCTGAGATACAAGGTTAGTCAGACATCATATAGTCCCTGGCACTGAAGGGTGACTAGAGAAGAATTAAAGCTAGCAGCTGTTCAGGATGCTTAAAAATGTCAGCTTTAATTTCTGATCTCAAGGAAGCAATAAGCCAGTTCTTTCTTCATGGGGAAGCAGAAGGAGGAGAAACTAAGAGAGAGTTTTTGGAGTGGATATTCAGTTTTATTTTGTGTTAGGTTTTATGACTAGATATCACTCAATGGTTGCATTTTTCATTTTTTTTTAATTTGTAAGAGAAAGAGCACTTAAAACAAACAAACAAACAAAAAAAGAAATATTTCCTAAATGCACAATCTTTATCTGTTACATCACCGACTCATAAAACGGGCATTCTTTTGAGTCATCATCTTTCTCCACTACTTTATAAGAACAGGTCTCCTTGTTGAAAATTCTTACACAACTTCTCTTTATCATAGCCAACCGGTATTTCAAAGCTGTCATTAGAAAACAAAAAGGTGATGAGATGAAGAAGTAAACACCTTTCATTTGAGATGGTATCTACGTTTTTAATACGAAGAGGCCATACTGAGGAGGTGTTCAGAAGCAGAAACCTCCCAGCTCAAATGTTAGTCTGCTGCTTAAGCAGGATGAGAGAAGAGTTGCAGTTTACTGATGTGATTTACACCCAAAGGATGTTTGTTGTGTTTATTACTCCAATGCAATTTCTTTTTTTCTTCAGCCTCAGTATGAATCAAAAATTGCATGAGTAGCTGGGTGTTGCTATAGGAAAAATTACAGGCAGGCCAGGGTATCTTGAGCTGCTTCTCAGAGAAAATAACAGCAATGTGTAGCTTTGGGAAGATCTGAATTAGGAGCAGTAGAAGTTTCTTAAGTAACTACATGCTTTTTCTTGAATCAGTATCTTGCCTGAAATTTTAGACCCCAAAAAATTAAGACCTTTTTTAATCAGAAGTCATTTGTCAAACATGAGCTCTATTTGTCAGAGAAACTTCTTGCATGCTCAAGTGGTTATGTTGGGTTAATGCACAACTTCTTGATATGAAGTGAGTGAAAGAAGGGTCACTGTCAAGGACTCTTGTGTGAAAGTAATTCATATGTGCTCTATCATGGCAGTGGAGAAAAATCCCCACTGCTCTGAACTCACGTGGAGCAGCAGCTAATTCCGTCCCTGGAACAGGAGCAATCATAGCAGTCGTCAGTCCTCCAGCGGGAGCCAAATAAATGCAGGTTTCCTTTCGAGTCACGGCAGCCTAAAAGTTTAGTGTGCAAGTAGCCTTCAGCGTCAGACCTATTGCACTAGCACTGTTGCTGCTCGCTGGAAATGGGCAAGATCTTTGTTGGCCTTTTACATTAATATCCCTATCTAACAAACACAGTCATTCTCAACAGAGCAGAACTGCTACCGTTCTACATGGTGAAGGTTATCCTGGGTCCCTCTGTTTCCTGTGGCTCTTGGCAGCATCAGGTTGCCTGGAATAGTTCATCTTTAAGTAGAGGAATTGCAGCACCCAGCAGAAAGACAACTAGGCAGATCTGGTCAGAATTAAGAAAATACTTTGACTTCCCCCATCATTAATGCCAAATATTGTTGCCTCCTCATTTAAAACAAGATGTAATCTGCCTGAAAAACTTTTCTCAATCCTCATCACTGCAGGAAGAAAGCATGTATTGGAAATAAAGTTCCTGTCCAACAATCATAGGATATCCTTCCTAAATAAGTGATCTGGAAGGCAGGATTTTATGAGGAGAGGAGAAGACAGAGTGGGATATTTGGGGGTTCTAGGTTGTGTCTTTGCCTATAAATATTTTCTGATTTTTTTGGCAATGCTAACTCATTTTTCTAGCAGCAGCACTACCTTTCTGAGAAAAAGATTTATTTGGGTGCACTTGGTTTATTTTGCATACTGACGCACATCTGTTCTTATGCCCAAGTAATTGCTTGTTTCTTTCTTGAGCAGTTATTTTTCTGCAGCTCCACTCATCCTTTGACTGATAGACTAGCTGTGTTCAGGAAGAGCAGTCCCAGACTCAAGCAGAGCAGCCATTCTGTTCTTAAGTTGCTTCGGGATAGGGAAACATCTAATGAGTAAATTAAGCGATGTGCTAAATGCTTGCCAATCTGTTTCCTGTTTTATACTGGCTATACACACATAGACAAAGGCCCTTCTCCTCCCTTCTCTGTATTTCTAAGTATGCTGCTACAGAGAAAACATGAAATATTAGAAATGCAGGTGGTTAAACTAAGCCTATGCCACTTCCCTAGACAAAATCCTTTTCTAAACTTTGTCTATGTAATGCTCCTTGGGTAAACTTGTCTTTTTTATAGCATGTTATAAATTTCCTGCTCTCTATTCCCCGTTCCACCTCTTTTCCCACCCCATTTCTCAATGTTTTCTCTCTGCTGTTTCCACTTATTTCCAAACTGTGATAAAGTGCACTGAATGGACAAATCAGGCAGTGCTTGTGGTGATTTCTGTCAAGTTGAGGACAGCTGAATTCTTACCTTTGATCTCACCACCAGAGGATGCTGTATTTAATGGATCAATGAAGCAAACAGCATTGGACAGTGGCACACTAACGGCAAGAAAAAGAAGGCAGGCTAAGATGGTCTTCTGAAAAAGAAAGCAGAATGCACCTGAATATTTAAGTAATTATTAAGATGGCTTGATGATAAATACTACCATTAGAAACAAGAAAATGCATAGTGCTTTCAAATCAAATTAACATTGCCTTTTGTATTTTAGACATTTTAACATGCAATCAGGAGTACTGAGCCATTTGGAAGAAGTATAGACAGTACGTCATGTGGGAGGGAAACACATTTCTGTGTTTCCAAGCTGTTAAAATCAAGCTGTTCCTGATGCAGGGCTGGTAGACCCAGATACTGTTCATAAAAGGAATGTGTTCTATTCCTTTCCCATTATTTTTCCTTGTCCTTATTTTCTCCATGGGATTGGTCACTGACTGTATCTGCCACTAACCTCATTCATAGTTGTAAAATCTTATTCACTGGAATCTGGAGAACCTACTGGGTCTTTCACCCTAATATTGAAAGATTAGGAACAAGCTGAAGAACTTTAATTGAAGTTAAACACTCAAGACTTGGCCCTGCTTTGAGCACGAGGTTGGACCAAATGATTTGCAGGTGTCCCTTCCAAAATAGATAATTCTATATTCCATTACTTTTGTCAGCAGTTTTTTCTGAAAGTTCAGCTTAAATTCCTTATCCTTCCTTAGCCTTTGATTCCTCTTATCCTTCAACATTAGTGTGAAATGTTCAAAGGACCTTCATTGGGAATATGAAAAAGTGCAAGAACTCTTGGATGGTATTAACTATGACGAGTTCAAAATATTGGTAAGAGAGCAAAAGTAGGCCACGAATGAACAATGACTTTTACATATAAATTATATATATGTGTGCTTGTTTTGAACAGAGTAGAACTGATGACTTACAAAAATGTCATACTTGAGATATGAGAGGAGGTAAGAATAGCACTTGATTTTGCAGGAGATTAAAACCAACAGAACTGCAAAAGAACCGTAGTAAAAATCAATCTTTGAAGTGAACTAAAATTTAGACATTGACCAGAGTTTTTACAAAAATTAAGGCCGGTTCTAGGTTGAGAGACAACACAGCTGATTTCTGCTAGAAAATAGATTATCTCCAAACACTACATGTAAGTGTAAACAGGTTATAATTAAAAGCCTTAGCTACATCTCCTGGTATATACATGCTGATATATTTTACCTAAGGTTCTTACCTACCTGTACCTATCATCTGTCTGACTTTTGCTCTCAAAACACTAAATTTATACTTTTTCGAAGTTGCTTAGCTATCTGAGCACTTGAGATAAACCCAACAGAACCTCCTTCAAATCTATAGTAACATGCCATGGTCTTTTACAGTATAAGATGTAAGGACTCACCATTCTTGAAGAATTATGAGGCTTCCAGTAAATAAATAGCCCGTAGGAAGCTCATCTTCTCTAAGAACTCATATACAGAGAGAATTTATGATATCAGTCCTTGAGCAAATTGAACATGTATGAATAACTCCAATGAGGTTTCTGCAAAATTACCTCATGGGTGGATATTATTAAAATAAACCAATTACGTACAGGAAGGTTTTGTTGTAAAAGGCACCAAAGAAATAGGTGTGCCTTTTGTGCCACACCAGATCTGGGATGGAGTTATGTGAGATGCTTCAAAAGGAATTTCAAACCTGGAAGGAACATTTTGCGCTCACCCTGAGAAAGCCATTAGAGATATTGTGGTTGTCATTCTCAACAAAATTTGCAAGCTTAATCTGAATGATTTAGGTTTTAAAAGTGAGGAACTTTGAACAAATGCTCAGCTTTCTTGTTCATCAGCTAAAGATGAAAGAAGGTTCTTGTGGAAAGGGAGTGGTGGTTGAGAGGGTTACATGTAAAGCAGGTTTTCTGTGTAGAGTGGCTGCCTTTTGTTGGCCCTTAGAAAAGGGTTCTAGATAACCATTTTCTTCCTTGCTCAAATTTCCACCATGTAGAAGACCCAGGTCTTCTGTGAAAAAAAAATAAGCATTGTTCATTTTCTTCTTTAATCCTTGTAGACAGGGAGAAATGGTCCCTTTTCTGCAGAGGCTGTACATGTCAGGGGCAGACACATACGTAGTAATTTGTGACGCTGGTGTGCTGGAGTGAAACTTGCGAATTTTTTTACAACCAAAATCCAATCATCTTAGTGGTTTGATGCTGGGTGACAGTGAACTCATTTGTTGCTCAAGTCCAAAAACCAAAAATCCACCTAACACATATTTGTGTTTTCTCTTTCAACTTTTAAACAAGCAGTTACCACCCAGCTGTTTCCATTGCAGGACCATCACTGTTTTCTAGGTGCAAGCTATGCCAGGTGTGGAAAGAAGCTCTTACAAGCAGCTTTCTTTGGAACACAGCAGAGCGCAACCTGTCTAAGCCTGGGCAGTACCTAGGGACCATGAAAAAGCTCTTTTTGCAATCTGTGACCTCAGGGGACTGTAACAATGTGTATTGCTGAAACCACCCAGAGCAACGAACTCCATGTCGATCATCCATTCAAATATTGAGTACTGGATTTAATTTGTGGCCCGCGCCTTACTTGTGTGGGAAACAGGTATCTCCAACACACATTGCTCTATTGAAATCTCATGTTGTCTTTCCAATCAGTTTATTACTTACTATAAAATCCTAAGAACATCAGTGCTCTGCACAATCCTGTGCCCTTTTCCACTTATGCTGTTGAACAGAATATTCTGTTTCCTCCTAAGGTGGGAAAAAATCCTGAGGACTTTCCTGAAGAATCACTTCATTATTTTATTTAGTCGTTCTTCAGCTGGGATTTCTGGTTACATCTCACTGATGACCACAGAGATAATGAGAGTAACGCAAGATTATCAGCGTTGCTCTTTTTGTATCTTTCTGTGCTAGGCAATCAACACAGAGAAATAAAGCATGACTCCAGAGCACTAATGATATTTAAAAGACCCAATAAACTGTCTCATATCTATGAAAAACATTACTCTCTGAACAACTTAAAGCTAGAAGAGATACACTAGAATGAAAGCAGTCCAGAAACATCGTTTGTTAATCCAGCATTTCAGCACTACTCTCATTTTTGAGAGGGTTCATCTTTCTGCAGGAGAGAGTAAGTGCAGGACTTCCTATAGAAGATAAGTTAATGCATCTACTCATTAAAACCAATACGTTGACTACCACTGCTATTGAGAGGGGCAAAGCAAGAGGAAGCATAAGGGCAGAGCATAAGTAAATACAGTTTTGCAAATAAATTTGTCTTGACCTTAAACAAACAATGCTATGTATAACATACGTTGCTGTTAAAGTCTGCCTCATTTGCATGTGAGAAAGGCCAACTGTTTTAAGGAAAAGCACGAGCAAACATTACTCAAATATATCATGCACTTTTGACACAGAAGCATATTGTAAACGTGGTGAAGGAAATTTTATCTCTATGGGAACATTTTTGTTGACTCTGAGGCTTATATACCCACAAATCTAAAAGACTATGCCCTCATATCTCTCCTGGCCTAGGAATAAGCAAATAATTGTATTAATTTTAAAGCCAAGGGGCATGACTTCTGAGCAACTTGTCCTAGGTAACATGTGGCATAGCAGAAACTTGAATAAAGGTCTTAATTCCAGCTGGGAGACCCAAGCTGGAGACGACAATATCATTCCTCCCATGGTCTAAACAGATCTGCCTCCTACCATATGTAGCAGAGTCCTCATCCCTGGGCCAAATTTCAGGTTTAATTCAATGCATTTTCTGTGGAATGAGGAACACTCCATCTTTTCCCTGGTTTAGTTATATCCCTCTTACTAAGGAATAAATGCATTTTTTAAAACATGGTAATTCCTTGCCTAGTCCGGAAAATCCTGTCAGGTCATGATCCCAAGATGAAGCTTCAGAGCTAAGCAAGAGACATAAAGACAGACAAGAAGATCTAAAGAACGAACAGCAAATTCCAAGCTGTTTTTGCAAGAAGAAGAATTCCACCTCTTCAGTGTGGGTAGCAATGAGGACGATAGCCACAGATACCATGCAACGAGGACAAAAGTCCAGCAGTACTAGAACAAAATGGACAGGAGTGACAGAGCTAGCCAAAAAGATAACTCCTGTTTATGGGAAATGCAATATTTCCTACACTTCTAACTTTCAACTCAAGCCAAGTGATAACAAAAAGAACTTAGAAATCTTCAGTGAACCAGAAAATGACAGAATATTTTATCCCAGAAATGAAAAAGTACAGTGATCCTAAACACAGTTTTCTGTTCCAACCGTACAGCTGATTAAGTAAATGAAGACCATAAGTCTATTGAAAAGTAAAAACTTTGATGGAAGTGTGACTTCTGGAGGTAGCTGTGGGAGCAGGAGCAGGTGGGGGTATTGCTATAGTTCTTGTCACCAGTGCCTCTGGCTTTTTGGAACTTACATGGTGAAACAGTGGACTCTGGTTGCACTGGCATTGGAAGAACACCTTTGGTCCTCTGGGTGGTACCAAATTTATGCTTCTGTAGCGCAATCTGCACATGCATGCACAAAATGAAAGAAGGTTTAACTTCAGTTTTATACTGTCAGTTACTTAATTCAGTGACCTCTGGGCTTTTTTTTTTTGGTAAAGGTCAGATAATTCTGTGTAAACCTCACCTGCACTGTATTCTAGCTCTATTTACACAGCATGAGCTTGTTCCATTTTCTAAACTTGGTAGTCACTGATTCCATGAAGATAGAACACTGGCTGGGTATTATTGCTGCACAGACCTGGAACAGACTGGGGTGGGGAGGGCAGCCACAGTGATATTCACGTGATATCTCAGCTGTTGGGATCTTTTCTTTTTTTTTCTTCTCTGCTGTTTTCCATTGTATAAAACCTAAAATCCTTCCTCCTATTTGTTGTCCTACACCCTTCTTATCTGTTCCTGATATGCAACTAGAACAGAACAACATCAAAAGGGCTGTTGTGGCTCTCATCTCTGGCAGGTTTCACTAGAATTGTGCCCAGACTGTTTAGCTCGTAATGACAGTATGCACTGCATAGCAGTGTCAAGAAGTAAGCCCAGAGAACAATGCTGTAAAAATCTCACAATGTCTGGGACTACTTCTTGACTATATTTTAGCAGTTACTGAAAGCATACTTGTGCTTGGAGAAGGCAAACAGCAATCACAGCACATGAAAGGGTAGAACATCTAACAGACCTTTTTTTTTTTCATAAAACAACAACTAATATTTTATTTTTGTTTTTCTGTCAAAATGTGTATTAGGTTGCAGCTTAAATGGTGTATGGTATTGCTATGGCTCTCTGATCACATGCATGCCAACAGTTTGACTTCAGTGCATTAAAATCTTAAGAATCTGAAATTTGGACTTATCATGACAACAATGTGTTTTTTCTAAGGAACTCTTATATGGTCTGTCTGGTGTTTCCTGACAGAGTGAATATGAAAATGGCAAAAACTTATTCTTCTGTGTCTTACCAAGCAAATCAAACACAAAACCACTTCAGGTTTGGAGAGGTTCCATTGGGATTTCTGAGGAAGATACTGAAATTCAACTAGTAATCAGCAAGTAGTGTCTTTGCTGTGAAGGATGGAAAAATGAACTGATACCTCTCTATGTTTCTGCCCTACACATTTCCCTCATCTCTGGTGGTACACAAGTAATGTAAAGGATTCAAAACAGAGGGTAAGTGATGTATCATCCTGCTTTGCTGTAGCTGGATTATCTCATGAATGCAAAGAAAAAAGAAAAAAAAGATTTCCTACAGCAATGTTGTTAAGCATGTGCCCTCCCAGTGAATGGGCTTTTCAGTTTATTACAAAAGAAAGACAATATTCCTGAGTTTCACTGCTAAAATAGTTTTACTTAGGGGGAAAAAATAATTTCAGTAATGCTCTGACAATAGAAAACACATACAATTGCATGTTAAAACTAGAAGACCTCTCTTCTAGAACAACTGGAGGGAATTTCTGGGTCTCAGTGAAGCCAGACTGCTCTCTGGAGCTGCTAGGTCAGTTCTCTCTATGTTTCCTTGGCCAGATAAACTCACCAGAATTAATTTTCTTGTTTCTCCAGAGTCAGATCTTGTTTGTGCTGGGTTGTTTAGATTCTGCTTTCAATGCATGTGGAAGAGGAGGTGCCCTTGCTTCCCCACACACAGATGACTTCTGGAATGATATGCTAATCACATTTGTCAAGTGTGCTGGATTTTCCAGGCCCATAACCTTAAAGAATATACTAAGCATGAGAACCAAAGGTTGTGCTAGATTTATTGTTTCAGTCACTCATGCTTTTGTTGGTGCTGTCAGCAAATCAGAAATCTTCTTGCACTGAGAAATTTGTCTGTAAAAAGGATGGCACCTAGATTCTACAGAAACTCTTGGGACTCTAACAGATAGTAGGGTTCTGAATTATAAATGAGAGAGATAATAAACTAACTTCCATAAGTTTTAGAAGAAAAACGTAGCCTTACTTTGTAAGACTCTGGTACAGAAAAACTTGGAATAATGAAATAATTCCTGTATCACATGGCACAGTTTCAGACTGCAACAAACTGGAATGCAAATCTTGATGTGTGCACTTCTGGGTGGGTCAAATCTAAAAACAATTTATGAGAAATCTCCAAGTCACTTTTGTCAGCGATGAAGATGTTTACTTTTATAATTAGGGTTTAAAAATAAAAAAGAAAAATTATTTTTCTTAAGAAACAGTCTGGGATCTACTTAGGTAGGAAGTCTTTGGATCTCCATGCTCAAAATATTACTTCCCCCAAGAAGCCGCAGCTGTTTGTTTCTGAAGTGCATTCCTTCAGGTAGTGCTTGAGGCTGTGTTCTATGTGATTTTGACATAAGCTGGCAAAAAGGGGAAAAGTTATTAATTTTCAAAACTGTTTGTCTCCTCCAGAATACAAAAGCTCTTTGGAGAAAACTTACCTTAAAACCTTAAGCAAAGTCAGAATATTCATTTTCACAGGTTGCTATTTAGAGGAATGACATGATTAAATCAGTGAGTGAAACTCAGATTTTAAAAAGGCATATGCAAATATTTGTACTAGAAAAAGCTGAACTGACTCTAATCCTGGTCTTTTACAGCCTTGCAGGAAGCAATTCTACAGGGAGTTATTGGCTGATATCAAGACTGCAATGCAGAGAAATTTAAAAGGCTAAATACAATGGCTTGCACGATGTTTGGATTTTTTTTGAGTGAAGCCATAAGAAAGCTTTAAACTATATTCACAGGCAAATTACTGAAAACAAAGCCAGAGAACATATACCACATTAAATACTTCTGATTTTACTGATGGCTCACAGAGCTTGAGATGGGTCATCTTGATAAGCATGTACCCCTGTTAAATCATTATAGGTTGACAGTTGATTTTGGGGCCAAGTGAGGATCCTTGCCCTAAGAACGTTTAGCTGTGTGTAACCTCACACTTTTGTAAGACAATAGACTTGTGATTATGAAGCATCATTTAACAGTCTACCTATCCTGGAAGGTGTGTTTCTTTCAAAACTGTACAACAGTTAATTGTAAGCTGATGTGTTTTTTTAATACTCAATTCTGGAGCAATGAGGTCATGTAGAAGCAGCATTTTATAGGATATTGTCACCTGGTCTCTTATACACGAGCAAATTTAGGATATTAACAGTTACCAAGTGGGAGATAAGGTTTTGAAGCCCTTCACTGGATGGACTTCTCTTCCCAGGGAATGTCTGGTATTTTCACACTGAAGAGACAGAAGGTATCTGCCTTTGATTAGCACCTCAAGCTCTGCTGCCATGAGGAAGCATGCCTCCAGGGGCTGATCCAGGTGTCTTCTTCCGTGTGGGCAAGAGCTACTAATATAGCACAGCATGTGCAGACTTTCAGGAGTGGGGCTTGGAGGAGGACACATGACAGCAGGTCAGAGTGGGCAATGAAGAGGAACATCTACTGCTATTGAGTGATGACATTGCTAAAAAGAAGAAAAAGGGGGAAAAAAAGAGATAGAAAAAGAATGATCTTTCACCCTCATTGTCTTTTCAAAGCTCATAGGTGTTAGCAACATCCATCTTGCCAAAACTTCTTCAGCAGTTCAGGTGTGCACTGTGTGCCCTGAGTAGGAGCCATTGTACAGCATGTCCCAAACAGTGCATCCCTTCCAAATAATAATAGATTTTGACACCTGATGAGCTAATACGTCTGCTCTAAGCCTTGGCTAGAACAGAACCTGCAAAGCGTGAGAGCAGCTTCTGCCAGGGCAGTAGTGCACAGCATGTCAGAGTACTGAGGCGAATGTGTTTCTCTCACAAAGAAGGTGACGTTGCCCAGTATTATTTACATAAAAAGAACAAAAATTACGAAGCAATTCTGGATGTTTCATCTGGATTTATTGTATTCAAAAAGCTCAGAGATAGCAGAAATGGGACATTGTATCTAATTGAATCTTGTATACTGAATTAGAACAATTAGATTAAAAGTGAGCTGCTGAAGTATTCTCTCTTGCAGGAATACTTTTAGCTTCTGTAATGGTAAAGCACACTCCTGTAGGAAGGGGAGGAATCACAAAGGGCAGAGAGGTTCAGAGCAGGTAGGTTTTTAGCCCACACGAGAAGAGATGAAGCACTCCTTTGAGGGATCACTCTTCTGTACCACATCATAGTCACAACTTTTCTTGTTGAAAATGACTTTACAGTTCTCTTTGTCATAACCAATAGGAGTATGAAAGCTGTCATTGGAAAAGAGAAAGCAAATGTTAGACTGAGAGTGATAAAAGATTCAATACTTCAGTGATTCAGTCTTTACAGGTTGAACTAGTGCTGAGTGAGATACCTCTGAAAGCATGGCTAAGACCAATCTAGCTAGCTAGCTTGAGTGCCACACAGCCACAGCTTCCACAGCCTCAAATGATGCTTTGCTGTGCTGCACTGTATTCTTGCCTCAGCGTGTTCAGCACTAGAATGGGAATTTCTAGCATAGTCCTCTACAGTGTGACATAAGCATGGTCTTAGCATGTTTTATCTTATTTTGATTAATTTGTTATTATTGCCAGTTTGCTTAAAATGTGGTAGCTGTTTCCTGACAGACTGTCACCTGAGCAAAGACAATTATCATAATCAATATATTTTGGTCTTTGAGAAGGCTGGATAAGACAAAAAGAGGATGTTGGAAACATACTTCAGAGCAGAGCCTTGTGACTGTAGTGCCAGCATGTTCACTGGAGAAAAACATCTCTGGAAAGGAATTTAGATCATCATAAGCCCTTTAGAGGACCTTCACTTAAATCCTTGTGGAATAAGTTCCTTCCCATCCCCAGTTTCCCTGCTAAGAAAAGACTTAACCGCAGTGTAAGGGGGGGTTCACAAGTTGCTCAAAGTTAAAGGCAAGCACTAATTGGATGGATGTGTCTGGAAAGGCCTGTGTCTACTCCCAGTCAGCAGAAAGTGAGCCAAGGTAAACAGAGCCAAGGATCCAAGCGGCTTGCCTTAGCTCTGTGACATGGGTAAGGAAAGGCTCTGGTGCCCTTAGAAACTCTTTTATTTCCAGAAAATGGAAAGCTGTGGTCTTCCTGTGGGCATTGATATTACGAAGAATTTCAAACTTACAGGGAGCAACAACGCATTGCATCTTGGCTGCAGGTGCATGTGAAGCAATTTTCTGTCCTTTCGATCTCTCCAAAGGGGTATAGTTTTCCATCCAGGATACAGCCTACATGAGACAGCAACAAAACAAAACACGTTCTTTAGGCCTCCACATAAAGGCTGAAAAGTTTAAAAATTATTTAAAGTTCTCTGAAAATGTTTTTCCTGTTAACAGTAAAGCAGGAGCCATTTTGTTCTTTCGGTTATTACCCAGACTACTTAGAAAGCCTGAACTGATTTCTTCTTTACTTGTTAGAGACAGTTTGAGTGTTAAGATCTGTGGTGAAAGTGAGCAACCAAACAGCCAGCTCTGCCACCTGGCACCACACTTTATTCAGGACTAAACTCTCCATTCCAGCATCAGCTCCATATGCTGAAATGACCTACTACTAATAGAAATAATATTGTTGTAACCATACCCAGTGAAGGCAAATATTTTGGTTTTCTCTGCTTTTGGAAACTTGGTTCTGGAACTTCTTATTCATGTCTTTCTGACATTCTCCTTGTATTTTGAGCCCTTCCTGGCATGTCCACATAGACCTGAGCTACCACAGAGGAATCAAATGAGACGACCTCCCCTGTTCTTACCTTTTTTGGACTCCTCTGGCCTGTTTATTCTAACAAAGCAGTACGCATCCCCCAGTGTCACTATGATGCCCATTGCAACAAGGAAAGCCAGAAAGTTCTTCTGTAAGAGACACAGACCCAATGGCACAAATTTAATTCCACTTTCATTATCTCTGTTTTTAAAAGCTAAGTTACTGCATCTGAACCAAAAATTAGAAATAACCGTATGAGTACATGAAAATGCTAGAAAATATACTTCACTACTTTTTCCTTTAGGTTGGAAGAGACAAAATGATATCACATTAATTTGTCAGCAGTATCACTCCTTGCCAAAGTCCAATCTCTGGAAATCACAAAAAGCTTCACTAGCACTATACACTTGAACGATCTGTCAGACACTTATTTCTTGCCTTTGAGTCATATATAGCTATTTGTCCAGCAAATCACTGTTTGTATAGCAGCCCATTGCTTCACTTTTGGGTACAGCAATTTATCCAATTTTGGCAGTGAAGTTGAGATCTCGGACCTGATTATATTCCAGTATTTTTTTTAAATAAGTGGCTGGGTAGAGAAGAGAGATACAAATTAGTGTCTTGAGGAAAATTCCAGTGCTGTATATCCTGCTTAGCAGCAAGTGAGCTGTTGTGTCAAACCATGCACATACAGATCTGGAAGTATCACAGTACACTCTTCCTTTTGCTTAATGGTGGCAACAGCTAAATATCTGTAAGAGCTCTTCAGAGATGTCTGGTGGTACCTGCTGAACAACCAAGACTTTTCTGAAAAGGCCTGTGATGACTTTGTAAGGACAATTATACTGAGGCAGAGACACTGGAAAAGCATGAGAGAGCACAGGCTTTTTTTGATGGGGTGCTCCAAGATGGATAAGTAAAGGAAAAAGTTCAGGAATGGCCAGAGACTGAGAAGCTGTGAAAGAAATTATTTAAATTTTCTTGATGTCATGTGCAGATTAACACGAAAATATTGTAAAATGAGTAGATATTTCCAAGTTACTGTTCTGAACTCCAGAGGGTGTTGAAACTGGGGTTTAAAATAGCAGTAAGAAACTTCGGGTTTAGGCAGCTCTGCTGTCTACCTTGGGTTACTTAAATCAGGAATCTTCTATGTCTGCTGTGGAAAAAAACTTGCTATTTTAATCTTTGTTATGCTGCTTTCCTACAGAGCTGAGGGACATTCATGGTGTGGCGAAAGGGAGGAGGAGGGTCAATGGAATGGTCTGGGAATTGTGTAATGCTTAATTTCTATTGTGGTTCTGTGATTTGGAGTACCTGAGGCTCTGGGGTAGAATAAAGCCAGTTGCCATGCTGACTACCATGGTCAGAATGAAAGAAGTTAAGACTGAAACTCTTAAACTGTGCTGTTCTGTGGCGCCTTCCCAAAGGAAAGGTGTCTAAGCAACTCGTATTCCATGAAGCTGTAGAAAGTAACATTGCAGCTGGTCTCTGCTGAGGCTCCATGTGCATTTGGCATGGGTCTGTGGGGCTATCTGTGCTGTGTAGCTCTTCATGGCTTTATGAATCACGGCTTTCCACAGATTATCTCAACTTGCTTGGGATACTGCTTACTGAATATTAGTCATCCATTTAGACTGTGATCGTAGTTTTCCTCCAGACTGGTTCAGGTGTTTGCAACAACATAGGTCAGTTCTCCCAAGGGTCTCACTGCTGTCACTCATGTCTTCATAGAAAATACTAAAATCCTTCTTTTGCTGTGCTGTGCTGCCTTCTGTGAATGTTTTATTCTTTGTTTGCTCAAACATCTATCCTTCTCTTGCTATTTCTAGAAATGCCAGTCAGATGAACCTGGACATGCTCCTCTCTGCTAAAGACCTTCTGCTGAATCTAAGTAGAAACAGAGGAGGAAGGCTGTGGTGTCCAGTCACTGTCTGAACTGTCTTTATGCTGGAACAACCAAAGGCTATGGCAGCTAAGGAACAGATAGCTAGCAGTAAAGGGCCCATATGTAAGCAGGTTGACCTCAGAGGGCATCAAACAGGTAAGAAAACACTGGCTGAAATATTACAACCCTTCAGGAAAGCTTGGGCACAGAAAGAAGTAGATGATGATTTCTCCCTTTATTTATGAATCTACATATATTGCAGAAACTACTGCCTCTTCTGTAAAACTTACACCATTGCTGAAATACTTACCGAAAGTAGTAATTGATGACTGTACCTTTAGGGATTATACAAGCATAAATTAGAGGAAAACTGGGTCATAGGGCTTTGTCTGTCTGTTTAGCGTTACCTAACTGTTGATTCTGATTCTGCAAACACATTTGGAGACTTTAAGAGCTGAAACAGGACACAATTTGATAGATCAAAAGAGAAATGTAGACAAAACACATTGTGTATTACACTTTTCATTGTAAAGGGACTATATTTTAAACTGTATTTCACATCTGAAGGTTTGAAAAGCAATTCTGAATATTTTCACAAACATTTCTGAGAAATAAAAGCAAGTGAATGACCAAGAGATATGCGTACAGTACCTCACAAAGAATTACAAAACAAAAAAGAAAATTCACAGTAATTCACAAGTGTCTTACTTTCTTTGAATCTTGCAAATTTTTAATAGAATATATCCACATTTAAAAATGCATAACTAGGTGATTCTGTTAAATATACTTCTTTTGCACTTTTAAAGCAAATAGCTATCCGTATCCTCTTTTCTTAAAAAAAATCCAAACCTTTGACTTACCATGGTGGAATGTTTGGCTCCTAAAGAGCTCTAAGTCTCCAGAAGACCTCTGCAACTGCTTTATGTGGAATCTGAGACCAACTATTTATAGTGTTTTCCAGTTGAGAAAGTAAATCCTAGAAAAATAAAAAAGCTTACTCAATACTCAACTCAAACGCAGTTATGTTGAAATTTCTGCAGAAAGCGCTGAAATTTTGCCAGCAGGTATTGAGAAAATATTTGACTCTGTAGAACACTGCCCTGGGTAAAAGGTTGAACCCAGAACTTTTTATTTCTTTTAAGGATTAAGATTGACAGAAATACCTTTCTGATGAAATACAGGTAGTAATAGCTAAGCTGTAGGCAGTATTGTACAGTTAGGTGATTTTTAGCCATGACAGGAATGTGTGCTGACCATTTCTTCTATCAGTGGGCTGGAATATGCTTAGAGTAGGAAACTAGCTTAGGCAGCTTTTGCTAAATCCTTGCATGTTCATGTTCCATGCTGTGGTGTGCACTGTAAGATAACTGAAATTACCTGACTATTCAGGCTTTGACCTAAATAACTGAGATAGACTATGTGGTCACTTTTGTATACGCAAAATACTTTCACAAGCAGTGGTAAATTTCAGAGTGCTAATCAAACACGGTTTTCTCTTGCTTCTGAAACCCTTTTTTAGAATAAAATAACAGATTGTGGCCCTACCCATGTTTTAAAAAGAAATACTTTGTCACAGATGCTGGAGAGCAGTTTGAAACTCCCTCCAGTGAGAGATTTATAACCAGCTACAAGAAATTTGGCATATGATTTTAAGATCACATTTAGGTCAGATAATGTGATGCCCAACTACAAGAAGGGCAGGAAGGAGGATCTGGGGAACTACAGGCCTGTCAGCCTGACCTCCATGCCAGGGAAGGTTATGGAGGAGATCATCCTAACTGACATCACATGGCACATACAGGATAACCAGGTGATCAGTCCCAGTCAGCATGGGTTTAGGAAAGGCAGGTCCTGCTTGACTAACCTTACCTCCTTTGATGACAAGCTGACCTGCTTAGTGGGTGAGGGAAAGGCTGTGGATGTTATCTACCTAGACTTTCGTGAAGCCTTTGACACTGTTTCCTACAGTATTCTGCTGGAGAAACTGATTGGCTTGGACAAGTATACACTTTGCTGGATATAAACCTGTCTGGATGGCTGGGCCCACAGAGTTGAGGTAAATGGAGTTAAATCCTGTTAGCAGCCAGTCAAAAGTGGTGTTCCCCAGGGCTTAGTGTTAGACCTGGGGGTGTTGGTTAACAGCCAGCTGAACATGAGCCAGCAGTGTGCCCAGGTGGCCAAGAAGGCCAATAGCATCCTGGTTTCTATTCAGGAGTAGGGAAGTGATCATCCCCCCTGTACTCGGTACTGGTGAGGCCACACCTCAAATCCTGTGTTCAGTTTTGGGCCCCTCACTACAAGAAAGACACTGAGGTGCTGGAGCACGTCCAGAGAAGGGCAATGAAGCTGGTGAAGGGGTTGGAGAACAAGTCTTATGAGGAGCAGCTGAGGGAACTGGGGTTGTTTAGCTTTCAGAAAAGGAGGCTGAGGGGAGACCTCATCGCTGTCTACAACTGCCTGGAAGGAGGTTGTAGCAAGGATGCTGTTGGCCTCTTCCCCAACGTAACAAATGATATGACAAGAGGAAATGGTCTCAAGTTATGCCAAGGGAGGTTATTCTGGATGTTAGGAAATATTACTTCACTGAAAGCATTGTCAAGCATTGGAAAAGGCTACGCAGGGAGGTGGTGGAGTCACCGTCCCTGGAGGTATTTAAAAGACCTGTGGACGTGGCGCTTTGGTGACGTGGTTTATTGGTGGAGTTGGTAGTGCTATTGCTAAGTAGGACTCAGTTTTAATGGTCTTTTCCAACCTAAATGATTCTATGATTCTAAATAATTTTGGGCTTGTTTTTTTTAAAACAAATTAAACACAGAGTCATAAATATTTTGGAATAGTGGAATAGTGGCAATAAAAGTTGTCATTCACTTCCTCCTATGGACTATGTATTTGTTATTACTATTAATAATTATTTTGGGATTTGGATGTATGTAATCGAATGAATTCAGGAGGAACAAAAAAAAATTAAGTACATCACATTACATAATTCCATGACCTTCTTGGAAAAAATGCTGAAGTTGAAGTCTGTGCAGGTTCTATAATCCTTTAGTAAGAAATACATAATTCATGAAAAGTTACTAAGCATTTAATTTTACAGACTATATATCTGACTTTTTTTTCTCTTATAATCAGTACATTTTTAAAAACTTTGATTTAATGAAAATCATGTTTATGTCATTGAGAAAATTCAATAAATTTTATTTCTCATCTTTTGCTTCCAGCATATTACATAATTGTACTTTGCAATAAAAATCTTCCTCTTGTCTGTGCTTACAGAGTGTCAAGTCAGCTTATAACTCCCCTCAGGTGAATACAGTATTTGGCGTCTTCAGTTGTGCAGCACAGATTTCCTTTAATTCTTGTAACCCATTTCTGAACAGTTTTCAATCTGACAGTTTCTCATTTCAAATCTGATTAACGAGCAAGGTGTGAAAGCTTGTAAGTGTTGTGGAAATGACCCCAGATACTATGAAGGATACAATGCCTTTCCTGTATATACATGCAGGGATCATGTATGCTGTTTTAAACACCATATTGTTCTAGATACAAAACATTTGCTTTCCATCCACAAATTCTTCTCAGAGGCACGGTTGTTAATACAGATTTTTATGTTTCACAGAGTTGTAAAAAAAATCCTATTCCTAAAAAATTTTTTAAAATCTCTAAAGCATGGATTCAATAAGCATAATTTATTTCACTGTCAGGATGACCAGCCTTAGTCATTATTTGTCACATTAAGTATTGTTTTCAAAGTCTATCAGCAATTATTTTGTATTTTCTCCCAGCTCACTTGATGTAAGGCTTTCATGCAAGTGCAGAGAAACTACAGACGATGTGCACCAACTGGCTTGCACCAGTTTTATTCCCTTCCTTTCCTACCAAGTCCAGACTTTGTTTTCCCCAGGTCGTGTTGGGTTTGACAGGAAATTTTATGCCAGTCCTTTTGTTGTTTTTGATAGAGAGCTCAAAGCAAGACTATTTTGCTTTCAAATTACCTGCTTGAAACAGAACACCTTACTCTGCCAATGAGTTCTTGGAACAGATATTGGAGCCCTGCCAGCTGCAGTGCTGATTGTCTGTTGATAGGCTGACACTGCTCCAAGTGCCTTTGAACCTCCTGCCTCAGGATACGCAAATCTTGCTTTGAAAGAATACAGTCTCTTTCTAAAGTCTCAGATCTGGCTACGTTTCTAATTAGTTGGGTTTTTAATATACTTTTTTAAGAGTGATTGCTTTCATAGCGCTGCACTAATTTGCTTTTCACCAGTTGTCATATAGCATGAGGAGAGACAAAACTGCCTGACAAACCCTCCTGTAAAAGTGTATTATCCATGTGATCACCATTTCTGACCATTTTCAATATTCCTATAAAGTTCACAGCTGAGTTACGAAAACACACACCATTGAAGATCCGCCTTTTCTGAATGCAAGGCTACTAAAAAGCAGGAAACATTTTTAAGGCTTAGTTAGTAAGATAGCTGCTAAGGATTTCCTACTTAGACCTTTCCTAGTTTCCCAACTGAATGTCACTAAACATGTCTGGTCTCTTTCAGCTTCTCAGGAAAAGTTCGCTCTGAAGTGCTGACACCTGGAGAAACGTCTGAAAAGCTTATCCTGTCCAGCTATTATGATATTATTTTTGAAGTGGTTAGAAGTACTGTTCTAGGACTTTCTACAAAGCAGGATGATTTGGGGTGATGGAAAGGAAGGTGATACCATTTGCCCTTGTCCTGTCTCCACAATCCTGCTTCATGCTTCATCATTGGTTATTTGCAGCTCAAGTCAATCTATTGTTTTTCCTTCCTTTTCAAATGTAATGTTCATGTTCAATCACACCAGGCTGAGTGGTATGGTTGATCCTGTAGAGGGAAGCGATGCCATCCAGAGGGACCTGCACAGGCAAGATAAGGCCCATGAAATTCAAAAAGGACAAGTGTAAGATCCTGCACCTGGGTTGGGGCATTCCCAAATATGGATATAGGCTTGGCGATAACTGCCTTGACAGCAGGCCTGTGGAGAAGGACTTCAGGGTATTTGTGGATGAAAAAGTAAATATGAGCCAGCAATGTGCACTTGCAGCCCAGAAAGCAAATTGCATCTTGGGCTGAATAAAAAAAACTATAGCCAGCAGGTCAAGAGAGATGAATCTCCTTCTCTGCTCTGCTTTTGTGACCTACCATAAGACTTACTGGGTTCAGCTCTAGGGCTCCCAGCACACAAAAGACATGGACCTGCTTGAGCAGGTCCAGAGGAGGGCGACAAAGATGATCTGTAGAGCACCTCCTCTACGAGAACAAGCTGAGAGAGTTGGGGCTGTTTAGCCTAGAGAAAGCTTCATGAAGAATTTATAGCAGCCTTCCAATATCTAAAGGCTGCTTACGGGAAAAAAGGAGAGGGGCTCTTTATCAGGGAGTGTAGTGATAGGACAAGGGGTAACCGTTCTAAACTAAGAGAGGGTAGATTTACATTAGAAACTAGGAAGAAATTATTTACTATGAGGATGGTGAGATACCGGAACAGGTTACCGAGTGAGGTTGTGGTTGTCCCATTCCTGAAAGTGTTCAAAACCAGGTTGGATGGGGCTGCCTGCGGCAGAGGGGCTGGAACTGGATGATCTTTGAGGTTCCTTCCATCCCAAACAACGCTTTGGTTCCGTGTACTTATTCTACATGAAAAAACCTTTCAGATCCTGCACAGCCAGAGGGCAGATGTCCTAGTCGTGGATTAATACTCAACAAGAGAACAAATATTTTGCAAAGTTCACAGCTGATTCCATAGAACGTATTTATATCATGCAGACAAATATTTGCACATAAGATACACAGATAACTAAAGCTCATATATGCTGGAAATATAATTTTTAGCTTAAATAGGTTTGAATCCTACTGAGGAAATTTGGAAAAGTCCCATTACCTTCTGCAGGCTTCAGAGTAGATCTTAGGGCTTGGATCAAGCAAAGCACTTTTAGCCATGTGAGTAGTTCCATTGTCTCTGGTGGAGCCACTCCTTGTTCTCAAGTACATATTTGGTGAAAGGCTTTGCAAGATCTAACCTGGAACATAAGTTCACAGTCATCCTGGCTCTGTGTTTCCTTGTCAACTATGATATATTGGTTGATATGAGGAGCTTAGTTTCTTAACCTGTTAACAGAAGTGGGAACGTAGCACTATTCCACTACTTCTGTGAGTTTCATGTTTCAAAGTTTTGCTAAAAACTGAAGTAGAAAAGCATGAGACTGTGATAAAGGAGGGTTTTTTAATTGTTTTTATTTTGATACTCATTTGGTGCATTACTTTGGGTGGCTCTCTTAACCATGTCAGAGACTTGAAGTTTTGGAGCTTTTTACCCAACCCTAGAGGGCTGCAGGATTCAGAAACAGAACCCAAATGATAACTTCCCCTGTTCCTACCCCACACCAAGGGAACTCCAGGGTAACAGCCTCCAAGACCGTGAATTTTACCATAAGAGATGACCTCTTGCAATCAAAGAAGGATCAAACCCACGTGGGGGAATCAATGAGCCAATGAAGTCAAGTGTCTCTGAGTCCAGGTTCTGGACTGTAGTAGTTCTGCTCTGGATTTTTTTCCTCCTTTAGGATTTCTAGTTACCTGAACAGAGTTTATCAGCCTCTTAATTTTTTTCCTACTTGCACAACAATTTATTACAGTAAATCATTTGACTCAGTACATGGCAGCAAGGTCTTTTAGGTAATGTGATTAATTATAGTCTGTTTATTTCTGAAACACAGGTTATAATTAATTATTTTAAAGGAAATCTGATTTTGAATTCCCTGAAATAAATAAATACACTGGTATGCAAGCGATGTGATCTGTCACTGCATTAACCACCAATTAATAACCAACAATGAAGGAGAAGTACCTCTAGGTACTTCTAGGCCTTCAGGCTCCTGCGCTGGTCCAACAACTGCACATATGTACTTATTTCTAGCTGTAGACACTGTTTTCTACACTGTCCATCAGACACTGAAGCTTCTTCAAACCCTGACTGCACTCAGCACCCACAAATCCTCCTGCAGCCTGCAGATAATGTAGGTGCTGGGACTATCTATTGAAGGCTGGAGAGTTCTAGTAATTACAGGGCTTGGACAACCACATATCTCCATATCTGTATCAAGCCATAAAACACAACCTGAGCATGAGAAAGAGGAGTGGCAGTGAAAATGAAGAACAATGCACAAACTGTTGGGCTTCTTTCTTGTGCGATACAAAAGCTTATCATTTAATTGTAACTTGACTTTTTCTTTTATTTGCATCCTGTTTTAAAGTTATAAAAATATATTTACTTTCCATTAGCTATTGGCTAATACCATAGTGAATATCATTGGCTGTGGTATTCGCTTTCATTTTTTACCCTGTAAATATTTGTGAGTTTAACTAAGAGCAATGTCTGTTTAAGCTTTTGTTTAGCACTTCACAGAATCAGAGAATGACAGAAGTTGGAAGTAACCTCTAAAGATCATCCAGTCCAACAGCCCTGCTAATGCAAATTCACCTACAGCAGGTTGCACAGGAACACATTCAGGTGGGGTTTGAATATCTCCAGAGAAGGAGATCCCACAGCCTCCCTGAGCAGCCTATTCCAGTGCTCTGTCACTCACACAGTAAAGTTTTTCCTCGTGTTGAGGTGGAATGCCCTGTGCTCCAATTTGTACCCACTGCCCCTAGTCTTGTTGCTGGGCACAGTTGAGAAGAGTCTGACTCCATCCTCTTGACACTTCAGATATTTACAAACATTGATGATATCCCCTCTCAGTATTCTCCAGGCTAAACAGACCAAGGTCTCTCAGCCTCTCCTAATAAGATAGATGCTCCAGTCCCCTAAATATCCTTGTAGCCCTTCACTGGACTCTCTCCAGTAGTTCCTTGTCTTTCTTGAGCTGGGGAGCCCAGAACTGGATACACTAGGGAAGAGTAGAGAGAGGAGAACCTCTTTTGCCCTGCTAGCCATACTTTTCTTAACGCACCCCAGGACACCATTGGCCTTCTTGGCCATGAGGGCACATTGCCAGTTCATCATCAACTTGTTGTCTGCCAGGACTCCCAGGTCCTTCTCCGCAAAGCTGCTTTCCAGCTAGCCAACCCCAGACCTGTATTGGTGCATGGGGTTATTCCTCCCTAGGTGCAGAACTCTGCACTTGCCTTTGTTGAACTTCATTAGGTTCCTCTCTGTCCTCTTCAGCCCAACCAGATCTTGCTGCATGGCAGCACAGCCTTCTGATGTATCCGTCACTACTCCCAGGTTTGTAATGAGCAAACCTGCTAAGGGCACACTGTTCATTCATACATGTCTTTGGTGAACATGTTGAACAAGGCTATGCCCAGTACCAGTCCCTGGAGAACAACACTGGCCACAGGCTTCCAAATAGGTTCTATGCCACCAATCACAGCTGTCTGTGCTCTGTTGTCCAGCAAATCCTCAATCCACCTCACTGTCCACCCATTTAACCCATGCTTTCTAAGCTTGCCTATAAGGATGTTGTGAGAGACAGCGTGAAAACCTTGCTAAAGTCAGGGTAGACAACATCCACTGCTCTGCCCTGATCTACCCAGCCAGTCATTGCATCGTAGAAGGCCATCAGATTAGCCAAGCAAGATTAGTTTCCCCTTGATGAATCTATGTTGACCACTCCCGATAACCTTCTTTTCTTACACATATTTGAAGACTTCCGGTGTAAGGAAACAGAAAGCAGTACTTCTGCCAAATTTTATACCCATAGGAAAATTAAAAATTATTCAGACTAGCTATATGGCATATTATCAGCCACTTGCAAGAAGAAGGAATTATGTCTAAATCTATATTAAATGTCAGGTCAAAACTCTAAGTCTTTGCTCATTGTAAGCTGTAATTTTTTCATGGACAAATGCTAAGAGGAATTTAGTAACCACATCATACAAAAAAGTTTTAAAAAAATAAACAAAAGAGAAAAATAAGATCCCTCTAATAATACTGTATGTATAAAGAATATTTCTTGATATTTCATTATCTGTGTATGTGTGTCAGAAATTATTCTATCTTTAATAGAGTTGAAGATGGCCTAGCAGTGAATGAGTATAGCATACACAGTACTTAAAGCTGGCTAAGTTGTTTATGGGGATATTTTCTGGACGAAACAATCTATTGGTTGGTTTGAGTCAGGATCCAGTTCAAATGAAAATGTTTGCTTTCAGCTCTTCAGAAGTTGTGAAGACACAGTAAGCTGAGATCATACATAACAAATGCACAATACTGGCTTCCAAATTATCCTCAAAGTTGTATCACTTTGCCTTTAGCCTTCTACAGCTGTTCTGCAGCTGCTAAAATTTTTCTACAGTCCTATTTGCCTCTGGAAATCATTGTGAGTATCCACTGGGGACCAGGTCCGTGGGAAGGAATAGATGTCAGCTTGTGCAAGACTGTAAGTAACAGATTTTACTCCTTTGCTTTGCTATTGCTCCTTCTGCTGACGTTCACAGGTGTTTCCTTGTGAACATAAACAAAAAGCTTTAAGGCTAACACAACTTATGCTTCAACTAGTGGATTAATGAGTCCTAATATGCTCTTTGGTCTGAATAACACCAACTGTTCGTACTGCTCCTAACGCTTTTTGTCCTTATTCCATGCCTTGGTTTTACAGCAAGGAAGCTTAGGGATGAAAGTCATTCAGATTTCTATAGCACAGAATCCCTACATTGAAGAGGCAAACTACAGACACATGTTTACGTCTGGTATCCCCAGCTCAGTTGGGAAATGCCAGAGCCAGCTTTGGTTTTAGACATATACTTCATGCCAAGTCTGTATGTAAGTAAGTTTTCACATTACAGGAACAAACTTCAATCATTACTGTCTCCAGTTTTAAGAGTTGTCTTATCAGAACTAACCAGAGGATTTATGGTCTGGCAGCAGTCTGAGATAGTTTGACAGGGCTAACAAGTGGGGTTTTCTACCATGGCGCAAAACTGCAGAAAATAGACTGAAGCAGGACCAGGAAGAGATCCATAAAGTTTTGTTTCCTCTTGCACCATGTCTGCATAGCTAAAACACCCAATTATGCTGGGCTAGTTCCTCTCCAGAAGCTGGAGGACAGAAGAGAGCAGCAAATGCAGTATGTGCTGTTTCTCAAATTTGTTTTGTGTATATTTTCTCAAAACCTTTTGTGTCCTGTATGCTGGTCCACCTCTGCAATCCACAGGACCTTCTAGCAACCTGACTGCCTGACCTGAAGTGTTATGCCTTCAACTTCACTGTCGCCTTTCAGAGTCCCCCCTAAAGACCTCTGGCCCGTTTCACACAATTGCAAAAGGCACAAGGCTGAGCAGTTGCATGGGACTGGCAGAATTGTAAGGAACACCAATCTGCGTTAACTTTTGTCCTTGTGGCCATGCAGGAAAGAACTTGTCTCCAAAATTATTCCAGAAGCACTCTGCCTTGTTCTGGAAGATCCTAGGGAATTCGAGCTGCACAGATGTAGATACCATGGCCACATACAAGAAGCAAGCAATGCCACAGAGCTGAGGCATGTCTGTAAGCGGGGAGCAGAGCTCTATACAGACTTGCATGTTCTGTTTCTTAATATGTAAATTAGTTTCTGATCATAGGTGTTATTTTTAATCTTTTTACATTGCATATTCATTTGGAAAGTTCTGAGGGGGACAGCAAGTGATTTTTCTTGTTGCTATATTCTCTCTAAACTTTAAAAGGAATTTTTTTGAGAGCCTGACCAAAATGTTTAGGTCGGAAATTCTAGAAAGCAGATTTTTATTGTCCTATTTGTAGCCCTCTCTGCTCTGAGACTGGTATCACAAACAAACATTTTCTCCTAAGAGAACATTCAGGTTTCAAGTTGCTGTCTTTTTTCTTTTTTAATAGAAACTAATCTGGAAGATAGCCTGAACTGATAGTAAAATCCTATATTTTTCAACATCAGTACACATAGACTATACAGATCTCCTGTTTTGTAATGCACAAAGTTCTGTGCCAGTAGAAATTTGTATTATCAACAAAGGACTTGCTGGATTTTATTCCACATTTCGGTGTATACAGAAATGAACTAAAGGCACTTTTTTCTGATTTTCTTTTTAATATTGTAGAGGAAGAAACAATAGCAAAACACTAAAAGCCTTGGAGAATAATTTTAGATACTCCCATCTGTGTGGCTTTTAACACTCTTGCTCAAGACTTTCTTGTGAAATTAGCCCAAGCAAATATTTTTCTACTTGTACTTTCGTAGTTTCTGCTTTATTACCAGCATACTAAAATTATTTAAATTCTACCGGATTTGAAGGCCTGAGCTAGTTCAGTAATGGTATCTTGTTGTAGAATCACAGAAAGACAGAACTGAAAGGAATATGAAGATACTCTGCTTTTAAAAGTTTCTATGTCCCTAATCTAGCAATATACTTCAAGTGTCTGGATGTAACCATTACAATCAATGCATAAGAAGTCGGAGATCTTAGATGGCTTATCTTATTTAACTTGAGAGACCAAGTAAGAAGTAAATCATAGAATCATAGAATCATCTGGTTGGAAAAGAACTCTGAGATCATCAAGTCCAACCATACCTGTCCCCTTACTAAACCACGTCGCTAAGAAACTCATCCACCCACCTTTTAAACACCTTCAGGGGTGGAGACTCAACCTTCTCCCTCGGCAGCTCTTCCAATGCCTGACCACACTTTCAGTGAAGAAATTTTTCCTGATGTCTAATCTGAATCTCCCCTGGTGCAATTTACGGCCATTTCCTCTCAGCCTATCACTTGTCACTTGAGAGAAGAGACCAACACTCACCTGACCACAACCTCCCTTCAAGTAGTTGTAGGAAGTGATGAGGTGGTCTCCCCTCAGCCTCCTCTTCTCTGGGCTAAACAACCTTAGTTCCCTCAGCTGCTCCTCTTAAGGCTTGTTCTTCAAATCCCTCACCAGCCTCGTTGCCCTTCTCTGGATGCTCTCCAGCACCTCAATGTACTTCTTGTACTGAGGGGCCCAAAACTGAACACAGTACTCGAGGTGTGGCCTCACCAGTGCCAAGTACAGGGGCACAATCACCTCCCTGGTCCTGCTGGCCACACTGTTTCTGATACAAGTCAAGATGCCACTGGCCTTCTTGGCCACCTGGGTGCACTGTTGGCTCATGTTCAGCCGGCTGTCAACCAACACCCCCAGGTCCTTCTCTGCCAGACAGCTTTCCAGCCATTCTTCCCTCAGCTTGTAACACTGCATGGGGTTGTTGGGTCCCAAGTGCAGGACTCGGCACTTGGCCTTGTTGAACCTCATCGCTTTGGTCACAGTCCATTGATCCAGCCTGTCCAGATCCCTCTGCAGAGCCTCCCTTCCTTTAAGCAGATCAAGACTTCTACCCAGCTTAGTGTCATCCACAAACTTACTAAGGGTGCGCTCAGGTCCAGATAATTGATAAACATATTGAACAGGACTGGACCCAGCCCTGAACCCTGGAGAACATCACTCGTGACTGGTTTCCAACTGGATTTAACTCCATTTACCACAACTCTTTGGGCCCAGCCATCCAGGCAGTTTTTAACCCAGCAAAGGCTGTGACTGTCCAGGCCAATGGCAGCCAGTTCCTCAAGCAGAATACTGTGAGAAATGGTGTTAAAGGCTTTAGAGAAATCCAGGAACACCACATTCACAGCCTTTCCCTCGTCCACTAAATGGGTAACCTTGTCATAGAAGGAGATCAGATTGGTCTGGCAGAACCTATCTTTCAAAATCACCCCATGCCCTGGCTCTTCCCAAGGTTTTCTGTGGCAACAGTAGTCAAGTGCCATAAATAAATAAACTCTACATGCTAATATTAAGGGTTGATCTAAATTGACCACTTGCATTTAATTATTTAGTTGCCATCTGGAAAAACAGATTATTTTATTGTGATTTCCTTGACGGCGAATTCACTTGCAACAAAGCACATGTGAAATACAGTGGTAGGACAAGGTATTTTAATCCATTGGAAAAAAACGACTTTGTGGGAAACTTAGAAGCTAAGAGCGGTTGTGTGACTATATACAGGAACAATTGCCTGTGCAGTCTGGTAATTTGCACTGTGTATTTATGTTAGTGTATACAGTGATTTATTCTAGCAAATCCTGGGATTCACATGTGGGTTTATTAGAACTAATCCAGCTTAAATTAAAGGAGAGTTTATCTGATTTGTAAGCCTCTCACCTACTTTTGTAAGAAAAGCAGAAGGAAGGGGCTGCCCAAGGAGGTGAATGAGTCACCACCCTGGAAGAGTTTAAAACACGGGCAGACGAATGGTCCAGTAGTGGACAGGTACAGTTAGACTCGATGACCTCAAAGGTCGTTTCCAACCAGGCAACTCTATGACTCCACGCAGGGCTCCCTCTTCCGGGCACCCACACCCCATTGCAGCGCTCCAGCAGGCGCCGCACCACCACCGTCCCCCCGAGCCCCCCCGGCTCAGCTCCCGCCGTACGGCACAGCGTCCCCGTGACGCGTCACGGGCCGCCCCGCGCCCCGCCCCGCCCGCCGCGCGCCCCCTGCCGGCCCGCCCGGGCGCGCGGGGCGGGGCCGCGGGTCACGTGGCAGCGGCGGATGGCGCCGGCGGGGGGCGCGGCGCGGCCTACGGGCACGGTGAGAGCCGAGCCGGGCCGAGCCAACCCTGCCGCGGCGCCGGCCTCTCGGCTCACTGCTCTTCTCCCGCAGATGAACGGGGCCCCGCGGGACGCGGCGGAGCCGGCGCCGGTGTGGGAGAGGCCGTGGTCGCTGGAGGAGATCCGTAAGGGCAGCCAGAGCTGGTCCTTGGCCTCAGACGCTGGGGTGAGCGGTGCGGCCGGGCCAGGCCTGGGCTGGGGCTGGGCCTGAGACCCAGTGGGTGCGCGGCCGCCCCGGGACTGGGGTGTGTCGAGTGCGGGCGAGCAGAGCGGGACGGGGCGAAGGTGGGGGCGGAGCGGGGAGAATGGCGGAGGGCAGCCCCGGCCCTGGCCCTCCCCTCCCTTCAAGCCCCCAGACCGGGCGAGAAACGTGAAATGAGGTGGACCAAAGGGAAACGCAGAATGAAGTGGAAACAGAGTAGGATGAGATATAGTCCTAGGTGTTCCTGGAGTGCTTTAGTTTAATATTGTCAGCTCTGCCTGTGCCATAAACAGTGCTGAAAGAAAAAGGAGTTGGATGCTGACTGCTGCTTTCCTCTGTTCTAAACAGCTTCTGCGTTTTCTGCAAGAGTTCTCACAGCAAACCATTTCCAGGACTCATGAAATCAAAAAGCAAGTAGATGGACTGATCAGTGAAACAAAAGCCACAGACTGTCGCCTTCATAATGTCTTCAATGACTTTCTTATGTTGTCCAATACACAGTTCATAGAGAATGTGAGTATGCTCTTGTACAATATAAAGCTCGTACTTCAAACATTTGTATTGTCCCTTACTGTAATGTGGAGAAGTGATTTGACTTTTTTGGCAAGTCTGATGTTAATTTAGAGATGAAGTGTTTTTTACTGGCTTTATGTTAAAGACAGGGTGACCTGATTCTTTTGTGAGTGATGCACTATCCAGTATTGGCCAATTCCGTTTTGCCTCTT
Source organism: Tapera naevia (assembly GCA_033556795.1). Classification (NCBI taxonomy): domain Eukaryota; kingdom Metazoa; phylum Chordata; class Aves; order Cuculiformes; family Neomorphidae; genus Tapera; species Tapera naevia. The sequence continues at coordinate 11,251,871 of JAUMJJ010000194.1, read as the reverse complement.
CTGATGTATCTTCATTCCTCATTTGTATGTGACATGGAGATCAAAGTTTTGGTTTTAGGACTATAAATGAATTGGTATCTCTGGGATGTCTTGGTATATCTTTACAGGTAGCATGAATGTAACATTTGGCTGCACTTGTCTGTCTAAATATGAGGAATATTATACAATGCTGTATATTTGCCCAGTGGTGTTATTTTTATGTTGCAGGGTTTTGTGGTGGTCATTTTGATTCAGAACCGCAGTGTCTTTTCTGGCCTACCTTTGCTGCTGTGTAATGATTCTACTGGGAACAGTTTATACCAAACATCTTAAGCGCTGGGTGCTTAAAGCTGTTTGTTCCCAAATTTAAGTACATAGAAATAGGTCCTCATTTCTAGTTCTCAATTTAGTTAGTGTGAGAGATCTGTCTCTTCCTAGGGGATAACTGTATCTGTGTTTGAGAGATGCAGATTTAGGCTTGCAGGTTCAAGGGAGACATTTATCCCCCTGTGTCTCCTTGTAGCTGATCTTACAAAAGAGTGCTAAAAGAGCTGATTGAGAGGGATCATCAGAACAAACTGAAGGCTGAAGAAGGATGTGAATTTTCACTGTAACTACAGTAGTATAAATGCCAAAGAAGAAAAACTACTAAATGACAGAAAACAAAAAGAAAATAGACAGCCCATAAGTAAACTTAGGATGGACTTTGAAGGTTTCCAGAATAACTTTAAGTTATGGGAGTTAAAACAGTTCTTTTTTAAACGTATTTGGGTCATTCTGTGAACTGTGTTGAATGCTCACTTGTCTTCTGCTAGTGCAGTGACATTTGCAGTCTTGAATTACCTCAGTTGGGTTGAGAGGCTGCCTGATGGTAACTTCAGGATGATGACTTCAGTGCATGAAGGAGGCTATGAAGATGCTTATTATCATCCATGACTTCTTTTTTTTTCCAAATGTGTAATGAATTCATATGTAATTAATTACACAATAACAATGTATTTTATTTTGTTGGTGATGCCCATGGTCTAGCTCCTGCAGCAGAAGATTATTCTTACTTGAATTAATTTTGCTTGATTTTTTAGAGAGTATATGATGAAGAAGTGGAAGAGCCTACTCCCAAAACTGATGTTGGAGACAAAACAGAGCAGGTAGTTAACTTCAGCTGCCTTGAGTGCTGGCAATATGTTTGCAGTTGTCTACGTTCTCCTTTTCAAACGTATTTTGTAGACGTTTACAACTTACAAACCAAAATGTTTCCTTTCTCCTTGAAGTCTCTCTTGAATCGTGTATGTTATTCAAACATAAAGTTGGTAGTAACATTGGAGGCTACTGTTACATGTAATAATCTATTAGGGCCTCCGCAAGCTGAATAATATCTGGTAAACAAGACTTTCGTGTTGATTTTCAAGTGCTTATGCATATTTTTTCAGTAAGAGAATTGAAGCCTTGGGCTGCCTTACTGGATTCAGATGTAGTGAACTGGGGCAGCACAATCTGACTGCAGTTCACACGGATGAAAACTCAGAGAGCTTTTTTAAGCTTCTTGCAGTCTAGATGTATTATACCGTAAATATTCCCTTGGTGAACTGGGAACACAAATAAGATAGTACTGTGCTGGTGTGAATGTTGAGAACAACTGTTTCTGGGAGTGATAAAGATTAATTAAGCCAAGCAAAAAGGGGTTCTGAAGGTCTTTGTCTTGCTTATAGTGACAAAGCTTTCATTGTACTAATTTGAAGTTAAAATTTTGCATGTGTTGTGGCGAGATTGAATCTTGAGTAAAATGCAAAGACAATGTGTTATTCCTGTTACGAAAGGAAAAGACACGAGAACAGAAAGAAGCTGATCTGATCCCCAAAATCCAAGAAGCAGTGAATTATGGGCTGCAAGTTTTGGACAGTGCTTTTGAACAGCTAGACATCAAAGCAGGCAACTCTGACTCAGAAGAGGAAGAAAGTAATGAAAAGGTGGAACTGATACTTGAACCAAAGGTACGGAGACCTGTTCTTGCTGAGAGCGTGGTTTTGTGTTTGACTTTGTTGAACTTGTTCTTTGCTTCTGTCAGCAATATTGCTGCGTTGGATGTGATTACTACATCTGAAGAAGTGCTCCTTTCTGGGCAATTCCTTATGTTAGTCTGCTTTCACAGTTGGGTTAGCATTAAGATACCACACCTTAAAGGGATTAAGTTTAATGGAGACCTTGGAGACGGAAGCCTTAGTTCTGGGTGGAGTGGGACTTCATGTTTCATGGTTTTTAGATACAAACTCTATCCTAGGTGTTTTTTTTACTGGCAATTAAGAATCCTGCATGCAGGAATTGGGATAAGAGTGGTGCCTGCAAGTATTTGCAAGGATCTTCTTCTGTAATATAATACCTTGAAAAGAAGTTGGGACCACAAAAATTAGAATTAGCCCCCTTCTTTGACAGTGTTAAAGAAGAGTAAACTTCGTCTGGCCCACCTAGTTGCACGATGACTTGAAGCATATGTCTGGTGGGACTTTCTTTAAACAAGCTTGTATCTTCCTTGAGTTAAATCAAGAGTTGTAACAATTATTTGTCAGCAGAGCTTTTCCTAAATTTCAGAAAGTCCTAATGTTGTTTCTTTCCAGGATCTCTATATTGACAGGCCTTTACCTTACTTGATTGGCTCTCAGCAGTTTATGGAACAAGATGATGTTGGCCTTGGAGATCTCTCTAGTGAAGGTATGTGCTGGCCTGACCCTATGTGAGCAACTAGTTCCTAATCTGAGACTTTGGTTTAACTCACTGCTTCATGTTCTTCCTACTTTGCATCTTTAGATGCAAACTGTGATTAGCTGAGGGAGAAAAAACATGTACATCATGCTGTGACAACCATTTTTCTGGTATGCAGAGCAGTAACTTCTCAGTAACTTGTGCTTTTGTGTTTTAGAAAGGCCAAGTGCTAATATGTCAACAGCCTTCAAAGCTCTTCCAAACTGCTCTCTTTTGTGCTTCCTTTTAAGATCTCTTCACAAAGCTTTAGAAGTTGCTGTCGCTATGTCTGGTGACCACATTGCTCTATTTGCAGATGTCAGTCTTAACTTTTGTGTTTTTGTTTGAAATAGAAGGATCAGTAGATAGTGATCGTGGAAGTGTAATTGACAGTGAAGAGAAAGATGAAGAGGTAAGTGAGGAGTGACAGAGTACCAGCTACTTTGCACAAACATTTGTGGCTCCTTGGTTGTGTGTGAGGCTGTTAACTACCTTGTTTTTTCATATGGGATCTTAAGATAATATCGCACAATATCTGTTCCCTATGTCAGTGGTAGTAAATGTGCTTTTTCTCATTATTATTCTTATGCAGTACTTTGCAGATTTTCAGAGGAGAACTAAAGTGGTATTTGCTCTAATTGCTATTATAGTAGACTACTTCAGTCTAAAGTGTTTTATTCAAGTCTAATTTCACTTTTTGAAGCAAACCTGATTCTTATTAAGAATTACATTTACAGAGAACAAATCTTTTGTAAATTACAGTTAGAAAGAATGAGTTGGAGATTATCAGGAACAAGTTGAAAGGTTATTTAGGTGTCACTAATACACCTCATAAGTCTACCACAGTGGACTATCAATTTCTGATATGTTTTCTCTGCCTTGGCTGGGATGTCTCTGCTTTGTAACTGAGCTATGCAAGCATTCTGTTTTTTCCTGAGGCGTTTGCTTTTGGAGCCTTTGCTCAATTAAAGTTGAGTCTCTTTTGAGTGACTCAAATGCACTGTCAGATGGAGCTTGCTGACTTTACTAAAATATTGACTTCCTAGTGAGCTCCCAGTGGGGAAATGATTCCTTGGTCAAGTCATTGTGAAATCTGAACATACAAAGCTAAGCAGGTCAAGAATTTCTGAGCCCTCTCCCTTAACTGCTGCAAAAAGTAATGTGTGACACTTGTCTTTGCATTTCTTGTGTTCCAGGAATCAGATGATGAATTTGGAAACCCTAGTGAAGATGACCAAAAGACGGTACGGTTATACACCCTAGTACCCACCTGAAAGACTTTCCACTTTTGACACACTGATGATGTGAGAAACAGGAGATAGAAGCTCTAAACACTTCACTATTAAAAAATTTGATTAAGCCTTATTTGTATAACTTTATATGGAAAGAATGTCCTGGCAAGATAGCACAGTGTTGTGAAATTGAACCTGGGCTGGGCTTAGAGATGTGCTTGCAAGCCATCATTACATGCAAAGTATATGTGGAATGGCATTGCCTGATGTCTGTTTTCCTTAGGACTTATTTTGGAGCTATGAGATTTCAAAGAATCTTCCATAGGAAAATTAGGCTTCTGTGGGATTCTTTGGTCTGTAATTAAAATTCTAAACCTGCTAAGCAGTGCAGTTTAGGTATGATGTGAAATCAAAGATGTGAACAGTATGAAATATTTGATAAGTATGTCCATTTGGATAATGAATGAAAAAAGAAATCTGTAGACTGAAAAATCCAAGAATTTGTCATTCATAGAGTCATAAAACAAGTTGGTAGAAGGAGAAGGAATCTTACCCATTTTTAGATGTGCCACTGCAAAATACTTTCATGAGGGGATCTTCAGTGTGAAGTTACTTAGTGCCAAAAGAACAATGTTTCAAAAAGCAACCCTTTTTTATCTGTGTATTGATAAAACAGTGTTACAAATGCACTGGATGTTACATTAAGCTGTATTGACCTTCATAGGGTAACTTTCTATGCCTGATGAACAAGTACCTTTGGGTTGTTAGTGATTTAGTTTTGTCCATGCCAGCCCCTAGCTCACAATTTGGTTCATCTTTTAGTCCTTTTTTTTTTTGTTTAACTGAAGCCAAGATGTGGGCCTGCATTGGCTGTCATTGTCATGCACCTTGTTAATAGTTCAAGATGATATATTTTTACACTGTGTTCCTGAGTTAAGGCAAAATACTAGATCGTTAGTGGAGAAGATTTTGTAAACTATGTGGAGCAGCACAGCCAAAGCAATTCAGGCTTCTATATAGCAGCACTGTGCTCCTTGTGAGGAGAGCTTTAGTGTCTTCAGTTATGTCTCTGGTCCAGCTGTGTTCAGTGACACAGCACAGGAGTGTACTAGAGAATAGAGGCACTCCTTCCTTCTGGCTGAATATTTCCCTCCTTCCAATAAGTTTGCTTTGAATATTTATCTAAGCAGATGTAGTTTGTGCTTGTTTTGTTTGCAAACTTCAGGACAACACAACAGGGTGTTATTTTTTAGAGGACAGCACAGATGAGTGATGAAGATGATGATGAAGGCTGTGATCTCTTTGACTCTGAAAAAGATGATGAAGATGGAGACTTAAGTGAAAACACAAGGCCTGTAAGTAATTTTTGCCTCCCTGGAGGGAGAGATTTGACTTACCTCATGAAAAGTCTGTCCTTAGAGAGCCACATTTATAACCACTCTGTTACCTGGGTTGGAGTCCTATAGAGAAGGCCCGTAAAAATCCTGACTGGTCTTTCAGCATGGTTGTTCAGGCTTTACCCCTTTGAACTAGGGGACTCCTGCACCCTAAGGTGGCATCAAAGATGTTTGTAAAGGTCATTAAGAAATTACGTGTCACATTTATGTGTGTGGTAAATGCTTTTTGCTTGTCGTGTTCCACAAATGAGGTGACATTAAAAATGATGTGATCGTAAAAATGATGTGACTGTTTCTTTTTCTTAATGCACACATAATCTCTTAATAGCCTTCTTACTCAAAAGCTGTGTAGTTCTCTTCTGAGGGCTTCAATGTCTAGACAGGATATTGTACAAGTGAGGCTGTTGAATACAATATTTATAATTGTCATTCCATCAAGTTGGTAACTGGAGTGTGTATAAGGAATACACTGTTATTTGTCATTACTCTTCAGAAAAGGAAGAGGCCAACATCATTTACAGATGAGCTGGCAGCCCGAATCAAAGAAGTACCTGTCAAACAGGATGAAGAGCATTTGTGTAAGTTAACTCTGGGCATTGATAAGTGCTTGTGAGATAGTGAGGGACTCATTAGAGTTTGACAGGAGATTCTGTGTAACAATATGTGAAGTTAGACAGATCTGTTATTTGAATGTGTATTACGTGAAAGCCCAACAAGAGGAACTAAAGACACTATTTTGTGTTCTGAGAAGCTTTTTGGTCATAAGTGATAAGATTGAGTTGGAATTCCCTGAGTGTGTAGTGGAAAACATTGCTTTCAGATGAGACAGGTCACATCCCTCTGCATGCAAAACTGCATGCTTTGACCACATGTACCTCTTCCTGTTTCAAGTAAGTATTTAGAAGCCACTGCCCACTGTTGTTTTTCCACAGTGGAAAATCCCTCAAGCAGTAGGTTGGTGCTTTCATGTCATGTGGGTTGTTTGTTTTTTCCTCTGTGGCTTAAATATAATGTGTTTTGAGGAACTCTTCCTTGATGCTATTTTCCGTGATATTTTAAGACTAAATACTGCATTTACTTTTGTGTCCCTTTCAAAGGGAGAGACCTCTCTCCAGTAGTTATTCTTGCAACAAAGCAGCAATTGAAAGCTGACTGAAAATGAGTTGGCTAGTGCTTGTGACCCTGCTTTTAACCTGTAATTCTGAGAGCATGAACAGACAAGAACAGTGTGTTGCATGTGTTCTTGCTTGGTTCACACAATCAAACTCTGATGTCTGTGGATATCATAGTATAAAACCTACCAGCTTACTTTGTTCAGTTACAGAGAAATCTTCCATTCATTGAAATAACGTTGTGATGGTAGGGCCAGAAGAAATGAAACTCTGGCTCTGCTTTTGGTAGCCAAATCAAGGTGTATAGCTGTTTCAGGTGCTCAAAGGTTCTGTGTGCTCTGTGTGGTATCTTGACCATCTGGAATGCTGTGTTGTACTCTGGTATCTCAGGTGACACAGTCTGTGTGTGGGTAACTGTTAAACCCATAGTGCCTGACAGAATGATGTATTACAATTTTAAGCGTTAATTTTTGAACCTGTACTTTGTAGAATTGCTTTAGTGGACCAACTCACCTGAAAACATATAGATCAGCTCAGTTAGATTATTTTTTTAGATGCTTTTTTTTGCCATAGATTGATCACAGGCTCCAAGTAAAGGTGGACTGTTTTTATTTTTGCTTTGTAATTTTCTGCTTAAAGCCCTGTCATCAGAGACCAAAACACGGAAAACCCTGGCAGAGAAGAAGGAAGTTAGAGTTCCATTGGATGGTAGGATATCCTTTTCTCTTAGCTGTGAATTGTGGGTTGGATTATAAGACACCATTTAGGAAATCTTGCCATCTGCTCTAGAACTTTGTGGCCTATGAGCAGGCATCCTTGAAGGTGAGTGTGTAAACACATCTAGGTTGTGTTGTGCATGTAAAACAAGGCTAGAAACATCCGTAGTGAGGGTTCCTCCTTAAATGTGGTTTTGTGGAACAACCATATGCAACCTAGTCTGTCTACAGCAGCTTCTCTGAATGTGTTGTGTTTATGAGAGAGGGAATGGAATCAAACCAGTTTTTATTTTGGTTGTCTCTTTAATTCCCTTTCCTGAAACACAGTAAGATCCACCACAGCTCTTGGCTCTTGTGCTTTCTAGATGAAGATGATGACATCTTCAAGCCTCCTAAGCTGACTGATGAAGACTTCACACCGTTTGGTTCTAGGGGTGGCCTTTTCAGTGGTGGAACAGGTCTCTTTGACGACGAAGAGGTGAGAATGCTGGAGAGGATAGAAATACCATGTGTCCCCCTTTTAAAAATAAAACAAAAGATCTCCACAAATTACTACCTCTGGAAGGCCGGGAGGGGAAACAGCATTGTGGTGCTTGATAACATTCAATTATAGTGGGACAGTATACCTTCCTGGAGGTGCAACAGAACTATGTGAGTGAAGTATTTACATTCTCCCTGGCACAAACCCCTCTTTTTTGCAATGTTGCAGATGAGAAATTCAGGTGTGGTTCTCGCATTGTTACGCAGGTTCTAATTCCAGCAGAGCTTACTCAACACCTCACTTTTATATATGGAGGTAAACCAAATGCCATACGGTTTAGTTTAAAACAGCAGGTTTCTATTAAAATGCTAGTGAAAATACTGAATTTTGTCATTCTTTCTTCTTCCTTGGCTGTAGGGAAAGTTTGAAAGGAAGAAAGCATGATGCCCTTCCTGCTTTCTTTTGCATACCATGTCTGGACAATGATGCTGTTGAGTTTCTCTCTTTTTGCTGTTAGAAGTATTACAGTTATGCTGTCTTCTTTCATGTAGTTGTATGATTCCTGAGTTAGCTGCGTTAGCAAGAAAAGCTCACTTTAAACTTACTCTTGCGCTATGTATCTAGGGGCTGACTTGATGAAGGAAACTGCATTTCTGACCTTTTTTTGTCATTGTTTGTGCATGTGGAAGGGTGTAGAAACTAATGTCAGTTAAGATTTAAGAATCTGATATTACAGATAAAAATAATTGCCTATAATTTTTATCATGCAGCAGATATTGGTAACAGTCAAGGCTAGTCCAGAACAGCAGCCACGCTGTTGCATTTGTGGTATGTTGCAACTAAGAACACAACTAGAACAAAAGACAGGTGGTCTTTGGAGGTGAGGAAGCTACTGGAGTGAATTTTAGAAGACGATCCCATGTACAGCTGATATGAAGCTTACCATGCCAACATACAGCCAGCAAGCACCAATCAGGGGCATTGTGTGAGGGGGAAAAGGATAATTGTGCAATGCTTTTCACTCAAAAGCACCTTTATTGAGCAAATATTAGCATGCTTTCTTTTTAAGTGGCAGACCAGAACTATTTTAAAAAAAAAGTAATCTGATAGTGCAAGCCAGCTTTGTGTCAGTGCAAATTCAAATGAAGCTATTGATAGAACTTCTTAGTCACTTATTGCCAAGACTGTCCTCATTCTGCAGACATAGGACAGCCAAGCAGATTTGTCTGTGATTGTTGCCTGCCCGCATACTATTGGTTTTCTGTTACCTGGAAGTTAATCATCTAGGAAGAGTAACTTACCTTCACTAACCTTCTGCAGTGGAGGAGGCATTACTGTACCAGAAGGCAGCCACAAGAGGTCAACAGGCAAGTAGTAACTGACAAATGTGCAGTTAATCACTGGCATCCCTGACGTAGCCCTGCACTCCCCTGCTCTTTCCTAAGTATCGCTGCCTTCTTCCCACGTAGTTTTATACAAAGACCATGCACTTGGAGTCTCAAGGTAGGCAACCTCTAATATCCAACTTCCAGTAAGACAGAGACTTTCAAGAAATTAAGTGGTCGGTACTTAATGAGATCTGGAGATCTAGGCTGTGGTTCTCAGGGAGGATAGGCTCAGGGCAACTGCAGCCTGAACACAAGGACTTCTGTGAGTGTGTCCTGCAGTGTTTTTGAGCTATGTTGTAGATCTCAGCACCACACTGGTGTTAAACTTCTCCTTAGCAACACTATAAATCATTCATCTTAACCATGTGAAGTTCAGGAGTATTTTTACACTTGTCTTGACTTGAATTCTTTCTTCAAATCTTACTGCATAAGCTTCAATAGGAAAACTTAAAATGGTTTTATCAGGACCTAAACAGCTGTAGATTAATTATGTGCAAATAAAAGCTCATTCCTTCTCTACAGTAAACAGACTTATAATCAGTTTAAATTATATTTTACAAGACAGAAAGCCACTTTTCTGAATGTGTACAGGTACTCAAGACTTGAGTACCTGGGTTTGAGTCTGTATGTGCAGACATCCTGTTGAGAAGAGACTGGTGGTTACTCCCTGTCTTGGCTTAGAAGTGGCTGTTCTACACAGAAAAGCAGCTGCCTTTTCCTGCAAAAACAAAATTCACCACTTCCCCTTCCCTCCCCCTTTGCATTTTCATCTACAATCAGAGTGATCTTTTTGCTGAAGCACCAAAAGGAGAAGAATCAAAAGAGAGAGAGGAACAAGTCCCAGTAAGTGAAGGTAAGAAACCATTGTTGCCTCCTGTAGTCCTGTGTAGGCTGTTATTTATCACCACTAGCATCTAGACTGTTTTGTTTTCAAACTAGAAAGTCTGGAGTAGCAATTGTTGGCAAGACTATTTCCCAGTCTTAATAGGGAACAGCTGTGTTTTGCTTGAATTTTAAACGTGTTTGTTCACTGTGATCTCTTACACACACCTACTCTCCTGGAGCTGAAAGGACGTCCTTACTGATGCTGGCAGAGCTCTCTGCATGCACTGGATTCCTGCTGCTGAAGAATACTTTACAGGATCCAGTTGTGGGTTTGAGTAGAGTAAAGATTTTTTCTTGCAGATTAATGCACATCAGAGTTTCCCCTTAGCTGCATATCTAGACCCTTACGGAGTCTGAGCACATATTCTGTGCTGTGGCAATTTTTACTGAAGCTTTGTATTAGATCAATTTTTAGATAAGAGTTGGGAGACTAAGTCATTTTGGTTTGAGTGTATTGTATTGAAGTGGGTTTGAGTGTGTGAATGTGAATTCTTGTAAATAATACTATGTGTAAATGTGTATCCTGTTTGTCAGCTTCAGTTTAGTAGAGCTGTTTTGTGGAGTAGTAATGGAGAAAAAATAGCTACTGTTATATAAATCTGCAAAAAAAAAAGAAGATAGGGAGTTCTGAGCTGTTGATAAAAAAAAGAAGTGGAGCTCTGAAGAGTTCTCAGATTCCTGCTTCTATAGTAGAGTTCTGCAGTCTTTGACAGCGTAAAACAAGTGCATCCATTTGTATTGTACTTCCTATGATTTCAGTGTTCTCTACAGAGTCCTTAAAGAAAGTTCCTGCAAGTGCAATATCTTTATTCTCAGGTATGATTCATTCAATGGCAAATTGCTTTGTGCACAAGGTGCTCTTTTCTTTAAAACCTAGTGGGGAGGTTTTAAAGAAGAAAATTGTCCAAATACAGATGCATTGCATTGCTTGAGCATATGCTTAGTGACAAATATAAGTGCTTTTACCATGCTAAGCCTAAGCTGCAGTGTGCTTTATGCATAATCGAGGTTTTGTAGAAGCTCTGAAGGTAGGTATCATCGATGGCAGATATTAGCAGCTGTCAGCTTCCAGTGTTGCGCTATGAACTTTTAAAAATGTGTGTTACTTTAACTGATAGTATTCATCTTAAATCTGCAGTGCATGCAGTCACACCTTCTCTTTATGCTCTGAAAAGGAAGTGAATTTTGATCTTTCAAATTTGATCATATTCCATTGAGTTAGCAGAAGAACAGTTTAAACATCGAGTTCCTGTATTTTTGTGACATGGGTAACATGGGTTAATAAGACCAATCTTTTTTCTGCAGTTTCAGTTGGGAGGTTCTGCATACATGGGGAAGGACCAGATCTGTAACTCGGAGGGAAGAAAAAAAAAACTGTACAGAGAACCATGTTCCATGTCAGACTTTAAGCTGAGCAATGAAAAAAATCATACCACTAGTTTCTCTGAATCAACTGACTTTGATTTCTGTCCATGTGTGATTTTTTCACCTGGTTTGTTTACCTTGAAATTAAGTTTTCCCCTTTATTAAGAAAGGCCTGTTTTAAAACTATGACTTCAGTTAACTGAGCCCTCAGTCAGCATGATTTTTATACTAGACTGTATACAAATACAGCCTTTTTACTTCAGGATCAAAGATACACATCAGCAATGGTCATTCAACATGCTTTTAAGACTTGGTCGCAAATTTAGAACAGCGAATTGAGGTTTTCTGTATCATTCACTCTTTTTTGGAGGTACTGTTGCATAAGCAGTGAATTTTCCATCATTTTAACAGTGTCCTTTTCTAGTTTGTCAGGAATTAAGTTACATGTAGCATGTATTCAGTGTCTTCAGTTGCTCCCTGTCACTAACTTCTACAGAGGCTAATGTCACCAGAAGGAAAACAAGACAGTCTCCTTTGCTATTCAGAATCTCTTGATGAGTACATTCCCAGTGAAGAGTTTATTTAGGAGCTTGAGAATGTTAACAGTGAATCAAACTTTGTGGCCATATTCCTGTCAATCCTGTAGTGTTTTCTATTTGCATGATACTTTTTTTTCGCTGCTGCTGCCCTGCTCAGAATTCATGCAGTCTGACTTTCTACCAAATAGCAGTTGTTCTACTTTCAGCCAAATTTTCAATTCAAGTGTTTTCTTCCCCCTCCCCCCCCCCATTTCCAGGCATCTATACATAAGAAGCAAAAGGACAGGCTTAGAACCAGGTTGACACTTGATACCAGAAATGGTAAAAATGTTTGCAGACCATCTATCGACGTGCATCAATCACTGTAGCCAGATATTTCCACACCAGATGCAGAAGGAACAGTTGTTACCAGGACCAAACTCAGCATCATACTGCAGTACTGGTAGTGGTCTTGCCTGACAAGTACAGCTCCTTGAGAGAACTCAGTCACCTGTCCTTCCTGCTCGTCAAACACTTATATTTGTCCACAATGGTGTGGCTTACTAGTTATTAGTAGAAGGGTCTTCTAGCTTTTTCACAGAACCTGGCTGCTGTTCTAGAGTAGGTGAGCAGGTTTGAGGAAGAAGTGATGGAAGTGAGAGTGAGGGACCATCTGTCTGACCTGGCTTTTATCAAGAAGCTTCTAGGTAATGCTCTTGATGCAGCACTGTTGCAGGAGCACATTAAAAATTGCTGTGATGGAAACTAGACCTGGCTCTAATTACTATAGCACAAACTCAACTTTTCAGAAATTCTGGCAATGATTTCTCAGTGGATTTGTTGGGCTTTTTTTTCCCCATGTGACCTGCAGGAGGAAGTGATGTGTTTAGTTCCTCTGTAATTCTGGAAAAAGACAAGAAATCTGCAGCACAGAGCACAGAAAAAAGTCTTAAACAGCCTGGGAAAGTTGTTCTGTTTGATGATGATGATGATGACTTCTTTGTGGGAACAACTAAAAAGTCTCCAGGTTCAGGTACTTCTATATATATGCTGTGGAAAATTAAAGGTCATCAAAATTCAAACTGGTAGGAGCTAATAAGTTACAAAATTCAAACCTGTATTATGGCTGCTTCTGCTTGGGTTTTTGTTTTGGTTTGTTGTTTTGGGGTTTTTTTTTTGTTTGTTTTTTTTTGGTTGGTTGCTTGCTTGGTTTTTGTTGTTTCAATTGGCATTTCTTTTCCCCAGACTAGTTTGTTATCTCCACTGACTTTCCTCTCTTAGGATGCTCCTTGCTCTGCTAGGGCAGTATCTAGACTTGAATTGGGGAAATGGTACGGACTTTATTCACACAGCTTAAAGTCTCTGTGCCCAACACTTCCTATTGGCAGGCAATAGGCCTTTAGAGGTGCCAAACCAATACAAAACACTGCCTTTAGAGGTGTCAGCTGACTCTACCAAGCGCTCCAAGTAAGTGGTGTTTCACTTTGAGAGCTTGTCCATCTTTTTCTCTTAAAGACTACTAATGCTGGTTGCCTTTAAAAAGGGAGCATGTTTTAAGGCTCTGATATCTTCTCTTGTTCAATATAGACTGTTCTTTTCTCATCATTCCCTGTTTGGTTTGTCTCTTAATGCAGTCAAGTCCACCGTGGACCTGTTTGATGATGATGAAGAAGGTGATTTATTCAAGGAAAAACCTGGCATTCCTCCTGTGGTTGCAGGCACCAAAGAAACAGAAAGCTGTAGGGAGACAGTCATGGAAAAAAAGGTAATGGTGTATAAATGGATTGTATGGCTAAGGTTTTGGGACGAAGTTAGTACTGCACCTGAAGTAGTCTTTACATGTACAGCACTATGGAAGTGCCATATTTTGAAACAGAATTAGGTTCATAAGATGACCTAAGAGCACCAGGAGTCCTTAAATGCCTTTTGCCTCTCAAACTTTGGATTCTTTTAGATTCTTTTTGTGGGGGCAGTGACTGCAAGATTCTTATTAGACAAGATTGAAATGAGAGCAAAATGAGAAGGCTCTGATAATAAAAAATATTTACAAAGTTCATGGCTGAGTTGAAACCAGCCTGACTTGGTGTGTCAGTTCTGTGCTGCAGAGACTGTGTCTGCACTTAGAGTAACTGCTGGTAGCAACTTAACTGGTAACCCATTGTTTGTATATGTTGTGGGAGAGGAAGGTTTATGTCACAGTTCTACCTGAACATATACAATGCTTGGAGTGTTTAAAAAAATGTTTTCAGCTGAAAACTCTTAATGTTCTGAGGACACATGTGCAGAGTTATGAGAGACTCCTAGTGCCATCTCCACTTTCATTTTCAGAGCAGTATCTTAAGGAAAGTAATAATGCACTTCTGTTTCTATGGCAGAGATTGTATATGCTCATTTTATACGTATTTGTTGTTCAAGGAGTATTTGAACATAATGAGCCACAGTGACTTTTCTCCCCTTTTGGCTAGGTCTACAGTGCTGGGGATGTCTAATGCAAATTGTTGTAGAATTCTCTCCATATTGTCTTATGAGAAGCACCTGAGCTCAAGGGCCAAAGCCAGCTTCTATTTCTGGTGCAGTGCATGAGTATTCATGGTCAATGGAGTGGGAGTAGTAGTGGGAGGTGTTCCAGTGCCAGTGCTCTGATCTCATAACATAGCACTTGACTTTCCTGGAGAAGAGGGTGAGAACTGCTTCAGCAGCATTACTCCTGCTCTGTCAGGAAGTGAGGGTTTTTTTATACTCCAAGCTTGTTGACAGTAGTGGTTGGGTCTGGAATCATTCTGAGTTTAATGGCAATATAGCTGGTGGCAGACTGAGGCTGGGCTGTGCTAATGCAGGAAATAATGGCTTGCACAAACTGCACTCTTCTTTTAAGAAACACAGCTTGTTAAAAGAAATATTTTTTGGTTAACTTACAAGGGGACCCGGCATGAGTTGCTGCATGCGTTTTTCTGCTGAGAAGGATGGTGGTGGGAGGGGAGACCTATGGTTAAGACCTGCAAGTCACTCATGCATAGCTCTGGTTACATGTGAGGAACTCACTTAGCACATGAGTTCTGTACTTCAGCCCATGAGTGGCAAGCTTGTGTTCTGTCCCTTACAACTATTGGGATGCTGCCAGCAGCATACCTCTTAGAAAGGGTTATTTAATGTGCCTGCCCTTACTGAATCTAAATGGGTGCTGATGTAGTGTCTTTAATTTGTCCGGAAGAGTCAGCTGTCTTCTGGTGAGGACTCCAAGCCTTTATCTGAAACGCCTCCAAGAAAACAGAGGGGCCTCTTCTCTGATGAGGAGGATTCTGAAGTGAGTATCTCTCTAATAAACTGCTACAGAGATCACTGGGATCTGAATAGCCCTGATTTCAGTCCACTCGTCCTTTTTTAAAAAGGAGAAACACGGATGTACCATTTAGAGTTCTTAAACATACTGCTTTGCAAAATAATATTTCTTTGGTTTGCATAGGACTTGTTTTCATCAAGTAAAACTGTGAAATCCAAAGCTACATCTCTTCCCACCAGCAAGTCCATTACAAAAGCTCATCTTTCCTTGTTTGATGATGATGAAGAGGTAAGTGCCTCTTCCTGATACTGCATATATATGCACAGTCTGTTGCAAATGCAGTAGGAAATATTCAGAAGCTTACAGCACTAAGCTTGTAAATTGAACACTAATTTAGAACACTGAATAAGTCTTGCATTGTGGGGTAGTTCTGAGCATGCAGTCAACATTATGAAGGAGAACAGTAGCAGGGACTCTTGCAACTTCTTGGTGACTTTTTAAAGTCAGTGCAGGTGGATGTTATCCATCTGATTGTTCAGTGTTCTCTAGTTCTACCAATAGAATGGATATGAGCTTCAAGAAGCTGTTTTATCCTGGCCTGTGGTATCTAGCCAAATGGATTACTTCTTACTTCCCTTGTGTCATGTCTGGTGAATTCCCTCTTTCTCAATTTTCAGAATTGTGGCTGCAAGTGTAGAAACTGAGATCAGAGCAGAGTCTGTGCAAGGAAGTTAACAAATTGAATTAGTATGTGCTTTTATCCTTTTTTACCCTTTGCTTCTTCCCTCATACCCTCCAAAAAGCTTTTAACTGTGGGCCTGCAGCCTTCATGGTAAGTTAACTTATGCCATAGTCTTAACCTGAGGCAAACAGGAGGCTGCTCAGAGCCATAAGAGAGGAAACTTCTGCAAACTCAAGATAAAGGTTTACTGCTCAACAGAGGACTGCTTCCAACTTACCTGTATGAATAGGGGCTCTTCAGAAGCAACTACCAGGATAGTAAACCATTTTGTAATGTGGTACGATCTGCTGTAAATCTTGTGTTATGGAACTGAAGGTCAGATTATAGAAAAGCATAAATAAGTGTTAAGTAGTGAAGGCAACCTGTGCTTTTGTATAGTCTGATGCTAATATAAATGTCTGCATGACTGTCTTCAGATGAAAAGTCTTTGTTCCTGCCCAGTGGTAGTGGCTCAGCTTGCCTATTGCCTGTCCTCTCAGAATAGGATACATTCTCTGTTTCATTACTTGGATGTAGAAACAGTGCCCCGTTGTGCTAGCTGCTGTACCACAGAATTGCTCTCTGGTGGTTTTTGGCTGCTGGTCAAGCCTTATGGTGGAGAATCTGTGGGCCAAAACCAGGCTGTGGGCTTACAAGTTTCTGGTCTGTCAAATGCTGCGTGCATAGAATTCTCTGTACAAGAACACTGTGTTACACTTGAAATTGTTCACAAAACACCACTTCTCTGTCCTACTGATCTGAGATGTGGATGGCAACAGTATCTTGCATACTGATGACTTTGCAGTGAGATTATTGTGGCTTCGGGTTTTGATTCTTTTTTGAAATATTTTTTTATCGTGTTTTAAGGATCTCTTTGGTGTGATACCTGCCAAGAAGCAACAGGAAAAAACCCTGGATGAGAAAACAAAACACTCGGAGCCATTCAAGAAAGCCTCCAGCTCATTGTTCAGTAGTGATGAGGAGGTACTGAGAAGTAAAATTAGCTTGAAAGAGGTTACTGAGCTTTATGCTGGGCAAAGCATAAAACTGTTGAGACAGGAACCACAGTCAAACTCTGTTGTGTCCATATGCCGTACCTTCTGAAATTCTGTGACTTGTTTGCAGCTGAGGAAACTGTCTGATTCTTGGCTCAAATTATTTTAGGATCTAGGTAAGAAAAGTTATGTGGAAGAAAAAAATAGTTTTTTTCAGTGTAATTTTTAGAAAGATCTATAGCAAATAGAGGTTACTGCCAGCAAATCTGACTTAAAAATACTAAAAGGGAAAAATAAGTTTGGTCTTAATACTTTAATTTCTTCAAGGAACGTTTAGCGGCTCTAGGTACGTATGAGGGGAGTTTTTCTTTGGTTTGTGTTATTAGGGTGGAGTTTTTCTGTGTGATGGTGTTTGATGGGCTTTTGTTTGCTTAAGTTTGGGTTTTGTTTGTTTGGGTTTTGTTTGTTTTGCAAATCTAGACGTGGGAAATATGAAATATAAGTAACTAGGCTTCCCAGAGAGCAGCTACCTTTTTAGGGATGGATTAGATGTTGTACTGCATCTTAAATGAAAGCCAGGGACACTAAGTAAATTAAAAACTTGTCTGGAATGTCTCTGAATTAACGCATGAATAGGATCCAGACTGTTCTTAGCCCTCCCACTCAAAAAATTACTCTTTTGTGTAGAATTGATTTTTATCTGTCCGGTAATTGCTTTTTTAGTGGGTACTGGCAATATCTTTAGATACCATTTTATCTTAATGTAGAATAAACCAAGTTCATACTTCAACGTGCCTGTAGTACCTTTCAAAAAAGGAACAAACAGGCTGGGAACATGGCAAACCTCTTTCAAGAAAACATGCAAGCCAGAAAACTCTTCCTGCCCCAGAAATGTTCCTCCTAATGACTTTTTCAGTGGATAGGCTCGATTAAATGCTAGCTGCGGGAGGGGGCAGTACTGTAGCTGAAATTTGAGGCAGTAGGAAGTGCAACATCATACACTTTTGTAATGAGGTGTCTGGGTGTGGGTGTCATGTTTGTTCCTGGGTGTTTTTATTTTGTTTTTATCCCATGCATCGAACGTGCTAATTATCTAAGTGGTTCAAACCAGGTTCTACTCGGTGACCTTACTCCCGTAACTGCTGTTGACACTGACCTGAGCTGTCAAGACCAACATTATCATAGAGTGTGTGTAGTCTGTTTTGCTGGATAAATACTGTATGGCAAAAGGTGGTCAGGCCCTCTGCAAAGCCTGAACAATGTCAGGTTGCAGTGGCTAACAAAGGCAGGAAATAAGCTAGTAGAGAGATGTGAGAACTGCCAAGATGCTCATATGTTTCTGCCTATAGAGAATATGAGGAAGTGGTTTTTACCAAGACAAAAGAAAACTTAAGGATTCCTTATTTTTAAGGAAAACTGGAATATCTCCAAGCCAGTGAAACTTCCTTCTGAAGATGACCGAAAAGATGACCCTGCAAAACCAACCAGCACTGTCAGTCAGGCTAAAGCTGTGAAGATGAGGAACCTCTTCGAGGAAGAGGATGAAGAGGATTTATTTGCAATCACTAAAGAGAGGTGACAGTCCTGGGAGGGAAGGGAGGGCATTTTTTCAGAGCAGCCCAGCAGCACCCTCAACAGCAGATGGACCCAGGAATATTGCAGTTGTTGTCACTTGGTACTGATGCTGAAGAGAAAGTAGAAATGTGTGAGTGAAAATGGGCAGGGCTAGGCTCTTTTACCTCTTTTCTGTCTATGGTGTGATCATTCTCCTTGTCACCACTGAGCTGGGCTCTCCATTTCCATGCCTGCAAAATAAAATCCTCTTGACCTGCTTTATATTTACTTCTGCAGAAAGCTGTACAGTAAGGGAGGGTGGTAAAATAGTTGAGAAACTGAAGAATCCGAGTCCTTTATCTGGGACCAATTGCTGCAAATGATGGTCCTAAGTAATACTTTCAAACAGATGGGGTGCATGGCCTCTGAAACTTTTGCACTGAATCTTCCACTTTCTCCTCTCTCTCGTTGTAGCCAAAGAAAGCCACAGAAGGTATCATTGCTGTTGTTTGAAGATGATGCTATTAATGGAGAATCGCTCTTCGGCTCCCAATCAGCGCTACTTCCTTCAGCTGCTACAGCTCCAGTGGTACCTCCTCTTTCTTTTGAAACTAATGTGGAAGACTTAATGTTTTCACAGTCTGTCTTCCTTGTTAGGTACTGAATGTACGACTAAGTTGCTTTAAACGGTAGTTCTAGCAAATTGGGAACGGGAACAGGGCAGATGTCAAAATTTTCTTGACCGCTAACTCTAAATTTTTTCAGTTTATACTAAAGCCTTCCTGAGGATGTTTGAGAGCTCTTAGCCATAAAATACAGGAATATTAATAAAATAAAATAAAATAAAATAAAATAAAATAAAATAAAATAAAATAAAATAAAATAAAATAAAATAAAATAAAATAAAATAAAATAAAATAAAATAAAATAAAATAAAATAAAATAAAATAAAATAAAATAAAATAAAATAAAATAAAATAAAATAAAAGGAACAGACAGATTGCTGATAACTGTGAAGCTAGGGCTTCACTCTGTCACCTCAACCCAGGCTGGTTCAGGTGTGTCTACTCACTTCTTCCTGGCCTTCTGCTGAGGGTTCTTACGCTGTCTTCTATCTTAGAAGCTTAGTCCATAGTGTACTGCTTGTCTGTCTGTACTTCAGAATTGAAATTAGGAATTGCGAAAGCTTAACACAATTTTTTCTGTAGTGGGAAATCCTCTGTGTGTGTGTGTGCCATATCGCTCCCTACCTTGCCATTCTGCTTGCTGGGTAACAGTTATCATGGCCTGTAAAGACAATAGGCTTGAACAGAAAAGGGACAGGCAAGCCACAGTCTAGCTGTTGGCAGTCACAGGAAACCGTGTACCAACCAGACAAGTTTCCCAGGGCATCCATGCTAAGCTTGCAACTCCTTTGTGACCCTCTTCAACCTGACTCAAGAGCCTATAATACTATAAATCAAAAGTGACAAACCAGAATGCCCACGGGAGGAAAGTAGGAGAAGTCAAGCATGTTGCCGGTGACCTAAAGCCCTGCAGAAGGCAAACAGACTCCACTATCCTACAGCAGCGTATGCTTATTAATACCCACCAATTTTGTGTCAACAATATTCTCTTAATTCTGCAGGAGAAAGTAAAACCACCAGAAGCGCCACCTTTCTTTAATGAAGAAAAGGAGGAGAAGGAAGATCTGTCAGAGAGAGCAGCAAAGTTTAATCAGGTAGAAGATATATTGTGTTGTTCAGAAGAGCATGGAGCAGTTCCTGTGTCTAAAGGAATAGATGTTGCAGGGCAGCAAATGAAGGAATAAGTGAAGGGTTTTCTTACATTAATCTAAAGTTTGGTTAAGGTTTAATTTAAAAAAAGTAAATCAGTGCTGCTCTGGAAATAGAATTCTTTTTCTGGATTTCCTCTTCTGTTGTCAAGGAGAGAATAACTGTCTCAATTTAGCAAAATCACTTGCCATTCAAACAGTAAATTGATTAAATTGCGTTTTAAAGTTGTTTCCTAACTGACATGTATGAGAGAATTGTTTAAGGGGGGTGGCACGGTGGGGCGGGGGCAAGGAATATGCTTTGTTTTTCTTCCAGAGTGGGTTGGGTGATCTTTATTCACATGAACAAAGCTTCCCTTATGCTAATGCGTAGGCTTTTCTTCAAGCTCAGTAACTTTGTTACCGCCTTATAAATGGTGCTGGTATCTGTGGCTTTCGGGTTTGTGAATTTCTTCTGGGCAGCCCTGTTACAGAATAGTATTGATGTGTATTATTGAAGAAGCTTTAGCAGAACCTGGGCATGGTCTTATTGTTGAGGAATTACCAGCTGATGAATTTCCAGAGTAGTTATCATGCTTTGCACTTTCTTGAGTGCATTCCAGGTTCAGGTAGTGCTGCCCACTCGAAAAAATCCCAGGTTGCATGAACTGGGTACCTCAGAGAATATGGCTAAGCTGCTTAATGCAGCCCTGTGGTACGCAGGCAACCTGACATGAGGAGGAAACCTTGTGCAGGAAGCAGCTTATCAACAGTCCTACAGTATATAGTACAAGAGGAAACTTGTGTTCACTTCAGAGCCATCAAGTGTGTTCTCTTCTTTATCTACTGTCTCCTGCTAATCTGCATTTTGCTCTTCAAGTTACTTAGGAAAAATGAGTTGATGTAGTTGTCTGTGGAGAGACTTACTGAAACCTGGCTCACTGAAAGCAGACATGAGCCTGACAAAAGCAAGCCGCTTAGGCCTTGAGTGGAAAAATAGTGAGCTAAGTGAAAAATTACTGACCAGCAAGGTCAGTGGGCCCTTGTTGTGCAGTGAAGCTTAGGCAAGGGAGATAACAGGATGTCTCCCGCGGGACCAGATGGATTTCTAAAACTACAGGAATGTATGTGACGCTTATGCAATGATAAAGTTTGTAACTAATAAGGAGCTAAAGTTTTGTAATATGTATGAAGCTCATTAACTAAACTATTTAGGTAGGAGTACGGCTAATAAAGATTGAGACTTGTTAATCAAACACCATATGCGTGTCGTTAAGTCTCCCGCCGTCTTCGACAAATGGTGACCCCCGACAGTTGTCTACTTGGTAATGGGTTGCAGAACTCTGACCAATACTGACATTTAACTAAAAAAAACATAGTGGTTCTTTGGGCAAACCTGAACTATATAACAAGCTGTGTTAATTTTTGTAAATTTTATTTTTTTTTGGTGGAGCCTTTTGCAGCAACACCCTCGGAGCCACAGAGCAGTTCAGATCTGTTTGCAGCGTCACCACCAGCTCTGCAAAAGGATGTCAAGATTCAAGCTAAGAAAGTGTTAAGCTTGTTTGAAGAGGAGGAGAAGGAAGAGGAAAGACTGGATGATGATGATGATGATGATGGCATTAAAAATGCACAGGAGGAAGTTAGTGTGGTGAGTCTAGGGAGGTTCTTGAATGCTAGGAAGTAGTATTTCTACCTTTCTACCCCTACTATTCTAGCCAAGGTTTCATTTTCAAGCTTCCCTCTCTTGTGTCATGGAGGCCAACCTATCTGGTTCAGAACTTCTAGATTCTTGGGTGAGAAATTATTCCTGCTCTTCCCTATGATCCTGAATTCCTTTGTAAATTTTTCCATCCCACTAATTTGAAAGTATTTGGCTGCATATTATTATGAAAAGAAATTCTGTACATATGGTTTTGTGCAGTTACTTGATGTTTGCTGTACAGAACTGACTCCCCAGTTTTACCCCTTATGGTCAGAAGTACTAGGAGATAGAAGGATGTGGAATTTGGAGCCTTGTAGTTAATCTCTTGAATCCACGGCAATGTTCTTGTTCCGACTTGATGCAGATGTACCATTTTTTTTTCTGTAAACTTGAAGTCATATCAAAAAGTATATGCTGAGTACTACAGTACTACCACAAGATTTCATCATCTTAGTGCGACCATGGTAAAATAAATTGTCAATCCTAAAGGCTATACACACTTTATTCAGAAGTCCTTGGAGAAAAATCCCTGTTTATAGCCACATCTGAATTAAAATGGATTATTAGCTTGAGTGCTTATTTACCTGTTGTGAGTGTATCATGTGGGTTTTTTTTGGGGGGCTGGGGCACGTCATGAGATGGTTGCAAGAAGCCACATCTCTCCTATAAATTTGGAAAGATTCAAATCCTTTCAAATCTTTCCTTCAAGGCACTCAGCTATCAGCATATAACAGTCATGAAGTGATTAAGATGCTGAAATGCGTATTCATGCAAAAATCAGAATAGGTAGTTTGGGAACGTAATCTTTTGATAGGCAAATCTGGAATGTTCTACTGTTTTCCTTGCTTATCTCCTCTTTTATATGTTTCATGTGTGGATACTGCTAGATGTGTATTATGTGTCTGGGCATACTCAGCAGTTCTAGTGCTCTAAAAACATGACCTAACTTTTGATATAAAATTAAAACTGGTGCACAGGAGACTGGGAATGGTGCAGTAAAAAAAAAATCATACAACAGAGTGTATGGACCAGAAGTGGTGTACTGGATACTACTTTACTAGGCAGCCCTTGGAGCTGCTGGAGACTTGGACTGGGAAGGGGAGAGTCAGGCTTTATTCTTATGACTACTGCTCCTGCTGCTTGGATTTTGAGTCTAGTATGACTGTCTACTGGACTGTCATTCATGCTCTTAAGAGGCATTGTTTCATTTGCATAGCTCCTGAAGAGGCAGCTGAGCAGTGGAACATGGATACTGAACTTTACCTAGACATTCAGCGGGGCCTTTGTCTTTTGAAAGTCAGACCTGGGTGCATGTAGTGACCATGATCATAGAAAGGCATTTTTTTGATGTCCAAGCAGTTGATGCAGTTGGTTTGACAGATAGTGGAGGGCTGATAAGGTGACCTGTTTCATTGTCAGGCTTCCTCACTACCAGCAAATCTGAAAGTACAAGTTCTTTACAAAGGCAGACAATATGTTCTATTCTTCATTGTGGGGGTGTGTTTGCTTTAATGGGAGGAGAACAGGGAATCTAGCAACAATAATAGCTTTACAGTCATTCAACTTTGGAGTTTTATTTTATTTTATTCTTGTTTAAAAAGGTAGCTTAGGAAGATGATTATTAAGGTTCTCTTCCTCTCACTTCTGTCCTGCACCCTCCACTGAAAAATTCAAGGCATAAAAGTCTTACTAAAATATACATCTTATTGTGCACTCATGATAACGTACTGAAAAGTTTGGGGTTTTTTCTTCTTTCTAAGGAAGCTTTACAGGTAAATAGTAGCAACTGGATCTCAGCAGACACAGAATTTGATTAGTATCTTCTAATCAAATTGAGCTGTGAATACGAATATTTAAGGTTTTTTTGTAAGTTTTGCAAATTTTTTTGTTAAGTTTTGCAAATTTGGTCAAAGTAAAATATACAACTGACAGTTAAAATTGTATTTTTGTTACCAGGGTCATAGTATAGCCTCAGGTGAATTGTAACCTGTCTTGTCGCTAGGCAAAATATCTCCTTAAGGAGGGAGTTTCTCATTGTGTGGACCTTTCTCCTCGCCTTCTAGGCTTCTGAGAAAAGTACTCGACCCAAAAGCACCGGAGTCTTTCAAGACGAAGAGCTTCTCTTCAGTCACAAACTTCAGAAGGACAACGATCCAGATGTCGACCTCTTTGCCGGCCCCAAGAAGTCAATGGTGAGTTTTAAGTCCTCCTCTGAACCTGCTATTCAAAAAAGTCTTTGAAGTGTGCAGCTTAGAAGTCACTGATTTCCAGGGAGGGCCAAGAGCTATCGGTTCAGGCATCACAGCCCAAATGAGATGTGCTTTTGATCTGTGACACATCTTTTATCTTTTCTCTCTCTAGTCTGCAAACCGTATCCTGAAGCCATCATCTGGAGGCGGGCTTTTTGGGGATGATGATGAGGATGATCTCTTTGGTACCACTAAAACAAACCTTCCGGTATCTGTTCATCTACTGTCAATGATTTATATAAAAGACAATGGAAAGAAATGTATGGAAGGGATTTTTCCGTATGTATTCCCACAAGAAATGAAGTGAATAGAGATGGCCATCGTGACTCTGGAGACACAGGGAACAAACAAATGAATTGGGTCTCCCAAAGCTGGGATTCTTTTTCTTTTTTGTCCCACTGGGACTTGCTTAGGTAGAAGAGAACACACCTGAGCAGAAATCAGAGTTAGTAGTTTGTGTTGCTTAATTATTTCATTATTCAGCTTGCTAATATTACTTCCCTGTAGTTCACGCGTGATTGATGAGTCTTGCTGTATGACTTATATAATTGAAGTGTCTGCAGGTTGGTTTGATTTAAGGTAATGAAAGTGGTATTAAAATCTCTGTGATGACTGGATTGTTTTTAGAGGGTGAGCATCTGCACTATTAAACTAGACTGCATTACAGGTGGTCTGAGGTCAAAGTCCTAACATGCTTTCTAAGCTGCTACTCTAGGTGTATTTACCTTAATTAAATTGAGGCCAGCTTTTTCTTTAGTCTATTTTCATATCTCTAGCTGGAAGTTAGGCTACAAAACTGGCACTATTTCCTGGAAAATGTTTGAGGACTGTGGAAGGAGTGGTCTTTAGTAGTTAGCACTTGGCAGCTATATATGGAGCCTGTTTGCTTGAAAATGTAAAAATAGCAGTGTTCCTTAGCTAGCTTTGTGCTTTTATTTTCCCTGCTGTCCTGTGCATGAGGAAATATGTATACATTTGGAAATTTATTAAAACTCTCATTATTTAACATTAGCATAGACAGCAAAGGCCTGAGGTAGCCTAAGGGAATGGAGATGTCGAAGGCCCTTGTCATTTCAGAGCCAAAAGACACTGCCTATTATGCGTTGCAGAGTCAAAAGATGTGGCTAGGTTTCTTTTCAGACAGGACTAAGATTTTTAAAAGCTTTGCTTGTGGGTTTGGGTTTTGTATTTGGTTTTTTTTTAATCTGGAAACCGTGATTTTTACCCGATTTTTGTTGATCTATGCTTTTAATGCTTTCAGAAAGTAGCTGAGAAGAAAACTCATAAGGCCAGCACTGACCCTTCCTTGGAGAGCAGGAACATTCCAGAAAATGCTTTAAGTGCCAAACAAGATGAAACTCTGAAGGCAGTAACTACAGAGGCAAGTACCTAAATCTTGTGCCTTGAACAGCATGCAAAGAAAGAGATGAATCATTTTGTTTTAAGTAAGTCCCTTGAAAAGATCAAAGCTAATGCCTGGATCCACTGACTGCAAAGCAGCAGTGTGTGGCCAAAGTCATCTCCGCTTATCAACAGGTGCACTGTTACTAGCAAAAGTTTAAATGCTATTGACACAGTGTTTTATTCATTGTCCACACACTTATAAAGGCAAAGTACAAGGCAGTTAAGAGCTACACTTCAGATCCAGTTGGATTGAAGATAGGTGGTTGTTCGTTCTTCTCTGAAGTGTCACTGTGTCTTGGATTTAATGTGATCTTTAAAGTGTAGGTAGGCTTTCTCAGATCAGGATGTGCAGCACAAAACTGTGGCTGTTGAGAATCTTACCCTGGAGACTTCACAATGAGCAAACAAGACTCCTACTCCTGTACTTAATCTTGCAGAACCAGGGGTCTCTGGGAGAGCCAGTCTGGATCTGAATTCTGGCTTGTGCCTCACTAGAGCAGCTTGTTGGATTTCCATCTGTAGGAGATTAGCTTTTCATTGTGGGGGGTGGATGTTGTTTTTTCTCCCCTGGGCTGAGGAACACAGAGCAAATCTGTAGGGCTAGTAATTAGCCTGTCTTCCCTTATGGTGAAGAATTCCTTAAAGTGTAGAACCATACTTGTCTTTTTTCATAGCTATTGACAGCGTGATATAGGAATAATCTTAGCATGTCTAAGATTCAGCAGAGCACCGCATGCTTTTAATGGAGAACAGTTTCCTCCAACACTGGGATTCCTGTGTCATGCTATCAAGGCCCCTAAACCACTGGCCTAACCCTTACAAACCCTCAGTTGCCTCAACCTGGCTGGAGGAGCTCTGACTGCTCAGTCACCCTGACAGCAGTACAGCCTAGCTTACAGAAATATGGTAGACTATAAACCTGTGGAGGGCAAGCCCTGGGAAGACACCTTAGTTGATTTGATTAATCCCCAAGTCCTAGAATTGACCGAAGTCTTCAGATCAAACAGCTGCTCTTGCTCTCTCAATCTAGTCTTATTTCTGATGGCGTGCTTTCTGTAGAGGAACACTCATTTCTCCGAAGCTTTTTTCCTTGCAGGCTGAGAGGTACAAATTTTGTAGCCCTCGTGGCTTCCGAGTGGGCTTCACTGAAGTCTGTGGTCCTGTTACAGCCAATCACAAAGAAAGAAGTTAATTTTATCAGTCTGTCAATGCATCTTCAGAGAGTCTTAGGGGAGGGAATAAGCAAAGAGGGAGCGTAGCATCACAGTTTGATTTGACCTGTTGTTGTGTGTGATCTGGAGAAGATGGAAGTTGTGGAATAGCTATGGCGAGGTATCATATTGGATAGGAGGAGAGTGGAATGAATTGTGGTAATGAAGATGGGGCTATGACATGGGGGGAACTCAAATTGAAAATTGAGTGACTGTAGTTCTGGTGGTAGAATGTGTTGGTAATGAGGTATCTTCAGAAGAAATTGGTAAGCAGTTAGCTGTGTTCTATAGATGTATTAAAATGCATACTACAGTCTGGTTGATAACTTGTCCACTTGTTTAATCCAGTGTAATTTTGTGCAGAAATCTACAGGTCCTGTTCCCATTAAAACCAAAGAGCCCTCATCTTGGATTGGAAAGATACAAGTAATTACTTTATTGGCATTTTGACTTTCAAGGAAAAAAAAATTGTTCCTTGCTTCACTGATGGCTTTCCCTGAAACAAAACCTTTTTACTTCCTTACCTTACTCTTGCAACTTTTGTTTTTCAGATTATGAATTTTCTACTACAATTTCTCTATTGCATGTTTAGTATTATTTCCTTCTCCCATTTCAGACCTGACTCTGAGCAGCACTATTTACTCTATCTGGGGTGCAGAGGGTGGGCTCCTCTTCGACCTGCTATTCTTCTCAGCACTATTTTAAGTATGTTCAGAGGTTTAGGGGTTTGGTTATGTCTCTCTTCTGATATGAAATGACTAATATCTGCCTATATCACAGTATCTCAAAGTCAGAACCAGTGTTTTCCTCAGACAGGGTACTGAGCTTACATAGGTGTTTGGTTTGAAATGATGTGGCCATGCTGTTCCTGAAGCTCGTGTACAGCGGTGAGCACTCCACAGACTCAGACAGAGGATGTGCGTAGGTGTGAGAAAGGCCTAGCGCTTGTAGGACTCGAACTTGAATACCTCCATAAGCTAGTTCTTGCTGTTTCTCTGGAGCTGTGCTTGGTTTTAAGCAGTATTAACGTGATCTCTTTTTGTCTGGTTTTATTTTCTCTGTTTTGTAGGCTAACTTAGCTATTAATCCTGCAGCCCTACTACCCGGTGCCATGCCTAAGGTCTCCAGTGCAAAGTCCCCCTTACCATTTCTGGACACTCCATTGCATGAGCCCAAGGAAGTACAGAACAACGAAGCCTTCTCTGCTACAGGAAACAATGAAGAGCTAGGTGTAAGCTTTGATCAGCCTATGCAAGCGGATACCTTGCACAGCGCCAATAAGGTAACCTTGGTATTTAGGAGGATAGAAAAGGGGATTAAGAACACAGTCTGTTCTCATGCAGGACTTTGTGTTTTGGTATACAGGTTCTGCTAACAGTGTGTCTATCTGAATCTAAATGGAGATGTGGAAATCTAATCCCCTCTCATTTCTCACAAAAGTAAAGCCTGCTACATTCTTAGCTCTGTGAGGGGCTTATGCATATGTCTAATTTTGTCCCTTTTTAAGGTACATGTGTACATTCCCCAAATTCAAAGTATTTTAGCTTAAAATCTTGTTCTGTCCCAGGAGACGCCAACCTGAAGACCATAAAAAAGGCATTTTTCTAGGCTAACTGTAAAACAAGTTATGGACAGCTGCTGTGGCAAGGTATCTAGAACACATCACTGCTGTAGGTTGACCTTTACCTGCTCTGTGGACAAAAATGTCAGGTTGTTCTGATCTGCCACTCCCAATTCTTTTTTAAACAAAAACTTCATTTTTAAAGCAAAAACTCACACAAAGTCAGCACAAAGTGTTACAGCTTTTGATGTGGCAGATCTCTGCTTCTTGATTGTTTTTTATTAATTTTTTTTTTTTAGTTTATAGACTGCAAAAGGCATATTCCAATTAAAGATTTAGTGGTTCTTTAGAAAAAATGGCAAGCTTAAACCACATAGTTAAGATTTCTTCTGGGTGCTTATGATTTTACAGGTCTTTTGGGTTTTCTGCTACTGAGAGCAGTGATTTAGATAACTTAGGATCTTACCTTTAGTTCTGTCTGTTCTAAATGCTGCTGAAGCTGTGCGTTACCAGATGAGCAGCAGAGATGACCTGAGAAGATGCAGCAACTTTCTCTGCAATGGCTGACATGACCCCTTAGTGTCAAATGGGTTTGAAGCTTGTACCTCAGAGTAATGCACTAGTATGTAGACATAGTTTTGCCAACAGCAGCATATCCTGCACAACAGGCAAAACCCACTATCATGATACTTTTAAGTAGATAGGCTTGAAAAAGAATAGAGTGCCTGCAGCTGCATATCCAAGTGTTCATTTTAGCACACTGATGATGCTTGTTTGTTTACAGAAGTAATCTGAGAAGTATTTTCTGAGAAGATGTTTTGCGTGGCTCAGGTTACATGTTTTAATTTTGGCCTTTCATTGCTTCTTGAGCCTTTCAAGTTTGAGTTTAAGCTGTAGATACATGCAGCCAAATGTACTTTTTTCCAAAGGCTGGACCAAAGCAACCCACCCAACATTCTGGCTGTCCTTTGAAAGAACAATACATGGAGCACACATGAGATTTTTTTTTCAAGTCTATATCCCTTCTGATATAATTTTCCTGGTTTTCAACTGTGCTCTGATCAACACAGCCCCGTACTCAGAAGGCAGGTGTGCTTCTACAATGATTCTGACAAAAACACATGACTCCTTTAAGCTCCAAAAACCAGCAAAGGGGGTTGTATTGATCTATTACCTACCTGTGTGAATACTCCTGTCTATGCAAGGTACGGCAGAGGCTATAAGAGAAACTTGCAGGAAGGCTTCTTTAAAAGCAGGAGAGGAATGAACTGTGGCAGGCTGTGCATAAAATGAAATTAAATAGAAGACATTAATCATGACTTGGACAGACTGCATCGCAGAAGCCCCTGGATTAGCAGGCTGTCAGACTGGGTAAGGTATTACCTAAAGCCAAGTAGCTACAGTGTCTTGCTGACCTGTGTTGTGACTTTCTACTTACAGGTGCTGTTCCTTTTGTACCCCAATTCCACCTGCTGTTGAATGACCAGAGGGCAGCAAATCAAAAGTCCTGTGTTATTTTTTTCCGAACCCTGTTGAAAACTACTACAGGCTTGAAACATCCCACTTGTCCATCTTTCCCCTTTCTGAAAAATGGGGAGAATGGATGATGCTGAGCTGATGATGATGGTTTTCTTGCTCAAGATTTCCAATGGAGCATTTTTAAATATACACGTAGATGTTCAAGTTACCTAAATCAGAGCTGTGAGCAGAACTTGTAACTAATTCAGTTTCAGTGTACTAGTATGAAATGGGAAATGCATTTTAATTACAGTGTTGTGAAGGCCAAGAAAGTGTTACAAGGAAACCCAACAGGAATCCTAACCTGTCTTCCGTGAAGCATGGGGTTTTTTTTTTCTTCCATATAACCCTGTTCTGATTTTACTCCATTCTTGCAGACCAGGATCAAGGTCACAGGGAAACGAAGACCCCCTAGCAGAATGGCCCGCCGTCTAGCTGCCCAAGAGTCTGAAGAGAGTGAGAAGGTGGACAGTGCTGAAGAATCACAATTCTCTCTACCAAAACAGACGTCAGCAAGAGTGAACACAAAGGAGTCTCTTGCTTCTGAAGTGGAGTCCAAGGAAAACGGTGTTCTCTCTGGCTTGTCAGTGCCAGCTCATGGCAGTGTTTTGTCTGCTGGGACAAACAAACTCCTTCCTCCAGTATCTGCAGACCAAGGGGATGATCTGTTTGAATCAGAAGACCTTTTTTCAAGCAGCTCAACACTCAGACCAGCTCCACGATCTAAGTTAAAGGAAGGAATGCCAGACAATGTGACAAACAAACCCATCAAGGGCAGGGAGAAAAAGCCTGATTGGTCTGTTCTGGATGATCAGGACAGCAATGATCTTTTCCAGCCTGTACAGCAAAAATTGTCAACAAAATACAGCCCTGTACCTTTTTTGGAGGAAGAGGAAGACACTCTCTTCACCTGTCAGAAAACTGGAATAAAGGAGCTGAAATCTGCTGTCCAGCAAGCTGTTGACCCTACTGCGCAAGATATCTTTGAGGTAATGGTTGAGCCTGCTACCTTGACCTTTTTGGTTACTGGGAGCTTATATAGAATCCTTTACTTAGAAACAGGCTTAATGGAGGATGTTGAGTAGGATGGTGTGTGCAGGATAGGTAGTGAAGTAAACTGTCCGTCATGCTCTGCTACTGGGCAATAGAAACTCTTTCTGAGGATACTCACCCCCTGTAATAAGAGAGTGGATTGAAAAGTGGAGCCTTAACACAGAGCAGGCATGTCCCTGAATGTGCTGTGACAACATATGTATGATTATGACCTTTTTCACAGTAATAAAATGTTTGGTTCCCATCTGTTAGCTGTCTGGTCGACATACAGCAGCTCAAGTAACTCTTTTGAAGAAGGAATAAAGCTGGCAGGCTGGGCAGCTGATACAAGCCTTTGTGTGCTGTACTTTGACCTGTGCACAATGCTACACTAAGGCATTTACTGAGTACTTCATGGGGAGAAAAGCTCAGGCTTCTGGGGTTTGAGATGCTGAGGCTGTCAGTCTTCTGAACATCTCAGTGGATGTGTACACAGATAATTTGAGTATTCTGTTGAAGTGTGTTGTTTCTCTGTGTTTTGCTTCAAGGATGATATATTTGCTACTGAGGCCATTAAACCAATGAACAAAGCAAAAGAGAAAATGCCAGAGACCAACCTGTTTGACGATAGCATCGACATTTTTGTGGACCTCACTGTAAAACCGAAAGAAAAGATGATCAAGAAAAAGGTGGAACAAAAATCCATATTTGATGATGATATGGGTAAGTGTCTAATTTTGTGCTGCTAATCTCATAATATTGTCCCGAGTTGCGTTTGTCAGAGATGTTTTAGAACCCTTTGCTTTCTTTTAAATTTTCAACTGCTCTGAAATCTCTGGTCATCTTTGGATTTTAACATATGGATGAGAACTTCCTAAACTTGCAGAACTACCATAGCATCTAAATGTTTTAGGAGAGTGTATAAAATTCTTCTGAGAAAAGGAATAGTTTAATTCCTGTAGGAATTTTCTCACCAGTGGGAATTGGATAATTTCTCTTGTCTGGAGTAAGAGACTCTAAAAGATATGGCTCTAAAAGATAAATTCTCTGTTTTAATTTGCACAGCTTTTTGTATCAAACTTCAGATATATCAAACTGATATGAAGAAATAAGCATCTCTTCATGCCCCGCCTTAATTAATGTGTTGACTGCCTTGGAACCATAAGATTTTGTTTACATCCATATATACCCAGAACAATTTACAAATACTGCAACTGAGAGCAAAAGCTTGCCCTGTATAATTTGTTAAAAAGCAGAATATAGTAATGTCAAATGATGCAAAGCATTCTCCTTTCTAGTTCTCCATCAGTTGGAGGTATTGAAGGTCATTTGGTCTCCGACTATTTGTTCATTCTCAGACTCTTCATGTTTATAGCTCTTTTGGATGGCATGTGTTTATTTTCCTCTAAAGACAAAAAGTCCCTTCTCTTCTAGCTTTGATTTTTGTCAGTTTTCATTCTTTCTACCCTATTAAAATTGGATTGGACTTATCACTGTTTTCCTTGAACTGCTGTTAACCATTGCAGCCTGATGGACTGACCTTGCTGTGAAGTCTGTAAATATATTAGAAAACCTGCCAGGCAACGAACATCTTGAGGTTTCAAAGCTTTCTTAATTGATATAAAAAACACTTAAATGTTTGCGAGAAGGTATTTGAAATATGTATTGGATTATTAAAATACCTAATTTTAATCACTTACATTTTTTCATATAGCCTGTAGCATATGAAAGAATTTCCCAAACAGCTACTCCTTCCACATACTTCAGCACAAAAATCCAGACCTCATGTTAGAAAGAAACAGTTGTACAGTGCTGCCTTAAAGGATCTGAAAATTAATCCAAATAGAACCTGTCATTTGCATTTCCACTTTTGACATCTACTCCAGTGCTAGAGCTGCTTGTTTGCTGTGGTATCTGATCCTGATACCTGTAGCATCTACAGCACCCTGTATCTGATAGACTTCATCTTCCTCTAGAGCATTGACAGTTCTGTGGTGCAGCCGCAGGTACACGACCACTTTGTGCCCAAAGCTGTGGAGCTCCAGAACACCAGCAGTAGGGAGGGAAGATGCCTGAAGGTGTGGATGCTCTGTGGGCAGTAAAGCAGTGGAACTGGCACTCGTCTATGCTTCAGGTTAAGGGTTGTCATAAGTGATCACAGTAGCACTTTATCAGGGATGTATATTGTTGGCTTAGGAAATCCTTCTTGCTGCAAATAAAACAGTAAGTAGCTGCAGTTTGTAGGGGTGGAGGCTGCAAGGACTTTCATTCTTCATCGTGCCACAGCTTCTATTCACTATTGACTACATTTGTGTTAGGCTTGTGGTTGCAGCAAAAGAAAAACTTTCTCAGGTCGTTATCCTCCTAGCCTCCTCAGTGACCTTATGGCTGATGACACAAACATCTTGATACCACCTCTGCCTGTCTGGAAAAGTTTGCAAAATGGTGACTGAGCTTTCTTATCCATTGACAAATACTGTTTTCTATGGCCAGAACTTTCCTATTCTTTAAGCCTTGTCATAAAATGGGAGTGGTAACTCTACTGCTGATGGCACTCATAGTATTTCCCCTCTGCTATGAAGTAATCTGAGTGATAGCCTCTTGCTTTGGAATGATGCCAGCAGGGGATTACTCTGCTTTACTGTCTTTCTAAACTGCTCCCGTGCTGAAATGCTGTCCTGGATTATTCTTGTGTGATCCCTGTGATCAGCAGTAGCAGACACGTGATGGCATGGAAGAAGTAGCTAGAAGACAAGCGCATTGTGGCAGGCCACTCTGTGCTTGGGTGCTTAAGGCTGGGATACATGCTGAAGGCTGAAATAATAGTTTTTATACTTTGGACCAGTACGCAGCTATTAGCTTCTGTATAAGACCTGTGTAGGGATTCAAGACAAGTTACGTGCTGCTTCTACTGGCCTTATGAATCATTACTGATCCACGTATCTCAATCTTGTATTTTTTTATCCCCTTATCGTCCAACTGTGTATAATCCAAGTATGCTAAATATAAAATCTTAGTGTATAGGAACAGATCCCCTGTTGCGTGTGCCCAGGAAAGCCCACGGCCACACTTCAGCATGTGTTTGGTAGCAGCTCCATGTCTTTGCATGAGCACAGTCCTGGGCACAGCACAACTGCAGGTCTGTGAGCTCTGCTGCTGATACAGGGTATCCGGGTTAGAGGGTTTCATTTCTACTGGCTGGTATCCTTTAGAAGAGAACTTTTTCTTAATAGTGATGTGATATTTCTCCACTTTGTGGTTCTAGTTTATGAATAACAGAAATGCTTATATTGAGGAAGGTGGTGGGAAATCCTGATTCAGGACTGTAGACAGACTTTTGGGATATTCAGCAGGATGGCGGTTGTAGCTGTCTGCATTCTTGCATCTTAACTGTGCTCTGTTCTCAAGTGCTTTATGCTGTGTTCTTATTGTGGTGTAGATTAAAGACACTCACGTGGCTAGTGAATGTCACAACAGTACTTGCTAGCAAGTACCATCTTTTCCTCTTCTGATCATCTTTGGTACCAATCTCACAGCTCTTGTATCTCTTAGGTTCCTTAGATGCCAATGTTCTAGATAAGAGGGATGTTATCTGCCACTTGCACAATGGAATTTATTGTGGAGGCTTAATTTATTAGTACTTCTCAAATGTTCATGAGAGCTTGAATATGTTACACAAGTATTATTCTGCTGTACTGAAAAGAAAAAATATTCTTAATTTGACTTACAGCTAACAGCTCCCACGTATGTCCTTACAAATGCATCTAGAATCGCAAGCAGCAGGAAAGCATTTGTTTATCACAGAATGTCCTTGGCAGTCTCTGCCGTGTGCTGGAGACTGTTATGTACCAATGTTACTTCTGTTTGGCAATCACTTCACATTAAAATCTTTCTTTTTCCTCCCCCATTTAGATGATATCTTCTCTAGCAGCCAAGTCAAGATACCCACTCCCAAAAGCAGATCATCCCAAGCGGCTTCAGAAGCAAAATCTGAAAGCAAGACACTGAGCACATTTGATGACCCACTGAATGCCTTTGGAGGCCAGTAGCCAAGGATAATGTGTTGCAGAGAGGCAGCCTTCTTTTTGCCTTGTCCAATACTAATACTCTGGATTCTTTAATCAAGTAGAGCTGAAATGAGATGGCTGTGGATGTTTGAATGAGATTACCCGTTTGAAATGGTTAGTATTCTCTTGTGCTGGGTCTAAGTGCACTAAATGATGTATTTAAAAAAAAAAGGGTCAGTAACCTTCTTTTACCTTGTTTTCATCGTGTCCAGATGAATATAGCCTGTGCAATACCTGCAGTAAAGTAATCTATTATACAAAGTATAGTTTGTATTACCGAACAGATCTATAGAGAAAATAATTGATAAATAGCAAATGGAGTCTGTTAAACCAGATTTGTCTATATGTCTTTTCTCTTTACGACTTGCTAATATCTGCTTCATGACCAGGTACAGCTTCTCTTATGTAATCAAGCAGTTAAGAAATCTTAGTGAAGGACTTGACACCAAATGGAAGTAAGGTATTTCATATTGCCAGCTAACATGGTCTGTAAAAATAATGGTTAAAGCTTATCTGGCAGAGAGTGTGTGGTACAGATCACCACCTAGAGCTCCATGAAAACAACAGAAAACTAACATTGTCTGCAGTTCAAGTTGTGAGCCACTAAATAAGACTTTTTCACCTGCCTGGATTTGCTGGAGTTTTGCAAATAACACTTTGCAGCAAGTTGATCTGTAGCAAGCATGCTTTGTCACTTCAGGTTAACAGGCCTTGGTGCATACTTTAGTGCATAGACTCATTTGTGTCCGAAGACTTACTGTCTGCTTTCCTTTCTCATCCATAACACACTGTAGGCTGTTTACAGGAGGTTGTTATTTTGTGGAATCCCTTTAACTGTCCAATGAGTTTGGCTTAACCTTCTTGTTTCCTGTATTTTCTAGATTGCCCTTCTGGAACTGATGCCATTAACCATACTTGATGCCTAGTGGTAGTCTCTTGCTCTCCTGCATGCATACAAGCAGAGAAAATACATAAATGCAGAAGGATTGAATGTTTCTTTTAGTTTACCAGTGACTGCCTGCAATTCTGATTTTAAAGCTAATGTGCTGATTTTATGATAGCAATGTACTACTTCGTCTTCAACTTTAAGACTGTTCTGCTCTCTGAATTTAAAGCACATGCTCAGAGTTTCTTTGAGGGCAATTCCCACTTTCACTGAAGCCCTTGTTTTGAGAGATGCGATTCGGGTCTCGTTTCTCAAATTAGATTTAGTCTGTCAGGCACAGTAAATACAGACGAAGGATCTAGCGCTAATGAGGGTAAAGCAGAAGGAAAGGTTGGAAGGGAAAAAGGAGAAAGATCATGTATTGATTTTCACCATAGGTGGGCCTGGCAATGATTTATGTTAAGTGGGGTGTAAGTTTGGAGTAGCAGCTTGGAAAAGAATGTGGGAGCTATTTGCAAATGGGTGTCTACAGTGAGAGCACTTGCACTTTATTTATAGGCATTACATCTGCTGTGTATTCCTCATACATGATTCTGATTGCTTCTTTACTCCTTTATTCTGCACTTCAAGGGATGCAGAGACATACTGGGAGAGAGAAGAAAAAGATGGTGAATTCTTCTATTTCTTTTCTGCATTCTCCTTTCTCCTCAGCCCCCTATGTTAATAACTTCTGTTGGTATTGCTAAGAGTACTGTTCACAAGCCAGGAACCCTGGGGGCCAAAAACTCCTGCCTTATAGCATTTAACTTTGAATGTGAAAGCTCAGTAGAGAAGCTCTTGATAACATAGATAAAAACCTTTCCTCCCTTCAGTCTTCTTGAACTGGCAGAAGGGAGAGTCTCTTCCCTGCTTTAAAATGTGTGGGACCTCACTTAACTCCCTGTAACAGACTGCACATCCTGCTCTCTTTTGGGGAGAGCTTGGTCTGAGCGGTGGCTTTTTTAAGAGTCTGGGGGTGGTGTGCCTTTTTTTTTTTTTTTGTCCCTCCCCCCCAAACTGGTAAATCCTGGCTGCATTTTGTTGGAAGGGCAGGGCTGGAGACTCTTCCAGCACCCAGGATCTGCTCTTTGTCAGAAGGCTTCCAGAGCGGTATTTATTCCGAGTGCGTTAAGCGGCCGCGAAGCCTCACAGCGAGAGTCCGGGTAGGTCCTGCATAATGGAAAGTGAGGCGGTTAAGTCATTAGCGCCTCCCAATAACCTGCGCTTGCTTTCGCTGATGTTGTGCTGGAGGCGGTGACCGGCCGAGGGCAGCGCGGCTCCTGGCGCTCAGCCTGCTCGCCTGGCGGGGAGGCGGGAGCGGAGACCAGCGCTGACCTTGAGTAAAGGCGCCCCCTGCGCCGGCCCGGCTGGGGACAGCGGCGAGGCGCCGGCCGTACGGCTGCGCCAGGACGCACCAACACTCCCGGGCGCCTCGCGGCTCGAGCTTTCGCACCTTCCCCGCGGAAAGGCCGGGGGGGCGCGGGCCGGAGCCGCCGCCGCTAACTACGCGCCCCAGGAGCCGCCGCGGCGAGCGCCGCTAACGCCGGGCGCCGCATCCGGGTCTTTCCGCGCGCGCGCTCTGCCTCCCGCGTCCTAACGACCCCTCGAGGCAGCTGATTGGCCGAGCCGCACGCGAGCGGGCGCCGCATTGGCCCGCAGGAGCGCGGCTGGCGGGGATGTCATAAAGGCTGTGGAGGCGCGGGGGCTGCCGGGGAGTGAGCGGCGCGGGCGGCTCCCGGCTCGATCGCGGTCCGCGAGGCCCGCCGAGGCTGGCGAGCTGCCGTGCGGCGCGACGGGCGGGGCTGCACGGGGGCCGAGGCGCTCGCCCCCCCCCCCCCTAGAGCGGGCCGGGGAGGTGAGAGCGCTGCCCGGCCCAGCCGGCACCGGGCGCGAGGGGCAGCGCTCCAGCGGGATCCCTCACCCGTCCCGCCGGCACGAGGCGGGCCCTGGGGAAAGGGGGGCGGTTCCCCCTGGGGCGGGCGGAGGGGGTGAGGCCGTTCCGGGCGCGGGGAGGGTGGGAGCCGCTCTCGCCCCTTTGTTTGCGGGCGCCGCGTTCGCTCCGCTGGCGCGGCCGCGGGGGCAGAGCTGCCCTCGCCTCCTCTGCCTTCCCCAAGCCCCAGCGAGTCCCCGGTCTTGTGCCTTTCTGGAGTGTTTTCTCCAGCTCGCGCTGTGCTGGGGTGGTCTTTGGGCAGCTGTGTCGCAGGTCGGGTTGTGTCACCTGTGAAAACAAAATGAAAAGGTAATGGGAAGGGCCTGGAATGCTGACTGAAACCGGAGCCCTGACTCTGCGGTGTCACTGATACTGCTCGTGCTTATCTGTTGCACGACCTAGATACTGTTTTGCTGCTTCTTAATAGCTGATTTATTATTCATCAAGAATAAATTGAAACTCCCTTTAACAGCTGTGTTGTTAGAGCTGTGCTTGTTTGCTTTCTAGGTGACAGGTCCCAGCCATGCCCAGCAGCGCACACCTGCCTGCAGAGCTGACTCGGCTGGAAGTGGAATGTAGCTTCCTGACAGATTTTCTTACGAGGAAGTTGTAAATCCTTTGTAATGGCCAACAAGAAAGAGCCCCCTTTTTTCAATGAAGATAATATGGGACCATTTCACTGCAAGCTTCCTTTTTATGAAACTATGGAGCTCTTCATTGAAACGCTTACAGGAACATGCTTTGAACTACGAGTTTCTCCTTTTGAAACAGTTATTTCTGTGAAAGCTAAAATTCAACGACTGGAAGGTACTACCTCTCTTATTTCAAGATAAACTGTATCACTCTAGAGGAAGTCTTGTTTTACAAATTATAGTTGCTAAAATCAAATAAGATAATTTTAAATGTCTCATTAAGTAATATGTATAAGCTGTGTGCTCGGTTTATGGCTTGTTTATTTGGAATTGAGTCGTTTTTATGTATTCCTGTCAGTTCATGGCTTAGGCTTTGCTAGAATTAGTATTTTTATTCTTCTTTTCTTGGTGTTTTTTCTGTATGTCATTATTAAGATAAAAATTCTATGGTAGTAAACTTTTTTAATATTGTATGGCATGTTTTGTTGTTGAAAGGATTCTCTGACATAAGTTGTTAACTAGCAAGGTTATAAACTTGAATCTTGCAGTATGTCTATACAACAGCTGTCTGAGCCTACTTTTTAGGTGCTATGGCTGTTGCTTCTTTAATTTGTCAGTTTATGATAAGGTAATTAGTGGCTTGGGTATCTGCTGTATAGAGTCAGTTACTAATAAGTAAATTTCATCAAAACACGAAAGATATAAGAGCTCACTAGTGCTTACATTGAGTTGTTAGAAGCCAGTTGAAATACCTTGATAGGCGAGAACGGAGTTAAAAGATCTGTAATGTCCTGATTGATATAATTTATGGGGGGCAGAGTCGATTTGCTTTGTGAGAAGGGGACAGACACACAATGATTAGTTCATTTTATGTTGCATTTGGGGTTGCTACTGCACGTAAAAAAAACCAGCATTTCAGTGGCAAAGTTCCTATTATAGTACACAAGTTCAAGCAATGAGTCACCCAGGTGGAGCAGAAATCCCAAAGTAATTTTACTGTTGTGATTTAGCATGGTAAGCAGAAATCTTGTATCTGTTGCTGTTTCTGCTGCTGTTTTTCACTTTTTTTATTGTT
This sequence comes from Tapera naevia, assembly GCA_033556795.1. NCBI lineage: Eukaryota > Metazoa > Chordata > Aves > Cuculiformes > Neomorphidae > Tapera > Tapera naevia. Next base: position 11,212,450 of record JAUMJJ010000194.1, on the reverse strand, counting down.
GTGTTGTATCACCTTTCATGGAGTGTGAACCTCTCTCACGTAAGGTGCACTTTTGGCTGGAGAATGTCTCCTACGTAGCTGGGAGAGTATATAGGGTCCTTAGTATGTACATTGTCTCCATGGATCCGTTTGGTGTTAAGGATGATGGTATGTAAGCTTACAAAAAGCTAATACTTGGGAAAATAATGTGAGACCTGAGATCTCCAAGAACAAAACCTGGAATTGTATCAAATTGTAACAAATTTGTTCATATGTCACCATTGTGTGAGAGTAATAATAAAACTACATCAAGACAGACTGATCTTTGCCAACAGCTGGAGCATCAGTAGCCGTAGACTGACTGCACTGTAATAGGAAAGGGAAACTTGGGTGGCATGTTAGGAATTTTGTCATTCTTGGGACCTGTTTAATTATCTGATGTGGAAGGGGTTTATTTATAGACAGCTACAGTAGGCATTGGTACCTTACTAAGAGCGCCAGATCTCCAGCTTCCTGTTTCTGGTAGTTTTTTGTCACCAAAGAATAGGAGTAAAAATTTATTAATGGGTTCTAATACATCTGAGATTTCAGTGCAAGTCTGCTTGTAAATTGAAGTTAAAGGAGATCTACTGTGAAGTAAGCATTTGGTATCCAGAAATTTAGACTTGTTGTAGTGTTGACTTTGTAACCACCTAGGGTAAATCCCTTCTAGTCTCAGATTCACTGAATGAGCCTTTTAAAATGGTGCACTGGAGAAGAAGTAGCTCCCTTTGTCTCTACTGGTGGCATAAAAGCTAGAATACAGCCAGCCATAGCGTAGTGTTGCCAGCCGCACTGCCTACTCCATTTTTTTACTTGTTGTTGATTATTTGTATTTGAAAGCAGAATTGTGTGTTGTTGGATACAGATAGGATGGTACCTGAGTTTCAAGGTGACGTGAAAGACTAAGCTTTAACATGTGAATGGTATTAACACTTAAAACAAGCAGGATTTCATTGAAAGGGGAAATAGCATTGTTGGGGTTTTTTTACCTGAGAAGATAGCTTCTTGTTTCTTCTGTATCATGAGTCTTTGTAGCTGCTGAGCTGGACAAAGTTTAATATTCCTCATTTGGAAACACCAATTATATTGAATTTTATAGGAGAAACATTCAGCTAATGTATTCCTAGTAATTAATTATTTCATCTGTTAAAGAACCATAGAAAATACCTGTTAACATGTTTATTTGGTAAGATGGTGTTGAGTCTCAAGGGAGGAGGTGGGGTTTGGGATTTTGTGTTGGTATTATTGTTGTTATTATTATCTTGTGGGAATTAATTTACATTCTACTGTATGGAGTATTAAGGCCTTAAATTACATAGCTAGCTTTAAAATAAGGAGAAACAGCTCAGTCATGGTTTGCTCAGTGATTACAACTGCATTTTATGATCTATGTATGTGGTTACATCTACCTTTTAGATGAAAACGTAGGTATTCTCTTGTGCTTGTATTATTTTAAAGAGGAAAACCAGAACTAGCTTTCCTAGTACATCTTAATTTGAAATACTTGTGTCCAGCAGGGAATGACAGATGCAATGATAATTTTCTTGTACATGTGGGTACTTTCAGTTCATCATGAGTTGTTATTTTTCTTTGGTCTTTTTGCTGCCCATGTACAGCAGCTTTACCTTAAAAGAAAGGAACTGAATGAATATCAGTCTCCTGCATGTTGTGCTTTTTTTTTTTAATATTCTGTGAATTCAGAGTATGTCACTGATATTTATTACTACTTGCATTGAGAAAGTAACTGGAAAAAGTGGATTGCACAAGTGTAAAGAGTTTTTTAACGGAATCAGTCTTGCTTGTTTTTTGTCTACTACTTTTCCTCTGTGTCTCCAGTTTGCTTTGTCATTTGCCCGTTTACTGTGCTGATGCAGACCAGAAATTCATGAAACTTTTTTTAAGCTTATCCCTTGTCTGGCCTGGGACTCATTCCTGCAAATGCAAGCTGGTGCTCAGATTGGATGGTTAGAGCCACATCTGGAAGGTGTGAATAAGGTTATCATTGTAAGGAAATTGTGTGGGCCTATGTTCAGATACTGGCGACTCCTCTTTGTCAGTCCCTAGGATAAAGAGTAGGTCAGTTACTGATCACCACATACACAGATGTAGCTTACTATCATGCAACTAAAAGCTGGGGGCGGGGGTGTTGACAGTTATGGAAATGATCCTGCTGCTGCAAGTTGTGAGCCTTTGCACCTCTTCCTTAGTGTAGCTAGTTTGTGGGGAAAGTAAGACTGTCAGCCCAGCCTGTGTGTAAGGAACAAAAAGTAAATGTTTAAGAAACTCTTACAGCAAGTTCAACATTTGATGAAAGATAAATACACTGTTTGAAACATTTGTACTGGTTTTAATCATAGTAACTTTATATCTACAGCGTAAAATCAAGTTTGTTCTGAAATTTACAGGGTTTTTGTTCTGGGTCTCGACCAGATTAGTTTCTCTGATGAGCCTACTTAGCATGCCAGAAAGAAGAGTGAAAGAGGGATCCTTAAGGGTGTAGCTGCTATGCTGATTCAGAGACAGGATAGAGTACCTACTTCTCTCCCTGCCACCCCCCTCCCCAGCCCCCTTTAGAGGGTCAGATTGTCAACACATCTGCATCCATTTCAGTAGACAGTTTGAAGACTTCTGTTCTCCTGTAGCATCACCTGGATAGCCCACTTCCATTTGAGCCCTGAGATGCTTGTTGCCCTATTTTCTTCTCCACACAATTTAGGGCAGGCCAGAGACACAATTAGGTGCTGCTTAGAGTGGGGATAGTGAATGAATATCTTGCTGATTTTTATTGTTGTTGCATTTTTTTATGCTCATCCCATGTGCAAATGTCTGCTCAAAAAAGTCTTACCATAATCAAGAAAAGGGACAACTGATACTTATTTTCTTGCACCTGAACCTATAAAGCATGTACTATTTCCTCCATGTATCAAAACAGAATTCTTAGAAAGCAGCATAAAAGGGAATTAGTAATCAGGACTTGTCTGTTTCCCATTACAGCAGAGCATAGACTTCTTTCATCTGTTTATTTCATCAAAATTACATCGTCATTGTTAGATGAACAAAAACATGTTTCACTGCAGCACTGCCAGTTGCAAGCCAGCCTTTTTCACAAATACTCTCTCAGTTTATCAAAGTAATTGGAAATTGCTCCTTGGAGGCTGCTGAAACCATAACAAATACAGACAGCAACGACTGTTTGTGATGAGAAGTCTGCAAAACAACACAGAAAACATCACTGTAGACTCGCTGGCTGTTGCCAGTTTTTTCTTGTTTTTCTTATGTTGCAGACTTGAAAAATAAATAACCAGTTATTAAATAGCTTTTAGTGTAGTAGCAATCATGTTAGTCTGCTGTATGAACATATTCCCCTCATAAATGTCTTGTAGACTTCAGAGGATACGAGTTTCACGCTAAAGTAAAAGTTGTGTTGATCATTCATAAAAGAAGATCTAGATGTGAGGTGTGGTAAGAAAAGGAAATTGTCGTCTTCTGTAAAACATAGGAAAAAGTTCTTCACTGAAAGGGTGATTGGCCATTGGAATGCGCTGCCCAGGGAGGTGGTGGAGTCACCAACCCTGGAGGTGTTTAAGGGGAGACTGGATGAGGCACTGAGTGCCATGGTTTAGATGATGGTGTTAGTGTTGGGTTATAGGTTGGACTCGATGATCCTCAGAGGTCCTTTCCAACCTTATGATACTGTGAAACTGTAAATAACAACAATGACAGTTCCTCCAAAGCGTAGTCCCTCTTCTGCACAGGGATGTCCACTTAGCAAGTATCCTACTCTTGTTGAATCTGCTTGGATTTATATGGTCCCCTTTTCTCCCTCACTGGTGATGGCTCTTGTTAGCTTTGTGCCCTTCCTTCAGTTAGGAAAGGGCTATTTAACTGACCCTTTGTCACAGCTTACCAAGCACTCTTGCAAACCTTGGGAAGCTGAGATGTTTTTGGAAACCACCTGAGAGACACTGATCTCTTTACTCCCATCTTGCCAGATGTGTTTTGGGAAGTCTTACTATGTATGTAGCATTGCTACTTTCATCTCGTTTTAAGTACATGAACACACGATGAGTAGAAGTGTAAGGTAAGGTTTCTTTAATTTTAACCTTTTGGGCAATGTGTTTATAGCTTTTGCTTCTTAGCCTGAGGAGTAGTATTTAGACCTTTGTGAACGTGTAGTTCTTGGCAAGTATAAGTTTTCATTTTAATTACAATTTGTCAGGAATGCAGTGAGATCTTAATTACCTGGATTTCACTAGACAAATTGAAAGGCAGTACTTTCTTTTGATGCTGAAGGGAATTTTTTTTTTTTCAAAGGCCAAAAAGACAGGTATTCATGTTCCTATTAGCCTTTCTTTGTGTGTGTGTGATTAGAGATCTCTCATCCTTTTGTAACTGTCCTCACTTGTACTCTATCCAAAATTTGGAAAGTGGCAACATTCTAGTAAAACTGTGAAGACCTTGGGTTTTACTGGTTTATGTTTATTGTCTTTAATGTGTATTACAGCTGTATCTAAAGGAGTTCACTATGCAGGCAAAAGGAAACAAAGTTAATTATTGTGTAGCATATGGACTTTGAATAACAAATATTCAGTTTGCTTACTTCCTTGTAACAAAAAATAGCCAAATCTGTCCCAGAACTTGAGCTGAAAATGAGTACTAGTAGGTATAAATAATAAAATGTTCTGATACCCTAAAATAATACAATGAAATAGAAGTTTGTACTACAAAGGTTGACTAACTGCTGTGCTACCGCATTGGACCTGGGAACTTCGAGGTTCCAAACCAAGCAGTGATAAAAACACATTTACAGTAGTTACCTTAATGCAACCTTGTCTTTATTGTAATACAGAATATCAGTCTGTGATGAAATTATTCAGTAGTTCTGTAGTTAGAAGTTTTACACTGGTTTTCATGCCTGTAGACGTGAAAGTATGAGGTACAGATAACAGGAAAAAAGCCTCATCTGATGACCAGAAAAGAGTAAGTATTCAGTAAACGTGATGCAATTGAATACTTCTGTAGACCCTTTGTTGAGCTGAAAGATTGAACTCCGTGTGCAGACACAAGCCTGCTGAAAATCTTAACTTTTTTCTTGATACCCAACCTCCCAGATAGTTATTATGAGTGCAGGTTGCTCAAGTGCCTATCCTGGTCCTGCTTTCTTTTTTCTTTCCTCTGTGATCCTCCTTCTTGCCTCTCATCCATTATCCCCTCATTCTTCACAAAGTGAAACTTCCCCAAGGCTTCCCACCAAGCTCCAATTTTAATACTCTTTGTTCTATTTTGTTTAGGTATTCCTGTGTCTCAGCAGCACTTAATTTGGAATAATACAGAACTGAAGGATGGCTATTGTTTGAATGATTATAAGTAAGTATAGAATAAGATTGTAGTGAGTTGAATGATTGTTAGCATCAGCAATAGAGAATGCTACAAAAATTTATTTGTTGTTATTTACAGCATTTCAGAAGGCTGCACACTGAAGTTAGTTCTGGCTATGCGAGGTGGACCTATTAACACTAGAAGAGGTACGTGTTAACTCAGAAAATAATGGTTTTCGTTCAACATCTTGAAACTGTAAACAACTTTTCTGAGCTTAGCATTTTAGACAAGCAGATTTTGGTTCTAAATTAATTGGAAAAATACTTGACAAAAAACAAGGGGTTTTTATCTTTTCTTCCTTCGCATACCAAGTGCACCATCCTTTTTTACCCCTAGTTTAGCAAGTGTCTTTGTGCATATAATGGTATTAAATCAGCAATTTTTCACCTGCAGAAAGAATGATTCTGTAATGTCATTATACAAATAGTTTTTAAAATCTGATTCGTAAGAATCAGGCATTGGTTTAGTCTGATGATAAACTTAATTAGGTGGATCTTCTATAGAGGAATGAAGATGAACAAATTCCCTTGATAGTGTTTTCCAAATAAAAATTCATCTCTTCTAGGTTGAGAATTCCCATTATAAACTGAGCTGAGCTCTCAAAGGTGATCAAAACAACAAAAATAATAATTTGTTTTTATTGTGGTTTTTCTCTTTGTAGTTCCTGTGGAAGACCCGATCAGAGGAATGGCTGAATACATGGATCCCAGTAGAGACGAGATCTGGGAGAAAGTCCCATCCAACAAACAAGTTACCTTCTTAGTATATCGAGAAGGAGATCAGTTGAATTTCTTCCGTGTAGTGGACCGGGGAGATGGCACTTTAACACCATTATCCGAATCTTTGAGGTAAATCTTTATATTATTCTTCAAAAGGGGAATGTTGTGGAATTTTCAGCCTTATTTGTTGACTTCAACAAAAGAATATCTGGAATATGTCTGGAGTATTGCAAGAGTTGTGCCCTAAGGGCTACAAAAATGCTGTAACTGCATAGCCTGATAATACAGTAGTACTTTGTAGCCATTGCTCGTGCTGACAGTCCTCTGTCACTGTGCGTGTCAATAGAGAAAGATAAAGCTGACCTTGTGCTTGAGGCAATTCTGAACATTCCAGCCTTTTCTAAAAGGGAACATTTCACAGGAGAGTCAATTTGGCAATGAAGTTTTTTTAATAATTTTTGTCAGGTATTTTCTCCTGCATCTTAAGGCATTTGTTTAGTTTTGTAAACATTTCTCTGTTCACAGCATAAACTTTCTTTTCTGTATGGACATGACTAAATGATTAGTCAGAAAGTTATTAGATTGGCAGTGCAAAATCCTGAGAAGGTTTTTCTGAAGTTTTGGAGAACCTGTGGGGAGAAAGGACTGGTAGGTTGGGATTTTGGGAGTGGAGGGTTTAAATATACTGAAATAATTGCCGATAGAGCTAGTCTTTGGACATAATTAGGTCTCGGGTTAGCTACTGTTGAGGTACGAAACTTGTCTCAGTCATTGTCACAGAATCAAAGTACTGTTATCATCAGAACAACAAGTGTGTCACTTAAGCTTCTACATTGTAGTGAACAACTTAGCAGTCTTTTTCTTAAAGCTATCAAAATTGATACTATATATTAAAAATCATTGTCTTTATACTGCAGCCTTTGTGTAGGGTTTGTTTTGGTTTTTTTATCTTCTAAATAACTTAATATTTGTACAACTGCAAGGAAAGGAGTCCCGACTGTGGTGATGCTGCATTAAGTAAGGCTTGCATTAAGTAACTATTTTTGTCCTGTTTGCAAAGTGAAAGCAATAACTTTTTATTGGATTTGTGTTCAGTGTGATTCACTGGGTTCAGAGTGATAGAACTCTTACAAACTTTTATAAGAGGTCCATACTTAAAAACTACAGGCTGAATGAAATACGAATGTTGAATTCCCACATAGTTATACAGAGTGAAAAGAACTAATGTTTGATACACAGCTACTGGAGAGAAGGAAGAGGAAAGATGTTGGATCTGTGACCTTACCTTTTAGCCCCTGCACTCTTTTTCAATAAATATTGTGTGTAGATCTGAAATACGTAAAACCACCATCATCAGTAAGAACTGAGAATTCCAGTGCTGCATTTGCCTAGACAGACTTCTGGAAAGAGGAGCAGGCAGATGTAATTCCTATTCTTACTGATACCCTACCTATTACCAAATTGTTCCCTTTTACCTTTTAACTCTGAAGAACATTCATACCAATCCAAAGAGCTAGGGTTGTGGATGCTCTACTGTGAGCTGATGCAAAAAGTCATAAGAAGGAGCTTGAACTTTCATTTTTCGCTATAGTGGGCTCCCTGGTATCTACGTATGTGTTCAAATTTGTGCATGTGTGACTACTTCCCTGCCCCATTTTAAACTAGCATGGACAATTGTGTGATATTCTTAGTACTCTCAATGAGGTAATCCTAGTGTATAGATTAAATAGTAATTTAGTTGAGGTTGGATAGATGTAGCAAACAAGGAGAACAAACCACATGCTTTTAGCTCTAGCAAGACACCTTGGTAAACCTTTCAAAGTACAAGAGCATGTATAAAGGTCAAATACATGATGCTTAAGAAATGTGCTGTCACAAGTCAAATGAACCAGTTAGGCTGGAAGCCACCTGAGTTAAAAACATTCAGCTTGAGTTCTTTCTTTTCTTATGTGCTTTCTAAGAGAGTTCATTTATTAGCTTTTCTACTAAGGCAGGCAGTAATTTGGGGAAGATCCTAATTTTTAAATTTGGTGTTTTGGCTGGGTCAGACTTTGTGGGAAATGAAAAAAGTAGCAAAGGGAAAAGAATGGAAACAAATTGGACCTTTTCATTTGATCATTATAGAGGAAGGCTGTGTATCACTCTGAATACTGGTGTTTTTCACACTGACAGTTCAGTGTGTTTATATATGTCGGTATATTGGTGACTGAACATTTTGAGGCACTTGTTTATCAGCTTTTCTCACATTACTTATGTATGTAGTGACTGCAGTTTAGAAATGAGATATTGGTTTGGGTTTTTTTTGTAGTTCTGCAGGTCATTTTATTTTATCTGTGGTTAAGTCAAAGGGTCAAAGGTTAAAACTTAACAAGGTGTAAATAAATACAGTTACTCGTCTCTGGATTAAAAGAAAGTAGCTGTGGTAGAGGACTGGCAGACACTGGTGTCAAAATAGTTTTGTCATGCCACTGATCATTTTTAACGTATGCATTTTACAAGGAAGTTCTCAGAAACATTGACTCCTATGGACAAAGTAAATTTGAAATTTACTCGTTGGAAAATGGGCTAAAAGTATCATCAAGAACAAAGCTCCCTATCCAACTTTTATAATTTTATAATCACATTAAAGCAAAAAATCTTTTTTTAAGTTAATTTTTTTAAGTGTTTTTGGCTACTATTTAGCCAGAAAGAGCAAGAAAAAGGATAACAATTCTTTTTGCGTTAAAATGAACAAACAAAAGAAAACCTAGCAAAAAGCCCAACATAACATGTGAGAGAGGACATTTCTTTCAGTCCTTACTTTGAAGTTCAAAGAATTGCCTTGATTTAGTGACTGAAGTCTTTGCAGAGTTAAAATTCTGAAATGATTCTTTAGGGTTGAATCTTTACCAGGAGTGGTATGCAAATGCGTGCTGACTGTCCCCACGTGTAGCTGTTCAGGTTTGGGTAAGAAATGACTGTACTATTTTGCTGACTTTTGCTTTGGATTTGCTGCTGTCTTGCTCTTAAAGATCTGTCTCCAAGCTGTGCTGCCTTCAGAATTTTGCAATATTTTAGGAAATGGATTTGGAGAGTCAGTGCAAAAATACTGGCTCTTGATAAAGGGCAGCAGAATATTTCTCAAAATCAGGTAAGATGCCAGCTCTAATTAGTGAAATTTGTTTTTTAGATGCTGACTTTATCATGACCTTTAGTTCTTCCTTGATCTCTTTTGGAGTGTAGAAACTTTAGTTAGGTCTGCTAAGGCAGTTGTATGAACACAGGGGGATTACGTGATTGTCACTATTTCTAGATGCTGGCAGCCTAATGAAAGAGTTGGAACACTCTTTAAAATGTACTATGCACAATGTTGAAATTGCATCAGCCTATAATGAATTGGACACTCCTAATGGTTCTTTCATTACACTGTCAAATGTTGAATGTGCATTAGTGTTAATGCTTCATTGCTTCATAGGAAAAACAAGTTGGATACTGACTTTAAAATATTGAGGTTTTGCATTCTGTTAGAATACAGAATGGGAAAAGGCGATGTGACTCTAAATTTCCAGTGACTGCTGAGTTAAAATATTTTGTCTTGGGACTAGCAATTCTAATCTGTTAATTTTTTTTCCAAATGTGAGACTCTTTGGAAACCTAAACTGATCCTTTTTTATTTTTTTTTGTTTTATTTTGAAAAGGAGAAATAGAATATCACATCCACATGGGTGACCCCTCCATTTCCATTTATGGTGAGAACACCCCTCGGGATGGATAGAAATTTGGACTTTCCTTCCATGCCAGTGTCTGATTAATTGGAAAACTGATCAGCTTGTTGTCTGAGTCACACAGTTAACAGCTTGGGCCTTACCTTCAGGAGACATTTGTGGAACTGGATATCCCATATGTGGGGAAAATATATAGTGAGTGTGAACCAACTGTATATGGTATAACAGCTTTGTGGCTGTGTTCTGATTTCAGCATCATCACTTGGTATGAGAATCTTTATACGGAATGCTTATGTACTAAAATAAATGGATTTGAAATGTCTTTGCATACAGTTTTACATAATGCTTTGTTGACAGATCAACTACAGATATGACTTTCTAGTTGTGAGAATACTCTACATTGAAAACAAATTGTTTGATTAGAGGGTGAATACAAACTTTCTGTCATTTTCAGTGGTGGTTCAATTTATAATTTATATGCTGACGATGAAGATGAGACAGAGGCATCACCTTCTGGCCAACAGATTATTGAGAATTCAATTACTATGAATAAAATGAAACTGCTCAAGGCAAAGATGGAGAACATGAATCTGAGTAAAAAGGTGAACTTGTGATTTCAGTTTTTCTATTGTAAAATGGCTTTTCTGAGAAGTGATCGAATACTTTGCTGTCTTGGGAGGTGAAGTGACCAAGGATAGATGGTTTCTTATCTGTAAATACTGCTGTAAAATGTTCTACTGTGGAGCACTGGCTTTGCTTGGGTCTACTTGTTGACACTCAAAGAATTCACTACTGGTCTCGAATTTATTTGCATAGGTGATTTTTTGTTTGTTTTTTCTTCTGATACTTTTAAGTAGTGTTGTTTTGCAGTACTGCTTTATTAAAAATCGATCTTTCTCTTAAATTAAACTTCATTAGAAACACTGGTGCTTCAAAACCTATAAAGTTAAATAGGAGAATGAGATTTCCTAGAAGGTAAAACATTGTGTTCGTGTTCATGTCTGTCTAGGTTACCTAGCTGTAAAATGAAGATGATGTGCTTTCTTTCATTGTTCGTCTTGTTTGAGACCCTAGACTCTTCTGGATAACTCTTGTGTTGTGGCTTCCTTTTTACATTCCTCTGACGTGACCTATTTACTAAAAAGCCTCTTCTGATTATAATCTTTAATTTTTATTATTCGGCTGTTGGGTCAAGTCTTGATGGCCAGTAACAAGTCAGGGAGAAGGAAGAATGATTTGGTGCTTTCTTACCTTACACTGATTTCCTGGCAATATGATCTCAGTCAGATTTTTGAATGCAACCATAATTCAAATACTAATTATTATTGTATGTTTTGGTTTTTTTAATAGCCTAAGAAAACTGTGAAGGTGAAACCTCGTCCTCCAGTAGCTCCTCGACCATCTAGTGGCTCAGTGGCTGCTGCTCGTCACCGTTTTTTAAGAGTGCTGCCCCATATCGGTCAGTCCTGTCTACCTCCTCCTGGGAATTCATATCCCTCAGAGTCTTCCCAAAACGCACTTTCAGCATTGGCTACTTTGGCCACTGCTGGTAGAACAATGCCATCCACAACTAATGACTTTGTTAATGAAGATGACACTTGGCAGAGCAACTCGTGGTCTCAGTCAGTCAGTAGCATCAGGTTACCACCGAAAATATCTCGTGTTGAACTAGAAAATGCAAAACTACCTACAAATAGTATTCTGACTCCTGTTTCATCTCTGCCTGCAAATTCAGAAAAAACATCTGAAAATGTGACCTCGGCAAGTGAGGAGGATGCTGGTTTGTTTCCAAATCTAACAAATGTAGAACTGTATGGAACAGAAGAAAAACTTCTACCTGAAACAGATGCTTTTGCTTTGTTAACGGAAGCAAGCACCACTGAACAGTGTAGTGAGATATATGACATAGGAAAGGTGAACCCAGAACTGGAACTGTCTGATGGAGATGAAGAGTCTAATGTTTTAGAACAGCGTAGAAAACCTATTAGCAAAGTGCTGAGCACTGCAGCAATGGGGGCTGGTCTTCTCAGTACTCGTGAATTAAGTCCTCAGAAAAATCTACTTTTGTCACCTCTCCGGTATTCAGCACAAGTGGCACATCACAGCTCTCTGAAACCGCAAACACAACCGAAATGCTTTGAGGCTGGGAACTTGAGATCTCCAGCCTCCCCAAATGTGCTTCGATCGTTGGAAGTCCATAGTATAGCAGACTCCTCGTTTTCTAGGACTGCCAGATTTCGTAGCGTGAAAGTAGAGTCACTTGGCAAAAGACCTGATGTAATTTCTAAAGCAGAGGCTAGGGACATCACAGATGTGGCTAACAAGGCATCCAAAGAGCCTGTGAGTTCTGTAAGTAACTTAGGATTTCTGGCTTCGCTGGCCCGAAGCACAAACAGGGAAAGTTTACAGAGTTCCTGTGGGACAGGCAGATTTCGGACTTCTGGTATTGCACTACCTGCAAACCTGCAGCATTTTCAGGAAGAAAGCTTTAGGAAAACTGCTCCTCCAAATGATGCTGCTGAATATGTTCTAGTGAGTACTAATGCTTCTAAAGAAATTGATCTTCTCCCATCTTTTCTGGTACTGGCATTATGAAAACTACTTTTGCGTGTGTCTGTCTTTTCAGGGAAGGCAGATGGGGAGGGGGAGGTGTATTTAAATCCCCAATAGTCTTTAAACTGTTTTCTGAATTCCTGTTGGTATCTTAGTTGCCTGTTTATCTGAACAGGTCCTAGAAGTAATTTTTCTTTAAAACTAAAGTGTTTTTTTCAGTTCACAACTAAAATTATTAGTTATTGTAATAGTAGTAGTGTCTGTTTGAAGTGTCATCTGACTAATGTCAGCTTTTCACTGATTGTCATTTATTCCAAAGCTTGCCCTGTGACTGGCACTGTATGTGCCTAGCTTTAGCTCTCTAATATAATCTGTTGTCTCAGTGTGTTGTGAAGTGTGGGGACACTGTTTAATGGTCCTTTTGAGTAAGGCTTTATATTGCAGAATTTTAATTTTGTGTATGGAAGTCATCTTGGACCCTTGGTAGGTACGTTGATTGATAAAACATTGATTTCAAAGAAGCTGAGACCAGGCTGCCTAACTTTTCGTTTAATTTCCATCTGCTAGTAATTTTCCTTCTGGAAATTTTTTTTTTTTAGTCTGCGCATGGGCTTGGAATGAATGGAAGTATTGCAGCTGTAGGGAAAAGAGTAGGTAAGTAATGTGACTTCAATAACTGACGATGACTCTCTTAATCTTTCCTGATATATCACAAGTATAGAGGACAAGAATAATTTATCTTTGTAAGGAATACGTGTTGTGCCTGAATATTAATTTCTTAAGTGGTTAATTCCATTGGGAGGAATGGAATTGTCTAGATTAGTACTTTTAAAACTCTTAAGACAGTGAGCTAAAGATCTGCAGCACAATTAGCTTTTCTTCTTCTCATCTTTGACACAGTTTGCAGGTTTTCTTTCTGTATGACCTTAGGAAAAGAGTGGCAGGCCTGTATTCCAGGATTTTAAAATCTAGGTATAGAGAATAAGCTAGAAGTTAAATCTTCAAATAGCAGCTGCAAGGGGACAAAGGATGTAATTGTAAAAATGTGGGAGCAAACGCTGCTAAAATAGTGAATTGTGCCTTGATTTGACATCTGTGATGTAGCTTTGAATTGGCAGCCAGTTAATAAACAGGTCTGTCCCTATCTACTCCATGGTAAAAGACATGGTACCCTAATAGCCACATTGGCAGAATGGCAAAGCCTGCTATCATCTATGTCATTTTGGAGAGAATGATGGAGACACTCCTCTGGTGTGTCTTATGTCAGACAAAGACAAAGTTGGGTTTGTCATGTCATGCAGGCTCTTGAGAGAGGTGGCTGGTAATGATCTGTTGTATAACTGGCAGAAGGAAGATTCTGGTTACTTGTAATTGCTGTAGAGACCATAAATGTGACAACAGGTGTATTTTTTTTTTCTGTTTAAGTATGGTCCACAGGGACCACTGTCTTTCAGACTTTGTCTTTTTACAAACTGGGCTAACTGGTGCTTCTGAAATAGTATGCTTTCTGATGATGAAGTTGATAGCATGGCCAAACATTGTTGCCTGGAAGTTTCAATGCTGGATAGCAATAGGACAGTTCTGGTTGATAGCAATTACTGCAATGTGTAGTGACTGTCTGGTGTTACTATTGAATGTAACCTGCTGTATCTCAGCTGAGAAATGACTGTTGGGATTAAAGGTCTGCTGGACAAAAAATACTTTTCAACTCTTGAAGTCACTTTTTGGGAGCATCCTGACAATATGGCAGTAGACACAGTCCAAGAATGTTTGAGAGGATGCGTTGCTCACTTTCACCATACGGTAAATATGCATAAGCAAGTTGTGGACAAAGAGCTTACTTCTACAAAGGGATGGAAGATGCTTTATCTTCTCATGCTGTCTAGTTATGAAGCAAGAATTTCAGGGCAAAAAGTCAAAATTAAATAAATTAACTACAGAAATTTTACAAACATCTGCGAAGTGCCTTATAAAACCATATAGCTAAATAGAGGCCTGTAATAATGTACTTTCCTTGCAATTATGGAGTGCTAGCAAGATTTTAAAATGTTGCACTATTTATTTGGCAAACTTCATTTATTAGCTACTGAATATACTAGGTACTAAGTACTTGAGTGTCCAGTTGATTTTTTGGGAAAAAAAATATGTGTAGGGCTTTCCAATCAAACTATGTATCTTCATTTTGCATTCAGGAAGACCATTGGGAGATGTGTCTTGATTTATTTATTATTTTTTTTTCTGTAACTTCTTGCTTATGTGAACTTTTGACAGCTGTTAAGGTAATGGGTCTAAGTTCAGCATTCTACTGCCTCTTCCAAAGTTGTTCATGGACTTGAGGTGTGTTTTCTGGTTTAGCTTTAGGGTTTTTTCCTCTCTTTAGGCTTTGGGATTCACACCTGAAGTATCCTAAGAAAAGCAATATGAATCTGGGTTTCAAAACATAACATTGAACTAGTTTGTGATCAGGAATAAGTAAATATAAAATGTCTTTACTGTCTGTCTGCTTCTGAAAGCAGGTGAAGCAACCCATCTTCCACCTGTGAATGGCTCAGTTCAAGCAAAAAAGAAAATTACAAAGCATTGCTTTCTTTGTGGCAAGAAAACTGGATTGGCAACCAGCTATGAATGCAGGTAGGCTGAGCATATAACCAGCTGTTGTTTAAAATTGATAGCTGGGTTAACCAGAAGGATTCCTATGCTGAATGATATTCCTAAAGCATAGCAAATCAGAAGACAACCTTCAAAGAAGTTGCAATTCACAGTTCAGCAAAAGCCCAGGAACTAAAATTCAGGAATGTTGTCTCTGTTCTGCTGATGAATTGTATGTTCTTCGAGAAAAATCAAGAAATGTGAAGAATCAGAAAGCAAGATATTGTGAAATAAATAACATGATTACAAAAAAAAAATCTACTATGACATTTTAGTATAAAATGTTGTGGGGAGAACTTGCTACAGACCTACGTTCTGCAAAGTTTCTCAACAGTAATTATATTTTTAACAACTTGAGGAAAAACTGGTTTTATTTTTTTCTCCCTCAGATTTGGCCGTATTAACACATCTGCAGGGTTTGTGAATTTATATGTATTTGTATTTGACAGTGTTTTGATTTTATGTGTGTTCTGTTTCTGGTGAAACTTCAGTCACCTTTGAGCATCCAGAGCATCTCAAAAGCAGAGTGTCAAAGCACTGTCTCCCAAATCATGAC
Source organism: Tapera naevia (assembly GCA_033556795.1). Lineage (NCBI taxonomy): Eukaryota > Metazoa > Chordata > Aves > Cuculiformes > Neomorphidae > Tapera > Tapera naevia. Next base: position 11,196,869 of record JAUMJJ010000194.1, on the reverse strand, counting down.
TTGGAGACAGCGCAATGAGATGTGGTGATCACTGGACGTTTTAAAAAAACAAACAACCCTTCCTCCATAGTTCCTCTATTGATCTCAGTTCTCAAAGTATTGTTTCCCACAAGATATTCTTTTCTCAGTATAATTTCCCATGAGCTAGTCAAGGTTGGGAACTGTTGCACTGTGAGGGCTACATTTGAAGCTGATCATGTTCATGCCATTCAACAGCAGAATGAACAAGGCTTCTGCCATTGGGGAATTGTGTTGGAGAGAGTTTCAGGATGAGGAACTGTCTTCTTGCTGACTCTTCAGTCTTTGATTTTGAAACAGTTTTGGACACTGCACAATTTCCCGCTGAGCAAATAGCTGCGGGCTCTTCTAGAAGTAACTAAGCAGCTTGCCTCAGGTTAAAAATCAAGCACAGAAAAAAAGGGAGGGAAGTCACACATCTCCAAGAATAGCATTCGTTCTAGTTTCAAAAGGAGCCAACCACATGAGTATTTACTGGAATGGAACATGAACCAAACAGAGAATACAGTTGTATGAGAGGACTGGTGATTACCAAAAACCAAAGAAAAGCAAATTTATTACCAGGCACACAAAACCTCAGAAACAGCTGCATAGTTGATTGTGAACCTAGAAGGAGGTAGACAGGTAGATAAATTTAGGATTATAGTCTAATAATGAGACAGTAAGTTGGATGAGTAATGCTTAATCCATTTCAAGAGGATGTCATTGTTGGTTCTGGAAGTAGTGATCTTGCTTAACTTCTCAGCTGAAGATACTGTTGTGCCAAAACTGCAACATTCAGTTACAGAAATGTCATTTTGATTACCCTACCAGTTAATGTCATCAGTCAAGGATGATCAGAATCCAAGCAGTTATGTCAAATAAACAAGACATGATTACGCCAAAGGGCTCCCAGCATGTCAGAGTTAAAAGTTTGTAACTTCTAATATTCTTGATTCTCCAGATGTGGAAACAACTTCTGTGCAACGCACCGCTACGCAGAGACTCACACCTGCACCTACGACTATAAGAGTGCAGGGCGAAGGTATTTGCAGGAGACCAATCCCGTCGTTAGTGCACCTAAACTTCCCAAAATCTAACATGGTTGTGCTGCATGTGGCTGCTCTGCCATTGAAGAATTGTATTACATTGAGAGAAGCACTTGCTTAAACTGTGTAATTTTGCCATGCTCCATATTTAAAGATTTCCAAGTAACAAAAGCACATGAGGATGTATCCTATTGAAGAATAATGTGAACACTACTGCAGTTAAAACTTTTCTTTGTTAGTGAATAAGAAGTTAAAGATGACTTTTTAGAAAACTTAACAGTATGATTTAACTGTTACTGCACGTCTTGTGTTGTGTTTTATATTTGGAAAAGTTATTTCACTAGACAAGTCTTTAAAAGATGCACTTTACTAACTTTATTTACTGTATAACAAGACTTGAGGGGTTGTTGTAATGAGGGTGTCATGTAGTGTCTTCTGTACTCTTGCGTTTTTTGTCCATTGCGTGATATCTTCTAAGTTATTTCACTAAAGATCTTCCTCCCACCCCTTTCTTCAAACAGCCTATTTTTAAGACTTTTAAGGGGGTAGTGTGTTCAACTCCTCTCTTCCATTCAGATTGGTATTCATTCATTGCGTATCCATTCTGAAAGTTACATATCACATTAATCACATTTTCATGAAATAATACTGTTTATATGACAAGTTTGTTTTTAAATAGAAAATTCCCCCTTTGTTGCCATTAAATACAAGGAACAACTTATTTGAACTTTTTTGTAATCCTAAATTTTTTTAAAACTTCACAACTTGGTTTGTTAAGATGTTGAATGCTGTTACTGGAAGAAATTCTAATAAATATTCAATTTTATTCTGGTTCATGCTCTTCTAAATGTACAACATAACTTTTCCTATGTTACAGCGTGCTCCTAATTAAAAACCAGCCTTTGTTATGGACAGGGAGGGGATTTTTTTTTTTAAGAAGCACTGGCTCATGTCTGTTCTTTCTGAAGTCTGTGGGGAAAATTCCCACCAGCTTCCTTAGGAATAGTGTGAACAACACTGTGCACTTCGAATAAATCTCCTGCAGTTCTACAGATGTAATAGCAGGGGCAAAATGGGTGTTCAACAAATGGGATGTGTTAATGTGCAACCTTTCTTCCCTCCAGCTTATGCTGTACAAAGGCAGTTCAGTACTTGCATGAGGAACCTCTAATGGGTGCGCAGCTAGTTCAGGAAGTGATGTTTCCTCTTGCATTCTCTTAATATCTCTGACATCTTTTTATAAGCTTGTGTTGCTTGAAGTGTTGTAGTGTAAACAGATTAATAAAAAACCTACAACAAAACACCAAAACAAAAGAAACCCCTCCACGTTGTATCTATATATTTGAATGTCATGGTCCCTTTCTTGCCAGAATCCTCAGCTACTTAGGAGTTTGTGGTATGAAAGTGATCTCTGCTGCATTCCAGTCAAACAGTAGCAGCTGATAAGCATGGCAATCAGAAGTTGGGCCAAAAAAAAGAGCAATCCTTGAAAGGGAAAGAAGTAACTTGAAGAATTCTTATCCTTGGAGGAAATCAATTTCATAAAGTCCACCTGCAACTTCTGAAACCTTCTGGAGTTTTCAGAAAGTGATGATCTCAGGGGAAAAAAATCTGAAGATCATTCATCTCAACAGTGATAAGGTAAAAATGTTGATTCTGTGTGTATGAACTCTAGGCTTATTCTTACTGGTCAGAGTTGAACCTAGTATGAAGAACACACCGTTATTGAGCAGTGATAAGTCCTATAAATGTGCCTGTAGTTTTTATTTTATCTCCAGCATGGGACAATATTTGATGCTGAAGGAAAAGAATAATGAACAGAGCAAATGTAATAGTGTTTTCCCAGCAATTACTTTTTTGTGGCTCAGCAGCTTTTTTTTAAGACAGTGGTATTTATCTTTTTGTAGGTACAATAGAGATTTGGTAACAAGTAGAAATAAAATAATATTGGCTGTCATCACTTAATCTGATTTTGCATAAGTATAATTTTCAGGAAATATACTTTGCAGTGCATTAGAATGGCCATACTCAAATTTTAGTAACACCACATAACTCAGATATGTGGCAGGAAGTCTGAGTCAAATCTCACTTGCAAGTCTTGCTGACATCATGTGCATAATGAACTGCACAACAATATTCTTCAGAAAATGTAATGTAATCTAATATTGACGTGTAGTTTGTCATAGTTTTTATTATGCCATATTTTGATTTTACCCAATACAAGCATTTCTTGTGAAGAACTGTTCTGGGTTTGTTCTTGTCTCCAGTACTGTGTTACAGGCACTTCTATTTTCAACCAGTAGTACAGCCCTAAGAGCACTTAAATTTGTAATTAACAGGTTTAGTTGCTAATATAATTTACCATCAGGTTTTACCAAATCCTGTGTTAAACTGCTAGGGATTATTTACCATGTAAGCCTAACTAAATGGTTTCTTTTTCTGATTGTTAGTGCACTGTTGATGCTACACGTCTGCTGTAGACAAATGTTTACTTCTGTGTATTTGGTCATGTAATTAGATAGTATCATAAAGCATTTACATAATGGAAGTTCAACAATGACTGATTCGCGCTTCCTTACTTTCCTCAAATATTTTTTGCATGCTGCATTTATGTCTGAGGACCTGAGAGGCATAACCAGGCTGGTCTCTTGTTGAATGGCCTCCAGGATTCCTGTGTCAAATTGGTAAGTACCACAGAGGTGTCAGAAATGGTTTTGGATCTTGAATTAAATATTTCATTTTTCTGAAATCTCTATAAGGCAACAGTGATAAAAACCTGTTTGCTTGCAATTCCCATTTCTCTTCAGTTTGTAGTCCCCTAGGATGTTAATTGCACTGCTAACTATCTTCAGGTGTTGACAAAGCCAAGATTGTTAATGATTTGTATTATAAAAATGAAGTCTTTCCAGCTTTTTTTACATATCCTAATTAGACACTTCGGTTTCTTTTCAAGTACTTGGAACTTTCTTAATGGGGCACCATCTTCTGGGTATAAATTGTGGGTATAGAGTTGCTTCTGTTACAGAACACGTACCAGGTATGTGTACTTTTTCTGGGTCAGATGGGATGGTTCATCCATCCTGCCAGGTCAAGTAGTGAACGCAGTGCATGATGAAGTGGTAATCATCACAAGATTCCTGTACTGACGAGGATCGTCCGAACCACAGCAATCCATCCTCTGAGAATACTGGGCTTTGCCCATCTTACCCGTGGGCGGAGTCGGTGACTGGTGTTGCACCGAATCAAACCGGGGGAAGGACATACTCCAACAGCCGTCCTCAGGACTGCCGGAGTTTGCCAAACTCTTTTGGCTGTTGGCAAAGGCTTACCCTAAGGACCTTGGCTGTGTCGCAACAGCCACATTGTCCAAAGGTCACTTGATACAATCAGAGGTTGGTGCAGCACACTGATAGGGGGATTCCACCTGTAAGGAGTTGCTTCTACCTGCAGCTTTTGTGTTGGGCATGTTTTTTCTGATTTTAACGTAAATCAGGTTAATCTTGAAATGCATTTGATGCTTTCTCTGGTACCTGTTAGCACTGAGCCACAGTTGCTCGTGTGAAGACATTCATGAAACTAAGAAAACCTATACGAAACTAAGTGAAACTATGAGAGGGTTGTGTGAGTCTGCACAGCTTCTGACTGCTGTAGTTCTTACCCCGATTTCAGTTTGGATTAGTTCTGCAATGTCTTTAATTGTTGGAGTGTTGCGTGGAAAACAGTGGAAACAAATGATTTCCTTCCTGTAGTTATTGATATTTAAAGATGATTGTCTAAAAAAATCAGAAGATTTGCTCAAGGGAAAGATGAACTTCGGCTGTTTCTTGTGAAGCAAGTTTGGTTAAAGCCATTGGAATATTGTGGACAGTAAATCTTTTGTTTTAATAGGTGGAACTGTAATTATTCATTTTCTCAACAAAGGTTTGCTAAAACAGTCTACTGTTCCCTTTAGCTGGTTTCAATTCCTAGTTTGTATTTGATGTTTCTGAGAGTACTTATAAGTACTATTGAATGTTACATGCATATCTGTGCACAGGTAAAGGGACATTGCTTCTCACAATATTAATTTTTATCCTCTTTTTCCCTACACACACTGAGAAAATCTACATATCACAGATTTTGCAAGCAAATCACTTTAACTAATCAGACATGCTGTTCTTACAGTTTTGCCTGAAAAAAAAGCAATTACTTGCAAAGATAAAGGAGGGTTGGTGTTTCAACTGTGGCATGTTGCACAAAAGCCACGAGATGTCAGTGGAGACCCGAGTCTGAGAGCCGATTTGGGCTAAACCAGTGAAACGTTCGAAATGGGGCTATAGCTGAAACATCATTAGAAATATAAAACTATTGCTCGTTTTCACCTGTTTTATACTCCTAGCCTATCTTTATTTCCTAATCAGTGAAACATTGATTCCTTTATTTATCAGAATGCAGTTTGCGTCTTCCTTACCATTATATGAATCTCTGTTTATAGCTTAGGTGATTCTTACTCCAGCAATTCCTTATCCCTGTTACACACACATGCAGTGACTGGGAGACTTTGCATTTTCAGGTCTTTTATGTATCTTGGTCTCTGTCTTTTTTTCGTCAGTGAGTCCATGAATAAGCCAGTATATTCGGCTTTCTTGTCAGTGCAACCATGTAATTTTTTGCTTTACGTTCTTTTCTGGTCATTGTGTGCATATTTCTTGGAAAGTATTTTAGCTCACGTCATTGTTCTGTCTTCCTCATTAACAGTTCTTTAGAAAAAAAAAGTCCTTGCATAAGCAGCAATTTAATAGCATATCTACCGAAGCTTGCATAAAAGAGGAAGGCAGCTATCTTCCATCTTACTGTATGTCTTCAGTGCAGTTTATTGCTACTGTGGTTAGTCTGAAGCAGTGTCTCTGGCAGTGTTTGGTGCAAGAGATATGTTTTGTTTCTTCTGCAGTATCTTACTGGAATGAACTTTGCCTAGTAATCAGATTTTGATTTTAGAAGTTGTTATAAACACAAGTCTGCGAAAGAACCGCATCTAGACGTGTGGTCCACTAGTTGGTGTTCACTTTGCTCTTTATGTAGGGACCGGGTACCTGCAGACTTGTTGAGGCGTTGGCTTTGTGTGTGACGCTGCAGAGAAGGGACACCAGGGGGCAGCAGAGGCGTTTCAGAATGGCAAAAGCTTTGGGTTTGTCCAATAATGAGATTTACAATGAATACCATGAATAAGGAAAATGATTATTTATGACCCTTTTTCAGCCCACTGTGCTGACCTCTGCAGATCTGTTCAATGGGGTGAAAAGAATGAAAGAATGCCTCAAAAACATATGATTGAACTCTGGGGTTTATGATGTATGCTATTATATATTCTTAATGTGTTGTGGAATAAAGAGCCCACCTCTGTTTCTCCCCACTAGCCCTGCAAGTATGAATTTCAAAGGTGTCTGCTAGCTATGTTATGCCTTATGCTGTATATGTAGTAAAAATCTTACCTGTCATAATTTCATGCTGTGGAATGAGAAATACTGGTTTTTTATCAATACAGGGTGAGGATGCGGAAGTATAAATTCAGTGGTATGCAAGGAACATACAACAGTAACTGCTCAAACTGACCATGCCTTGCTACTTATCCTTTCTGGCCTTACAATTCAAGAAACTTTGCAGGTCTTTGGCAACACAAGTTTATTCCTAAACCACACTTTAAGGCTATTTTCAATCCAATCTTTAGTAGGGCTGATTATCATATAGCATATATGTATATAGTGTGTGTATATGTAGCTGCATAAGGATTATGTATTCTAATCACATCTAGATGGTGAATTATTGCTGAAATTAGGTGTTCTGCACAGCACCAGAAACTCAAAACAATACCTAATCACAAAAATATTATGATTTACGTTGTATGTGATTAAGAAGGTTAATGAGTTGGAAATAGAAACACTAAAGTTTTCTAAAAGGAGAAATCAGGAGTTTCTTCTTTCTGTGTGTTTGGTTGTGGAGGTCTTTTTAGCAGATGACTATGATTTAAAAAAAAAAATGAACAATTCTGGTTTTTCCCCTTCTATCCATAAACTTAATGTGCAGGCAGTCTCTTTATTTTACTTGAACTGATATTTTAACAGTAGATTTGGATTTATTTTGCATGAATCTAATTTGTATTTAATGTTATGTGCTGGAACTGTTGCCCATAATGGGCCATATTTTGGATCTGATAGTGGTTTGCTAAAAACCTGCATTGGCCAGGGCAAAGTTACAACAGAGAGATAAATAATGGAATATCTTTGATTTCAAACATGATCTTGAGACTGAGGCTTAAATGACAGGATTTCTTCTTAGTGTTGTCTGCCTTGCCAGTGATCATAGGTATTTTTCTTTAAGGGAAACAAAGGGCTCATCAAAATAGAATGGATTAGCTTCACATCCATCTCCTCCAGCATCTGTCTCTGAGAATAGGAGGTAAAAGACACTTCAGAAGAAGGTACAAAAATTCTTTTGTAACTGAGTGTGCAGGAACCTATTTCCAGTACTGGATCTTACCTCCTATGCTAGCGACTGGTTTACACTGTGGAGTACTTGATATCTCCAGTGTACAGTACAATTTGGAGGCCCACAAAGGTCTAAAGCTATTAACTATTTTTGAATCTTGATAGATTCAGTCTCACTTATTTCCATTTATGTGTAGTGTGAAAAGCATTTTCTTTCACTGTAGTTTTGAATTTCCTACCATTTTTTAATTGAAATTAATTTAGTCTAGTGTTATGAGGAAGGAAGAACAGTGTCTCCTGAACACTCAGCATGTTCTCTGTTTGAATCACATCTTTTTACTCATATTTTTGTGGTAGAAATTCACTGTCTTTGCTTTTCCAGTGCCTTAATAATGCCTGGTATCCTCTGAATCTACTCTAATTTTGCAGTATATTTTGGAGATCCTTTTATCTTCTTCAGTTCTCTGGTTCCTAGTTTCCTGTCTTGTGTATTTAGCTTTAAGCGGCTCAAGGCACTGTTACTGTGGAAGCCTCTGAAATTGTGATTAAAATAATATCTGGTAAAATATGCCTAGGCTGCTTCTGAGAGAGATCCTATAGAAATGCTTAGTATTATTAATCTGTCTGTACTCTGGACAGGATATAAATAGCAGTAGTTAAGTGTATGAGTAGAAAATGCAGGAAAGCTCTGTGAGGGGAACATTAGCTGAGGTCAGCACAGTAGCTGTGCTTATGAGGAAGATGATGCCTGGGTTTTGTTGCGCAGGAACAGGCTGCCTATTCATGCCTTCACCACATCTGCATGTTGGATGCATGCAATCTACTTCTGGCAGTGGGGGGAGCCAATGCTGAAATACCAGCTGCTTAAAGGTAGGTTCAGAAAGGCCTTTCCTCCTCTAAATATTTGGGTTTAGGGGAAGCAAATTAATATAACTTTCTGTATGCTCCTTGATGGTGCAAGTAACAAAACTGGAAGTGCAACACACCAGCCAGATTCTTTTTCCAAGTCCTCCTCAGTAGAAGAGAAAACTTTTTTTTTTTTTTGCAAAGTAGAGGAAGAAAATGGTGAGCTGTAGTCCCAGATGCAGTGCCACCTAACCTTTCAAAATGGATCATTTGTTACTGAGCTCCACTTTTTTCTAGTGGTACACCTTGAATCAGGCATTAAATTTACTGGGGTACAAAGAAGGGACTAAGGTACAGACTTCTTTCTTTTATCTGGGTCCTAAATGACTTGAAATGCTATAAGCCTCAATCAAGTGTGACACCTTAATGTTGTTGATAGAATTTCCCTAAAGCCAGTTCACCTAGACAACTAATTTTATCTGGAGAAATTACCTTAAAATGTCCATTTGTTGCATTTGCCCACCTTTTCCTTAATTTTGAGGCTCTATTATGAGAAAATCCCTCTTAACAGTTCTGCAGAGCATAGCATTTATGAGGCTTGGGTTAGGCTTTATCACTGCAAAAGCCTATCAGCTCTGAGACAGATTCAAAGTTATATCCAATCTTGTTGGTCTTCAAAGGCACCCTCACATGACTGAAGGGTTGCAGAAGTCTGCTGCAATGTAGTCGTATGCCCGTTCGTCACACATAATGACAGATCAAACCTTCTGGATGTAGGGCTGGCTGCAGTCATTTCCTGCTGAATCCACAGGGTACAGGGTCTCCCAGCACCATTCTGGGAGAGAGGTTACGATTTGGTTTGCAGGCAGGAATGTTTTTTTTTCTCTTGTTGCTTTCCAAGTGAGACTTCATTGGCTGATGCCACTCTGTCACAGAGATGGGTTTCAAATGATCTCATCCTAGTGATTTTCCAAGGCTGGTTTTAGTAAAACATATTTACTACAATGCTAATTTATATTCTGCATCTGAGACTGAAGAAAGTTCAATAAATGTCAAGCACTTTGGCAATACACTTGTTACTATGTCTGCAAATGCCCTTCTTGGAACGCTGGGATCCCAGTGTTTTTATTAAAGGTGATATAAGCTTTGAAATCTAGTGCTTTTCTGGTAAAAACTGCTTCTTTAAACAGACTTTAAAGAGTCATTCTGCTGGGTAACTGCCTGCAAGTCAACAAAAATGGAGCTCACAAAAATAAATTATCTGAGAAACAAAAAATCATTTGTTTTACAGTGACTGCAGCTCTTTGGATATGTTGCATGTATATATTTGATGAGCAGAATTACTTCTGGACTTTCTTCTCTCATCTCACAAATAAAAGGTCAGTGATTTAACGCTGTTCAGTGTTGTAACATCTTTCAGGTGCCTGCCATGCAATTTTCATATGTCCTACAATTTCTTCTTTTGTTCAGTTCTAAGCTGTTGCCATTTACTGCTCCTAGAAGAATACAGTTTTCAGACAGTGGGCATCTTTCGGTCGTCACACGTCTGAACATTCCTGGTTACAATGTGGATGTTCTGGGCTGGCAAAGAAAGGGAGTAGTAGTTGCTCCTTTCCAATTCTTGAGGGAACTGAAAAACCACTTCCTGTAATCTTGAAGCAAATAATTTTTCTACCAAAATTGGCAAGAAAGATGTATCTAGTTTTCTTCATGTTCTAAGGGACAGAATGGCTAAAAGTGCTCCCACCTATCCTGTGGAGCAGACTTAAAAACAGTGCTGTGTAGAGCACATTGATAACAGGTTTTATGGAATTCCAGGTCTTGCAGAGGTAAGTTTTCTTTCCTTTTCCATTCAGAACCTGAAATTGTCTCTGTATGAGAAGGATGTAAACTTTCTTCATATTTCCTTCCATTTTTCTATTTGAATTCAAATCAGTTCCTTTCACCTTCCCATAATGCTCCTCTTTTCCTTGTCTTACCAGAATCTATTTTATGTGCCTAGTATAGGCATAAAACAGCAGAGCAACAGCGCAGGATGGGGTGAACCCTGGCCTCACTTTCAGTAAAACTAGGGGTCATTAGAGCCCACCTGGAGGAATCCCCCTCTTCTCTGCCAGTAGTGTGCATAGGAGAGTGTGACCAGTTAGGGGGAATACACAGCTCAGGATAAGGAGGTGGAAGGAAGTAGAACTGAGCGGACTTTGAGAAAAATTAGTAAAGAAAAAGCCTCAGGAGCACATCCTGTCCTGTCTGAATACCTGTCATGTTTGCACGTGTGAGTGCATAGGCATATGTCTGGATTTAAAGCTGAGTCATCAAAGTTAAATTCTTTTTAGTAGTTGTTATCCAGTCTAATAGATGTTTTAAATCAATAGCCATAGATTCACATACATGCATGTGAAATGAATAAGCATGTATGTACTTGTGTGCATGAAGACACTTACACCTGCCTATTCTTTGCAAGGGGTGGTTTGGAGATGTGGATTTTTGGGACTTACAGGCTCCCATCAGCCCTTCACATCAGTGTGATTCCCCTGAGAGACTTCCAGGGATGCTTCCAGCCCTCAGTCTATAATGTCTGTTCTGATTACAGTATTGTATGGTTCTGTACAAAAATCTGCAAGGAATTGTTGTATTTTCCTAAGATGCTAACTGATGTAGCTCGTTTAAAACATGGTAGCAGTGGTTATAACTTATGTTTGGAAACAGATTTTTCCCAGAAAATTAAAATAGCTTTGGAGAATAAACCATAGTGGAATTCTAAAATAATACACTAAAGTATTCTGGAGTTGCTATGAAAACATGCAGGTTCTTAGACTGATACCGTAGAATAAAAAGATCATTTAAAATTATCCAGGGCAAAAATGAATTGCGCTTTTCCACATAACTACTGCATGTATTGTCATAACAAAAGACAGAAAAAGGAGGGCAGAAGAACACAATTGTTTTTATTGTTTGGGGTTTCTGCCCCACAACACTTTTCAGGTCTTCCTGCTAAAAGTAGTAAAAGTATTTCTGAAAAGCATAGTCTTCATAACCGTATGCTAGATCTGTGCTGCTTTTAGAAAGAATCTGAGTCTCCTGAGACCAGAGGTAGTTCTCCTATTATGACTTCAAACACATTGAATTTATTGTTGATGGCAAAAATTTGCAAAGGCCACGTGCATATGCTCACAGTCCAGATCCTGCGTGCAGGACATCAGGATCTTCAGCTAAGCATGACATGAAGTTCTAGGCACGTATTCCCCAATAAGGTTTTCCCGTAACGCTGAGCCAGAGGTACCCAGTTAGCAAAGTGTAGATGTTCTGTTCCCATACAGTTTTTTAAAACCTTGTATCTCCTACTGATATCATGAACGCTAGCTAGAAGAAATGATGATTTCCATTTGACTAATGAACTTTAGCTTAAGTTGGCTTAGGTTTGCATTTTCTACTGAGAGCTGTGAGACATACGGGGAGGATGTTCCACGGAAGTGCTTGCTCTTCACTGTTAAGGCTTTAATCCTGCAGTCCTGTGTTCAGGAGGTTCTTGCTGAGACTTCGAACTCAAGAACAACATCACGTGATAAAATACTAAGCAAGCTTTCTGGGGAAATGTAGACACTGTGGAGTAGTAATTGAAAAGCATAGGGAAGGCTTAGTTAGATCTGCAAAGCGATTTAGGCACTTTGCTCCCCTTATTGCTGCTTCTTTCATTTCATTATATTTATATATTTATATATATTTCATTATATATCATATTCATTAGTTATTCTAGTTTGCCTGAGAAATCTGCCCTCTGTGTGACTGTATTTCTGTACAATTTCTACTTCTATTCCACTTGTGCGTCTACAAGCCCCTTTCCTAGCCTGGCACACAGTGCTGGGTGGTGAGCTAGGCTCTTCCCATAGTGGGATACAGTCCTAGCCTGAAAAAGAATTTAAAAAAAAAACAAACATAACAAAACGGACTGAGAGCATGAAGACAACAGCCTCCTCTGAGATATCCTCATAGCCTCAAGGTAAGCCAGAAGCACAGCCTCGTATGGAAACTGATTCTTTTTACAAGCCAGCATTATGATACTTCGCCGGTCAAGCGGACATGATTATCATCACATCCTGTATGTGTGTTACCATGCCTTATGTTATAAAGGGATACAATCTAAGTATGTAGTTTTTAATTTCAGTCTGCAAGGAGCTAAATAGGAGTTGCAGACACACTCTCCTCTTCCCAGGAAGACACATTGTGTACCCTGTGGGTGGTGCTTCACCCACCTTCACTACATGGATGTGCTGAGTCCTAACTCTGTAATGCAATGATAGAATTTCAGCTCAGCTTCTTTGTACTCTGAAAACTTATTGTAACGTCTTTTTTCTATAGGGGGTGGTTGTACTCGGCAACAAAATAAGTTACCTTCCTCATTTTATGCTTTTCTCACTGTTTTCTAAGAGTAAATGTCATTTTCCTGGAGTCCTGTAAATTATTGAAAAAGTGCATGCTCAGGACGTGAAAAATTTTGTCTGGGTTAAGTGAATGAACTTGTGTGTATAGTCAGCTTTCCTTGTTTTCTGTCTGTTTTCTCTCTTTATAGTATTTCTTTTCTTGTCTGTGCTGCAGTGACACAAACAGTTGAGCAAGGCTGCCTGTCTGCCTGTTTGTTCTCACTTATTCCCAGGTGGAACAGACACCATGGCTGGACAGAGGAAATCTCTCCCTCGGTGTTTTCTCTTAAAACTCTCTTTGCCTTTTTCCCCTGTATAAGTCAACTTGTAGTTCACGTATTCCATCATGTATCTCAAGAGAGCTGTTTTTTATTACCAGCTTTCTGCTATGGGAAGAAACGTCCAAGCTGTTCTACTTGCACAATAGGAACAGCCCATACAGCAGACAGAGATATGGGGCAAATGTTTGCATCTTTCTACTCAAAGCTTCTTGTTTACACAATCTTCTGCCGCTAAATCAATAAACGCAGGTGAACAACTACTACAAAACACCGGCTCTAAGGCACCTTAAGAAGTTATTTTAGCTGTTTCCTTCTGATTCCGCTGAAGAGCGAGCCTCTCCCCTGGTGGCGGGCGGGGCCCGGGCAGAGCTGGGCACAGCTGGAGCCCCTCGCTCCGCTGCCGCGGCCCCTGCCGGCCCCGGCCTCCCCGCGGCGCCGGAGCCAGGGACGGGGCTGCAGCGCGGCGGGGAGGCTTTGCCCGGGGAGGCCGGGCCGGGCCCGCCTGTGGCAGCCGCGTCCCCGGCCCGCGCGGCCTCGCTTCCCCGTGCTCCTCCGGGCGGCGGGGGCGGGCCGGGGCGGGGCGCGCTGACAGGCGGCGCGGCCGGCAGCCGCGGTAAACAGGAGCCGGGAGAGGGAGCCGGGGGAGCCCCGGCCCCGCAGGAGCCGCCCGGCCCCAGGCATGGGCAGCCGCAGGAGGAACCGCCGGCCCGGGTCCTACGCGGGGCGCCACGGTAGGCTGGGCCGCCGGCCCGAGAGCGGGGGGGGGGGGCGAGGCCGGGGAGGGGGGGTGCCCCGCGGCCGCCGCTCGCCTCGCCTCGCCCCGCCCCGCCGGTCTCGCGCCCGCAGGTGCGGCGCCTCCTGCCGCGGGGGCGCCGGCGCGAGCAACAGGCGGCTGCACGGGCGCCGCTGCCCCCTCGGGCGGGTGGGTGCCGGGAGCTGGGGCTGCGGGGCTGTCGCTGCGTGTGAGCCGAGGCGGCGGTAAGCGGCTTTCCCACCCCCGCCGCCTTTGTGTGCCCGGCGGTGCGGGGCCAGCGTTGCGCAGCAGGAACCGGGAGCGGAGCGGCCGGGGGAGCTGCTCAGTGCTCGCACGGCAACCCCGGCGGGAGGAGGAGGCGGGGAGGGAGCGGGTTTGCGCTCCCTTAGCGATGCGGGATAAGGGGCGGCGGAGGGAGGGCGCACGCGGGTGTGGGGTCCGTAACGAGTCAGGGAGTTTCGTGGCAGAGCGGGAAATAGTCAGAATTCCTTCTTGCTTCCTGGAGCTGGTTGGCAGGTGAGAGCAGCGCTCGGGTTGTTCTGAGCTGTAACTCTTTAACTTTTACTCTTTTCCTGTTGCTGGGAGTGCGAGCAAGGCGAGAATTGTAACGTTCCAGTGCGAAACCGGTTTGTGGGAACGACGGTGCAAGAGAGCGCACAGCTCAGCTTTGTAACCGGCAAAGGACTCACAGGCTTCCCAGCGGCAGAAACACAGGAGGAGCAATTTACAATTTAGAGCTTGAGTGAGTGGAGGTGGAAAGATCTTGGAAGGAAGATGGGGATGGAAGAGGAGGGCTGAAGCCACAGTAACACTTGAGCTGAAGCAGCAGCACTCTCTGAACTTTTGCTGGTGCTGTCTGGATCAGTGTCAAATGAGGCTTGGGTTAGCCCAATAGTCAAAAATTTTTAGAAGAAAGACGTTTTCTTTGAAAAATACTTAGTTATAGAAGCTAAGATGTTTTCTTTGAAATCTATCAGTGTTGATGAATTTTCACTGAAGCAGAATTCTGCTAAGTCTGTCTCTGGACTGGGATGGCTGGAAACATCCAGGATATGCCCCGAGGTGCCCAGGAGTACCTACTGGGAGTTGCTGGAAGCTGCTCAGCTGTGGCCCAAACCATGTAGGTATTAGGATAAAGAGAGGCATTCCCCAAGATTTGATTCTGCTACAGCTGCTGAAAGTGATAGGATTGCTCAAGTCTGAACAACTGCCTCATTGCTGAGGATTTTGTTTAACATTGGTTCCAGTCTGATGTGAGCTTAAAATATTCCCGATTCACTGAATATTTGTTGTAATGGTTTTGGGATTTTTTGTAGTTGATGTTTCAGATTTTTTTAACTTGGCTTTCAGCTAGTTCTCAGAAGGAATACTGCAACCCTTTTCATGCCTCAGTGTATGGATATGTGGCCAGAATTGATGGAGGTGTCCAAATAAGTCAGTTCTGATTCTACAGCTAGAAAATCCACCTATTCCCTGGCCAGTTTTGCCCAGTCTTAAGTGTCATGATGATAGGTTAATTCAGCATGCTGGATGAACTTCCTGTATTTTCAGATGAGGTTTTTTTTGTAAAAATCTTCTGTTATTTTAGGTCTAACCTTTTGGACAAGCAGTTGCCCCATATTTTGAGGTAGAAGGGGTCAGTCTTCCCCACTGCTGAGGCTGTCACGCGTCCTTTGCACGATGTACTGAAGTATCTTCTCTGCCAGCGTGGTTTCCGTATTGCCCTTGCAAACACTGGTATTCTTGAGGGAGTAGATTATTGCAGGAGTGTGGCAGCTCCCAGTAGTAATACTGCTCAAGGAAAGAGAGGTAGGTTCTTAGAAGTCCTGCATTGATTCTGCTGCTTAAGAAAAAGGAGTCTCCTGCTATGGATCTTTCCTGTCATGGACCTCAGAAGCAGTCAGCCTTAATGCGACTGACTGACAGCCAGTTTCAGAAACAGTGAAGAATTGAGTGAGCGTGGCCATTTGCCAGGAAAAATGAAAACAGGAATAGTGTCCTCTTATTTACTTTTGTTTTGTTTTATGTTGCTCTGGTCCTACCCTTTTTCCATCTCCCAAAAACATAAGGAACTCTTGATCCTGTAGAAGTGTCTCCCTAGTGTTCTGTAAGAGGCTGTAGCTGAGTTACTTTAAGAAGTGGTCTGGCTGCAAAGGAAGATCTTTTAGGAACCCTGGACATCGTTGTGCTTGGAGTGTTTCTGCATGTGGCAGATAAACTGTGAAGAGGAAAATGCTATGAAGAGTGGAAAACTTCAAGTCTGGGAAAAACTTCTCTACTAGGGCCAAACATGTTAAATGGGAGCTCTTCCTGGGGAACAAGCTATGCTGTTACTGCCTGCTATGGTTCTCTCTCTAGAGCATCTAGTGCTAGCGGCTACAGGAACTGAGAGAATCACATAAACCGCACATTTACTTCACTATATTAATTTCCATAGTGAGACAGAACTCGTGCAGGGTTTACTGTGACTTCTGTTTTGCTGACTTGTGCAGTGGCTGCAAAGATCTGGTGGCAGCTTGTTTTGGCATAGCAGAGCTGGCATTAAAGTTATTGGGTGGCGGTGGCCTTTGTTAGGAGTGAAGTTTCACAGCTCCTTCTTTACTAAATTAGGGTTACTTTTACAAGTTCTGTTGTCTGGCTTTTACTGAAAACACCAGTTGTCCAAAGAACTCATTGTTTCCAGAGCATATTCTTTTTTACTGCTTACCACAATATCGTGGGTCTTTTATCATAGAATTTAATGACATTGATGTGAAGTGTTAAAAAACAAATAACAGATTATGTTGTACTCACTGTTTCTGGGGTGGGTAAGTGGACAAGAGCCCTTGCAAGCAGTCTTTCAGCAGTTAAAGATATGCTTTAAGAGCTGTGTTGTTCTTAAATGTAACTCATCACCAGGCAGTTCACAAACAGCAAGAGATATCTCAACCATCAGCAGTTTCTAGTGCTTCCAATTGCCTTCCCCAGGGACCAGGGGGAAGGCAGGTCTTTATGACACAGCTGGATGGTTATTGAGTTTGAGCTGATTTAGATCAAAGTTATATGTAAATTACTTTTCAACTTCTCTGTCTTTTAAAATAGGTGCCTCTGGAGTTTACCTTCGATACCTGCACACCATCCGGGGAGCTTGGTAGCACATCTTAAATTTAACCAGAGACTTGGCAGAATGTCATGGTTGATTGAACTCAACTGAAAAGTGTTAGGAATTTTGATGCAAGATATATGTCTAATAGATGGAAAATACTAGAATATTCTAGGAAACGTTGCTATTTTCCATAGTTTGATGAAATCAGGTTGACTAGTAGATAAGCACTTTATCCCTTGAGACTCATTTAGGGATCCCAATTGTGATCCTTGCAGAATAGGTGGTCAGAATCAATACGAAATATAAATATTGTATATTTTGGGGTAGGTAAACCCTGTGTATCAGGTGTGCCTTGATATCTGCTCCTTACAGTTTTATATGCCCTTCAGAAGGCATTAGGAGGACAGCATAAACATCACCAGTCCAGTCTGCAGGTGACGCTGGTCATGAAGAACTGAATCGAGTTTTCTCCTTGGGAAAACAGGCACTGGATTTAGGAATGTCATTTACCAGGTGACTGAAAACCACTAAGGGTGAGTTTTTCTCCCAGTTTGGCAACAGCTTCAGTAAGATATGTCTACACACCATCAAGGATAAGAGGTTCATTACAAGGAATAAAATATTTCCAACTGCTCTTCCCTGAGCAGGTAGCTGGACTTCTGTCATGTCCTGGAGACAGGATGAAAAACACTTGTCTCTGATTCAAAGGGTCAGTTTGATAAGACAGAAGAGAAGGAAAGAAAGATAGAATGAGGTTGGGTGATAAACCAAAAAATAAAGAAGAAAAATGACTGTGAAGTTACACACAAAGTTGCTAATTTAAAAATAAACATACAAATCCTTGGTGCATCTCTTCCTCTTAAATGTATTTATTTTTAAAAAGCCTTTCAGTTCCTCCTTGTTGTGTGTACTGAGCCTGCAAGTAGGAGTATATGTAGAAAAAAAAACAACTCTTCTTAACAGATAGGCTTCCCCTGGGTGTGATCTGCTGATTTTAATGATCAGAATAATTTGTCACTCAGATTTACTTACTGCTAATAACTCTGTGCCATCGGTGTAGCTTGAAAAGGGGTGATGTGTTTCTGGTCTTGTCACCAGAGTTTGGGTTTAAATTCCACTTTCTTGTTACATGGGAATTTGCATGGGGATGGAAGTGAGGATTCCACGTATTGCCATGACTCCTGGCTCCAAAGGTTGCTGGGTTCTAGACATGGCTTTGGGGTGATTTTTTTTTTCTGTAGAGGTTCTTTTGAGTATCATTAACTGAAGAGGAGACAGCAGCCTCCCCATGTACAACCTTCTCTCTTGCACTAGTTAAATACTGCGGAGGTATTCAGTCATATCTTGCTACCTAACCTTAAGTGCTTCTCTTGGCAACATGGCTAAACCTGGTCATTGCCTTCCTGGGAGAAGGAAGGTGAGGTCACAGGGATTATTAGTTGGGAGCTCCTCCTCTCTCGGTTACTGCAGCACTTACAAAAAGGATGCCTTTGCTTGATTTTATTCATAGTAACCACTTAAGGCATCTCTTGGTGGAAGAACCTTCTAAACCAGATGGGGCAGTAGCAAGACAAAGAGTCTTCTCTGCCTGTTTATATTTGCTTTCACTGTCACTGGCTCCTCATGTCATCCAGTACAGGATTAAGCTCTCTGATCCCTCTATTTCCAGTTGTAAAAGCACAGCATGCTATTGAGGTGACTGACTACTAGGCCAGTCCTTGTTATAGTCTCTTGTAACTATGAATGCATGAGTCAGAAGAGGAAAGCTGGTGGAAGAATTTGGTGAATATCTGTGTGTATATATATTATCTTTTTTTTCTGCATGTGTATATATGTTTATAGGAAGATTGATGGATTGATATACAGGGAGTGATGCAATACAGGGCTCTGCCATGCTTTCATAACATGGGCTATATAATAGCAAGAAATTCTTGGAAATGTCTCCTCATGCTCTATCTGAGTGTGGTTTTGTCCCCTTCTAGCCTGTTTCCCTTGGCCTCCTTCAGAAACCCCTCTTAGGGACTTGCACTTAACAGCATGATAAACTCTCCTACAATAGAGAGAAAGTGAAAGTTGGCAGTGGCTTCTCTGTCTTAACAAGCCTGGTGAAGTCTGACATAACAGAGCAGTGTGAAGAGCACTAGGTAATAGTTTACAGTGGGTGATAACAGAAGAAAATATACATGGGAGCACTCAAACTCTTCCTGAAGTTAACAGTAGAGTTTGTTTTTTCCTTCCTTTCTGGTAAATGAAGTGAGTTTCCGCTGTAGTTCTGCATCCAAAATGTTGTCTGCTTAAACACTGTTATTGTCATCATGCCTTTCAGGGTCATTTTCATCTAGAGCTTGCCTGCCAAATCTGAACTGGAAGTGCCAGGACTAGAAAGGACAGTTGTTGCTGGTGTTTTTTCTCCAGCTCAATCTGTCACCAGTCATCTACATTTGAAGCTGCTTCTATAATGTGTACATATACATGCATGCATATAATACATAAAAAACAAATAGACTGAAGACTTGCAGAGTCTCGAGTTGTTCTTTGACACTGCAAAGATGTCTAGATGTGACAGTTTTTTTAATACCAAATAGCCCAAATGCATACTGAACTAAAAGCTATTTTATTGCAAAGAGAAAAAAAAATCTGCTCAGCTCTAAAAAGAAGAGGAAGTTCACTTACAGCTAAAGGTTTGTTGTGAGAGACAGGAAATGTGAGTCTTGTTCCTGCTTATGGCCTCTCTTTTCTGGTTTAAGCTACTTCACCTATCCGTACTTGAGTTTCCTGCAGTTCCATTGTCATCTGTGTCATGGTTTTTGTAAGCTTCTTGGATTTTTTAAAAATCCATTGTTTAGCATGCTTTCCAAGGGGAAGCGGTTTATGCAGTCGCACTGCAAGTAACTTCTGAACCTGTTGGCTGAATGTCAGATATTTGCTGGAACTTTAGACATCACAGGAGGAAGGGAATGTGAATTGCAGTGTCACGACCTAGAGCTGCAGCCTCACACTGCACTGAAGCCGTTGGAGATAGTGATTTTTTAGACACAAGATAGTTCATGTGGGTGAGTAGCCCTGATGAAACTTGCAACTAAAGGATACAAACTGTAGGATATCAGACTATGCTAATCCTTCTGCCTGTGGGATGACTTTTTTCTATTGGAAGGCGTTCTGAGGGCCATGGGGAAAATGCGAAGTATTGTTACTAAATTAGAGCTGGCACAGTGCAGCAGACTCTTCACAAAATTAATGTTTAATAACATAAGGGGGTGGAGGGAGGAGAGATTCCCTTGTAAAATTACATGAGTCTTGTCAGGCTGGCTTTATCTTGGGAGTTAGCAAGAAAAAGTAGCATGTTTGATTAGAAGATGGAAGGGGATTTTAACTTTGCTCTTGGCATAACAAAGCAGAAACCAATAAAATGAGATCGAATTTCAGCATTCTAAATGCTTCAGGGTTCTTGTGCAGTGTGTTAGCACACTAAACACTGTAGCCTTGAAATGCCGCCTTTCTTTTGGTCATGAAAACTCTATATATTGCCTTTTATCAGTTCCTTTACATTGAGAAGTGCATTTTGTTTCTGTGGTTCACGTGACAGCAGTGTTCACTTATTTTGTACCTTTCTTCCTAGGGCCAGACTTGACAGGGGAGGGTAAAATAAATTCTAAAGTCTGAGTGCTCCCATGTATATTTTCTTCCGTTATCACCCACAGTAAACTATTACCTAGTGCTCTTCACACTAAAGTTCAATATTTCAACTGTTGCAAAAAAATTCACCAAGTTGCTTTCGTAACAGTATTTGAAGGCTTGAAAGGTCTCCATCTTGTTGTGTACAAGCTGCTACATGGTTTTGTAGGTGTGTGAGAAAGTCCTGCTCTGGTACACCTGTGATGCTCTGCAGCTCCCAAGGATTTTTAGAGATGACATTCTTTTTGTGTGCCTTTTTGGGAGTGTAGGAAAACTGCACTGTGCTGTTTTCCAGGCAAATCACTGAGAAGATAGGATTCACAACTCTTGCCATTTGGAAAATACAGCAGAGGTTCAAAATTGTTCCTCTTCGACCGTTCTGATCCATCTGATTACTTTCTTAAATGAAATGTCTGGCTTTGTTTCTAGTGAGGCAGCATGCAAGTGGTAGATTAGAACTGCAGCTTCAAAGCTGCATGTGTCCAAAGTAGCTGGAGATGGCCCTGCCGGAGCCCTGTGCCTCCTACCAGGGTTGCCTAAGTGGTCCTTGTCTTTAACCCCTACTCAGTTAATGCTGCACCTGAGGTACACGTAGTGAAGTATGGAAGCATCTCCTCTACATAGCTTGCTATTTTGGCATGGTGTGGGAAGTCTGATCTATGCTTTGTAGTCTTTTGTTAGCTTGCCTCTTCCCAGGATTGGAGCCTCCCATGGTCAGCATTTGGTATTTTGGGGACCCTGAGGTACTATTACCTGCACCAGGCCAAGGCTTTTCTTCACTAGTGGTGTTGATACCAGCTTCTCCAACCACAAGGCAAGGATCCTAGCTCAGTTGCTATTCAACGTTTGATTCAAGACAAGATTTTTCACTGACTTTGCTTCCTGGCAAGATGCAAGCATAGCGTTGTGTGGTCCAGCTGCCAAAAGCAATGAAGCTGAGTCAGGATCAGTACCTTATATAGAAAGGGAATTAGATGCATCATGTATTTTATCCTTGGCTGTGATTTTCCATTGTGTCTGGTGGGCATTTGTTTTGGTTGCTTGCCTTCTTTGTGAACTTGAGCTCTACTTGTTAGCTGGGACGTGTTCAATGTGTCTTATCCATCTGTGAATGCCTGCTGGGAAGTTCTTCAGTCTTCATGTTCTCACTGTGTAGTATTACAGGTACTTTGCATAGACTTGGTAGGCCCGCAATGCTCTGCAGGCATCCGGCTGGTTTGGAAGCATGTCGGCTGCCTTTTCAAGTTCTCCGTAGCCACTCTCCTGTTCATTAAGACTTGCATGGGTTTGGCTGTCTTTACTAGCCATGCCTGGCACAGGGATTGTGGAAAGAAGCTGAAGGGATGGTTCTGCTCCAGGGTGCATGCTCTGCACAGGGAAGGTTTGCCTGTTGTGTCTTGGTGCTTTGGTATTATCTCCCTTTCCACATGACCCCACAAAGCATCAGTAGTTTACGTTGCTGCTTTGGTAAATAAGGGAAGAGAAACTCAGAGGGCTGATGCTGCAGACTGGCTGGCCTCCTTTGAGCTTTATCTTATGTGGCTCTTCAAGGTTGGTGTAATCTACCTAATGCATGTGTGAGACATCTGAGCCAGGAACAGGGAATTTAATCAGATGGTGAAACTGTTGGGTTTCAAGTCTGAAAGTAGTTCTTGTCAGCAGGGGATGGGAATGGACAGCAGCACATCTCACCAAGGCCGTTGACATGGACATACTGCAACACAGACCTGCTTTTCTAAGATGGTGTTTATCGTCAGTCATCAGCAGCCCCTGTGAGTCAAGGAGAGTTGGCGAGTTTCTGAGCCAAGCCCTTCTTCTATGTGCCTTTTCTTCTTCCTTTGCTGGAATGTACCAAAAAAAAGAGAAGAAAATCACTGACAGCTGAAGTCTTGCTCTAACCTGATGAGCAATAAAACAGCACAGTACGCTGTTGCTGGTTCTTCTACGACCCATTCTATAAAAGATGCCACTCTAAGATGACAGCTGTCAGAGGAATGGATTACTTGAGCTTCTAAGTGTCTTCACCACTGGTGTGTGACGGTGGCTATATCTTTCCAGACTTCATCTTCCCTTACTATTCTTTCTAGGCTTTAAGCAAAAAACCCGAAGATCTTAAGAAGTCTCTTCTTGGCTGTGTGATAGCTGCTGCTTCTTTCATCTCTTCGCTGCAAAGATGACTGATAGATTATGGCTTTTGAAGAGATAGTAGCTGTAGCATTAGAAGTTGCTGTGTAAAATGCCCTCTTAGGAAATGCATTGACTAATTTACAACTGATTGTGGCTCCAGCTCAATCAGACAATTGCTAAAAATAATCCACATTCTAATTGCATAGTTGATCTCTAACTAGAGGAGTATTCTAATTTATGACCTGCAGCTAGGACAAGATCAGAGGCTGAAGTGTTGTCTGTGTTTTGCCTATTGAAAACGTCTGGGCAGAATCAGAGTTCAGGAGGGGAATTTCAGGTGCTGTAAGGGTGATGGTACTGGCTTTGCACTGGATATATGCTAAGTCTTTGCCCCAGCTAAATGCTGTAGGGTGCAGTTTTATCAGCAGTGTCTTTTTTTCAGATGGCAAAGATGCCCTCCTTCGCAGGCGTCTTTTTACTAGAGAATTTACTAGAGAATTTACTAGAGAAAACCTCCACCCCCCAAAAAACCCAACCATGAAC
This sequence comes from Tapera naevia, assembly GCA_033556795.1. Taxonomy (NCBI): domain Eukaryota; kingdom Metazoa; phylum Chordata; class Aves; order Cuculiformes; family Neomorphidae; genus Tapera; species Tapera naevia. The sequence goes on along the minus strand of JAUMJJ010000194.1, from coordinate 11,173,627 downwards.
ATTGCAAACAAATCTTTATACACGTGTTATGTTCTTGTTGTAACTTAAACCTGTAAATAAAGAGTTGCCTGGCATTTAGCTCATGAATCATTCAAAAGAAATATAGTACATTCTTACATGCACCACTTTGGAAATTTCTTATTCATCCAGAGACAAAGAAGGAATGGTTTCATACTGTTTCAAAACACAGAATCACTCAGTTGATAGTATATGCTTTTTACTCTGGTTTAAGAGCACTGTTTTGCCTGGTAGCAGTTAAACAATAGTGAAGAATGTTACTTAAGCGCCTGCTGTTCATAAATAGCTTTTACAACTGTTAACCTCTGATGTAAAGGAAAATAAGTGATGTAGCATGGGATTTTCCAAAAAATGCATCATTGTTATCTTTGTACAATACAGAATATGAGCAATGTCCTCACAAAACAACGATGAGATTGTTATGTTTCATCACTATCTTGCGTTGTAAATATTTACACTGTTTGAGAAACACAGGCTATCATTGTCTTCAATGTAAATTTATACGGGTTTTTTTAGTAGTCTTTCTTAATTTTGAAGATAAAAATGCAGGGCAATTTTCTGCTGAATTTCAGAACTGATTTAGAGTTTCGAGATTCCCCAAAAGGATTATTGTAGAGAATGGGAAGTGTTAATAAACTATCCATAGGTGCTGCATTATATCATGTGGACTTGTGTACTAGACTAGAAATTGACCTGCAGATATATGTTGGAGATTTCTCTCACTGGTCAGTACACATATTAGTATGGCCCTCTTTCCATTTGTTTATAACCTTCTTTAACATTTTCTTTTAATAAACATTGACCAGTGTATGGAGTGCTTTGCAAAATCGTAACGATTATGTGGGCATTTTTCTCAATAGATTTGCGGTTATTCTGGAGGCTGAGGGTGTTGTCTTGGATATCACTTGCTCTTTTTTTCCTGGTGTATCATAGTTCTGTGGGTTTTGGCTTTTGCCCATGAATAGTGAGGAGGAGAGTGGGGTGTACTGTGGACTCTTCAACGGTGATGGTAGGATGATCTACAATTGGCAGAAACTGAATGCAGCAATCTTAGTGGGTAATTCCCAAAGCTGTATTCACAGCAGTTTGATGGGTTTTTATTTTCCTTTAATTTCAAAATTTCAGCTTGTATGAAACCTCACCACAGCTCTCTCTGGCTGTTTCTGTGGGTTAGTAAAGAAAAGGTGTATTGATGTTGCATCACCAGTGTGCACACTGCAATGGAGTCCGTGTAGGTTACTGCACGGGAGAATCACCTCCGTCAACCTGCTGGCAATGCTTCTTTTGATGCAGCCCAGGATGTGGTTGGCCTGATAGGCTGCAAGTGTACATTACTGGCCCATGTTGAGTTTCTCATCATTCAACACCCCCAAGTCCTTCTCTGCAGGGCTACTTTCAGTCATGTTGTCCTCCATCCTGTATTGAAATCACAAATTGCCCTGACCCAGGTGTAGGACCTTGCAGTGGGCTTGTTGAATCTCATGAGGTTCACACAGGCCCACTTCTCTAGCTTGTCCACGTCCCTCTGGATGATATCCCGTCCTTCTCATGTGAAGTAAGTCATCCATCCATACCTTTAAAAAAATTCATTTGAGCCATGTGATTAAGACAGCTTAATTTTTGCTCTGCAGGGTGGCTCCAGTGCCACATTGGGAGGGAAGAGTGCATCTTCGGCAGGGGGACAATAATTTCTCAGGAAGCCAGTCTCTGCTCTTTTTGGGAGTTGATGGAATCATGGCTAAGAGTGATAACAAGGCAAGTCCTGTACACACTGTGATATCACATCCTGCTTGCAGCAAAGCTGTAAAGACTTACAGCTTGCAGTGTGATTCACCTGCTAGACCTGCTCTGCTCAGAAGCACCTCAGGGCAGGAAGGTGCTTTTAATGTGAAAGGGTGAGGTGAAGTGGTGATTATCTAGGCAAAAGAATGCCTGGCACCCCCTTATGCAAATGGAAATTCAGTGGAGCAGGTAGGGCAGCTTGCTGGCTAAGAAAGCGGCAGCCCTGGCTGCTGACCTCGCCCGGGACCCCATGGTTAGGGCTTCACAGTGTAGAGAATGAAACTTCTGCTTTACTTCTGGGGGGTTTTGTGCTCATTACAGCTGGAGGCTCTCCCAGGGATTATTGCTGATGTTGTTATGGACTGCTTCATCAAAAAATATACGGGAGAGTGCTTAGAAATGCATGTTACCTAGCAGGCCACTGATACAGTTGAAGTTTTGCCTGTGTAGCATGTGGAGAGCTATGTGGATTTTGCCTATGTGTGTTGTGAAGACTGCTTGGCACTTCTTTCTTTCTACAAGCCATCAGGAATGATCACTGATACTTCCGATGCATGTAAGTCACTATTAGTAGCATAAGCAGACAAAACTAATTTCTTTTTTTCTGAAGGGACTGTAATTGTCTTATTTTTTATTGGAACAGAGGGAAGTAACTTCTGTTTTCTTCTGAATGCTACCAAGCTAGTTCATAATTGCGCTTAGCAGCTGGTTTGATTTGAAGGTGACAGCTTTTAAGGAATCTGTTTATAAAAGTTGCAGATCCTGTTCAGCTTCCACTGAAATTGAAGGAGAGGGTTGTAATAGTGTCGGCACCGTTATTTATTGATACTGTAGTTTAACATCTTGCTTGTCTACTTGTATTGTGTTTGTAAAAACAATCATATTCTTATTTTGAGAGGAGTCAGCCACAGCTGGCAGATACCTCTAATTCCTTACACATTGTCTATAGTTGCAGCTGTAAATTTCTGTATATTGAGAAGCTTTTGAAGGGAGCGTGTGGACCATGTAGAATGATCTCTTGTCCCCTTTCTAAGTCTTTCTTTTGATTTCAGCTACATAACAACATTTTTTTTTTAATTATTAGTAGATAAACATTTTTAAGTCTTGAAGCTGATTATTTTTAGGACACTGGCAGGTGGAGGAAAGGAGGAACTGAGATGATACAGTGAGAAGTTGCAGCTGAACTAGTAAACAATGCAAGATATATGGGCAGAGGCATAGCTGTAAATAGCAGTATTCCAGAATTATATCTACCTTGTCTGAGTACAAGAGTTCTTTTCAGTTCTAATGTTGTTCTAGCCCTGAAATATGAAAGGTACCACAGGGAAAGAAATACTAGTTTCTCTCCCTTAAGTTCCCTTCATTAAATTTGTTTGTCAAGTTAACAAATACCTCTGAAGTGCATGAGGCTTGATAACGTCTCCTAAATAATGCTGTTAACAAAGTACTGATTAAGCTACAGTAAACCAAAATGAAACACAGATGTAGGATCCTCGTTTTGAAAGTGCACATCTGTCATCTCTAGAAAAGTATTATGTAAGCTACATTAAGTAGGGAAGGAGTCCGGACGAGCTCAAAATAAAATAAATAAAAGCTTTGAGCTGGAGCCAACACAAGCTAATGGGATTGGAAATATTTGCAAATACGGAAAATGTAGTATAGAGAAAGTAGATATAAGCTATATCCAGGTGAAATGCCAAGGTAGATAAGGAAAGTTAAGATGCACACAGGAATTTGCCAAGGGCTTCTGTTTTTTTTCAGAACAACGACAACAAAAAAAAAACAAAACCAAAAACCAAAGAACTATTTTTAATGGAGCTTTGAGATTTCACATCAAGACCTCTGCCAGAAAAACAGTTGCAGAGCTGTGTTAATAGATTTTTTACGATCTCAGTAGGAGAAAGTAAACCAGCTGATAAAGATTTTACAATTTCTCGCAGCAGTCAGAGGTTTCTTCAGAGTTTCCATTCATGTTTGTGTTGGTCAGGTTTCATGCTGCATAGAGGGGAAGTTTCAGAAGATCAGAGTTCACGACAGTGATACTCAAAGCCTTGGAGCAGCACTTCAGCTTGCAGCTGGTAGATCCCCTGAAGTCCACTGACTGCATCTATTCTATGACAGGATTGTCATGGCATTGCACAGTGCTGCAGTGTCTGGATTATCTGGACAGCAACAATCTGTTACTTTATTTTTAACCTGCCCACCCCCTCAACAGATTATCAGACCATTGACCTATGTGGTGGAACTCGCTGTCATTCATGGGGCTAGAGTAGTTGAAGAAGGACAGACATGAATAACTTACAGGTGGAATTCTTTCCAGTTCCCTTCTGTTAGTGTCTATCATCTTGCTTCCAAGGTTCCAAGGTTTACCATTCATGTATATTTGTATTCATGTATATACAGACGGATTCCAGAGTGCTGATTGTACTTTAAATAGGAAAACAACTGTGATATTTGGCTGCTGCTTTCCCCCTCCTCCCCTCCATGAGTAATGCAACGTGTGTGTCCACACCTGTATACATCCTTGGGAAGTTTTTCTTTTGTTAAGGCCTATATACATCTGCAGACAGGGCCGCTGGAGCTTCCATTGAAGTTCTCCAGCGTATCTTGTGCAGCAAGGGAATAGGGTCAACTTTCTGAAGTGTAGATAAACTAATAAAACCTGCAGTTCATATTGCGTGTTTTTAGATTCCAGCAGATACCAAATCACAGACTGGAAACCACGATTTGTGTGTGCTTGCCCCAGTCTAGCTGGGAATCCTTGGCAAAGAGCAGTTTAGCTTTTGTTTAGGAATGTGTAATGGTCAGAGGCGCTGCAGTGAGTGGAGAGTGAGGTACAACAGAATAGTTTCCTCCACCTGCATTCTTCTAATGGCACAACTCATTGTAACAGTTTGGCAATTCACCGACTGTTAGGCTCGACTCGTGGCTCATGTATTAGCAGTGGGGAAACTGTTTCCATGATGGAGTGGATGATAGAAGTGGTATTTCGAATGGTTTGCTGGCTCCTTCTGCTGTAGTGAGGTTACCTGATTTTGTCAATTGTCCCCTCTCATATACTTAATGCTGATAACTCAGGAGAACCTAATTTTCTGCTTCTGCTACTGTCAGGAAATGCGTTGCTCAGTGGAATGCCCCAGCCACCAGGCCCAAGTTATGTGCATGTTTTTCCTTCCACTTTGCTTCTTAACTACCTTCAGAGACAGTTTGTTTCATTTCCTCTGAATCTTACTGTTCTTGCTGCATCTTCATGGTGTTAGCAATGTAAGGAGGACCCAGCTGATGTGGTTCCAGGCATCTACTGGTATTTTTAGTTACTGTTTTCCCTGCCCTGAAGAAAGCAAAACTAGCCTACCTGCATGGGTGAAATCTTAGCTCCATTGAGGACTCTGCTGTAGTCTGTGAGGACAGGATTTTGACCTCTCGTCTTTTGAAGCAGTGTTAGTTTCTGAAGGCTCTCCACAAGAGCAACATTGCTGGTATCCATTTTGGAGGAACCAGTGTGACCATAGATAGAGGGAACAGTAGAGCTTCAGGCTGTGCTCTGTCCTGGCATTCCCATGTGCTTCAGCCTGGTCTGCAGAAAAACTACCCTGGACAAGAACAGTATGTATTTGTTGGTTAGTGGCTGTTGGCAGCATCAGTAAAGAAATCTCTAAAGGGCCTAGCTATGAAAATAGGCTTAACTTTTTTACTGTTTGCTGAATACTCAAAAACCTAAGAGGTTTTCTGAAGTATTTTTCTCCGGTGAATAAAATGTGAACAGCTGTGGAGGCAGGAGAACAGGATCCCTCCTCCTTCACAGACTGGTGACTGCCCCGCCTATGGGACCTGGCTGCTGGTGCTTGTGCCCTCTCTGTCCCTGTCCTGCCATCCCATGATTACTTCGGCTTTCCAGGCAAAAAAGGAGCTTGAAGGTTCTTCCTCTGTGAACAGACAGCACCTACACTGGTGGTTGTGGAACTTCTCCTGCACGTATGGGTTAGGAACCAAATAAATACCACAGGGAAGGAGGAAGCTGAGCCCTTACCTGCCACATCCTTGGTGAGTGTACTCAGCTGTTGAGTGGGGGTGCTGTAGCGATGAGTATCTGTCACTTTGTGTAAGGGATGGCCTGAACATCAGACTGGAATCCTGAAGATAAGGGAGTATCTAGGAATGAACCCGCTGCCTTAGCATTTCTTCTCTGGGGACCTTCTTGGCAAGCTCCTAGTTTAATGTGCTTGAAACTTGGATCCTGGATCAGGTAGCATGCGGTATCAGTTTAGCTGTGATAGAAGTCCTGTGGAGCTTGTCATAACTTGCTTTGTCTTGAGTGGCACTTGTTTTCTGGCATTCTTTTCTGTTTGCGCTTGATACTGCAGATGGTCCGTTGACTCATGTAACTTTATCCTTTAATTAGCCATGTGGTATTAACAAGTTTCAGGTTGATGTGGACAGGCTTTTGAGAGTGTGTGCGTTGTTAGGGACCTTCCAGATTGGGGATGCTACAGTGTGGCATTTGGGTTAAATTTAGAGCTTTTTCTAAGCCACCCTTGAACAAAGGCAGGCTTTATTAGAGCATTTGCCAGGGTTCTTTACCAGAGGAGGGCTGGTTTACATCATCTTTGAATATCTAATTGGATTATATCTGCTGGTTAAACTCTTTCAAAGAACTCCAACACATGCTATCCTCGAAGTACCTGCAGAAAAACTGGTTGGGCTTGTTTGTCATCATTAGCTGATGATGTTTTCTAATAATTTTCTTTGTTCTTTTTATGGTAAAAACATGTCCTTGTCTGCAAGGGACAGAGAGGGACACAGAATGGAGTCCCACCTCCTTCCCGTTGACTCATCTATAGTTGGCCATAGCACAGAACATTTACTGGCATATTTTCAATGGAGCTTAGCGTTCTCTGGATTTCGTTTCCATTTGTTTTCTTGGGAAAATACCTTCTCTTCCTGCCTTGTTTATTGTGGTTTTATATTCCTGTATTAGCCCACATTTATGTCTCCACTAGCCTGGCTTAGCTAAACAGGTGTGTGGAGGGGCTGGGGAGGTTCTGTGTTTTCTCTTTATGCTTTATATCAGGATTCAATAGCATTGGTAAGTCCCATGTTTCTTCATGTAAGATGGAGATGTTGTTGCTTGTTTATGCATATAGATGTTTTATTTTTAAAATCTGCAATGCCTAGAAGTTATGAAGGCATTGCCTTCAAAGCTTTCATGCATGCTTTATGATATGCTGTCTTGGCATCTGTGGAAGTAGTATAAATCCTGACCATGTATTGGTAACGCTCGTGAGCACTCTATTGGGCAGATGGCATCATCCAGCAAATGGAATGTGTGATTAGGAAGCAGCAGGCGTTGCCTGCATTTTCGGTTTTGCTCATGACTTACTCTATGACCTCTGATAACTCTTCCCCTTCAGTGCAAAGAGGTTACTGAGCTGTCATTCCCTGTATAAAGTGTTCTGGGATGTGTAATTATTTTTTCTTTCCCATTTAATCAAAAGCAGTCAGAAGATTTGATCTTGTTTTCATTTTACACAACTGTAGTACTCCTATGGAGTGTAATGGAAATAAGAGTAGAACCAGATCAACATCTTTTGCAGAATTAAAAAGGAAGCTTAACCTATCTTTAAAACTTCCAGTTAGTTAACTATACAATAAAGAATGCGTGCAATAGAAGTCAAGGGTATGCACCAAGTGCTAGGCTATACTACTTCCAAATTGTTAAGCAACACAATGTGTAGGTTATCTACCTATTCTCTTTCTTCTGCTGTCACAGATTCAAAAAGAAACGAACGAAAAGTTGTTATGTTATGGAAAAAGAACAGTGCATCAACCATTTGTCCTATTTAGTATAGTCCCTGCTGTGTTAATTCCCCTCTAATCCCTTCTTTAAACACAATTGTTTGTGTCTCCTTTATGGCAGGTTTCATGCCAAATAAACAATCCATGATCCTATGTGTGTCAAAAAGCTTTTTATTTAATGTAACTTTGCAAGTCTAATAAAATGTATGGCTTATTATGCCTGTCTTTCAGATTAACGTTGCCAATTTTGGTTAATTTATGTCTATCACTCTTTCCTATGTTGTAATGCTTCCCTGTTTTACTAGTAAAAAAAGGATGAAGTGTGTGTAGACCAGTGGATTCCCAATTCCTGGGAACAGATTTTAATTATATTATTCTCTAATAGCCTTAGGAAAGGAATAGCTCACGTGACGCATCTTCCTATTGCCAGCTGGTACATGTTTATATGAATGACAGGAGCCAAATGCAGGCCACTTTCTGTTTTTAAGCAAAGCTGCAGCATTCAGGACAATGCCTGAAGCAGTTTGATCCAGTGTGGTGGGGTTGGCAGTTTAGGAAACTACCTGTGTGAGCTTTGCTCTCTACACTTCCATTTCTGCTGCTCAGCTTGGAGAGTTACTCTTCCTATCGATACAGACTCAAGTGTGATCTCTGCCCTGTCTCTCTTCTCTCAGACCACTTTTAGAACTTATAATTGATAATTTATTTATTGATTCATTTGCATAAATTCTACTCTGACCTATCTCATTCTAGCTCTCTAAAACTCCTGTCGTTTCTCACCCAGCCTGTGCACCAAACTCTCTCCTGTTCAGAATCCAGAGAGAAAAGAAGAGGTGCACCTTGGTCCAATTAATGGCTTAACTTTGGTTTAGAAATAATTGCATTTCAAGCTACTTTAACGTCATATATTATTTTTATTTTTAGGTGCAAGGCCTGACAATGGCACCAAATAAGCACGGCTTCCATGCCTCCTTCCTGTAAATGATAGGACCAAACAAGGCGGTGTGATGAACATGCCACTGCATCAAATCTCTGTCATTCCAGCTCAGGATGTTACCTCTTCCAGAGTCTCCAGAAGCAAGACCAAAGAAAAAGAGGAACAGGTACTGTCAGATATGCTTGATTTTCACAGGAAGTTATCCAAGCATAAAACAGTAGGGTTTATCAAATCAGACCTGATTCTGGTCCAAAGCCCTGACTCCCTGTATGATTGCTGCTTTTTGTAAAGGTGGATGTTACCAAGTTATCTCTTTACTCTAATATATTTTCCATTTTAAAGCAACTGGCTGCAAAATACTAGAAATTGTTGCTGAGTAACTTCTGTAAAATACAAGCTACAACTTCTGTTTGGCATAAGAATTCAAGGCATATAGGGATTTTGGATGATGACTCTAGTACCATTGTCGTGGAAACTGTTACAGGTGTATATTTCTTTTCTACAAGAAAAATAGTATAGGGTGTGAAACTCTATATGCAGCTGTGCATCCTGTTTTCCTTTGCTCTTGGCAGCATCTGACAGACATGTTGCGGTTAGCGTTCAGTGGAATATCACAGGGAAGGAAATTTACACCCGATATTTACTGTGCTGTTTTCTGGAGATATGGTTTGTATTCTTAACTTAGGAGTATATGTGTGAATGGAATGATTTTGAGGTCTCATTGTGGTGCTAATGAGAAGTGGAATACAGAAATACATGAAGCATCTAATGATTGTAAGTCTAATAGAATCTAATTAATAGGCTACTTAACAATTTTTAATAGCATACTCCATCTAGTTTTCACATGCCAACCTTATATACCCCTGGACTGTGTCTGATCAAGCCCAAAGACCTTAATGTGCATCATGCACTAGATTAAACTGTACTGCATTGAATTTTACACTATCTGTTCAGTTCCACAGAAACATCTTTGTGGTTTTTTTAGCTTGCTCTAGCATAAATCAGGTCAGGAGAACACATATGGAATAATTGCAGGGTTTATTTTCTGGACTGCTCAGTAGTGGTTAATTCTGAGGAGATCTAAGGTGATACTGATTATAGATAAGGTGTAGCTTAAGTATAAGGGACAAGAAAGGCATTGTCAGCTTACGGAATACAGGGATTCACTAAGACTAACTTTGGGTAGGATAAAAGAAGTTGCTTCTGATGCGTTAAGATCACCTGCTCTGACTACCCTTCTCACCTGTCAGCTGTCTAAATTGTACCTACCAAAGTCACTGGTGAGTCAGTAAAAATAATTGTCGTGTTGACAGACTCATTGAGTCTTCTCTTTAGTAACATCCTAAAACAGATTCTAGCCCTTCAGACTCTTAAGCCACTAATTAATTAGGCTGGCATGTTGCTGCTTATGGTTGCCAAGACTAGGCAGGAAGTTGTCCTTACAGATGAGGTGCTGTAAATCCATGGAGCACGTTGTCTCAGGAGTCTGCTGGAATCTCACTTCCCACCTGTTGCATGTACTCGCCATCTGGGATTGTGCTGGGGAGCTCTGTAGGTAAGAGGGTTCTGCTGTTTCTTCCCTTCAATCCCTTCAAATATAGGAGCTCTATGTGCTGAGAGTGAGTGAAATAGCCCCTCTGCCAAATGCAGGGCCGTGTTGTGAATTGGCTGCCATCCTCTGGGGTAATAAGCATTAGGAGGCTGATCAGATCAGAACAGCTTGTGATAACTCTGACCATACAGTGAGTCCAGAAGTAGAAGTCCCAGGTTTTCTAAACCTGTTCTTCATTTCTGACACAGGGACTTCAGTGCTAACAAATCCCCCCTGTTTTTCCTTTATAATAACTAGGTGAAGTGCTGATTATTGTTTCTTTTGCTACGCTGCTGTTGTACTTTCATGCCTTGGGATATTTGAAACAGAAAAAAAAAGGTTTATTTAAATATTTGCAATATTGCAAAGGAAATAATGGGGACCGTGACTACGTGAGCAGTAAATTAGGCTAACCAGGAAACACTTCATGTTTCCCAAGTCTTGTCCTTCTTGTCTCCATCAGCATATTCATTCATCCCCCAAGTGTCCTGTGTTCTGCCAAAACCACAGCGGTAACAGCTGTTGCACCGGGTGAACTACCTGCTCCTATTCACAGTATGGCCCCTGTGCACTCTTCCCCACACCTGCAAACTGCTTTGCTTCTGGTGTTAACCTTTAATGCTAGATGTATCAAATGAGCTGGAGGGCAGACCAGTTGTTAATGTGCTGACTTTGACCAATCCAGTTAAATTTTTGTATTGCATCAGTTAGGATGTTCAAGGCTACTCACCATTCAGAATCCCTGTCCACTCTTGGGTGCAATCAGGACCCACTGGCCACGACTGTAAATTTTGCTTATATTTAAAGTATACAGAAAAGGAGACATAGAGTGCAAGAAAAAGAAATTGTAGATTGTCACTGCCATGTTTTAAACTGCAGAATGCTTCTTGTCTTTTTGAGACAAAAAACACTGCAAGATGAAGAGCAGCATGTTAGGCAAGTATGATCCTGTGTTAAGCAAATCTGCTTTTTGTGCCCAAGGTAATACCTGCTGTACAAAAGAAGGACACTAGGTAGAACTGAGGAAGTAGACGTTTGCACTTCAGGTTTGTAACTTTGGTACAAACTCAGTGTAGTTTCAGTACTTTCATAGTTCCGTTGCATAACTTTCCCTTACGCAACACAGCTCGTAGTTATTTCTTTGTGTTGGGGATGGCCTAGACATAGTTCTCAGGGATTTTTGCAAAAGCATGTAATAGTTTTTAAGGAGCAAGGGCAACATTTCATGGTTTGAGTCAAGTGCCATGATTTTCTTACCTCAGATATACTATGTGATAGAAACACTCCTCACCTTTTCAGTGTAGGAACAACAGTAAGCACCTCAAGCAAAGGTATATGCTGTGGTCTTAAAATGTTGAGATGTACAAAGTTACTTTCCAATCTGAACAAAATCAACCACAATCCAAACTAATATGTCTACTTCAAAGACAAATATGTAGGTTGCTTTGTAATACCAGGCTATGTTCTTAGATTAAGTGGATTGCCAGGTGTGTACCTTGTAGATTGAGGAGATTCATGTACATATCTCTCCTGTTCATTACTAAGCTCTGGCAAAAGCCAAGGTGAATAAAGGTAGAGTGTCAACTAGCAAATGAAATTTTGTGTGGCTTTCATTCTTACTATTTCAAAATAGACCTTTAGCTTGTCTATACCTGCATCCTGCATTGTAAGAAGTCCTTCAGAGGAAAGACTGAAGAAGCACAGCGGCGGAAAATGAAGTACAAATATGCCTAGAGAGAGAATTTCGCCAGACTCTGAATAGTCGCTGTTTGTCCTATTCCGCAGAAAGAAGATGCTTTATATCCTGTTCTCTCATCTTTTGTGATTATAGATGTGTTTAATTATCTACATTTGTAGCAGAAGTACAGAGGAAAATTTCTCAAGGTGAACAGTTTAGATCTACTATTTCTTCTCTTTCATGCTTCTGGTCAAGTCAAGACATAACTCTTGTGTTTCAGCTTAAGGCTTAACTGGTTTTAGTAATAGTTTTCCCTACAAGAGCAAGTTTTCGGAACTGATGATGTGTGACTAACCATGAAGAACCACAAGAAATCCTTACCACCTTTATCATTACAGTCCAATTTTTAAAATAGGGTGATCCCTAGGTGTGCCTCATGGCAGAATAAGATGTAGATTCAATGTGGAAGTCTGGGGCAGAAATCCTACTGAATTTGAAGAAGTAGTAAAAGGCAAAGCTCCTACTTACCACTTCTGTTTTAAGTCCTCAGTGATATGTCTGAATGGCAGAGCTTGGTAGATACTGATTCAGGTGAGTGTAATTCTCAAGATTTAAAATCATTGAGAACTGTGGTACAGTAGTCTTTGATGAAACTTTGTCCATTTCCCCAGTAAAAATGGGGAAGGTCATAAAGGGATTATTACTCTTGTGTTTAACTCAGATGAACTGTTAGCTTTAAGGGCTATTAATAACCATCATTAGCTTCTTGCTCGTCCTTCACTAGGAATAGCTTCATACTCACCCAATTTAATGGAGAGTCACTCTATTGTTTGTGAGGTGCTACAACTCCCCTGCCCCTGTTTGGTGAGTAACACGCTGGCAGTGATGTTTCCTGATGTGTCCAAAGACTAACAGCTCTCAGAATTTGGACTGGAAGTGTGGAACTGGTATCTGGTTGAGGTGGTGCTCTGGGTTTGTTTTGTTACAGCAATGCCTGTTTGAGGGCTCTTTGCCTTGTTTGCTGAAGCGGACTGATGTGTACCACAATTCTTAGTAAACATTACTACAGTCAGTGAAGCTTCCTGAGCGCTTCTGAAAGTATGTGGGTAACATTACATCCTTGGCCTCCTATGCTACAATCTTTGCAGATCTCATAAGTTGATCAGAGATGGACAGGATCAGTGTTTGAAGGAGAGATCATGAGATGTTGGTGCAAGTCACTTTGAGTGCATAGTACTCTTTCTTCTCAATGACCTGGACATGGGAAGCACTACTGAGTTGCCATCAAAGATCACATACCATTTATCGCAGGAGCAGATGGACATTCTAGTCAAATTTAAACTTGCTCATTACCATGGATCAACTGAAACTCCCTTCTGTCCTCCACTCTAGAGGAACTGTCTTCTTGTCTTCCAAGTTCTGTGCTGTGTAGTGTTACTGGCTGCTGTGTGCTCAGCGTAGATGCTGTGATCATCTCAGACAGCTCCAGATGCTTTTCAGAGCTATCGTGTTGGAGATACTATGACTACCTAATTGGTCTGGATGAAATTATGGTGAGAGAAGTACATTGTGTTGCATCTTGCTAAATTTCATCTGCCTTCTTATTGACCTCTTGCATCCTGTAACAGGGAAGGCACTGTGGCCTGTTGATTCAAATAAGCCACGTCTTACTGGATCAGCAGGACTTACTTAAGGAAGAAAAACAAAATAATAGATGCATTTGCAAGAATTTTTGATCATAGTTCAGTAGCACAATATAAAGGTGCGTGCTTCACGTTGTTGAATCCACTGTGATACTTTGAGAACTATTATATTGTATTTAAGGTACAGAAGCACTCTAAAGTTTTTCATTCACTTTTTGGACTTTGAGCTGTGAATACACGCTCTGACTGGATGAACTTGATCCAAATGCTCAGGTATTTTTAAGGCTCTGTATGTGTGCGCACGTTTGGTTTTGCTTGCCCATTGAACCAAATCATTTATTAAGCAGCCAGGCTGCAAATCCTTTGAGAATTTCACCCCTTATTTTTATACTTAGATTTGTGTATTTATGTGTAGCTTTGTAGTGTATTAACACTGTTAACATACTACAAAGTAGTATGTATTGGCATTATTCCTTTATTAAATTGACTTTGTGTAGAAACTATTTAACCGTTGAAGAATTTTTGTCTGAGTATGCTTTAACTCTTCTGTGGGAAGCAGAATGTGTCTCTTGCTGTACTGCTATAGGCTTAGCCTCAAAGTGGAAATTACAAGGTCCTTTCCTGGCAGTTCAAGCCTTGGCTTTTACTTAGCATGTTTTTAAATGGACCATAAAGCATTTCTCAGAAAATGTTGATGTTACTTTTACCACTTTTTTAAAAACGAGGAAGTTTTTTGATAGACAACCTGTGACAGGAACACCCCTGAAGAGCTGCAGTGAAAATGCTCTTCTTTGTGCAGTCTGGGAGCAAGTAGGAATATTTCGTAGGCCTCGTCATTTGAGAATATGCCAGATGACTGAGACGGTTGTAACATCCTTCTGAATTGTATCCCTGTAGCAATGTTGTCATGCTGAGAGTGTGGTATTTCTGTGGCTGATTTCAGTGCTAAAACACATTTTAGTACACGTCTGTATAGGAACAGGTACTTGAATGTACTCTTACTTCGAATTTTCTAAATGTATTCTGACTCTCATCACCTTTAGCAGGTAAACTGTCTAGTGAGGAGCACTAAGTAAATAGGAAAAGTGTTTGAGAAACTGCTTCACACCAAATGCCTCTCTTCTCCACAGGTGCGTCTGTACACGCTTGACGACCACCCTGCTTGTGATCTCTCCCTTTGGTTATTAGGAGAGTTGTTCTTGTCCAGGCAGCTTAACTGTTACTTGGATCAAACGCGTCCTGGGCATAGCACTTTGCAGTTGCTGTCATGTGCCCCTGCAAACGTGCAGTCACAGGGCATTGCCTGTTTCTTTACTCCTTTAAACATTTTGGTGTCTGGCAGTGGTGCGAGTGCCTCAGATGCTCCTTCTGCCCTTGCCTGCCTGCCTGCCTTCTCCCCATAAGCAGTTGCTACCGTTCCTGCCCCTTACCAGCTTCAGGGCTTACTTCTTCTCTCCCACATGTTCGTGGCAAGGGCATCACTAACTTCTGCTTCCGTATGGTACCTGGAAAACAGGCAGGAAGCACACAGAGTGCGGCCAGGCCTGTATTAAACCTGTGGTCTGGAATTTTGGATTTGTTCATCTTTTACTAGATGGTATTGAGCAAGTCCCTTGGGTGCCTGCGCTATTCTTCCTCCCATCTGTGAAAGAGGGCTAGCTCTGCTCGCTAGCCATGTTAAAGGACTTCAGGTGTGTGGATAAAAGCTGAAAGCATTTGTCACTAGAGCCTTTAAGATAACTGCTTTGCCAGTGTCCCACTCTGCAGCTGGGTCTGCTAAGCTGACCCAAAGCTTTGTTGCAGCATGTGGTGGTCATAGAGTGCATAGAGAGCAGAGGGGTCTTCGTCCTGCAGGTAGGCGTGACTTGATCTCTGTTATGCTGAATGTGCAGAATGCTATGACCTTCCCAAATCTGTTCTGCTGATTTTGGGTTTGAGTGGAGGATGGGAAGCTGGTTCTGGCAAGTCCTGCTCTTGGAAGCTAGAGCATGCTGCTTCCCAGCAACCCCTGATGATGAGGGAAGAGAAGAGGCAGGAAGCAAGAGGGAGAGGAGGGGACAGGATGGGAGGAAGCTGCTCCTGCTTGATCAGCCCTAACAAAAAGAAGTCGAATCATGCCATTTGATTCTGCATTGTGTTTGTCTTGGAGTTTACACAGCGTGTGTGTATGAGGAAAGGAGCAGATGGCTTCTGAGTGGAGATGAAGGCAAATGGCGGGAAGTGGTTTATGAAAAGGTTTTGAAGGAGAAGAGAAGAAAACCCTTTCTTTTAAAAATTCTGTAAACATTATAAAAACTAACAGCAGTTGATACAGCAGCAGAGTTTTATGCAGTGATGCTTCAGGGAAGGAAACTTTGGAAGTTTCAGGTTTTGTTGTTTGCTTGTAATCAAACTCATTTATATAAAATCTCTTTTGATTTTGTCTGCCTATTGAGTGTGAACTCCTTGCTTTGATGTCCCAAGAACAGAAACTTAGAGTTAATTATTATGATCTGTCACTCTAGCATTAACTTGAATTTTTAAACCACCTTTCTGATATTAACACAATCTCTGTCTAGCTTTCACTAGCAGTTCACTTGAACAAGCTGAGAGTCATTCTTTAAAAAATGTACTTTTCTAAAAGAAGTGCTGGTGCACTTATGTGATAGTCACGTATGTCTTAGTGGTGGTGTTTTGCAGGTCCATTGATGCCCTTGGTGTATGTTTATGTGCAACAGCCTTCCATTAAGGTAGCCCTGGTTCTGAGCTCATGCTTTAAAGTTATATTTTTTCTTCCCTGGCAAGTGCATCCTTGCTTGTGTGCTTTCTGGCAGAAGTGTGTGTCAGCCATGATCCCACAGTGAACTATATATACATTTATCTATCAGTGCAGAGAGCCACTGAAATAATTGCAGCTCCATAAAGACATGAGTCAAGGCCGTGATTGTACTTTGCAGTGATTTTCATCATCCAGTGGCTATACTGTTTCTTTAAAGTGATGCTGCAAACTGATTTTTACATTTATTAAAGGTAATTTCTGTAAATGAGGAACACCTGACATACAGGCTTTTTCCCTTCCATACCATGTTTTGCCTCATGTGTAGATGCATAGTGAGTGACTTTGGTTTGCTCTTTCAGACAGGTGTGTTTCTTTGATGAAATGTTTAAAGTAGGTTGAGGGTTGGGTTGTTCGGGGCTTTTTTTTGTTTTCTTTAGTTTTTTCTTTTTGTAGAGAGAGAACAAAAACTAACAATTCTGCCAGGGAAGCATGCTGTCGTGTGGTACCCTTAAAGTTCTTGAATTTCAAAGTTTTTAAAACTGTGTCTAGCTTTCAAGTTGTTGATTTCCCTATAAACCCTGCACCCCAGCAGTTTCAAGATTTAACTTTTGAGGAGTTATATATAAGCATAGATTTGCACCCCTGAACTTAGGTAATTCTACTTGGCCTTTATGCCATTTATGAGGAATTCTTGAGGGGGGCAGAGGAAAGTTATTCTTCAGAAACTGCTCTTCTGTGCTTTGCTGAAATGTGAGCTCTTAGGAGCACAGCCTTCTGAGTCGGTAGTCCTCACACATAGAAACAAAATCCACCTTTGGGATCCATTCAGCTTTTCTTAGTCCCAGAAGTGATGGTCTGTCCTCTGCCACTAAACGTGTTTCTCTTTCATAGCAGACATTGCACCTGTTTTAGGAAGTTACTTATGGAGATTCTCTATGACAACCTCAAGTCAAAGCATGCTTTTGTTACTGAGAAAACCAAATGTGTGTTTCATGAGGTTAGTGGCTTATTCAGAATTTCATTTTCTAGGAGTCAGGATCTGAATTCTGATGTCTTCAAAGACAAAGGGAAGAACAGAATCATCTGATTGTGGAGATATAAATTTATTTACAATCCAGTTCTACCTTCCTGTAGATAAGGGCTATTTCCGTGTTTATGCAAATGAGTAAAAGTGGCCCATTTATAATTTTTTTCATATGCTTGAATGTAGACTGCATCTGATTCCTTGTAGACTTAATGACATGTAGTTGTGTGGGCCAAGGAGAGGATTGTCTTCACGTGTGCAGTATTTGACTTCATTCCTGCACTAAGTGCACACTGTGTGTGTCTGCCATGTTCATTAAGGGTGTGGCATTTGTGGCATTCGTGGCATTCCTGCAGCCAGTAGTCTGGGACTGTGTCAGTAAATGCTTTGTACACGCAAGTGTGCATATTTGGCACAGATATTCATATACTCAGGTTCTATGAGTGTGGAAACAGTTTTCAGTGTAGTTCTAGGATTAGAATATTTTCAGTAATGAGTTTGTATCTTATGCATAGGTTTTTTAGGGGCCTTGTGGTAAAGAAATGGCATCTACATCTAAATTTTTTGTGTAACCTACTTGAGTCTATATCAGCTTGAATGTGGAGAAGTATTTATGGCTATTTGGCTGGAAGTCAGAAGTTTTTCTAACTCTCAAGTTAAACTGACTCTCTGTGTTAACTGGAACTAGTATGTGGTTGTGCTCATTTATTTGAAGTGTATTGTACTTAATATCTCAGTGAACCTTTGGGGTTTTTAGAGGAACTTTTGGCTCCGATCTATTTTTAATGTATATTCTAAACTGCTTTAGGTGTGAAAAATTATTAGTTGCTTGATGTTCTTGAATTAGCTTATAGGTTGACATTTATAGTTGTTACCTGTTGTTGACTCATACCTTTCCAGTATGAGATGAAACCTTAGAGATCTACAGTATCTTCATATAAAAGCTATAAGACTTCTTTTGCCTTTGCTTTCACCTTCAAGCACATTCTTCAAGGAAAAAAAGTGTGTATCTTGTCTTCCTTATTTAGTGTCTCTTTTAGCACATTGTTTGTGCCAAATGTTTTTCCTTTAGATAATATGCTGTAACATTGGAGATTATTTCATCCAGTCTACAGAACATAGGACTGATAGTTGTCTTTCATTGTGATTCGTCGTGGTTTTGTAACCCCTCTGTATCACACTCCTATTGCAAAAAACCACAGAGATCTTGTCAATGGGAAAGAAAGTGTCAGAACCATGTGTACTCGTCTTCCAGTTCATTCATTCTCTTGCCTGCAGGTCTAACTTTTACTGTAGAGGTCATATTCTGGGTTTATGCTTCAATAGCAACTATATTCATGCAGGATTGTCCGTGCAGGTTATCCACAGCTTTAATAGACATTTTGATCTTTCCACAAAGGAAACAGGTTTATGTGGCATGTCAGCTAATTTCAGTCATCATTACTATGTTTATGTAGGGTTGTTTGTAACAGTACCATATTGTCCCAGCCTTCCTGGACAAGCTTGTGTATGCCCAGGAAATGAGGCAACAGTATATAGCCACATAATTAAATACTATCACCCACACATACGCACTTAATTTATCCAAGAGATTGTTTATCACTCCAAGATGTATCAAATTTCTTTCCCTACCTAGAAGTTAAGACCATCAGTAGAAATTTGGAGTGAAAAGCCATGTGATGCCTCCACACAAGCTGGGATTATCCTGTTACTGTGAAAGGCACCGAGTGGGAGCCCCTTCTGGGAGTTCCTGCCTTCCTCCAGTACTAGTGTCCAGCTGTGCATGTGCCGCTCAACATCTTCCAGCCCTCCCTCTCCAGCTTACATGCTGGCAGTCACTGCTTTAAGTACTTCATACTTCAGTTCCTTTGTCTGCACAATTGTTATTGTGTGGATTGTTCATGTTAATTAACATGTGTAATGGGCTTGAGATTCACAGATGAGCATACAAAGAGCAGTGGGTGACGTTAGTACATGGGAAAGTTGCAGAACAGATGAGGTGCACCTTTAAAAGCAGTCATGCAGTTACAGGAGTGAACTAGTAGATGTTAAGGGCTGAGTTGTGGATGCTGTACAGCCGTAATGGTGGACTGAGAGGTGACCTCAGCTGGCAAGGCCAGGCTAGGAACCACTTCAGCAACAGATGTAGTAGGCATGAGTGTATCAGGAAATGAGAGCCTGGAATAAATACCAGAAACACTCTAGCACACCTGAGATCATGGCACCTGGGGATGCTGATCAGTCAGCTGCAAGTCCTATAAATGTGACTGAAGCAGACCTGATTCATGAGGCTGTGAAGAAATTAGTGTAGAAGGGAGAGGTTATGTGCGGTAGAAGCGTGTACACTGAAAATCCACATCAACTTTTTTCCTTGAAATTGTTAGTCATAGGATTCTTGTCCCACAAAGTAGTTGATCTTTCTTCTGCTAGTGGAGCTTTCTATTAGTCAATGAATTGATTAGTTTCTATAGAGCTGTCAAAAATGGACTTTAGAACCTTGCCCATGTTATACTGCAAATCTGTGTGGAGGCAGGTTATTCTTTGACGAAGAATTTTCTGAGCCAATACGCTATCTTTTCTTCTGCACTTGGCCGCTAGGAAAACAATAAATTAATTAGAAGAACGACATCGCATGCTATCCCTCTTATTTTCATGCTGTTTCAGAACAGCTTTACAGCCAGTACCAGAACTCATTTCAGCAGTGGCTAACAAGTTTGATCTCTTGTTGAGCATCTGCTATGCTAGATTTGTGCTTCCCTATGAGGAGGATTTTAACCTCTATTTAAGACAGAAAAAGAAGCTTGCCAGAAACAAGAAGCAGATCCATCTCTATCTTCCAGTATTTGGGGAATTGTTGTGTTAAACACAAAATTGTAGTTACCATAGTTCAGTACTGCCTTTCCAGGGCAGATATAAGCAGGCATGTCTGTAAGTCCTCTGAGGCCCTACAGGAATAGATGTTGCTCAAGAAAAGTCATGTCCTATCACCTCTGCAGTATATGTTGATGACAGATTTTACCATACAGCACATGGAAATGACTAGTCTACAATACTTTTTTTTTCTTTCCTCTTCCTGTAGTATATTTTAAATTTCTCAACCACATGTTGATCAGAATTACGGATTGGCATCAAATTCTTAAGAGAAGTGTGAAGTTATCCTTTTCCTAGGATTTAGAGAGAGGAGCCTAAAAACCGACTAAACCAGTTTAAACTGGTAGGGTCTGCTTCTGGGTTTTTTGAATACCTACTAATCAATTGATTTTTATTTTTCCTTTAAAATCGTCATGGAACAGCCTTTTATAACACATTGGTAACTTTTCCTGAATGGAAAGTTTCAGAACAGGAAACGTGTTAATCAACTCTGGATGCACAAACCGTTTACATGTCATTTGTAAAGTTTTTTTCTGGCAATCATCTGCTTGCCTAATACTAGTAACTATTCTGCAGCAGTGGATGCCAGAGGAGGTGGTTTCTGGATTTTTCAGTTTGAAACATCACTGTACATTTCCCTCATCAAGTGGCTTATGTGCTATTTTTTTGCTTCAGTTTTTATTCATAACGATAGTGAAAACATTTGATTGATCCCAGAGAATAGGAGAGAGTTTTGTTGTTTGGGTTTTTTTTCTCCCTACAGTCCCCTTACTTGTGTTCACTGTAGTGCAGATGGCTGAAACCACATTACTTGGGTTAAGATTGCAGGGCAGGCTTGTATGCAACCAAGTGAAACATTCACTAATTTTTGCATCTTAATTTCTTTGAGCTGGTTAATGTAAAAGCAGTTAAACAGCTTCATTCCGTATGAGATGCTACAGTGTGACTTCTCCTTTGGCTGCCAACAAGCATTGGGCATTTCTAGAGGCTCTGGAGTTACTGAAACATCCACAGGCAGAAATGTGGAAGTGACTTCCAAATAGGATTTTTCTGTTTTCAGACATAAAGGTTGGGACACTTGGAAAAAGGGAAGCTACTGCGTACCTGTAAACTTTAAAACATAGCTATTTTAATTTCTGCACTTAAAAGCAAAGCACTACAGTACTTAACGGAAACATTTTCAAATTAGGGAATTTGGTTACTACCAGTGTCAATTTGTGTTTAAACCAATAGTATATCCTCTTCCTTACAGCTGGGAATAGAACTGAACTGGTTCTGTGATTAATGTGAAAATCTTGACTATTGGGTTAATGTCACCACCACCTACAAGAAGGGCTTAAAATAGGATCCAGGAAATTATAGGCCTATCAGCCTCACTTCAGCCCCTGGGAAAATTATAGAACAAATCCTGCTGGGGTCTGTCTCAAGTCAAATGAAGTACGTGACTGGGAAAAGCCAGCATGGGTTCACCAAGGGCAAATTGTGTTTAACAAGCTTGATCACCTCGTATGACAAAGTAACCTGCTTAATTGATGTGGGGCAGGTGGTGGGCCTGGCCTACCTGGATTTCTCCAGGGCTTTCAGTATGGTTTCCAGCAGCCCTCTCATAGAGAAACTGATCCATTACAGTCTAGATAAGTGGTCCATGCAGTGGGTGGGGAAGTGGCTGACTGGCCGCAGACAGAGTGTGGTAATAAAAACCTCCTTTTCAACCTGGTAACCTGTCATAAGTGAGGGCCCCAAGGAAGAAGACTGGGCCCAATGCTGTTTAACATCGTCATAAGTGACTTGAATGATGTAATCAAGGGTAGCCTGATGAAGTTTACTGATGATACCAAACTGAATGGGGAAGTGGATGTGTAGGAAGGGGGAGACACCCTGCAGGAAGACCTGGATAGGCTGAAAGAGCTGGGGAAAAGTGTAAGATCTTGCACCTGGGAAAACATAATCCATGAGTGCTGCACAGGCTGGGACCTACCCAGCTGGGGAGCAGCTTTGTGAAAAGGGACCTGGGGGTCCTGGTGGACAACAAGCTCAAAAGGAGCAGAGTGCTGCTGCAGCAAAAAAAAGCCAAAAGGATGCTAAGTTGCATCAACAATGGAATCACCATCAGAGATAAAGAAGTCATTACTCAGTGCTTGTCAGGCCACACTTGAAATACTGTGATCAATTTTGATCCCCACTAATGCAAAAAAAATGCAGCGTGTGGACAGGCTGGAGAGAGTCCAGAGAAGGGTGCAAAGATGATCAAAGGACTATGAAGGCTGCTGTATGAGAAAAGGCTGAGAAAACAGGATTTGTTCAGTCAAAAAATAATGCTTCAGGGAGACCTTATCACCATGTTCCAATATTTAAAGAATGACTACAAAGAAGATGGAAACCCCCTTTTTATTAGAAGTCACATGAGAAAGACAAGGGCTAATGGGTACAAGTTACTTGTAGGGAGACTCCAATTGGACACAGGAGGAAAATTTTTCGTAATTGGCTGTTCGAGTAATCTGCCCGGGGAAAGTGGTGGACTCCCCAGAATTGGATGCTTTTAAGATTCAGCTGGACGAAGTGCTGGGCCATCTTGTCTAGACTATGCTTTTGGCAAGAAAGGTTGGACCAGATTATCCTTCAGGTCCCTTGCATCCCAGTATTCTATGATTCTGTGGTTGAGTTTATGATTATATTGCTTTAAGTTCCCAAGCAAAAAATCTGTATAATCATACAATGGTGAGGTTCATGCAGAAGAGGGAACGTCCTGTTGGAGTACAGATGAAATTTTTTAAAAAAGTAGCTATTTTGTATGTAGTTTTTTAATATGCAACGCAGAACATAGCTATCTAAAAAATATATATGCATGTATTTCTAGGCACTAGTAATTAAGGGCTGCCTGTCCTGGTTCCTAACTGAAGTCAGCAGCACAAAAGCAGCACCTCCCACCCCCAAACCCTTTTCCCATCAGTCTAGTTGAGAATGGCTTGTTTTATTTTAATGACTCCTTTGAAGTCTGTGATGTTAAAGACCCAGCAGGGATGGCCACATCTGGCTTATAATCACCTGTATTACAAGGGTTAGTAGATGCAGTGTACCTCCATAGATCATGGTATTTGGAAGAGACACTTTAGCCTCCAGCCTTGACTTGAAGATGAAGGGTAAATCTCTGTTACTTGACAGTTTGTTTCCATGCCAGCCACCATCACAGTTTACAGAAACCTCACCCAAATTTTAATTTTTATTTTTTAATTCTGAGGTTTTCTGGCTTAAGCTCCCAGTTGCTGGTTGTTTGTGGCTCTTTCTTCATTAACTGAAACAGGCTCTAAAATTGTACTTTTGGACCTATCCGTGTTATAAACAAGTAAGGTCATTCTCTTTTTAGATAAACTTACAGATAAAGTTCTTGAGTCTCTTCCAGTAGGGTGTTTCCTACAGCCTTGAAAATGTTTGGGGGGAGTGACAGATGGAAAAAGATCTTTTTTAGTCCTGTCTCTTTGTATTTTAAAGGAGAGATTGGGACATTGGGTGTGCGTGTGCCTTTATTACAAGGCAAGCTGTGCTGCTCTTGCTTTTAGGGTTTTGTTGTTGCAGTTGTTGTCCCTCAGTTCTCCAGCACCTGTCCTGGCAGTGCTGGACTTTAGAGGGAAAACAGATCTCTTACTTGCTATAGTGCAGGCATGAATGGCGTCGATCCTACCCTCAAACCCTATTCAGGTTTTCTTCTCCAGTTATCACATCACTGCAACTTCCAAAATCCTTTATTGTACTCCTGCTTTATAGGCTGAAGCCTGTATAACTCACAGTTGCAGCCTGTATCGCTTTGATTTGGTGAAAATAAAATGCAGTTTGAGTACAGTTTTTTCCCCAAATCAATTTCAGATGCTCAATGTCTGTAAAGTGGCTGTAAGACTTGTCAGTTTTACCACAGTGATAAGCTTAGCACCAGTCTTGTGGAGCCAGCAAGAACATCTTCATTTGATTCTCTGTAGACAAGGCTAACTTCAGGTCTGTGAGGAGTCAGGTCTTCACCATTTAACGTGTTTGTATTGGTATCAATTTCTCCATTCTTAGGTGGAAAGACGTGGGAAAAGAAATGAAAGGGAATGCTCCAGCATATCAGACATACTAAAGAGAAGGAGTTTCAGTGAGCTCAACCAGACTACTAGGGAAATGTTAATAGGAGATGATACGCTAGGAAAAAAAACACAGATGGGGCGAGCATGTCTACAGCAAGACAGCGCTTTCTTTCAGTTGCATCTTGAGCTCATCTGGTCCTAAGGGACATTTCTTGCGCAAGAGTTATTGTGGAGGATTTCAGGAATGGATAAAGTTATCAGGGCCTTCTTTAACACCATTTCTTCTGTGTGTTTTGGAGCCTGAATAAGTTATGCCATTTTGAAAGATGCTTTCTAATAGTTACCAGAATGAACTGACTGAAGTATAGAAGCTTGCAGTTTCCATGGGAAACTGGGACTTTCCCATGAGTACAGCTAGGGAGAAAGAAGGACAACCTGCATGACTGGGCTGTGTTGTCCCTCTCAGAGCTTCAGTTCACACTGTATCATGTCTATGCCGTGCTGTTTTATTCTGTTTCTTTTCCCCTTATCATCTCTAAACCTCTGTTTCCTTTTGAATGTAGATACAGCAGAGAGCACTGCTGTTGCTCCTTAGGTTTATGAGTATTTTAAACTTCCCCCAGTTTCACACAGAGTAGAACTAGTGGCAGCTGCTTATCTCCTGAAAGTATTCCCAGTTCTAGCCTCTGCCCAGTCTCGCTGCTCTGCCTACAACCTGCCTGTAATCCTCCTGCTGCCCCCTTGAGAGATCAGGAATATGGATTGAATGTGCTAGACATCATCTCCAGATCCAAATATTTGCTTTCAGGAGTTGTGATATCTCGGTCTAAATGTTCAGGCGGCTTGGTTGGTTTCAGTCTGAGCTTTGCAGCATAAGGCCACCTGGAAAGTAGCTAGCAGGTAGCTAATCATTACGAGAAGCCTGCAGTTCCTTAAAGACCTCTCTTTGACCTCTCCCTGCCTCCGGTGGTACAGCTGCTCATTTAAAGGAACTGCTTTAAAAGTGTTATTCCCCAGTACCTCATCCTGCAAAATTCAGATGCGTTTCCTCCAGCCTCCTCTGAAATGCATCCTCACTGTTTATCCTCTTCTGGCAAATGTCCACTGAAGTCTCTTCACATGTCTATCACTTGCAGTTCAGCCACAGGCTCTGGTGCCACTGCACCATGTATCCCCAAGGATGATGCAGGGGTAACCACCTGGAACAAAAGAAGCAGATCGCAGAAGTCCTTCTTTTAAGGCTGACTTCTGTCTGGCTGCCCAGAGTGAACCTAACCAAGGCGCACACAAGTCTCAGGGGATCAGGGAGTGAAGGAAGGCAGATGAGATCAACCCATTTAAGGCAGATGAGATCAACCCATTTATAGGGCCCTGCCATTTTTCAGTTCAGTCATTAAGACAAATAACTGCAAAGTCTGAGGCTCGTGTTTATAACCGGAATTTTTGAGGTGTTTAATGCAGAGCCCTGACCCCTATGTATGTTGCATCTTTTCTGGTCAATTTTTCTTGTGCACTGTTCAGGTGGATTTTAGTTGTTGTGAGTTTTGAATATGATCTTGGTTTTGGGGGTAGGACACAGGGAGTGGGTGGGTGGAAGGACTTATGAGGAAGCTCTTACAGTTCCTCTTTGTTATGAAGTTCTGGTTTTCACTTTTTTCTTAGATTTCTCAAATGTTTGTGAAAGTGTCTTAACTAGTTACTGCTTGTGCTGTTTAGTTAGGGAGAACTTGTGTGAAATCCACTCCTGTACTCAGCTGTATTTTCTGAGGCCAAAAAGCAGAACAAAAAGCCAAAAACTGTACGTGTGAGGGGAAATGAAACCATTTAGGAGGCTCAATATGCCCCTTAGTTGCTTGGCTTTTACTCTTCATGTTCAATCACCCAATTTTTTTCTAGTCTGAACTGCTTTTTGTGGATCTGGCTTGTTGTTTTTTTCCTTCAGTCAGTCTCTTAATGCTTTTTTTGGAAGAATTCTTTGGGCCATATTGTTGCACCCGACTCTTGTTTTGCAGGTTTTGGTTTAGTGGCACCCACAGTACATGGGTAAGCACTATTATATTGTTTTGTGGCACTGTGAATTTAATGTTGCAGTGACAAGTATTTGAATTGGGCACAGCCACTGCTACCTTCTGTCTCTCTGCCTACTGCATGGGATGTTACATGGTGTTTGTTAATGCTTGGTAAGAGAGTTTGCATACTGGTGCTAATTTCATTAAAAATAGATATAAAATCCTCACTTCTTTTTTTCCACAGTGGAATTTGCATAGGCTTGGAGAAATATCCACTGGATCAAAGTCTGTTAGCTGCTTTAGTGTGTTCCTGATTGCTGAAACTCCTTCCAGCCTTGTTTGTTTGGAAAAAGTCTGGTGTAACATTGGATTTGCTTAGCCTGCAGCATTTCACAAGCCAGAGAGGAGCAGTGCAGTGCTTGCACAAGCGTGATGATGCGAAATCACAGACAGGAAACACTGCTTGGTATTTAGCATCTCTCTATCCTGTCTCTCCTCCATTATGCTAGTGCCAGCCAAATTGATTCTTCCTTCTCTTCACCCTCCTTTGGCGTTAGGCCTGGAAAATGTCTGTCAGGTATTTCTAGGCAGTACCAGCTGAGATGGTCACAAAGAAAGTGATATGGTACACAGAGATTTAGAACAGAATGTAAGAAGCTAAAAATGTGTGATAAGTTGTTGCTGGATCATGACCATCCTTTCCTCACCTGTGACCAGGGAGGAGCGTCAGTGCTTGGCCCGCTGAGGGTGTATCTGCTGCTTGAGACATGCTGCAGAGAAATGACAAGCTTTGCTATTATTATTTTACTCATCAGGGGATAACTAATCTTTTGGTACTACAGGTTTCAGTTTAGAATAGTTGGAAGTTTTTTTCACCCAGATATCAAAGAAGTTCTGATTGGCAGCTCAAAAATTTGTGTAAGGCCTGAAAGAGGAGGATTTATAGGAAAATGAGCAGATGGCGTACTAGAGAATTTCCCCGGGAGGCTGCAGTTGTTTAAAAATGGGAGAAACTAAATAGACTATATGAAATTTGACTGTAAAATTAATTGGCCAGCCAGTAGCTAAATACTTAACCAAAATGATTCAGCTTGACCTTGCATAAGCATGTGATGAAGTGATGTGTCTATGAGCTGATGCCACACACATTGTTTCAAGTTTCACCTAATAAGTGTGCGTAAATGAAAGATGATTTTGCAATGCACAGTTCTTGCTGTGGTAAGACATCTCCTGCATCTAGTCCTTTCACGCTGCCATCATGATTTTTCAGGCATGCCGGAGAATGCTGCAAAATGCTGTTAATTTTAAATGAAATATAAAGCTGTTGAGCACAGCTCCTTTAACTGCTCCTTTTAGCCTCATAAACATAAAAAAATAATGTATTGGTTAAATTCCAATATTTGATTAAATAATCATGGTAAACAACTCCAAATTGTCGTGAATTCATAGGAGTTGAAGAGACATCATGTGTGAGTACTTAGGGTTAACATACTCCTGCATATTGCATCCACAAAATAAAGTCACTTGTTTTTTTTTTTTCTTAAATAGTAAATATTTGATTAAGAATAGTATCAATATTTACTATTTAAGAAAAAAACCCAAGTGGTTTTAGACTCTGAATATCCATGTTTCCAATGTTGGGTTTTTTCTGAAGATGTGATACATAGAAATTGGGGGGTTTGTGTATGGAGTTGTTTTTAAATGAATAATCAGATTTTTAGTGCATATGCTAGCATTTCAGATGCTAAGGTTTTAAGTAACACAGACTTTGTGTGCTGCATTAAATGAAAAGGTGGATTCAGAAACCAACCAAATTCATTATTTAAAAAAGTTAGGAAAACACAAGATTTTAATTAAATCCTTATGAATGACGTTTTTGAGAAAGTAGGTAGGCTTAAATTCTCTTATGCTTTAAATTGAATACCCAACAGAGAGAACTGCCTGAAATGACAAAATTTAATTACTCTCATGCATATCTCTCTGTGTTCTGGTTTGCTTTCTCCCAGAAACTTCTTCAGAACACCCGGTGTCATGGGAGTCTTCCTGTGGGCCATGTGCAGGCATATTTCTGCCAAGAGTCCACTGGTGTAACACTGGTGCAGAATGGAGTTAAAGCAGATTTCTGTTCCAGCTTGCTGTGCTTGTGTAATTTTTCAGAGTGGTAGTAACACACCAGTTGAATTTATAAACCAACCTTCAAAACCTTTGACTTAACCTCCTGAAGAGGAAGAGGGTAAATATCCAAAGGGCTATGTGAAATTCTTAACTGAGCCTCGGTACATTGCTCCCTCTATACAGAGCCTTACAAATGTGTCTTTATGGCAGATAAACCCCCAGCTCCCAGCAACTGATTTCCATTAGCCTCAGAGTTAGAGCTTCTGTTACAAAAAAAAAAAATCTCAGAATTCAAATCCAACTTCCAGATATTACAGAATATATGTGGAGAGTGAATTCATGGCAGTGCCGTTGCCCAGGTTAAGCTAGGGCTGATATGTTTGCGAAGTGCTTGTTCACACTAGTCCCATATGAACCAAAACCAGGCATCGCTCTGGGGTTGTGCAAGAGTCTGCAAGGCTCACACAGAGAGGGAAGAGTATTTTGGGGTTTAACCATAGCTCATCTGGTATGAAAATAACTGAGAGATGAGTTTTGAATCCTGCTATTCATAGAGCTGATCTTTCAGCTTATTATTTACTATTTTCTGGGGTTTCTGAAATTGTCTGTTGTATAGAAATGAATATAACACACCCTGTTTCAAAATTAAGTGTGTTGCAGCCGAAATGATTGATTTCAGATGTTTAATATGCTACTGTTTGTTTATGGTGTAGAATCTCAGTATGCCATATGATTACTTCCTCTCACAAGGCTTCCTTTGCAGAAATGGAAGATGTCTCTCTATAAAGTACTCCATCTGCATCTGTCACATTCAGCCCAGCTGCTTACCCTGTAGTTCATAGCATACAAAGCTAGGTTTGTGCAGGCCCCTGCCCTCTCACTTTGAACAGCACTGCTAATTCTCCAGAAGCTTCTTGGTTCCAATTGTTAAAATCATGATGGAGGAGCTGGAAGAAGACATTAAGGTCCTCGATTTTAAATGTAAAGAACCTTTGCATCTTTGTATTTAATCCATAGGGTATTGATAAGTGAAGTACTTCCATAGCCTTTGTTACAGATCTGATAACGTTTGTGTGGATTTTGGGTTTTTTATCTGACTTTTCCTTTTTAAAAAGGAATATTCAGCCTAGGGGGAGAGAGATAGAGGAAGTTATGCAGAGTGCTCAGGGTACTGGACCAGCTGTGGTGGATGAGACAAAAGGTCTGTCTAGCTCAAGAGGTTGTCCTTGAGTGAGAGAGAATATATGAGAAACAAAGTATGTACAGAGTGTTTCTGGCCACAAGAATCATACTATGCAGTTTTGTGGTAAAACTGAATTTTGTTTAGATCCTGTCCTCTGAAAACCTCACTTGAAAAGTGGATGAGGTCGGGAGCTGATGAAGATAAAAAGATGGACATAGTCTGAAAATAGTACAGTTGAAGGGAAAGGAGATCCTCTCCTCTGCCTTGTGGTGCATATCGCATTGCCAGAGTCAGGGGATGTCCCAGGGGAAGCATGAAAATAACTGGAATTCTCTGGGTAGTATCATCTGGAGAGTCCTTGTAGCTTTGATCCTTGCAGGAGGATCACCCTTAGTAGAGGTGAAAGAGGAGTCCTTCAAAATTAATAACGAGTCACAACTGAGCACTAAGGGACTCCATGTTTAATATCCCCTTTCTCTTTGGTCCCTCTCAGTTGTCTTCACCTTTTTTCTCTTATTTTTTTGTGTGAGTCACCTGAGGTGGGGATAGAAATATCTCTGAGATGTGACCTGAGGAATCTCACCTCGGAGAATTTTAGAAAGTTATGTTATGCCCAAACTGAAGAGTCACAGTTTAGAATTTAGGAAGCTGCACTCACTTTCTTGCTGTAAATGGTACATTAAAGCCACGTTTCCTTTACAGGAAACTAAGGGCTTGTGAAAGCCTTGTCAGTTGTGTTTGGACAGCAGTGTCACTTGGATTGCAGAAGGTAACTGATAAAGAGATGCCAAATAACTTGTTGTGTATCTAACAACGAAATCAAAGCAAAAGAGTTCTGAGAAATAGAACAGACTGTTAAGGGACGTGTATTGACATTTGCCTATTGCAATAATTGCACTTGCAAATAAAGTACTTGCAAATTAATCCTGTCTTTGTTCAGTCTTTAGAAGGATATCTGAAACTAAGTAATTTTTGTACTTAGCAAAGTTTTACTGACATAGCAGAATTTATTACTCAAGAGAAGCATGTGAATTGATCCCCCATATTCTTCCGCCCACTAAGTTCTCCTAAGCAATCTCTTTTCTCTGTAAACAGTCAACTGAACTTGCCAGCTACAGCAAGCATTTTTTTCCACCTTCTTTGTGCTGTATTGTTTTCTGGTCTGTCACACTCCTTCTGTGTCTTTGGTGTTCATCTTTATTCGGCTTTTCTTGCATCACATCCCCTAAGAATAAGAAAAATTTATTACGAAGCAATGGTGTTTACTAGTGTTGTGTAGTCTAGAGAAATGGCTCTGTGCTTATAATGCTTTCTTTGACTTCTAGCTGCATGTATTTTTATCTTAAAAAAAATAATCACTAGATCTATTGATATGACTAATGAGTAGAGGAAAGAAAACTGATCTGGGAGGGGCATCATCCTTGCTGTTCGGACTTTGGGAGACTTGTTATGCTTCATAGCACAAAAATTGCTAGGGATTGCTTTTGGGAAAGAGGGAGAGATGGACATCAGCTGCTGCAAGGAATGGAGTGTGTTCATAGGAGCTCTCATGCATTATTCATCACAAGCTCTTTTTACTGGCATCAGCTGGAGGAAGTAGTTAGTCTAGTTTAAGCTACACTAGTATTATATTTAGGGGGCTTAAACAAGCCCAGGCAAGTACAGCACCAACTCTTTCTCTTCATCTGCTGGCAAATGTAGGGCAGTCAGCAGCAGCTCTGCTTACACAGCTCTGTCTCTTTAGTCTGGATAACAGGAGTCATGCAACCACGGGGAGCTACACTGAGGAAATGCATATGCATTCATGCTGGAAAATGAAGCTTCAGGTAGGAGAATGACTTGTCAGTTTAGTATCCTGGCTTACAATTCATTGTAGGGATGCTCTTAAGCCCTGCAAAGTAAATAGTGTACGTTCACATAGCCTGTAAGGAAGAGGCTGCTGTAGAGGCTCCTCAATGTGAGTGCAACATGAATGATCCCTTTTAGTGTGATACTTGTTCTGTTCTAAATGTGAAGCTGCTTTTTGGTTTTTATAAGCACCTTTCATTCATTCACACTAATATCCTTCTGGAGTTGCTGGGGATTAAAAGCAGAAAGACAACTTGCTGGTTTTGGAAATTTTTTTTTGTTGTTTTCATTTAGGTTAGCTTTTTAATTATATTGGTATTAGCACTTTTATTTAGGGGGAGGTAACTATAAGAGACCTGTTAAAACACAGCTGGGTGTGATAAGCCTTAAACTCCAGTTGTGTTTGTCCTTTCAGAGTGCATTTATTTGAATGGCCACAGTATTTACTGCCTTTTTTTTTAATTTTCTGAATAAAAATGCTTGTAGATTTTGGCTTCTGCTCTCAAAAGCTTGTCTGTATTTTCTAATGTTTTCAGCTGTTCTAAAAGAAATCTATATTCCGAGCTTTGTATATTTAGACTGTCAGGGCTCGAGCACCACTATTAGTTCAGTTTTAGACAAAGAAGGGGATTTTGTAAAACCTTATGGAACAATAACAAAGGGTCTTTTGTCCTGTTCTGTGAATATCATTTGCTCCGTAATATGTGGGTTTGTGCATGTGTGAGAAAGGGAGAATTACAAACATGTAATCTCATTTGGCAGGAATGTTCAAATGTTATATTTTGTGTCTCTTAAGTATGTATGCTGCTTCTGGCTGTTAACGGCACTGCTGCTTCTGTGTGCCCTGCCTGCCTGCCTTCCCTGGCTGGGGGGTTGTTTCTGTTTTGGGGGATTTTGTCTGTCTGTCTATGTGTTTATTTCTGTGGGCTGTTAAAACCCCCAGACTTGAAAGTGCCATACATCAAGCTTCCCTACTAGACAGGTAGGGTGAAATGATGCTTTGCTGTGTAGACAAGTTGTTTTCTTTTCAAAACGGTAGCTTTAAGTCCAATCTAGGCTTTAGTAAATAAGCGCTACTGGTGGAAGCAGGAATTGTCAGCTTTATCTGAAATCCCCCAGGAGAAGATTAACTATCACGTGCTTTTGGTGAAGCTCAAATGTACGCTGCCTGCCAGTATGTTGTCTTCCAAGATGATTTGATCACCTAAATAGAGCATGTGTGTACACGAGAATACGATACTTAGTGAGATTTCCTTTTTCGGTTTGTTAACAATTGGGTGTAGCAATATTTTGTCACACACATCATCAGCCTGTGGCTTTGGGAATGGCGGGGGACACATCACTATTTTTGGAGTCCTAAATAATTCAAAATGTTGACTTCAAGACTTTAAAAGCTCCTTTTGCCTTCACATGTTAAAGTTCTTTAATATACTGTGCACACAGCAAGAATTGATCTGCTACTTGAATTTTGCAGATGCTTCAGTATTTATCATGAGATAGAGAGATGTCAGTCTAATACTCTTTTAAAACTGATTGTGTGACCTTTCAGTGCATAAGATCCTCATTTCATGGACACTCACTAGCAGGATTCTTTATCTGATTTTATTAGACTTGTGAGTTCCCATGCGTTCAGTTACTTGATTGAAGTCAGTGGAATTAAGAGATGGATTTTGGATTATGTGATTTAAACTTTAAGATTTTTTTTAAAAAAAAAAAACAAACAAACATTAAAGTGTATTTTACTGCTTCACTACTCAGTTTCTCCTGGAGTTGAGTTGTGTTGTCTAGTCATTAGGGCATGGGGAAGAGTTATTTCTGCACTTGCTTGTTTACTGCACTGAGCTGATGTGTTGATAATTTAAAATGAAGTTTTCTAAAAGCATTTGTTCTTTTTCAACTGTCCGCATTGGCACAGAGATGACTTAAGCACATTCATCTCTGGCTTAAGCCAGTCTGGGCCCGGAAAAGAGTGTCATCTTTGACATGCCATCTGAAAGTGCTCATGCTTCAGAAATTCCTCAAAATCCTTATGCAGCTGAATTTCAGGGACTTGGATGGACTATGACTCTGTGGATAATAAAATCACACTCTTGGGGAGAATTTTATTCTGGTGTTTGTATTATTTTTAATTTAGACATTATTAATAATAATAATAAAATAAGGAACTTTCATGTGTCTGGGAAATGTTCTGGATGAAAACTTCCCAAACATTTGCTTCATCATCTAACAGTGAGGAAATCATTGGACTGCACAGGTTACTTCAGACATTACTTAGAGATGAAGGAAAGTGAGAGTTTGCACTGAATGAAAAAAACAGCTAATGAATAAGGGGGGGGAAAGGGCACAAATCCAATTTGTGTATTTTTCTGTAAGATCTCTGTGAAGAACTGGAATCAAACCAGAGCAGGAAATATGAAACTCTTATGTGCAGACTGCAGAGGGAGCAGGACTTGAGACTTTTTTGATAAACCTTCTTACCATCTTTATCTCTGATCTCAGTGTCTCTTTGTAATGGAATATGAAAGTGCTTAACAGTAGAGTCAGAAATACAATTAAAATATTCAGTATTTGGCAGCAGCAAGAAATGACGCAAACGGCAATGAAGAGTATTCTTGTGTTGGTATTACAGAAGTGAATGGAAGAGGAGTTCTTAGCTATTTCTGTGATATAAGCACAGCACCTTCTCATAACAACATTTAAATGAAGTGGTTGCAGCTGTTGTTTCCTTAGGAAAAGTAGTAAAGAACAGGGAAGGCTTAAGCATGGTGACCTATCAAGCAATGGAGAAACTTTAGGGGTTTTTATTTCTTATGGACAAGGAATCTTAAAGGTAAGTCTGTGACAAAAACACATGTAAGTTTGTGTTTGTGGGGGGGATTTATATAAAAAAAAAAACAATAAATTTAGATCAAAAATCAATTTTTCAGTAGTGCTGTATGAACATATTTTCAGTTCATGGCCTTCTGCCACTAGGCAGTCTCCCAGAAGTCCTAACAGTGCGCAGTATTCTGGTGCCATGGTGGGGCTACAATAAAATTGCTTATGATGACAAGTGATATAAAATTGATTTTGAGCATATATTACTGTGTATTCATTACGTCAGTCTTGTAGCCTGCCCTGCACCATCCAGCCTTTTCTCAATGTCAGCTGGCTTCCTTATGGTTTTGACACTGTTCTTTTCCCCAGAGTGGGGTGGCCCTCTGCCTCCCTTCTTTGCCAGGCTGGAGATCTCTGCATCTTGGTCTGGTGGAGGAGAGCAAAGGAGTGCCATCATCTACCTGTGGTTAAACCGCAACACCAGGATGGATTTGCCTACTTCGTCACAGGCATGTCTTGGCCATTGGTGACAAGCAAGGGCCAGTAAGGGATGGGACAGAGACTGCTTGCCTGCCACCTCACTTGCCCAAACTCCAGTAATGTGTTGTCCAGAAGGCACAGAACCCGCCAATGCCATGATAACAGAGCAGGAAGGACTGAAACCATGTTTTTCATCCTTTCCTCTCTCCTGGGAATGACTTCTGAGCAGGCAGAAAAGAAATCTTCCATTAGGGAAGTAACCCTGTGTAAGATTTGGTGTAGACATAGGGGTATCAGGCAACCATGTGCATCTCCATGAACTGACCACAGGTCGAGTAAGTCAGGACTTGACTGCCAATACAGACAAGGCTAATCCAAAAGCTGTGTGAGCACTTTAGTGTGGAGATGTATCAACCTGCACACTGTCTCTCTCTGAGCGCGTCTCTGGCACGGGGCTAATAAGCAATGTGCTCTTTTGGCTCTACAGCTCTGCTTTGGCCTGGTTTATTTGTTGAAGTAACAACAAATTAACAGGTTGGAGTTAAAGTAATGTTTTCATGTTTTGCAAGGTTTTGTGTACAATAACTGGCAGTGTGTCATTGTAGTTGTGCTTTGGAGCTCCCTTGTTGTATATTTGCTTTGCAGTAATGTTTAGAGAACAGTCTTGAAGTGAGATTACTGTAGACTCACACAACATCTGAGCTAAAAGCTAACAGAAAGACATTTCAACACAGTTTGTAAATGCTGGCATACAGATGCTTATGACCTTGGGCTTAGATACAAAATCATGAATACAGTTAAGCCAGATCAGGACTGCAGACCTCTCTAAGTCAGCCCACCTAGATGTTGGACTTGGCAGAGAGCTTTGGCCATTGTGCCTTTCCTGTGGTTCTGGAGGAGTCTGTGTGAAGCTAGTGAAGGCTGGCAGCTTCAAAGCACCCAAAGTGGAGGTCAGGAAGGAACAGACAGCAGTCTGGGATTTGGGGAATCCATTTTTGGTTTGTCATCTTGCAGGAGGGCAGCACACTTGTCTTTATGGGGTCATCCTAGGATAATTTTGTCTCATTTAGTCCCTGCACTATAGGTATTTGAGGCACTGGTGGCATCTTCCCCCTGCCCCCTTCCTGTCATGCATTGTTTTTTTCCTGATTTGCCTTTTTTTTACTGGAGTCTAAATTCAGTTTCTGGAGCAAGTCATCCCATATATGGTAGTATGAAATAATATTTTCTTGAACCCTTCAAGACTAAACGCATATCTCATAAATGATGATTATTCCAGAGGACTGATTCAAAGACCCAAGCAATCTCTTATACTCATGATAACACAAAAGCTAAAGTTGTCAACAAAGTTAGGATCACAGCTGGAACTGAGAACATGAGAATTGCTGTACCAGGTTGGACCAAAACCCTTCAGGTGCAACAGGAGATGCTCGGGGACTGCTGTAAAAACAGGCCTCATGTTGATACCTCCCTAGAAAGCTCTCTGAGCTTTCACTTATTTATAGCTTAAGGACTTTATTTGTGTTTAATAGTTCTCAATAAATCCTGTTCTATTAATCTCTCCAGTAGCTTTTTGAACCCAAATAAAACTTGGTGCATCCACAACCACCTGCAGCAGTCCTACCAATTACTATGAATCATGCAAAAAATAGTCTCTTTTTTTGTTCTGAGCTGCTCATTTCATTGGATGTTCACTGGTTCTTCTACTGGAGAGATGG
Organism: Tapera naevia; assembly: GCA_033556795.1. Classification (NCBI taxonomy): domain Eukaryota; kingdom Metazoa; phylum Chordata; class Aves; order Cuculiformes; family Neomorphidae; genus Tapera; species Tapera naevia. Next base: position 11,137,301 of record JAUMJJ010000194.1, on the reverse strand, counting down.
GAAGTTGTTTCCTGGGTATTTTCTCCATGACAATTGTGATTTTGTTATCTGATTTCCATGTTGAAGAGCCCTACTCATTTAGTGATTTCTCTCATGGAAACCATTCATACATTCATTTAGTCACCCCATTACCCTTATTGTATTCTTTTCAGTTTTACTAACTCCTGTTTGACTTCTGTGGGATGATAACTGTGCACAATATTTAAAATGGTATTTCTGGGTTTCTAAAAGATGACAATGGTTTCCTGGTTTGTTTTTTACCCTTTCCATAATAATTACAACAATTTGGTGGGTTTTGGTCCACTACCGAACATTGAGCTGATGTTTCTGTAAAATTGCTTTTATAACCTGAAGGTTTTATTCCTGCATACCTGGTCCCCGATCTTGCATATGTAAGGTTCAGATTGTCACTTGGCATTTATCCAGCCTGCATGTCTTCTGCTGTTTTACTAGCCAGTACAATTAGATGGTTCTGCACCTTGCCTTGGCTAATGACAGAAAGTAAATGTTTCTACCTCATTATTAGCCTTGCTTTTCAGGCTGTATCATATTAATTCTCTCCCTGTGATACTCCACTGCTGATTTCCTTCTGCTGTGAAAACTGATTTCATTACAAACAAGCAAACAAAGCTACCTCTCCTAACCTTTAGTCAGGTATCTACCATGTGATAGCTTTTACTTATGTCTGTGGTAGATTAGAAAACACAGAACTAGTCAGGTAACACTACCTGGATTCCAGAAAGAATTTGACAAAATCTCCTCCCAAAATATCTTAGTATATATGTGATTATTGATAGTTTCAAGGGAAAGGGGGGAATCCCAAATTATTGAATTTGTGAAATAATTTCCCCTTTACAAAAGGTGTAAGATATAAGATTTATTCACTAGACTGTTAATGATTGCTTCACTGATCCTGACCAGAACAGAGACTGGCCTTCTTGTTCCGTAGTTTCCTGACTATCTCATGGCACCTTTGCTAGAAACTGGTGTTGGCATTTGTTATTCACCTTCTAGTCCACTGTTACTAAAAGCACTTTTAGACAAGAGGTGGTGATGCTCTGTGGTGATGAATTGAACTGTTCCATCAATCCTTAACCTTGGGGCCAGGCTGCTTTTAGAATGCAATAGAATTTAGGATTTCAAAACCAGATGTTCACAATACTTATTGATTTTAGAAATATCTTCTTGATCAAATATTCGTATGCAGATACATATAACAATCAAGTGTTCACTTAAAACTAAAAATGTATCTGACATTACTTTAAGCTTAGTTCTTTTATTTAAAAAAAAAAAAAACAAACAGAAAATTTCCTAGTTTATTTACCTAATATGTTTGTGCTAAATTTTAGGTAACTTCATGTATCAAAACTTCCTTTAGAAAAAATATTTGGTTTCCTTTGGATTTTTTTTTCTTTCACCTTTTTATCCTAGACTACTAGATTTTCTCAGAGCTGGTTCAAAGATAAGTTCAAGTAATAATAGTGTTGAATTTTTTTTTGTTTATTCCCCATGCCAAATATGGAAGAATTCGAAGAAAAATGAACATAGCAAGATTGGCAATTCTTAAAAAACTTCTTTATTTTTTTAAACTTAATTTGAAATTTATTTCCTCTTTGAAATGTCTTTAGTAGAATTTCTGATCCTCAATCACAAAGCGTTTGTTATATTATTTGGAATATGAATTTAATCAATTAGTAATATTGCTAGTTTGTTGTTTCTTATTTTTTTTTGTATGGGAGTACAAATGGAAGTACAGACTTGGTCTGTCAAACGGCTGTGAAAATAATATGGCCTGGTCTTTGTATGAGATGATCCCAAGAGAAGACTTCTCATTGAAAATTGAATAGCTTCCCCACTCTTCTACCCCCAAAACATTAGCCTGAAAAACCATCTCAGCAGAAGAATAGCACAGTCTTGAGGTATATTGGAGGGTGAGAGGTTAATAGGAGATGTCAGGGATGCAGACTTAAAAGAGGTTCTGACTTAATACAAAATTTGTCTTTTCTGTGTGAGTGCATTTCCTTCTTAAGCTAAGGTTGGTTTTCTTGGGATGTCACAGTAGAGCTGTGTGTGCTGTGTTCTTCTTTCTAAAGGTTAATTTAAAGGTTTTAAACCCTTCCAAATAGTCCTTTGGAATTCCAGCAGCAAAGTGAAGCTCTTAGTATTGTCCTTCTCTGCTCCACTTCCAAGTTTTGGTGATATTTAGCTCTGTGGACTTTACAACAAGGCTTCACTTAACATGGCTTTTGACAATAGGTACTTTACTCTTTAAGCATTTTTTTTTTGGTGGCATGTGCCAGTAGCACTGAAGTCCTCACGTTATGTTGTGGTTTACTAGGTATTACTAGGTATTAGGTATTGTAGATCTGAAGGAAAAGTCCACCTTTATCTCAAAATTTTCAGTCCCAAAAAGCAAGTGTGCATGGCAAGACAGATTTTTGCTGTGTTCCAGGTTTGCCCCGTTTGGCTTTTGTTTAGGCTTCCTGTTAAATAATCATATGCAGTTGCTGTAATTCTCAAAGCTTTAATGTGTTAATTTCTGAGTGGTGTCCATGGATTTTAACTGTACCTGTTAAAGGCAACCTGGCTGCAATTAGCATTGGTGATTCTGATTACCACAGTTTGTCATATCTTCATGCAAATTACTCAACTTTATGGCCACACTTCTTTCAAAAGATAAGCTTTCCCCCATCACTGTCAGTAAGGGTGCCTGATAGTAATTTTTTATAAGATGATACAAATTTCTCTTTCATAAGCAATACGGCCACGAGTGTTACAGCTACCAAGCCATACCTTCTGTATTGTTAATAATGCTTTGCATGCCACATAGACTCTTTCACTCTGAGCCATGTCAAAGGACTGCAAAGGTTTTGGAAGAGCAGAAGCCTTGTCCAGCTGCAATGGAAATGAGTCAGCCTCAATGAGGAAACCATACCACTGCATGACAGTGTTAGAAGAGCATTTAGAGAAGGTCGAAAATAGGTAGTTGTCAATAGACAATTCAGTCAGAGCTATAGCACGGAGCTAACCTTTGTTAAGTTACTGTTACACTGAGTTGCTGAGAAAAGCAAGACACACATACACAAAAAAAAGGTTTATCTTTTTAATTCTTCTATCTGGATCTTTAACAATCATAAATCTGTGGAGAACAGAGAGAATTTCAGATTATGCTGTTCATTCCATCTCCTCTCCTTTTTGATGTCTTTGTGGCTTGCTCTTCTTCCCTTTCATATCTCTTTTTGATGTGTTTTTGACATTGGGATTTAATTTTTTTGTTAAACATCACTTCTAAGTATAGTGTTTTCACTTACAGATTTTTTCCACTTGTTGCTACATTTTCGCATTTCTTCATATGGTTCCATTTGGTAAAAATACTCTTTTGTAATGTGTCTTGGAATCCATATGGTTCTTTGTTAGCAGCAACCCTTTCTATCTGTCTGCTAAACATGGATGAAAGGCAAAGACCATGATTAGGGACTTCCTGGTGCTGCTTTTATTACCTTGACTTCAAGATAGCCAAATAGCTAGGGCTGCTAAATGCGTTTTCTTGGTGGCTGTTACAGGTATGCAGGAACCTTCCATGGCTTAAACAGAGATGATCAAGAGCTGCCAAGCAATCAATGTCTTTGCCAGTCATCTCAGAAACTATGCTTTACTCAGACTGGATAAAGAAAAGTAGGTCTCAGAAAACCTACGTTGTAAAGTTTCTCTACCTCTCTTAGGAGCAAAACCTGTGAGTTTTGTGTCACCTTCTAACTAGCTGAAGTGATTTAGCTTTTCACAAGAGCAGTTCTACAATGGGTTTGAAGAAGGTAGCAGTTGTCTCTTCCAGTATGGCTTCACAGGTTTCTTACAGTCTGACTGGGAGCTCCTTGAAATGTGTTAAAATACCCTTGCCCTGAACTTTTTCTCCTGCTTCTTAGTGAATAATTTTTCATTCATTTGAATTAATTAAATTAATGTGCTTTCTTTACGAGGTTTGCCATGCAGAAATCGGAAGGGCCCATCTCAAGCCTTTTATCATGCAACTGGACAGCTGTATCCTCAGATGCTGTTTCTTCGAAGTTTTCTCCTTTTGTTGTTATCTGCAGACACCAGAAGGGTACTGTAAATCTATCCAGAAGTGCCTAAAGACATAGGACATGCTCCAAAGACCTTATTGTCTCAGGGAAGGTGAGGTAATGTAGGAAAGCACTGGGAGAGGGTGATTTTTCCACTTCTTAAGTTAAGCAATTCCGAGCTGAAAGACAGCACAGATCATTATCCACCCACTCACACACATCCGCCCTTTGTCTCATCCCTTGTTTCTGTATTTTGCCTTGTGGCAAAGGACAAAATGATTTCAACCTATTGACTAGGTGATAAACTCAGCTGCAGCCTCTCTGAATGGCACTCTCATTTGGTGAGAAAAGCCCTTCATTTTCATCCCATTAAAGAAAAATACCCAACCAAGCAAAAAAAAACCCAAAATCACCAACCCCACCTCTGCTGCCACCAAAAAATCATATTGTTGACTTCTTCCTGAAATGTAACACTTTCAAAAGCAAAATCTAACAGTGATACTGATGTACTGAGATGATTATGTTAAAAGAAATGGTATTTTTGCGATCTCTGGATTGAGCATGGAAGCACCATTCCCATGCATCTGTCCTGCATATTACTGAAAGAAAGGTTATGAAGATAAAGATTCTTTTGTGTTTTTTTTTCCAATCTTATTCAAATTTGTTTTGATTTGTTTTGTTTTAAAACTAATGCTTTAAATGTGTATTTTTAAGATTTTCTTCCTGTCTCATGCAGTTACTAGACGGTGTCACCCTCTTATTTTTGTCATTTATTTTGGTGTACTTATCCTCTGTAAATGGGGATGTGTGTACTCGTTTCATGAATTTTGAGCTAATTTCATGATTTGGAAACTTGACTGATGTTTTTTGCATATCAGATGTTGATGAAACTGAATTGTGGATGTTTAAAAAGTGGTGAACAGTTTGGCTTCTGAGTACTAGTGCAAGTAGTGCTTCAGTGACTTGAATTGGCCCTTTGTTTTTTGTTCCATAAAGGTGAATCTTAACCCCTTCAGTGATAGAAATCGGCAGTTCAAAAGAGAAGGTGGCACTGAGGTAGCAGGAGAGTGTCGGGAAGAGGGAGAGATGTCTTTCAAATATTATTTCGGGGCCTGGCTTCTGCACCTTCTGTTAAGCAGCTGGGCTGCTGTCAACATGGGGTTTTATGTTTCTCTTGTTTGGGGAACTTGTTTTTTTCTTTCTTTCTTTCCAATTTAATGTCAAGTTCCCAGCTTAGCCTAGCATGACAGGAAGCAATCTCAAACCCAACCAATTTAAGCTCCCTTATGTTGACCTTGATGGCTGGTTGCTTTCCATATTGAGACGTTTTGTGGTTACTATACAGTTATTTCTTTCTCTTGATACTAAGTTAATAGTTTTATTTGACTAGTTTTTGCCATTCCATCTGGTTTCTGTTAATAGCTAATTTGTTGTTGTTTCTTGTCATCAGTTTCTCTCTTGCTGGCTAATGGAAAATTAGTGTTTTATGACTCATTGGGGTGCTTGTTTTATCTTGATTGGCAGTCATTAGGACTTTGAAATGTAACAATTCTTCCCCAAGGATATATTTGTCTGTCTCAGAAGGGTCAGTTTAGTTTGAAGAACCAGATGTAATACCTTAGGCTATTTGAGGCACCAGCTCTGCTTTCAAATTCAGGCTGGGCCAACGTGGTTGCAGTAATGATCCCTGTAGTTTCCCTGTCTGCTTTATTCAGAAACTTTGCTTCTGCTAAATCTTTTTTTTTTTTTGTTTAAATGCAATGCTTCCCTCTCCCATAATTGTGGCCCTGCACCCACTCTGGTCTTCATGAGAACACTGGCTGTGCAGCATTGCTGTCCCTAAAAATATCCTTTGTTTCCAGTCAAATTACTCTCCTGAATTCTCTTGGTTTTCTGTTTCCCAGGTTACAATCAGGGATCGGAGCAGGAGTTAACTTAGCAATCGTCTGTCTTGTAGTCTGCTGTAGTTATTACACATGGACAGGAGGTCTTAAATTAAGAAACTATGAGTCTAGCTGCAGTCGATGTCCCTGAAATATATTTGTGTATGGGAAAACTGGTTTCAAAAGGGCAATGGTTTATAACCGTTCCAGTTGTTTTTCATCAACCTTAAAGTAATGAACTTTGTTGACAAGTTATTGTTGCTACCCTCCATCATTGCCACATCAGCATTTTAGCTGAATGGCTCACCCCCACTTGACCAGCGGTTTCAGGCTGCCTGTATATTTCAGCCAGAAGCATTTTCACAATGAAACGACTTTTTATCTTTTTTTTTTTTTTTTCTCATGGCTGTTTGGGTAAGAGAGCTGAAAACCTGAGCTGTACTTTGAAGGCTCATAGTTTACCGCAATACCTGTACTCAGATGGTAAACACACTGCAGACAGGCAAAAGAAAAACTAGAAAAGATCTCTCTGTCCCTAAAGCTTATTTTGGTCAGAAAACTAATACTGGCTGTGTAAGGCAGAGAGATTTTTGTGGGTATAAGTTGCTTTTGCATCATGGGTTTTCATGGCATACCTGTGACGTTTTAACAAGTTACATCCCTGTCCAAGCTCTTAATTATGCATTGGGCATATTCTCTTCTGCCAAAAAATTGCTGTGTTAAATGTAAAGGGGAGCTGAAAAGTGGTGCTGAGACCAAGCAAGTTCCTAAGTAATGTAGCCTTGACCTATACAGTGTGGTTTGAAAATAAGAGGACATCCATCCTCCAAACTGTAAGCACCATTGTTACAGATAATGAGAATTCTAGCACATTACTTTTCTACTTTTTATTTAAAAGTTTTCACTTCTACCATGCCTTGTAGCAGCTGATTTTGATTTGTGGAAACAGAACTAGTAGGCTTCTCACATGTCTGACTCCAGGGAAGATTGTTAACATGATTTTCACTGAAAGGAAAAAGAAGGGTGATCACAGATATATTTGAAATGAAAACAGAGCATCTGCAAAATTAAGGAGTATGAATTTAACAAGGAAGAAACAGGAGCTCCTGAACAGCAATGGGAAGAGAATTTAAGTATGCTCAATAAAATGCGAGCATTTTTGCATGTTCCCCTCTTTTTTGCCATTTATAGATATGAAACAGTTTTACCTGTCAGCACTTCTCAGAGATGTTCTCTGACTTTCTGTCCTGTTCTTTTCAGCTGAGCTTTTGGAAGGTTTAGTATTGAAAGCCATAAAGATCTGACTACAGACAGTGAACCTCTTGGTTCCCAAGCCCTGGCTTAGTGGTCATCCTAACTTTTGCTTTACTTCGTTGATGCTGTCTGTGATACAAATGAAATTAACAACTTTGTCATTAAAATGCAGTTGCAGGACTTCTCCTAGGGTTTCTTTGGTTTAGTTTACTGTAGCCCTTGGGATTCAGTCCTGTCAAGTGCAGATTTTTTCCATTAAATGAAACCAAAATGTAGTTTAGAGGTTTGTTGTCTTTTTTTTTTAAATATATACATGTATATATATGTGTGTGTGTATTTTAATGCATTTGACAGAAGTATGCCTGGCAGCTTTTATTCAATACTCCAGTATTCATCCTTCTTAGTGTCTGTTGTCAGATTGCTGTAGTCATCTTTAAATTTTCTTTTATTAGGTTATAAGCTTTCTGAAGAAATTCCAGCCTTTTGCCACATGTTGCAGTACTTAGCACCACACAACCCTGCTCCTGAATTCTTCTGTTTCTTGAAAGCATCAGTTGAATTTGGCACAATTTTCTGATTTCTAAATTACATCCAGATAGGATGTTCCAGTTATGCGAGGCTCTCTGGTATATGTTAGTGAGTTGAACTTGATATCTTTCAAGAAATAAAGCTACCACTTCTGTAAGTATTTGTTAGAAGGACATATTTAACTGTAAGCCAAATCTGATGCCCCACCTTTGAGGAGTATTAGCTAGCAGAAAAATAAAATCCTGCAGGATTTTAAAATAATTGCAGTCCTTTTTTCTAAAGCTTACAGGAATTCCCCTTTGTACCCAGGATTAGCTCTTATGATGGTGGCTATACTTCCGTCCATCCTGTTTTCTTGATATGAAAGTCAATCTCCTTTATATAGCATCCCAATATCCTTTTCTTGCCCTGAATTAAAAAGTATTTCCAAATTGTTTTCAGATAGGTAATGAAATGAAGAAAGGCAATATAGATAATAACAGAAAGACACAAGAAAAGGGCTGGTTCATATGGGAAGAGTAGCAGCTAGGGTGAAACAAAGGTGATAAAAAGCGCAAGGAGACAAAATACTGGTATGATGTGAGTTAAAATGGTGCTGGAACAGTGGAGGTGGCTGAAGATGCAGTTGATGTTGTCACTGGTTTGTTTGCTGTTTTACTCACTGTATCACTCTGCTGCTGGGATACCAAGCAATGCTTACTTACAGACAATGTTTACGTGTGGGCTATGCTGTTTTTCACCCTGTCACTCTGGGAAGCAGCCTCTGTCATGTAATCCCCTTAAGCCTTTAGTCTCGCACCGAAATGTCCCTCCTGAAATGTAATCCTCTTACTTCAGTTCCGCTGCTATGCTCCAGTTATGTCCATGTGCTTGGGGGCTGGGGCAGCAGAGCTTCTGCACGTGTCAAAGGTTGGAAGAATTTGAATATTAAAGTACATGCGTGAGGAGTCCCCACACAGCTGTTGTCCAAAGTAGTGTTTCTTTATCTTGAATCTCAATATCCCAAATCCCAACATTTTTTGAAAATCCTGTAGATTCCTCGTGCTGTGGTGACTCACTTGAAACAAAAAAAAAAAATCAGGCATCTTTGAACATTAGTTTATGATTTGTATTACTCTCAGTTTGTTTGTCTTCATGCAGGGGAATTCTTCTGGACCGCCATGCTTTGAGATCTAAAGACCATTGTACAGACAGAGAAGTGCTGGGAGAATTTCGATCACATTTACAAGTGATGGGGACAAATCGAACAGTTTCAAGGAGGACATTGGTGGGGTGCATGAGACTATTCTGATTTGGAGAAAACACACGCTAAGGTGTAGTTACTGCTTTGCCAGGTGGTGGGCTCCAGGAGGCAGCTCTTTAGGCAGACACTCAAGTCTGATACTCCATGTAAAAATAACCATGTAAACCGTATCTAACCCTTAGCTTTTCAATGCAAATTTACATCAGTCTTGATCACCTTTTTTAAGTGTCTGTATTTAAACCCAAAATTGGGAATCCAATTTTGGGAAGTCTGAATATGGACCACGGTGTTCTGGTTTGAGTCTTCGTGCTTTCAAGTCTCTGTATTTCAGAGCACAATCCATTTGTTCTTGCAGGTTGCATCATTGTTCCATGCTGCTGTTTCATCAGTCCCACTGCCTGCACTGTACTGCAAGATGCAGCTCACAAACATCTAATCCTTCCTCTGCAGTCCTGACTTTTGCCAGAGTGTTTATCTGGCTAAATGATCTATTTCATTTTCTAGAGAATTCTTGCACATTATCTGATGTTTGTTTTTTTTTCACTGGATGCCTTCTGAAGTATATTTTTAAAACTAAAATCTCGGGGAGAATTTTGACATTTTTTAATGTCCAGATAGGCAATATTACTTGTCTGGTTTGGCCTTGAAGAAGAATGGATTTCCAAAGCAGCAGTGACTTATTCATTAATCTTCTAGAAAAATGTCAGCAGTCATTTCAAGCTGGAAGGTTAGTACTTACAGTTAGGGAGAAGAATCAGAAATAGATTGGGATAGACTGGAGGGGCTGGATTGGGAAGTTCTGATTCTGGATCTGAACCACATTGTAATTGGATCAGCATCAATGTGACAACCCAGGCATAAAAGCTGATGATCTGAGGACCCTGCCTAGTAAGTGAATCCTCTTTCCTGGTTTCTAGAGCCCATGGTAAAGCCCCTATTTCAGGGGTGTTAGACTCTGACTGATACCCTGATCTGTACCCAGAACTAGTTTTAATCATTTAGCGGTTCTTTGTGGGTTTTTAAAACTTAATTCTAAAAAATACAGAAAAAAAAAATTAATAAAATTTTAAAATTTTAATAAAATCTGTTATCTTCTAAAAGAGGTGAAGATTTCATAGATGCCCAGATTTCAGCAGAAAATGAATGCATGGAATGATGAACACAGAGAAGATTGAAACTGAATTTTTAAAATCTAGCTTTGGTGGGGTTAAGTTAAAGGCAGTTTGACAAAAGCAAACTGTATAAGCTAATACACTTTTTCTGAAAACTTTGATGCAATTTCCTGTGACAAAAAAATGCCTGCACTCAAAGCTTTAGGGAGCGAAGGGCAGGAGGTTTACTGTGAATATGAGACTTATTTATAACTCTTTCCCCTCGGGAAATAAACTTTAGCAAATGCTATGTCAGCGCGTGTACAAGATTGCAATACAGTCCCCAGTAGGTCAGCCAGGACTCTTGACAGCTGCAATTCATTTTTTGTTTCATAGGAATAAGTATAAGAGGCAGAGGAACCCAGTGAAGGGAATTGTTTAATACTACTTGCAGAATATTGGAACTTTTGAACTAATGTGTGTGTGTTTCCATAAAAAACTCTGAAACCAAGCAGGATTTTACTGGAACTGGAGCATGAGAGATGCAGAAAGAGAATGAGTAAATGTCTTCAGTTATGTGGAAAAGCTTCTAATGGCCCAGAGATTTTATTTTAGCAGAAAATGTAGGCAATCCTGGGACTGCAGTGGTAAATTTAGTTCTTGTGCAGCTGCTGGCATTCAACTCATTCAGACAAAAAAACCTCAACCCTCCTCATTAGACGGTAACTGCACTGAAATTTCCCAACAAGGTGAGGAGCAGTGCTTTTCTGGAAGGCTTCTCTTCAGCTGGTAGGTTTTGTTAGTCACCCATGTGACTGACTCGGACAGTCTTCCACTGTAATCTGATGAATTTAGGATTACAGTGGTGGGAAATGAGGCTGCCTACACAGAGCATCCATATTTCACCTCCAGCTGCCCTGGCCAGGAGTGGTAGTTACAATGCTCGGAGCACCATACTCTATTCACACCACCTGCTCAGAAAATAGTTTAATTTATTTCAGGTTTAGTGTTTATTGGCCCTCAGGTGGGCTGCTGTACTACGCTGGGCCACTGGGCTCATCCCTGCTTTATTTAGCCAATGCAGCTCCATTGGTTTCGGTGTTGCTCAGTGTTAGCAGTGCATAGCAATCCCTTCCTGCACAGGTCTTCTTTTAGAAGTGCTCCTACCTCTCCCTGCTGAACATGAAGCAAATGTAGATTTCCATGTGCAAAGGCAGACACGTGTTTTTCTAGCTCACTCTTGCAATTTCTTCTTCTCTGCTTCTCAGGCTTTAAGGCAAGTCAGTATTTTTAAAGCTACTTTAGGTCCCAGTCTGCTAAAGTGTGCCTACTACCAGTTATGGAAATACTTTTTTTCAGATCAGGATGTTGATAGCAGCTCATTCTGATTCTTCTTGAGACCACAGGCATTTCTTGTTGGTTTTGGTGGGACCACTGTGTCCACGTGGCGTGCTAGTTTATTGCTTCCTCCAGGAAATAATTCATCCAAGTGTATATGTCTTAGTCTGCAGTAGCTTGAGTCACCTGCTTCCTCATGTTGTTGTGAAGGTACGCAACACAACTGTGAAGCCTTGTTGTTTAGCTACATATCTTTTCCTCGCTTCACTTTATTTATTTACTTTCTCTTTCAATAATATGTTGCTTCAGCTGTCATCATATAACAACTTTTCTTATTGTTAACCACCCCAAATTGTTTGTTGCAGAACTCTGCATTTCTGCAGGAGTTCTTGCTGACAGAGGCCAGACTCCTGACCTGGTTGACGTTAGTGGTGGAATTCCCCCTGACCTCTATAAAGCCAAGATTTAGTGACCATAGGCAAAAGCTATTGACCTGCCACTGTTTCAGTACTCTTTTCCACCCATTTCTTCTCCATGTTGGCATTTTGTTTGCTTTTTCCATGGTTCCACATTTTGAAGAGATAAAAGATCTGATACGGTCTCCTTTTCAAAAAATAACTGCTACTGAATACAGAACTAAAGAAGATGTCCCTGACAGAATGGGGCTCACCTTTTGCTTTTGGTGCCGTTGTGGAAGAGTTTCCCTATGGCCATACCATCTTTTTTTTTTTTCGAATAACTTTTTTGAATTGAAAGTGGGAATGACTTTCGTAAAACAAACAAATCTCCTGAAGGATTTTGTTTTCATCCTGTTGGTGTCCTGTGTTGTCCTTTTCTTCACTGAGAGTAGGAAAAGTATCAAAAGTCTAGAGAATCTTCTGAGCACTTGTCTTCCACCAAAAAGATTTCTTTAACTGATTTTTATTTGTGGGCATAAGCTATTGTGACAGAAATAGCAAAGAAGGTGGGAAAGTGATGTACACATATACCAATGATCAATATCAGTAAACGGGATAGCATCAGCTGTTAGATATGGATTTAGGTGGTGTTAACTGACTTGTAGGTAGGTGCTGAATTCTTATCCTGCTTCTGTATTGGGGAGCCACTTAGTGACTGATACACAGGAAAGGCTAACGGAGGACTTGAAAATTCGGCTTCTGTCCTTTACTTTCCCTGCATTTTCATTTTTCTCCCTTGATATCTGTGATGTGTGGTGCTGCACTTTCCTTGTTCCCACCATATGGTTGGAATGTAACCAGAACTAGCAGAATTTTCTCCTATGTATAACAGGTCCTAACCATCCTCTGAGTGAGAGTGGCAGAGTATCTGCTTGCGACGAAGAACACAGTATTTCTCAGCACACCCCTTGTTTGCTGCTTTTTGGAAATTGTTTATCTCTGACTTTTGGAATCCTGCACCCTAAATTCCTTTAATATTATTGAATATGTTGATAGTTCAAATGCAGCACCATTAATGTGGAAATGAAGTTAATGACTACAAATTTTTAGACTAAAAAAGAAGTAGATTTAGAGTGTATTAAATCCTCTGTGTTTAAGAGAAGGCACTTTTGCAGCTTTTAGCACTGTGCAAATCATAGAATTGCTTTATCAATGAGAAATGGCCATCCTGAGTCACTGTTGTTCACACAGGACTGTGAGCAAAGGGAATGGTCCTGAAAGATCTGTGAGGAGATGTACATTGGCTTCTTCACGTATGAATTTTACAGAAAGCCCTGAAATATGCAAGTGCAAAAAATGTCCTGGCTGTGCTGTGCTGTGAGAGGAGGTGGTTAGTGATGGCATTGCAGGCTGGGGATGTAACCTGGTGTTTCAAAGCACTGCTGTACCAGGTTCTCACTATATGCTCCTACTCTGATAGTGTGATGACTTCAGATGTTCGCAATACCAGTAGGTGCTCATGAATGATGGTGATCCAATACTGATCTGCCTGGTCCCATGTAGCCTTCTCTGCATCCCAAAGCATCAGGTGAAGTCCCATTCAAGAACAGCTGTGCTTTCCTGACAAAATAATATAAAATGCTCTTGGGTTACTGTTTAAAGTAGCGTGCTACACCTAAAGAGTTTTGTTGCCTTTATTTCTGGTGTCAGGGGTTGTGTCTGGGGGAAAGAGAGGGTAGTTGGCTCTGTGTGTGCTTTCTGTAAATTTTATTTTTAAGTTTTAACCTCAAAGGTATGTAAGTGTGTGCATTCACATGTGTGTTCTTAAAATGACTTGGGCTAAATAGCCATTTGACTCTTCAATTTCCTGCATAATCAGAGCCAGGAACTCTGATCTATCTCTTAATATAATTTTTATTAGCAGAACTGTGCTTTAAAAGATTGTTGTTCTTCAATCTAAATGCTCTACCCTTTAAATGAAGAATATACCTTTTCTCTTAGTTGTGAATCATCTTTTCTTCCACTACAGTGTTTTTCTTAACTAGTTTTGGTTTATTTCTGTAAGGATGGTTGAATATGTTCTTTTTTTGAGTTATTATTCTTTGTGTATTCTTTAGCCTTACAAACAATTGTTTTAAGAAATGTGAAGTGTTTATAGCTCTCTAGAACATCTTAGGTTAAATTCTTACAAGGATATCACTCTAACCAGTGTTTAACTAAGTAAATTTAACAGTATCTGTAGGGCCTGGTTCCTCATTTACCTAAATTTGTGTGAGTATTTGACACCGGTTGAAATGCTGTGGGTCAGAATATTTTGTGAACTGCGCTGATGAAACTTGGAAAAAGAAAGATCAGGCAAAACCAAGCTGATCTGTAACAAGTAGGTATCGCTAAACAGATGTGGTATCTACTAGTGCTCTTCCAAGAGCTTTTTTGTCATGTGCTTTTGGCCATATCATGTTAAATGTTACCAAAAATTTCCTGAATGCTTTTCCAGCATCATTTGGGAAGTATTTTCTCTTAGTTGCTATAGGGAATACCATTTGCCCTTATGGTCCATGCAGTCAGAAATCAGTTAATAAAAAATCTTAATATCTTAAGATGAAAAGGGAAGAAAAGAAGATAAAGTCATTGAGCAAAATTGGAACAACCTGAAGTATTTAGTTTGCTTTGGGCAGTATCCAGTTTTCTAGTATTGTTCTGAATCTGGCTTTAGATTCAGGAGGCCATGGCAACCTTGGCTGAAAGAGGGTTCTGTGATTCAGTTGTTTTAACAGTATACTTTGACAGTATAATATGAGATGGAAATAAGAGAGTCTTTGTCAACCTTCTTAGCTGAGCAGAGGCAGTGATCCAGACACGTGCATCACGTCCAAGTTGCACACGACATGCAGACTGCACAGCCACCTGCCACCCTGCCTGAGAAGTATGTGCAAGCACACAGCCTGGTCCCACAGCAAGCAACTGAACCCACAAAATCGTGTAGATGCTGAGAAGGGCCAGCTCTTCAGAGAGTGCAATTGGGCTGCAGGCTTGCTATGTCTGTTAGCAGCTTGAGAAATTCCAAATTACTAGTTGCCTAGAGAGATTTTTAATCTGTGGATGTTTAAAATAGTCAATTGCTTTGACATATTGATGTGTGTAGTGTACCATGAGAATTCCAGCAGTTGCATTGAATGCAATTACTTCACAAAAGATAGAATGTCATTCCTTTTAATCTGTTTATAATTGCTGGCTTCTTCAGTGTTTGCATCTCTGTTTCTGCTATTAATGCATGAAATCATTTGAAAAGGCATTTTTGCTGTCACACAGGTAAGCTTAATGCATACTGCTTCCATTATCAAGAAAGATGTATGTTTTTGGATGATGTCTTTTGTAGTTCACATAATTTGTTCCCTGAGGGTAGGATTCCTTTTTATGTGTTGCATCACATAAAGGCATGCATCCATTTTAGGCAGGTTGTCTGGCAACAGCAAGACAAGAACATTCATAAAACATGTTGGATGTCAAACTTTGCGGTTTACTTTCTTTGTTAGAAATTGGGCGCGTGGCAAGTGAATAGAGTAAGTGTATGAATGCAGGAAATTTTAGTGAAATGTACCAGACTGATGGTCTTTTGCAGAAATTAAAATTTACTCTTCCAGGTGAGGCAGCCGCAGCTTAGCAAGAGGAAGGCTTTTATGTCATCTTATAGCTCAGACAATTAAAGAGGGGAGATGGACATCAGATCTCCATTTTGAAATGGCAGCTGGAGATGCAGGTTATCCACAATCACTTTGTGCAGAGCCTTTGGAATTAAAACAAAGAAATGCAAAAACCCACAGAAAATGGTATGTTGAAAAAAAAGTCTGGAGAGCAAAGCCATGGAGAAATGGGCTTTTTTCATAGAATCATAGAATCTTCCGGTTGGAAAAGACCTTGGAGATCATCGAGTCGAACCGCACCTATCATCTGCTAAACCATGTCCCTCAAAAACTTACCTGTCCTTCTTTTAAACACCTCCAGGGATGGTGACTCAACCACCTCCCTGGGCAGCTGTTGCAGTGCCTGACCACCCTTTCGGTAAAGAAATTCTTCCTAATATCTCGTCTGAACCTCCCCTGACCCAACTTATGGCCATTTCCCCTTGTCCTATCACCTGTCACTTGAGAGAAGAGATCGACACTCGCTCTGCTACAGCCCCCTTTCAGGCAACCGTAGACAGCAAAGAGGTCTCCTCTCAGTCTCCTCTTCTCCAAAATAAACAACCACAGTTCCCTCAGCTGTTCCTCATAGGACTTGTTTTCCAGCCCCTTCACCAGCCTCGTCGCCCTTCTCTGGATGCTCACCAACACCTCAATGTCCTCCTTGTAATGAGCGGCCCAGAACTGAACACAGTACTCGAGGTGTGGCCTCACCAATGCTGAGTACAGGGGGACAGTCACCTCCCTGGTCCTGCTGGCCACACTGTTTCTGATACGGGCCAAGATTCGATTGGCCTTCTTGGCCACCTGGGCACACTGCTGGCTCATATTCAGCTGGTTGTCAACCAACAGCCCCAGATCTCTCTCTGCCAGAAAACTTTCCAGCCATTCTCCCCTCAGCCTGTAACACTGCATGGGGTTGTTGTGCCCCAAGTGCAGGACTCGGCATTTGGTCTTGTTGAACCTCATCCTGTTGGTCTCAGCCCATCGATCCAACCTGTCCAGATCTCTTTGCAGCGCCTCCCTTCCTTCAAGCAGATCAACACTGCCACCCAGCTTATTGTCATCTGCAAACTTGCTAAGGGAGAAGAGAATGATCTCTTGTGTATGACTGGACTCAAGAATTGGATCCAAGCATTGTGTCCCGCATACTCCTAAAACTAAACTGGTGAGACTGAGCATACAGCAATACACAATGAGTAAGGACTTACACATGGGTGGACCATATCTGGAACATGTAGGGACCTGTGTACCTGTCTGGCTTGTGTAGTATCGGGCACATCCATGCAAGCTCTAAGAGCTATTCACAAGGCAGGCTGGAGATGAATCGCATTGTGCTTCTGAGTACACTGTGTTGCAGACGTAATCAAGAGATTCTTATTTAACTTCAACATTCTACTGTATTTGCCTTGTTCTTTAAGTTTGATCTCATTTATATTTCTTGTTTGTGATCTGTTAGCCTCCTTGACTCCCCTCCCTAAACCCCCAAGGAGCCTATTCTTTGAATTCCTTGAACTGTGCTGTTAAAGCCACTCTATTTCTCTTCTTTACCTTTTACTGGCCTTTCTTTTCTTAAAGCCATATGATTTTGTAGTTTTATTTCTGTTGCTGATATTCTCAGGCACAGCTTTAAGTTCAGCACCTGGAATAAAGCTTGTTAATTTTCATATGTTTTACTTCCAGCCTTTTTTTTGCCTTTAGGTTGTTTTTACGAGTTTGGCTCTCACTATGTGAAATGGCTTGATGTGAACATGAATAAGCAAGTCAGTGAGCTGAGTAATCCACAGAGAACTTGCTATAGGTTTTCCACTGTGATGGAAGATCTGAAATCTTATATTGGGTTTCTGCACTCATTCATGAATTGCTGGTCCCAGAGGATCAAGTGGGATCATGCAAAAACAGAAGACACTGAACTAGGTGGAAGGGGCAGATTATTTGGATTCCTTTATCAGTATTTATACCGGGTCTTCAGGAAGGCAAAAAAGGAAATAAGTGGTGTGATTTCCATCATCTCCCTCTGTTTCCAGTGTCCAGGGGTAAATACTGCACAAGAGAAGAGATCCAAGGCATAGATGCCATTACTGTGGTTTAATTAGATGCCATTATTCTTCTAACCACATACAAAAATAGTTGACAAACCTTGATGATATTTCATCGTATGTTATGGACAAAAATTTGAAATGTACAAGAAGTTTGCCAAGCATTAGCTTTATAAACTGTTGGGAACTTTATTGCTCTTCCATGATGACCTGGTGTCTACTGAAGAAATAAAGGTCATATTCATTTGATATGATGCAAAATACCATTTCCTAATGAAGTAATCGAATGTTGGGTTTTGTTGGTTGTGAGATCTAGTGCTTACAAACCTTTTGCATTTTCACAATCCATTAGTTTTGACAGATGAAGGTAATAATTTACAAAGCCTTCTTCCCATTTCTTTCCTCTCATTCTATCCACTTCAGGCAATTAAGTGCACCTACCAGTGTTGTCAACAGCAACAACTCCTCTCCCAAAACTACAAACATATGTTATTTTTTGATTTCTGCTGTTTAGGTATAGGGTTGCAGTTCAAGATTTGCATAAGTTCTGAGGAGAGGTTGTTGGGAAATCTGATGCAGTTGTGAAACCTGAAACAATGCTTGGGTGTGTACAGCTGTGTGTTGGTAGAACAACTCTGTGTTCGTACTCTGGTGGTGGGACTTGATGGCAGCACTGAGTTTCACTCCTGACTTGCTGGTTTGCCCTGCAAGGGTCATTCAGCTACTCAGCACTTCACCTTACCATTTCTAGCAAGCCACTCTGTGTCATATTCTGCAATTGTCATAAAATGTAAGATGTACTTCCCATGCATCCCTAGAAGGCCAAGCAGAACCTGCTTCCCCTGCACCTCACACATATGCAATGACAAGTCTCTGTGCATGCCAGCTTCTCTTAATCTTTTCTCATCATAGCTTGAGAACATGTACCTGCCCCATTTTTTATTTCCTTCTGTTTTCTGTAGCTTCAATGAACTTTGTTTTCTGTTGCTATAGTTATACTGCCTTTGATGAAATCAGCTAGGTCCATCCCTTACAGTTGAGTCAATTCCTAGCCGTAATGGTTCTGGCAGTAGTCCCATCCAAAATGTTCATCTTCACATGAGATCATATCCATATTTTTCAGGGTCTTTACATTGTTGTTTCTGTTCCAGGAATACTGTTATCGATGTAAAAAATGCTCATAATGATCTCAAAAATCAAACTCAGACTTGCGGTATGCAAATCTGGCATTCAAGTCAATGGTAGTTTAGGTAACAACTGTTCCAGACCTTAAACTGATCCATGCTGAATTTTTAGTTTGGTCATCATTCAGAACTGGCAGGGGTTCACTGGTTGCTTCTCCTCTCTGTTCTTCTGAAAAACTGTTTTGCCATCTTTTGAGTACTCAAACTCCTACATACAGAAGATTTTGGAATACTGTGTTTGCTTCCTCGTGTTTTTAAGGGAGGAAGTGCAATTTAGTCATCAACTGAGGCAGTGTAAGCACATGCTGAAGTTTTTGCCTTACCTTCATTTTTCTCAACACAATACTTTGAAGTTGCTTTGGGGATGTGCAGTAGGAAGAACTGTTCGGGAGCTCAGGGATCTCAAAGTGTGGGTGTAGCATCTGGGTGTCCATCCAGCTGGGCTGACTTGATGTAGACTTTAGTCATTGAAGGTGATTTGAACTGTAAAAAAACATAGGCAGGAGGTCTGGAAGCGGTGTGCTATATCCAAGCTGATGTAGGTGTAACAGTAGCTGAATGTTTTGTGGGAGTTTTCTTATGTCCCCATTTGTTACGTATGCAAGACTTGGGATCTCAAGCTCTGTCTGATCAGTCCGTTCCAATGAGAACTTGAGGGTGCAGTCAAAGCATCTCTTTTAGGCCTAATTCTCTGAGGAATAAAAGTGAAATAATTTGGTTCCTAGAATCCCAAATGAAAAGATGTACTTCTAGAAGCTGTTACCCAGCATATGGCCCAAAGGATAAAGTAGTAGATATACTCTTTTATTGAGAGGGTTTAATTGTCAAATCAGTTTGCATCCTGGCTTCGCAGACTTGGAGGAGCATAGATGCTGGTCTGTAACCAAATATTATGACTTCTCCTGTTTGTAATATTTGTATTTCTTGTTGGATTTTATACAGAAAAGTTTTTACAGAGCAATTTCTAGGCTATTCCATGTGGAGGAATCTTATCCAGTTACAGTTATGGTAAACTGATATTCAGAAATCAGGAACGCATAAAGGATGAAGTATTTTGGTGAAACCTACAGCTCATTTTGATAGGAAATAAGATTGTCATCCTTACCAGTCAGTGTCTGAACACTGAAAAGTGAGTAACAGATAACAGTGGTCACTGATTTCAGTTTTGAGAACTGCAGCTTCTACATTTCCATCTTGTATGATATTTCCAGTTTAGTTCTGTGATAAAGAGGAAGTTCCTCAGTAATTCTGCTTTGTCTCCTTAAATGACAATGCATGTGGCTATTCACAATTGTTTCTGGACATCACTGTGATGTTTTGTTTTTCTCCAAGAAAGAGCTTTCAGTTTTAGTGGTTGAATGTTTGCCTTTAGATGTAGATTGAGCAGGGCTGAGAAATATCCTTTGCAAATCAGATGCCATTTGAGAAAAGGGCTTTGCAATATTAATATAGAGAAGAAATCGTTATTCTAGTATTTATCAGTTTGTACTTGTCTTGCCTATGCGATTTTCTGTATGGTAGTATCTTTTCAAGCAAACAGAGCAGTTTAGTGATTATTGTAAATAAGACTGATGTCAGTAGAAGCAACATTCTTAAAAGCTATAGCTCTAAGACTTTGTCCATAGACTCTAGTTTCTAATACCAGCTTTACAATATCCTAATAACTGTGATTTGTTGCTGCAGTGATCCTGTTCTTCCTCTTTCAGAATGAGAAGGCTTTGGGGCATTCTGTGAGCCGCTCTAGTAACATCTCAAAGGTATGTTCCTGAATATAACAGTCTTTGACAAACTTGGGGATACTGGGATTTCTTTCAGTTCAGAACTGAGGTGATATATGTGGCAATGCAAGTAGCAGAAAATGTTTCTTACACCTGTCTGTCACTAATAGTCACTCTTGGAACATTAGAACTCTCTGGTATTTGGCCGACTCTTTACAGGTCAAATAAAAACGAAGCTACAGTAGGGGTTCTCTTTCACACTGTCAGCCTTCTTAGTTTGGTAGGAGCAAGATAGATGACAGATGGCCTGATATGTTATCTTGGGGTAGGGAGAGGAATCACTCCAGAAACATCACTCAAGTGTGTTCTTTTATGCCATAAGCTATCTGATGCAATGGTCTCTGTAAGATATGGATAGTCATGCATCCTAAATATGTATTGGATATGTGTTTAAACATTATTTTATTATCACTTCAACACTGAATTGTTGGTAGTACCATGAAATGGACATGACTGTGTAAATGTTTTTAAATGTTTGCTATTATAGTCTCTGATCTTGTAAAGGAAGCATGATGTTCTACTCATTGTAGTCACACTTCAATATAGACTATAGATACATCAAAAGAAGAGTTGCTTTGTTATGCCATTAGGAAAGAAGCATCTTCTGTCCAAGATGACATTACAATACGTACTCTACTCCTACTTCTGAATGACAAATAAGATTTTTAATTAGCTGTGTGTCACCTTTTCGCTTACATGAGTGCAGTTGCTGAAAGCCTTCATGCAAGCAAGGCTGTGCTGATTGATCTGTATTTTTCACGGGGTGCATAGGCCTCAATCCTTTGTTGTCACAGTTCATGTTGCTGGTAATAGTGACTTAATGAGAGACTGAGTCATTATGGCTGTGACAATCTCAAGTGCCTTTTTTACTATTCTGGGTATTTCAGGATATAGGAAGCTATTCATGCCTGTCTCCAGCCAAGGAAAAAGTGGCTGCACTTGATTTACGGTTTATATGGGCACAGACAACTTTCACTTTGGAGCGGAAAGACAGGATTACTCAGTGTCTTAAATAATGATCAGGGCAGCTGTCCAGTGCAGAAAGTGTTGACCAAGCTGAAGGTGGTGTTATCATGGAGTGATGTGGGATTGCGTTTTGCATTCAGCATTGGAAAATGTGTATTCACAGAAAGGATTTTGGAATAAATGCCTTGTGAGTATGACTTCTCATCTGTACTTTTCTGAACTGGTGCTGTGCCTCTTCCTTTGTAACCCTGGCTTTTCTCTGCTTAGGGATCCTCAGTTAGATTTTCAGGCATTGTTCAGCACAGGTTGTAGTTTTATCATTGAGTGCCATTGTTCTTTGCCCAATGTGTCTGAAATTCAGCACGACAAGCCCTGGTACCTGTGTGAAGATGTACAATTCATTTTCAATTCATTGAGAACAGGTAGTGTGGCAGAAAGGACCTTGCACTCTGGCAAAGCTCTTCTTGGCAGTGCTGGCAAGTGAGGCATCAGTATTTGCTATGTGTTGCAAAAGCTAAAGGTCTCAAGGGGAGCAAAAGTCATCTCTGCCAGTTCAATGGGTGAGACTTTTTGGTTACAAACATGAGCTTCCCAGAGGTGTTAATAGTCTTGCTGCTGCTCTGCAGCCTCTGTGTCTGATCCATTCTGTGCATCTATTCCACACTGGGAATAGCTTCTAACAGGGGCGCAAGAGGTAGAAGTTCCATTGGTGAAATCATTCCCTTGATTTGCCTCACACATCTAAACGCTGCCTTGCACATCCAGGCATTTCAGTGCTAAGCTGCAACAGTTTATTTTGCAGTGTACAGATAGGTTGGCTGCTGCAATTCGTAGGACAAAACACAAAAGGTTATAGTAATGGTATGCTGCATGGAAGCTTAAGTAAAAAGGAATATTTTCATTAGTTCTGAGATTGAATAGGAAAGTGCCTTTTATTTTTGTTTAGAACAGTGTAACAGCCTGGCCACTAAGGAAAATTGAATACATGTAAATGAAAATTATGGAAGTGCTTGACTGCCTGTATAGCCCTTGCTAAAATCCTTGGAGCTTGTTGATACTACACCATTTTAAGAGGAGCTGTTTACCCAAAGTTGAGTTTAATCAATTATATTCTGTATTTCCAGATATGTTGATGTGTATGTGTACAGAAATAATAATCACACTTCCTGCAAATGACTGTTTCAGCTGTTATTTTTGCACCCAAATATAGTTTGCAGCATAGCAATGTAGCAAATCTGCTACAAATGCCTGGCACTGACACTTGATTTGAAGCCTTTCTGCTGCTGATGTGTCATTGTGATTACTACTATGTACCTTTCCACTGCTCTCAGTTGCATAGAGCACTATGAGTGGAAAGAACTGAGTCAGAACTCAGCCTCTAGCCAAGAGAGGATGCTGTGTTACTCGAGTGACCAAGGAAGGCGGTGTCCTAAGGCTAAAAGTGATCAAGGAGGGAGGCAGGCAGATGGTGCGACTGAAAATGAGAGCAGCTGGTAGAGGTAGCAGGACTTCTCCGAATGTAAACCTCAAGTGCTGGGGCCAGGTGGAGCCGTCCCTTGGGAGGAAGGGGCAAAAAGGCAGTTTGCCAAGAGACAGATGCTAAGAGAGGATGAAGAGATGCTGGTACATGTGGCAAGGCCAAGAAAAAACAATCACGTGAATACTTGGCTAGGAATGGAGGCCAGAAGCAGCAGAAAAATGAGTAGCGAGTAAGATGTAGGAGGATCTTCATATAGTTATATTAGGTTTTGTGCAGTCTGTTGCACGCTGGGGGATGTGGCATTGCTCCAGGCTTTTTTGGTGTGTATATTTCAAACACTGTTTAAATCTGCTCCGCATGAAACCTTTGCATTTCTGGAATCCTTTCTGTGTTTGTTTTGTAATGAAAAAATACCATTGAAGGCAGATTGAATTCATTTTGTCATGGGACTTGGACATGGCCTGATTCAAAACTTACCCTGTTCAAGCACAGTGATACTGGTTGAAACACCGATTGGCACAGGGACATATAGCCCAGTTCCACTTCCCTACTGTTTCCCCTAAGCCAGCATTTTTGCCAAGAAGCGCTTTATAGAAGCTTTGTCCTCTGCACATAGGTGAAAATGACCCCAAAGCACCGCTAGTCCCTGAGAGCAGCTAAACAAAGGTTTTCCATAGAGATTGTTAATTCATGCCCTTTTCTCTTAGATAAAGGAATTGTGCTTACAAGCAAATTAAATGAGGTCACTAACAAAGCTGGTCTGTAAATAGTTATCCTCAAATTAGTGATATTGTTTAGCTTTAAAGTGTTGGATATATCCTAAAAGTGATGATGCGATGTATGGAAATATCTTCAGGTCATATATGTGATTTTCTTGTCGTCTGATTGCTCTTGGAGGGATGAGTTTAGTGTAATGGGGAAGTACTTTGTAGTCTTTTTTTTCATGGCTCTCTAAGGGGTAAATTCTGAAAATGCTAATACTGGGATCACAACAAAGGAATCAAAAGTGCACTCCTTAAAAATTGTAAATGCTTTGTCTTTTCTGAAGGACTGTGCAGTTTTATCTTGAGCAGAAGCACACTGCAAAGTATTAAATTATTCTTGGGTTGAATGGCAGCCAGTGCAGACGCAAAGTGGTAGCCTAAGCTTGCTATGAAATCTAAAATCCATTTAGGCTATTCATCAGCTTGGAACAGATTTAGAAAAGCGTATGAATATACACATCCACTGTTGCCTGAAGCTTTGATGGATTCAGTGAGCGTTCATCCATAGAAAAGCAGTCCAGGTCTTTCAGTTGCAGAGCTTAGATATCCTATAGTCTGTCAGATGACCAAGGATACTGAAAAGAACTGCTGCTTGGAGGTATTCTGTTCAGGTACATGAGCCTGGGGGTATGGAAAAAGAAGTTGCTTTAAAAAATAAATAAAAACCTTCTACTTGGGGAAAGAAGAAGACGGGAAACATGGTATAGTGTGAATATTTAAGGTATGCTCTTTTCCCCACCAACAAGAGTAAGTGATCTCATGCTGGGTCACAGTGCAGTCATGTTCGTAAGGAGTTCAGTAGTCTCCCTGTGCTGTGATAAATCCCCTCTCCTGGGGCTGGATTCTTAACTTCATATAGATATGAGGGCACCCTGTGAAGGACGAACCTGCAGGAGTTTTGTATTTTGTTCTCTTGTTCCATTCAAGGTATTTTGAGGAAGATTTGAAAGTCAAAGGGCTATATTTTTTTTTGCTGCTACTGCTCCCTGCAGAACCTGTGTAGTTGTTACTGGGCTCAGTCAACATTAATCCTGTGCTATAGGCAGGTTGAATTGCACTTGGCAAGATTTTGAAACAATAGATAGCCTCCGTTCTCTAGTGCCTTCAGCTCTGGTATCTCTAGAGAAAATTCCTGCCAGAATCCTCCTTTAGATTTTTTTAGGAAGATTGAAGGGGGCATTGACTTCGGATTTGCTCCTAGTTTCTAGACGTAATTTTAGTTATAGTGATATACTTTATTAAGGTATGGAATAAAGTTCTTCCAGCAGCTGCCTGCTGGTTCCTATCAAATTGTTACCAAAAATTGTATGGCGGACTTGATCATCCTAAAAATTTCAGATGCCTTTTCCCCACATCATCTTCTCCCCACACCCCCAACCTCCCTCCCATTTTCTTAACCCTTCTAAAAATGCATCTTAGCCCAGCTAAAGATCCTTGATTTTAATATGTGTTGGAAATCAAAGTGATGTGAGTCTGGTGGGGGGAATTTAATGGGCAAGACCAGAAGTTACTGTTGCTTGGTCCTGCCGTGTTGGTATTTAGGAAGAGCTTTCACAAACAGGCTGTGAGCAGGGCTGTCTGCCCTTCACAACATTCACTCTGTTTGCAGGTGGCCTGTTCTGGCTGTCTCAAGTTTCAAGTTAGTACACTTGGCCGCACTGGCTGGTCTCACTGTACTGCTATCTGGATGTGCTAAATTGGCTGGAGGCCTCCTTTGGCATGCATGCAGTGATACATCCATGCCTGTTCCACAGATGAGTGTTGGAGACTTTACAGCTGAAATGCTCTTTAGTAAGAGCCCTCAGCCAGTGTGTTCAAGGAATACATCCCTGTGGATGAGATGGGGGTGGGGCTACGCCTGTCAAAGGGAAGGGAGGTGAATGGGTAAGGGATGGCACAAGCAGTCAGATTCCCTGTCTGTCTTTGTACATGTCCCTTCCCTATCTGGAGAATAGTCAGGTTAGCTATGGAGCGCCTTGCAGCACCTCTAGGTGCCTTTTTCACAAGGCCTCCATCGTTGTTTTCTTCCCTAGATCACTGTCTATACCTCGATCCTGCCAGAGGAACAGGTATGGGTGGTTGGTCTTAGTTTGTGTGGTGTAATCTAAGGAGAGAGCAGAACCTGAGGCTTTTGCTGCCTCTGGAGATGTACTGTACAAGATAAGTGCTTGCCGTGTCCATGTATAGCAGCATCCTTGCCTTCTTAATACACATTTAAATAGGATCTGTGTGAGAGACATAAAATAGTTCTTTGGCAATAAGATCTTCTAAAACACAGGATGTGATAACCATCCCCCTGATTCTGTCTTTCCCATGTGCTTTTGCCACATTTGTCATTTGGATGCGATAATATGAGGAGAGACAAATCTGATTCAAACAAATTCCCAGAGATCCGTTGCAGATTGCAGCACTGTGATCTCAGTGCTGAAAGACCATCCCAGTGCAATGGAATTGCTTGGGGCAGAGAGGGGTGGTTAAATGTAGTGGTGTCGATCACTTGTACTTTGGACATGACAACTCCAGGTCAGTGGTGAGAGATGTCTCCACTTACAGCTCACCATAGTAGGTGTTGGCTTATCACTTTAATCCCCCAGAGGCAGTGATAGTTGAAGTTGACTTAGTGGAGACAATCATCATTATGCTCTTATTTTATGATTTAATGGTGTTGGAGACATCTATTAGCATCAGTCTTTTTGACAGTATATACAGTTATCTTTCAGGATTTTTATTGCTCTTTTTTTTTTTTTACCCATTAAGAGCATAGTTTTGAAGTGGGTTCACGGCATATATTTTAAAATAAAGGCAAACCCATAATCAAAATGCCAGGTTGAAATTTGGGTTGTGCAGTGTTTAGCTCCTTGCCCTATTACTAAATGCTGCAGTTCCTCATAAGTAAAAGACTTAAAATTGTGCTGCTTTTCTCGAACTCTTTGCCTGCCCAAAAGAGAGGTGTGCTCCATTATTAAATGTGTATAACGCATAATATGTTAGTTCCAGGTCCTTAGCTGAGACTTCTAGGTATTTTTGTAGCACAAATAGTAGGCCCACAGTACTAGTCCTATTCATGTGGCAAACTTTTCTTTGCTTCCATCAGATTTCCAATCAGTGGAGGAATTCTTCTGGAGGTATTTCTAACTATTTTACCTTCAGGGAGTAATTTAATAAAGTTGTTTTAATTTGACAGGCTTTGTTCTTTAAAATTAGATATAATTACTAGTACTGAAGTGCAGCCCAGAGTGAGATGACAACAACTATACCTAGAGGTGCCATCTCAGACAAGCAGGTTATCTTGGAATATACCCAAGCCGTTGACATGTTCACTATGGCTCACTTCAAAGATTATTTTATTTTCTGAGACAGGGTGCATTTTTTCCTTTTCAGTGTGCAGCATGTAGTTACAAGTAACTAATCAGAAAAGGCTGGGATCTTTCACCAGGATGGGTTTCTCACCATGAAGTGGAGACAGGATGACAGTGCCCAGCTATGGCAGCACATGTATGTGTACACATATGTCCATCTGTGTACATGCACACACACATATATGGTATATAAAGATATAAATATCTTCCTGATGGCAACCCTATGGAGATCTATAGGCTTCTAGTGGCTGCTGCCTTCAGAGTCGCCGTGATTATCAAAACAGCACTGCAGAAGGGCCACAGTAAGACCTCACTGAATTGTATTAGATGGGAATGTCAATATATGTAATTAATTAACTATTGACCTTTAGTCCTGAGCTGTTTTAGACAATCAGTCTGGCTGTAGCTCATAGGGCTTGTGATTGGAGGTAATACTCTTCCATGCAAAGGGCATGAAGATCCACAGAAATTTAGCAAGTGATTCTGGAATTAAAAGTGTTGAATTCATATTGTCATTACCCATCACATAATGAGCATGGCAGAAACCCCTATGACAAGGAACGCTTTGAAATCTACTACTGCTGTTGCCACCATAAGTAGCCTGTTTAACCAGAGGCTGAACTGCTGCTTCTGGGGCGTTAAGGATGGTGTGTGTGTGCCAGAAGCTGAATAGTGATGGAGGCTTTAATTGCTTGTTTTCTCAACCTCTTCACAGCTGAGCTGTGCATGGGAGTAATGTCAGAGCTCCAAGTAAGCTGGATCCACATCTCGGTTTCATTCACACGTCATGTTGCATCTTTTTTACCTGTTCTGGTTGAAGACTGCCAGTCTTTCTTCTTTCCTATGGCATCTCTATGCCCAGTAGCTGCTGTGTCTGAGTCAGTAAACCCAGCTGAGCTATATGGACTGGTCAGTGTCATCTGTGTCTACCTCTGCCTGTAGGACTGGCAGATCTTGCTTCTTGGGATTTTTGTAGCAGCTTGCATTTTACTATGCTTTTCTCTTGTCAGTGAGTTGTGCCTCAGCATTACAGGCTCATTGCTGTAACCAACTCATGGTCCTCTGGCAACTGAAGCTAGGGAAGTGACTGACATTAAACAAACTCTTTAAAATAAGTGGTTAGTTTTATCTTACCTTGCTATCCTAATCTGATTTGCAGTGCAGCTGTGTAAATAGTTTCATGAGCAAAAAGCATGGGAGTGAAGTGAGGGCGGAGTGAGAGACTAGAGGCTCATTGAACCATGGCTTTTGGTGGTTTCCAAGGTTTACGTTAGCTTCAACTGAGTGTGGGGCATAACTTCCTCCAGTGTTTTGTTGTTCCACACAGTGGTGCCTTTCCAAGTATATTTACTTCTGTTCACATTCTGGTTGTGTTTGCATGTCTAAAGATGGAGCAAAGGACCTCCTGTATTGAAGCAGGAAGATAGGAAGAAAAGGAAATGCCCTTAGGATGTGGGGGTTTTGCACGTTGTCCTGAACAATGCTGGAATCTAGAAACAAAATAGTGAGCTTGGAAAACAAATGAAATTCCACAGTTTCTTGCATGTCCTGGCCTTTTGATTTGATTTCCCAAGCAGCAAGACTTTGACCCTTTCTTGATGTGAGTAATTGAATCAAAAAAACAGTACCATGGTTTTGGAAGGGAGATTTTGGATCATTGCATCTAGTCATCTGCTATTAGATTGTCACATCATATACAACACTGTCATTTTTGGAAAGCTTCATTGCTAAAGTGAAGGAGTAGAGAGAGTGAGTTCATAATAAGCAGGTTACCGTCTGTGATTTGCTCATAGCATAAAATCTGAGACAGATTCATTAATTGATTTGTGACTTCAGTTCCAACAATATATGACTCTGTTTCCATGGCAGAATGCAACATGCTGCTTTACTGGTTCAATATTTTGTTTTGTAGAGGATTGTTAAATAAGTCTTTTTAAATAATTCATTACTTAAATGTTATTAATTTGCAGTTGCATAATTATAGCAGCAGATTATAGAGCGTCAGGCCTTTTCATTAACTTGTCAATCTTCTTTTAAAAGAAACTAGTTACTGCACAACTCTTTTTAAAGGATAGGATTTGAGGTAAGGGATGTACCTGCCTTTAGAAGAGGTTAAGCATCAAATAGAGAGCAAATTTCCAAGTAATATCTGAATTCACCTTACAGCATCATATATTATTGGCACGTGGAAGGGGTATAAAATGAAACATAGTTTCCAGAAGAAAGCCAATAATTGATCTTTAAGGCTTGAATTTGTTTTGTCACAGTCATTACATAGTTCAGCTTACTTTCTGGCCCAAGGTTATTCTTTTGGTTTTTTTATTCTGTACGTGTACCTAGCAGGGTAGGATGGGAAATAAGTTACAGTCTCTTGCTACAGATTGAGAGGTATGTGTTTGAGTTTTGCCTTTGACTCTTACATACCCAGCAGTAAGTGGATACCTATTTTTTCAGGCTCAGTGCACCTGAGGCATCTCAGTGTGAGGCCAGGCACACTGCTCGTTTTTTGTGCTGTTGTAGAGAAACAAAATCTTAACAAGTGGATCCTGTAACACAGGAAATGATAGTTGTATCTGTATTTATCAAATATAATGTGTGTCCTAGTATACCTATGTTCTCTCGCAAAGAAAGGAGCCTGCAGTGACCTTAGTTAAATATGCCATAGGGGCTTTTAATAAATGTTAGTACAGAACTGAAGAGACCTGGGACACATAAAGTGTGTGTGTGTGTTGCTCCATGACCAGAGATCATCAAAGTAGTGGTGACTGAGCCTGCTCTGGCATCTCAAGCTGAAATACGGGGCTGGATACAGCATGCTTCTGCAGCCACACACCTTTTGTGACCTGAGGTCTCTCCTCATCTGGCTTGTGCACTTACCTAGCCCAGGTCTGTGCTGGCTATGTTGGTTTTGACTGCTTTGTTACTTCCTTTGTTGGGTTCAGGCTTTGCTTTATGGGTCAAAACAACTGTAAACCTTTGCTTGAATTTTGAAGTTTGAACAGTGTTTTGGAGCAGAGGGCGAGTGGCGCAGCCTATCCAGCAGCTGTGGAAAATAGCAGAACCAGATTTAAAGATTGTTTTTTACAAGGTTATCAATGCAGGTCTCTTCACAGAACCTCTAGGAAGAGTCAAGATGTTTCTGTTGGTGACCCACAGAATACAGCAGCAGAAAGGGCAATAGTCCATCAAGTCTCCACTCCAAGAACAGTGATCATTCTTACCATACTGATTTTTGAGGCTTGTTTGTTAAGTGTTAAATATGCCAACCACTTAACTTTATGGGTTTTTTTAGTTAGTTCAGCCAAATTCTGAATTCTTCCATTATTTCTCACTATTTCTCAGTGTGTTCTTGTTGAATCTTACAAATGTGAGTGCTGCCACACCTTTTTCTCCAAGCAGGTGGAAGACCTTGTCAGAGTAAGAGCAGGATGAAAAGTCTCACAAAGTACAAAGAGTACTTCAGGCAATGGTCTGTTTTGGCAGATGGTGCTCATGTACATATGCTAGTAAGGGAAATAAGTCCCCAAACAGTGTCTGAATTACTGACAGTTTTGTCTCATGAAAAAATAACTTGAGCCTCTAATCTCTTGTCATCATTATAAGTGGAAGGATTAGCTATTATATGGTAGCTAAACTCCGACTAGTCTATACACACACCTCCAGCTAATTATTCTGATTACTGTAGCATTTCTCATTTTCTGAGCTATTGTTCTGTGCCATATTTGACAGCTGGCAGGTTCCACTCCAGAGATGGCTGCATTTGACCTTGGGGGGAAAACATTTCTCTTCTGATTGCTATTTTTCTAAGGATGAGGGTAAATGGCCTCCCTTTTTGGCATTTGATGGTAAAGCCACTGTCTTTTAACTACCCCTTAAATATCTGATGTAGAGTGATATCTGACTCCATATGCTGTGTTTAACCCTGAAGGCGATTGCTGTGAAAACGGAACTCTTCCAACTTGTGATTTGCTTTTTGTTTGCCTGTTTGTTTTCATTTCACTGCAGGCTGGAAGTCCAACCTCTATCTCTGCCCCTCATAGCTTCTCTCGGACTTCCGTTACACCATCCAACCAGGACATCTGCAGGTAAAGTGTGTTGTTTGCATGACTACAATGAGGCTCGTGCAAGGTTCAGATTAAGAAAAAACTGAAAAAGCACGTGTATGGGGAAGTAAGTGATGTGGGGTTCCATTTTAAGCGTTCCATTTGTTTGACTCAACTGCTGTCTAACACTGCTCCGTTGAATCCCACTGACTGTTTGGCCCCTGCTATGTTTGCCATTCCCACACTAGCAGTAATTCTCATTTCTTCACCTTTAATTATATGTGTTCTCTTATGTAATTGTTTTTACTTTCTGTGCTTTTATTCCACTGTTCTGCATGCAGTTCCAGTGCAGTGTTTTCTGAGTGTTGTCATCACAGTCCAGTGCAGTCTGCTGTTGTCTTGAAAAATCCGCACTGCCAGAGCCCTCTGACACAAGGGGTCACTGTGACAGTAATCTGTCAGGACACGTTACATGCAGCAAAGAGAAACTCCCGAGGGCAGGATCGGGGCCAGGCACTCAGGTCTGCTAAGAATGTAAAGCCCACTCGCACTTTGAAATTCTCCAAGTCCCTCAATGACGTGGACCAGAAGGCACAGGGCACCAGTGAGTGCTTTGACTATGTGGAGAGAACACGCTCAGAAGGCAAATTGACCCCGACTCAAGAGCAGTGTTTAAGGATTAACAAATTTCATCTTAAAGAAAGGAAACCAGTGAATCTCAGGCCTCTTTCTTTTAGCAATTCTAAGCACTCCTATATCCCTTCCCTTTCCAACTACTCGAGTGCATCAGGAGGAGCAGAGGACCACAACGCTGTACATATCCCCTTGCTGGAAGACAAAGTGGACCATGACACCTCAAGGAGCAAAAAACTGTTGCGTTACCTTTTTTCCTTCTCCCACACCTCCAGCACCAGCAGCCTGCACAAGTTCCACGAACTGGAGAGTTATTCCAGTCACTTCCAAGCTGAGAAATCCTCTAGCGTGCTGGTGGAAAGTACAGACTTCTGCTCTGATGATATGGGAGATGATGACGTCTTTGAGGACAGCACCTCAGTGAAACTGAAAACAAAAGAGCAGCGGGCACCACTCTGTTCAGTTGAGAAGGACAGTGACCTTGACTGCCCTTCTCCCCTCTCAGAAAAATTCCCCCCTCTCTCCCCTGTGTCTACATCGGGGGATACCTGCAGGTTGGTTTACCAGAGAACCGCCTACCTTCGAGCCCTCCCATGTGCAGTGGTAGCTTTTCTGCTTTCCCCTGCCTACGTACTGTTTCTGCCTTTTCTTTCATCCTGTCACCTTGCTTTAATATGTGTGATTTAAAGCATGCAGCCTTCTCTCTGCTGTCCTGCATCCCTCTGATGCACTTAACAAGGCTACTAAACAAAACAATTTGCTTCGGAGTCAAATAAATTCTCTTGCAGTTTGTTCCTGGTTTGGGGTTCTGAGGTGATGGTTTTTGCTTGTCAGTGCCCCAACTGGAATTATCATGAGAGAATCAGCCATGCATATTAAAGATCAAACTGAACATGTGCTGCCTTTTAATGAGCAATGTGTTGTCCTGACAGTCATTGCTGGTTTGGGTCACAGGGTACAGACTCAAGAGGAAAGAGACTGTTTGAACATTGCTTCAGAGATAAGGTTTACATAGCCTAAGTTTGGTGGATTTTTTGTCTTCTGCTCAGTCTGTATCCCACCACACACTTTTATTTGTAAAGGGCTTTCTGGGTGCTGTAGTCAAAAGGGGGAGCTGAGCACTGGGTGTTGGTGGTGGGCCTGTGTGATGTCCATAGTGTGAGGTCCAAAAAGGATGTGTGTCCTTGTTCCAACTACAGAAGATTAGTCATTTGCACAGGTGGTAGGAACGGTCTGTTTTCCTAGTGACTTGTCTGCAGGTCTGCCCCATCCTAGCTCCAAAAATGTGGCTAAGGACCAGGAGTCACTAAGTACAGGAGTAAATGTCCCTAGCATTTTATTATACTAACCTTTCTCCTTCCTGACAGTGCTTTCTGAAGCTCTCTTTGTTACTACTTGCCAGTATTATTTGATTTCCCCCCTCATTACCCACAAAATCTAGTTCCATACTGGCTTGTCGTCAACAAGACAGTCTTGTAATCCACCCCCTCCTTCATTTCCACCTGCCAGCTATCAGCAAGGTCGCAAGAGGCAAGATGCTACACATCAGTAAGACATTTTAGTAATAGACAGGAATGACAGCATGCCAGGCAGTACTTCACATATGCTTAGTAACTTGCTCATTCCCTGAGCTCCTTACCATCCCCCTTTAAATTCATGACCTCTTCCACATGGTTAGAAGAATTTAGTGATATTTGCTGCAACCCAAGGGTTGTGTGTAAATTGAAGGTGTAAATCAAATGCCAGCACCTAGTATTAACAGTGTATCAGGTGTCGTTGCTGTCTGCACAAGTTAGGCTGCAAGGGAAATGGGGAATTTTGCAGAGCTGAAGCTTCCTTAGCAGCTCTTGCAAAGTAAGAATTGGAAAGCAAAACCATAAGTCCATTTAGAGTAGGTGTATTTTGGGGAGATTCAGTGCTCTCGCCTTGCAGTGTGAATCTGTCTCTTAGCAATTGGCACTAGAAATAATGACTTCTCTTGTGCAAAATCCAGGCTATCTAAGTTAACTCTTCATGATACTGGCTGGCGTGGGCTGTTTCGCCATTGGTTTGGGAATTTTGTTGTATCTTCTGTTTCAGATCGTAATGCATGGGTAGCTGTACCTCTCTGTGCATATTTTGTCTTGGCAAATGCTGTCTGATCTGTTTAAATGCTGTTTTCATTTAAGTGCTATTGTTCTAGATGGAGCGTTGTCATTTCTTACCCTGATTTTACTTTTGGATACTGCATTTCTGTCGGGCTTTGTGTGTCTGCCTCATCTGTTATAAAGCAGCTGTCTAGTTAGCGGTGTTGTGATCAATTATTTTGTGCCTGTGTACGTGCTTGCGCAGCAATGGAGTCCTTTAGTTTTAGCTCCTTCATGGAACACATTGCTTTGATATGTAT
Source organism: Tapera naevia (assembly GCA_033556795.1). Taxonomy (NCBI): domain Eukaryota; kingdom Metazoa; phylum Chordata; class Aves; order Cuculiformes; family Neomorphidae; genus Tapera; species Tapera naevia. Next base: position 11,103,190 of record JAUMJJ010000194.1, on the reverse strand, counting down.
GTCTTGGGATCCTCAATAGACAACTATGTGTGATCACAGATATGACATGCCTTTTCCATACCCTTTCTTCTTCCTCTTCTCCTAATGAGCAGCTTTGCTTCTGATTCAGGATATGTCACTGTGAAGGAGATGATGAAAGCCCTTTGATTACCCCCTGTCACTGCACGGGAAGTCTTCATTTTGTGCACCAAGCCTGCCTGCAGCAATGGATCAAGAGTTCAGATACACGATGCTGTGAACTGTGCAAGTATGAGTTCATCATGGAGACAAAACTGAAGCCTTTGCGAAAGGTAGGCACGAGACCTGCCTCCCCAAGGAAATGCTTTGTTAAAACGCAGATGAACTCTGAAAAGGTGCTGTCCTGGCCTGTGAGCCTGCAGCACACCCTGCGTGGCTCCTTAGTAAGTCTGATCAGTTCTCTATAGGTGCAAAAGGGTTTAAATTAACACTCAGCCTGGCAAATTCGACATCAGTGGAATCCACCTCTGGGAGTTAGTTGTTGTAGCCTGGCAGCTGTGTGTGGATGTACATGCATGCACACACACATCTACATATGTGCATGCAGCAACCTGATTTTTTTCTGTACAGTTACAGGAAGGTATTTGCTCTGCAGTTATCCACATTTTTTTAAAAAATGGAGTTTTGTATTACTGTATTACCTGCTTTGGTTTGCTGCTCCTAGATCCACGTGGCTTTTAAGTTCTCTTGAGAATATGAGGATTTCAGGTTAAATTTACTTTCAATCACGCTTTCTGAGTGTAATTGGATTAAAATTCATAGATTTTTTCCTTTTTAAAGAAACAAACCTATTTTAGTGAAGATATTACAGTGTAAGTAGAAGAATGTTCACTAATAAATGTGTTTTCATTTTTACCGTTTCTTAGACTATGAATAAATAGGTTTGAGTACTTCAAGTTTCTAGAATCTGTATTTTTGTTTTATAGAAAAGTACCTTTTATGAATCTGGTGATGTAAAGTATAGATGCTTAATGGTACTTCTAAGGCTAATTTTGTGCTTGCATTCTCTTTGTTCTCCCACGTCCTCCAGGCTTTCAGTTTCCATTGGTTCTTACTGTCAGGATTTTGGGATGGAAGTCACTGGTATTCTTAGCACAGACAAATGTTGCCACATCTACCAGAGCAGAAGAGGTTAATGACAGTAACCTCGCTCTTGAATAAATGAAAAACATTAAATTCAATTACGATGAGCCTAAATCATGCAGAGTGGGAAGTCTGGACTGCAGCCATCTGAAAGCTGTAACGAGAAGTTGTCCAATTCCTAAAAGTGGCTCCTAACAGAAAATAGAGGAGATTTCAAACACTTGTTTGTGTTTTATGGAGGTATACAATCTGCAAAGTGTGTAGGTTAGCACATCCAGTTGATAGGCTGACCTTTGATTATGACTGCAGCAAGTCATTGCCTTCTAAGAAGTGCAGATTTTTCCTCGCTAGCCCATTGGCACAGTGTAGTAGCTCTGAGCTGCAGCGTTGGCTGTCATGGGCTCTGTTATCTGCGCAGACAATACTTTGCACAGCCCAGCCATATAGCATTAAAGAAATTACTCTAGAGAATTCAAGTAAAAAAGTTGCTATAGTTGGCAGTTGACTGCTGTTTTTTCTGTGCTCATTCTGCCTGGAGTGGGAATATTTGTGACCTGTGAGAAAAAGCAGTGGGGCACCTTCAGAAATGAGTCACTCGGCATTGTTAGTTATGTCTGAACAGGTCATGTAGGCAAAGGAAACCAGATACCAGAAGGTAGGGACGGAGCTGTAAACAGAAGAATGAACTTACTTCTCTAATGTATCTAAAGTGTCTTTTAGGGTTCAGCTGCAGCCAGAACATGAGCAGCCTCTGTGTATTCAGCTCAGTCTTTATGGTATCCTGTCAGTCAGGAGAGGACGGTCCGGAAGTGGTGATTAAGGACAGGAGGGGACAAATAACAAGGCTTGTGCTTCTCTGTAGGGTAGAAATGTAATTAAACATCTTCAGCATCTTAAGGTTGTATCACAGCACATCATATTGGTCTGTTCAAACACTAAGTTCCTAAGGGAAGAGGACAAGAAAAAAAACATGGTCACGCTTTAAGTGAAGATAAAGGGAGATGAGAGAAATATTTTGTTTTAAAATTTCAATTAGAAAATAAAAGACATTGAATTAAAATTTTCTGCTGATTTTTTTTTTTGTTGTAACAACACTTCAAAAACCCAGAAATTCTGACTATTTTAATTGAGAAATGCAACAGGGACCTACAGATTCTAGTTTTCCTCTCTGGGCTAGTGCATACTTTTAAGGATGTCTTCTCCTTGCTGTGCAGTCTTATGTCTTGAAGAGATGCGATGGTATGGGTCAGTTTGGTGGCTGTGGAGCCAGCAGTTCACAGGAGACATTGTCCAGCAAAGGATCTCAAGATGTGGAACATAAAAGAGAAATATGAATTAGTCAAAAAACCAAGTCCTTATGTCCGACCATTCACAAATAGATTTCACATGCTTACGATTTGTAAAAAATTATTAGCTTATACTTTCTGTCAAAAGTAAAAACCTTTGTTTAGATGCAAAAAAAAAATTCTGTTTAAAACACATCTAAATGGAATGTTTTGTCCAGTGTTTTTCTAAGAAGATTGAAAGAATGTAGCCTTCTGGCATGACATGAGTCTAGCATGTCATTGCTGGAAGTCTTCAGTTCTTGTGCCATGATGAGATTTGGATGCCCATGGAACTGAAGATGTGGCTTGCGTTGGCCAAAGAGAGAGAGGATCACAAAGCCTCTATTTCAGGGTTCAACCATTCTTGTATTTGTAACAGTGAAAACAGTAGTTCAACATAATTGGTGATCTCAGTGCAACACATCACATGCAGCTCTCTAGAAACACATAGATATGTATGAGAAGCTTGTGTGCCCTAGCATATATTTTGTGAAACTGTGAGAAACGCATATCTTAACTTTCTGTTCCAAGCATATAGGTTGAGAAATGTGTAACCCACATGCAAAAAAATTTCATTATATACATAAGGGAAATTGCCAAAAAATCTTTTTAAAAAAAAAGCTTCCAGGTGTCTTGTGTTAGAAAAAAAAAAAGCTGTTTTTGAATAATTTCTTACATATTAGAAGCAACTGTAGTAATTGTTTAGTTTCTTTGTATCTTTCCTAAATGACAGCAACTTGACTTTGTGGTTTTTGTTTGGGCTGCATAAACATTATTGATAGGTGCAAGTCTAGGGATTTAATTTTCTGCATCCTCTCACTTACAAAGGTGTCATCCCAGTTCTACTGTATATTCGTAAGGCACCTGTAGTTCAGTGAAATACTGAAAAAAAAAAAATATGGCTGTTGCTTCTATAAGTAGTGTTAAACGTAGGTGAAGATTGATTGAAACCCCCCCCAGAGGTAGGAGGTGAGAGCTAAACATCCTTGAGCTGAGAGTTGAACAGCCTTGACTGTGCACAGAAGGACTCAGTGGAGCTCTGGGTGAGATGTCTTGCACACATTGAACAATTGGATCACGTACCACTTCTGTGGCAGTGTTTTATTGAATGTCTGCCCTTCGCCACTCATGATGTTCAGCGGTGGCTGTGGGTACCGGCTGTTCGGTGAGAAACCCACAAAGGAGCCTGCACTGAGCAAGGGCTTGTGTTAGGGTCCCTCTGTTCTGGAGTTGCCCCTGTGTGGGTAAGCAGGGACATTGTGCTGAGGCTCCAGATCAGAGCTGAGCACTGGAGATCCCCTCTGGCTGCTGTCATAGCAGGGCAAGCTACTAGCCAATGCACACATGCCGTAGTCAGAGCAATAATACTGTCTGATGTTTTAAATCCATGCTGGGAGGAAACTGGTCTGCTGCCTGGTTTTTCTTCGTATCAGTGTTCCGTTTTTATACTCTCTAGTAACTACATTAAACACCTAATCTCTTGCTCTGCTTTTGGGTTTCTTGCCAGTGGGAGAAGTTGCAGATGACAGCCAGTGAGAGGAGGAAGATCATGTGCTCTGTAACATTCCATATCATTGCCATCACCTGCGTTGTGTGGTCTCTCTATGTCCTGATAGACAGGACCGCGGAGGAGATTAAACAGGGACAGACTACAGGTATGTTACTTGTTATCTTCCCACTTATTCTCTTGAAGTAATTATGTATCATGAATGCAGAGAGGATGGGGAGCTTTAGCCTGAGGTGGGTTGGTTTAAAAGCACAGTTCTGAAATGATTTATTTAAATCAGTGTAAATTCATCTGTGGGTGCTTTTTAAGTCTATTTCAAGTCAATTTAGTTTGCACTTGTGAAAGGCACAGATAGGAGAGCTAATCCGCTGTAGCCAGACACAAAATTGCACAGCCTTAGCTAATTTAGTTTTGAATTGGAACACTTACTGAGCAGATAAGAACATCAGCATCTGTTTGCTGCTATGGCTGCCTTTTAACTGGGCAAAACCAGAACAATTTTTAAAAGGGAAGAAGTAAAAGGAACATAAATTCAAGTCTTTGAGGTAAGTCAACAGGGTTTTTGGTCATATGTGAGGGTGGTTAACACAAGTTTCCTGTGAGAGCTATGTTAAACTGGAGAAATTTTTATATGTGGTTGTGCTTAAAGCAGAAGAAAGTTAAACTGGTTCTTAGGACTCCCAGTTCATTCAACTGAGATGAGGTGCAAAGTGGCTGCCACCCCAAGCAGGGCTGCCTTAACTCCTTGAATATTTAGGTTTTCATTAGTATGCCAGCTGTAAATTTACCAAACTGAAATCTCTTTACCTGTGTATGCTGGGCTGCAAATTTTCAGCTGTCACAGAAATGTTTCTCAGGCAACAGATCCGTCCCTTAAGGTGGTTGTAGAAGGTATTGGGGTATCTACCAAGTATGGGAGCCATTAGAAGGCCACCTGTCCTTGCTTGCAGAGCATTGCATGCAAACTAGACATGCAGTTGGAAGATGTTATGCTGATGATTGAAGAACATCATCTGAGGAGGTAGCTGAGTATCAGTAAATCTCAAAATCCACAGAGCTTTGCAGTGTCTTCAGAGCAGAATCACACTTCAAACTGAACAGTTTTGCTGCTGTTTGTAATTTGGGCCATAGTTTGGCCCAAATCTTTTCATTTCTGTTCTATCCAATCCCTTTTGTTCCACGCATGCTGAAAACTGTTGGCCTTTCAGTGTATAGTTTCCATATGATAATGAAAAACATATGCTTTCAAAGATTTATTGTCTCCAGGTTGTTTTAGCCAATAAATACATTAGATGAATGTGAATAGGAGGACTAGGGTGATTATTTAGTACTTGTTACAATCTTACCTTTGCTCCTTTCATTTGGATTCTAGATCTGGGGGGTACTGTAATGAGCTGAGGGATGCAGGGTGTGTGTGGGTATACATTCATGTCTCCACAGGGGCAAGCGTATGTTCTCACTGCCTACAGACAGCATCAGATAGCTCACATGTGAATCAGAGGTTCAGGTATTAATCATGAGTGCAATTTCATCAGTAGTCACATTGTAATGCCCTTTGCATTTTGGGACTGAAATATTTTCATTCCTCCCATACTACCATGTATTTCCAAAAGAACACTGGCCAGTATCTTGGTAAAAACTTTGACTACTTGGGATGGCATGATTTTATTCTCTGAGAAACCTAGTAGTGTATGATTCAGCATGGTTTCATGTCTGTCTTTTGATGTCGCTTGTCTTTAAAGAGAGAAACTGGGTGGATATGTAAGCAGAAGATATATGAAATGAGTAGTCTGTCATTTAAAAATAGTTAAGAAAGATGTAGCAAGATCCAGTGTCTAAAACTTCAAGCTAAACAAATTCAGGAAAAATAACGGTGACAATTTTTAATATGGGTAAGCTTGCCAGAATGCTTCAGCATCTCTAACACTTGCAGTTTTGCAGCAGATGAGGTGCTTTAGTTAAACTACGAGTTACTGGGTCTGATGCAGATAAAATTGTCTAGTCTGCCTAATGAACATGTCAAGGTATATGGTAACAGGTGTTCCATTTTAGGTTTAAAACTGTGACTGCATGTACTGTGTGATCACAGAGTAGAAGAGACTTCTTGGGTCACTCAGTTGAGTCTCCAGCTAAGAAGAGGAAACCATACCTTAGAATCTCTTTCGTAATCTGATCCAATTTTCGTTTCAAAATGGTGTAAAAGGACAGAAGCTTGCCTTGACCCTATTAGTGATTGTGCTGCACAAGGGCTCAAACACAGAGGATCAATTGTTTTATTTTTCCTCTGGTGGGAGACAATAAATGTGATATGTGAAGTAGAAGTCTGCCTGTGTTTGACTTGAAGGGGTGGAGGGGAATGCCAAACAAGAAAAATGGCAAAATAAGAATACTTTGCATGGCCCACACTCTGTGACAGTTTCCTTAAAAAATGTTTTTGAGAGATCCAATGTAGTCCAGCCAGTGCTGACCTGGTCCTTTTTCTTTCTTCTTTTTTAATTTTCTTTCTTGCAGGGATTCTAGAGTGGCCATTTTGGACTAAGCTGGTGGTTGTGGCTATTGGCTTCACTGGAGGACTTCTGTTCATGTACGTACAATGCAAAGTGTACGTACAGCTGTGGAAGAGACTTAAGGCTTATAACCGAGTAATATATGTACAGAACTGTCCAGAAACTAGCAAAAAGAATATTTTTGAAAAACCTGCACTAATGGAGCCAAACTTCGAAAGTAAAGAAGTGCTTGGGGTTCACCATTCAGACACAAACTCTTCACATTACACAGAGCCAGAAGACTGTGCTGCAGAAATCCTTCACGTTTGATTGCTGGGTGGAAGGGGTGTTCCTGTATGTCCTTGACGATTTAAAATATCATTGTTTACTGCAAACTGCTCTACCTTTTTAAAATCAGCTAACAGCTGAGGGCTGGCGGATGAATTTTTTTACATTTGTTTTTTGTTTTGTTAGATTTTTTTTAAATCCCTTTGGCATATCTGTCAATGTGATCTCTCAACATTTTATCTCTCATACTGGCTGATCAAAGAGCCACAGGACACTGGGTAGAATGAACCTTGAGTTTGGTATCAAGCAAGCCGCTAGTAAACTGTCATCAACTTCATGGAGTCTGTTACTGTAGAAGAAGACTCTGATTCTGGAATACGTGTAGCGTGAAGATCGTTTGTTTGTTCCTTAAGTGTGATGAAGGAGGTTGTCACAGACACTGAGGGAAATGAGAAAGCTGGAGTCGAATCTAATGCTAACACTGCCAACTAACATTTTGTCTTGGGCAGCAGGTGTTAAATTTTGCTTTACATATTGTGATGAGACTTACAAAGCATATAGCACTTTTAAAAATCTTTATTTTGTAATATGTATGTCAAATGAGGATGAAACTTGAAAGAATATGTCATTTTATAAACTTTTCTTCATTCTTTATCCCATCTATTCTTCTGGAACATAAACTTCTCTTGCCTTATAAAAAAAAATTAAAAAAATTCCAACCTGTGATTTCCAACACACACCCACATTATCTGACTAAACATAACACTAACATAACATAAACTGTGTTTCGTTTGAAGAGCAATTTTTTTTGAAGGATATTACACTTGTGACTTGTATATGGGGAGCAGTGGACGTGTACAGTGTTCATTTTCAATGCTTAATGGTTTCAGTGCTCTATTTTGGATATTGGTTTTGGGTTTTTTTCCCAACAGGTTAGACCATCAACACACCTGCACATATATCCTGATGTAACTTTCATTCTGAACCATTGGCAAAGGGTTGTTGCTATATTGGTAAACATGTGAGCTGTTAATGGAAAAAAAGATACGTAGTCAATACAGCTGAAATTGGTTTTCCTTCTTTAGTGCTGTGTCATGTGTGAAATAACCAAGAATTTGGCATTGTCTGAGGTGACACTGAGATCACAGTCTAGAAAGTATATATTGCATAAAGTGAATGAGTTGGAAAACACCTGTCTGGTTTTAGTCCTGATGTGATGCATTACATGGTCAGAGAATAGTTTTGTCTGTGCTTTTGAATTTGGGACTGGCTTTTAAATCAGTCAGCCTCAATGAAAAGAAAAAGAAAGCTTTAAAATCTGTTTGCAGGGCTTTAGATAGAGTTGCCCAAAGCCTGGGGTATCTGCTGTTAATTTGCTACACCAGTCTGAATCCCTGTCCAGCTTCAAGCTCTCGTTTAACCAAAGTCTCAGTACAACTAGAGCAGAAACAAAGCCCCACAAAAAGACAAGCACATGAGGCCTCGGCGTTTATAAGCTGACTTTCTCTGCCTGAGCCCTATCTAAATCTTTGTGAAGTCAATGATAATCTTCTAGTTTGTCTTAGCAGGAGTTGCTTGGACTTCTTAGGTAAAAGCTTCTGTTTATGTGTCAAGATACTAAACTAAGTCCACAGCTCTGTTTCAGATTTTACTTAGTGTTTTTCAAGTAAAACTTATATTGAGCAAGTTCTTTTCATAATAAAAGTAGTTGCTTTAAGACTTCCCAGAGAATAACAGTAAGAGATCAGTGGGGTTTTTTTCTTAAAATGTAATATTAATTTATTTCTAAATTTTAAAAGAAGGCAGAGAAGGAGCTAGGTAAGAGAACACACACCAGTGGTTTCTAAGAGCTGTTTGAGGAAAAGCATGTGTGCATGTGCCTCTTTGTGATCTCATGCTTGAAGCTTACTAGCTATGATCTTCAGGAACAACATGGTACCTTGTTTTTGAGATGTTTTACAATACCCAGACCTCTAGGCAGTGCTGGCAAACCTGTGGTGGCAGAGATTTGTGTACAGTGCTAGGTGTCAGGATGCTTACGTGATACCGGCAGACAAACCCTGCTTATCCTGTTAGTATCAGGGCAGCAATCTTCATGGCCATGCACGTAGAGTTTGTTGTCTATACCTGCCATAATTTGAAGTGCAATTACTCAGGCCCTTTCCTGAGGGTGATCCACCACTCTCTGCTGTGGGTGATCCTCTTCTATTATGAAAACCCAGCTAATACACTGTCTTGTTTTGTTTTCTATTTTGTTCTATGAAAAGATTTACTAGATAAACTCAGGTGGGTTAAATATCAGGTCTTGCACACCTTCATCATGTTCTTGTGAAATGCACAAATGCACAAGGTTTACTTGTCTGCAAGATACTCACATTATAGCTGCAGGATGCACAGAATCAACTGCCGACTGATGCTGTGCACATTCTCATCTGGTCTGTGGCCAATAGGTGAAATGAAAATGGACAAGTTCTGCTATGAAACCTGCTTGTTCTCCAGCCCGTACCTGAGAGGCACTGTTGTCTGACCAATTTTCTGACAAGTGCCAATGTGGCACACTGTAATGTGCTGGTCCCTTTTCAATCACAGCCATACGTGATTCACGGTGAAACATTGTGGAAGCTCTATCTGGCATGTGCCAGGTAGTGTTCAGTGTATTCAGGATACTGAAGGTTTTTGCTGTGCCCCTGTGTATCTCAACTTTGGAAGGAAAATCATCTCCAGCAAAATTATCTGGGAAAAAAATATTTGCAGATTAAACTGTTTCACAACGTTGCTGCTAACCATTCCATCTCCCAACAGGGCTTTTCTGAATGAAAATTAAAGCCTAATGTTTAAATTCTTTATGCTGCTTAGGAATGCTCATACCAGAAAGGGCAGCAGAAGAGATCCGTGTGTCAGTGGTTTTCATTTGTGCTGGTCACACTTCTCATGCTGATTCCTTGCTTGGTGTTAACAGTGGGCTTCTGGAGCTACAGTTATCTGCTTCTGCATGGTGCCATCAAATGGTGTGAGAATGCTGAATGGTGCTTTTTTCCTTCTTTCTTCTCAAGGAGATACTGTTGACTTGTTTTCAGCTTCTAGCTGATGCTAGCTCAGGTGAGCTCTGTTGTTCTTTCCCAGATGTCAATAAGGGGAACCACCACACCCTGTCAGGTCAGGCTTTCCAACACTTCCTTCTGGCAGCTCTTAAAATGACTGAAATAGAAGCCTGATTTTTTTGGTCTTTGTTCCTTGGCCAAAGTTAGTTTGGCTTACCTGGGACTTCTCTTAGACCAGAATTTAAGTAGGAGGGAATACAGGCTTATTACCACCTACTATAACCCTTTCCCTAGATTGCCAGTCTTTGCTGGTGTGTCCTATGCTCTAGACATCTGACCAAACTCCCATTCTACTGACTTAAATACTGTCAAAAAAAAAAAAAAAAAGTGCTGGCTGTGCCAAGGAAATTTCCCCATTGTGTCATATTTGGTGTATCCAGTAGGTCATGAACAGGCATTATGTTAGAAGTACAGGAGTGTGATGCAGAAGGTTGATGCCATTTGAGAGATCATGAGACATTAAATTCTGATAAATTTTCAGGACTTTGTTCAACTGTAGCCCTTTATTTTGGGAGTGGGGGTAGTGTTTAAAAAGTTGCCATGTGTCCTGAAGAGATGACTGCACCTGGGGATTCCTTCCTCTGGTTTAATGTTATTGCAACTGGCTTTGCTTCAGCAGGGGGTGTTCAACGAAGGTTACACTGAAGCTGCTAGAGGTTAGAGAAGCACTGGGCCTCTCTGCTGCACCTGGGAAATCCTGGGAAGCAATAGTAACTCCCTGTCCAAGTCCACTTCTGCCCATCCTGTGTAAAAATCAGGGCATCAATCCCACTTCTGGCAGTGCTGCAAGGGAGGGATCTGCTTGGTGTGCGGTCCATCAGAAGCCTTTGAAGTGATGCATGGATGTGGCCACACATGGGAGCTGATTGCTTCTGCCGTGTGTTTAGCTGGGTAAGTATCTGTTGCAAAGTGTGACCCACTTCTGAAGCTGAAGTGTGTTACGGTGCAGGTGTCTGGTGCAGTTTGCTGTGGAGATTGTGGCCAGCCGTGAAAGGGAGGTAGGTGACTCTGGGTTGGGTCCCTCTCAAATATGGGTGAAACAGGGAAAATACAAAAGCAAGGATATTGCTGGCTGGATTCTCACAGGGTTATATTAGATATGCAAAGAAACTTCTAAGCGGGACCTTCTATTTTGTGATTATTTTTTAGTTTTGAGATATTGCAGTGTCTGTATATTCCAATGAAGTACTGAAAGCACTTGTCTTTGTATAGGAGATAACTGGTTAAAAATTGCAGCTGATCCTGTATTTAGATAAAACATTTGTAGATAGATAATTGTGTAACATTAAACACCTTTACACTGGCATGTGTTGTATAGTTTATACAAGACACTTCACATTTCTGCAGGATTTTTAGTTAGTAAATTTCTAGTAACTTAAATGTACGGGTTTGTATCCTTTCATGTATGTTTGTTTTCTCAGTATTACCACTTGCAGAATTATTTTTAGTTTCTTAAACTGTAATAGATTATTTGTGTGTGATACACAGGGTTATTGACTGCAGCAATAAAGTGTTTCTATAAAAAAACAGAACAAGACAAAACCATTACAGTATCCGTTTTGTTTGAAAAAGCATTAGAGGTCCATGTGAGAGAAAAACTGAGCTCTCCATAATAAGATGATCAGAGTGAGTTACTTTCACTAGAGTAAACATGGAACTTGATGGCTCTCCAGTGTTTCAGGCCGACGCAGAGTAGCATCCCATGACAATTTGATGTTAAAATGATTCATAATGATAAAGAGATAATTAACCATGCAGATAACTGGGCAGCTCAAGATAACTGTGCATTGGGCTCAGATGAAAGAATCAGAGAGAATTATCTTGTGCCATGCAGGAGATGGAAAGAGAGGATTCCTGAGGCCATTAAAATCTGGAGCTTCTGGAATTTACACTGAGCATTGCTATGAATGCTTCGTGTCTGAAGTCAGCATTCTCGTGCATCACTTTCTATGCAGAGGTGCAGAGCAGAACATATTTGTTACTATGATTCTTTTCTAAGAAGAAAAATAATTTTGTGTAGGCCTGGAATGGTGGATTGCTGAATTTATCCTTTATTGCTGATGGCATGAGCATGATTGCAGTGCTGTGTTTTTCATGCCAGCACTAAACCTCAGAACAGGAAACTTTCAGCAATTTCTCGCCTCAGAACAGGAAACCTTCAGCAGTTTCTCTTGAATAGGTTTATAGCACCAGTAGTTCAAAGGAAACAGCAATTTGTACTTCTGTTAGAACGCTTATACAAAAGCATAGATGCCAAAGAGTAAATAAGATCTGGAATATGGTGTCTGAAACAGACACAAGGGGTCTTGAAACATAGAAAATAGTATTTCAAGCTGTTGGGCTCTTAAGCAGATTTTCTATTTTTGCGATGCGCCAGGGCAGCGTTGGGTTCTTCATAAGTGCTCTCAAAGAGTGCATAGAAGTGTCCTTGTTGTATTTACTAAAGACATACATATTCATTACTTTTCTCCGAAATCATTTAACTATCCTCCTCCTATTCCTGGAACTAATTCCGTCTTATCTTATGTCTGAGTTAAAACAGTACCACCCTATTTTCCATTTAAACTAATTCTGGCTACTCCAGTTATCCTTTGTCTTCTTCCACAGGTGTCTGATCCTTGACTTCTCATCTTAGCAGGTACCAGCAGAGTACGATGTCACCAGACTTTTCGATGGCTTCTTTGTTTCTGTCTTAATACAATCAACAGATACTTTGCACTTTGTTCCTGTTTACCATTAACTAAGATTAACATCTAAAGGTGTCTCAGGCTCAAAGAAACTCTTCTAATTTATATTTATTTTGAAGGAGTGATGAGGTTTTGGTTTTCTTTTAGGTAAGAAAGGGGAGAAATTTTAATACTGCAGCCCTAGAAAGGTGTCTCCCATGCAAAAAAAAGAGGTTCTGTCCCATATTCCTTAGTGAAGCAAGTCTGGTGGTAGTAATTGAAAACTTCTTACTTAAAATTTGCAGACTCACCAGCAAGACCTTTATAGAAAAATAGCCTTCTCAAGAGGTGGTAAGATAATTTCCAGGGCCTGCTGTTTGATGGACAGTCTCTGGGATGAAAAGCTGACAGATAGTTTAAAGAACAGAGCCTGTAGAGCCATCTGGCTGGTGGTTAAAAAGTACTCCTCATCTTGGGTTCAAGCACCTTGAGTTAATTATGAAGTAACTTCTTCACTCTTGTAAACCTCATTTTCATCTTGAAGGGCTACTACTGTCACTGTGTGAAGTGTGTCCATCTCTGAGGTGGAGCAGAGCAGTGGCTCAGCAGCACACAGCACTGCTGTGACTCCAGGAACAGGATTTTTCAGCTGGCCCCCAGGAACCAGAGCTGTCTGGTGAGTAGTTTCTGGCACCTGGCTGGCAGGACCAGCACGACTTCCCTTTCAACCGGACAGAGGGAGTTTGTGGAGAGGCTGAATGGCAGCAGTAGGGGTTGATAAAATCCACCCGAGTGCCCTCTGGTGGAGGCTACCGAGCTATCGAATGGTCTAACTGGCTCCTGGCTCTGCAAACCAAGCCCCAAGAGTCTGGAGAGCCAGGCTTGTGTCTGCACTGCTGCTCAGCCCATCATGGAGGCCCTGTACAACCTTCTCCGACCCCTTCTTCCCACAGCCAGCCTGTGGTCTTCTCTCCTGTCATCCACCCCCTCCATTTCAGATTTCATTATACCCAGCCTGTTCATCTATATCATGGTGCGTTTTCCCCTTTCCATTCGTTCTATGATACTTGTGGAACCCAAATTTCCTTCCTGTTTCACCACTGTCATTATTTCTCACGCACTCAGCTTGTCCAGACAGGGTTGTGCTAGGAGGAACCAAAGTACAAGCAGCATATGATTCATAGGAATGACTGTGGAAGTACTCAAAAGTGACACTGTGCAAATAAAGCTCGATGTCCACGTGCCATTCCAGTTTTTCCTGTATATCCTCTAGGCTTCAGTCTCTGATGTGTAGGATACTCTTGGACATTTTAGATTTGTGTTATATTACCAGAATACTTTCAGAAGAGGATGGTTTTTCCCAGTCTTGAGTTGGATGGATGACATTAGAAAATCAGGCAAGAATATCTCATTACAGATTAAGAACCGGACAAAGGAAAAATTCATCTTGGCTAAACACAGTGAGGGGGAATATAATTCAGAAAGCAGGATTTTTTTTAAAAGTAAAAAATCATTAGAGCCCTGGGTAAAGGAAAGAGGGAGCAAGTTCAGTGCATTATGCAGGGTTGAATAAATGGAAACAATATCACTCAGACAGGGTCAAGTGGTGGCAAACTTTAAGAACACTCTTTTAAAAGTGTGTTCTAGGGAAAAGGCAAGATTGGTGGCTGATGAACTGAAAGCTGAAAACAGAAGCCCTTGCCCAAGAGTGTTAAGGAGCTGAAAGGTGTTAAAATCAGAGGAGGGTTTAAAATAACTAAATAAAACCACCAGAAGGCTGCACAGAGCAGAGATAGGAGTTTGCCACTCAGAGTGTGTTCATTAAATCCACAAGCTTCAAGGAATCAGACTTTCAATTCCTAACAATCACTAAAATTGACCTCCCAGTCATTTCTCTGGGGGCCCCTTGCTGTGCTGGGTTACTCTGATGCTCTCTGTCCCAAAGGCTGCCTCCAAACAGAGAAGGCCAAGCAAGCTTAGGAGAATTCATCACTGTTAGAGCGATAGGATCTGGTGCTGGGTACAGCAGGTTCCTTTGTCAAGGAAAACAGTTATCCTTGTGGCTGGAAGAGAATAGGAAATATCGCAGGCTGATGACTCGATCCCAACTGAGAAAGTGCAGCTGTCTTACAGAGTGTGTGCTGTATTTCATATATGCTTTACTCCTGAGCATCCCAAATTAACTCACAAGTACCATTATTCTCTTCCTGTTGGTAAACTGAGGTCTGTTTGGAGTCCAGCTTGCCAGTTGTCTCGCTCTCATATTTAACTTCTTGCTCTTGAAAGTAGTGCATTAAAAGAGGACTGATTCTGACCATGGGATTAGCTAAGCGAGTGTTTCTCATGTCAGCAAGACAATTGTTCATTTATCCCAAAACTGGGCTTTCAGGACCATGTTACATTCATGGTCACATCTAAGCAGTTAATACACTAGAGAGAAATCAGGTGGAAATTAAACCAAATCACTGAGCAGGTTTCTTGCAGCCCTGGACCATTTTTGCTGAGGTAGAAGTTAAAGGTATTATTTCAGGGATGAATTTGGACCAGTCTGACTTCAGATTAGAGCTAATACTGCACAAGCTTCTATGAGGATTCTACATTTGCTGCTAGGGCTTAGGACTTTTGCACCTGTCTTCAGTCTCCCCCCTCTATTCTAGTTTTGCAATTCTCAAACGTGTGTGGTACCAAAAGATACCAAAAGACTAGCCACAAGTGCAGCTGTATTCCTTGTGCTTGCCTTGTCCATGGCTTACCTGTCCCATGCGTCTACTCTCCCCTGAGATGGGGAGAAAAGGGTGAAGAATCTTGAAAGCAGGTTGGCTTCTCTTGGTCCTCTATTCTCTCTTCTTGCAAAGAGCCAGAGTAGCACAGCTGCATCCACAGAGGCAGAGAGACACTCTCAGCCCCTTGTAATCTGGATGACTCTTGCACAAAAGGTATAAAGATATTGTAATAAATGTTGATATAGTAACTTCATTTGCTGTTTGTGAGAGATTCAGCTAGTGTCAGAATTACCACAGCCTGGATGGCAGAGCAGAGACACTCTGTGTTGAGCTTCACAATCCTAGTGTCAATTTCCACACCCTCTCAGCTGGGATGGAGAGGTCTATGAGCTGGGAGGTCTATGAACATGGAGTTTTTTCTTGCCATTCTGATGGAGCAATACACAATTAACACCCATATGTTCTCAGCTATTAAACCCATGTCCCTTAGATTATTTATGTAGCTTAGAAATTTCTGTCGGCTCTACTGATCCCTTCCATCATTTGTTAATTACCATGTGTCATTCCTCCTCACTCCCAGTCCTTTATTAGCATATTTCAAGAGAGCCATCTGCCCACCCAAATTGTCTGTAGCCTCAGGAGGGCTATAAAATATGTGACAGCTTCACAGAACAACCTTGTTTTTCAGTGGCATTGCAAGGAGATAGAGGGACAACAGCTGACTTCTTCTGTGAATGTAGCAAATCTGAATGATGCTTAGAAGACTGAGAGCTGTGAATAACAGGCAGTAAAATCCAGGTCAGAGTAGATGTGCTCCTTGCAGGGGCCTGTCCTGGCTCCCCACTAACACACAGCCAGCTCATGTTTTAAGTGCCCAGTTTCTCAGTTCCTTGCTTGTGTGTGCAGAGATCTTGCTACCGCTTTTTGAATCTGTCTTCAAGTGAGGAGTATGGTGGATGAGATACAGAGGGGTTTGAGCACAGAAGTGATGCGGGAAGTGGTTTTTCACTCCGCAGGAAAGCAGCCTGAGGAGAAGTAGCCTGGGCTCCCTGCCTGTTGGGCAGGTGACAGGACAGGACCACCTGGTTTTTGCCAGCAGGCGCCGGAGAGCAGCGCCGGGGCTCGGCAGCTGCCTGTACACGGGTTACCGGGTGCGAAGGAGTTACTGATAGCGACTGGAGATCAATTGCTCTGACATTTTCCACACTGGCAAAGGAGGTGCTGTTGCATCCCGCCTAGCAGCGGTCCTGTCTTCATAGAGAATGCCAAATAGAAAAAAAAGTGTTTCTTTCTATTTTTATTCTATTTTTCGCACTGGCAAAGGAGGTGACCTCGCACTCTGCTTATAACAGCAGTCCCTCTGCAGCCGCGCAGCCTCGGCCGCGCCCCGGTGCCGCCGCCCCGCGTCGCTCCGCAGCCCCCGAGCTGCCCTCGGGCGGGCCGCGCCGGGCCCAGCAGGGGGCGCTGCCGCCCCGCGCCGCGGTCTCGCGCGTCCCCGCTGCCGCGCGTTCTCCCGAGATCCAGAGCCCCGCGCGAGCGCATCTCATTGCCGAGGCAATTGCAAACGCTGCTCGTTCCATGCTTGGCCACAGCGGGGGTTTTGATCTGCTCGAGGTGCTCAGGTCCAGCCCTTGCTGGCTGAAAGTCCTCGGGGTCAGGCTGGGCAGTGCTGCTCGGGCTCCAAGTGCCTGGAGCAGGGGTGCAGGCTGCCGCCTTGGCCAGGCAGCCCCTGGTCCCAGTGTCTCGCAGGCTGCATGTCCCTTGGTCTCTGTGCCCTCCACCATCGTAGCAAAGGGCTTGGTCATCTGCTTTAAAATGCAGCTGTTGCAAGAGCAAGCAGAAGTGATGGGGATGACCATGTGCCTCAAGTGAGTTGGTGGTTTCAGAAAGGAAGCCAGAGACCAGGGAGACACAAGGTCTTCCTCAACCTGCATTATTCAGACCCCCCTCTTCATCCCCAGTAGATGTACCATGTGCAGGGTGCAGCACCATCTTCCCTTTGCAGTTTAGCCACCGTGCCAAGAGGTTTCCAGGGCAGCACTGGGGGAGCAGGGGAAACACTGCGGTGCAAGTCTGTTTCTGACCTTATAGTCTAATCTTTAGGACACGCACCTTGGATCCAGCTATGTGATCTAACTCGTGTTTCCAAGAGTGGTTTCCTTGTTGGACATAGAATCATAGAATCACTTGGTTGGAAAAGATGTTTGAGATTATTCAGTCCAACCGTATCTGTCCACTACTAAACCATATCCCTAAGTGCATCATCTACCTGTTTTTTAAACACCTGCAGGAATGGAGACTCAACTGTCTCCCTGGGCAGCTGTTCCAATGCCTGACCACCCTTTCAATGAAGAAATTTGACCTTGTTGAACCTCATCCTCTTGGTCTCAGCCTATGAATCCCACCTGTCCAGATCCCTCTTGCAGAACCTCCCTACCCTTAAGCAGCTACACCCTTCCACCCAGCTTAGTGTCATCCACAATCTTACTAAGGATACACTCAATCCCCTCATCCAGATAATTGATAAATATATTGAACAGGACTGGATCCAACACTGAGCCCTGGGGAGCACTGCTTGTGACCAGCCTGCAATTGGATTTAACTCCAATGAAGTAGCCATTTGATACAACACAGAAGAGAATTTGGCTTCGATCTCAGTGTGGGTCTCCTTAGGAGTGGACTAATGTAGTTTCCTGATAAAATGGCTGGGTTTGTTTTTTTTAGAGATCCTGCCACTTTGTTTGGCAGGATTTTGATAAAACATTTGAAATTCTGTGGGCAGTAAATGTTATCAATAAATCATTGAAGGTGAAAATAATGATAGAAGTGAGAGTTGTTGAAGGAACAGACTAAAAAGAGACAGCTGTGAAGGGGCTGGAGAGGCATAACAAATGCATTCCCTACAAATTCGGTGTACAGGGCTGAGCTTCTTTAGTATTTTCTTTAATGAGTTGACAAGAGAAGTTGTAATGCTGTATTGAGACTCCTAAGTCACATCTGGGTACAGAAGAAACCCAGTTCTGAAAACAGAACTGATGACCCAGGAGAATGCCACAATGTTCAAATGCTGCATTAGAGCTGAAATGCAAAGAAACACAGAAACCCACCAATCAAGGTTTGAACGCCACTGTGCTCTGTGTTTGCAGCAAAAATGAGGGTGCCCAGGTGACCTTGTTTCTGACAGAAGCTGGTTCTCAAACATTAGACATGTTAAGAGACTTTCAAGTAAGTCTTTCAATGTAGGCTGTGAACCCAAATTTAGAAACTTTAGGGCTGATGGCACTCATGCAAATATGAAACTGATGTATGATTTATTTGAAATCTTATGTAAAGGAATGATGAAACCAAGGAAAAACTTAGGAGTTAATATTGCGCTTTCATGGGGTCACGTTGTCAATAAAAGGGATTGTGGTGCAGCAGGCAGGATCCCTTGCTGGTTAAATCTCAGGAGGAGCCATCAGATCTCTGGGCTGGGATTCTGCAGCTGCCTCGACTGTGCCACGTGACAGTTGGCTATCTTACGCTTCTGGGTGTTATTTAAAAACTAGCAGCAGACTAGAAATTCATGCTAAGCCAAGGCAGGCACAGTGATTTTTTTTATATATGCCTGTATGTAAATACATACCCCAAATGTGGGAGAGCCTTGAAATTTGAGTCACAATATAGCAAATGGTTGTGCCTCTACTTGTACAGCAGAGATGTAGGCCTTCCGTGGCTTGTCTGGGTAAGTGCAGCCCAGTAGCATCATGCTTCTGTGGAAGAAGAACAGGAAGCTTTCTAGGGCATTGCAGACTGTCCCCGTTGCTGTGTGGCCACCACTGGCCGTGGTGTGTAAACAAGATAGGCTGCAACACATCCTGGGTGGTTGTAATTTTAGCAGCTGAAGCAGACACTCTGTAAGTGTATCTTGTGGTGTTGTCCAGGAGTCCAAGATGCAGCAGCCATGCTGGATTGAGGCACAAGGCATTTGCAACTGGGCTTGCGAGGACAGAAGAGGGCAGAGCCAGTAATAGGTTCCAACTGTTGACTTTAACTGCTCTTTTTCTCTGTATTTGAAGGCTGGTGACTGGTAATACCTGCCCACCTTCACATGTGAGAAGATAGACTACGTACAGCCAGTACTTCAGACTGAAAGTGCTGCCAAAGTGTGGCAAAATTAGTATGTGAGATGATAAAGCAAAGCATTTGAGGTGCAAGTGTACCACGAGAAAAGCACATCTGAGGTGGTTTTAATTAAGCTTGTTCTGTGAAACTGTCACTAGAAATCCACAAGAGCACAGAGTCCAGCCAGGTAAACAGCCTGGGAGGTAGAAAACAAGGATCTCGGTCTGATCACAGAGCAATGGTGGAAGGAAGCTGGGATTTGCAAAAACTCAGCCTGGGTCCTTTCACAGAGCATCATGCAGCTGCCGCTGGCAGCAGCCTGAAGGAAGACGGTTAGTGAGGTAACGGGGTGACAATGTGTGATATTTGAACATCATAATGAACATCATTAGTGGTCTTGGTGCCTGCTTGCCACCTGGGTTGTGCAGTGTCACTGCTATGGGGTTGTTTTCTCTGGGGAGAGTTGGACTGTGGAAGAAACACTGACAGCTCTTTTGCTGTCTTGATGATAACATCTTAATGACAGCAAGTGTTTGGTGCTCGGTACACTCAGGATGGGACTGTGAAACTGGGATTTTGAGAGTTCTTTGTGGAAATGGAGGGGTGGTTCTGTACGTACAACTCTGATGTGCGGATATGCTGGCAGTTAGCATTAACACACAGTCGCGCAAAGACAACAGGGTCTTTGACAAGCTTAGAGGAATGCGGGGAATAAAGCATGGCAGCAATAGTGCAAATGGGGAACCTGAGTAAAGGGTGCTTTGTACATGGATTTGCAGATCTGGCATATACAATAAAGGTGCAGAATGGTATGAGTATAGGGTGAGTAGCACTGTGCGATAAAGATGACAAGGTATATGCAGCGTATGTGAAGGGGCAGATAGTGGTAGTGTGTTGAGTTGGTGAGGTATATGTATAGGGTTCGGACACAGAAGGATGTATATGTCTGCAAACTGGTTGATTAGGAGGTGAGGTTACAGAGTGCAGAGGAGTCTGAGGGCGCATGGCCGAAATCGGGGAAGTGTAGAGGTGGTGAGGCACACCGAGTGAGGCTGAGCTGTGCACAGGGGTGCCTGGCAGGAGCACAGGGGATCGCTCTGCAGAGCAGCAGGCTGCTTGCTGAGACCTCTGAGCGCTGTGTTGGATTGCGTAACACCAGTTGGAAGGGTATAAAGAGGAAAGTGATCTGTGCAGGGCTGCGTAAAGCGTGCTGATGTGGAGCTGGTGCAGAGGGAGAGGGCAGGTGCACTGTGAGAGCTGTGTGCAGGGTGCAGCACCGGGTGCCAGGGCAGGGGCACAAGGCAGTTGTGCCAGAACAGGGGTGCAGTGCGCTGTAGCTGTGCTGGGACAGGAGTAGCCGTGCTGGGTATCTGTGCTGGGACAGCGGTGCGGTACTGGGTAGCCGTGCGGAAACAGGGTGCGGGGGTTGGGGCGAGGGCAGCTGAGCAGCACAGGCTGCCCGGGGGCGCCAGGGAGGCTGTGCAGGGCGCCGGGCAGGTGTACCGGGCGCTGGGGCAGGGGTGGGCAGGGCAGAGCCGCCCCGTGCTGAGGCGGGGGAGGAGCGGGCGGTGTCGGGCAGGGTCGGGGCTGGGGCCGGCGCTCAGCTCGGGGCGGTGGGGCCGCGCAGAGCCGTACCGGTGGCACCATGCCGTCCTACACCGTCACGGTGGCCACGGGCAGCCAGTGGTTCGCGGGCACCGACGACTACGTGTACCTGAGCCTGGAGGGCACGGCGGGCTGCAGCGAGAGGCACCTCCTGGACAAACCCTTCTACAACGACTTCGAGCGCGGTGCGGTGAGTGCGGGCGGGGGGGAGCCCGCGGCAGCCCGGCCCCCCGGGGGCTCCGCCGCGGTCGCGCCGCGGGGCTTCTCCCTCCGAGACCCGCACGGCGGCGGGGCCGGAGCCTCCAGCGCCCTCGCCGGCCCCGGGGGTCTACGGCGGGGCTGATCTTGTCGAAACGCTCGTCCCCGAGTGCCGGTGCTCCGACGCGGAGCAGCGGAAGCGAGGTGCCTGCTGCCATCCATCGCATCCCATCCCATTCATCGCATCGTGTCCTGGCGCTTCGCCCTGTGCTCAGGCAGTCGTAGGGAAAGGTGGCCTTTCGTTCCGGTTTATAATGGGCTTTGAGATTCCCTCATATTTTCATTGCTAATACTAAAAGAAATTGCGTGCCTCCTGTTGACAGGTGATGTTTAGGGTCAGTATTTACTAGTAGTCAGAGCCGTGATATCTCGAGGAGTTAAATGAAGAGTTAAGAACTTCCAGTGGGAATTCTGTTGTCTGCCGAAGGAAGTGTGAAGGGCAACTTCCATGAAAGATGAAAAGCAGCGTGAACGTGCAAGTGTGAGAATGAAGTTGGGACTATCAGCTATGCTATTCTTTCTAACGTTGATTTCTGTCTTGTGTTGTGCCCTGTGCTCTCTGTGGTCTTATCAAAGTATCCTGGATAGCCATCTGTAATCAATTACACTCTGAGTATTATTTTAGGATGGTATTTATTTATTTGCTTGTTGTCCACTGTGAAAAATAATAGACTCGGGTGATTTCCCCATTTCCTGCCCTCCTCCCGCTAAAATATGTAATTTATTTGGAAACCTAATTCACAGTTTCATAAGGTCTTTGTGACATGGCTGGGATGAAGAGCCTGGTAGTACTCTGAACACCTCATTGGATTGGATCCTGGCACAGGGAGAAAATGCCATGATGTGAGCATTAAGCATATACTCAGCAGCAGCTCTTGAACTGTTGTGGAAGCAGGTCAAGGGGGAGCTGATGCAAGCGGTGGACCGTGCAGGGTGAGGAAGCAATGAACAGGTGTTTGTGAATGTTGGTAACACTACAGCGGAGAATGTGTACACCCTAAAGGAGTACTTCTATCTCCTTGGTGGCACCATGCCTAACTTTTAGGCACATTTGAAAGTCTTCACCTGGGTCCTAGCATTTTACATAAAAAGCTTTGTTAGCTAAGTAAGCTTTCTGAGGCAGGGACTCTCTCTTTTTTTTTTTTTTTTTTTGTCAAACTTGTTTCCAAGTGCCAAGATTCTCTATTAAATCCAGATTTATCCAAATTTAATTATTTCTGTTAGTTGTTGTGTGTTTGATAGTACAGACGTGCATTTTTTCATCATGTATTTATTGTGGAGAATGAGAATAACTGTCTCCCAGAAAGTGTCTGACTCATTGGACACTTGCTGTATGATGTGCTATTTTTTGTGGTTGAGGATATTTTCTTGAGGAGTGCAGTGTGTTTCTCCAGGCACATCCTTGGGTAACATTGTGCCCAAAACACTGTGAGTCTTACCGATAAACAAATACACTAATACAAAGAAGGAAGGAAAAGAAAAATACCAATACAGAATGAAAAACATAAAACTGAAGCAAGCCAAAACACTTTCAGGTTGGTCAGTTTGTAAAATGCAGCAACTATTTTCACACTCCTGCCTCTAGGGTTTCTTTCAATAGCATCCCTATAATTTTATTTTTCTGCAAAGCAATTAAATTGTGAATATATTTGAAAAAAAAAAAAGAAAAAGCAGTTTTTCAGTGGACAGGCAGAATTTTACAGTATTATATTGTAAGGCTTTGTCTTCTTTTCAGTTTCTTTTCTAAAGGTTGTACCAAGATCAACAGTTCCATTGTCCTGGTAACATCTTCATTGGAATTAATGCAAATTGTGCATATTACTAGATATGATGAATTAGGGCTTGGGCTAATGCTGAGTAGGAGATTTACATACCAGATGTTGATTGAGGGAAAGCGATGTGGAAAATCCTGAAGGTTTTGCACAATAGTAGATCAATTATTTTTGTCTTACTTACTCCAAGTACTGGACACAGGAGATGCAGAAAGCCGTAGCTGCTTTTCTTTACTCAGTGTCTTTTAAGTAAGTTCCCGTTGGTGCTAAGTGGTTTCAAAGCAAGCATTATGGTGTCACTCAGTTCTCTGTTTTGTTACCCCTTCATCTGCTTTCTGATTTTGTTGAAAGAAATGCATTCAGAAGTATTTCCAGAAGGGAAATACAGATCTTTCCACTTCGAACTTCATGCTTATAGAAAGAGGGGTTGTCTATGTCATCTTTTTTTGCAATATCAGGCTAGTCAGTAGGAGTCTCTCCTCAAAAAGAAAGAGTTTAGGTTTTGCCTAAGATTAAATTGTTTGAACAGGATGCTACAGGAATTTGGACAGGGCAATAGTCTGCATTAATTCTCTCACTCTGAACTCAAACTGTGTAAAAACTCTTAGCACCTCTGGCTCACTATCAGTTCTTACCTGGACCTTGCACCATCTTTATAATCTGACACAGCTTTATTGTATTAGCAGAATTGTCATCTCAGGTGAGCCCATAGCATCACAGACTTGGAGGTAGTGAAAGCTGGCTGAGACATCAGGAGAGAACCCTCACTTTCAGAAGTGGCATTAATATCGGGACTGTGGTGGTCATAAAAAGATTAGAAACCTTCAGGAACATCTAGGTTAGTTTAATGTCCTTTTTGCATTACATCGACAGTGATTTGTGCAACCGTTTTTAGGGCTCTTGTAATATTAGCGTAGAGACTGTTAACAGAGGAATTAATTTCTTCCAAAGATTCACTATCAATATGACATTTCTCTCAACTCTTCGGATCTGATTCACATTGCTCTTTTAATTTAAACTTAGATGTGTATATATGTAGGTGTGATGTTATAAGCACTATAAAAATATGTGTGTGTAAATGGCAATTAAAAAAAATGAAATTGTTAGCTGAGGAGATTGTTAGCTAAAGGAGATTAATTTTTTTTTTTTAAAAAGAATATTCAGGTATCTTGGGCAACAAGGATTTGAAGAGAAATTAAGACTAATTTCAGACTTTCTTTGCCATACCTATCACTTGACAGCAGTGGGTTTCTTGAGGACTTGAGCTAAAAATGATGCAGTGTATTTCCACAATCCAGACAATATCTTTCGTCATGTTGTTCTTCGTCGGTACATAACTAACCCTGAAACTGGAAGTAAGTGAGAAGATGGAGCATAAAAATCCCAAGTAGCTGGATAGAAAGTGAATTTGATCCAGATGCAGTTTATCATTTTCTTCTGTAGGTTATTGCTTTAGTTTTTACATGTTTAAATTCCCTTTATAGTGATGAACAAAAATGGGTAGTAATTTACATACGTTTGTGGATTTGTTTGGGCTGTGTGTCTGCAAGATGGCTGTTTACAACTCCTGATTGCCAAATCCAACAAGACCATGGTAAAATTGAAAGATAGAATTCATTTGTTTTTTAATTGCATAAAGAGGTGCACAAGCAGGAAACGGCTGAGTGTGAGATACATGGTGTGACAGCCTGTGGTGAGAGACTCTTCTGCAAAGTGCCGTCTGGTCCTGGAAAGACATACAAAATTGCAGAAGTACTGACTCAGTGTGAAACCTAAGCCTGTTAAAGAGTTTATTGACACTGTTTTTATTGAGAAAACCAGGAGTCGCAAGGAAATACGAAATAGAAATTATGCAAGTGCTGCCTATTTCTGGAAAGAAGATTTGAAGAATGGGTAATAACCTGAGCATATTATGCACATTTTCTAGCATTCATCCAGAATTGTTTTTACTGATTGACAAGAGTGAAGCCCAGAGTATTGAATGTGAGGAGATAGGCAAAGACCGGCATGGTGTTTGAAAGCAGTGCTGTGGGAGGGAGGAATCTCCATTCACTTGGCATAGAAGTATAGGATTATGTTCTAGCTGTTACAGTTGGGGCTCAATTAATGAGATTTCTGAGAAAAAACACTAAACAATGTTCAGTCTCCACAGCTGGTTCAAAATCATGAATCATTAAGGGAATTAATTTGTCTTTACACACTATTATTTTAGCTGTTCTGGGATAGTGTGGAGGGGTGGAACATTCAAAGAGTTAAAAACTTTCAAAAATTGTTTAAAATTAGTATATTTATTTGCTCTATGGAAAGAAATTTTTCTTTTCTGCTATGGATGTGCAAGGAAAAGTGACAAACATTGTTATAAGATTTTGGTTGAAATCTCAGCTCGGTGATTATTTTATCTCTCAGCTCACATCCTAGCAGACAGATGCTGTTATCCCAAGCTTGCCGAGGGCCGCTACCTATTTGTGAAGCAGTTTATTACCACCTGGTCTGTATGGATGTGCTATTGACGTAAACATTGCAAATTTTTATTTAAGACATGATTGGCTTCATTTTAAAAAGAAAAAGTTAATTGTCTTTCACTTTAATAGGTGTGGGGAAAATATAGCTCAGACTAAGATTAGTCTGTTAAATCTCAGCAAATCAAAATAAGCAACATCCATGCCCATTTTAAATATTTGAACCTAAAATTAAATTAGGCTACAATTAGAAGAAATTTCAATGTCCTTGTTAGCATGAAACAGCCTCATCTGAATTGCGGTGTAGCAATCATGGCCTGACAGTTTCACAGCTGACTGAAGAACAGTTTTGGGGAAAGACAGGCATGGACGTTGTTTGCAGGATGGAGTCCAAAGCCTAAAGTGTTTTTCATTTTTGTCTGCCTACTATGAGTCAATTGGATGCAACACACTTTATAAAAGCTGGTATTTCTATGTAGTGTGTCATGAGAGAGCTGAGGTTTGTCATCCCAAACTTTGGTGAACAGATAGATGTCTTCATCCCACAATGATCATCACAGCTGGCAATTCATGGATAGCTCATAGAAAAGGGTACTTTTCATCAATAATCTGGGAAACCTGGGTTAAAGTGAGAGAGGAAGAGATGTCATGGATCCTTCTATGTGTTTTCTTCTAGTCATGTGGGTGCAAGTTGCTATGAATCTTTCTTTTGTAACAGTTGAAATAATAAGTGCCATCTAGAGGCATTTGAAAATTACCTTTTTTTTTCCTACTTTCTCCTGTCTGGCATTTAAACTTTGTTCGCTTTTCAGTTTGGGTCTTTATGTGAATTATCCTTTCCCCAGCAAGTAAGACAGTAACAGTGGTCATCCAATGCCTAGGGAAGGCTAAGAAAGTGGTCCTGAAAAGAACAAGCAGAACATGATGTCTAGGTCAGGAACCAAATGACAAAGCTCACCCAGGCAGGTGAGTCTCTACAAGCACTGCAGCATGTCAATACAGTACCTCATCCTTTTGATATCAGCAGCTGGTTGGTTTCTGAGATTGTTTGCTGTGTTGAGAAAGACCCCAAGAGAATGAAGTCTCTACTTGTAGCCACATGAAGCTTAGCAGGATCATCTGAGCAGAGCAGGCTTTGGCTGCTGCTCCCATGGTTGCCATAGCCAATTCGACTTTATTACAATGAGCATTTGGCTGCTCCTATTTGCCTTGAGCTGTTTACACCCTTGGAAAGTGAGAGTCAGTTCCTGTTCTCCCAAATTGCCTGGCACCACTTGGTGTCCACTGGTCATATTTGAAACAATTACAAATTTCTTCCTATGCTGGTGTTACCTAACAACACAAATGCCACCAGAACTATCGTTTGCTGGGTGCTGCCCCCATATGCAGTAAGAGACTGCTTACATCCCTGAAAATTTAGCCCTGTGGGGGGACTGAAGTGCCCGTCTCTGGGATAAATGTTCGCTGTTCTAGATCTTTTAAGGCAACTTAGCAAGGCACTTAAGTCAGCATTCATAACAGCTGTTGTGCTGAGTGGGGGTGCTTAACATGGGCAAGAAGTGCTGAGGGGAGCACTGTGTCCACAACTGTCCTTTTCCCAGACCTGACCATGTAGCTGTGGCACTGAAGGCAGAGTCGTTGGAGAGGTGATTTACACAATGACCTTGGGGGCAAAAATCATCCTGTTTTGTCTAGGTGACTGGTTCTCTGGGACCTTCAATGCAGCCACTCATCACACCACAGAAGCTACAACATTTAGCAGCTAAGGAGTGCTATTACATGTGCTCAGGGCTACACTCATCCTGGTGGGCCAAGTGGCTCCACATCCATTTCAAGCTGAGCTTGGTAGTCAAAGTCATTGTAATTCAAATGAAAAGAGAAGAAACTGTTCACTGCTACTTCTTTTGTAACCCAGCTGGAGCAGTCATCAAGAAAGGGAAAGAGTGGTGTTCAGTCCCTTTCTTAGCAAAGCTTGGTGTAGGGGCAGGGCTGCTACTGTCTGGATCATTGCATGGCAAATAAATCAAGGCTTCAGGGCCCTGTCCCTGTGGGTCACTGATAAGGACACTCCTAAAGGAGCAGGTGTTGGTGGTCCCTAGCCTTCAGTACCAGCCCAGTGCAAAGACCCTGTGATTGGACCTTTACCTTGGGAAAGGACTAAACTGGCTGGCTACTGGGCAAATTGGGGCTGAGGTCTCTCCATGTTGCTGGAGTCAGGCCTTTGAGTTAATTCCGAACTGAGGAAAGAGCTAAACCATGTTACCACATGCTGGCTCATCTTCTCTGAAAGAAAGAGGTGCCTCCAGAGCTAGATGGGATTCTCATGAACCTTGTTTTCAGTTAGCTACTTACATTCCTTTGTACATCTGAGCCATACAAACATAAAATATGTCATTGCCCAAATCTGAACTGTAGAAACACAAAATATCCCATTGTCCTAATTTTTAAAAGCGAGAACAGAAGAAGACCAGCCATAGGAACCAAAAGACAAAGGGAATTTTGTTGATCTGAATACTGTCCTTAGTCTGAATATTGTATGACTAATACACACAGGTCTTTAGTTTCCTAGTCCAATGTGTTAATCTCATTATCATCATTCTATTCCAATTATATGAATAAATGGACCCTACCAACACCTCTTTCAGCTATTACCAGGAGAGCAGTAAATGTTTTCATGGTCTGCACATATTTCTCAGACTTGCAAGCATTTCAAGGAGTAATATCATTTTTAGGTTGCATACAAAAATCTGTCTCCATTTCTGGAGTTCTTTGCATGTTATTGTTTGTTCTTTTATTCATCTTTCTGTTGCACTGCAGTCCAATAATAGGTCTTCCTTTTCTCAGCCACTAGAAGCTAGAAAGTTCTGTGGTACCCTTGCTATATGAGAAAAAGCCAAGTATGCATGTGCTGTGCTGGTTGTGCTTGTTCCATGTGCAGTGGATCATCGACTGTATTCTGTTCTGTAGGTTGACTCCTATGATGTGACTGTGGAAGAAGATCTTGGAGAAATTCAGCTAATAAAAATTGAGAAGCGAAAATATTGGTACCAGGATGACTGGTACCTTAAGTATATCACTGTAAAAACACCAGTGGGTGACTATTTGGAATTCCCATGTTACCGTTGGATTACAGATGAAAAAGAGATTGTCCTTCGAGATGGAAGAGGTAAGAGCCATAAGAAACCTGATTTCCTGCAGAATATCCAGGATTCTTCCATCTTTCCTTCCCCTTTCCCCGTGTACCTGCCAATCGTCCCTCTCACATAGACACCCAGTGCCAATTTCCTTCTGCATGCTAGGGAACAGGCTTTCCCTGCTGACTAGGACTGCTTTTTGAGCAGTTTGTTGGGCTGGGCACTGGCAGTTGAGTTGAGTATTTTGGAAACTATGTGAAAGAAAGAGTCCTTATGCTGGCTTGTTACACTGATCTCGAATTTGAATGCTGACCCTAATGCCAAATTTTTGTCTGCTCCCCATCTCCATAGCTGGAAGCCTTGTTCGTCTTAACTAGAATTAGTGTCCTGTCTTTATTTCGTACTGCGCCCCTAGGTGGCCCATGATTAATTGTCTTTTTTCCTTGAGTGAAATAAAATCCCGAAGTAAGCTGCTCACCAAATGCAAGGAATGACTTGAAATAGTAGCTTCACTTTTTGCCTCTTTCCTCTGCATGCTGTCAAGTCCAGGAGGAGATAAGGTGATGTGGATGTGGCTGCTGCAAGTAGTGAGGATCAGCTGGGAAGTGTTACAGCACTTCTGTACTCTGTTCAGAGTGGCCTGTTGGACCCAAAACTTGTGTTTTAACTGTCTCTGACTACCTACTTGTTGTGATCAGGATTGGGGCAGACATTTATCACTAATGTTTACTTGTTCCCCTCTGTGCTTCCTAGGATAGGTTGGCTGCAGTAGTGGTCTGCAGCATGAATACCTGAGAACAGCTGAAACAATATATGAGGTAGTAGGAGAAAAATGTTTATCTTCCCATTAAGTTTTTGGCTCTTTCTGGCTGAAGAATTTTGCATTTGAAGCCTTTTGTCCTATAATACAACTATGTGTCGGTTTATTTTTGATCTCCAGAGACTTTCCATTTTTCATAATTTCATTTGTAACAACTGTAGCACTTCCATGGGAAACAGCTTTGCATGAATTTCAGAGTTGGGAGAGGTAAAGGACAAAAAAAAAGTGAAACCCTATTGGTAACTCCAACACAACTAGCTGGAAACTGTTAGCTATATATGTTATCAGTTGACTTGATACTAAACCCCAAACAGCTATTTCCATGAAACTCATTCTGGCTTTATCTGTCTTCCCATTTGTGTATGTAAGGTCAGTCACGTACTTTGCGTTTTCTCTGATCACTAAGGAAGTCTCTGTGTTATTTCATGTTCTAGTGGATATATGGTCAGAAGAGCAAGGTCTCTGGAAATCAGACCTCACTGTTTTTTTCTTTCTGTTGTCATGATAAGAAGATATGATTATTGCCTCAAGCTGGCAGAGGAGATGGTGGGGAGCATAGCTCGAGGAGAGAGTATAGGAGATGTTTCCTGGAGATGTCTTTTAGCAGAGAAGATTAGCTTGAACAATATAGGTATTTCTCATATTGATGAAAATTCCCTTAGATACTGACATGTAAAATGAGTTCTTATGGCCCTATCCAGACCATTTAACAGTAGATATGTCTACAGCAAATGTCTACACCAGGAATTCAGGTTTTATATACAGTTGAGACAGATGTTTCTAGCTTGAGCTGATTGCCCCTTGGGTCCACAAAATTAGGAGCTTATCTCCTTCCACAGATTCTCTAGGGAGCTGTGTTTCTACTTGAGGTACTAAACTGGATCGTGTAAGCATTTCCCAGAGAAACTTTGTAAAGGTACAGATCAGAAGTCTGAAGGTTTGAAAACTTTTCTGTCCTGCTCA
This sequence comes from Tapera naevia, assembly GCA_033556795.1. NCBI lineage: Eukaryota > Metazoa > Chordata > Aves > Cuculiformes > Neomorphidae > Tapera > Tapera naevia. Next base: position 11,072,878 of record JAUMJJ010000194.1, on the reverse strand, counting down.
AGACCTGGGCAGTGATAGCTAGTGGAACGTCATAATCTTGTCTCTTTTCCCTATTTCACAGCAAAGCTCCCTCGGGATGACAAGACCCAAATTCTCAAGCAGCACAGGCGCAAAGAGCTTGAGACCCGTCAAAAAATGTACCGGTGAGTTTCCCACAGCCCCTAGAGGGCCCAGGGCCTGTTGTCATCAGGTCAGAGTTTGACAGAGTACATTCCGATTATCATATTGCTCTAATTACTGGACTGTTGGATAAGAGAAAGTGTAAGTTATCACATTGGCCATATATGTTTTTCACTTTGTTGGAATTCAGCGTACGTGATGGTCATCTTGGTACAAGTGGCATTATGAGGTCCTTGAACCCCAGATATGACTATCTGGAAGGCTTAAGTGTGAATTCAGTGATACGGTCTCTCTGTGGGTCCTCTGGCATGCAGTTGTGCTTTCAGGGAAGATTTGAAGGCAGGTTTCATTTGCCTTTCATGAATAGTACTCCAGTTTTGAAACATGATCTGAACATGTCGGCTCTTACTGGAGCTTTTTGGCTGCCACAGCAAGCTAGTTTTAGTTGTTTCCTGCCCTGGGGTACAATGGAAGATCTGGCCCTGTTTGAGTGGGCTGGAATATGCTATCAGAACACAGATGTGATAACCACCTTTATACTGTCATAGGCATTTTTTCCTAATCAAGGTCATAATAGGAAAATGTTATCTTTTATCAATGAGTAACTTCAGAAGGCATGAAACATTTCCTTTTCCTAGAGACATACTCTGTTAAAATAACAAAAGTTTCTTGCACTTTCATCTCCTTATCATGAGAGTAACAATCAGAAGGACAGAGGGTCCACTAAGAATTGATGGACTAAGGCCTGGTGTATATGTTTGTCAATATCATTTGACTAAGAAAGGATCTTGATTACAAATTAGGGAAAATAGAGCTGAGGAAAACTTATTGCAGAAAGAGGTGTGTCACAAAATTTTATTTATGTATGCAAAAAGGAAGGCAAAACCATTTGTAATTCCAGGGAAATTGCTATTTGCAATTCAGAGGCATAACCTTTAGCATACAATGAAGTCTGTGTGTGGTAGGCAATTTGGAAATGCCATTGAAACAGTATTCTTTACAAATTGCCTTCTTTGTTTCAACCTGAAAATAGGGCACTTTACAAGAATATACATGGCAGAGAATGTGTGCCATGACCATTAGAAGGTAAAGCTCTTCTGAGGTGCTGAATCAAGACTGCCTGCCTATCTCAGAGAGTTGTTTTTTGGAGTAACCTAATTACATGTGTGAGTACTTTTAGCTGCTGTATCTCAGTTCTGCAAAAATGTAGCCCCGGGAATGACTGTGCTTTGGGCAGCTGTCTGTCTGCAGCCCCTCCCAGCACATTTGAAGCTACGGGCATTTTCAACCAAATGTGACAAGTGTTTGGAAATACCACAGATACTAAGTTACTTCAAGTTTTGTGGAGGTAAGTGGCCAAGTAGATGCCTTCCATTGTACTTCAGGATTCTGTAGCATATTGCTAGGTATTGTTGTGGTATAAGTCACTATTTTTGGCCAAAATGAGTCTGCCACAAATTTGCTTTCTTGAATTGAGTTACAGAAGCAGTGTAGGTGAAGGAATGATACAGTTCCCATGCTGATAAGGTTATATGATTAACCCAACCACTCTTGTTTTCTCAGCTGGAAGGAGTGGCATCCAGGCTTCCCCCTGAGCATTGATGCCCATTCTCACAGCGATCTGCCTCGTGACATCCAGTTTGACAATGAGAAAGGAATTGACTTCATTCTGAACTACTCTAAAGCGTAAGTGTTTGTGGAACTTCAGGAGTTTTGCAAAATCTCTTTGGGAGCAGGATAAGAATCTGATCACTTTTTAGGCTTCACTCAGTTCTCAAAATTTGATTCTCTTCTGACAACTGGATCTGCAGTCAATAAAAGTAGTAAAGAATTGAAGGGATTTTTTTTTTTTCAGTATTGGTATTTTAAGTTTTTGCTGCTGGAACTGGCTGGGCCTCTGCATTCTTATTAGATGGTGTTTTGGCTATAGTCGGCTGGAGGAGGCACTGGTGAAAAGCGTAGGAAGAAGGACTATTGGCACCTGAATTTTTAGACTTTTCACTTAGTTCTCAGAGTTGCCCCCTAGAAATATTTCTGTCATCTGATGGTTGGCAATAATTAAGCCTTTCAGTCACATACCAACAGAAATGGTATCAATGCACCCTTGAGACCCTGCTGAGGAAAAGCTGTTCTGAGCAGCTCATCAGTTAACCACAAGTATAATCTGCTTAGGGCAACAAAGTCACTGTCCACTTACTTGAATGTGTTATACCATTGAAAAAACCAGAGTCCTGGCCACTGGATGAGCCTGAATAGTCAGTCCTGCAGAGCTCTTTGAAACAGTACAGGATTAATGAGGCAAATAGGACCTCTCTGACATATGAATCCCCTTCTGAGCTGTCTCACGTGCACAGGTCACGTAATATCTCAGACATCTCACTGTACTATCAGGTGGAGGAATAGTCTGAGATGACAAAAGACTGGTCCAAGATCACCCACAATTTCAACATCTGTGATTCTGTTAATATGCTACACTCATCACATTTTGGAAAGATGTTCCTTCTATTATTTGGAAGATCAGGTGGAGATTATGTCATTAAGCATAGGTTGGTAAGAACTAGAGAGTTCAATAGCCATGCTGAGGAACTTGTAGATTCTAATAAAAGCAAATACTTGCACATCTGATCCCATCTGGGGAACTGACGGTGACTGAAACCTTACATGTTAGAGCCTTCTAGATGTTACACTTATGCAGCTGAATTTCCTACCAACACAGAGTCAAACCAGATGGTTCCAAGAGAATCTACCTGCTTGTTTCCTAGTTTGGAAAACTGGAAGCTTTGAAGAGCACATGTTTGTTTTTCTATCCGTATTAGCTCTGCACTAGATTTCTCCATCCCTTCTCTCTCCCCAACACCATTTTTCACAATGTAATGATGCTTTGTAATTTCAGCATTTAAATTTATTTTTTTTTATCAGAATAAATCTTCAGCAGGTGTGAACAGGATGATATACAGCACATATGGCCAGGTGGACCTAGACCTTTCACAGCTAATTGGAATAAGACAGCAAACTAGGATATTAGGGGCATGATGGGACCAGCTGTAGAGTGCATGCTCTAGTGGATTTATAATGCATTACTAGCTGTTATGTCAGAGAAGTGTCTGTGGGGTCATGCAAGGAGTTAAGATTCATGGCACAAAAGACAGACAGATAATTCTTGCCCCCCATGCTTATCCAGTGGCATGAGTATTGCCTCAACTTTACATCTAAGTTTAGACTTCCAAAGAACAAATTCCCTCATCTTTAACATGAAACGGAAGTTGAGGGCCCTTTTTACCTCATGAAATATCTTATTCCTCAGACACCCCTTTAGTATCTGTGTATTCTTAACGCTTTAAGACATTTTAAAGAATCTGGGGCCTTGACCATAGAACCTGGGACAACTCTAGACTCTGATGTTCCTCTTCTATAGTCCAGTGTTAGAATACAGCCCTGCAGGGGTCTTTTTGTCAGTTGGTTGTGAACTTAATAATGGCCATCAGAGAGAGTTCTTTGGGAAATTAAATTAAAAAAAAAACAACCAAAAAACCCAAAACCCAAGAAAACTGGGGAAGTTTACGTAGTGCTGTTTAAAAGACTAGTATTTTTTTTTATAAGGCCAGAAGAGATCAATCTTGATCTGTAGTCAGAACTTTAATACAATGCAGGCCAGTTTACCACAACCAGTCTCTAATTCTTAATTTATCTTCCCTCTGTGTACAAACTGGTAAGTTAAATTATCAAACTAAGAAAAAGAAAGTGCTGGGAGGAAATCCCATGTGTATTTGTGAATATTGTGAATATCTCAGATTCAATCAGGTGGGATACCAGTACAACTTGTTCACCACGAACCAAAGTCAGGGATGAGACCATTCTTAAAAAGGGGAAAAAACAACATAGTTTTATTTTGCTGTTGTGAGTAAACCTGTAGCAAAACCAAGAAGAGGTTCCAAGCAAGGGAGGAAAACAAACTCTGTGCACTTCTTCTCTTGGTCCAGCTTAAGGAAACAGTCTAGCTCAGAAAAGGCAAGGAATTACTCCTTAAAGGAACGAGGAGAGGTGTGAAAATATACAAACCCCACTCAAGGTCATTGGGATCTTCTCTTCTTAATCTAGCAATTGCGTGGTATTCCAAACTTCTACAAATCCTGTGTTTTCCAAGAGCTGTGGCTTCTAGCTTGGTGTTAGCCAGTGCAAAACAGGTGTTTCCCTGCTGATTTAGGAGATCTGAGTGATGCACGAGTGACAGCATCTGAAAGCCAGAGATGACCAGGTTACCATTAGTGGACATAACCTGTTTGGAGGCTGCACTCCCCTTCTAGCGATCCCATCCTGCCAGTCTGTAGCATATTGTCAGAGATCCTGAATTGCAGCCAAGTGAAAATTGCAAACAATTCAACAGAGTGCAGGGATATCTATTTTTGTCATTGGCTGTAAGGGCACCTCCCCGTGAAACAGGAACGTGAAACTTTCTTGCATATAGCAAGTCGTTCTGGAGAACTGGTATGACACAAAGGCAATTTTTCCAAGTAACTGCAAGAAACCTGGCACATTTAGTTGAAAATCTGGACCTATGCTTTTGTTTTGGTGGACTATGAAAAGCTTTGGAGAATGAGTTTAATAGCCCTTATTTAGCTAACCTTTGTACTATGGGAGCTTGGGACAACTATCTGCATGAATGAAGTGGAGATATATGTGGGAAGGTGTGAAGTCTTCCTTCAGTTTGAGTGCAGTAGGAGAGAAGACAGATAGGTGTGTTTGGAAGTCTAGGGGCAGGTGGAAAGATGCAAGGTGTAGCAATGGGCAGAGAGCACATTTAAGGAAAAATATGAGAGTTGTGAAACTTATATGAGACTTAGGGAATAGTGAAAGAGGGGAGGGGAGCCCTTTTGCTTGGGACTTACAGAACTGAACTTAGGAAGAGGGAGATACATCTCAGAGATTCCTTCTGCAAGGTTTGATCTTTAGATGCTGTTGGCAGTGCATAATTCTGTAAGTTTATAGGATTAATAGTGTGTAGGTGAGGATAATCCTGAAGACTTCCAGTGTTGATGCGACCTTCTACCACACAGAAACCCTCACTCTGGATTTTGTGTGAGAAGCCCAGGCTTGTGTAGCTGTTTTGGACCAGTGTTGCATTTGGGCAGATTGTGTTCTACAAACAACCCTGCCATTTTCCCTTTCACTGTTTTCTGATTTCTAGCATGTGCCAAAGACATCTGAGAAGGACTTGATTTCTTGGGGACAACAGGTTTTTGCATCCTAGGTCCTTTGGAAGTTTATTCCGAGATAGGGAATATGAAAGACTGCTTCCTTTAGGAAGTAATCTCTGAAACATCCAAGAATGCCTGACATTCAGCTGATCAAACCACAGCAGGTTTATGACTAAGTCCCAGGTGCTGTGCCTACTGCTTGGTTTGATCAGGCTGGTAGACCCACATAGGAAGAACACCCTGGGCAGGATAGGAGCAGTTAAGTAGTGGTTCACGTCTAGTGTTCCCTCATCTCAGAGTAGTTCTGAAGGAGGGCAAAAGCTCAACAGGACCTTTAGTAGAAACTCTCGAATGGGGTAGTCTCAAGTAACTTCTTTTAAACTACTAAGGTATGTTGTTTAAAATAATTTAAACTTCTGGTCACAGTTATGCCTCCCCTTGAAGCTGATCTGTGCTTCAGATACCTTGTACCTATCCAGAAAATTCTGCTCAAAAGTTACCCTCCCTTTGGTCCTTATACAATCGTTCTGTGTCCTTGTCAGGTGTGAAGAGGTCTCTGGAGAGGTCATCTGATGTTCCAGGCCAGACAGTTGCTTGAGTTTTACTTCTTAACGTGTCTCCAGGGACCTCTTAACCTTGACTGTCATCTGCAGCAGCAGAAACAGTCCATTCTATTATACATGCACCCTGTCTGGGCTCAGTGCAGAAGCAGTTCCTTTGTCTGGGTTTATGGTCATGCTGGTTTAGAGCCCTCCTCCAGGTTACCAGTTGGTGGTTTTCCAAGCTTTTGGTCTTCTTCACCCAATTCTAATTAATTTCTTGTTAAGATGCCCCAGTCTAAGTTTACTGAGTATAAATACACCCTCCTAGGATTCTTCCTCTCTCAAATTATGTTTTGGAGGATTTCCTGCATCACTGTGACCCTTTTTTGCTCTGTTATCTGTTCTGCTTATCTTTGTGGGGTGTGCCTACTTTTCTTTGTATGCTTGAATTGTTAGTGGGAAGCCAACTTGCTTTTCAAATTCATTATTTGCTTTCTAGTCAAAATAAATTCTTTCCATTTAATAACAACATTTCAGCATTTATGTACCAATTTAGGACTTGTCATCTCTTACGAGGTGACCTTGCTTGACTGTGTTGTAGATAGAATGATTTGCTGAATTAGCCCTTCAAGTTAGGTGTTTCTGGCTCTCAGCCCCCCATGTTCATGCGATGTTTCCAACCAAGTGACTTGGTTCCTGAGGTTAGAAATGAGCATCATACCAGCAGCTCAAGCAAATATAAAGCTCTCAAAAATTCAGGCCTCACTCTGTAAGGATCCAGTCTAGCCTTGGTCGCATAGGTACTTAACAGGAGATGTCTTCTCTTTAGGAATGCTGGCTGGATTGAATCTGGGTTGTGTTTGTTCTTTGTTGAAATCACTCAGTCTTTTTCTATCACCATGCCCCTTTCTGAACTGGTGCTAATAATAATTAGCACTGTCAGGTGGTGCCAACTGCTGACAATGTGTGAAGCACTACTTTTTTTTGACTGTAGTTTTTATATGACACAGGTTGTAACTCACTGCCAGTGTAGGCTGCCGAGAAAAATTCTGAAATGGAGGTCAGTAAATACAGTAGCAGGGACTGGGCCCTTTAGATACCTTTCAGGCTTGTGTGTAAAGGTACAGCCAGCAAATTTAATTCTCTCAGGTGATTAATCTCATGTTCCGCCACTGAAAAATTTATTACATTATATGTATATAAAAGGTTAGAAAAGAATAGGGAAGGGTATTGTGGAAGCTGGCGATGATTTCTTTCAGAGGCATTTTGTTTTATTTTTAGGATGGAGAATCTTTACATAAACCGTTTCATGCACATGTTCCAGTCCTCCTGGAGTGATTTTGCAGATTTTGAGAGGATCTTTGTCAGAATCAGCAACACAATCTCCGGTGGGTTTGTCAGTATTCGCTCATGTTTGCATCATAGAATGACTGATTAGTTATATTGTACATATCTGATTAGGGTGGAAGTGGCTGACCCACAGTTCTGTTCTCCCATGTTTTTTTAGAAATAAACTGTGATCTCAGACTACTGATCACACCAACAGCTCACAAGACCAAAAAGTGAAGACATGATCTCATGCAAACTGAAATTACTGGAAATGGCTCAGTGTCCTTCTCTGTCCTGAGCTATACTGGAGCTCAGGCCAGTTGGCCATCATAGTCCATTTTGGCTTTTAGAAATGTATTTTCAGATATGTGCAAGTCCCTTGGGACAAACTTTCTTAAGTATTTCACATCTAAAACTAGAGACGGCTTAGTGGGAGTGCTTTTCAGAGCATATTAGCTGCTAAAACATTTTTGAAAATTTGATCCTGTATGTTCCACTTCAAACATGTAAACACATGGGAGATCTCCCAAGAAGCACATTTGGAACTGTTCTCCACTAAAGGCAAGTACAAGTGTGACTGCTTTTGCCTCTTACACAGAGCAGATCAAAGGCTGTTGCCTAACATTCATCCATGTGCTCAGTCCTGGTTGCACTGCTGCTAAGAGTCCTGGCTTCTTGTGCCTGTCCTGATACAAGGAGGGTACCACTGCGTCCATTCTGCTGTTATAATCTCACTTGTGACTCCCCTCAGTTAGTTCTCCTGGTCCATTAGTGTCAGTGACATGGAGGAGCTGAAATGCTTTTCAGTGGTAATTTTTTCCCAACAGGGCACATTTTGACAGAACTTATTTCAAACCTGAAAGTCTGTGCTGTTATGCCAACAGATCTGTGCATGGGTTGCAAAGAGCTGGAAATAACCTGGGACCTGTAACTTCTTCGCCTGGTCCTGCTGCAGCCAGAATGGGCTGCCAGACCACAGACCGAGGAACTGTGGTTCTTATTGGAAATTAGTGCAAACTGGGCCCAAAAGGACTCGTGCCATTTATCCAAAATATCTTTTTTTCAAAAACGTGTCATAACTAGTTGTGCATACTGCATTAAAAGTCCTGCTGTGCTTACTGTTTCATACTCACATCTTCTTACTAGAAGACAAAAATCCCTCTCTAAGAGTGAGAGTTTCACTTTTGTATTCAGGCCCCTTCTGCGGTATCTGTCACACCATTACAAACTCCATTTGTGTAGTGTTAAATATGAAAGACAAAATACTTCTTTCCTTTAACCCTTTTCGATATGAAATTCTTAGCAGTTAGTAAGAGTAATTTATGCGGTCTTGGCTATAAAATAAAGCACACATGGTGGTCAGAGTGTTTTAAAATCTAATTACAGCTATTTGATACATTTAATGAGATTTGCTTCCTAAAGCATCTTTACACAAGAATTAGATACAATCTATAATTAATTTAATTGATAGCATTTTCATACTCATGAGGAAACCTCCAGTTCTGTGAGTTTTAAACTTTAAGCATCGGCCTCCATTATGGTAATGCTATTCTGAATCTTCATGTTTGCAAGCCTTGCCAGAAACAGGGCTAATGGAGAAGGTGGATCAGGCATTCTTCAGTCATGCAGTTTCTGTCCAAGGTGATGAGTCATTTTTTACTTGGTGTAGACTTCAGATACAGTTTCAGACTCATCTAATTGACAGAGATGATGTAAATGTCAACTTTAAGCAAATTAACTTTTTTTCCATTCTGTTAGAAACCGAAGTTTTGAGACTTCATTCCTACAGGCCGATCTTTTTCATCCTTTCACCCTTTGTAGAAGAATAAATTGCTTTTAGAAAAAGTCCTGCCTTGTCCAAAATAGGCAGTGGAAAACTTTACCTGCTTCATTTTTCCCCTGAAGACGCCAGTGGGATTTTTTTGTATTAATCACGTGTTTTCTGAATTCATAGGCTAAAGTAGCGACATGGCATTATGGAACAGAAAATTGTGATTGTGGAAAACATCTAGTGGTACTACAAATGTAGTATAAGGGGACCGAATACCTGAAATTAGCATTTTATTAAGGAAGATGTTAATCTCAGTTTATATTAGCAATTGAAAAATAAAGATGGGGGAAAAATGGTAACCAAACAAACCAAGCAGTGAACAGTTTTACTAAGAAGCCTAAAAACAAAACCTTTACCCAGCTCCAGCTAAGGGAACTACTCCAGCCGCTGCTGTTCTTGCCATACTGACCATGCTCTATATTTCCCTTCTCCTGTCTGTGCTATCTTTTTTGGACTCATCCTTCTGTACTACATACCCTGAGGATTTAAAAATGTCATAGAAGACCTGAGGAGGTGGTCCACAGGTGAAGAGAATATATTTTATAGGAGTGGATTATTTTACTCCTCATTGCTTCTGTACACGGAGAAACAAATTATTATCAGTTCTTCTCAAAATGAAAAGTAAATTGTTTGTTTAACTTAAGTGATTTTTCTAAAAATTCTATGGTACCTTTTGAGTAATTTTCTTGCTCCTTTCTTCAGTCAAACCCACGGTGCAGTGCAACAAAAGGTGGGAAGGAAGGGAGAAATACTACAATGCAGTAGGATATTGATGCAGTGCAGATATTGATGCTGCAGGCTTATTTTTCTTTAAGAATACGTGATGCAGCACTGGAAGGAAGATTTTATGTTTGGCTACCAGTTCCTGAATGGATGCAATCCTGTGCTGATCCGGAGATGCACAGAGATACCCAAGAAGTTGCCTGTCACTATGGAAATGGTAGAATGCAGTCTGGAGAGGAACCTGACCCTGGAGGAGGAAGTGAAGGTAGGATTCTGACTGAACTTGGACTTCACCTGTTTCTTCTCATATCTTCTAACATCCAAACCCTGTACTAACTACCTTCAGCCCCATTTCCTCTCTTCAGCCTGGATGCTTAGTCATGGCTCAGCTGGTTGCCTCTGCAGACTGGCAGTACTTCTGTTGACTGTTTTCTCCTGCTATTCTGGAGCTGTCAACCATCACCTTTCTCCATATCCAGAGATGTCACCAGGAGCTGAAAGGTCCTTTTTCATTGTTTTTTTCTGAAAGGTTAGGTATTGAACATCTGCATCAGAGTGGCAAAGCTTCTGTCTCTTTCCTGATAGGGTCTCACTCTTGACACCCACAGAGTTGAGCTAATGTGCTGATGAAGGGTTGGCAAGGGTGGTGGCTTGCTTTTGTTGTTAATATGAGCACAGGGGTCGCTTAAGCTGGCAGTGGTGAAACTTATTTGCGTCTTAGTGTCACTGCATGAATGCCAAGTACTTAGTTTCTGTTTGCTGAAAGAGCACTGTCAGGCTCAACAGACAAAGATCAGGCAGTTTGTGTAAAGGTACGGGCTCTCTCACCAGCATCACCCCTAAGCCACTATAAGCGAGGGCAGTCCAGTGGCTGCTCGTAACCACAAGACACAAGCTAACCTCTGGCTGAGGCTTCCCTCCTTTGTTCCTAGCCTTGCTGCTTGCAATCCCTAAAATACATCATGCTTGGTTTTTTTTTTTCTGTTCCCAGCAAGGAAACATTTTTATTGTGGACTATGAGCTGCTGGATGGTGTTGATGCCAACAAAACAGACCCATGCACAATACAGTACTTGGCTGCACCTGTCTGTTTGCTGTATAAGAATCTGGAGAATAAAATTGTACCCATTGCAATCCAGGTGGGCTTACTGTCAGGGTCTTTAAAGGGACACATTGCCTGCTTTCTCATCCTAAATATGAATGACTTGGGGGTTTATATGCTTTTTGTATCTTTCAGCTTGGTCAAAAGCCTGGGCCAGACAATCCCATATTCCTTCCTTCAGATGCCACATATGACTGGCTGCTGGCTAAAATTTGGGTTCGCTCATCTGATTTCCACATCCACCAGACAGTGACCCATCTCTTACGGACACACTTAGTCTCGGAGGTGTTCAGCATAGCCATGTTCCGGCAGCTTCCTGCTGTGCATCCCCTCTTCAAGGTTGGTTCTTACATGAAGGCACACTTGTGGATCAGGGAACTTATCATGTTAGCTCAACAGATCAATAGGAAGTCCTGGTGATAGCTCAGCTGGGATTGGCTGGCTGCACTGAAAGCAATGCCCAGCTAGCCACCAGGACTACAAACTTTACTTGGTTGAGTTCAATCAGAGAATTTTCGTTCTTTCATTGTTTGTCTCGTTTCACAGCTCTTGGTGCCACACATGCGGTTCACAATAGCCATCAACACCAAAGCCAGAGAACAGCTTATCTGTGAGTGTGGCCTTTTTGACAAGGTAAGTAATCCCCTTGCAAATCTTCATTATTCTTCATTGTTCCGTATATGTTTTTATCCTTTAACCATCACATATTGCCTTGTTTCTTGACCTTTTTGCTAAAGGGCAAAAAATAATACTGCCTGAGAAACTGGCACACAGAACTCATGCCTTAAATTAACTCATTTCTTGTTGTGTTAGAGATGGTGTCTTACCTCGAAGCAGCTAATTCAGAACTGGCCAATGTCAGTAATGAGTCAGTATTTTACTTACCCCAAAGCCACATCACCTATGAGTATGAGTATAGGAGTGCAAGATAACGTAATACGCACATGCATGCACACAGTTAAGTCTTTTAATTACTCAGTTATTCATCTTGGGAAAGGGTGGTGAGCAAAAGAATTTGTGATTACAAAAGGAGATTTGCATTGCAGAGGAAATCTGTACATAAAATAGATTACAAAACCTCCGAATAATGACTGTGAATTTCAGCCTGCCTTCTTGAATTGCCATAAACAGCAGATCTGCTAGGATTAAAACTCAGCTTCATCTGAGTCGGTAAAGTATAGCTGTTTAACATGGACTGTGGTGCAGCTCTTGGATCAAATCTGAACATCTAAATCTGACCGCATTAGTATTTAACATTTACCCATCTCTTCCTCCCTTGGCTCCACCAGAAATGACATGCTACATCTAAGACTGCAACAGATTGGCACGCTGGTGTCCCTGTGACAACACACTAGCAGCAACTGGGAAGTCTGGGAAGGTTTCAGAAGTCTTTTCAAAGAGGGAGCCTATGTTTCTGTCCATCTTACACCTCCGGCAACAAACCAAAAATAGTTTCCCAAGGAAAAAAGAGAGATTAAGTCCAGGGAGCTTCCTTGTCTCATATACTCAGATGCTGACTGTGGCTACTTGGCTGGCATTCCCGTCTCTTTGGACAGAACTGTAATATCTGTGCCCTGTGCACAGAGGGCCAGCAAGTTGATTCCAATGTAGATTAAAAAATGTAGACAAAAAGGCAGCCAGAGGGCAATAAGTTTAAGCTGAATACTGCTACAATGCTGACATTATATTGCTAGAAAGGCAAGATTTGGGGGCTTTGGTGCAGTGATTATCCAAAGAGTTTTACCTGTTTGTTATGGACATTCTGTGTTTTCCGAATGTAACATACACTGAAACCCTGGCCAATCCTCATCAATAGCCACCCAGTAGGATTGATCTCCTGGCTTAAATTCTAGGGTGGGTAACAGTAGCCTGCATCTCCAAACACACTGTAGCAGCAGTAGGTCGTTTATCAAAAATCCTGTTCTAATAAACTGCTGGCTGCCTTCCTTCACACACTCACCAGTTCTGGAGCACAGAGCTGGCAGAAAGTGCTTTGGGTTCAGTGCTGTGATGTTGCTGTACCTGTGGAGAAAATTTTAATATTAACGGTGATTCATGGGAGAGGTGCAAAATCTCTGAAGTCAAAATGCCCAGTAGCAGTAGACCTTTGCAGTTCAGTATTTGTTTCATTAGAGTTGTGGTTTTCTCCTTGAAAAACAGATTCACCAGCTTTTGAACACCATCTCCTGTGAATTTGGAAGGCCAATTCAACACAAAGCAAACATAATCTCCTTGTGTTCCTGTCTTGCCATTCTTGCAGGCAAATGCTACAGGTGGAGGAGGGCATGTACAGATGGTGCAGAAAGCAATGAAGGAACTGACTTACAGCTCCCTCTGTTTCCCTGAGGAGATCAAAGCTAAAGGGATGGACAGCAAAGAGGATATCCCCTACTACTATTACCGGGATGATGGCATTAAAGTTTGGGAGACTATAAAAAGGCAAGAGACTGTAGTTCTAGAAATGGCTAATAAAGTCACTATCACAGAGACACAACTTAACTTTCTCTCTGATCACTTTACTCTTCTTTGCAGCCTTGTAAACAGCACCTGGACTCTTTAGTCATGTGCAGCCTTTTCCATTCAGTATATACTCCCATCTGAGGAAAAATACGTAGTCAAGCAACGATTCGCCCTTGAAAGACTGTTAGTTACTGCTCTTTTCAGGCTCTTTTCTTGCATTCTGTATTTCAGAGGCCCCTTTATAAGTATGTACTCTTCTATCGGATTTCACAGAGTTTAGTGAGTTGGAATTTAGCCCTTTGAAAGGAATTTAATTACCTTTTATTTTTTGTCTATGCACAAACCAAGAGAGAGCGCAGCTTTCTGAGTCAGCCACGTGAGCTCATCAAGGTTCTTGTGCAGTGAAAATGTAAGCTTGGCTTGCATGAGAGCATTTAGAAACCAAATAAATTGGGCACTAACTGATTTGAGTGAAACCATTTTACAATGCATTAAAATTGCAAGGCTCAAATTTTGTAAGGGCATAATTTCTGAGTGAGGAGTACTACAAGGTGGCTCTATCACACAAACATGGCTCCTTTTCAGATATGAAGCACTGTTTCATAATGGAATGATTCATGTGGTTTTTATTCTACAGTGCCATTTCATTTAACAAACAACATATTTTTGCATGGCATGCTAAATATGCAGCTGTTTCTGGTCACATGGCTTTTGAAAAGCATGTTCATTAAAAATCAGATATTTTGTGTAAACAAAGCAGGGGGTTTATAACACAAACATAATATTTAAAATTTTGGGTACATTTCTGTCTCCTGTGTTCTCTCTGTGTTTTGGCAAGGGGTTATCTTGCAATATTTCCTGCAATTGTTAGTGCTCATTTGACAGAAAAGGAAGTTATAACTTTTTTTGTCGTTTTTTTGATGTAGTCCTTTTTTTGTCCATTTTCTCTTTCCTGTGTTTACTTGCTGTTTGAGGTATGCATTTTGAAATACTAGATCATACTAAATCAGCCCAGTTTAGTTTGACTATGGGTGTTAACCTCGCTGGAGGAAGATGTTACACTGCCTCAGACTTGGCTTAGAGATTTTCTGGAAGTGAATATTTTGGTTTAGAAATGGTGTGGGCAGTACCTTTTTCAGTGCATGATGTCCCGACCCATGAGGATCTGAACAGGGAGGAGATGTCTGCTGTATGCAGTGGGAAGAAGGTCTAGACCTCTTCTCCCCAAGAGAAGTTTCCTGGGCTACCCCACTTTAGAGTGTGCTGTTTGGGTTTTGTGAAAAAGATGTGCAGTAGGAGGGCATCAGCTACTTGAATGGTATTCAGGAGCAGCTTTGGAGTATCCCACGTACAGGGAATAGTGCCAGTAACACGATTTGGGAAACCCTGTTCAAGTGCAAGAGCTGTGTACATATGCCAGAGGGAGTCTGTATTAAGTGAGGAAAAGGATAGATATGAGGGCAGATGTTTGGGCAGGAACGAAGCCTCAAATAAGACAATAAAGAGTGTGGGACTGTTTAGGGGATGCAGTGCGGTCCAGCTTCTTTTTGTTGGGGGAGGAAGTGATGCTGCACTCAGAAACGAATCAAAGTTGCCTCTGGGCATTCCCACTGCTTGTGAGAAGGAGGTAGGAGGGTGCTAAGACCTGCTCGTGCCCTTTTCTCTTTTCCCGTGCAGAATCTGCCTCCTCTTCAAAGTCAGTAGAAGGTCTTGAAGAAATAACAGGCTTGTTATCTTATTTTCATTTTATCTTGTTCATTTGTTCCCGTGTGCAGTTTTGCAGAGGATGTGATTCACATCTACTATGAGAGTGATGAGACGGTGTCTGAGGATGTGGAGCTCCAGGCCTTTGTCAAAGATGTTTATGTCTATGGGATGAGAGGCGTGAAGTCCTCAGGTAAGGTATGATGGCCCAGCCAGGTCTGCAGCTTATCGAGTCTGTGCTGGCAGCGATGCTGCATATACAGCATGCCTTGAACTTTTGGAGACCCTTCTTCGCCCAAAGATGCTCAGTTTTATGGGTGAGACCCTGGATCAAGCCCTCCCTCAGGAGATAGTGCCTTTTTTCCCCGAGATTTTTACCATGAGCTTGAGTAACTCACATAATCCCTCTGGGATTGGTCCTCTGATCTTGTCTGGTTGTGCATTAAGTGTTAGGAGGGTCTGTCTGTATGTGCTCTTGGAACCATCAGCCAGGCTGATAGAAATCACAAGGAGCACTGAGATCCCCTTGAATCTTCTCCTCCAAACCTTGCACCAAATTAGAACAAGTAAGAACCTGCCAAGGGGTAGCTTGCTGCACTTCACATTTTTCAACATCTGTGTTATCACTGAGCTGTTCTGTTCTCTTCAAGATAAGATACTCATAATTCTTTCCAAGATGTATTTTCCTTTGCTCTGTCTCTTCTTGCTGCCTCTCATTTCTTGCAAACCGTTACTTGTCTGTGGGAGCTCTAATCCATAACATGGTTCTATTCTTCCACCTGAGTTAACACTGTCCTGCCTTTCCCTAAAACAGGTTTTATTCTTTCACTTGCATACTGTCCAAGCAGACTTTCAGGAATTTGTACAGGTGGATGGGGATTCTTCATACAGATATGATTTATGTGACCGATTTACATCTGGAATACCTGTTGGCCAGTGATCTGGGGCAGATGGCTTTGGCATTGCATGCACAGGTTTATATGGGATACCTCCAGGCAAAACTGTGACATTTCCACTCAATTACCAGTATGCACTGGTGTGTAACAGCCTCCTGGGCTCTACCTGCCTGTACAAGCAGCAGGCTGGGGGTCACTCAGTTGCCATCGTTTTTGTTTGGGTGGTTGTCTCTCAGGAAAAGCATATAAATGGCCTGCTAGTAGGACCTTCATGCTTGGCCTAAGCATCTTGATATGGGACAAGTACTGAGTCTTTCCAGGACTACAGCAGGGCTGGGATGTTGCAAGCACCACTGGTGGCAAGACTGGCGCTACACGTGTGGAAATCTGCCAGGTCTGCTGCGTCCCTGTTTTCACTGCTACCACTCAAAGAGCTGTGGCAGAGTGCAGGGGGACTTGGCTGGGTCTTGAAGAAGCAGAGGATAAATGGGGGAGGCTGTTGCCGACAAGACTCCCTCTTCAGTCTCCGTTCTTGCCCTAGGAAGACTGCTCTGACTGGGAGCATGCCAATCCCTTTTCAGGGTGAGAACAGTGTGTTTAGAATAGCAGGACATGGGAGAAGATGGAGCATCATCTCCTCTTTGGGCTTAGTGGCTGGCCAAAGCTACTATGTGCCTCTTTCACCTCTCAGGTTGATTTCACATCTGCATCAGGCTGGTGGTGGAGATGTGAAGCAGCTGGTACAAGCAACCTGAGCATGGAGAGATTGCCCCAAGGAACTGAGAGGTCTCTAGGTATCCTGGAACCTGTGGTCATGTTGGGCTGGGACAGGGCGTACAGCACAGAACTGTGATGTAGTGGGAACAGGAGAGATACAGGTTTGGGGATGCTTTGGTAGCAAAATATTTCCCTTGTCCCTGACTATTCCCTTCTTTCTTTATATAGCTCCGTTTGATTATTCCTCTTCAAAGACAGCTTTGACGCAACTATTTCTGTTCCTCATTCTGTTGTTTCTCTTTCAAAAGTTCTCATTTCCTCGCTTCCTATTTCAGCAAATAAGCTCTCTCTGCACTTTTTCCTGCAATGCACTTGATCACTGATCCTCGAAACTTTATAAATACAAGCATATGATCATCTGCTCCTTGACACAAACATTCCCTGCTTGCACTGCAGACTGAAGAAAAAGGATCATCTGATGCCCCTGCCCTGTGGACTTCCTGGGTTCCTTGTTGCAGGGTAGGCAGGGTGAGAGAACAGGGATAGAGTATTTTTACAGATGTGGTTGTACTTTCCTCTAAGAAATGCCCCATACTTTGCAAACAGTGGGGATTCCTCACAAACCTGTATAAGGTAAGGCAGGATCACCCTGTTTTTAGAGCTGGATAGCCAAGTTGTAGAGAGGTTGAGTAACTTCTGTTAGACCACACAGCAAGGTTCAGAAAGAGAATGCCCTGCTCTTCACTGACTGCTGCACAGTCCTCTTACTCGTGCCTGTTGTGTAGCTGATTACTACTGATTAACTGGGTTGCTACATAGCTGGGTTGCTTCAGCTTTTCTTCTCCCTCATTTAGGGTTTCCTAAGGTGATCAGGACACGAGAGAAGCTGGCAGAATATCTCACAGTGATAATATTCACTGCATCAGCCCAGCACGCAGCTGTGAATTTTGGTCAGGTAGGAATTTTTGGGAATACTGTTCTTTCTGGGATGGGAGATGCATCTACCAGGGCAAGGTCTGAGAAATGTTTTTTTAGTAGACGTACAGACATTAAATGGTTCTTTCTGGTCAAAATAACTGCAGAGCTATCTGCAAATCCCCATTAAGCCTGAATAATTTTGGATGCTAAGAAAGGTATTTTGAGTTCTAAATAGGTACCAAAGCTCAAATTTAGGATTTCTAGCTTTTAAATTTTAATTTTAAATATTTTATTGTAGGGAACAATTTTTTAAGCATTTTGATGGATTGCTAAGACGCCTCAGAAATGCTGAAGAGTTTCGGTGCAGAATATAGCTAGCATCCTGAACTGCCTGGATATGTGCTGGTGGTCTGTGGCATGTTCTGCAATGAGTTACGTTAAGTGGCCTTGCTTTACATTTGCTGTGAGTGTATTCACAGGTAGCTACTGTGGGCAGCCGTTGTAGGCTGTGCCGATTTGGCAGTGTGCTCTGCTGAAGCAGCATGCATCCCATTTGCTGATGTGGCTTAGGGAACATGTGCAGTGCAGTGCAGCTCAGTGCTGCGATTGCAGTTCATGTAGCTGCATGCACTGCCTGTCTTTGAGTTGGTGCTGCTTAGTCCCAGCAGTACAGCGATCTTGCTGGCCTGGGAGCATTTACTGAGGGCCCTGAGTCAACTCGTGGAAAGCTGCCTTGCACATCTGTAGGACTTCCACTTCTGCTTTCTGCAGGAGCACAGACAAGCCTCTGTAAGGTAAAGTCTCACTGGAGTTGATGGGACAGAAGTCCAGATCCTCAGTGATGCGTAGGTACTTAACTCCCACTGACATACATAGAAATTTGAAGCAGTACATGTGGGAGGATCTATTCTTTGGTCATGGATGGCCGAGTTTTTAGAAGCACCAATGTGCTTAATATTCCCAATGCAAGGAAAAGGTATTGCTGCTAATTTCTTGAGTGTGTGAGCCAAGTGGCAACTTCGAGCTTGATCTGTGATGCTTAACATGTCACATACTGATAGCCTGTGTTATCCCTGCCTACCTTTACTGACATACATTTACTCTGAAATTATAGTAACAGCCTGCCTTTCAAATGCTGTTTCTTCCAGCATCAAGGTATTTTGGAAAGCAGACTTCACAGCCGGAAGCAAATCTCTTTGTCAGACTGTATGGCACAGATCTTCACTGAGTGGGTGCTCAGTCAATGGAACAGGCTTCCCAGGGAAGCGGTCATAGTGTGAAGCCTGTCAGAGTTCAAGAAGCATCATATGGTTTAGTTTTAGGTAGTTGTGTAGCAAGGAGCTGGACTCAATCCTCATGGGTTCCTTACAACTTGAGATGTATGATTCCATGAGCTGTTTTCTGGGATATGTTCTGGCTTCAGGTGTGAATGATCTCACAGATAAGAAGGGAGACCATATTTCCTGTGGAAATTATTCCCAAACACATTTCACATCACTGTCCATATTGACCGTCCTGTCCACTCCTGCGCTTCAGGAGCCCTGGAGCAGGTTTAGAGGCAGGTGTCAACTGAACCCACACTGTTCCTGTGCCAGTTTCATGACCAGGGACCCCTGCAACTGTTCCCGTCTAATCTGTGATTCTAACAAGTGATTTAGACATCTCCCAGCCTCCTCCTCAGGAAATCTGATCTATTCAAGTATCACTAAAAAAATGATCTCTTAATATTGTCCAGGCTATTGGAATTTAACAGAAAGCCTTCGGAGAATGAGAGGGGAAATTTGGCATGCAGAGGGTATTCAGCCCATCAGCAAAAGGGTCTTCTGCCATAGGAAAAAAGTGGCAGACAGGACTGAGAGTAGGAGGAGGTGGTTGTGCACTGGAGATAACAGATCGAGCACAGTGTAAGCATGGCACACAGCTGAAATGGGCTAGGGGTATATATGAAAAAGTGCTTGGAAAAGAAAGAGTATGGGAAGTGTAAAATCTCACCTGGTGGCAAAACTCGGGTTTATATCTGAGGCAAAGTGAGACGTCACCATCCCACAACACTGAAACAGGCCAGAAGTGATTCTGAGTTCCCCCTCTGGCGCTCATTGTGGCTATATCCACATGCCATATTCCATGATGCACCAACATCCTTTGCCTCTCTTACTGCCTGACCACAGTACTGCAGGCCTGTTCTTAAAGCAAATTTGGCAGAAAAGAGCAACTTGAGGAAAGGAGATTTTAACAGTTATAGGGTTTTTATCAGAGGTCACCTCAGATTATCAGAAGAGATCTTTTGTTTAAAAAAAGAGGCAGGCTTGTGAATCTGGGCTCTATTGCAAATGCCTGTGGTTAGCAGAATAACTGCTCCCATTAAGACAACTCAGCTCTCTCTCTTGTGAGATCCTG
The DNA here is from genome assembly GCA_033556795.1 of Tapera naevia. Taxonomy (NCBI): domain Eukaryota; kingdom Metazoa; phylum Chordata; class Aves; order Cuculiformes; family Neomorphidae; genus Tapera; species Tapera naevia. The sequence goes on along the minus strand of JAUMJJ010000194.1, from coordinate 11,052,945 downwards.
TGAGATGGGGCTTCCTTGTCTCTTTCAGTCCTTCTCTAGAGCATCTTTCTATCCTTTAGTTAGTATCTTCACTTTCTGAGATGTTCTTGTTACAGAAGCAAACTCCCTGGTGTCACAACTCCTGATTTTCTTTGTAGTGTTCCTAAATACCAGCCATTGTAGTTTTTCACTGTGCTGTCTTGCTTTGTTGTGCAGTATGACTGGTGTTCCTGGATTCCCAATGCCCCACCAACAATGCGCTGCCCTCCTCCAACAGAAAAGGGCACAGTTACCATTGAGCAAATTGTGGCGAGTCTGCCAGACAGAGGACGTTCTTGTTGGCATCTTGGAGCTGTCTGGGCCTTGAGCCAATTCCAGGACAATGAAGTAAGTTGATCTCCTGTCTCTAGGTGGTGGGCATGTAGGTGAGACCACAGGGGCAAGATCACATGTACTCATTAGATTGTAGTGCTGCTCTGTGTTTGACTGGACCGTGTTTGACTGGACCATGTTTTGCCTTTCTGTGGAGATTATCTGTGGTGGGGGTTTGCGGTTCTGACAGATGCAAACCAGCTCTTAGCAAGAAGTCATATTTTTACTTGGAACCTGTTTCAACAAAAACCAAAGTTTCTTAACTCAAATATGGCATTCCTGAGTAAGGATGCTGGTGTGGGAGGAAGGGGGCTGCAGAAACACAAGGGTTCTCTTTACTCTTTGCCCTAGCAGTGCTGGTGAAGAAGCTATAGCACCACTGTATCCCTCTGTCCTGTCCCTTTGGAAAATCTGCCCCAGTGACACATGCACTACAGTTGTGGCTTGTGCCTGGCTGGTATGGAGTGCAAAGAAAACAAGCCTACAGGATGCTTTGCAAGCATGGTCTATAGCTATTTCCCTCACATAAAATGATGTTACAAGTACCTGGTTGTCTCATTCAAGGGATGTATCTGGAGAATGTGTTTTGAGATCTGTAAATGGAAGGTGATGGACGGAAAGTACTTCTCAAGTTTCTCTAAGAAGAAAGCATATTTCAGCTGAGAAGCTAATAGTATGGGTAGTATCATGGGAAATAGTTACCCAAAGCAGGTAATATACCAGTATGCATATTGGCAATGCAGAATTTAGGGCAACCTTGGAGTCCAAGCTGACTAAAGCAATGGTCAGGTTGAACTTTGAAGGACAGTTTTAAGTCAACAGAAACTTCCACTGTCACTGAAAGAAAATGTCGTCTTCCTTCTTCACGCCTGACTGTTCATTCCCCTCCCATGCTGACCTTTTCTTTAGCAGCACAAATATTTGAGTGCCTATGCAGAGATCTGGCTTGGGAAACTGGTGTAGCTGGCCACTAACCTGAAAAAAGTGCTAATTTTTCAGTGGATCAGCTCCCTGCAGGAGGAGGATGTGCCACATAGGCACCTGAATCAGCACTACAGGATCATGCAGGGATGAAAAGAAGCAGGAATTGGTGGAGGGAGGATAGGACAGCACCTGTCATTCAGCAGTGTGCCAATGTAGGCTAGCTTAAATATTGACATTACCATTCTAAAAGTAGCATTTGTGAGGCTCAAGAAGTTGTTCTGCTGGATTGATGTAGTGTTGAAACAGAATAGTCTTTGCTTTCACAAAACATGATTTCTTGGTGTTTTTCAATTAGCTGTTTCTGGGCATGTACCCAGATGAACACTTCGTGGAGAAGCCAGTGAAAGAGGCTATGGCAAAATTCCGCAAGAGTCTGGATGAGATTGTCAGTGCCATCACCGAACGCAACAAGAACAAAAAGCTTCCTTACTACTACCTTTCTCCAGATCGCATTCCCAATAGTGTTGCTGTTTGAGCAGATACCCAGGAGAGTTTGGAAGAGTGTAAAGCTAATGATGCTTTCCTGTTACATACGCTTCTTTTCAATGAACTTTCAGAAATGGATAAAAAAAAACACCCTCTCCATCAGAGCTGACACATATTCTATTTGGACTGCCAAAACAAGTTTGATTATGACTGATCTTGCAGACAAAGTCTAGTTGATAACCCTCTGGGTCAATTTTGATATAAGCTTATTTTTCCAAGGTTTTTTAGAAATTAATCTTAGAATCAATATCCATGTCTCTGTTAGTATTTCCTCTCCCAATCAAAACAATGTAATTGCAAAATCACTTATCTTATTCAATGAAAATAATATCATGAGCAATAGGCAAGTCACATCTTTAGTCCTTCCTGTTTTAATGTGTGGCACTGGTGACATATGAAAATATAATATTTAAAATGAATGCACTGTTTTTAATCTGATTAAAATGAATATTAAATATTTTCACCAGAGCTCTGAATGCCCTAATCAGAATGAAGGTAGAAGCAGGACACTTTCTTAACATAGCTGATGTGTTTTTTTATCACTTCCTTACCAAATTCTTACCAGATGAAATTAGATAGCCTGATTCATAGGAGATGAAAATTTTGTGCCTACATAAACTGATGTATTTTTCCACAATAAACTAGGAAAGTTTGTTTTAACTTCTCCCAGCAGATTTTGACATCATTCATATGTGTGGGCAAATGGTAATGAGCACAGCCCAAGGACTGCTTATGCTCAATTTCTATTTCATTGCTGAGGCTGCTGCTTTTTGTATATTGTTTATTCTGCTTTGTGGGTGAATGAAGAGGCTACTTTATATAACTGTGGAAAAAGGTTAATTGACAGCTTCTAAGGTGAGTGTTCAGGTTTGGCCAATTATGCATCACTGGTATGTTCCACTTCAGTTAGAAACAACTGAGTTTTGTCTATTTTGTGTAGAGGTGATCACATTCAAGTACTTGGGTTTTGGTTAAAGTTGAGAGAGTCACTGAGATAATGAAAGCAAAAATGATGTTTGGGAGATTTAGTAGTAGTTTTGTTAATACAAATTTTGGTTTATTTTTCCCGGAATTTGTTCCTTGTGCTAGCTTCACCAGCCTGCACTCTGTTTTCTCAATAAGAAAGCTTCTTTTGCTAATAAAGCAAAATTTACCAAGAACATTTATCTTTTATTTTTTAATTCACTATCTAATGCTGTATGTCTCAAAAAGCTTCTGGGAATAAAAAAATGTGCTTTGTAGAGGAATTAAGCTTGTGCACTTTGAGGAAGATAGTTATTTCTATCATTCATGTGTGATTTGGAAAAGGGTACTGCTCAAATATATGTCTCCTCAGCTAAAGAGTTTCAGCAAAAATGTGGAAGGTAAGACCACTTCCTGTTATTGAGGAAGTACATTTAAGACTTCTGCATCTTCCTTTTACTGCAACCTGTGAGAAGTGATGACTGTAGGAGCTGAGGCATTCGATTGTGTACCAACACTGAAACAGGACCAGGGGATCGGAGACCATAACACGTGTGCCACAACCCCTCGTTGATCCTGCAGCTCTGAAGGCCGATATTAACAGTCTGAGTCAACTGCAGGAGCAACTGTGGAAAGAGGTAAGGAGGTAAAATGTAACGCTGACACCAGAAAGGAAGCAAATAAATGCAAATAGTAAAGTGCTTACTTTTCCAGGAGTCTAGGTGCACACATTGCTGTCCCACTCACTGCTCCCTTTTCGATCAGTCACCATCCACCAGAGTCCATGGGCCATGGGTTCCTTCTCTACATCTTTAGCCATGACTTGCACAGAGGTATCTCCTTCGTCATGCTACTAAGGTACAATGTCCACACACAGGATCACTCCTAGGTGGAAATGGAATCATCTTTCTGTGATGTGAGTCATGCACTCAGCTTTGTGATAGATATTACTTTTCGATGTGCATTATTCCGTGACTAACAGGATTGACAGCCAATAGCATGTATCTTGGCTGGATGGCTTTTGCTGCTGGCCAGTCCAAGGGAATTTACCTGGTCTCTTCCAACTCAAGCTTTCTTGCTGTCTCTTCCAATTGCAGTGATTCTCAATCAGCTGGAAGATTGAACTGGGGCGTGTCCTCTTCAGAAAGTCCTGGCAGTAACTGGGAGGCTCTCAGCTCTTCCTCCTGGCATTTGGTCACAGGAGAGGACACTTCAACTGTAAAACACCATTAGTGCTAATGAGAAAGGAACTTGGAAGAGTTATCCTAAAAGACTGTCACAAATAGAGGAGAAACCCTAATGTTTTCTCCTCAAGCAGATTAGAAAAAACCAAAACCTCTCCTTAAGGAGAAAAGGAGACCTTGAGAGAGAGAGAGGTTATCAATGAGGAGACTGGGCAGGCATTTCCCTGCTGAAGTCTCTGACTCTTTTTGTTAACTACTGATGGTGAGGATTTAGACGTCTGCAGCCAGCCCAGCTCTCATCACTGACCTCCCATGCTTTACTCTTTTTGCAGGGTGAGTTTGTCCCTATAAACTCTTGGACATTCCCTTCCCCAGCTCCCAAACATCCTTTGCAGTAATATAATGATTCTTACTACCCCTAGAAACAAAGCACAGATACTTTGTAGTCATCCTATTAGAAGTCATCTATCCAAGGTTTCTGTGCATCAGATCAGCTCTGACTTGAGCGGCCTTCTTTGCAGAGAGATTGTGAGAAAGTTGTTTACCTGCAGCACGCTAATTTTAGCCTTCGAGAGAGTAGGCAACATATTCAGGCTTGGCCACTAAGAATTATTTGTTCTGTTGCACGGAATTGATGCCAGGAGATCTGTTTCTAGCTAGCAAGTTTTAATCTGCGACTGGCCTTTCCTGCCACAGCAGTAGCTACATGGTATCTAGGAAGTAATTGCACACACTGAGATAGTAGCACAGAGTGACTGTATTTGTTCCACAAACAGGAATAAATACTGCACAATTAGACATGGCTGGTAAGCTTAGATGTTAGCTGAGTCATGTGGTTTTATGGACAGAAGATGTGGCTATGATTGCTTCACGTGATCTCCGCATACCACGGGTCTTTGGATTTCCCTGAAGCATTTCCCTCATCAAGAGTGCTTGAGCTAGGAAACTGTCTTCTGTGAAAACACCTACTCATGATTTACCAAAAAACATGGTTTCCCCTGGTGTTTGAGTCGATTGTCTCACTGGTGCATCCTTCTTGCTGTGAAAAATACATGTTGTGTTTTACTTCTGTTTGCATTCAGTTTTTGCTTCTTGCAACAGCCAGCTTCTCGCAGTAGCTTTGTGGGACTGAAGATTCTTCTCTGAGCAGTTTGCTACTATCCTTCCCCTTTCTTTCAGTAAACTGAATTAATTTCCTGGAGCGTTTTTCTCCAAGACTTTGCTTAAACCTCTTATCCATTCCCAATGCATCTTTATAAATACTGTGTGGATGGCAGTTGACAGCAACTGTGATTCAATAGTTATTTCAGACATTACTTCACAGGCTGCATTTTCTCCTACCTGCAACTACACATCTGCAGTTTGTATGTAGGTTTAGGACTCTGACTTGCAAATACTAAACAACACATTGTTTGCTTGCAACCAGTAACTCAAGAGATCCAGACTGGATGCAGATCTCAGTGGGTCAGCCTTAACGAGTACCAGTTACTGGACAACACTGGTATGTTTATGTACTTTATCAGCAACCTCTTAATTGACATTCAAATTCATCTATGCTGCTTCCCCAAGGCTAGATAGATAGGTGATGCAGCCAGTGTATGGGGAAAGGGAGGAAGTAGCTTTTCAATACCTTATCTTAATTCACATACACACAGGAACATACATAACAGGAATATAAATATATTATAAGGACACAGGCTGGTGACGTGACTGGAAGTGCAGAATGATGTGGTAAGCCATCATAGACACAGAAGGAACTTCAGGTGGGCAGAAAGTTGTCACCTGCATTTGGGTTTTGGCTGGAAAGTCTAAACCAGGCTTTTTCACAACTGAGAGAAATTACTGCTGTCTCAAAAGCAGCTATCTACTGCGCTAGTAGATATCACAGAATATATGTCAACTATATAGACAGAGGGAAAATATAATCTATAAATATTTGTCCATAAGCACTGAGAGAATTAGAGGCAAAATACAGAAAAAGAAGGGTGTCAGTTCCGTTATCTGACCACAAGCCCTGAATTTCCTTCCCTTACTGATAGAGTTTCCTTGCAAAGCAAAAGCTGTTTGCGGTGTCATGTTTTAACTCCAGCCAGCAACTAAGCAGCACACAGAGCTACTCGCTGACTCTTCCCTGGTGGGTTGGGGGAGAGAATCAGAAGAGTGAAAATGGTAAAATTCATGGGTTGAGGTAAAGGCATTTTAAGCAGTAAAGCAAAAGCGATGCATGCAAGCAAAGCAAATCAAGGAATTTTTTCACTACTTCCCATCAGCAGGCAGATGTTCATCTGTCTCCAGGAAAGCAGGGCTCCATCATGTGTAATGGTTCCTTGGGAGTGTCTCCCCCTTCCTTCTTCTTTCCCCAGCTTTATATGATGAGCATGATGTCATATGGTGCAGAATATCCCTTTAGTCAGTTGAGGTCAGCTGTCCCAGTTGTGTCCTCTCCCAACTTCTTTTGCACCCCAAGCCTGCTCACTGGTGGGGTGGCGTGAGAAGCAGAAAAAGCCTTAATTCTATGTAAACACTTTCAACAGTAACTAAAACATCCCTGTGTTATCAACACTGTTTTCAGCATAAATCCAGAACATAGCCCCATACCAGCTACTGTGACGAAAATTAACTTTACTTCAGCCAAAACCAGCATATGCATTTGTCCAGATAAATGGACAAAATAATAAGATGCTGATAATCTTTAGCAGCAGCAAGAGAGAAGAGCTTTACCAGTTGAAGAATTAAATTCCAGCCACAAATATGCCTTTATCTGGCAAACTTTGGGAAGGTTAATTGCTTATATAGTGAGAGAGGGATGCTGAAGAAGGTGTCCTTCTGGCAGATTATAGATGTACAGTTTTCCTTCTTGTGAGTTGACTTCTACAACAGATTTTTTTTTTTTTAGTTGAATGGTTATGCAATCCAGCTGCTTTGGAATGGCAGAGCTGGAAACTAGCTGAATTTTGAACTGCTTCTCACAGGCTTTTGCTATCACTTTTCAAATCAGAAGTAACAGAGTGATTTAAGTGTTTTTTCATTCGGTGTTGGGTTTTGGAGGTTTTTTAAGCAGATGTGGGTAGAAATTATTTTGCACATATAGTTTATTTTAGTGAGCTTTCTTTAGCCACAGAACAGGCACAGCAAAGCCAGAGGTGTACAGAGCATGTTTTGGAGACCATGAGGGATATTCTGACTGCTGACTTGAGTTTATCATTGAGGTCAGAAGAAAATTTCATAGGTGTAATACAATAGACTGTCCATGTACCATCTGTCAGTTTTAGTGTCAAGAGCAGTTTTAGGTGTTGTGAATTATTGGCCATTACCACCTTATCTTCAGCAACTACCATCCAGTCTCTTGAAGAAAGCCTCAAGATACAGTAAAGGGAAGGCAGATCTATTTGTTTATAGTCGTTTGATAAATGAAAACAAAGAGCAAGATTCTAAGAATGCTCTGAACTGATGTAGATAATCTGAAATAATTCATGGCTACATGGATTTGTACCCACTCAGAGCTGTCTTTAATCTTTCGCTTTGTAAGTACCACTGGCTATTTTGGTCCTTTCCTCTTCATTCCTGAAAATGGCATACTTCCTTCACCTAACATCTGTTTACGGCTTGTAGTTGTGGGCAGAGTCTTTTCCAAAGCACTAGAGGGCAGCAATCGTATATTAAAAATAAATCTCTTTCCAGGCCTGGATGATACCGGTACTATCAAGTTAAGAACTGTTTTCTCTTTCTAGTCCTCTTCTCCAACAGAGCTGGTAATCTTGTTCAATCACAATTCTGATTGCTAGGGCAAAAACTATATCACTGATATATTTTTTTTTTTAGTGAGTCCTTATTCATTTTTGTAGTATTAAGGCAGACATCAAGCATGTGAAGTCTTGGGTGTAGTGTGCTGGCTTTGTACTCAGTACCTCTGCCTTTTTATTAGATCACTTGTTGGTTTAAATGCACGCTTAGGTGGAAGAGCATGAAGAAGCTCCCTCTGCACAAGTTGCTATACATGAGATCTGCTTCACTGAGGCCTTCTCACTGTTCCTGCCAGCCAGATTCTGGTACATGGGTTCTCCTAGCAGCACTGTTAAAGGACAACCCTTACAGATACTGAGCAAGAATGTCATAACAGGGCTGTTGCCATCTATTTGGCAATATCAAACATGGATGTTGCCTTGACATATTCAGTACTTCTGGTTTTGCATGCTGGGCTCACCTGTACTTGAGGCAGGAGGGTGGCAAATCTACAGATGATTCTGAACAGGGTGTTCACGTTTCAGCTCTTGGTCTGGAGGGAATATCCTCTTATCTGATGTTTCTCTTGCTCTTGAGATTTCTCAGGAGGAGATTAGATGATTTTTCTTTATTTGGCATCACTCTCCAGAAAGCAAACCTTTGAGAGATCTGGCTTCTTTGATTTCATATAAAACAAAGACAGATCTCTTTGAGGCCGGCCAAAACAGTAAGAGTACAGCATTTTAGATGACAGGGAAAACTGTGTGTGATTTGAGTTCCTAAACACTGCATGGGTCTGCAGACAATTGCAGTAGGTTTCATAGAACCTGTGCTTGTGCTAGTCAGTGAGAGCAGGAGAAACTCAGTTGGATTAAGTCCTTTCAGCTTCAACAGATGACTCATCTCTACTATTATAACTAACAACAGCCTTTGGTTCAAGGGGTCAGGGGCCAAACCCTCACTTTTTTCATTTAGGGGAGGTATGTTTTCTTGGCTTGCAGAGAGCAGTGCATCTCGGTGATGTCGAGGTCAAGGCAAAATGCTGAAGAAGTTCAAATTAATTTAAATAAATAACAAACAAAGCAGAATCATGAATGAAGACCCTAGATCAGAACTCTCATGGGTTTTGAGTAATTCTGCCTCTATATCCAGAGAGGCTGATTTTCTAGCTCGGGTGCATCTCTAGCTGCTTGGGTAAGAAGGAATCATCAGATCAGTTGGATAGCAATGTATCAGCTCATAGTTTTTAGTGCTTCCTTTGGAGCTGTTCCCCACTGTATACCTCAGGGACCGCATCCTGTGCCAGAAAGAGGTTGGTTTTGCTTCACGATCTACATAGCAATTACCTGTGTTACTCTTTGTACGTATGCAAATAGAGGACAATGCTTGAATACCTTCAGTACAGTGAGAGAATTATTGTCAGCTATTTTTTAACTGTTTCCTTGTACAACATGAGTTGGAACATAATATCCTAATTTTAACATCTGGCCTTCAGTAGGCCTCTTTCCAATGTCAGCTTCTTTGGTGAGCACAACTAAAACTGTACAGTACATCCAGCAGGCTTTTAACTTTGGGTTTGTGCTGTTTAAAATCCAGTACTTGGTGATTAGACCCAACCTGTAATTACATAGCTGAGTTATCCTGTCATTAGAAAGCAAGAAAAAGTTAGTGAGAAGTCAGTAAACTCAATTGTTCATAGGCTTCCTTCTTGGAAGACCTCTGTCCAAACTAAGGTTGCACCACCAGATGAGAAGTGGGCCTGCCATGATTTGTTTACCTATTGCAGGAAGAAACAAGGCACTGAACTTCTTGATGTGCAAGCACAAAGTTCATAGCTCCACCTATTCTGATAATTAGCTGGGCTGATGCCAAGACTGGGTAAAAAAGCTTGAAATAAGAGCAAAGCAATGCCTCAAAAGAGAGGAATGCCCTGAATGCTTTACTACACAACCCAGGGTCTAAGCATCCAGTGGATTTGCTAGCAGATAGCAGTTTTCCACTGCTTTCCCAGGCAGATGTTGGCATAAGAGGGATTTGACTTTGTACAAGGAAGAAGGAAAGAAAAATACTAGGAATGGGAAAACCCAGGAAGGATGTTTCCTTCTGTCTATAAAATCCATGTTTAAGACATAAGAAAGTGAAGGAGCAGACATCCTGGTGGGACTTACAAGCACCATGTGGTAAGTCATGTCACTTTTACTTCTTGTGGAGACAGTAATATGTATTTTTATCCTAATCACTGAACTCCTCAGTGATTTTATAGAAAAAATTACTTTGGCTTTGCTGCCTTTTCCTCTTTTCCTTCTTGACATGCTCCCTGTGGGATGAACTGCACTGCTTGGCTCAGCTCTCCAAATCCAGGCTTGCTGTTACTGCTGTATGAATTTGGTAACTGCAAGACAAAAGTGCTTGGAAAGAATGTCACCAAGCAAGACTCTTTGGCAGGTTCAGCCAGAGATCTCATTTTAATTAGATAGGCGTTTCATAGTGCGTGCTATGCTTTTTCTTTCTTTTTAAACCTTCTGGCTGCAGATGGATTATTAGTTACTACTAATAGTGTATTCACTTACTCAGACTTATCTACTGCAAGATCTGTTTTGCAGGTGTTGCTCCTGCAGTTTCTTTCCTTTCCATAAATAGCACACTTCGTGTCTGCAGATTTCTTCCTTCCATTTTGCTTACTTGACTAGAAATAACATTTAGAAGCAGAAAACTATAAGAAAAAGTAGTTAGTGCTCCCTCATGTTATCTGTGTTTCCAGGCCAATAATGAAATCAAGTTGTCTAGGAGAAAATGAGAAGTGGGATTTGATGTAGTAAGAGATATTCTGAAACTCCTAAGGTCTTCTTGAGGCTCTCAGGATCTTCATTCTTATTAATACTTTCTTGTTTCAAACTGGGTTGAGTGAGATAACACACAGGAAACCAGCAGGTTCTGAGTTTCAAGTGTCTGTTCTCAGAAGTGATGTGTATATCTGATCTCACATACCATGGTTATCTTTCACATATATCTAAACAAATACACTTGTAGAAACTAATGTGTCATCTATAATGTTCTTGATCTGCTTGTTGCAGAATACAATCTCTGCCTGCCCTTGTTACATTACCAAGTCAGAGCAGTTTCATGAAGACCGTTACTAAAGATTGACTGCTTAGGCCAGGGTTATAAGTGGTGCTTAGGACTAGAGGCTGTGTGTGATGGGGTATTCTCAAAAACTCAGTGATATCTGGATGCAAGTTGTTGCTCAGTGACAGGTGATTTTTGTAGAGTCCAAGGATGCAGTACACTGTTCACATTCAAACATTGCACTATAGGATGTGTCCTTCTTGGAAGCTACCTGCGTTTTATGTCTCTTGATGTTTCACAGATTCTGTGATGGGAACTCAGAAATGCTGACAGAAATGATTCATGTAGTGTTGACTCCTGAGCAGAGCTTTATATTCATCTACTGGCAGAAAAGGATTGTTTCATCTGCCAAAGGGCATTAAGCATTCAGTACCACTAAGAACTAGTGGGAGGTGAAATTTGGTAAATTCTGCATATAAGAACTTGTGAAAAATTCATATAGACCCAACACAATTCTACTGTCATTGGTCTGTTTTTCTGAATTGCTGAACATGATAGAAAAATACCGGCCTCTTAAATGAGTCTTCATTTCAGTTACTCCAGTAATTAGTCCTCTTCTCCCTTCAGAATCTGTGTGGTCCAGAGAGAAATGTAGGGGCTTAAGAGGTGATGTATGGTATGACAAAACAAGGCAATTCAGCTTTTCTAGGCAAAGAGTTTGTGGTGGCCTTGGCCACAATTCAAGGGAGCTGTCTAATGAGAAGAAGACTATGAGAAAGTCCTGTGCACCAGAAACTGAAACCCAGTAGGAAGCACATGGATAGTTTCATTACTTCATTTTGAGCTTTGTATTGATAACCATGATCCTAGTAAGAGAAGGGCTACTGCAAAAAAGCTTTCAGGCTGCAGCATGGCTAACAGTTGAAAAATTAAACAGGCGAAGCAGCGAGCATGTCTACAAACATAGCAGTAACACATTGTACTATGATGTTGAAAAGGAAAAGGCCCACTTTTTTATGATCTACTCAGTCAGTTGCTGAAGAAACGTGGATTGTTAGATGTGAATGAAAACTATACAACCTTGTTTCCTGGGTGTTTTTCACAGATTCATGCTGATATTCTCAAAGACATGAAGGACCTAGATACCTGTAAAGAAACACTTGCAAAGCAAGGCAGGAGAACAACTGAGACCACCCTACCAGTGCTTGCACGGAAAGGCAAACTGAGCCTCCTGTGGCAGTGGAAGCTACCATAAATGTTTGCAGGACACGACCTTATGTCCCCTTCACAGAGACCTCTGTGGTATCACAGCAGGAGCTTGAATGTGTAGAAAAGGTAATAGCCTGGAGCTGAAAGTGCTCTTCCTTGATCACCACTGACTGTTAGGATCTGAAATCCTGCAAGGTGTTCTTGTAAGAGTTGTTCAGCTCCTAACATTCACTGTTGCATATTCTCCTTTATCCTGTCTGGTCTCCAGGCTTGATCCTGATCCCAGGCTCTGGTCTGGTCATGGAATACGAAGCCCATGGTGTAATACTTCAGCTTAACAATTGCACCTGATTGAAGACAGCACAAGGAACAGCACCGGAGAAAGGTCAAGTGCACAAATGTGACTGCCCCATCACATTTGCTCTCTGACTCTACAAACGTCCTGAGAAGGATGAATACCTACAGTGAGGCAGAAGCCTGTCAGGAGTGTGAAGAAAGGAAATGTGGTAAGGGTCTCCAAAACCAGTCTATCTAGGTGACAACCTGCAGCTGGTCTGAACTGAACTTGGAATGTTCCTCAGCCCTCTATTAAAAGATCAATATTGTCCCGGGTCTGTGGAGGTAGATCAGAGGACATGGGGAAAGGGAAACTCTTAGAAGTGATCATTCTTGCTAAACAAATAATTATCAGGGAACTTTAGAGCAAAGATTGCTATCTGAAGTCTCAGAACCTTGATGGCAAAATTTACAATCACACTAAGTCTAATTTTCAACAAGAACCCAATGCAAGAGTGACTTTAGTAAGACCCTACCCTGAAATACATATCTGTTTTCTTCCAACACTGTAGTGTGTGCAGAACTTGAATTTTGGTTGTAGTTGCTCTGTCAAGGCTCATATATTATAGTAATAGCATGAATGTCTCCTGGATCAATGTCTACTGAAGTTAGTGGGTATTTTTAATTTAACTTCGGTTAATGTGACTTTGGAATTAGTCCTCCAGAATCCTTTCATAAAGCACCAGGGGCAAACCACTTTTCTCTCTCAGAACATTATCTCAGTTTCAAGTTAACTATTTTCAGGATATAGAGTAAAATGAGAAGAAAATTACCTATTACACCAAAATCAGCTCTTACTCCATACTTGACGTTTTGGCTAAGCTAAAATACTAGACAGTCCTGAGGAGAAATACAAGAATCCCAAAAGCTTGCTCAGGGACTGTGCTCTTCTAATAGGCATCTAGAGCAGAGAGTGGACTAGCGAATACTATATACAACAACAAAGACAGGTGCAAAGTCCTGCACCTGCAATGGCAACCATATCCCACTCTACTCAGTGCTAGTCAGGCCGCACCTGGAGTACTGTGTCCAGTTCTGTTCCCCACAGTTCGAAAAAGATACAGACAGACTGAAGATGGTTCAAAGGAGGGCCACAAAATTGATCAAAGGGATGGAGAACCTGCCCTGTAAAGAAAGACTGAAGGAGTTAGATCTTTTCTTCCTGAGAAACAGATAGCTCAGGGGAGACCTCATCTCAGTATTCCAATACTTTAAGGGCAATTACAAAGAGAATGGAGGGTCTCTTCACAAGGAGCCACATGGAGAAGACAAGGGGCAAGCAATGGATACAATGTGCATTGGGAGAAGGTTCATCCTACATAAGAAAGAAATTTTTTTACAGTAAGAACAATTAATGACTGGAACAGCCTCCCCAGGTACATGGTAGAGCCCCCATCGCTTTGGAAGATGCAATTGACCAAGGTGCTACATAATATCACCTAGGGTCCATTTTCCATGAGAAGTTGGACCAGAGGATCCTTCAAAATCCTTCAAATCCGGGCTGTTCTATGATCTTTTTTTCACTCAAAGTGTAGAATTTCACTCAGACACTAACACCTGTTTATACATTGCCAAAATACGTTTGCAGTAGGCACAACAAACGCTCTTCTTCCTAACAAAGAAGCAGTCATTGCACTGTGAAATTAACTGGATTTCTAGGAGGGGTGGAAAAAATGTTCCCGACTAGGTGGAGTGAGCTGTACTACTACTCGTATTGTTTCAGGTGACCTCATTTGTCATAAACTGTATTGCTACGACCTCTACATCCCATCTGCCCCTGCACCACGGAACAAGGAGCAGATAGCTGTTGACAGCCTTATTAACAAGAAGATTGTGGAAGTCCTGGAGAATGATAATTACTGCTGCTACCATGGTTACAGAAATTTTGTTGGTGGAGATACCATCATAGAAGCCATGCAGAAACCCATGGAAATTATCCCTGTTACACTTATACCAGTCTACAAAGACCAATTTTTCCGAACTCTTTTAGACATGCTTGTAACTGCAGATAAACTGAAAAGGATTGTACTGCTTTTGCTTGGTGGTGGTTATACTTTGCCCAGCCTATGGCAATGTTGCTTTTCAGTAGAAGTCAATGACCCACAACTTCTGCGCAAAATAAAGAAAACCATAGATCGTCATAGAAAACTGATGCCACTGAGCACAAGAAAGCAGATGGTATTGAGGGCAACAGACACAGGTAAGATCGTAGGCCTTGTCATATTTGACTGTTGGGTTAATTCAATTTGAAGTTTATTTTACCCTGGAGAGGGAGAGGAAGGCGACTGCTTTGGGAAGAGGCAGTTTATAGTATGAGACATTAAGGATTACTCAGCAACGCTGGTGCAAGTTTCTGCCAGACTTTCTCCATCAGTCTAGGCTTCCTCCATCAGTCCATCCAGGATGCAAGTTGGGCCACTAGTTTGTTTTGTAGGTATCTCACTTCAGTGAGAATTTTGGCAAATACTTACTTTAAAACATCTAAGGCTGTGTCTGTGCAGTCAGACTCCATGATGAGACAGAACTGTCTAATTTCAGCACAGTTCTGTGCTCATAAATGATTTCTAAGACAGATGTAGCTCATGTTGCATCAACTAGAAACACAGGCAAAGCAGATCCACAGCGTCTTCTCTTGCTGATGGTAATATATTCTGAGAATTCTACCAAAACAATCCTGTGGCAATTCTTTCAGGTCTCTTCTATCTGAGAAATTTAGATCTTTGGTCATAAAGGCATAGAAAAAAAAATCTGCTTAAAGGTAGAAGCATTCTAATGCAACTTGAAATAACATGTTTAATTGGCTTAAAAAAAATCAAAGAAACGTTCGTGCTCCAGTGAGATATGCAAACCTTGAGGAGAAGATGAAATAGTTACTTTCCAATAGTATGAAGCTCTCCAGAGAGCCAGGGGATGCAGGACATCCAAGCCACTGCTGTGTAGAACTGATCACTACTTTCCAGCCACCAGTTCGGTATTCAGATAAAGAACACATTTCTTGTGATAGATTTTTAGTATCTGACCTAGCGAGGGGAATAAACTCAGTGGAACTCAGGAGCATTTTCTTCAGCACCCTTCATTGTGCTGAACAATTAACAAAATAGACAGACAGATGTAGTTGTAGTCTGTAAAATCCTAAACTTTTCCTGACAACTATGTGTCTCCATACTTATAGAGAAGCAGATCTGCACTGGTTTGGATCTATTCACCCAGGAGTAAATACACACAAAGGGTCAGGGACTAAACATCAGTCACAAACTGGCTTGCTTATTCCATATCAGATTAGAAATATTGTGCCTTTTGTTTTTTTTATATTTAGTCTTATCCTAGAGAAGAGGTTGCTCTCCTTAACTGTCCTGCCTTCTCTTTACAGAGTCTAGTTTGTCCTTCTCATCCTCCATAGACCGAGATTGTAAGTGATATCAGCATTTTTGAGTATACATTTCTGCAGAGTGTCTAAAGGGTAACAAGAGTGGGTTTACCCAACTAATGTCTCTGTGCTCCATCTTTGTATTACAGCCCCTTTCAAGAGGTCAGATAGATCAAGGGAGTCATTCAGACCATACCGGAGACATCACTGCACATCTTCCTCCAGCAACTCATTCTTGCAGCACAGAGTGCTTCCCCACAGAGGTATTGCTCCTGCACATGCATTCCATACACAGACTGCTCCCACACACTGGTAATGCTCTCCTACAGAAGCAGCTGGGAGGACTTGTAGCAATAGCCTTTAGGAATTCTCATGTCCTGCACAACAGACTCCCGTCTTTGCAGTGGTGTTCTTGAGCTGCAAAATAAAGACTGTATTTATCTGCATCAGAGTAAATACTGGCAGATGATTTATACAGGCATAGCGCTCTCAGGTGTTGATGGTTAATAAACAATGCACTGGAGCTGCTGCAAAGGAAAGAGCCGGTGGCGGAAGCAAGCATGAACTGCACGTCCTTTGCTTATGGCATTAAGTGTACATCTGACTGCCTAGTGAAGCTGGCTGAACTACAAGACACAAGCAAGATAAGAGAGGTGTTGTGGTTCAGCTTGAGTCTTATAAGGCTGTATAGTCTTTCTGAGCAAGAATCAACTGAAATTTGGATTGCCATTCATATCTGCACAGCACTGCTTCTGTAATGCTATGAACCAACTTAGTTCTTACCATAGTCAATAGTAAGACTTCACTTTTTCTCATTCTTCTCTTTAAGGAGGCAATAGACGGGCCCTTTCATTAAAAACACAAGTCATAGTCAAGTTTCGACCACGACACCACTTTTATGTATATGGCTCTATGTTCTGGGAGATCTTCAACGAGCCTTACGTGCAAGATTTGGTCAGGATGCCTTACTGAATAGAAAGGACAACCACATCCTACTCTCTGAGAACAGATAAACAGACTAATGGTCCCTGTAGAATGTGGTCCAGTACAGAAACCAGTTAGAAACTCTGTGAGGGTTCCAGCTGATATATGTTTATTTCATTTTCTGTCCAGAAACTGAAGACATTCTGAAGGAAATGTCCTACATATCTTTTCAAGACCTGGATGATTATTTTATGAGATACTGGGATGCTAGCAATGAGTGGATGAGACAACAGATCTGTCAGGTGTTAGCCAAAAACATCAGAAGGGATTTTCTGACTTTCTCTAGGTTGGCAAACCTGGAGGACTTAGAGCTGAGAGTAAGAAATCTCATCCAGTGCAATGACTCTACTTCCAACCAGGAGCTTCGCATTCAGCAGGAGAAACTCCACTGTTGGATTCTGGCAGCAATGTTTGTTCATGTCTCCACAACAAACAACGGAAGGCTGAAGGCTCTATTGAGGGGAATGGTCTTTGCAAAATGCACTGTTCCTTCAGAGGAGAGAAATTACGAATATCTGTGCCTTAGCGCTTACCAGAAAATCAGAATGGCCATCTCCAACGCCGTGAAAAAACAAATACCTTGGCCAAATTTTATAGAATTGTACCTGAAACACTTGAAAAGTTTCCTTAAAACACTGGAGAAAACAGTGACTTGTGCAAACCAGAGGATTGTGCAGTTCCAATTCATCCAGAAACGGCTTCAGAGAGTGCCCTGGATGATAAGACATATCTTTATTCTGGTTCTCACAGAAAAGGTGCGTAACATACTCATCATGCAATCCTAGCGTTGCTTTTGTAACTCCTGATTTATCCATCTCTCACTGGTGTGACACTGCTCTGTGAGCAGCCAATACATGACCCGTGGGCAAAATACTTGCTTCATGCATCTTTGTATGTACAGTCAGGTACTTATTATGAAAGTAAGCAAACACCACCAGTGAAGCTCACAGCAAACGTGGGCAAGTCAGTTGCTCTCTGTATTTTCCAGGTGTTTGAAGACAGGCTACTTGCAGTCAGCCAGCTCTTCTTCTTCCATGTGTGCACAAAGCTGGGGAAAAAGCACTGGGAGATTCTGTTGGAAATCACTGACCGCATCACTGAACATATCCAAGAGAGCCGCACTCAAGGTAAGGAAATGCAGAATCAGCCTGAGGCACCGGCAAAGCCGGTACTTTATTTTGGCATCAGATTTCAGGCAATGGCAAAACAGCCACTGCTCTGCTGGTCACTATTCCAAAAGGTTTCAGCTGCTTTATTTATTAGACTGTATGTCCAGTTATTATACCTTTTTTTGTCTAGCATTCACCTCCGACCGACTTGATTGAGGAAGCTGATGGTGACAATGACAGAATTATAACCTTTCAGAAAGAGGGAGAAATGCACTTTCAGTTTCTTATATAAAGCAATTGAGATCTTCACTGTCTGATTTTTCTGAGCTGATTGCTTTACTATCTATTGAACTGAGCCCTGTGTTGCCAGACAGAACTCTCACTACTGACATAAATAGGCACTCCAGTTGCTTACAAGTGTCCAACCTGGCACAGCCTTTTCAATAAGATTGTGGTGTCTTGGCTCTCCGTATTCAATGCTACAGCAGATAAAAAGTATTTTTCTTCTCTTCCTGTCTCAAATCATTGTACATTATGCCTTGTTCTTTTTAAAAGTCTGCTATGTACGATAGGGTGACTCATCTGCAGTGGCATTAACAGAGTGCATCTCCACCACAGGAGAAGTAAAAGAGTGTCTACACCTTCTCCAGAGCCTGTGGGAATGGTGCAATAAAGAGAAGACAACTTTCGCAATGACCATCCTCAATCATTTCTTCCAGAAGTTACTTTACCACCCGCTGAGTGAAGTGAGACACTGCATTGCACCATTACTCTTTAGCAAGGATGGCACATACACACATGCTACTGAGCTGGGAAACAGAGTGATCCCAGCTGATCCCAGACATGTGGAGGCAGCTCTCCGAGAACATCTAAAGATCACCTTCCCTGATCTTACCCTCAATGGACAAATGAAGACAAATGCCAGCAGCATTGTTGTGCAAGGTATCACACCTGCAGGCAATGTAAAGATCTACATAGCCAAACAACAAACCCTGAATGACATCTTGCAGACAAATGCCACTGATTGTGACTGTGAAAGGTTTCAAGAGGTGATCAGAATTGTGGCTCTGTGTCAAGACAGGGAGTCCATTGCCAAGCTCCAAACGTCCAGTGCCTGTGGAGTGCCTCCGCTGTACATGATGGAAGATGGGAACCCACTCTTGGATTTCCTGCAGGAAAAAAGGAATAAGTTGACCCAATCTGTTATTACAGGCATTTTAAAAGATATTGCCAGAGCTGTTGGGTCATGTCACCAGAAAAGGATCTTCCTTTGCAACATCACTCCAGCCAGCTTCACTGTGGTTACAGGTGGACGACAAGGAACCGGGACACTTCAAGTGAAGGTCAAGCTATCTGACTTCTTCCAGGCCAAACTGGCTTCTGCAGAGGATGAGAGATACTATTCAGCTACTGATTGTCCTTATGAAACCGACAAATCTGGGCACCTCAGAGGTACAGACATGCAGAAATGGTGGGATGAAGACAGGCTTGGGATAGATCAGTGATTTTCAGTGGGCTGCTATTCACTGAATAGCTCTCTTGTGAGTAATTTCTCTGAGTTGGTATCCTCAGGGCAAACAAGGTTTATTTACTTCCCCATATTCATGAAGACCTTAGAGAGCCCTAATAAATGCAAGCTAAGACTGTTAATGACAGGAATGTGCAAAAAGAGCAAGAATGAAATGTAAGAAGCCTCAAAGAGCACCCTTTCTTACCCTGACTGCTATTGAAACAACCAAATTCAATTGTTAGGACCCCAGCTTGTTCTCCTGCTCATTTATTTTGCTGCAGTCTGGCTATAATTCTGAGTACCTGGCTAGGGCTGGCTGGCTCTCATGAATGGATTATATTGTGCACAGCAACAGTAAGCACTCAAACCTGCTGCAGTTAGGGTTAATCATGTGTTTCTTATAAGGAAATGACTTAAATAAAAACAATCAGTTCAGGCAGTACATAAAAATTCAGCCAGTCTCTCTGCATAGGACACCTGTTGCAGCTTTGCCTGTAAAGCTGTCGTAACAGACTAAGATTAGACCACTGAGTCATCAGGAATGGTGGAAGACTCATACTGTAAACAATGCCTATCAAAGGTTAAAGAATGAAACTGTTCCAGAAATGTCCAGGAGTATGTAAACTTTGAAACCTTGCAGCTGATATTTTGAAATCCTAGGTAAAGCCCTTTTACTCATTCACTGTTGCCTTACCTTTACTGGAGTCAAACAAACTTGGCCCAGGAATATATTAATATTACAACTGTGATTGTCTATGTGTGTTCTTTTATGTGTAGTAGAGGCTGAGTCATGCCACAGCCTTTATTCAGTGAAGACATTATAAAAAGCCTCTTCTTTCACACCTGTCAAAATCTCTCTTAGACCTCCATCCCTCATTCAAATGCAGTTACAAGTGGTCAAAGTTTTTTGACTTATTAAGGTGTGATGAAACAGTCTCCTTACCTTCCTTATGGGTAACTTGAAGAGTGTCTAGTAGCTGCTGCTAAGAGTAGTTTTCCCTCTTTTGTTTCTTATTGGCTGTGGTCAGATGCTGTGAGGATGGTTACTGATGGTTACAAAGATAAACCCATATCCACAGCAAGGGCAAGAGAATGCTGGTTATGGCCTTTGCCTTGATTTATCTCTATCTTAACACAGGAGACAGTGAGGAGGCACTGCCCATATACTTCAGTGCTCCTGAGTCCCTACAGCATCACATCTTCTCTGCTATGTCTGATTCTTGGGGAGTTGCTGCAACGTTTTACTCCATTCTCCTGTATGGTGGACAAACATACTTTGAGCTCAAGCACTTGACTGTTTCCAGATTCATAGCAGAGGTATGTGGCTTTCAGAGGGGATCAGAAAAACATCTCTTCTACTTACTGTGGGATGTGTCCTTAATTCCAGAGGGTGTTAAGCGTGAGAGGGAACACTGAAGTGAGAAATGAACCAGAGCTGTGAAAAATACAGTGTATTTCAACCTGAGATGCTGAAATTCGCATTTAGTTTATGTTTTCAAACCTGTAGATCTTAATAAAACATCCGAATCTGGAAGAATGCACAAAGAACAACCCTTGACCACACATATGGGATGTCCTTATCTGACTGGTTAAACATCCATGTGTGTAACCTGGATAAGCTCCATCTTCCCCAAGGTAAAGGGGGAAATGAAGACTCCACTCTGGAGTGGATCAATCATCCTGAAAAGGCGAGCAAATTGCAGGCTTGTATGGGAACCAGAGGGAAAATCTGTATGTTGTTAAAAGAAACCCAGTTAAATAAACATAAGGGCTCACTATAGCAGCTTGTGTAGGGTAGACTAAAGCTGAAGTTTCTGATCTGAGTGCTGTACTGAGTTATTGTATCAGAGTTTAAAGAAAACCACATGTATCTGAATATTTTCTCTACCTTGGGAAGGGAGTAGGGTCTGATAGCCCTGTGCTTGAAAGACCTATGACTGCTTCATTGGAAACTGGTAAAAAGTAAAACAGCGTGGGACCAGCTACAGTAATTACAAGCTGTATGATACCATTGGGCTTTTCAGGGATAAAGTCATTGAGGGAAATGTGAGAGCCAGATTTGCAGCAGGTCAAAAATCTCAACAGTGCTGCACAGTGCTGTTGGGGAACTGGAAGAGTGAAAGGAGTATTTAGATAGGTCAAATTCTGCTGCATTATGCTAGTGTGATCCAGGAAATCAATAGTTGACTCATTTCTATTTCTGTAACCTACGACGTCAGTTTGAGATAGCAGGATAAGCACTGGCCAGGGCTGTCTTGCTTTGCAGTCTGGTTCAGCTGCAGTCGTCATAGTTGGCCCTTTTCTTTGTCTTCACCTCTTAGATCTGTAGGGGGCACAGGGCCCAAAGACCCAACTCAATTCCTCCGAAACTGTGGGACATGATAGACCCCAACTTGGAGCATGATGAGACAAAGCGTACATCCATGGAGGCACTGGTAGAGCGCTTGGAAAACTACAGAAGGACCCTGGGTATGGAAATCACTATAATTGGCTAGTTTCAGGACAAATCCCTGCAGACAAATGGTACAGTGGTCTTCCTGAAGTCCGGGTAGCAGATTCTGAGTCATTTTGTCTGTGCTGGAAGCACAGCATTGAAAGAGCCACCATCTCGGGGAGGTCTGAAGTATATGGGTGACTCTCATCTGACTTAAATGATTGTTAAATACTTAATAATATAATGTTCTTTGGTTGCAACCCGCAGCTCTTTGCCACATTTTTTGTTTCAGTTCAGCAAAAGCTGAGTTGCATCATTTGCCTCAAAAATACTGCAGCCACGACAGCAAAGGGAGCTCTACCCCTGCCCACAGGCTTTGGGTAGCATGAAGTACAAACTCCAGCTTTTATTTACTTTTTTCATTATTTGCTTTTTTTTATTGTTTTCTAGGGTCAGATCTGGACAAGCTATATGAGATAATGAGCCAGTTCTCTCCCATCCGCGAGGAAGATATTGTTATGGTAATTGTCAAAGATGCTAAGTAACTTTTCCAGATGTGCCAACTTTGCAAATATCATTTTTGCGTGTTCTGAACCATGGTGTCTATGGCACGCACATTATATTTACCAATGGTTAGAACCAATCAAATCAGTGTTAATCAATAATCAATAATTAGCATTAATCATTATCCTAATAATTGCAGACTAATCTATCTGGAGGGCATGTTTGTTGAAAGCCGGATATGTATTCTGAAAAAACCAGCCCAATGCTCTGATGATCAGGTCTCATGAAGGGTTTGTGTAAGTCTTTGAACAGTCTGACTTTGTCCAGCACTTGCCTGGTCACTCCTGAACTTCAAATTGTAGGAAAACTGTGTTTGGCCAGGCCTAAAACAAGCCAATCTGGATTCTCTGGCCCTGTGAAAGAAAAAGATCAGAAACAGATTTGGGCCCATGTGTTAATGGGAAATATGTAGTAAAGTGTTGCCTTATTTTCACTTGGCCACTGTGTGTGGCCCAAACTAAAAGTACCCATTTAACATACTTGATAGTGGACTCCAGAAAATCAGGTTGGTTTCAGACATGAAGAAAAATGGGTTTTCAAATTCTAACCTAGAAGCAATGGATTTACACAATTAGGATCTCACTTAAGCCTGAGTTGTTTCAGTATGTTCAAGCTGTTCTAGCAGCAGCATTTCACAGCAGGCTTTTTTTGTTTTGGGCATAAAAAGGCCATCGGAAGACTTCTCCTTTCAAGGATCTGCACTGCTGAAACCTGTTTTTTCTGATGTCATTACATCTCAAAAGCTCATGACTGCTACGTGATTTAAAAGTGGGAGTATTGGTATTTCTGTCTGCTTAGATGGAAGTAAGCAGAAATAATAACTAAGAATGATCACAATTTAGTTATGTTTCTTCTCCCTTTTGTTTTACAGGGCTACCTTGACAGCAAAGGTATGAACTATTTTCCTCAAAGTACACATGACAAGTGTCTCTGGCAAGAAAACTTTCTTACTTTGCTGAAGTAACTTTCAGTTTACTTTCAGATTCAGATGTACTAATTGATTCAAGCATCTAATGACAAAAGGTCTTTACATAAGATTTTTCAGAGCTCTGTGGATGGGGATTCAGAAATGCAATTTTGGGGATAAGTTAGCAACTCACCACAGTCTGAATGAGTTCTGGATGAAGGTTCTGCTTGGCTCTGAGTGTGAAAAATCTCTCAGAAGAGATGTAATCAATCATGAAAAGGGAATCTGTGCTTCAACAGTTAACTCGGCGTGTGGGAAACTGCCAAAGGAGACTTGGTGGGGATGGGACAACACTAAGAATTCAAGATGTCATAAACACTGAACTCTTATGAGGCCAACTCTTAAAAGACCTCAGAAATCATGAGAATAAAGGGTGTTGCAAGCAGGTCATTGTCTGAAGGGTTTGGCTCCTTTCAGAAACACGCAGTGCAAACTCACTGCATTGGATTTGAGTTTCCCCATCCTCATTTCCCTCATCTTCAGGTGGCAGAACATGCCATGCTGGGAATGGGGACCCTATGGAGGAGAGAAGAGAGTTTGTCCTTTTGGTGGGAGATTGCTCTGCACAAGTTACTTTCCTGACGAGGCATTTTTTGCAAGAGCGTATTCATGCAAAGTGATTGGACGACTCAGCCACAGTGGAGAGTTAAACACACTTTGTTAAAAAAATCTGAGGACTGATGTAGATTATTCTTTGATACAGATAAATTAAGAGGAACTTTTCAGACACCTATGCCGCTATCTCAACATACAGCTGCTATGCATATGAGGAGAAATAGGCTTCCTTGTACTTTTGTCTTCAGGTAACTTCAAGAAGAGTGATCCACCCAACATATTTCCACAGAAGTGTGAAGACACTGTTGAGCAAAAGGTAGTGATTTAGTTTCACTGTTACTGCCTTATCTCTTTTTAAAAAAATTATCTATATTATTGATAGAAATACTTGGAACTTGCAAGAGAAATCATATGAAGAGACAGTAACTAGAGACAGAAGAAATTTGATAAAAGTAGGACTGGTGGTAGATTTATCATCATTTTTTTACTCAGACTGGCTGAATTTTTCAAGCTTATGCTAACAGTCAAACAAGCGGAAATTCTTTATCTATAGAGATGGTCAAGTTAAACTGCATTAGTTGTTTATGGCTTCATCATTTGTAAATGCACATTTTAATAAGAGGAGCCAATTTAAGACAAGTCAGAGGAATGAGGCAAAATTCTTGGACAGCTGGAAAATAAATATGATGGAAAACTTTACATATTTGTGCCTTTTCTGTGAAAATTCTTTATAATTTTGTTTATTCCTTTTGGCATAATTTGATCTGCCAAATTTCATCTGTCTCTGGACTTTCAAAATAAGCATTTTCACTATGAGTAAATTGACTGACAGAACAGTGCATGTAAAATTGGGTTTCCTATAAGTAACATGTTTTGTATAAGTAACAAATGGTCTTTTCAGACCAGATCTTGTCAGGCCAATAAAATTTCAGAGTATATTTGGATATGTGGAGTTTTTTCCCAAATTTTGAAGCACTTAAAACTGGGAAATTTCATTTGTTTCTTCCAAATTCAAATTAAGTTAAATCATTAGGCTCTTATTTTACTCTTCAGTCATTCATAGAGCTGATTGAATTGATAGGACCAACAAATGCAACTTCCATCACAAAGGCTATAATTCTCCAGTCATTCCTTTAAAGTCATTTGGGTTTCACTAAAGTCATTGAAGGAAAAGCTTAGCTCTGTTGCCATAACAGCTGGGATTCAAATTCTGTCCTTTTCTCCATAAAGGTGATAGCATCTTACTGCTACTGGGTGACTGATTTTCAGACTGTCTTACAGGATGACTGCTTGTGGGAGTTGGTGTCATACAGAATGAACCACATGACCAAGACAGCCCTTCATGCACTACAGCACAAGAACATACTGCCAGTAAAAGAAATCATGCACTGCTTCCCCATGACCACCACACTGGTGAGTGCAGCAGGAATGGTTTGTGAGAGCGTTGCCAGGGCTGTGTCACCAAGTGAGAAACGTTTGTGGTCCAACTTTCCACCCACAGAGTGCTGGCGGGGAACAGCTGTGCATTCAGAGCTGGAAGGGAGATAAGAGAGGGTAGATGTGGTGCAGCTGTTGGAGGGTTTTGGCTTTTGAGGGGCTGCATGTGAGTCAGTGAAGAAAACCAGTTAGAAGTATCTGACACAAGTATGATGTGAATTCTGATATGAGTCTTAAACCTTTAATACTGCTAGACTTCCAAGGGCTGTCACTGCTATTCTCTTGCATTCCTGAAACCCATCTTGTTTCAGGCAGCAAGTAGTTTGGTTTGGAGGTAGATTTGTGACTATGTTTAGATAGACCACTGTACTCCAGGAAATCAACAGGAGGGCTAAGAAAAACAAATGCTTTCTTCACAGCAAAATGATGAGATGAGAGTTTTCTGGAATGTCTTCCATTAGATTTTCAAAATGAGAGTCATTGTTGTTGTGACTTCCCAAAATCCAGGTGTGAGTCATTGAGGAGGATGGGAAGGGGTGATGGAAGCCTTGGAGTGGGGGTCATGGAGCAGGCATGTATCTCAGGAGTTTCCCAGGGTGTGGGACAGGCAGGGAGATGCATCCATGCTACATCCACCTATGGCAGGAGTACCTGAAGCAAGAATAGGAAGGTGTTGAGGGGGCTCAGAGAAGAAGCTGTGAGGGTGATAGGGTAACTATCCTGAGAGAAAGGTGGAACAGAAGCAGGACCGAAAGCTGAAGGAGGGAAGCAGCCTGGCAGAGGTGCAAAGGGGAGTCCTGGAGCCTCTAAGGAACCTTGTAGGGTGGAGGCAACTGCCGTGGCTAGGGTTACTCTGGGCTCTGAAAAAGTCAAATGTTGTTGTGACTGGTGCCCTCTGCTGCTGCTACATCAGGTTAATAACTTTAAGCATTTGTTAGAGATACTTTTTTTGTCCTTTGCCAACATTGTAAATCTTTACTGTCTGGTAAAGGGAATACTCTGGCATCTCATTACAGTATTTCTAAGAAAACTTGTCTAAGTATGTGGATAGGATTTTATTCTTTGATAGAGTTTTACTCTTGACAGCACTGAGATCTCACATCTTTACCTATTAGCGAGTTTTGGGCTAGTTGCCAGTGATCTATGCTGGTCTGATCTCCTTTGGAGTCAGCACTGAGCTCAGATTCAGAGTTTTAAGGAGCTTATGTTTTTGTCTAGACCTGTCTGACATTCCCCTGGTACAGTGATTTTTCCAGTTACAGTCACACAGGCGTGGCTTTACGTGACTGACTGCTACGGACTTCATCTCTTATTCGGCAGTTATCAGTATAAAAACACTGAGTCATTTTGTGTAGACAGTGTTTCCATGTCTTGGGTGGGTACAGCTTTTTTTCCTTGATGAACCCCATTGACTCATTATTTGAGATCATAAAATATGTTTGTGACATTTGCTGAATATGTGATCAGCACTTCCTCCAGGTACAACCACATATGAGATTCTCTTCCTTTCTCAGCCACAGCAGAAACACCAGAGTAGTCATTTCTGGAGTGAGTTAGCATAAGGAGACCCCCACAGGTGACGATAAATGCAGTGCCACAGCAACAGTGATGCAGCTGTGATGTATAGGAATCAATGCAGGGCCTTCAGGTCTATCAGAAGCTCTGTGACTACAAGATTACTCTCCAGGCACATCATGTCACCATTCGTTTAGTCCCTAAGTTCTGTCTCTACATGCATCTCCAACATTTTACAATTGCAATCTTCTGCTATTCTCTTTGTGTGGCTTTTGACAGTGGCGAGTGCGGGTGCATTAGTGCGTGCAGTGACAGAAACAAGAGGCTGGAGGAAGCATGAAATGTAAATTTGCTCCTGTTAGAAAGGTTGTGTTTGTTCAGATCCCTTGTGAAACACCTGACCAGAGCAAAGCAGGCAGAGAAAGGTCATTTTTCTTCTCTCTGAATACAGAGATGGAGAACTGAGAAAAGGAATATGCACTGTGGTAACAGGGAGGTTCTAGTTACCTGTGTGCTTTTTACTTTTTCTGCAAGCAAGGGAGGTGGAGGTGTAACTCTGCCCCTTGCTCTCTCAGAGCTAGCACAAGAACCTTTGTACATCACATCCGTGCATGAAGCAGGCAAACCACATATATACAGGGCAAAATACAATATCTTGCTCTTCACTCCTGGCAGATGGGAAACTGTTGTGAGGGTTACATATGGTGGCTTTGTTTGTGATAACTTGCTAGCAAGTATTTGCCCTTTGACTCTTCTCCCTAATTTTCTCATTTTTTGCAGATCTCCAAGCCTCCTGATGGCAGCCCAAAGTCCCTAATAGAAGCTGCTGCAGGTTCTAGCATGGATGATGTCAAACTTCTCACCTGCCTGGAGCAGGTTGCTTCTGCCATGGTGTATCTTCATTCCAGGAGTATCATACATTGTGACCTACAATGCAGCTACGTTTACATTAATTCTTGTGACAGTTGTCCAGAGGTATTTGTTCTTTCTACTCATTTAGTCTTGTTTCAGATTATTGCCTAGCTCTGCTTGGACCACTGCTGCCTGTAATCACAATCCACTTCCACCCAGGTAGACCCCTGTACAGAGAGCCCTTGGCAAATGAGCAGGAAAGTGCATTAAGGAGCACAGCACTACAGTCAAAGATGGTTTGTTACATGTTGCAGGATGAATCTTCAGTTACGTTAGAGCAGAGAGGTCTGCAAAAACATTAGTGGTTTCCTTCTGCAGTATTTTTTTTAAGGGTGGTAATGCAACCACCCCAGACAGAGATTGATCGTATGCCAGGGTAGGTTTCTGGGGAGGATGTGTCAAATGCTTTTCTGGAGGGTACTCAGATCTGTCCTTTGAGGAAAGCTGTAAAAAATGTTTATATTGACTATCTTAACTTCTGAAAGATTAGCTTAGAGAAATGTCAAGACAGGCCAATCCATCATTAGTTGTCACTCAACTGGGAAGCAGTGATGCTGGTCACTCTTGACAGAGCACGGTGAAACTGTCCAGCAATATCAGCGCTGTTGTAACTACTGAATTCTTGTTACTTTTGCTGAAGAGTGGATAAATGCTGCGGATCTACATGCTCTCTCTCTTTCCCTTGTCTTCTGAAAGGTGATGGCAAAAGTTTGTCGCTGGGGAAGAGCAGTTTGTCTGCCACATCCAGGGACAGACGACAACCTCTTTGAGCCTTATGTGCGCAAAACTATGCCAGATGATGCAGCCAAGTGGTAAGTGCATTGTTATGTTTTAGTTACCTTCTCTCTTCTGCCTATTTTCCTACACAAACTCTTCTTTATCCATCGACAGCTTTGACCACCATCTATTTCTTACAGTTCCTGTGAAGATGAGGAAAATGATGAGGGTTTTCTCTTAAAACTGTGTATTCTACCTCATATCTGTCCAAATAGCAGAACACAATCATTTCTTTGCCTCAGAGAAGCTATCTTACTGTTTTTAAACCAGCAGAAAACTTGGACATTCTAGCAAAAAGTGAATTCTCTCATGACTCTGAACATGGAAAAAAAGTTGCTTCTGTGCCTTGTGCTGCCTTTCTCTTCAGTAGTTTAGTTATATACCCCACAATGCACCATTGTCACCCCACTTCTCTTCTCTTCGACACTTAGCCATAACCACTAATGCGAAGTGCAAACTCAAGTCTCTGGATTCACGGTGAAAAGCATGGGCCTCTCTCCTTTGCCTTGCCCCCCAGCTCTATAGTAGACAGAAATATGTTACACCAATAAGCTGTTCATTTCTTCAATAGGGCTGCCCCAGAAGTGAGAAATGATGGACTCTATTCCCGAGCATCAGACGTCTTTAGTTTTGGGATTATGATATGGGAAGTTTTAACAGCACAGTTGAGCAACTTGCACGTGTACAAGCCACTGAAACCTTTCCACTCACTGGACAGCAGGGAGGTAAGGATGGTAAAGGTGTTTTTTGGGGGAAACTCAGGATCAACCTCTCTATAATTCTGACATTGCTAGGGATGCGAAGGCCTGTTTTCGGATTTTCTCTTTCGTGTATGGAAAGAAACACTCACCACAAGTGTGGATGTTGCCATTTATCAGGGGGTAATTATTTTCACTATAATTCAGTCAATATTTGGACTGAGAAATATTCCACCACATTCTGCATGTAGCACCTGCAATGCTGATCATGGAACTCCCTTCTTAGATTAGAAAGTGCATTTTACCCATAACCTCTTCTTCTCTTCATCTACATTTTCCTATGGGAAAGCTGTGTGCAGGCTTCACAGAAATCTCTCTCCTTCCCAGCTTGTACATTTACCCTGGTCCCGAGGGCAGGAGACCTGTTTGACTGTGCTGTGCTGTTTCTCTGCCCATCAGACATCCTGGTCCTTTCTCCCATCGCAGTGACTTTTGAACCTGTTGACTGGGGGTGATGATTGAGTACCTATCTCAATTGTCTTATAGTTTCATATTTTACCTAGAATTCACTCTCCTCTTGGCCTGTAAGTACATAGCCTGTGAGCCATTTTAAACGCTCCTGCAACTTTTTTTGAGATAGATTTCCTCTGCAGAGGGAAGAAAGAGTTTATAGTCTTCAGTAATAAAAGGGTGCAGTGCAAACTTAAACACATTGCTAAAGAATGTACACAATAGCCATACAAAACTTCTTTTCAAGGAACTATTCATTCCTGCTGATCAATTAAGATGTTAAATGTACTGTTTGTATGCAGTTATTATGCAATTCACTGCAAATTTGACCATTTTTATTGCTAGTAAATTTGTTTTGGGGCAAAGTTGCACATCGAAAAAGCTAATGTGACACTGGTTTTGTTGTCTGGATAAATAAAAATAGGTTCTAAAATTCACGGAGTTAGGAAGTATTCCTGGAGATTTTGGCTTTCCAAACCTCGCCAGACTGATTGGGTGCATGAAAACCTGTTGGAATCACAACCCCACCAGGAGACCTGCGTTTTCTGCCATATTAGAGATGATCAAACAGGAAATACAAGCAAAGAGGTAATAATATTCATCCTTTTTTTTGCACAGCTTTTTAACGGGATACCCACTGGTGAATGATTAGTAAAATCCATAAGGGTTGTTCTTAACCTAGGGAAGCTTCCCAGCTTTTAGCTCACAGCCTCAATCAAGACCAGCACTGTTTGGTTTTTTATATCTGGAATAATTGTGTTGCTAAAGAAGTAATTTGTGTGGGAGTAGCAAGTGAGGAGGACAGAGGAGGCAGTTTCATGTAAATGCCCTTTTGCACTTTGGCTGGCATTTTGAGGGGAGGTAGAATTTTCTTGGGTACGACTGTGTTTAAAGAGATAGACAAATTATTTGGTGTTTAATCAACACCCAAGAGTCTGCAGCATCACAGACTGTGTCTGAGGAGGACAAATGAGCCAGCACAGAGCCATATATTGCTGGATGATGGCTTGCAGTAGGAAAAACAGAATCATGGTCCCTCAGGCATTGCTATGCTGTCTCCCAAAGACTCAGTGTTATGGCAGGAGAGCAGCAGGCAGGGCGCCTGGCTTGTGCAGACCTCCACATAGGTCTTGGTGAAGCAGGCCCAGTGTGGTGGGAGGTGTGTACCTCTCTACGTGCACATCCCCAGTGCAATCTGCCTTTTCTTAATTTTTGGAAAAACAGATGGAGGCTTCTCACATTATCCACCCAAAGTCTCTTACAAAATCTCAGCTGGAGGAAGAGCAGAATGAGAGCTGTTCAGATATCTACAATATAATAATGGAGTTAATGCTCCACTGTCAAGTTAGTTGTCCTGGAAGGGCTCCATTTGCTGCAATTGTCTTCAAGGGATTCCCCCAGAGACAGAGACTTGCTGTTTGCTTCCTAGGAAGTTGATATTTTTTCCTATTAGCCTATGTAAAAATAATGTAAAGTAGCAGAAAAATGTGTGCAAGCCTCCTCCACTTGTGGGTTCAGAGAGCCACTGCAGAACACATTGCTCCAAAGGGGAAATCGCTGCCCTCTGTAGGACAAACCCCGGTCTCGGAAGCAGCATGAGGATTTCAGCCATTCACTTCAACAGGAAGGACATCTGGTGTCTCTGCAGATATGCCACAAATGGCTTCACTAAAAGTTTTTAAATGCTAAAATATGGTAAATATCAGCATGTGTTTTCTAAGGCATGGTCATGAATCACAGTCCTGCAGAGCTGCCTGCTAGAGGAAGTCGTAAACCTAATGGATAGCAACAAAGATTTTTGCTTGTCTCCATGCTTTTCATGGAAAATGCCTCCTAAAACCTGAATGCAGGGTATGGAAAGCAGGCATAAGACTTGCCTACAGCATAACAAATCTAATTGTAAAAAAATGGAGCCCTAAACTAAAAGATAGCATGTAAGGCTACTGCAATGAACTAGCACAGCTCCACATCACCTACTATGTGTGGCACCCACTGTCAACCCAGCACCTTGCTTCCACTGGAACAATGCTGAGGTAGCATGTGACACACACAAATTCCAGAGCATCCTGTGGCTTTCCAGGCCAAGGGGAAATTATGTGGTACTTCATGCTAAGAGCAGGTAGACGATAGCTTCTGATGTTGGATGCTCCTGAATAGCGACAGGAGCCAGCCATGAGTCCAGGAGAATGGGTCGGCACCTGGCGTAATCTCACCCCAGCATCAGCAGCAGCATGTGGGTAAGCATCTCCTTTTTCTCTCCTCTCTCCAAAGGGAATCAGAGGCTGCCAGTCTCACAGCAGTGCCTTCTCGTGTGGACACGCAGGACTATGACTCTGTTTACTTTGGGAGCAAAGCCCCAGAGGAGGACTCTTTCAGCCATATCTATGACACGATTCTAGATTTGGGCCCTGATCACCCACAGGCTGCTGGCAATGTGTTGGACCCTGGTGATCCCCCCCAAGTCCAGCTGTTAGAAAGGAATGAAGTGTATTTCTCCAAGCAAGACAAATGGGGAGAGATGGTGTATGAACTTGAGGCAAAAAGAGGAATAGACAAGAACCCGGCCACTTTCAAGGAAACTGGATGGTATGGTGATACTGGCATTAAGTGGCATTAAAAAAACTGACATGGAAAAGCAAGATGTTAGACCTCTGCAATTCCTGATTCATGGGAGATGAAAATCCCAGCATGACCAGTACCAGCTAGGAGAGAGCACTGGAATCACATAACACTTGGAGGAGCCTGAACAACTTACACCATCACTGGTAGGACTTAACAGCAAAAGGACATGCTCCTTCCTGCATCCTCCCATTCTGAACAGAAATTATTAACAAACTAGCCATGTGGCAGCAGTTGTTCATTTCTCAAAATAACACAGTATCAGAAACACAAAGGATTATGCCAATGGTGGTTTGATTTGTTTGTTGTTTCTTGTTTTGTTTTCCAAAGGGCTCCTACCAAATTTTCAATGGGCGTTTAATAATTACACTATTTCCAAACACTGTTCCACACTATTTCTCCTCTGGCAAGGAGAATGCTTTAGTTGTGGACAGGATCTCAGCCACTTCCTATAAACTACCTCCATGACTGAACTGTAAGGACTTTGCTTCTGCTCACTTTTAAAAGCATTTTTAATTGTTAACATGTTAACATTACGTTTTGAATAAAACTGGGTGATTTTGTTTACCACAGTAGTACAACTGTGATAACAGTGTTGGTCTGTTTTTTTTCAAGAAAAACAGTGGATTTGGATGAAAACTAGAATACAAAACCAAAATTTGCTTCCTGCTGAAGAGTTACATTTCTATCCCCCCACTACATCAGCTCTGTCATTAGGTGAATTAGATATCCTAAATGTATAGTAACATACGGCTGGAAATGAATGTAGAAGGAGTGTAAGAAGAGTCAGCAGCCAATCTCAGGCTAGACCAATGCTCCATCTGTGCCAAAACCTGTCTGCTAGTGGCTGGGAGTGCGTGAGTATGTGAATGTGTATGGCACACGCTTGTGGCTACTTGCAACATACTCTGTATTGATAGTCAAAAAGTCAAAAAGTTGGATTTTGGGAAAGAGAACAAGGATTTCCTCATCCCTCCAGTCACAACCCTGGATGAGGACGAGAAGAAGATGAACCTTGTATGAAGGACTGTAGCAAGGTTTTCAGTTGCACAGCTCTTGATGTGATTAATTGCTGAGACTATGAGATTAAGGGTGGATAATTCTTAGGTTTGTTAAAATTTTATTTGGCATTAGATGGCTGCACTGAGAACTGGGCTGAAGGATAAGTTGCTGTCAGACTTGACTATCTTAGGGGCAGCCTGTGGAGTAGAAAATGTCTGGATCTTAGGTGTTACAATATCTCTTACGCATCCAAATTCAATGGGCACAAAATGTTCAATCTCTTGGTACAGTTTCTCTGGCAAGGAGTGTATGATGTTTAGTGTAAGCTCTAAATGAACATCACACAGATTTGCCCAAATTTCTGTGGCCTTGTCATACACATGGCGCATGCATCCCGATGTTTCAGGCTCAGATATGTTAACTATGGCCCATGTGACCTTTCTCCAGTGATGCAGGCCAGGTTGTACAATATTGTGATGTAGGTGAGATTGTACATTGCCATCACTGGGGCAAATAATGTGTTCAGCCAGAGGCCTGGGAAGAAGAAGAGTCTACAGAGCATCTGAGAAAGCAGCAAGTTTACAGCATCTTGTCCTCTCCAGCACACTCTTCTTGGTGAGCAGTGATCTGGAGGGATCGCTTTGTGTGTTACGATGATTTGAATCCCAGTAGCTCTCCTTGGATCTAGGATAAACCAACCAGCAGTAGAAGAGGAGCTGAGGAACGTCCCAGACCACCCCTAGCTCATCTCTCCCTGCTTTAGGGACTCTATACTGAATTTTCTGATTTCATAGTTTACAGATCTATAGTGCTCAGCTCTTAAAATCACAGTTATGGTGACTTGTGTCTCTGGCTAGTTAGGAGTACAGGGAGACCTTCCACTCCAGGTTTCCTTGCTCTGTACTCGCTCCACACGTCTCTTGCTTAATCTGGGAGCACTGAGCTGACCTATAATTACACAAGGAAACAGGACTTTCCTATATGAAGCAAAAGAAATTGTCTAGGTCCGGTACACAGCAGTGCAGAGCCCCAGAAATACCCTCTCATACTGGAGGTTGCCTTGCTGCATCCATAGGCCCTGGGTCTCCAGGCCCTTGGGGATATTTCTTCTCTTTTAAAAGGGTAAAATTGTGATGTATGTGTTGTATTGTCTGTGGGCAGTGCCACCTGTCACTGGAGTTTCTTATTTATGGTTTTGATTAGGACAGTAAAAATATGTTTGGAGGTTTTAGGGAGCAAAATGAAGGATAAGGAAAGCAAATATTTGCAGCATGACTCGTTGGTCTGCTGTTGATGCACTGCAAAGAAGGCCTTTCTCTGTATAACCAGAGGTAGAACTCCTTGCTCT
This sequence comes from Tapera naevia, assembly GCA_033556795.1. Taxonomy (NCBI): domain Eukaryota; kingdom Metazoa; phylum Chordata; class Aves; order Cuculiformes; family Neomorphidae; genus Tapera; species Tapera naevia. The sequence goes on along the minus strand of JAUMJJ010000194.1, from coordinate 11,018,335 downwards.
GCCAAATCAGTGCAAGACAACATTGGAAGAAAATTCCTAGGCAGAGTTACTTAAAGATTTGTTGTTTGTGGTTTTTTTTGCTGTAGATCTTTGGCCGTGGGTGTATGACTTGGTCTACCTTTCTTTAGCTCATACTGCCAGCAGTGACTTTCTGCTGCTGGACTAAAACAAAGGGAGAAAAAGAGATTAACTGCAGGTGTTGTTACCTTCAGAGTGCTATGGTCACTTGTTTCCTGTTAGGTTTCAAACTCTACATTTAGAACCAAAAATGTCTCAATATAAATATTGATAGGTTTGGTCTTGTAGTCAACAGTGGAGTGATCACAAATGAGCATTTCAAGGGTGCAGCTAATCTCAGCTATGATTCAATCCCCCAAGACATGCCTGTCTGATTCCATTAACTCTAGTGGACATGTAGACAAAAAACTAGGATGTAGATGCATTGGCTGTAGAGCCTGTTATTTTATAATAATTTTTATGATACAAGGAAAGGCCTATATTTTTTGGCAGTTGAGGTGACGAAAAAATGGAGAGAGATGAGAAGCATCTAAAGAAAGGAATTCATATTTGATTTGATTTTTCTTACTTTTTGTCAAAAATTTACTTAACCCAGCACAGCCATAAGAAATTTATCCAATTATTACTGATCAGATTATCACACTGATAGGTGAGACTATATATCCTTGACACCAGTAGGTGACAAATTTCCATATATATTCATAACATTAAATGAAAATACCGTACCTGAGGCAAGTAGTTTTAAATCCCTTCAAAATTTGTATATCATGCCTATAAATTATCCAGTTAGATGTGTTTGTTTTTATAAATACTTGCTTTATCTCACTTCAGTTTGTTTGTTACTTTCAATTACTCTTTGTATCAGCCAAGATTTATTTCCATTTGTGGCATAAGGGGAAATGCCACAGAAGTACCTCCTTGAGCTATGTAAATCTCTTGCTTAGCAGAGTGTGGCTGGGTCTAAGCAATGGAGTGGGACCACTTCTCTGGACACCTACTGGTATCTCTCCCTGCTTCTTTCTCCTCTGCAGCCCATAGTCCCCTGCAGACTCTTAGTAGTGGAGATACTGCCCTCCTCCCAAGAGATCTACTTCTTACGGCTCTACTCCCTCATCCTGCCTTTATTTGGCCACATACTGTCTTTCAACCCTGTCTACCTGCTGCCCCCAGACAGTCCTTCCTTAGTAACCGTTTTTTTTGTGCTGAGGTTTCCTGCCCACAGCACCTCAAGACCTCTGCCTGTGACCCATGCTGCTCTGAAATGCTTTTATGAGGTCATATTTTGCCTAGAATCCTCTCTTCTCTTGGCCTGCAAGTACATAGCCTGCGAGACATTTAATATTCAGAACTGGCACTTAGTGGCTGGACAGATGGTTTTTTGTCTTAATGCCTCATTTTCACCAAAGCAGCAGTCTGCAGTCTGTGAAGTGTATTTAGATGGACCCATGGAAAGCTGAAAAAATATGCTTCCAATAGTGGCACATGTCATAAGGATGAATCCAGTGTTGAGGCTAGGGCTTGGGGAAACCCAATTCAGACTTAGGAAAAGGATTATTATTCAAAAAGAAGGTGATGATGCTCCTTTTTTATTTTTTAAATTTTTCTTTATTAAGTTTGAAGTACTTTTAGGCAGACCATCACTCTCAATTGATCCATAGGTCCTCTCTCAAATACACCTGGATCAAATAATAGTCCTTCCTTAGTAGCTTTTAGCCTGAAGAGTCATTGTACCTTACATTGAAAGGTACATTGAAAGAGGTCATGGTGCATTGAAAGGTACATTGAAAAGGGTCATGGAAGTTTACTCTTCATTTTCAGTGAAAACTATTTGGAACGTCTGATATTGGACTCTTTCGGCTGATGCCTGGATTATCTGAGTTCATTAAGAAACATTTAACCAACCCATTTGCACTGATAAGTATACTTCTTGCCAAGTCCTTGTAAAATATTAGATAAGCTGTGCAATGTGTCTGGTTAGTCCTTATTTATACTTTATTTTGCTTCCAGCAACTGTAATCCTCTGAGCTACTGAATACTAACAGAATGTACTGAACTGTACTACACTGTGTATCTTTTGCTTAGGCACTACTGGGAGCTTGACTTCAATTAATAACTCTATTTGACAGTCACATAGGAAGAAGGCAGGAGTGCATACCCAGATTGTTTATTTGTTTTTTCAGTTTGCAGTTTTTCATTGAAATGTCATACACTTCGCATCTCCTAAGTGGGGAAAGTAAATCATACTTGATGTGCCCCCTTCCACTATTCCAAATTACTTTAAGACAAATGATAGGGCTTTCTTTCATGTTTATGAGAGAGAATGCTCTAAGAACCATCATTTCCAGTGAAGGTGATACGTGCAGGAGAAGATGATGGCTTGGGGAGAGCAGGAGCCACCTTTAGGACCCAAGGAAGGCAGGGATGAGCACTGCAGCAGAAGAGGCCTTGTTCACTCAATGCTCCCATGCATGAAATCTGTAGTGGAGGAGGACTGAAAGAGCTTGTTACATGCTTTGGCTGTGGGAGGGGGCAAGAGAACCAAGACCTGAATCTAGATAGCTGTCACAGAAGAGAATGGTCCCTGTGGACTCCTAACCAATCACTATCAAACATTAAATGAAACTAAAATACAATGATTAGCTTAGAAAACCTTACTTCGTCATGAACTACACACTGCCAGGAAAGCACTGTCTGTTCAATCTGCTACCCAGGTCTGCTTGTAAGTTAATGCAAGATGTTGTTCCTCCTGGCATGCAGGTCCTGAAATGTGTCAGTTCACCATTTGCTGCTAGAACAGTCCAGCACTGACTGTGCCATCGTGGTGGGAACACTTCTTAGGGCTGTTCTGTTTCTTTGATTTCCTCCTTTAACTTCCCAAACCACTCTGCTACCTCTTGTGCTTCTGTCTCTTAACAGGTCTGAAAGGCATAGTTAAGGCATATGTTGTATCACTTGGCATCAGTATCAGTTACATTTTCCTTTACATTTTAAATGCATGATTTCACATCTCTTTTCCTGTAGTTACTTGATATCATGAAGTGTAGCCAAAGGCTTTGTTACTTGATGATGCTGATTTTTTTTCTTGAATTTTATTTGGTGAATTTTTCTGTCATCATTTTTCTTCATGATGTGCATTCTTTGCAGAACATACAGACTATCAGCAAGTTACACGACTCCATGATCTTCTGTGATGATGATCAGCAACTTTTTAAAGCTGCTGAATGCCTCTAGTTAAGGCCCTCGCCTGAGTTGCAGCAGGTCTGTGTTCGGGTCCTGTTTGTGCTGCAGATTTCCTGTGCAGGCCTTGGAAAGGCATGGTGGGCACTCTGCCCCGTGATGACAGTTTTACAGTTGGGAACAGTTGATAAAGTTGCCCCTTCACTTCTTTGTCTCCCGGGGCACAGACCTTCCAAATGACCTGCTGTACACAGTGGCTGTTCTGCTGCTGGTTCAGAAGGAGCTCCTCTGGCCATGCAGGCAGTTAGGAGCAGCAGACTCAGGAGCTCTACTAAGCTCAGACGTCTTTGAAACTTGGCAGTCTTCGCTTCTGTGCCTCTCTTTATCATATATAATAAGGGACTGACTTTTCCCATTTCCTGACTTTTTTCTGCCTGGCTTGAGGAAGTGCCCGTTCTTTCTTAATGCTGACCCCAGTCTAGAGCTAAGCATCTTGGCTTTATTCAGAGATGATGAGGTATAGCAGCCGCATAGCGATTTACTTTTGGTGGAGTCACAGTGCAGGTCACAGGAAGATTGTCATCAGCTGCCCTTTTGGAGAATAAACAAGCAATTTGCCATGTATTGCAAATGACTGCTGAACCTCATTGACTTCGTTCTTTTTCAGCTCAGTCCTATTTTGGGTCCAGTGAGTTCATACACAAATAATTAACCAAGTTCTTTGAGCTAGCTGGGCAAATGTAATTTCTGCGATCTGAAAACTAATGATGTGTTGTATATCTTATCTCTAGTACTACCTGTGTAGCACGTTACAAATATGAGTGTTACACAAGTTGTTGAATGCTGATGTTGTCACTGAACCTTAATACCTGCTGATGACAGCAGATCCTTTCTCAAATTGCTGCCAGAAATAAGGCAGAGGTTGATACTATGTTTTTCTACAAGGCATTAAGGAAAGTCCTGTCTGAAATTAGTAAAAGTTTAGTAGCTGATATGTTATTATTTGCAGGAGAACAGGCAAGATGATTTCCACAGGCTACCCTGCTAAACTGCTTGATTAAAATGTTCACTGAAATGTCTCAGTAAGGATGTAGGACCCCAAGGACGGATGTAGAGGATCACAGCCATAGTCAAGCCAGCCCAGGATCCTGTCAAAAAAGAGGCTTAAAAATAAGTTGCCAAGGAACAGAATAGAAGTATGGCAATTACAGGAGAAGGAAGTCAGGCAAAAAGGAGTCCTGCATGGATGAACAAGGAATTCCTGGACAAATTTAAACACACAAAAAAAGAAGCCTACAGTGGTGGAAGCAAGGGCAGGTAGCCTGGGAGGAATACAGAGAAATTGCCATAGCAGGCAGGGAGCAGGTTAGGAAAGCAAAAGCCCTGATAGAATTAAATCTGGGCCAGGATGTCAAGGACAACAAGAAAAGCTTCTATAGGTATGTCAGTGATAAAAGGAAGACTAAGGAGAATGTGGGCCCTCTCATAAAGGGGAATGGGAATTGAGAAGGCTTCAGTCTTCACTGCAAGGGCTCAAACCACTCCACCCAAGTCAAAGAAGGCAGGGACAGGGACTGGGAGAGCAAAGAACCTTCCACTGTAGGAGAAGATCTAATACCTAATATTTGGTTTGCTTTTTGGGGCATCCTATTTGGCATAGAGCCCATTTAATATCCATTCTAAAATGGAGTAAAAACTAATAAATAAATCTCTGTCATGGTATCATTTTTCCATGACCTCGGCCTGCCAAAAAACAAAGGGTACGGGACATTCTCTAAGAGTGCTGACAGATTTCCAACCTTCATCAGTTGTGCAGCCTCTTGCATTTGTCTGTCCAGGGGCTGCCCTCCACAGTAGCAGGAAGCAGGGGCTATCACAGCATATCTTGTTTCTTCTAATCACCTTCCAGCCTCCTCTTAGCAAAGAGAAAGGACAGAAAGACTTTGTCTTTCTAAAGGCTAAGGAAAGCTGGGAAATTTGGTCCAACTAAAGAGATACTAATTTTGCTGATAATTTTGGAGTTTGATGTGCAGTCTTCATGAGATCAGGAAGACTTTTCCCCACCATGTTTTAGCCAGCCAGTCTTCCCTGCCTATTTCTTTCCTCCCTAAAGTATGTCAAGCATATAATTTTTCTCAGGAATGAGAAAATATTCAAATGCTGGATGTCTTAAAGTATATGTAAAAGTATTATCCAGCCTTCAAAAAACGCTTGACTGGAGCAGATAGCCCCGAAGACCTTTGAAAAATACACTAGTGTGTTATCAACACTGTTTTAGTCACAAATCTAAAACACAGTGCCACACAGGGTGCTGTGAAGAAGCCAGATCCAGTACACCCTTGTGGGCTGTGAACACACCTGAATGGGATGTTTTGGGATAAATAGGTGTCTTTTTTTCTCACAGACACAATCTGGAGGAGAACAAAAGCAAGTGAATTAAACAGTTAAGTGCAGGTCCTAGATAAAAGGCTACGTGTAAACGTAGCATGGGCTCCCACAAACCAGCCCACTCATGCCACTAGGCAGGCCCAAAAAAGACATTCAGAGGAAGGCTTGGATTTTGAAAGATTGATCCATATGATGGTGTCCCACTCTGTCATATTCACAGGTGGAGCCAGAGACCCCAGCATCTATGTTCATACCATACTGGAAAGAAAGCAGAGTCGTTAAGGTTCTTCTTATGAATGTGAACTTTATCAGGATGGGTCTTTCATACTCAAATAATTCCTGTAAATCTACATAAATGTCCTGAGGCTCCCTTTGTAGTCAAGGGAAAGAAATTAATTTCTTCATTGACTGATTCATCTCACACTAAAATAGGTGCATAAGAACAGTCAGATGACCCGCTCTTTGGAAGTATCAGTTTTTCCTCACTAACAGTGGAGGCTAGCTGATTTGTACACCAGCCTTTTTAGTATCTAAATTTAGGTGGGACATGTTTCTTTTTTCCACTGCTGTAGAATGTGTTAGTCCTCAGCTAATTGGGTGAAAGTTAAAATCTGCCTATTGTTTAAATCCCATTTTGACAGCTTAGTAGAAAACAAAGCCTGGTGTTCATAGTATATCTGGGTTTTGTACATTTTGAAAATGTGAGCACTAAAAACCTGATGAACCAATGTGGACTCAAGTTCTAAGCCAATTAGTTGGCACAGGAAAGAAAATGTCTTTCACAGCCCTTTACCACTAGCTGAGAGTCAAATAAAAGACTCATCCGCTGCCATCGACTTTGTGCATCAGTTTCATAGATAGGAAACATCTCACCTTTGTTAATCAGGGATAAACATGAAAATAATGTCCTTTGGCACTGATTATCATTCAGAGTGAGTTTAAGAGTAATTTCATGTCTTTTGCTTATTACACAGAGATTTCCTTCAGTGATGAAACTAACAGGGATTTTTAATTCAAGTAATGCTCTCATTCACTTCCTTAAGCTGCAGTTGTTATCAGCTTCCACTCTCTATATCCCATGTCCTCTTCCCTTGTTTATTTGTGTTCCTGCTGGAGCTTCACTGGTTCTGAATTAATATTGCTTTAGGACTATTACATGACTCACAAAAGTCAAATTTAGTAACCTTCATTAACCTTAGTAACCATGGAGTAATTCATGCTCTTGATAATTAAGCAGTTTTGCAATTAAGCAGTTTTGCACCTACTAAATTCTTTTTTCTCAATTTGTCCCTACAGGTTTCCTGAAACCTGAGCTATGCTATTTAGTAATATTGTCTCGTCTAGAAAAGTGTTCCTGATATTCAGACTCCTTCCCATACCTACTTAGTTTTAATGAGACCTCATCCACCCAGCCCTGGCCAGCAGGAAACCTGAGCGACTGCTGAGTGCGCAGCCTCTTTCACATTCCCTTGTACAGTGATATTTCCTCCAAGATTCCCTGACTTGCTCTGGTTATCTCGCTATAGCTACTGTGTTCAAATGTACTTTCGAGAAAGGATCAGTATTTCTTTACATAAAAAGGAAATATACTGCCTAATGCCAAGCCTTTTAGTTTGGGTTGAGTGAAAAATGGGGGGATGGCATGGGAGGCACATTAGACAAAAGGGGCTCTAGGAGTTTATGGACACTATGTATGATATACAAACAAGATTTGCCAACAGAGTCTTGGGATCAGCTCTTCAGTTTCAGGTGGCTGAATCATTGTCCTGCTCTACTTCTCTGTCAGAAAACACAGAGAGTTCTTACTCTGTTGGGTTTTGTATTCCTGTGGGGAGGAGGGGTGGGAAGTATAATATTTTCTTTAAGATTTTTATTGTATTAAATAGGCAATAATAATAAACCAATCATTCTGTTAAGCTCTGTTCAGGGTCCCTTTACCTTTCATGGATCTTCACACCTTCTATGGATCTCCAACTAATTGTAGAAACAGAAGAAAGGAGACTGCAGGTTACTGCAGAAATCTGTGGTTTGGGGAGAACCCATGGCAGTGTAAATGCTGTAAATACTATGGTTTGTCTGGTTAAACTATGAGATTGGGACAAGCTGAGTGTATTCCTCAAAATCTGTGTGTGTAACTTGGGTACAGTTGCATAATTGCATTCCAGAATTGAAGGTGAAATGCCTAGGGAGAACTTGGCGTGATGCCCTTGTTCAGCCACACCACTTTGCTGCACTGTGCTCAGGTACTAGAGGGGTTGGCAGATTTCAGTCTGTGCATGAGGCAAACAGCAAGAGTTTAAACATATACATGGCAGATAGGCTCTAAATATTTCTGCATTTTGAGTTTGTTTGACATTATTAGAAATTTAGTTCTTTAGACCTACATGAATGACTACGCAAAGGAACACAAATCGGAGAGGTAAAATATCAGTATGCAAACAAGGAGTTCATGCCTAGTTTGTTAATTCTTATCTTGAGCAGATTAATAAGTAATCTCATATCTCAGCAGGAATAGGAAGGCGCTATTGGCTAATTTCATCCATATGGTTGGTCTCACAGCACATATATAGACATGAATCTCCAAGGTCCAACACTAGGCTCTTCTGGCTCAACGTTTCTTCCTCTCTGCTCACCATGGAGCTCCTGGGAACAACCACTATTTTCTTGCTGGTCTGCATCTCATGCCTTCTTCTCTTTGCCACATGGAGAAGCATATCACAAAAAGAGAAGCAGCCTCCTGGTCCCATTGCACTCCCGATTGTTGGAAACATACTCCATCTGAACCTGTGGAACTTGCCTGAAAGCTTGAAGAAGGTAAGGGACTGTTTCTTTCTTTCCTGTGTTGTCTCTGCATATAAAAAAAAAAGTCTGGTCCAGACTATCACAGCTTAGTTCACAAGATTTATTTGCATTGACCAAATATCAGACTCAAACAGAAACAAAGGTTTCCCAGAAATACATACTTCTGAAGTGTATGTATTGCTATAATCTATAACTAAGTCTATATATTGCAAGTCTAAGTCTATATACTTGCAATAATCATACTAATGATTAGCTTGTGCTAACCCACAGCAGTACTTCAATTTGCAATGGATTTGCAATCAAGGTGCTGATGTTATTGCAAAATTTACTACATTCCCCCTCTGCCTAGCTCCTCACCCTACCGGGAACATGGCCTGGCCTTTTCTAGGGGAGGACCCTGGTCTATTTTGCTGCCTCTGCTCATAGCAGGCAGTTCAGATCACTTGGGAACAGAAGTAGCGAGTGAAGGCAGGAACAGAAGTAGCGAGTGAAGGCATTGAAACAAAAAAGTTCGGAGGTGAATTGTGCTGTATGTACCCTCTTCAGGCTGATGTCAGCCATCTGTCAAACAAAACCTGCGTGTTGCAAGGTCTGGGAGGGAATAGACAGAGGGAGATCAGCTGGAGTGCCTGTTCCTTAAGGGATTGTGAGGGGATGGTGGCAGATGGATGGGAAGGGCAAGTGTCCCTGGGTTCTTCCAAGCATAATTGCGGTGATGTCTGAGGTCACCGTCTGTATAATTAGAAGCACACGTACCCTTATGAGCTCCTTTTTGCCTTAGCATTTGTCAATGTTGAGAATCATGAGCACCCTCAGGCATTCTGCTTTGTTTCATAGCACTACATGATTCAGTTTCCCATCATAAAGAAAATGGGACTGTATCTAGTTTGGTCTTAAAAAGTTACCATGAGAAGAAGTGTGCCAGGATGGCTTAAGCAGCCCAAGAACCTTTCTGTGATTGTAGTCAAAAGCAGATGCCTAGGAAAGAATATACAATTAGCACAAGGATGCAGTGACTCTCTGCTGATATATTCACCCAATTTCCAGAGGTCAGTAGCCCAGGATACTTTAGATACAACTGTAGTACGTTTGTGCTCAAAAACCCTTTAGGCATTTGCTGCCATAATTGCTTTCTATTGCTATTGCTATTGCATAATTGCTATTTCTATTTCCATCTATTTCTTGCACAATTCTCTCTTTCCCTGACTGTAATTTGTAGTGGAAAGATCTCTGCATGTCTGCCACGCCTCAGCAATGCTGGGACAATGGTGCATCACCCTTTAGACCCCTTTGCTACAACCTTCTTTTCACAATTAACACGTTTTTTGTGTTCCTTTTTCCCACAGCTCAGCAAGAAGTATGGTCCTGTTTTCACAGTATATCTAGGCCCACAAAAGGTTGTGGTGCTGTACGGTTATGATGTTGTGAAAGAAGCTCTGATTGATCAGGCAGATGACTTCAGTGGAAGAGGCATCCTACCACTGTTTAAAAAACTCTTCAAAGGCACAGGTACATACAGGGCAGTGAAGGAAGGAGTGTGGATTTTGTTTACAACTTTCACGCATACAGATCAGCCATAAAAGACTAAAAGCCAACTCGTCACTTGGATTCTTGAGTAAACTGGACCCCTAGAGAACTGTTTAAGGTTGGCTCCACCGAGTGACTTTCTATTTTCAGCATGTTTCAAAGTCTGGCTAAAATTTTGTTCATGAAATACACCTCTAAAATCTTACGTTCATTCTCCCATTTCTGAAAACAATAATACACATACAGCTAAGGAACCAGCAAAAGGGAAGTCAACAGCACAATGAAGACAAGATAATGTAGGCTGTCCCAGTAAGGGCCACATTCAACATTAGACCCTGAGCTTTTCACCAGGGCAGTTCCTGGGCTGGGTAAATAGTACCTTTTCCATGATTCCATAGCACAGTATCAATGGTATTGTGTGATGGTGCATAGCAGAACATCCGAGATAGTGCAAACCATGTGCTTGTAGCCAAGATAATGCAATACTAGTGTTAGCTTCTTATTATATCCTAATGTAGGTTTTCTGATTCTAGGAATAAACTCAGTGTTACTCAAAGCTCTGTGACAGATGGATCAGATTTGTCACCTCCAGAATTGCCGAGAAGTTACATTTTGGGGCATATAGCAATTGCAGTATAACTTCACAGAGAGTTGTCTTTGCATGTGGAGGACTTACTGTGCACATCCCATTCAGGGGAAAAAAAGATATGTATTCTCATGGAGGTCTGTTTTTCCTTCCTGTGTCAGGCATTGTGACTAGTAATGGGGAGACGTGGAAGCAGCTCCGACGATTTGCACTCACCACCCTGCGGGATTTTGGGATGGGGAAGAAGAGCATTGAAGAGCGAATACAGGAGGAAGCTCATTTTCTGGTGGAGAGGATCAGGAATACACATGGTAGGACGTGGACTTTGTGTCTGCTAGGATACACCGTGTATCTGCAATGAGATAATGTAGGGCTGCTTCATTAAACATATGACCCAAGAAGTGGGGATGTGGCTGCTCTTCCTGCTCTTTTATTGCAACAGACAAAGCTACTACTACTGAGAGCCGGCCAGTCAAAGGCACTGTATGGAGGGCTAAATGTAGTAGACTGGTGTTAGAAAGCATCCTTTAACCTGTACTCTCTGAGGAACAAGATAGGAAGGGCAAAAGGAATGGCTCAGCCCCAAAGCCACAGGTTTGGTTGGATTCAGCCATGCAGGCAAGGGCTGAGCACTGCCAGGTAACCAAGCAGCATGTACTTCCTTGCTTTGTCTCCTACAGCTCTAAGTAAATGGGTCTTGAAGAAGTGAGTGACCGGAGAATTCATATACAGATCTTTAGGTTTGAGTCCAGTCTATCTGAACACTAGACAATACCTCCCGGTATTCGTGTGGAGCTGCAATAGGAACAGGGACTATATGCTTCTTTTGAGGCCAGGGCATAAGGTTATCCCCTTGGTTTCAATCTATAAACGTATTTTCTGATAGTACATAAATGAACATTACTTCTAAGTACCTCCCCTGATAGTGGCACAGTACCAGCCTGGACCACAGACTTCCTTTCCACAGCCAGCCTTCAGCGTGTGCTTATTCTGCAGGTGACAAAAAGGATGTTGAAACATCACAGTTTCCCATCAGCCAATAGAAAATTCAGTCTGGCTTCACAGATAAACATTCCTGCTACAAAGCAGAGAAAACCCTCTCGTCTGCATTGCTCTTGTCCCTTAACTAGCACAGTAATACTATATTTCTTACGCTCTACTGTAGGCCTCTGGATCATTTTGTTATAGCATCTTTTACTTTTTACTAAAGGCTTTGCAAGCAAGATATCTGCAATTGAAAATTATAAAGTAGTTATTTATTCATTAAGAGCAAATAATAAATAGCTCGAACTAGTTAACTACTAGGTTTAGCATTAATATACTCGCCACCTCTGAAACACCTGCCAAGGCCTTACAGGCCAGAGAGTCATCAGTTGGGCAGAGAATGGTTGGTGCCATTGCTCCTCGAAATAGGCCGATCCTCAATGCTGCCAAGTTCTATTGATACTTTTTCATATTGTTGTTTCTCCTCTTGAATCCTTGAGATTCACCCTATCACTGTCTGCAATTATACCTTTCCTTTCTTTCTTGAGTCAAATCTTGATTTTTCTCACACAGTCATTCTCTTCTTAGAAGTTTATGCAGCTGTGCTATCAAAACCAAACTTTGATCATAGGCATCTGAACTCCTAGGAGAGGGTTATATAATTGAAGTTATGCTAATAGAGTTCATAAACACGGTACAATATTCTAAAGACATGGCTCAGGCAATGTCCTTACAGTGTTCTTGGGTTTTGGTGGGAATATTTAGGACATTTCTAATAAACAATCTGTAAGACAGACAGATATGTACCAAGTGAAGAGGAACTGAGACATTCAGACCAGTGTTCTGCTGAGAACAGGACAAATGAGACACTTAAACCATTCAAACTGGGAAATTAGTTCACTTCAAGTAGAGAAGAATAAATTGGATAAGCCCTTCATAATCCTTTCAAATGACTGCAAAATTCTGGGTCTCAAGTAGATGCAAAATTTCCCTGTGGTGTCAAAGGAGGGGATGATGACTGAAATATCAAAAGCAAGATAACAGAGGGTTTTTTTGTCACAGAGAAACCCTTCAACCCTGGCGTCTTCCTAATCCATGCCGTTTCCAACATCATCTGCTCCGTTGTCTTTGGCGATCGGTTTGACTATGAGGACAAGAAATTTCTAACTTTAATTGAGTTGCTAGAGGAAAACAACAAGCTCCAGAACTCTATACAACCACAGGTGTGTACAGTTTCATTTAATTAAAAAATATGTTAATTATTATACTATTCTATAAGTTAATATTTATTCATGTTCTTAATTTTTAATTGGGTTGGATTCTCCTAAATTTGGATAAATATTTTGAAAGTCAAAAAACCAGTAAATAATTAATTCCTGTATTTTTTCTTCTCTTATGGAATTGCCATTGTATTTCCAAAGACGGGTACCATTGCAAAAACTGTTCAAGAGAAGGCTATCCTTGAATATAGTGAAACCAGAAAGTAAAAGGCATTAAAATTCAGCTGAATAAAAATATCTACTGTTCCAAAACAGCTTAATTGCTCTATTTTCATATTTATGATCGGGGAATGTTAACGAAGGCTCTACAGGTGGATCCGGACAGGCTGGATGGATTGGCCAAGGCCAACTCTACGAGTTTTAAGATGACTAAGTATTCGGTCCTGCACCTGGGCCACAACAACCCCACACAAATTCACAGGCTTGGGGAGGAAAGGCTGGAAAGCTGCCTGGTGGAAAAGGACCTGGGGTTGCAGGTCAACAGCAGGCTGAACATGAGCCAACAGTGTACCCAGCTGGCCAAGAAGGCCAATGGCATCCTGGCTTGCCTCAGAAATAGTTTGGCCAGTAGCACCAGGGAAGTGATCATCCCCCTTTACTTGCCACTGGTGAGGCCACACCTTGAATCCTGTGTTGTTTTGTGCCCCTCATTATGGAAAAGACATTGAGGTGCTGGAGCGTGTGCAGAGAAGGGCAACGAAGCTGATGAAGGGTCTGGACACAAGTTTTTTGAGGAACAGCTGAGGGAACTGAGGCTGTCTAGACTGAAGAAAAGGAGGCTGAGGGGAGACCTGACCACTCTACAACTGCCTGAAAGGAGGTTGTAGTGAGATGGATGTTGGTCTCTTCTCCGAATTAACAAGCAATAGGATGAGAGGAAATGGCTTCAAGTTGTGCTGGGGAAAAGTTCAGACTGGATATTAGGAAATACTACTTCACCAAAAGAGTTGTCAAAAATTGGAACAGGCTGCCCAGGGAAATGGTGGAGTCACCATCCCTGGAGGGATTTAAAAGACATGTGGATATATCACTTAAGGATATAGTTTAATTGTGAACTCGGCAGTGTTTACAGTAGGACTCAATCTTAAAGGTCTTTTCTAACCTAAACAATTCTGTGATTCTGTAATTAATCAGAATGTGCTTTTCCATAATTTTATTTTTACAGCTATACAATTTCTTCCCAACTCTCATGGAGTATTTACCTGGGCCTCACCAAAAACTGATACAAAATACTGAAAAAGTTGATGAATTTACTTTAGAAATCATAGCAGAACACCAGCAAACTTTGGATCCCACTTGTCCTCGAGATTTTATTGATGCTTTTCTTAACAAAATGGAACAGGTAATGTAAGAGTGAAAGAATTACTAGATTATAAGCAAACCACTGTTTAAATCTCAGTTTCTTTTCAGTTGTGGGAGGGCACAACGCTTTGGTAAATGCAGGGGGAACTTGCTTTTCTTGGCACATGAGCTTCATTCTATCTTCTCCATTTTCTTACCAAGGATTTTTAAACACAGAATTAACAGCACTAGTTAGGCAAGCTGAAGACCAATCTGATTGACATAATTCAGTTCTTCTCCCGTATGAAAAAGTTTCATAATATTATTCAGTAAAAGTACCACGAATTCTGGTGTTCCAGAGAGTGTGTCATATTTTTGAAAGGATATTAGTTGAGTTTAAAAACATACATTATGGGTACAGGACTCTCATTATAAAACAAGCTGCTTAGTTTGCTTAGTTATGTCATTCAAAACATTCTGCCAAATCTTCCTCCAGGAGAAAGGGAATCGTCACTCAGAATTCACCGTTGAGACCTTGAGCAGAACCACACTCGACTTGTTCCTTGCAGGAACAGGGACCACCAGCATCACGCTGAGGCATGCACTTCTGATTCTCCAGAAATATCCAGAGATAGTAGGTAATAAAGAAAGGAAACAAATAATTGAAAACTTTTTAATAGGTTATGGGATCAATTTGGACCATTCCTGTCACTAGTGCATGTGGCAATTGTCCCCTGAATAAGGAAATGTATTTGCAGTGTGGAGATGTGTATCAGTCAGTTCTATTCACAGGAAAAAGATATTAGTACTAAGCATGTTCGTTTATTTTTGGTGTGCTAAAAGCAAGTTTTGCTGTAAATCTGGGGAGAGGTTTAGGCAAAAAGATGTGGGACTTGTCCATTCAACATTTACTTATTTCTTAACAGAAAAAATTCAAAAGGAGATTGACTGTGTGATTGGCCGGGACCGAAGCCCCTGCATGGCAGATAGGAGCCAGATGCCCTACACAGATGCTGTGGTCCATGAAATCCAGAGATTCATTGACTTCCTTCCACTTAATGTCCCACATACTGTGATCAAAGACACCAAGTTCAGAGACTATTTTATCCCCAAGGTCTGTTCCACTGGGTCCGAGAAAGGTCATAATCTCTTGAAACCAGTGATGTGCTCTATTTATTGTATTTTATTTTATATTCAAACACACTGAAGTGCAATATAGAAATGGAATAATTCCATTTGGAAAGCGATTCTGGAAGTTACTGAGTCCAGCCTGTTGTATTTGAAGAAAAAAAAAACTTTTCATCCTCTATGAGAAGAGGGAGATAGAGCTTTCTATTTTTTTCATGTAAATGTAAGCACAATTCTAATTTATTTGAAAGCAATACTAAATAATCAAAACTCACTAAAAAAATCATACCAATGGCACATACTCATTAAAATCTCATTTTAAACTGGTTAAGCTTTGACTATCCTTCTATTCAGCTCTTGGACTTTCTTGATGCTGCTTTGCTTTAGCATGTTGCCATTCTAACTTCTCCTTTCTTTGTTAATTCAGGACACACTGATATTTCCTATGCTGACTTCTGTCCTACATGATAGCAAGGAATTTCCAAATCCAGAAAAATTTGACCCAGGACATTTCCTGAATGCAAATGGTACCTTTAAAAAGAGTGACCACTTCATGCCATTTTCCGCAGGTAAGAGCTCTTTCTATTTCAGATCCTAGACTACCCTCTCCTAGAACTTATCTGAAGATTTTAGTGGCTCCGTCACCATGATCTGTACAGTGATGGTGATCCGCTAGAGTCACTTTTGGGCAGTTGTAACCCACCCCTGTGGCAGAGTTTCAGTTTATTTCATTTTTTAGCAACCACAAAAGCTTCTCCAAGGCATTCTACAAGAGATATATGAAGTAGGACTCAGCCATGCAATTTCTTTCTCTACACTTATCCTTAGACAGCAGCAGAACATGAAAAACCAAAGCATTCAAAGTGTTTTTGCCCACTGAGGACTCCCATATTGTTCTAGACACTTAACCTCTAGTTTAATTCATTTGCTTCCTCAGTATGCTGCAACACTGCCTATCCATGCTAAAATGTCTGAGCTTTTGCAGAACAGTGCGTCAAATCAGTTACCAGCAAAACACCCCACTGTCACCTCACTTTTTATTATCTTTTCCTTGCAGGAAAACGCATCTGTGCAGGAGAAGGTTTGGCCCGGATGGAGATATTCATATTTTTAACATCCATCCTGCAGAACTTCACTTTGAAACCTGTTATAGCCCATAAGGACATTGACATTACCCCGTTAGTCAGCTCTCTGGCAAATATGCCCCGACCTTATGAGGTCTCTTTTGTTCCACGTTAACCAAGAGAAGACAGTTGCCAGCTCCCTCATTCATGAAAGCTCTGGTCGAAGGACAGTCATTTCACAACCTGCTGAGGCTGAAATATTAAGATCATTTGCTAAATACTTTATAGAGAGAAACTTGCTTAGAAAGAAAAATTGTATGGTGCTTTTACAATCAACACAGCCAGCTCTAAGCAGAGACAGAGTAGACAACTGCATAGAGAAGGAGACAGCTCCCTGTGCAAAGTTATACAGGCTCTCCTCTGCACCTACATCACCTAGCTCAGGTTCCTATCTCGCTCCTGACGGGTCAGAGTGTGTGGATTAGTGCTCGGAGAGCCCTGCTGCTGCTGTCCCTATCACTTCATCCTCTCAGCACAGCAGAAACTGATGCTTGTACTCCAGGGTTTCCACAGACTCTGCTTGAGGTACCTCTCTCCTTTGCATTTTCAGTTTGATTGTGACCTATTTTTAAAGGGTGGGGGTTTATAAAACAGGGTGGATTGTTTGGGGTTTTTTTCTGTCAGAAGATGATCACCTACTGTATTCTTGCCCAAATACATATTACCTCCTGTGGTGAGGATGGTGTTAATTCATGACTGGGCAGATGGGTCCTCTTTTGTGTGATCACAGTTAAGGTTTCTCAAATTGCAACTTAAATTGCAAAATAAAGTAGTAGTACACTGGACTGTTTTTCTGAGATCCCAGAATAACATCTTTTAGTGAAAAACCCACCACAAAGCTCATACTCCCAAATGTTTTCCAAGAATCGTACATATCTCTCTTCTTCATTTCACTCATTTATATAAATGTATTATGGCTTGAAGACTGAGCTGGTCCATGACTTATAAAACTTCCATTCCCAGTAACAATGTGGGAGAAAGTTGAACTGACCCTATGAAACCTATCTCTTATGGAGAAGAAAATGCAGGACCCAACTCTGAGCCTTGTCAAACCTCATAAGGTTGGCCTCAGCCCATCAACTCAGCCTGACCAGATCCCTCTGTAAAGCCTTCATTCCCTCAAGCAGAACAAGACTCCTGTCCAAACTGTGTTGTTCGCAAACTTACTGAGGGTGCACTCGACCCAGATCATTTATAAAGATATTAAACAGAACTGGCCCCAACACCAAACCGTGGCAAACACCACTTGTGCCCGGCTGCCAACAGGATTTAGCTCTGTTCACCACAACTCTTTGGGTCCATCCATCCATCCAGGTTTTAACTCAGGGAAGTGTATTCCCATCCAAGCCATAAGCAGCCAGTTTCTCCAGGAAACTGTGTCTGTGGGAAACGGTGTCAAAGACTTCACTAAAATCTAGATAAACAACATCCACAGCCTCTTCCTCATCCAATAAGCAGGTCACCTTGTCATGGAAGGAGATAAGGTTAGTCAGGCAGCACCTGCCTTTCCTAAACCCATGCTGACTGGGCCTGATCACCTGGCTATCCTGTACATGTCACGTCATGTCACTCAGGATTTTCTGCTCCATAACCTTCCCAGGCACTGAGGCCAGACTGACAGGCCTGTAATTCCTGAGATCCTCCTTCTGGCTCTTCATGTACATGGGAGTCACATTAGCTGACCTCCAGTCAAGTGGGGCCTCCCCAGATAGCCAGGACTGCTGACAAATGATGAAAACTGGCTCTGTAAGCATTTCTGCCAGTCAGTCTCTAAACTTCCTTCCAATAAAGAGTCACTTCTAGAACAAGTTCCTCTTCCCATTTCTGTCTCCTGGAGGTGGGGTATTCAAGAGTTTGTGAAGCCATTTGCTGTTTCTTAGCTTTCTTACCTGAAAACATAAAGCACTTGCTGGTAATGCACGGCTAAAGGGATTTCCATCTTCAGAGCTCCTAGAGGTTTTCATCTTTGTAGTTTTAAAATAGCATTGTATCTCCTACATGTAAGAAAACATATTTTTCAACAGGATCAAGATTTGGTTCTTACTTTGCCTTTACTGCTTTATCTTGTGGAAGTTTTCTCTGCTGACATATTGCCCTCTTGTGGCCTTCCTGCAATCCTGTCAAGGAAAGACAAAGAGCAGAGAAATATTGTTAGCATTTTTCTTTGACATTTTCCATGCCCAAATCACAGAGATTCCTAGACCTTCCAACAGCATGCTGGGTTGCATGTGGTAAGTAGATATCTTCATCAAAGCAACTATCAAATGCATGTGTGAGTAAAACAAGGCACGGCTAAGTCAACACTTCTACAAAACTGGATCCAAACAGAAGTGTCACTGGAGAATATTTAAACCTGTTCTTGAGTCTGCTCTTGGCCTAAAGAAACAAACCAGAAGACACCAGGCCTTAGACTATGAAGATGTAAGCTGGGGCAGGCCAGGAAGCTTCATGAAGACTGAGCCTTCTTCAGATGAGGCAAGCAGAGGGAACAAAATGCAATGGTTTCACATTGCAATACCTTTTAACACCTGCTGCTTGGATGCTGTCTCAGTGGGCACCGTTTCAATTTCAGCCATGACACTGAGAGCATGCTCTGCTTTCAAACACATCTTTGGCAACCTGAGAAGCACTCATTAGGGATTACAGCTAGTATGCCTTTACTACAGGGGGGCAGTTTGTACAGCCACAAAGTACTTATTTCCAGTTCACAAAAACTGGATAACACAAACTTCCAGTTCTCTTCTGAAAAGACAAACTCTAGCCCTCATGCTCCTGAAAATTTGGTTTTGGTTAGCGAGCAGTAGCCTGCCCTTGAGCACTAGGCTTTCTGCCCAAACACTCTGACAATCCTTATATTTAACTACCATGTTAGAAAAAACTTCCTTCTGGGGTGCTGTCATGTCCAAAGCAGCCTTTGACAATATAGCGTGCTCCAGGCACATATTATTAAAGGGATGTCTTGCCACTGCAGTATGAGGTTGGTATATTAAACCACGCTTAAAAAGGGTGAGGAACATAACATCTTTTCTATCAAAAAAAAGACTAGCAGCTTTGAAACATCTTGACTATTATGTGCCTACCCGTGGCCTCAAGATGAAAAGATGCCCTACTGCATTGAAGGTAGACCCCGCTAGAAGTGTCAGAAGATATAAACACAAAACAGAGAGCAGAGCCATGCTGTTCTTGGCCACTTCGGGAATTTACACAGCCAACGCTGCTGTGACAGTGAATCCTTCTAACAATGGAACGGAGTTTCAGCATTCCAACTGAAATGGGGACAATAGGAAAACAGGATGGTAACTTGGATACATCTTAAAGACAGAACAGGGCTGCCATGCATCCAGTTCTGCATACAGCTAGGATCTCTGGAGTCTGTCTCCCATTGAAGATCTGAGCATATGGTCAACATCCAATAAGGGAGTGGGCTTAGAACTACATTGGCCATGTGCTGCCATTACAGTATGGAATGCGTCAGGGCCATGTTCCATTCTATGTTCAGTACTCGATTTGCAGGCTATCTGCCATATGCAGAACTTATCTGGCTTGTTGCCATGCAACAGGACAAGTCACAGGCACTTAGGGCTTGATATTACCACATGAAGATGATCACAACTCTCTAAGACAGCAAATGGCCCTCCATGGTAATGCCTTAGGATGGAATTCTGTCACATCTTCATGTTGGCCGCTGCACTCAGCCAGAGCACAAGGTCAGCTGCATCCCTGCAGTGGAGAACAATCCCATTGTGCACTAGCACTCACACTGTACCTCTAGCACCATCTTAGCAGAAAAAGCCAGGAATCGGAAATCACTGGAACTGAAGAGCAGTGGTGTTTCAAACCAGCCCTGGTAAGCATTTCAGTGGCTGGTCAGCTCCAGATGATGTCCACATACCCAGAACCATTTCCAACCTGATATGAACCAGTAACTTTTCTGTTCTTAGAGATGGGTAGGGACCAGGTAGAAGACTTACAGGGGATCACAGACTAAGCTCCCAGCCACACTCAAGTGCCGTAAGGTGTAATGAAATCCCACATTTTCCTAGGGAACAGAGGAGCTCTGAGTATCCTCCTCAAGCTTTTACATTTGCAGTCAAATACCTGTGATTCTCCTTCATAATGGCAAAGAGAAAGGGCAGTACCATCAAACAGATCAGTAAGTCTGGCTAAACTGTGTCCAGCTCTTACACAACAAACGGATGCATTAAACACTGGAGTAGTAGGACTGCAAAATGCCTACCACCTTGTCTTTTTGCTCTTGTCTCTCTTCCTAGCATCAGAGATCTCCAAGCAGACCACTGTCTAGGCTGCAATTCAAACACCAGTCACTACACATGAAGATGACAATCTGTCAGACTTTAAAACAGGCTGCTGTTCTACATGGTATAATTTCCTGCAACGCAGAAATGATAATTCATCTGTTGGTACTTCTTCCTTTGGATTGGAGGATGTTGCTTTGCTAATGATACTAAACAGCTGATTTGCTTTCAAAGGGAGAAAAATCATCAGAGACTAACTCTTCTGGGAGACTTAACCTTGTTCTTTAGAGATGCTCATTGCAAAAAGATTTTTCTTCAAAGCGAACTCAACTCTCTCTTAAATCCTACATCAAGGACCCATAAAACAGAATTCTTCATTTTAAAATCAAGACTTTTAAAGTGATAGTGAAGGCTCTCATAAGTCCATCTGCTTCACTGTTTTAAACAGCACTAGGGAAGTGTATCAATCGTGACTACTTACAGTGGCTGTACACTGACCAACAGCATTATCATTTACCACATTGGCACCTAACTAGATATTCTTCTAAACAGCCTGCAGGAAGCTTGAACTACTTCTTCCCTACATCAGCACTTGTACTACCCTCAGCTGCAACTCAAAAAGCCATCTTGAACTAGTCAGGGTCAATAGGTACAGAAAAACCCCTTTGGAGTACCTGTTCAGTAAGCAGGACTCTGCTAAACTAGACATCTGGAACACCATTAAATCTAGTAGAGAAGAACCATTTTGTGCTGGGCATGCCTCTTCAGAAACTACTAGGTCAAAATTCCTTGGTAAAGTAAAGGAAGGATCTGCTAAGTTAACTGAGCATGTGATAAAGCAGTATTTCTTCCAATTTCACTTGAGGTCCAGACAGTCAAAGAACATCATTGCAGGAATACTTGATGCAGTGTTTAAACTATGTTCTCTTTCATGATCTCCAGTAGCTGGAAGGAGCTTGTCTTTATCAACAGACCTTTCGATAAAATAAAAAGACAACTTACATAATCTTTCCAACAGGTATGTGAGATTCCAGAGAGATGAATCCAGTAAGATGTTTTATTGTAAATTTATAATAACTAGTCTTTCTATTGCAAACAGATAACCAAAACGAAGTGTTTTCAATACCATGCTGATAACTCCGAAGTCTCAGGTATCGTCTCAATACAGAGGCTCAGTGAAGGAAAAAAAATATGAGCTTTCGGTCCTGCTGCTACTAAGGTAAAACACCTTTATAGGTTATGGAGAGCTTTTCCTAGAGTATTTAATGTGGGACATAGGACTAACACACAGATAGCCAGTATCAACACAAGGGTTAGGGACAGGTTTCAACTTTTCACTGCAGAACAACTGAGGTAACAGAATCATTTGAGAAGAGGAAAACATCTTTCAGTCTTAAGTCATTGTTAGCCTGAATACAGCCTACTGTATTCAACAGACAGAAGTCATTAGGTTGGTGTTAGCTGTAACCAAATCCTTGTCAACATATAGAACTGCTGTTGTGCAACTTAGAGATCAGTCTGATTCACAGCCCAACTCCAGCTTAAAGACTGTTGTAATTTCATCGTTTCTCCAGTTTTTTGTACTTGGCTTCTGCAGAAGGAAAAATAACAATATTTTAGGACTAGATAGGTAGAATCTTTGAATCCTGTAAGCTGCTATATATATCTTAAAACTCGGCTTAATTCAGAGGATCACTCAGGGTCATTTTTCCTAAAGCATTTAGGCAAATATAATGATACAATTAAAATTTTTAAGAACCAGGTGCTTAAGTCAGACAACTAATATTAATTTAAGCCAAGGGGACTCAGGTGCCCAGTGGAACTTTATTAATACCTCTATTTGCGGGATTAAACATATGTCTTTAAAATTTGGGTCAGTCCACACTGCAAAAGAGAAATCAAACCTCACTAATAAGCTGTAATTCAATAACACCTGTACTAGTCCTGCTCCATATAACTTGACATATTAATCTTTTCCCAACACTTGCCACTTCACATACAATGTTTTTTGTTCAAAAGCATGGCAATACTATGCTGCATAAGCAACTCTGCAGATCACACTCATTAAATAAGGGAGTTCACTTTGTAATCCCCTTGCAAGGACTATGCTGCCAGGTAGTAACAGCAGAGGACAACAGTTACCAAGTTTTTTGGAATATGCATCCAATTTATAAGCTGCCTGCTCAAGAGCTGCAACCTGCTCCTCAATTAGGTTGATTTGTTCCAGATACGGCTGAAGAGCAGCATCTTAAAAAAGCAGAAAAATATGTCAGTACTTAATTCACTTCCAAGAAACAGTTCACACTTGAAACAAGAGTTTCTCATTACATTCTCCAGACAGAACACTTTAAAAGTTCATTCCTTCCCCTGCCCCAAAACCAATGAAAGCAATGCTCCAGCAAAGCATGACATGTTTAAGGGTACTGGCTAAACTCAACATAAGTAAAAATACAACATGAATCAAAAGAAGTGTTATTTCAATTGTATCAGATCCAAAACCTGGGGTAAAACAGCACAAAAATTCAGATGTGTTTTCTCTTATGCTCTTTGTAGTCTATAGCTGTAAAGAAATATTAAAGATTGGCATTGTGCAGCAACACGCACGTTTCAGTCAGTTTTCTGTCTTTTGGCATATAATGTAGTGTGAACTACCCAACTCTTGGATGCTTTGTTTCCCAAACAAGTGTACCATTCATTATACCCCTACCTTATTTGATTTACTCACATTTTTGATTTAAATCCTTCAGATTTCTACTGATGTTTACAGCAATATCTTTCATTTCTAGGTACTTCAAGCTAGTCAGCTTATTCATGTTTTCTAAGAGTTTGTAGTCTTCGCTGGTGGCTTAAAAAAGAATAGTTTATTTTAATTAAAAGTTTATGTGGTTTGAATTGCGTGCACACTCTTCAAGAGGACAAGAGATTTCAAACCAATAGCCATAGATAACAAAGAATAGTTTAGATGGCAATATAAGTATCACTATAACATTCTACAAACAAAAAGAAGGCATTCTGTGAATTGTAAAATTCACGCAGACTTATGAGTACTTATTCACTTGCACTTTTTTTGAGAAAGAACTGATTAATTCTTCACGTTTCTACTCTTACTCTGTCAGTTAAACACGTATGTTTACAAAACTGATAGCATACATCCAAACTGGCAATCTGTACCATATACCTTTCAAGACCATGCAAATCGGTAGTGCTGTGGAGTGTGTTCAAAATTAGAGCCTATGGAATCCATTATGTTGCTGAGCAGTTTACTTTGTTACTGTTAACGTTGCACAGTTTTATTCTAAAGCATGAATGTTGGAAAACACACGTATGATCCTTGCTCTCACTCAGAAACAAAATAGCTGCATGACCCATTCCATCACACCTCTTTCCTAACCTAGGCCCCTTTTGTTTGTTTTTCTATGTACAAGCTTCTGCAAGCCTAAAAAGGATTTTTTCAAGCTGCTGATATCAGACTCAAATTTTTTCAAAAATATTTGTGCTAATCTGGGACTTCATTATTATGTCTAATCTCAGTGCTGTTAGTAGTCTAACAACATACCACACCTGAACTGCCAGTCTTGATTGATGTGCTCTAAATAGGTATAGTTTAGACAAACTACACAACAGATTTCTTTAAAAGAAAATGAAAAGAAACAAAAACTTACTGGCAGGTCAGTATTGCAGTGCCTTACCTGTCAGTTCACCTGTTAAATAAATGGCCATTTTGTTGAACATGTCTTTACAGAGTTCATTGATGTCTGCCTCTGCTGGTTCTTTAGCTTCCTCCGCTGTTTCAACAGCAGGGTCCTCTAATCAGGGTACAGACATTACAGGGTTACGGACAAGTTAGCAGGTACAGAAACACACCATAAAAATTGCATAGTCCCATTTTTTTTTCCAAGTTGACACCACCTACTTTCCACGTAAGTCATCTACATCTACACTAAGGGCTAACAAACATGGACAGTTTTCTTAAAGTATCATCACGGTTACTTCAAAATAGTGCTTGAGGAACACCGAAGAGACACGCACCTGGTCTGACTGCGCTTGCAAACACCAGCCCCCTCCTGCGCTTAGACGGCAGGGAAGAATTCGAGAGGAGCTTCTGAGTGACTTTGTGTCACTCAGATGTTTATGTCCGGCCACTGATTCAGAACACCACCACAGCCCCCCCGCCAGTTTCCCGACGGGCTACAGCAGATCCCCACCGTGGGAAGCGCTAATCACCGCTCTCCTTCTCCAAGCCGATCCTACCACCGCCCGCCCTGCTCCTCACGGGAGCGCTTCGGCACCTCCTCCTCAACCCCACGGATTGCTCGAGCCTTTCCGAGCAGCTTTGGAACACAATGCTGCCCCGGCCCACCGGCTCCCGCTGACAGGGAATCAGGGGAGCCGCCAGGATCCCGGGGAGCAGCAGCCAGGCTCCGGGGGAGCCGCCGGCGGCCCCGTTCGCGAAGCGGCGGGCCCGCCTCGCAGCCGGCCCCCACCCCACGCTCGCACGGGGCGAACCCGCACACGGCCCCTCGGTCCTGGCCCCTTACGCTTGGCGGGCTGCGCGCCGGCCTCCGGCAGCCCCTCCGCCGCGGTCGCCATGGCGACAGGGCCCCCTCCTGCAACGCCCGCTTCCGGCTTCCGCCCCCGCGCCCCGCGCAGGCGCGGCTGCGGGTGCTGGAGCCGTGTTCTGGCGGGGGGGGGCGGCCGCGGTGCCGCGTGTGCGATGGGCGGTGGCTCCTGTTGCGGGAACGAGGAACAGCGAACAGCCTTCCTCACGGCAGGAGGAGACAAATACCGAGATGTGAAACGTGGCGCGAGTTTTCTTTTTGCCGGCTGTAGAAAGCAGCGAGACAGCACGGGAAGAGCAGGGGTTGAGCGGTTATTCCCGTTTTCCTAACACGCGACTGAACCAGCGACTGCAGGAGCACCAGCAGCACTTTGGCACTGCTGGCCCGGCCCTCGTGTATCAGAATATTTTGGGTTGGAAGGAACTTTAAAAACGTTTTCCTTTGCCTTAGCTGATCCTCATCTCGCATCTGAGGTCTTAGTGCGGCTTAAAAGCGGCTCTGCTTTTGCTAATGATGAGCAGACAACTGCTGGCACGCTAGCGCCTGTCTGGCGATGACCGCGGTAAGCATCACTGTAGTTACCACAGCAACGTATACACGGGGTGTTTAGTCCACAGTGCATCTAAGCATTGAGTCTGTTAAAAAGATCTGCTATTGCTAAATACACAATTATTTTTTTTCCTAAAAAAGGCAAATTTCTTCCCCTCCTCTTAAGTAGTAAATTAACTTTTGCTGTTAGTGGTTTGGGGGGATGGTTGATATGGTTTGGGTTCTTTTCCCCACAGTATCTATTTCATACTCTAAGATGAGATGTTTTACATCACTGCTGTTTAGTTTTTAATCAAGCAAAAGTTGTTTCTGCAAGTAGCTTCCACTGAGAATCTAGAAAAGCGTAACTCTTCTTGTTAAGGAGCTGTCATTCCCTGTACTGACTTCAAACTCAAACGCATCTCCAACATGCTGTGACTGGTCTCTTGATTCTCCTTGCATGTAACGGGCACTAACAAGGGGCAACATATCAATGCATAATTGCCATCATCACCTTATACCATGTGTATAAGCTCACATGTTCAATGGAAACTTTAACATTTCCTGTATAAGTTGATATATACCTAAGGAATTAAGATAATAAAATTCTCGTACAAAAGATCACTTACACAATGTACATTATTGCATTTCTTCTTAAAAATCAAAATCATACAATCATGTGGAGACATGAAACAAGGGGAGAGTTCCCATCTGAAGTTCAGACAAGTCACTTGGAATCTTTTGGCAGTCTCCAGGAGGCCCTAACAAGCTTAGCAGTTTGAAAACCAGAGAAGCTGCAGAGCAAGGCAACACAGGAGTCTATGTGAACTTTCTCATAAACCGGAGTTTTGCATAGGCAATGATAAGGAAGATAACAGTCATGCAGAAGAGAGCCACTATGTTTTCCCACATTGCCCAGTCAGAAGGTGTGATTCCTTGGCTGCACAGGTATGCTTCACCAGAACACCTGCAGAAAAGCATGGGGTAGAAGTTTGTATTACTATGTGGTGCAAGTCTTCAGGTAGTCACTTTTATACCTGTTCCACAAAGATTATTCTACCCTCAACTCTGCAAAACAGGTAACAGTAACAGAGTAACTTCATAACCTATCACTAAAAAAAAGCTTAAATGGCATATCTACAGCTATGGTTCTCATCTTTTTTTCAGTAGTGCTATTGTCTGTAGATAACTGTTATGAGTAATCCTCAGAATGACATTAAACTGTTAAGTACAACAGCATTAGTTTCACACAACAGTCACTTGAGTCACATAGCACACGTTTGGAGTCCAAAAGCCGTGGAAACAGTGCTCCAGCACTGTTCCCTGCAATAATCTCAGTTTGCCAGACTTCTAGCATGTGTTGTGAAACTTACATTGCTTCAACTTAAGGTAATCATCAAGAGTATTTCAAATGAGGCAGTAGCACCAGGAGATGCATACCTTGGCTCTCTGCTGTATCTACAGAGATGTTAATAGTTACAAACAAGCTCTGAGGGGCAGGCATGTTTGTGATCACAGGTCTACTGCTTCCCAACAACTTTATAGCTGTCCACACATTGCATTTCCATTGCTAAGTAACCCCAGCTTATTAGTTTTCTTAAAACCAGGGTCAGGTTATCAAAAAGAAATTTTAATTTTGCTCATCTGCCTATTTTTAGGAACAAAGTTTCATCCCTATTTCAATCTTGGGTAATTGTGAAGTTCTACTATATAATACTAAAATACATTATTTTGGGACATAGTACTGAGACTGGCCTGTGTGTGGTTATTCTGTGAATAATATAAAAATTTGAAACAGTCAGACTTCAAGTAAGCCATCACCATTCAAACCCAAGAACCACCACGAGTTAGACTTACATTTCTCCTGAAATATCAGGGGGACAACTGCCTGCATCTCCCACAGATACTGTAATATTTGGGTTCTTCTCACCACAGAAGTAGAGATCTCTGAATTCATTCACTTGAAGAGCCTAGAGATAGAGGCAGACATCAGATTTTCACAGAATTAATAATCTGGAGTGCTAAAACAAATACCCCAAAAGAACTTGATTATCAGAAGTATCACCTGTCTTGGAATCATATGTTTATGTTCCTTTTTATTTTAAAGCTTTTAATTACTGCCTTTCTGAGGAACTGCTCCAAATTCTACATGCAGGAGCACCAAACCTGTTTTGGTGTCCGAGTCTTTGGCTTCAAAGCTACATTTTAGTGATTTAGCCATGGGTTTCTGTTTTGCCAGCTACAAGTTCCTGTTCATCCACTTTCATCTGAGTCAATCTACTGACCCTGAAAACACATGGCATGCTAGCAGACACCCCAGCACCAGCACACTGAAGAAGCAGACAGTCAGCCAAGTCAAGAAGGGAAGGGTTCCCTTGCACTAGCGTACTGGGCTACCTGCAGTCTCAGGGGATGCTTCTACGTTCAGCAACAATGATAAAATATCTCCGTGATATCCGAACAGGTGAGGTGTCACACATCTCCCCCCTATCCCTGATCCTACCTTTCTCTTCCACTGCTAGTCAACGTAGTCCTGCCCACACCACCCTGCAACAGCTCCAGCAGTCATTTCACTAATTTTTAACAGAAAGGTAGGAAACTATGCCTGCCAAATAGGCTTGGCCAAGATGAAAGCAGGTGATTCACCAATGGAATGCGCTGCCCAGGGAGGTGGTGGAGTCATCGTCCCTGGAGGTGTTTAAAAACAGATTGGACGAGGCGCTTAGTGCCCTGGTTTAAATGACAAGTGGGTGCTAGCGTTGGGTCATAGATTGGACTAGATGGATCTCAGAGGTCTTTTCCAACCTTGTGATACTGTGATAGAAGCACAACTCCCACCTGTGACCACTGGGTGACCTGCTATGTCTAGTTACTGTCGTTAAACAGCTGCACCCTTAGTTTTCTGCTACCGGAGCATCTTATTATTCAGAAATGGCAGAAAGTCATGTTTTACTTTAAAGGAAGCCATGTGCTGAGACAGTTGGGCATTGTGGTAAATCCTTTAACAAGTTGAACAGTCAATAACTTCAGACTGTCCACCCAAACAGCAGTCTCTAGAGAGGCCATATGATAGCTGACTTTATTCCAAACCATAGCATTTAGAGTGGCTCACTCCACTGCTGTCCAAGCAGCACTAATTTTGTGGCACAAAGAATCTGTTCAGTCTCTGACTCTTCCACCTCTCACATGGAGATTAACTTTGCCTCCTTTTGGGGGCTGGCTGGTTACCATGTTCATGCAAGGAAAGAAACCAAATCTGACTTTTAAGAGAACTTTATTTACAGTCAAAACCACTCCAGGAAAGAGCAGTGCGGCTACATTACTCACAGGAGGCCAATGCTAATTTCTACTCACAGTGAGGCCGTATCGGGGAATGCTGAAGTACTTGAGCCAGTTTAGCCAGTCCATTATAGAAGGGAGGTTTACTAAGAGGCCTGAAAAGATCTGAAATAGAACAAAAGACTGAGGAGTCAAACTCTGTTTATTGCAAACAATGCCAATCTTGCACAGATATTGCAGTTGGCCAGTAGAGGTGCACTGGGAGAGATAGACCTCCTACTGCTGTTACACCTGTGCCTACAGGCATGAGGTTCAAACCTTGCAGCAGTCCCAGCCAGCTGGTCCAACAGAACACCCAAGTACTCCAGTTGAACTGCTTGCAAAGAGGTCAGTAGGGTTTTCTACATCCACATGTGAGCTAAGAAGCATGCATGCTAACAACTTCTTACTCTGGAGGACTGTGTCCTATGGTATGGCTAGCTAGAGGAAGATGACTGGGATGAGGAAGCAGAGAAACAAGAAGGTAACCACGGGGAGCCTTAAGGGCTGTTACTTTTTCAGCTTTCTCCTCCATATTTTTTCTGTGTTCTCTCCTGCCTGGACCTTTACTGCTTAGCACAATTGGACATCATAGCTAAGCATGATGCTTCAGGCTGTGCTTCATCACAAATGTTTTTGTGTTTACTCTGCTGCCTTTCAGGAAGTGCACATGCCATTTTTTAGCCTTTTTGGGGACACACTATTTGCAAATCTCTGGTGGCATTGCACCTGCTGAACTGCACCAGAACAGTTATTTGACCATTAGATGACAAGTTGGCAGAAGTCCATCTTGGGCCATAGTGACAGTAAAAATCACAGGCACGCGGCTCACATTCTACTGGACTGTGGATTCTCAGCCTGTTTAGGGCTGACTCAACTCAGCCTTCTCAGCCTGTCTCAGCTTCTCACCTCCACCATGGGAGTGCATCCTCCCTTATATACTTACAAGCATCAGGACAAAACAAATAGTGATGAGCAGATTGGCCACAGCCACCACATCCATCCCAGCACTGATAGCCAGAGACATAGCCGTGGCAGTGTAGGACACCAGTATCAGGGACAGCATGAAGAAGAAGAACCGGCCTGTAACAGCTTGGTATCCTGTCAAAATACAGAAAGAAATGTGTCCATTAAACAACCATATTAAGAATCCCAGAAATGTATCTTGGAATCCTAGACAAGAGGGGGAAAGCGGGAAGAAAGACCAAGTTTGGAGTCAGCAGGACCTATGCATGCTCCAAAGGCATTCCCAAAAGACATGGTCAAACAGATCCCTGTCTCAGATTGCCGGTGTCTCTGCCCCTGCCCCAGAGTCCTCCGAAGTTATGATGCCAAGCACTTAAATCAGTGGAAGGTTCAACTAGTTTCACGTTATAGATATAGCAATTAAACTCTGGTGAAGTCAAAAATCAGATGTGCTGAAAGATGACAGGTTCAACAAAAGCATCAATTCTTTACCAATCATCCAGTAACTGATGCATGAGAATATGATGGCTGGAGCAGTTCTCATGGGCAGCAGATCTCCTATCATCAAGGCCAGGAAGTAGGCAGACACACGGTAATATCCACTGGTGTACTGATGGCTGCGAGGACAGGAAGGATGGGAGTTGTACAGGTTTAGAAGTTATGTAGGTGTCAGGCTCAGCATGCGTGTCTGCTTTATCCTGATACGGCTTCTGTTCCTTCTACCACTGACTTCTCTGTAGATACGTTGCTTATTTTCTTTGTACTGTCACTTCCCACTCTATAAAATGAGGGCTGATCTATCTCATGGGCCCTGCAGGGATACTGAGAGCCCTCTGAGGAAAACAAATGAAAGGCTATGTGACTGCCAAGTAATGTATTAGAAAAAAGCTCCTAAATATCTTTTCAAAGAGAATGATCTTTAACATAAGAGTTTGGGAAAGTATTAGACTGCTATTAACTGGAGAAACTTCATCCACAGCTTACTCATACAGCTGCTTCCAGGGGAGAAGGAATGATATGCAACAATGGGAAAACACCTTTAGGACATCAACTCACCTCCAGTTCACATGGCAATCAGATGTCACTATGACTGTCCTGCTGATTAATGGACCTCATGAAAAGATGCTTTAATTGTTGAAGTGCCAAAATCCCCACTGAGACAGCTGGTAAACTAAGCTGGTAAGCAAGGCACACTGGCAAGAAATGTCAGTGTGGGGGAGATTCACTCCTGAGCAGCTGCTAGGGGCAATATTAAGCTTCTCTGAGCAACCTGTGGGTGGACATGTGCATTCCAGGCACAGATCTCCCGCTTCCTCTTTACTGCACAGGATCCACCTCTTGCCCTTTCATCCCATGAGCTGGAGGCTACTCCAAACTACATTTTCAACATATATGTATATATACATGTGTGTATAATATACATTTATATACATATAAACACATACAAACACATATATGTACATATATACACAGAGACACGCTTGATTATTAGGAAGCTCTTGTAAGCCAGCCAGCAGCCCTCTTCATCTGAGCATCCCTTGCAAAGCTTTTCCAATAACTCTGCCTTCATCTTTGCACAGTCTTACCATTTTAGGAACATTGCAAGACAGCATTTCAACCCTGTCAGCAAGAGGGCAGGCAGGGTTCACAATCTGCAGGATTCACATGCAGACTTCAAAAATAGCTGTTACCAGAACTGGGTAGGAAAACCACTTCACAATAAACTGTGACACAGCAAGCAAGTAAAGGCATTTTGTTTCTCCCCTCCTTTTCCCACCTCTCAGTATTTTGGCTCCCTGCTCTACAGGCCAATTTACCACCACTATTACAATCTGATGTTGCAAGGGAGCAATTAAGTCTTTGGTGGAAATCATTTTGTTTAGCCTGTAAGATACTCCCCCTGCCTCCCTCCGTGCTATGAGACAGTCTGAGTGCCTCACTACTTACACAAATAGCTTCTTGTCTCTGATGAACAGCTCTATTGCAGACACACTGGAAAAACACTGGTTTGTGGTGACAAAAAACAACGATCCAACCCTAAAAGGCAAACCAGAACAAGCAAGAAATGAGGTAACAAAGTAGATAAACACTGGCAGCCTCAGGCATCACCATACCATCAAGTCAATGCTTTTGCATCTTTGTCTACAGAATGGAGGTATTTAATTGTGCTGTTGTAGATCTTAGCAGTAAAACCCAGTTTATTCCTTTATCTTCCCTTTCACATCTCCTTTATACATATGTGTGAGCCCAAGAGAAATGTGGTCCCTTCAGGACCTCTTGCAATACCATGCTGCAGCGCACTGAGGCTTGTGAATCCAGCCCTCCTTGTGGTCCAAGTGGATCCCAAGGCCTTCCCTGTGGCTGAAACCTGCCTACTACATATAGAAAAAAAAAGCAAAACTATGGCTTTCCAACTTACCGATTCTGAATGCCACTTCGATCCAGTTTTACACCAAAAAATATAGCACCCACAACCAAGGCTAGAATTATGGTCACTGCAATCTAGAAGTGGAAAGAAGGAAGAGAAAAAGGAGTCCTTCAGATAAATAAATAGGGACAGACTTAATATTATTAAGGCATATAGGGTTTAAGATTCACACTTCCCTAAAAATTCGCTGTTGTAAGTCAGTGTACACCTATGACTCAGACAATTAAAAGCCTTATGGCAAATTTTCTGAGCTTATCCTCTTCACTGTTCTCCTTCCTCTGATCATATTTGGCTGGGAAAGGTCAGTAGAAGCACACTCAAAGAACTAAAAGTTTAAAATTTCAAGTAAGGAACAAAATTAACACCTCCCTAGAAGCTCCCCAGCTGAACCAGAGAATGGAGCATCTCCCCCATTCCAGAGTCTTCAGTACAATGGTCCTTCTGCTAAACTGGAGACTTTTTTCAAAGGCAACAAGGGTAGCTGGGCATCTCAATACACTTAAGTTGTAGTGGCACAAGACTTTCCTGTTTCCCTAGCTGCACTTGAAAGCAAAACTCTGTCCTACAAACTGCAGATTTCAGGACTGAGAGAACAGGGAATCTGAGACTTGTAGCTGCTGTTACCTACTTGTGCAATGGAGGCCTGCGGGTTCCTGATGAGGTTTTTCAGGGAACGCTTGGACACCCAGTACAGCTGGGTGAGGAATCCATTTGCATAGGTAATCTCATGCCCCTGCTTGAATACTCTCTGCTTGTTTCCCTGTCCAAGCTCCACTTTTCCCAGTGCTTCCTTTGTGCTCTGATACAGGCTGGAGTTGAGATATTTCTGGTGCAGTACATCTACCACACTACTGTCCACGTTATCTTCTGCCACTCCATTTTCACTGCTCACCTCTGGGTGAGAAAAACAAGATATGACTTGTGATTGCCCATTTATCCTACCTTCAGCCACTTTGGAGACTGAATTAGAAAAAAAAAAAAACAGAAATACCCAGAGAATCTGAATTGTTCAAGCCTTAGCTCTGAGTTTAAGAGGCTGGCTTGAGTGAGAGGGTTTCCCTACAGTTTTAATCTAACCTAGCTAATCTGCCTGTTATTTGTGGCACAAAAATGGCCATATTCTTAGAATGAGGAACCAAACCCCCTTTGTTTCACTGCATTTTAGCAAAATGAATGTTTACTATGGTCCATTTCCCCATCCACAAAAAGCACCATTATGAAAACTGTTCCCTTATAATCCTTGAGTAATGGATTTGCTACAGCATCACCAAACAAATACTTCCCAACATTTTACTCACTGTATTGTTAGAGTTTGTTTTCTAATCTAGTTCCAATCTTTCTCACTGCCCTGAAAATTCCTCAGCCTATCTATCCTGTCTTCTCTGCAGCAGCTTCTTATGTGACTGAAAACTTGTCTTCTGTCAGCTGTCTCTTAAGACTAAGCAAATCTATTTTCAGGCTTTCCCACAGAAGTTTTGTAAATTACTGATATTTATCACTGCTCTCCTGTATTATTGAAGGAAGAAAAAAAATCCCTTTTCAGAGTTTTCTGAGCCCTTTAAAGAAGCCCAAAGTAAATTATATCTATAAGTAGAAAAAATAAAAAAGGTATGTTCTTAGGTTGGAGGAAACCCAGAGAATAAAAGCTTGCCATCACCACATACAATTTCCCTTCTACACCAGCCAACAATGGGTTTCTTCTCCACAATCTACCTTTTCCTGCATCCACAGGTCTGTGCTCTTCCTTGCTTGCTGCCACAGCAGTAGAATCGCCATTTATGATATCAAGAAAGAAGTCAGCTGGATTGTTGAAGGGTTCACATTCATAGCCTAAAAAAAAAACCCAAACCCACACATGCAACTTGTTTATATTGCAAAGAGCACAGCTTGGAAGATCAGGTCTAATATTATATCACTTTTTCACAACCCTGTTACAAGAAAACTTCTCTGCTTTCCATGAGCATTAATTTAAAGCAGCAGATTTAGGAGATAGTGAATCTGAGGTATCTAAACAGAGTTTCAAAGTTCTTTATTCTCCACAGATTTCAGAGAAGAGAAATCTAACTTGCTTCTACACAGCTCAGCATGGATAACCCTTGCCTCCTTTGCAGTGCTGTTCAACCACATCCCACTCTGAAAGACACACATTTCCTCAGTAGAGATTGCTGGATGTCTGCTCTACAGCCTCAGAAGCTTGCTTTAGAAGCTCAACTCTTGCTTGTGATTCCTTGGTCACAGAGAGAGGAAGTGCTGTCTGAGAGCAACTGCTTATAATATGGTTTCAGCTATGGGACAAGGAGGAAAGAAAAAGAATAAGCAAGGATGCTTATTCTATAGCATTCCTGTGAGAAAGGAAGTGAGATGGGATACTAAGAGAAGGAGCAGAAGTGGTGAGATGGGTTATGGCATCTCCCTTAAAGCCAGGGAAGCCTTACAATCCTATGTATCCATGGCTGCATCTGGACTAGATTACAAATTCATTCCACATTCTCTGTCCATTATAGTCAAAACCCCTCACCCTGCTTACTTGGAAAGAGGCAGCCACCCAACAGTGAAATTATTAACCTATCTTAAGACACACCATGATTTTTTCCTCTTGTTTGTGCATCTACATTCGGATTAGAGCAGCTTCTTGAATCAGCTCCTACAGATTTCTGCCAGCCTGCAGGCTTTGGTTCAAAATCTACAGGGTCTGCCATCTAGGCCTGGTAGGATTACAAGCATCATCCTATCTATTGTTTTCATGTTTCTAAATGTCCAAGAGATTCTGGCTTTTTGTCCTAATGCAAGTCAAAACAAAGGCAGGAGACAGCCATGCTCTGTGTTGTCTGAAAAGTGCTATTTTTATAATTTTGGATTTTTTTTTCCTGTTTTAACTGTTCAGACTGTATGTGTACAGCCTCTAGCATCCTAGTGGTAAAACAGCACAGATCCAGTGGTAGGGTAAGAACCTACCCACTGATTAAACTCATTAGCCAGTTTCCCACAGAAGACTTACCAATGGAACTAAAGTATTCCAGTGCCTGCTTTGCAGGACCATGGTACAGCACCTTTCCCAAAGCTAGTAATGTTAGACTGTCAAACAGCTTGAATATGGAATAGCGGGGCTGATGGATAGAAAATATGATGGTTCGTCCCCTTCTTGAGAGCCTGAAAAAGAAACAAAACATGTCTCAAATACAACACCCTTTCCATTTTAGAAAGGTTATGTTAACCCAAGCAAAAAAAAAAAAGTATCCAAATCCAAGACAAATACTTGTTAAATACTTCTCAGGGTCTCAACCCAGAGAAGCTGTAGTTCCCCCTTCTCTGTCACTGTGTCAGGTGCTGCCTGTAAGACCTTCAAGACAGCACCCACCATCACAAGATACATTCTTTGCAGTCCAGGTAGACAAAGTAGGATGTTGTCTGTAGCTTGCAAAGGTTGAGGCCGGAGCTTTGTATAAAGCCTCCTTACATGTTTTCTATACCAGGCTTCAACTTCACTAACTGGAACAGTTAGTACTGTGGCAATGGCAGTACCAGGCTTTACATAGCAGTCTGTGGAAGTCTGGCCAGCTGAGATTTCTCTTAGATTTTCTGCTGAAGATTTATTCTCCAGAAAAGCCAAAACTAGTTTTCCCCTCAGGTTTGTCAGTCTTTTGAATGCTTTAGCACAAGTATCCTCGCAGATCAAAGACCTCTATTCACAAACAGCAGACCAAAATGTCCCTCCCAAAGCAAAACCAGACAATATGCTACAAACCCAGGAGGAGGGTTAGGAACTCATTAAATAAGCCTTGTTTGATCCTCTTTGCACCAGAAGACAGTTCATCTCCAAAACATAGAAGATCAAGGTAAACACTGACAGTAAATCTGCAGGTGAAGTCTGAGTTCAAGGCTGTTGCCAGAGTGCAGGCAGAGACTTGGTAACAGACTCAGCTGGAAGGCCCACAAATCATGATTACAAGACCTGACCTCCCAGTTCACCCCTCTCTGTGGCAAAGGGAAGCTGTCCAAGTTACATCCGCTTTTTGGGCTCCAATCCAATGCATGCTGTGGAAAGATTCCCATCAACTTCAGAAGGCTTTGGACAAGAACCAGATAAATAATTTACCACCACTTCTGAGTCTATTTGTCTAGCTTTTTTTTTAAAAAACCAGCACTGTAACTACTCAGTCATAACAGCATTCCTTTTTTTTCAGTAATGAGCTGACAACAAAATAGCAGCAGAGCCCTGAAGAATTGACTCTTACTTCTTCAAGAGGATGAGGACTGCATTAGCTGTGCTGGCGTCAAGGCCAGTTGTTGGCTCATCCAGAAAAAGGACAGGTGGCTCTGTGATGAGCTCCATCCCAATGTTGGTTCTCTTCCGTTCCCCTCCAGACACTCCCCGGATGAATTCAGTTCCTACCTACAAGCAGAAGAAATCAGGTATTTGCAGCGAGACCTATTCAGTGCATGCTCAGGGCTCTCCACATCCAGTAGCCCTTTTCATTTTCAGAGTCCCAGTAGTGAACTCCAGGTCTGACTCAGCACGAGGGACTCTGTAGCAGTGAGTCTGATTTTCAGAGGTATCAGGCACCTTATGACTTCAGGGAACAAGGATGACACTGACAAGGAAGAGCCACAATAAGGCCACATCTGTCACATTGTTGTTCAGGGATGCTTTTTGCTGGTAGCTCGCCTGCTGCTGAAGTAAGAGTGGGGTAAGTAAAGTAAAGCTAAAGTAAGTTTAAAAATGCTATGGTGAGGAACAAGCTCTGCACAGAAGTTGTCCACCACAGCCCAGCTTTCCATCTCTCACAGCTTTCAGCACTTTAAAAAAAATTTCCCTGTCTTGTCCCACAAAGTCAGGAAGTGACTGAGCAGCTTTCCAAGGGGCTATGACTGGGCAAAAAATGTTCCCCCCCTCTGAACTTATACAACATGCTGGACACGGTCCAAAATCTTCCCCTTTTAGCAACAATACTCACAGCTCTTTCCAAGCTACCTCCTAAACTGGAGACTGATTTCTTGCGTGCAGTATAGTTTAGTCAGGTTCCTGCTTAGCTTAGTGTAGCTGCATTACATACATCGTACAGCACAGAGTCAAGCAGCTCAGTTTTCAGAGGTAATACAATTTTTAAGAAAAATATTTTCACTGCTTACCTTAGCATCAGCCACTTTGCTTAATCCCAGCTCGCTAATTATCTGGGTGACTCGCTCTTCCTTCTCTTTAAGGCTGATGGAACTGGGGAGTCGCAAGGCAGCAGAGAACTGCAGGTTCTCCCTCACTGTCATTGTGCCCATGACAACATCATCCTGAAAGCAGTACAAATGGACAGTTGGAAAGCCTCTTTCTCAGCTATCTGACTGAGCACCAGAGTCCCTGTAGTGGCAGTTGCTGGATTTGTGGACCACAGTGGAAACTGGACTAAGCGAGAACACTTGCTTCAAATCTTAAATTACCAAATGGAAGGTCACGCAGTAGCAGTTAAGGGGAGAATGCAGCTGTCCAGGTTCCCAGCTTGCAAAAAAGCACCACCTTAACCTGTCTTCAGGATTTCAAGTGCAGATGGTACCATTTTGTACTGCAAGTGCATCTTCCTTATCATCCAAAGAGAGGCAGAGCAGGTAGCTAGTTTTGTAAAGAGTTAAACTTCTGCCAGTCAAGATGAAGCCAATGGACATTGCTAGTGCTCAGGGTTCAGGTTAGAGACTCTGAAGGAGCTACCCACGTCAGCTTTGTTCGCAGTTACAAGCTACATCCTGCTGTGGTCCACAGCACCTGCAAAGTTCAACTGCCAACAAGTTTTCCACAGCTCCTCACTGGCAGCAGCTCCTCAGAGGAACAAGACTAATGCACCAAGACACTTCTCATTTTTTCCTGTGTCTCAAGTATCTATAACTCGTGCACAAGGCCTTATTCTAAGGCCTACCCCTTTAGAAAATCTTCAACAGTCATATGCCTTTTCACCAAGAACAGAATCTATCAATTTGACAAACATTTGAGCAGTCTACTCCAACCTGGGCAACCATGAGCCAGAGCTGATGTCAGTTCCATCCAGGGCTCCATGCCTCTCTATCACCCTTGCTCTGACATTCAAACCAAATCTGCATCCCACCAATGGGGGAAAGACTGCAACACTGCAGCTACTGAGAAACAAGGCATGTTTCAAATCTAGTGCCCATTTGCAAGGCACAGCCCCTAAGCTACAAGGCAGCAGATTCTTGCCTGCTTTGGGACTCCTCCCACATCAGATGTAGTTGATAAGCAGCACAAATGTTTGGCACTGAAGCTAAGAGAGGAAGACTGAACATGATGCTGTACTAGAAGTACGTGACAAATTACTCATGGTGTAGTGTTAGGATAATCTGGTTTTGCTGCCAAAGCTAGTCCAAGAATTTCCTACCACCACTTCCCTCCCCACACACACTCACTCTCTTGCTCTAGCCTCCCATTCCCTATCCTAAGATCCACCACTACAACTGTTGGGTCACCACATTGGAAATTAAACTGTGAATTTAAGCTATCTTAAACACAACAAACTGTAGCATGACACCCTCATTTGCAAGGCATGAGTGGAGAGACCAGCAGAGGTTTTATAGGGATAGCACACAACTTGCATGTCCATATGCTCATCTGTATAAAACTGACCCTGTAAGTAAGTATGTATTTATGTATTGAGGCCTTAAGTGTTATTTGTACTCTTTGGTCCATCTTTATTGACCTAGGGAATACTGCACATGGGTGAGAGGGGACAGAGACCACTTAATGTCTCACCTAGTTGCCAATCATTTTAAGGTTGAGTTTAGTTGCTTTGACATTGGAAAGACAAATGCATCAAACTGGGCCTGCTTGCAAGAAACTTCTTGGCCATTTATGAAACACGGAAGATCTGGAGTTCTTTGACCTGCAGGATGAAGACTTAGCATCAGTCTCATCACATTCAGGTTCTCAGAGCCCCCCAGC
This sequence comes from Tapera naevia, assembly GCA_033556795.1. Lineage (NCBI taxonomy): Eukaryota > Metazoa > Chordata > Aves > Cuculiformes > Neomorphidae > Tapera > Tapera naevia. The sequence continues at coordinate 10,979,051 of JAUMJJ010000194.1, read as the reverse complement.
TGGCAGCTTTCAGAAAAGCTGCCTATTACACATCTGCCTGCAGTCAGAAGCCTTGATGGTTTCCAGATTTGGCAGCTCATGTGGCTGCCAAGAATCCCCTTCTCCTCAGCTCCCCCAAGGTTTGAGGGTCAATTACTGGTCCAGGCCTCCACCCACTTCCGCAGATTCAGCTGGCTTTTCCTGTCTCTAAGTAGAACGAAGCTCTGTCCCAGCCAGTCAGAATCAGAGGAAGAACAGCAGGGATCTATTTACTTCCTAGAATTATTTTCTAATAGCTTGAAGGTACTTCTGCCAGCTAGAACTGTTTCTGAGTTTTACAAGAGATTTTGGGTGTTGTAGGGCTTTTTCCTCACTTTTTTTTTTAAACCTTTGTTGGCACTTCAGGGCAAAGCCCAAAGAAGCCACCTTAGCCCAGTGGTTTAGGCATCCATATGGCTTTGGGAAAACAAACATCTCTGTGCTTGACTTGTTTGGAGTAACGGTCTGATCCTCTGTCTTCCATATCCCAGAAAAATATTAAATAATCATCTGAGTTATCAAATTAGACTGTAAGAATCACTGAATATTACCTAACCTAATGGTTCATGCTTTGCTCATTTTAATGTGGTCTGCCCTTGCAAGGGCTCCCAAGCCTCCACTGAAGGCATTTACTCACCTGCACAACATATCCTGAGATGCACTTGAAATTTGGAGGCTGTGGGATGCCATCTATAAGCACTTCTCCAGACAGGCCTGCTGGGTCTTTTCTGGCAGCCAACACATCTAAGAGACTTCAGACAAACACCAGGCATTAGGTTTTACCATAGCAGCTGCTTTTGCCTTTGACTGGGTAAGCACGACCAGTAAGGACTACAGTTACAGTCTGCTCACAGCATGCTGCAAACCAAAGGGCACAGAAAGGGGTTTCCTCTACTGTGGGGGCATCAGCTGTTTGTACAGAAAGTCTGGCGTAGATACAGAATTTTCCAGCACAAGGTGTGCCACAGCAGTACAGCAGCATGCAAACCCTCACAATTCATAGCAGTCAGCCCCCTGCAGATATAAACTCAGTTTCCATATTAACAGCTAAGCTCAAATGCAGAGAAAAAAATGCCCTGCCCAGTAGCCACAGTCTGCTCTCCAGCCAGGGAAGCATAGAAGTAACCACTTTGATCTCAAGGAAATTAATCCAAATAGGTACAAACAAGACTAAAGGTTAATTATATAAAGTAATTTTGTTTTAACATATCACTGGATTCTCCTTATTGCCAATACAGAGGCCAGCCTGTCTGCTAGCTAAGCAAACACTGCCCTAATGAAGGGCTGCTCTTGAAAACATCCTGATTAGCCAGCAGTCTCCTTTAGGTGGAAGATCAAGGGTCACCAAAAAAGACATATCTGTGTGAATTCTGGCCATATTTGCCAGTCTCTGACAGTCTCAAAGGCAGAGAGTAACAAAGATCTCTCTTCGCATGGTTATATGGGAGAGAAAACAGCATAAGCATGATCTGAGGATCTAGAGCATCCCGCACATTGACGTTACACCATATTCCTGCCAGTCGTCCAAGAGGGGTTCGGCCTAGCATCTTCAAGGAAGTCTTGCTGCAGCAGCTTCACAAGGGACAACATCCCTCCTGCCCCCAAAGGAGCTTGTCCTGCTTCTCCACCCCATGACAGGTCTAGGGCAGAGCCTACACCTGAGCTTCAGTCTCCCCAGTTCAGCCTGGTATCTTAAATCAGCCCACCACCAAAGGTGACTGCAGTAATACGGACCACCAAGTGCAGCAGATGAGGAGTGTGACACTGCTGCAGGGCAAGAACTCCAGCAAAGCCAGCAGCAAAGAAACACAAGGTCAAACTTCATCATCAAATTTCTCACAGGCACACAAAGGTCTGAGCCTGTGGATCCTTCACATCTCCCCCAACCCTCAGAGATCCAAATTTTCTTTGCACAGCTGATTGTCCATTTGAAAGAGCAGAAGAAAGTACTTACGAAGATTTACCGCTCCCTGTTGGCCCCAGGATAGCATTCAAGCCTGGCTTCATAATGCCACTGGAAGAAGGAAAGAGTTATTTCCAAATGGAGGACTGTTCACATGCAGTTCATAGTAGAGGTAAGATGTGAACAAAATGCTGTTGAAAGGAAAACTTAGATATTATTAAAAACTTCTCCTTAAACATGATATCAGTAAGCATTTTTCCTTTCTTGCCCCAGACTGCCAGTCAGAACAGAACCAGAGCTGGACATAAAAAGCAATCTACAAAACCCAGAAATTGTCTTTCCTGATGAGCTCGATCTTCAAATGAAGAAGCAACTACTCTCTGCTGCTCATTTTCTCCCACCAGGTGGGAGGAAACCATATGGCTTGAACCATAGTTAAGGGAACCCTCAGATCTTCTGGCAGAAGAGTTCACACAGCTTTAGTGCTAATTTGCTTAGATCAATAACTGCAACTGCTCCATCTATATCTCAGGTATTTTGTCTAAAAGCAAATTGGGAAGTGTTTACACGAACTGCAGACTGGCAGAAGAGTGGTCATTTCTTTACCAGCACAGTTGGATCTAGAAGGTAACACTGAGGTCACTGATTCACAGCAGCAGATTAATTCCTACCCTCTGGTATTCTATTTAAGCAAGAACTTACTAAACATTATGAAGGATCTTCTTTTCCACAGTTTTCCGTTTACATAGGAATCCACTGGACTGCTTAATGGAGTACTGGATGTTATGGAAACTCACAACAGAGCCCCGAGGCGATCGGAGGGACTCTCGTGTTGGAAGAGAACGTTGGAAATTGCACGCTCCTTCCTCTTCTCCAACAGAAATAACAGTGTGATCAAACATGTCTGCCATCATGTCCTTGTTACGCAGGTCAAGCTCCACTGCATGGAGTTTTTTGAGGTCACTGTTGTTTTGAGCAGTTCCCATCTGCTGAGACAAAGAACACAAAAACATGCAGGGAAGGGATAACAAGCAAAGACTTGTGCAGAAAGTGTCTTGGAAAAGCAAATTCACACACACCACACCAATCTTTATGTGTGCCAAGTTTCCAAAAGTACGAACATCCACACTGGAAGACATCCAGTAGTCCCCAAAGGCATAGAAACCCTCAGATTTAGAACAATACACATAGCCTTTAAGAGCGAGACATGCAAGCCCATCTTTGATGATCACCACCTTGCTCTACACAGTAGCAACTACAAATGCAAGTTGCTACCACTTAGGCTAAAGACACTCAAGCTCTCTTCCTTCAGACATAATATACTTGCCCACCTTCACATCCTCACAAAGGCAGCAGAGAAAACCTATTAATGAATCTGTAGAAAGAACCACAGGAAGAAAAATGGTTGAGCTTATGAAAATGAAGGTCAGTCACATGCATCCTGCTTGCTGGCAGAATTTTGTTTCAGAGACACCGATGTGCTTAAAATAACAATTACACATGTTGCTTATCATGTTTCAGTCACATCAGTATCAAGATACTTTACAACTACGACTATGAAGAGAAATTTGGACTTTTTTTGCCAGCACCATTTACCCTGAAGAGCAGTAGGAGTTCCTCCTCCCACAAGGGAGGGATCTGGGACATGCTACAGAATGGAAAACATTATACAAACTGGTACACTAAATTAGAAAACTAGAAAATTAAATTTCTGTCTGTAATCACAAAGTCATAAAGCATTCTGGTTCAAGCAGATAAGCTGCCTCTGTAGCTCAGGATGGGAACAGCTGAAAGGCAGGGTACATCAACAGCACAGGGAAGAAACTGTTCTCCCTGTCCATACATCAAAGCCTTCAGGTATAATCATTAATATTGATTCACTTACTAGTCTCAGCAGCAGAGCTCTTCTGTCGAGGTGCTGCTTCCCCTTCTGGTACTGCAGGTGGTGAAGACTGAGTTTGGATCTCTTCACTCTTTAAAAAAAAAAAAAAAAAGGTTCAAAGTTCTTGCCTTGACATTACATGTGAAGAACTTGGAAATCCTGCAGCCCCTGAGCTCTGCAGCCTGTGCAAGGCCTGGCATAACTTGCACTTTGCCTTTTAGCCAGATACCCTCATAGCTGTAAGTAAAGCCTCCTGTCCCCTTCCTTTCCAGGGAACTACAGCAAGGAAGAGAGGAATTACTACATGTCCCTTCCAGAAACTGAACACAACAGGTTAGACTAACACAAGTCAGTCTAATAATTTACTTCCCTCATAGCTGCTGGCATGACAGTGTTTGCTGGAAAGCTAAAAATTTACTGTGATGTTGTGGAAAGCCAAGGCGGTCAGCAGGCTAACTAAGAGAGCAAGGAGAGAACTGTCCACAAAGACATCCATTGCTGATGACTTCTGTTTTGCGTGAAGGTACATATATCCCATCAATCAACCTTTTCCCACCCTTTTCCTTCTTTCGTCCCAGGACTGAGAGGGTGATAAGCAGCAGGACCAACAATATCCACTACTGCAGGAGTAGTGGATTTCTCAGGGAGAGAGATGATCATCCTTTTAAGAAACTGGAACCACAAGAGCTGTATTTAAAGGACAGTAATTCTCTTTCCTCTCTCCCTCTTCCTGTCACTTAAAGCTCTAGAATTTACAGTATTTTTTTCCTGTATAAGTGAAATAAAAATGGTGGAGAGAAGGAAAGGTCATTTAGCTTGGACACATCCTGAACTCCAAGGCTGATCTCCCCTGGGAAAGCCTCGTCTATGGGAAACAAGAAAGGATATACTGGTTACATCAGCCCGAGAAGGCTTAGGTGCCTGAAAGGTTGCACAACTTATCAGGGGAAAAAAAATGTTAGGATGACAGTGACACCAGGGGCAAAGACCTGGTTAGACTTTTGGACATTAGACTGCCTTGTAGACCTCACACCTCTTCTAGACAGGTTCTGTAGCTCATTACACTATGAACACCTTTATACGGGCTTTCGCAAAGTTACTGGTGAGGGCCGGCAAGCAAAAGCACAGCTGTGGGAAGGTGCGGGGGTGACGGGAGCATGGGAACAGCTCAGCAGCGGCACCTCACAAGCAGCGCCCTCCAGCCCCTCACCCTCATCCCACGATCCGGGTCCCCACCGAGCCCAAGGCGGAGCCGCAAACCGACTCGGCCGATCCGCCCAAAGCTGCCCCAGCGCCGTTACCTGCGGCTCCGCGGGCGGCGAGGCTCTGCCGGCGCCGCCGGCTCCGCGCCGTTTTATAACCGGCTCCGGGCGGCGCGTTACATAAACGGTCGGCGGTGATGCGCCCGGCGCTGTCACGCAAACCCCACCGGGACACAGGGAGCAGGCGGCAGGGATGCAGCCCTGCTCGGCCGGGCAGCGCGGCTGCGCGACCCCCGGGGCGGGGCGAGGCGGGCCGGGCCCCCCGGCCGTGTGGGCAGTGCTGGGGCGGCGGCGTCCCCAGGTTCCCCCGGCGGTGTGGGGAGCCTGCGCCGGGATGCCGAGAGCTGTTCCCGGGGCGGGATGGGAGGAGCGGGGGGAAAGCAATGGGGTTCTCGTTGGAAACCACCGGAGGAACGGGCGTGGGACACGAAATGCCCAGTGAATTAACCTGCGGCCCCTGCACATCCCTGGCACCGAGGGATACGGCGTGGGGCCGAGGCAGCATCCACTTTCTCCTGCGCTCCCACCTTCTGGAAGGGCCCCCACACCAGTGCAGCTGGGTCAGAGGTAATCCTGGGAGCCTTCCACGGGTGATGAGGCCACACTGATGTTACACCTCCAGAGGCAGCGTGCTCCCCAGGTGCCCTGGGCCCAAGAGGGGCACGGCAGCCCAGCCGGGTTGCCTGTTGCGTGCCCGGCTTCTCTCGACGCTGCCATGTGTCCCCAGCGAGGAGAATGTGTGAAAGCAGGAAGATCAGATTTCATTTGGTTTGTTGTCAAGGTTTCTCCTCAGCCTCCTGTTCTCAAGCACTGTTGTGCTTATAGATAAGCTTGCTCTCCCCAGACTGCTTGGTGTTGTGAATGCAGGAAAGGGCTGCTTTTATTGCTTACGAATATGATTTATATAAGTGCTGCCAAGTCACCATATTAATTGCCTCCGGCTTGACTACCCTCTGCAGTTCTCTACAGGATTGCTTTTTTGTAAACACCTCATGCTAGATCAATTTAAATTTCAGCTAAGCCCAAGCATGCCTCTAGCTACCCAGTCAATACTAGTAATAAAATCTCCACAAAGGTTCACCTACCCCTTTCTGACACCTGCCTCCCTCCAGGAATGCTGATGCACTCAGTGCTGTTGATGTACTAGGCAGAAGACACATCTCATTGCACTACAGGGCTGACAGGAGTCCAGAGCAGGTGAGATTATGGGGGTATTAAAATAGCCTTAGACATCTGTGAGGAGAACAAGTTTTGCCATAGGTACACCCAGAGATCAGGCTTGCTGACTGTTATCTTCAGTCATTCTAAGGATCAGAAGTGGACTTGAGTTCATGTTTCATTTGCAATTTAACTTCCTTTTTTTTAGGAAAATCTGCCTACACTGAAGATTTTTGCCACAGTGTTTCACCAAGCACGCACTTTGTCTGTCGCCAAGCGTATTTCAAACCTGGATATGCACTAGTCCTCAGTGTGCTGCAGTGACAGTTCTGTCATCGTGTCATCACGTGCCTGGGTCAGTGAAAAAAAAAAATAGCCTGTGTGCTTGGGAGCAGAGGTGAGCGTTTTCTGAGTAGCTGCTCCACGTAGTGCCTACACAGTGGTGCAGGAGAAGTGCTCACTGAAGGAACACAATTGAAGGTTCAGATTACTCTTGACTGTTAGTTGCTCAGCTGCTCCTCAGACAGAGGTGATGGAAGCCTCTATGCTGGCAATTTCAGGGAACAGCACTTCTCCTCCCACACTTCATAGAATGGAAAAAACACCCTAGGTCCTTTTCCTGCTGAGCAGCGTTCCAGTCATTCGTTCCCAAGTCTGTAGCATTGCATGGGGGTTTTGTGGCCCAAGTGCAGGACCCGACACTGAGCCTTGCTGAACCTCATACCATTGGCCTCAGCTGATTGATTCAGCCTACCAGTTCCCTCTGTAGAACCTTCCTTCCCTCAAGCAGATCAACACACCCATCCGACTTGGTGTTGTCTGCAAACTTACTGAGGGTGCATTCCATCCCCTCACCCAGATTGTTAATAAAGATATTAAACAGAATCAGCCCCAGCACTGAGCCCTGGGAAACAATTCTTGTGATCAGCTACCAACAGGATTTAACTCTATTCACCACAACTCTTTGGGCCCAGCCATCCATCAAGGTTTTTACTCGGTGAAGCGTATGCCCATCCAAGTTATGAGCAGCCAGTTTCTCCAGGAGAATGCTGTGGGAAATTGTGTCAAAGGCTTTACTGAAGTCTAGGTAGACAACATCCAGTCTTTCCCTCATCCACTAAGCAAGTCATCTTGTCATGGAAGGAGATAAGGTTAGTCAGGCAGCACCTGCCTTTCCTAAACCCATGCTGACTGGGCCTGATCACCTGGTTGTCCTGTATGTGCCACGTGATGTCACCCAGGATGATCTGCTCCATAACCTTCCCAGGCACTGAGGCCAGGCTGGCAGGCCTGTTGTTCCTCGGATCCTCCTTCCTGCATTGCTTATAGATGGGCATCAGCATCACATTTGGCAAGCTTCAGTCAAGTGGGACCTACCCTATTAAGCACAGTTGCTGAGAAATGATGGAAAGTTAGCAATTCTGCCAGTTCCTTCAGTACTTTTGGGCGGATCTCATCTGGCACCATAGACTTGTGTATACCTAGGTGTAATAGCAGGTTACTAACAATTTCCCTTTGAATTATGGGGGTCCATTCTACTCCCTGTCCCTGTTTTCCAGCTCACGGGGCTGGGTACCCAGAGAACAACTGTCTTACTATTAAAGGCTGAGGCAAAGGAGGCGGTAAGTACCTCAGTCTTTTCATCATGTTCTATCACTGTGTTTTCTCCTCTGCATCCAATTAAAGCTGGACATTCTCCTTAGCCCTCCTTTTGCTGCTAATGTATTTAAAGAAACATTTTTAATAGTCCTTTACCTCAGTAGCCAGATTAAGTTCTAGTTGAGTTTGACCCTTTTAATTTTCTCCCTGCATAACCTCACAATGTCTTTGTAGTCATCAGGAGTTGCCTGTCCCATCTTCCAGAGGTCATAAACTTGTTTTTTGCTGAGTTCCAGCCTAAGCTCTCTGTTCAGCCAGTCTGGTCTTCTTTCCCACTGGCTTGTGTTTCAGCACATGGGGACAGCCTGCTCCTGTGGCTTTAAGATTTGCTTCTTAAAGAATGTCCATCCTTCCTGGACTGCTTTGCCCTTCAGAATTGCCTCCCAGGGGACACTGTCGACCAGTTTCCTAAACAGGCCAAAGTCTGCTCTCCAAAAGTCCAAGGTGGCAGTTTTATGCTGACATCTTTTGCTGTCCTAATGGTGTAGAATTGGACAGAGGCCCAAGATACAGGGAAGAACCAGATCTGACAATTCCAACATCTGGCTGGAGGTTCTGGCTTTCCTCTAGCCCATTCTTCAAGCAACAGTCTTCCGGGCTTCTGCAAGGACCTTTCAATTCTCAGCCTGTTTCATCTCCCACTCTCCTGGGAGTGTTTTTCAGCTCAGGTATTTTTTTTTTCTCTCACTGCAGCACTTTGTGGGTCAATGGATAACAATTCTGCTTTTTTCTGCTTATCCACAGATAGGGACATTTGCCTTGTAAACTGTCAGCCTTTGCTTCTAATTGATGGATGTGGTTTTTACATAAAGACAACAAAGGCAGAAGCCCAATGTATAGCTCTAGCAAACACCAAGCTACAAAGCCCTGATGCTTCCACTGAGTGACATTAAAAAAGTAATGCACCAGGCCTTGACCTGATACACTGATAGCAAGGTCATATTTCAGGTCTAATGCAGGTTTTAGTACAAGTTTGAGGTCTTTGCTCTTGCTCATTAGCCCCTGCTGCCTTAAGCTTCTGATTTATCTGCCACTACAGCGTCGCAGAGCAGAAGAGACCATGACACTGTCCTGAGCATAGGGAAAGGGACCTGGCAGAAAGTTGGGCTTTGAAGAGTCTTGCTGAAAACATCCTCATGTGCAGCTGATTTGAACACTGCTCCTTTTCTATGGGTTCTGATCCTGCTACACATGTCCTGCATGCACCCCAACACACAGATAAGTAAGAAGTTACTGAGAAGTATGAGTTCCTTCCCTCTTCTGAAGGTCCTGTTCTCTTCTTCCTGTCTTCCTGCAGCCTGAGACATAGCATCACAAAAACGTTTGTTTGAAGGGTTGCTGAGGGTTCTCTCTAGCCCAGCTTTGCACACGGGCCAAGTTTTGCCACCACCTGTTCAAGATAGAAACAGCTTTGTCTAGCACAATCACCAGGCACAAAATGTTCAGATCTATTTCTCCACTGCTTTCTCTATGATGCTGCTTTCATTGCCCCAAGGAACCAGGCCGTTTTTCAATCCTACCTAATACTGAGTTTCATAACGCTAGTAAAATATTTCAGGGCCTTGAGCCAGCACGAGAGCGCGTGAGAAATATGTGCAGAGGAACTGCATGCTGATGACTACCATTGCCTTCTTGACTGAACACAGCAAGAAGCAGATACCAGTGCTCTCTGTACAAAAGCGGCTCTGAGATCAATGCAGAAGACAGCAATATCAGACATGGTGCATAAGTGACAAATATTTCCTAGCTCTTCTTCACCAAAAGCTCCAGTAAAGCATTCTAAAAGACACACACTGTGTACAGATGTGTACACATGTGCTGAATCTATTGCATCTACAAATTCACCCCCTAGACACAAAAAGTGCTTATCATGCCTTTTCCACCCTGATTGCTCATCATGTCAAAGTTAGTGCTGACTGGCCTCCCTTACTTGGTTAAAGTGCTGCTTGCCTTGAGGAAGCTGGCTTTTGCAAGACTTGTAGATTATGTAGTAGAAATCTGAAGTTGTCAAGTTTTGTTAATCATTTAGTCCATTATCTGGATTCACAGTAGCACTAAATTCTTAGTTGGTTAAAGATAAGAAAGGATTCAAGCAAATCTAAGAGTAAAGGAAATCAATATTTAACTAGTGTGCTACACTGAGATATCGCGGGCTTGACTCTGACAGAAATCACAAACAACTAAACTATGGGATCAACAGAACTACACATGGGTGTTATCTGGTTAAAACAAGTAACCAGACAAGGATACAGTATCTGTGTTTTGAAGCATCTAGTGCATCTAAACCACCACTGCAGTTCTTCAGTAAGGAGAAAGCAAACATCATACCTGTGCTCAGGTATTTACAACTCCAACTTCCTGTTGTTAGTAATGTTACAGAGAACCCAGGACTAGAACCTTGGATTACCATAAGATGTACAATAAGAATACAGAGAGACACTCCTTTCTCTCACAGTCTCGATAGAGGAAGAGAGGAAGATAGCACACGTAGAGGGAGTGGAAACAGTGGGGTCTGGTGGGAAGGCTTGGAATCAAGACCTAGACCAGGGATACATCTTAGGCACACTGTATAGCAGCTGCTAGCAGCTTTGGGAGTGTGCTGTGAAGAAAGGAAGCTTCCATGCTCTCTCTAACAAAGCAGATCTGGAGAAACACTAGTTGTGACTGCCCCATGTTCCTACACATTGAGGACAAAGCTTGAGACTGCAGATGAAGAAGCAGCACCAAGCTAGGATGGGGAAGCAACACAATTTCTCCAGTGCAAGATTCACCTGCACTCAGCCCGAGCTCCTGGGACAGGACTCCCTCAAATACAGTTCACATTGCTATTTGTAAGTCAGGAGTGAGGACTCCATTCTTCTGCTTCCCTTTTGAGGGCCTTAGTGCCCACAGGAAGTTAACAGGATTGAAGTGTATTTTATCTGTCCCAACTCAGCTCTCCAGAGGTCAGCTCCCTCTCTGGATGTGAATGTTGACATATACAATGTTACACAGGCATTTCACCGCCTTCCTCAGGAGCAAAGTCCGGGCTGCCCCACCAGATGTTCCTTAAAACTGTTTAACTTTTCTACATTAGCAAGGCTGAGCTGCTGCCTTGAGCTGCTGCAGCTCCAAACAGATTTAGGCTTTTTGCAGTACACTCAGGGCTGCAGAGTGTCCTTCCCCAAAGGGACATGACACAACAGGAGAATGTGACAAAGCATGACAGTAAACTGCTTGTACTCCAGAGAAAAAGAGCTAAGAAGCTAGCTGTGTCTCGTCCATAATTTCCTTTGCGTCTCTTAGGTGCCTAACAGTGCTGGATGATCTTGACAGAGACCTGCCATGCCTTGTCCTTCCAAGTCAGGGCAGATCATCATGTTAGGTGAAAGAAAAAAGGCAAAATGCAAAGGCTCAGGAATCTCAGCTGTGCCCTGCTCTGATGCAGACTGCAAGAAAGTCATATTCACCAAGAGGGAAACTGAGGTGAAAAGATAGGGAATCACCAGGTAGCAAGAGCTATCAAAGCAAAGCCAAAGCAGTAGGCCAGCCTAGATGTCTAACTTAAGGATAAAGGCAGTAACATAGATGAAAGGAAGAATAAAAAGAAGGAAGCACTTCATTGTACAGCTCACTCAGTAATGCCACAGGAAAAACCTCCATATTCCTAAGTTACTTATTTCAGAGTTCTTTGTACTCACTTTCCGGCTTGCCCAACTGGTTATGTTCCACTAGGTCCGAGGTGCACCTCAATATTCAGCTATTTTTTTCAGTACAGCCACTACCTGGTGTTTGTCTTGGCCAGGGCATCTCAAGGTTTTTGAGGGTGCTGCTCTGCTCCTCTCCAGGCGTAATTTTTCTCTCCAAGTTTGGAAACTGCTCTGTAAGTGGGCATGACTAGCGCATGCAAAAGGGACAGAGGTTAGCCAGAGCTACCTAGGAACCACTGAAGGGCAGCTCAGTGCCCTAGGGCAGAAGACAGTTGGCAGTAATTCAGGTGAGGCAGGTGTAGTAAAGAATCATAATATAAAAGATAAGATAGGTCTGAATGGGGAGTAAATGAAAGCCTGGGTGTGGAACACCAGGAGAAGCAGGTCTTGATGACAGTGAGCTTAGCAGCTTACCAGGACATCAACACACCTGATCAAGGTGATCAAGGTGGCTCTTTCAGCTCTGTACTGTGCACTTCCCTTCCACCTTTTATGTTCTTGTAAAGCCTAGACATATACTGGGTGTCTCAAGTCTCCTTCCACCACTATTTGCTTCTCTTGAAGGCAATCTCCCAGTCACACACCTCAATATGATCTCCTAAGCAGCTCAGAGAGCAGACCCTGGTGCTGTGGGACTTCCACTGCCTTCCACTGTCTCTGTATCTGCATGATGGAGACTGTAGGCTGGTGGGCATGGCCTCTTCTGTACAGGATCACAGAATCATTTAGGTAGGAAAAGACCTTTTAAATCATCAGGTCCAACTGTAAACCTAACACTGTCAAGTCCAGCAGTAAACCATGTCTGTAAGTGTCACATCTACATGCCTTTTAAAACCCTCCAGGGATGGTGACTCTACCACTTCCTTGGGCAGTCTGTTCCAATGCTTGACAACCCTCTCAGTGAAGAAATATTTCCTAATATCTAGTCTAAACCTCCCCTGGCAAAACTTGAGGCCATTTTCTGTCATCCTATCACTTGCCACCTGGGAGAAGAGACCAGTACCTGACTCACTACAACTTCTTTTCAGGCAGTTGTAGAGAGCAATAACGTCTCCACTCAGTATCCAATTCTTCAGACTAAAGAACCCCAGTTCCCTCAGCTGCTCCTTGTAAGACTTGTGCTCCAGACCCTTTGAGGCAGAAGAGACTGTATTCTTGAAAAAGATTCAGAATGACTGACATCTCTCAGTGCCGTAACACTTGGCTATTCTATAGGAAGCTGAGAAAAAGCTCTATTCTTTTGTTTGTCCCAGAAGTCTTTGTACATAATTTCAAAGTTTACTTCGCTTTGTGAACTCCAGACATGTCTGAACAGCCTGGGTGTTTTGTCATATTACAGCAATGTGAGCATGTATGAGCATATATGGAGTTTTCCTATGTCTGAACTACCCATTTGTTGTTATTTCTGATGCTTTTTCAAGAAGACCTTTCATGTGGTCACAGCCAACAGAAATGATCTCTTGGCATGGCTTCTCAGCTCTTTCTCAGGCAGTACAAGCCCAGCTGGCTTGAAGCTCCTGCCCTGTATGTTTCTCTGATGGGCTATTTCTTAGTCTGCTGTGCCTTCTGGAACCTAGAGGTGGACATGCCAGCAGAGAAATATCTTCTGGGGATGGCAGTGGTCAGGACACAGCACCATCCAGAGCTGGTCTGAGACATCCTCTGCCAAGATCCCTGTCACTGCCAGGCATGTGGACTCTGTGGCATGCCTCAGAGAAGCCTGGCATGACCTCAGGCTGCAGGACTGTCACAAAATACCCACATTGTTTTGTCAGCTGAGCGTTTGTGTTCTTTCTTCAGCACTCCTCAGCCAGGGCTCAGCCATAGCTCACTACGTCCCAGAGGCTGACATCACAGTATCACAGTATCACAGGATTAGAAAAGACCTCTGAGATCATCTAGTCCAACCTATGACTCAACACCAACACCTACTTGTCGTTTAAACCATGGCACTAAGTGCTTCATCCAATTTGTTTTTAAACACCTCGAGGGACAATGACTCCAACACCTCCCTGGGCAGTGCATTCCAATGGCCAATCACCCTTTCAGTGAAGAATTTTTTCCTAATATCAAGCCTAAACCTCCCCTGACAAAACTTGAGACCATGTCCTCTTGTTCTGTCACTGATCGCCTGAGAGAAGAGACCAACCCCTGCCTGCCTACAACCTCCTTTTAGGTAGTTATAGAGAGCAATGAGGTCTCAATATAGACATCCTTCTGCCACCCACAACATGGCTGGCGGGCAATGAGATACGCCTGGTATTTGCCACCCCTGACACTGGGCCATGAGCAAAGCTTCTTAGTCAGTTCCCTAAGCAATGAATTCTGCCGCTCTTCCTCTAAACATAGTATGTTCTGTTTGATGTATCCCCTGGTCTCTGAGCTTAGGAGAGGGGCTGGAAGTGACATCCACTGTAGCTCTTTCAACTTCTACTGTTCTGTGGGTGCTGGGCTCCTTGCTTTCAGGTTGGGAGGACACAAATAAGGGCTTTTGTGACCAGCAAAAAACGACAGCATGGCATTTTATCTGAGTTCATAATAAGCTAACTTATCAGATAATGCTGTCTTCTCCCCTCCCTTTTTGGTGGTTACTGATAAACTCTATGAATATTGATAGTTGTTCCCTGATGTTGCTCTTTATAAAGTGACTCCTGCTATGATGTGTTTGTACAAGAGGAAGGGACAGAGTGGACTACAGCCAAAAATCTCTTGTACTAAAGGCTGACCAGTCAGCAGCAGCTGTAAGCTAATACTAACACTTATTAAGGACTTTTCACAAGATGGCAAAAAAATGAGCAAAGTTTGTACCAACCCTATTTAAATGTTGAAGAGATAATTGTAACCTGTCAGAGATGGGCAAATTTGCAACAAACACTCGTGTGGGAGGATCTAGTATCATAAAGTGTGCTTTGGAAACCCTGGGTTCTGCTTCTGTCTTTTTGTCACTGAGAAAGTATTTTTTTCCTGTATCTCAGCTTCTCTCAGTAGAACAAATGAGAAATACCAACCTGCTTTGAAAACGATAGAAAGCAGGGTCTGTACACGTGAAGGGTTATGAGTGGTGCTTATACTTTTCCAAGCTTTCTCCTGAAGATTTTTTTAACCACCTCAAGACACAACTGTCTTCTGCAAGACAGCTCCCCAGAAAGACATGGCACTTTGGAAGATGACCCTCTGCAAATTGGAATGAAACACAGCCATGCATCTGCTACCAATGGAAAAAAAATACTTCACTTCTCCCATGAGATATATATCATCTAAATAATGCCTGCTCCTGATGGGAGGTTGACAACACACATCCAAAAAGAGCAACTGTATGAATTTGCCATTCAGTGTATATAGGTTATTTATCAACCACCTTAAATGTACAATTACAGTTACACACAAGTGATTGCTGGGGCCAATAATTGCTTTGCCCTACTCCAGAACACATCATACACGATGGGATGTTGGCAAGGAACAGACAAGACACAGTCGTACAGATGTGTACAAGTAAGAGAAGACACTGAAGCAGGCACAGATATACACCAGTAGCAGCACTTGTTTCATGCTGAGCAGCGCTGGCACTGCTGAAATCACAGCACAAGGTGAAGGGGGTGGTCTTTCTGCCAGAAAAGGAGTAAGCAGCTTGCTGAGCAGGCTGTCCATGACCCCAAGAGACCGTTGCCACTTGTGGTTCTTGCCCAATCCCAGACAGAGCTCGTTAAGTGTTCCTCAACAGGGCAGGCTGACTGCTGCCCCTCTCACCCCAAAGGAGAGGAGGCTGCCAGGCTCTTGTCAGTGGGAAGAGAGGAACCCTGGCAAGCTGGGCTTGCTGCGTCTGTGGTTGACAAGGGCAGAGAAAGGGAGGGACAGACATCTCTCCCAGCTGCAACGTGCCTGTGGAGACTCCGTGCTCTTCGTTTGCCGGAGAAAAGTGGCTTCCTGGGATTCAGACATGAACAAACTCTGCCGCACAAACACAACCATTTTGCTCCCCCTGCTGCCCTAAAGAGCATCCCATATTACTCGTGACCTGGTCACCTGAGGTTGATGGTCACTGCCCCAAGGATCTGAGCCCAGCTGCCACAGCATAGTCCTGTTGCCTCACTTGCCTTTGCTAACAGTTACAGGGGTCCCTGGGCAGAAAGTAGCAGGGTGGTAGAGGTTGTCTCTTGGTGTGCAGTTACATAAGGGTTCTTGTGGTACACTGCAGTGGCTGTAACATCCCTGCCTCAGTGGGCGAGTTGTCTGTGGGGCTGGTCCTGAGATGTTTGGAACAGCTGGGAGGGGAACAAAAACACTAAGCAATGCAAAGAGGGAGGTTTTCTGCCACCTTTTCAGTTGGGCAGAACAACCAAGCAACATTCTTTCATTTTATTGGCGAGAGCAAATTTCAGGATCCTGCTGTCTTCACAGTAATTGTTGCTATGTTAAGGAGTTGAGTCTCAGCTGGCAACACATCTTCCACTGACTCTACCAGCCCAGGATCAGCCCTCTGAAGCAGACAGTTGCTGCCTGGATCTCTCCCACAGTGCTAGACTCAGGTTTTCAAGATCAGTCTCCCAAGTTTTCAGTATCTATGCAGTAACATAGAATCAGGTTCTCACCCAATATTTCCAGTCTCTGGAAAAGGCAGACACTCCTTTAGACTTCAAAAGAGCAGCCTATATTTTTGCAATTAGGCCACAATAACCATGGTCTGCTATGGAGCCAGGATCTAAAACAAAATCTTACAAATTAATTTAAGGAAGAATCTTCCTCTGTGCCTTTCAACACACAGAGAAGCAAATTCATTAACTGTAAGGAGCTGTGTGCACTCTTCAAGCCCATTAGAGAGAACATAGCTCCTCTCTTCAGTCACAACTTAGCATATGGATTTTCTGTTTAATTAAAATTTGAAAAAAAAAAGGCATGTTTCAGGAAGTTCTCGTATTTGCAATAATAAGACAATAGCTTTGGTGAAGGTAGGAGGAGATAAGCAACATCATTGTTTTAAGTTCAACTGGAAAAGCTAATGGTAAGGAGCTCTTGCTCAATTCTGAATTCAGAGAAACTGGGAGTCAAGAATCACGGCAATACCTCACAGGTAAGTTGTATGTCCAACAGCAGGAGCAACTGATAGGTAGTGAGCTGCGAGATCCTTGCAGTTTCTCCATCCATAGCTCTTGGCTGAAATCTAAGCTCACTATGGGCTGGGTGACAAGGTCTCACAGTTCCTGTTAGGCTCTGGCAGCTGAATGACCCTCTGCTTCAGTTTATCAACAACATCTCATGGCTGTGACAGCCCTGGAGTCTGGACCATCTAGTACAAACCTGATACCGAGATCCTTCAGACATTCCCAGGGAGGCTTTCCTCCAGAACACAGAGACACATCTATCCTGAAAAAGGGGCAATATAAAATGCCACTGCACAATGTCCCCACTTAAACCTATCACCACACTGCACACTAACCAGGGCAGCATTAATGCGACTTGTTAGCAGTGGTCTGGGATAACTTGCATTTTCATTGGATTTAAGCCTACAGAGCCTGAGGTTAACTACTGTGGAATACCAACAACCAAAATGTTTGAATTACATTTACAGTGGTCCTGTAATAGCTGCAATAGTCTGCACCAACTACAAGGAAAGAACTCTCAGCAAAGTGAAAAATGCCTGGAAAAGAAGCATTTTGTATGTGATTGCAAAACTAATGTTCATCTCCTTGTCACAATATTCCTAAACTGAAATGGTGTCAGCACTCACAAGTGCAAACAAAATTGTTTCCTTGACAAAAATGAGAAGTGTCACAACTTTTTACATATGGTGCTGGTTTTGTAAAGTATTGTACCTTGAAATGTGATTTAAGGAGTGTGAAAATAGCCAACATAAAGAGTCTTCTTAGTGTGAACAGCTGTGTTAGAAACCATGTAATCAGTAGGCTGTTCCCTAACACTTGGACCTCAGACTCTACCACTAACAACTGCTTCTCTGTTTATGATATTTCAGTTCTCCTCCAAGCTCTCATTTTAGTTATCCAGAAGAAAGCATTAGTATCCTCTTTTTTTTGACATCTGAATCTAAGGTACAGAAAGGGTTAACAAAGCATTCTGGAAACAAGCTGCAACAGAACAAAACTTCTGGTAACCACATAGACACAAATAGCTAAATTTCTCCTTTCCATCTCACATTAATTACATACTCTTCTTTGTTTACATGACTACCACATCTTTATCCTGCAGGCAACTGTGTGTGTTGGGAACAAGTTGCAGTGTGCCACTCTGGACATAAGCGTTTGCAGAATTCTGGGGTCTCTACTTTTTGGGAAAGGAAAGATAAAACACTTTGCATCATCCTGTTCAGAGGCAGAAAACTAATACAACACAATTCCAAATTTCTACCTAATTCAGGGATACAGGGTCTAGAAATTCTATCTCTGTGACATTACACATCATTACACTGGAAAAGAGCATCCCTGACTTCTCAGAGGACAAGTTCCTGGCAACGGTGGTATCTGTATCCAGCTGTCCTCATTTTTCTGACAGTGGGGAAATGACTGACAGTAACTTAGTACTGTGGAAGGCAGACTGGGGGCACCAGGCTGTTCGTTAGAAGTGCACATCAGAATGCAGCTGGAGATCCCAGCACACTTGATTTGGGCACAATGGGGTAGACCCCATTTTGGGAAGAGTTGCCACTCAGGTTGTTTCCCTGTACACATTCCATTCCCCAGCTTTCTGCTTTTTCTTTTCCCAGCTGGTCTAGGCTCTGGTGAAGGAGCTCTTCCTGAGTGGG
This sequence comes from Tapera naevia, assembly GCA_033556795.1. Classification (NCBI taxonomy): domain Eukaryota; kingdom Metazoa; phylum Chordata; class Aves; order Cuculiformes; family Neomorphidae; genus Tapera; species Tapera naevia. The sequence continues at coordinate 10,960,726 of JAUMJJ010000194.1, read as the reverse complement.
TTCTTCCTCCTGTGAATCAGAACAGAAGGAGTGACCTGCATTAGCAAGCTACCAAGCAGTCTAGCAACACTTCAGGAGAGAGACAAGGAAGGCATGATACTTAAGATACCTTCATGTGTTCTTCCAGAAATTAGTACAACCCACCTGTCTATTAAAGATCCAGTATAGTGTTTGCTGCAATGCACTGACGAATGTACATTCAAGTCATGCCTTTTTCTCTCTATAACAACATTCACAGAAATCCCAGGACAAAGCAAATCTGCAAGCAAACACTCGAATAATCTTTCAGGCATGCTCAGGTGAGAAGCAGGACCCTCCAAACTGCTCTTTCAAATGGGAAGGGATCACAAAACTAGTCTGCAAAAGAAAGAGGCTTCTTTTTGACTCAGCAAGGTCCCTGTGCACTGTTGGACTATGCTCATTCTGAACGCCATGAGGACATGAAGTAATGATATGGCTCCTGCATACCTTTCTGCCTTTACTTTTAAAGCTGAAGACCCAAAATATGCTGGTTGACTAACTAGAGTCAATCAGGCAAAAGTTGCAAGTCCGCAGTGAGGCTGCATGGGAACACCAGTAACAATATCTTCCACAATACTATCATGAGCTGCTCTTGCTGGAAAGGACAATATTATCTCTTTTGACATCTGAGGATACGCAGGTGCAAAGAAATTGTAGACAAGTGAATTGCATCCACTGCCATAGGAATGATCTTGGCCTCAAAGAAGCTGAAAGGTGTGTTTAAGGGTACCATGGAACATGAAAGCGTGTCACTGTGCTTGAACAGAAGAAGCTTGACCACACAAAATGCTTATCCTTCCCAACCCTTTTTGTCTTATGTCAACACGAACCAGGAAAGCAAAGATGATATTAAGTCCATTCACATAACAGGGTTGTTCACCTACGCTGAAGCTGGTTCAAATACATGGTGGAGGGCTACCAACCTTGCTAGCATTATCTAGTGACTTGCCCAACTTGTCCTTCCTCTTCAGTTTGTTTCCTTCCAGCACATCTAACTTCTTCACCACTGCATCTGTCTTGAAACTAATGCTGTTTATGGAGTGTTCCAGCTGCAGCACACGTTGCAGGATGCTGAGGAAGACATAGAGAGCATTTACAAGATTTTTCTTTTGATGAAGAGCAGGATTTGCTGGTGTAATCTTATGGACAATAGGCCAGACCTCAAACAGGAGTGAATGTTCCACATTAGAGAACTGAAGACAAAATTCCCGGCTACGCTATGTTTTCATTTGTAATCGGTGATACTGCTTAGGATGGATCCCAATCAGTTTGTATTACAATATAATCCCAATATTAAATATTGCTTTGATATGGCCCTATGTGTATTGCTCTGTATTTCTCAGTAGCAGAATCAGGAACTCCTGTATTTATAGGAGATACATGTTCCTCCTGTAGAAGGAACAGCCCAGTGTTATTCTGAAGGGCAACTAGGCTATAAATCAAGGATATTTATTCCCACAGGACCTTCTGTAAAGCTATGAACTTCCCCTGGTGCAGCTGTCTGGCCTACCTTCTTACCTGAAACATAACAGCATATTGCCTCTGGCCTGCTGACAGTTACAGAGGTTACTCAAGGGGGAGAAGGCAAAATTTCTTAACCTGATCTTTTACAGGATCAAGCAAACTATGTTACAAGAACTGCCCCAGTTTTCTCCTGACTTGCTCATTTACGTGTGTGCAAAATAAAAAGGGACGAAGTCTCACTGAAACTGCTCAGCAACAGTGTGAACAGCTACATTGGGGAAGGAAGCAGCAGAGAATCAGACCTCCCATTTGCAGAGGGATTATAGTACTGCCAGTACAAACATACACTTGGAATTCTTCTTTGGAGATCCAGCTGGCATTATTGGCATGGTTATTTCTTGCTTCTATGTAAGTCAGATTCTCATCCAGGTTGTTGTCACCATAGGATCTCCCCAGATTTTCAATCTCTGTATTCAGAGCAACCTAGAAGATAAATAAAGAAACTCATGCAAAGATGAATACTAACTCTATATCACCTTTACTGTGAATGATAGAGCTTCATAGGCAGTGATATTATCGGCTGCTGCCCAGGCAGAGTTGGAGCTGTATTGAGTTGCCTGCTTAGATTATACCATAAACACAAGGATTCCCAAGGCCACTTTGGAGTGCTCTCTACCAAACAGAGGGTTTCTTTCCTTGCCCCTGTTTTTACCCTTTTTGCCTCCAGGTCGTGCTTCATCTGCAGTTGCTCCTCTTCATCAAGGATGTGATTGCCATCCTTGTCAAACCTGGAGAAGGCTGCTGTGATCTCATGGTCTGTGTGGCCCAGTCTGCAAAACAGTAGAAAGACAAAGCTCAAGGTACCAAATTACATTGTCTATTACAGGCTCTAACAGTGCAGAAGCACCCCTTTTCAAATCAGTGTATTGTTTCCTCCTGTCAGTGAAAACCTAAACTTCCCAAATAGGAATGAGATAGCAGCACAAACCCATTCAGAACAAAAGATTAAACATGTGAGGAAAAATAATAACTATTTTTTTGAGTCTTACATTACCTAGATTTGAGGTAACTGCTCTCCCAGCCTTCAAAACCAGAGAATTTAAATTACCTGTATGACAAAAAGAAAGAGATAAGTGGGTGTCTCACAATCTCACTTACTCCTTCAAGCTGTTCTTAAACTCTTCAAAGTCCAGTTCTTTTGTTCCATTCTGCAGTGCTTTCTCTACATCAGAAATCCGCTCATTCTTCAGCTTCAGCTTCATGAGTGTCCGGTTGTAGCTCTGTTACCAAAGATGCAAAAAGACATAGAATCAAGCAGAACAACAAAAAATAGACAATGCAATCCTGGTGAGCAAATGCTAAGTAACACAGGAAGAATGTAAACATTCCAGAAGCAAAAGCGCAACACTGTTGAATAAGCCCCATCTCTAAACTAGGATCACACCTTCAAAGCAACACCAATATGGTAGCCAGAGTCTCCATAACAACGTTTGTTCTTTGCTTTTCCCCTCCTTGACCTTCACTTTTTCTGAGCTCCCAGGCATCAGCTGTTTAAGGTAATGTCTCAAATACCATTTTTCGCAGAATATTGGTCCCACAGCACAGAGCTGTGAACTTCCAGGATCTTTTCTGGAATTTGTCTGCAGGAAATGCAGAATTAACACACTAGATTTGCCCCACTGTAACATGCTCAGCTTAGCAAAATAAGACCTGCCATTTTATTGATCAAAGAACACTCTACCAATGACAGAGAGTTTTGTCTAGAGACTGTCCTGGGAAGAAAATTCTCTCAGAAAAACTATCAGCATGCTCAAGTAATAGGATTCCCTCAACACCTGCCTTCTCCCCATTGCCAAAGGATCTGAAAGCTTGATTTATTCCAGAAAGAAACTGACTCCTGTGTGCACCAAGAAGGTGGATCTGGAGTTGGCAACCACTGTTTTTGTCTAGTAAACTCCATGTAGGTCAGGGACTTCCAGAAAATGCTTCAGGATTTAGTTGGAAAGTAGCACAGCTTTCACTATTCATCACCTGCTTCAAAATGTCTGAGAGCTGCAGCTCATCCTTCTGGCTTGAAAGCTCCTCCTTGACTTCTGAGTACGTATCATTGATGATGGCCAGAAACATGTTCTAGAAAAAGGGGAAGAAAGGAGATGAATAAGCATTAGGCATCTTGCTTGCTCCAGCAGCTGAAGCAGAAAGAGACAGGCAAAGCTGCACATGGCTCAGTTAAACAAGAAGCTGTTTCCATATATGGTATCCCTTGGGCAAATTAAAGTGGGTGGAAGAAGTCCCATTTCAGCCACATGGTTCTTTCTCACTGGGGAGAAAGTCCTTGCAGTTAAAGTAGTGGCAAAAAGTACATTTGTTCCCAGCTCAAATACCATCTTTGGTAGCCCTTCCTGCAAGGTCTTGGGTTGCATTTGGATTCCTAGCGCTGGGTATTTAACCCAGTCATTATCAGTATCCCTCTACATCCATTGCCTAGGAAGCCAGAGACTGCCCCCCATGCTTTGTTCACTGCCTGCTACAGAGCAGCTGAATTCAGCTACCATATCAGTGGTATTCCCAGGTAGTTTTAGTCTTCACCTTAAAGGATGTGAATATGACTCCTAAACACCCTGATCACCAAATGCCCAATAGCAATGATGTGCTCTTTGCCCACTTTGGTCTATTTGCACTGCAAAACTTATCATAACAGAACCTTCCTTTCTCTCTTAGCACTTGCATTGCACCTAACTCAGGGATTATCGTGAAGGGTCTCTCAAACACTGCTGTCAATACAGTGGCAAGTAGGGCTTTCTTGCTTACCAGGAGCACAAAGAAAACAAAGAACACATAGGTGACAAAGTAAATAGGCCCAAGGACCCTGTTGGCATTGTCAATGGAATTGTAGTCAAAATCACCGAGAATGATCCGAAACTGGGTGAAGCTGGAGAAGAAGAAGAGCAGAAGGTCACACAAAGACACATTCATTTATCCTACCTCCTCAGACAGTCCTGAGGTAAAGTATGAACCTGCTGCAGCTCAGATGGGCACAGGTACAAGCCAGAGAAGGATCTAAGTCACTCAGTCTGACTGGTAAGTTAAATGTACCCATGGTATTTCAGAAGTAAGTGGACTTGATGTGGTTAGAGCAAGAACAGCATGGAAAGTAAAACATGGTTTCTACACAAATATCTGGTCGTCCAAAACGTGTTGTGGATTAAACAGAAGTTAGAAACAAAACCAAAACAAAATCAACCTGAATTTTCCTGTATAAAGGCTTTTGACTCACTGAAGCCTTCTCTGGCAAAAGAGTTCATGAGACTGTGGAGAGGATGTTAGTACTGCACAGTTTTCTTCAACCTTTTGCAATTCATAGCCCCTACAATGAAGCAAGTTTAAGTCTATTGATCAGAAGTTTGCATATCTATCTCTTGTAGGCCGCTTATAAGCAGAAGCTGGATATCAGAGGGCTGTGGAACACAGGCTGAAAACTGCTGCTGTAACAGGTACTTTCCTTAACATCACGAATTGCCTGAGCAGACCCACAGACTGAAGGGCTCTCTGAGACTGGATGTTCTAACTCAATTCCCCAAATTTACTTTCTGTGGATGCTCATCTACCCACTGGTCATCACCCATCTTGGATATCTTGATACCTGTGGGACTTCACTGGAAATTGATCAGTGAAATGCCCCTTGTAAAAAAATATTCCCAAATTAAAAAAAAAAAAATGGATGGAGTCGGGGGGTGGGGTAGAAATAAAAAGGCAGAAAGACACACACAGACTCAAAGTCATGTGCAGGGAAAAGGACCTTGAGAGCCCAGAGCCTGAAAATCCTATGTGAGAAATGAAAAGGTCCCTTTCAAATGCCTTGCATTTCATCTACTAAGGAAGCTAGAAAAGTTTCCCAGGTCTAAGGAAGAGGAATATGGCATTGCTTCCTCTTTTTTAGTTTAAATTGTCCCAATTCAGTGATGTTGAAATAACTCCTTCCAGTAAGAAATTATTTTTATCTCTTTTGCTTTGAAAATGCCTACTTAATCTTACTTAGACTATTATACAGTACATTTCGGAAAACTTCATGCTGAATTTGTATTGAAATTAGCAACTTATATGACTACCAACTTTCAAAAAAGAAGTAGAGCTGCTAGATTGTCAAAATCAGATATATTTATTAATAATATAAATATGAAGTCTCTGACTTTTACATTTTGATATTTAAAGCTATCATCTTGATAAAGTAAATGCATTCCTTCTGCTTTTCCTGTGAAAATCCTTTAGCAACAAACAGTATTTCTTCCAAATATTTGTTTGAATTAAAGTGCACTATATGACAAAACTCATTTTTCATGCAGCTGTTGTGCAGAAACTGAAATGATGAGATCAACAAGTGTATTTGGAAGCCAAAGAATTCAAATCTATAGAGCTGCTATCGAGGCAGCTTTCATATTAAGAAAACAAAACTAAAAATCAGAAAATCCACTCTAAGCCTGCTTCAGAACACTAGTTTAGAGCTATTTTGCTCTTACCACCAGAATTACAGAGAACTTTAACTTAATTATGCCTAAAGTCACCTGCTGGTGTATAAATACATAAATTTGCCAGGGTCTCATTGACAGTCAGATAGCACCATTCTACTGCCTTTATGGACCCACAGTAGGTGAGCAGGTGACAGAGGGTCCTGCAGAACAGAAACTAAATTTTCAGCTGAGCTATGATGTTTTTCTGCAGAAAGATGTTATACCACTCTGCATCTTGAGTATCCTTGGTGTGCCTAACAACTCCACATTAAGTGACAGCTGTGTGGGCTTCAGCAAACTGAAATTTCTTGCTAAATTCTCACATGAAAAGGCTGGGATTTCCGTTGAATTGTAGGACCACAAGGAGTCTCAAAGTCTGGTAGGATTAGCTGCTAACATCCGTGCTTATAAACATCAGACAGCCAGAAATCTGTCTGTAGCCCTCAATTTCCTCACTGTGTTCTTTTGTCCATGAAGATGTCACAGCTGGAATACTGTGAGTGACTAAACATTGTGGCTTTATTATAATGAGATGCGTGTCTGGTTGACATTCAGGTTTGCAATTGATGACATGATGAAAACATGGCTCTGACTTGCACACTTACATGCATTTAACAAAGGTACTGAAGTTTTCCACTTGTGTGCCGAAGAGAAGGTAACCCAGCTGAGCATAGGCAAAGAAGACAATGAAGAACATAATGGCAAAGCCCAGGATGTCCTTGGCACAACGTGCCAGTGTGGAGGAGAGCTGGGTCATTGTTTTGTTAAAGCTAATATACTTGAAAATCTGCAAGAAGAAAGAACAGGGACAAAGTTAGGTCAGGCCATCAGCCTAGGTCAGTCTCTCTCATGTATGTGCATGCTTACTAAGACAAGAGGTTCACTAGCACCAAAGCACTGAGAGAACAGCCAGGCTAGGGAAACAGTGGTTTGGTGTTCAGGATATTTGTTCCAGGTGTGCCACCACATTCCTTCGGGAGCATAAACATAAGACTTTCCCTGTGTGAAAGGAAAATGTAAGGAGGGACTTCTAAAAAGGACAAATGTCTCGAGGCTAGTGAGGAGCCCCAAGTAAAAAGTGACTTTCCACCATGCCAAGATGCTTTGATTGAAATGCAAAGCCCATGCCAACAGACGAGTTGTTTCCAGTTGTTGGGTGGTCATCAGGAAAGGAAAACCTGATTTACCAGATTATCCTCCAAAATACTAAAACAGTACAGGCTGGACAGAGTTATATTGTACTCAGCATATTCTAAAGCCACTTTTACACCACAATGTCTGAGATCATCTCCCTGTCTATTATGTTCAAATAACTGGCCTGAGAGGGCTGGGTGAAAAGTTGTCTGGATTTAGTGCAAAACAGAGCATACTCCTTTGTGAAAAATCCTTCTCTGTTATATAGTTGTTACCCTCATTCACTCTGAAGGGTGAAAGAGTCAACCCTCAAGCTATCTGAAGTCTGAGACTGGAGGCCTGGCATCTCCCATGCCCCTACAATACCTTGATCCAGGCAAAGAATAAGTTGACTGCATTCATATTGTTGTACTGTGTTTGCCAGAAAGCCAGGAACTCGAAGTCTGCATAGGTCTCAGGGCGTTTCAGCAACTCTCCCAACAGTCTGTTTACCTCAATGGTGCGAAAGATGTGAAAACCAATAGCCACAATGGAAAGCTGTGGAGAGGAAGAGTCTGCAGTGACCACTATGCCTATGTTTTCGAAGAAAATAGTGTCACAGAATTCCTTGGTAACACATTCCACAGCATCAGTCTACTAGTGGGGGATGGAGATCAGGTCTTAATGCACTGAATGATGCCCTGAATTCACAGCCTCTCATGCAGCTCTAAAGAAAGAATTTTCTCCTAACAGCTGATAGAAGAACACGTGTTCATTTACTCTGCCAGTTCATTTTGTCATTGGAACAAAACACGCACCAGCTCTTGTCTTATCTAGACCATTTTCCCCGTTTCTTCATTTGTTTTGGCTCTTGCATCTCTCTGCCCCCTAAAAAAGAGTTGCAAGGACCCTCACCAGAATGACGACCACATCAAGGATGTTCCAGATACTGGTGAAGTACTCAAGCTTGTGGATTTGCAGCTCTAAAATCTCCTCCACCACGTAGTAGAAGATGAAGACACAGAAGACAGTTTCACATGCAACAATGAAGAAGTCCCATGCACTGACATAGCGTATAAGCTTGACTGTCCGGATTTGCCAGGAGGGAATGGCACCACCAGTGGCTGGAAACTCAACCACTAACCTTGAAGGGAGCAAGAAAACACTGATAATTACAAACATGGAGAGAAATCTCTTTGATAATTTTGAGAGGTATCAAATCAGACCATGAGCTATCCACCAAACCATGAGTGGAAGAGTTTTCCATGTGTTTACGCAGCCTTATCTCTGCTTCTTCACTGTCTATGATAGGAAAGGGTGAGAGGTGAAGAGAAGTGTGAGTGGTTATTCCAGGAAAATGAAATCTTCTTACTAATCTGTGCAACATCTACTGACACTACTCAGTCCTAGCTCCCTAGTGGACCACATTAATATATTTGCTTTCTAAGATACTGTGGTATTGAGGAAGAAATAACAGGTAGAAGAATATTGAGCGGAGCTCTGCTTACCTCAGAACACAGAACAGGTTGATATTTGCATTATACACAGAGAAATCAATGAAGACAACTCGTGTTCCCCTATCCAGCCACAACTTTTCTTTCAAGACTTGCAGGGCTTCAGCACTCTCTTCTCTGGTCAATTTAAGGTCTATGTAATATCCTCCCCCACTGTAACTAGTAAGTCTTCCCCAGTGAGATGAGCCACCCAGCTCCTCCTCAGAATGGTACCTCCATCTGCAACAGACAAGCCATAAGAAAAGTCATCATCATCCCAGGCTTGGATATGACCTTGTAGCCTGGAGAAACAGAACCATATCTTGAAGAGACAGAGCAGTTCTTAATTAAAAAGTTGGCTCTTAATTTCTATTCCAGATCTGAGCCTATTTCGGTTCTTCATTATTGATAGATTTCTGATCTAACGCTTTCCAGCAGTGTCACAACAGAAGTTGTAATACTATGGAGTGAAAATTCTGCAGGTTCATTGGCTATACCACAGTCTTGTTTGCATTGAGGTTGCTCCCAGGATCTGCTGAATTGCCTTCTACCGTATTACACACAACCCTCTTCTTGGAACACACTTGCACAATAGCCTCTCACTCACAGACCAAGACTCAGGCAGCAGCAGAGAATTACTGAACTGCAGCTACTTCACATTATTATAGAGAAATAGGTTTTCAAGATGAAAGAGAAACACTCCCATCTCCCTGGCTCCTGAAATTCAGGAGGGAAGAAGATAGTGTCATCCATTTGAAAGACCTGGTCCCAAAGGTCTCTTTATCCTCACCCTCTTGAAAACAGGCAACAGTCTCTACCTAATTCTCTGCTGGACTCCTCATGGCTTTCCCAATATGTTCCACTCTACCACCCATTCTGTTGTTTTTCCTCAAAGAGATGCTTGGCCTTATTGATAGACAAAAAGGACTGCTTGCCACTGACTGCATGGGGAATTCCAGCCTTATAAGAAAAACTCAACATTGTCATTCTGTGGCTCAGAAGATTATATTTTAACCAGAAGAGACTTATTTGGGGAAACAAAGAAAAAAAGGCAATCACAGATTTTCTAATCCTGAACTGCTGAAGATGTACTTACGCCGTTCCATTGATGAGTCCAAAGGAGACCTTCTCCTCCTTGTCTTCTGAGTAGACATCATAGCAGCCGGAGATTTCCTCCTTGAAGCCATCATGTACCACACAGGAATTGTTCTTCACCTTCAGTTGTCGCATCCGTGGGACACCCAGCAGAAGGTTCTCGTAATGGATGTACGACTGGGTGCCATGCACTGCTAGGGACTCATTGTTGTACCACTTTGTCCAGTAAAGGTTATCCAGAAGGGGTCCTTGGGCATACTGCAAGAGAGGGGGAGGAGAACAACTTCTTCATAGCCCATGTATCATGGGAATTTTCTTGACCAGGGCCTGAGATAGTAAGACCCAGCCCACCCCTCTCTACTCCTAAAGACAGAAAGTAGTAGAAGCTAGTAGGAGTAGTGTTGGATATGTGCTATGGAGGAGAAAGTTCAGGGCTGGTGGAGCCACAGGGTGGAGGAGGGATGCTGGGCAGCACGGTGGTTATTGGCTCCTCACAGGCTGTAGTATGATTGCTGCACCTTGTTGGGTTGGAAGGGATAAGGGCCCTGCAAGTCTCTTTGTCCCTTTCACTTCAGTGAACGTAAGTCTCAAGGAATTGTCCTGGCATGAGGTGTGGAAAAGGGGGTGTGCCAGTGCCCTGGAAACACTGGAGTGAAAACAGCAGTGCCATAGTTCATTTTTCTTTTTAATACAGCAGGAAAAGACAACGCTAACTGACAATTTCTGGCTGACTGTCACAGAGAAGTGTTTGTAATATTTCAACAACATGCACATATTATTCCTTCACCACTTTTTTGACAGAAATGTATTAGACTCTAGACATTTTTTACTCTATTCTCTGATAGAAGTCAGTGCAAATTTTAATCCAATTCCTTCATAAAGAATCTATAGATCAGACCAGCGCAGGCATGAACAGAGACAGGTTAAGTATGTTGTTCCCAAAATTGCCCATAAAAGAGAATATAGGCTTATTTCTAAAAAAAAAGTATGAAGACATTGGACTGTAACATTCAATTTCACTTCTACCAAAAGAAAACCTGGAGTAAGCCTTTTGGCCCTTCTAGGCCCTATCTTCACAATGAGCATCATATCTTGGCAACTTCTTTTTGTTGTGTCCTATCTGTCTAGCTGTAAGTTTCTGGGGAATGGACTCTTCTGGGCACACACAACACTTAGCTGAAGCAGTATTCTTGCCAAAGTGCTTAGAAGGTTAAATTGTATTTTAAATCAGTGGATATTTTGAATGCAAGTGATATTGTAACTATTGGTAGTAGCTGACAAAATCTTGTGACAGAAAAATGTCTTCTGAAAGCACTACGTAGCACATTGAGAGGGAAATGAGTGTCCCAGTTTAGCTCTGATTTCCAGGGCTCTCCATGCTGGGCCAGACTTTTACTCACCACCCAGAAGTCAGCCATGCTGCCGATGGACTGGAAGGAGACACGGCTGTCCGTAGAGGTCTGCAGGAAGAGCTCAGACATCACTTTGGTGTAGTAATAGGCATTGGAACTTGTCATTCCATATGTCACTAAGAGAAGAGACAAGAGGAGGGTTCCCCCTTGTACCTTAATATTGGAGCCTGACATAAATATATATATATATATTCACTTTCTCTTTAGCTTACTCTATCACAGGTAAGCTGAGCAAGGCACAAGAGAAGAAACCTTGTGAACTCTAATCATATTGTTTCTACTTCATTAGGGATTTACAAACTTATTTGTTGCATGTTCCAGAATTCAGACTGTCAGACTGAGACTATGAGAGTTTAAAAGCTGGAGAAGACCATTAGGTGATGCAACTGAACTTCTGGGATAGCATTTTTTTTTTCTAAGAGAAATTTTCTTTCTCAGTACAAAGTCTATGACCTGTGCTTTGAAGTTCTGATCTGAATCCATAAAAGTATAGAGACGACTCCATTTTCCCATGTGGAAAGCTCCAATTAAGTTCTCATCTACCAAGAAAGCTCCTATCTTCCCCAAACTTATTGTTTCAACTCTCCAGTGCTCTTTCCTGCCGACAAGTATCTATTATGGTGATCACTAAGAACATGTCCTATTGTGAAAGGGTATCATGACAATAAAGCAGCTGACCTTCAAGACCTGCGTCACCAGCACCTCTGGGTGAGTCAGCATGTGACTACATGTACATCTGTATCCGTATCTTTGGTTTTTAGGAAGAGTGGCTGAAGCACTGTCTCCCCGGGCCAGTGTGATTGTAACTCAGGTCCGTATTGTCTGTCTATCTCTCCTGCCAAAGGGTCTATGAAATATAATCCTCTTCACTGTCCCATGCCACAGGTGCTCATTTGTGATAATGAATGAATCTTCCCAAAACACAAACAGTCATTGTTCTATCCACACAAAGCTTGTTAGCAACCATTCAGTACAGGGACAGCATTAAATCCACCCAAGTACAACAGTGTGAGATGCCGTCTGCTTTATCACCTCAGCCACCCCTCCAGTCCCAGAGGGGGAAAAGTCTCTCTGAATTCAGTGCCTTTGAACCCAGGAAGTTTCTAGCTATCTGGGGTTTAAACACTGGCTGTGAAACCAAGAAGAGACCCTAGGCAGATGCTCCCAGGACTGTGGAGTCAGTGGCTAGAACTTATAACATAGATCAGAAAATACTGCTTAAACTTAACTGATACCAATTAGGTCAAGAGCGAGAGTTAGTTACTTTACTTGTGTGTGCAGCAGGCATTTTTCAGGTTAAAGGCATATCTGCTTGCTGCAGTGAATGCACGTACAACAAATTTAACACTTGCAGAAGTGAGGAAGCCTAATAATAAAATCTCACATTCTTCCCCTCATGCTACACACAAAGAAGACAACTGCGAGATGTGACAGCTACTTACGTAGACAGATGTCCACCAAGAACACAATATAGACTAGCAGCTCTCGCAGCGTTGTCTTCACATAAAGCTCTCTGTTTTCAGCTGTGTTCTCAGTCAGTGTAGTGCCCCACAGACCTGTTGAGTGTGAAGAAGAAATTGGGAAGTTTTGATGGCAATTCTCAGAGGTCATGTGAGGAGCATAAATCCAGTTCCCCAAGAACACTCTTGAGAGTTTAAATTTTGTCGCTTCTCAAGAAAAAAAACACTTTTCTCTTGAAAACTTGTCTAAAAGCTGTAAAAATTTATTAGCACCCCTAAAAAGAATTATTCCAGCATGAACAAAAGATTTGGGGCTGACTGAAACTGAAATATAATGGCTTTTCTTTTTCTTTGCTAAATTATTTTCCAGTTTTCTGTTGTGTTCAATGTGGACTGATCTTTCCTTACCTTTTTTCAGCTTACTCTTTACAGAAATTCAGTGTTTGTCGCAAGTACACTTGGAAACATAAAATTCCATCTCCATTATTCATGTGCCAACAGCTGACTTTCTGATAGGACTTGCATTGTAGAACAGCTTCTGATGTTAACTTTACAACCATTAGTCGTTTTAGTGCACAATGAACCATCAAGCCCCAAATATTTGTCCCTTGCTTATCTAAAAATTTACAGATTTCTTGTAGGTCATAAGACTCAATGAAATAACCCAACTCAATATTTTCAGCATAAAATTTAGAGCCAGATTCTCTTCAGGATGTCTATCAATGGAGGAGTTCTGACTTCGATACAGTTATGTCAATTGCACCAGCAAGTAATCTGATTTCTTCACATAGTGAAAGCAACTCATTAAACATCACTAAGATTGAGCAAAAAGAGAGAAATACTTGATTTAAAAGAAGCCTTGATATTTTGGGTTTGATGAACCACCTGACACCATTAGTGTATTTGTTTGTTCTTGCTGTAATAGATTTCTTCTGTGATTTCTGAAATGCTCCTGAAGTTGAAAGGCACAAGAACTTCCACTTGAAAGCTATGTCAATAATACCCATAGTCTTGCTTCTTTCTGCAGCTTCTAGAGAGCTCAGCCTTGATGCTCATCCCCACTAGCATACAGGAATCATATTCCTGCAAGCCAGGATCAAAGGCCACACATTTGAAGTCGTCTCTGGCAGAGGACAAAGGGCTTTTTTCTTTGGAGCAAGTAAAAGCAGTATAGTGGTCTGTACACATTTACTGCTGTCCTTTCGATAGCTCTTTGGCATCTCAACAGATTAGAGAGAGCTTTTTGCAGCATCAGCCACTAGAGTGCCTGTTGCAGCACCCACCCTCACTCCTGGACAGACAAACCAGTAGCCTATTCTGTACACACCAGACCAGCAACAGAAATGAGAGCCTGGAGAAGATCTGGATTAACTCATGTGCAGGCGGGGGTAGCATGGGGTTTACAGGAATCTCCACAACACAGAAAAACAGGGGGCAACAACCACCTCTCTGTTCAGGTCACTTTTAAATGACACCCTTCATCTCCAGATATGACTGCACCACAATCTTTAAACTGGTTTATCTGTTTTACAGGCAGGGTACCCCTACTATCTACATGTTGGGAACAAACACACTGACTTTATTTCCTTTGGTAGTAGAAGTGTACTTGGGAACAACTGAATTCAGGGACACTCAAATATCCTTGAAAATTTGGTTCAGAGACTTGATCTCAAAATTACACCCAAAAGACTGTGATGGAGGCCCAGTACACTTTCAGATTGCATCCAGTAACTGTAAACCAGTATCAGCTGAGGTTTGGCTTCAGATGTTTTTGGGGAAACATGCCATGGAAATATACTTCCTCATATATGGAGCATGTCTCCATCTGTGTCTTCTGTGGTACCACCTTAGGCCACTTAAGGATGCAACTGTTTTGGACATGATATTTGAAGTAGAAGGAGACTCAAGACTAGAAAGCTTCTTTATGAAATCTTGCATGACTGTCTAGCACTCACGAGGCAGAGCAAATAAAAAAATCTCAGAATTTAGAAAACAGCCTTCGTTATAGTAACAAGCCACTGGTAAGAATTAATGGCAACATCTACATTATCTTCCGAGGTTGCTTTTAAACCAGACTTATGGCCCAGATGGGTGATTAGCTCACAGGTTTAGGTACAGCCTTCCAAAGACAGTGGGAAGCTGGGTGTCCCTCACCAGATAGCCAGCAAAGTCTGTCTGTAGGCTGGCCACTAACAGCTGAGGTGGCAGGAGGCACGCAGGAACAAGAGGGCCCAGTTTAGAGAGGAACTGTCCTGAGCAGTGGCACTAGGATCAGCAGCTACTCACTGCTAGCCTAGTTCAGTTGCTGGGGAGGACAAGAAAAGAACTTCATAAGCCAACAATGACCACTACCTCCAAGAGCTATAGACACATAATCCAAAAGAATGTTTTATAAGGAAAAAAAACCCTACAAGTTGTCCTTGGTTAAGCAATTTATCTTTATTACCTCCATTTTCCATGTGAGGCACTAACATGATTAAACAGGAAAAGGCAAGCAGAGACCAGCAATGCCTTTGGAGGGGCAATGAAAAATAACGAGCACCTAGTAAAGATGGAAAGGAAGGATTCAAATTCTTCAAGGAAGAATTCCTCACTTCTATGAGGCTGATAGAGGCCTTTCTTCTGGTTCCACTGGACTTTGGACCTCATCTTCCCAGCTCTAGTCTGTCCTACAACCCTATTTACTACTCTTGCTGGCAGGACACACTGCTGCAACAGTGATAGAAGAAGGCAATGCTGAAGTGTCCTGACACGTATTTTCATTTCCATGTTCCAGTTTCAAGCCTGGTGTCTCACAAATGGAATTTTGACGTTAAAGTATGCATTTATTTTTCCTTTTTAAGTCTCAAATAATGCTTAGAAGAAAGGATATCAGAACTAAACAGGTAAATTATACACTGCCTCTGAGCAATCCGTAATTACCCACTGAACCCACCCAGCACTGCTCCTTGGCCAGGAGAAACCTCTAAAGCCTCAGCTCTGGCTTCCATATGAAATAATAGTGTTAGAGTGCAACTGCAATGACAAGTAAGAAAGAATTCCTCATAAAAAGGATGTGCAATTCAGGGCCAGACTATACTGTTACTTACTCACAGGTACTGTTAGAGGGTACAGCTCCGTGAAAGGTTCTTGCAACACCAGAAAAAGCAACACTGGGAGCTCTGCTAAGTCAGGAAGGCAGAAACATTGGCAAGAAAACTGTAGTTTCCCCAAGTAATAGTTTATTGCTATTTTTCCCCTGCTTTACAGCATTAGGACTTTATGCCTTCTGTAAGAAACTGTTCAACAAATGCCCTTGCCCAGGGCTGTATCCTAACAGGAGACCTAACCTGCTCCCAGCTTTCTCATTGCCTCTATGTAATATTTACTTTCCTTTGCCTTTTAAACTGGAAACTACCATCTCTTTCTTTCAGCTGTCTTCAAGGAAAGCCTTGTTTGATACATTCCTATTACCATCTGCAATTCAGTCCTGCCGGTGCTAGATTTTCTCTGGTGGATATTTATGTCAGTTCTTAATGTACTGTATCACAGGGGCCAGTACTGCTTCATCTAGAATATGCCCACAAAGACAGTCTCATCAGACTAGTCTCATAACCAGAGCAATGGCTCCTGTGGATCCAGGACACCTCAGCTCTCACCTAAGCTCTACCAACAGATTCATTGTGCGACCATGAGCACACCACTAAGTCTGTTTGTACATGCTGCCTTGTAACAAGTATAACAGGATGGACTCTGGAGCTCCAGCAAGGTACGTGGATGATGAGGATGCTCCCTCCAGGTCAGCCAAAGATGCCTCTGGAGTAATGCTAGTCTACATTGGGCAGGTTCCTAGGCTACACACATACTATGTGGTTTCTACCTTCCCTATCCACACACTCACCCCCTACCTCCCCACCCCTTATCATTGCCCTTCCCAAGGGCTAGTAAATCCTTTCTAGTGAGATATCAGAGCTTTACCTCGGATGCCTCTGAAGGTGTAGAAGCAGCACTTGAGGAAAGGACTTGTCTTCCCATCCACAGCTTTGCTCTGCTTTTCCTGGTATGTCAGCACATCCCCCACCTCTTCAAAGCTCTCATAGGGATTCTCCAGGATGGATTTAGGGTTGTAGATCGTTCGAATCTTCAAAGAGGAAGAGGGAGAGCCACTGTAAACAGGATTATCCCAAGCTTTCTTCCCCATTGCCTCCAGTTCATGCTCCTCTGAGTTTTGAAAGTGGCTCTCAGCTCTGTTGTTTAGGTAAGATGAGTTCATTGCTAGTCACTGCTAGAAGTACTTTCTAACTGGAATTGCAAAGACTGTCTGCCCGGGCTGGAGTTGTAGCTAGCAGAGAGAGAATCGGTTAACAGCAAACAGTTTGTCTGCCTCAGCAACCCAGGAAAACGCAGCCCACCACTTTCACACAGGCAGCACACAGCCTCTCTCTTTTATACCCGCTCAGCTGGTGACACCTAGCCGAGGGGTGGCCCCAGCTAATGTTAGGAGGCACCACCAGCCCTATTACCCAGCTGTCCTGGGAACATCGACAAGTCTAGGAGCCCTTCTCTGCGTAACGGATCCGGATACCGGCGTGGGAAGAGGAGGCTGCTAAGAGACGGCCCCTGGGGCTGGAGGGGGCTGGGGGCGGGCAAGAGGAGGAGATGGCGGGGTTCAGTTGGACCGCTCGGGCTGCCCGCAGAGTCCTCTCTACTGCCTCATTGTTAAAAGCAGAAGGGAAAAATAGGAATAAACTTCCAGTGTCCGTTTTGGAAAACAGGGGTTGGAACTCTTCTGCTTTTGCAGAACTTCTGTAAGCCCTGCAGTGCCTGCTGGCCCTGAGGCAAACCTGAGAAAAAACAGGATTATACCAGGCAAAACTGGAGATATTAACAGGTGGGGGCTGCCAGCTTGCCCCCTATCCCCAGTCGGTATTCCCAGGCCCCACAGGTGCTGAGATTTTATCTCTAGAGGGGAGGATCAAGCTTAACACTAGGATAACGGGCTGCCTTGGTGGTGAGGTGATAAACACGTGTAGCCCCAACCTGGTCCTTCCTCAGGTTGGAATACATAATCTGGGAAAGATGCTTCTCCATGGATACTTGATGGTAGCTATTTTTTTTACTTTACCTAGGGATGCAACATGACTCTTGCATCTGAAGGACCACAGGACAAGGGTATTGTCTTTGGGCCATAATGTTCATACAGGTCATGTTGCCAGGCCAGCTGGGATGTGCAGAGATGTCACTTACCTGATGATGGCATTGAGTAGCTGCTTGAACAACCTTGAGGCAAGACCTAATTTGTCACAGGGCACTAAGAGGGCAGCAGCTGGTAATTTGGTTAGTAAGTTGTAGGTCTGGGCTGGATCCTCAGAGTGAATTTCATATTATTAGTGCCTGGTGTTTTTATTACTCCCTAGCAAAATGAGAGTGGTGGAATTGAGTCAATGGGGTAGATGGATAGAAAGCATTTGCAGAGCTCTTCTGCAGCTGGAAGGTGGAGGGAAGAGTGAAAGGTCACATGCCAAAGCTGGGCATCCAGTCATATCCCTGGGACTGTAGAGTAGGTATGTCTGCTCATGGACAAGCAGCATGATGTATGGTTTCTGCAGCATGATGTATGGTTTCCCAGATACCTCATTCTTGAGAAATTTTGTAGAGCAAATTCGTAACGTTGCATGATATAGTATAGTCAGTCTTTTCTGCAACCAAAACAAAAAAGACAGCCATGGATAAATAATTCTCATCCAAGTTTCCACTTTCCCATTTATGGTGCAATGTTCATTCTCTTGGCAATAACTCATTTTCAGCAGGTTCCCATGCATTGTACATAAGCATTTGATTCTCACTTCCAGACAACATAAGCTGTACTAGCGCTGGTGTTTATCCCCAGGGACTGCATCAGGAAGAGAGGATGGGGAAGTAGTGGTGGCAGCATTAACCAAAGTTAAACATCAGAAGAAAAAAATAGACTGCTGGGCAGAGTACCTTGGTGCTGAGTAAGCTGTTTATGCTGCATTTTGAAAATTTTCCCAGCACAGTGTATTAACATAGATGTGTTTTCATTACTTTTCATTTATTTTCATTACTTTTCATTTAAACCAGATCTTCTCTGGCTATCTTCATTTTTTGCAATGAACAAGTGGATTTTCTCTGCACTTGAATTACTTGATACCATTCTTATTTTAAGTATGTGCAGAGGCTAAGATATCCAACCATCTCACGAGAGACTCTTTGAGGAACCAACACGAAAGGTAAAAGCTTCTATCTGCAGATAAGGACATAGAAACTGTATCAGTAAGCACCCCTACATGTCTCCAATCTATCAAGATAAATCTGTCTGAGGAGGAGGAGAAGGTGGAGAGGGAGTGAAGTGCATCTTGGACAAACACAGACTGAAACTGAGCTTGTTAGAAGAAACTCATTACTGTGTTGTACAACTTAGCAATAAGTCTCCTTAAACATTTGTATCTGTATAAATATGTACTTACTAACACGTTTCAATACACTGCATTTGCACAGTGGCCTTCAGTGAGGATTTCACCAGCTGGGTGCAAGCTCACAGGGAATGGCAATGGAGGCTGTCTCCGTCACAGTGACCACAAAGCAGTCAAGTTTAAGATCTATGGTAACAAGAGGAAAGCTGTCAGAAAGACTTCAGCTCTGGATATGAGGAAAGCAGACTTCAGGTTCCTTGAGGAACTGCTTAGTAAGGTCCCCTGAGAAAAAGCTTTTCAAGGTGCTCTGATGTTTGCTTTTTAAGTACCACCTCCCAAGAGCACAGGATCAGGCAATTCCAAAATGCCAGAAGTCAAGCAGGCAAGGCAGAAGGCCAGTCTGGCTGAATAGGAATTTTATACTGAGGCAAAAAAAGGATGGTGTATGGCCAGTGGAAACAAGGACAGGTGACATGGGAGGACTTCAAGGTGCTCAAAGAGCAGCTTCCTGTTGTCTAGGCTGCTGTACCAGTACCAGTGGCAGTGTTTGGTTACAGGCTGCTCCTTTGACCCAGATTGAGCATAGCCAGCAAAGAGGAGACACACACAACCTGTGTCCCATAGCATATCACAAGGAAACACCTGCCAGGGTCCCTGCAAAGACAAAGCAGGACTCAAAGATCAGAGATATTAATATCTTCCCCAACCCAGCTATCTGCCAAATGAAAATGAGTCCCTGAGTAATGCCCCTGAGAATACAGCAGGTTGCAAGCTTGTGTTGAATAACTGTGATAAGAGGAAGGGATGCTGATCACTCTTCCTTGGTTTGCTCCTGAAGGGGCATAGGTTGGGTTTCAAACACCTGTTTGAAAGGCCTGTTCCTCTGATGCTAGCCATTCTGACTGACCTTGCATTTTAGATAGGGAAAGACAGAAAACAGAGGTCACTATAGAAGACACATTTGTTTAGCACATACCATACTTGTCACAAGATGTTATCATTTCTCTCTGAACAGTGTCTGGAAAAAAACCCCCATGCTATAAAGAAAACACCCTATGAGAGGGACATTCTGGCTGACATGCAAACAACGCAGTTACTGAGGTGAAACTTTACTTTGGCTTAAATCAAAGTGTTCCACTTGTAATAGTGACACCTCCTTGCGAGAGGCTCGGCGGTGCCGGTGTGCAGAGGGCAGCGGTGCCAGCGCTTCGGCTGCGCTGCAGCCTGGGTCACCCCGAGAGTTGCGGTGGCGCCGCTGCTCTTGCCAGGGCGCTGCGGGGGCTGCGCTGCCCCTTCCCCTCCCTCTGCAGGTGAGGGGGCAGTGGGGGGGGCAGCGAGCGGCGCTTGGGTTCGAAGCAGCCCATGGGAGGGGTGCGCGAGCCCCAACCGCAGAGCCGAGGTGAGGGGGGCCGGGGGCTGCGGTGGGGCTGGGGGAGGCGAGGGGCCGGGGGGGGCTGGCGAGGGGCCGGGTGGCGGCAGGGGTGGCACAGGGGGTGTGCGGGGAGCGGCGCCCGCGCTATTCCCCTGGAGTCGAGGGGCTCTGTGGGGGCCGTGCCAGGCTGCCCCGGCCGAGCTGCTGCCCAGGCACGAGCAGGGGGGCTGCAGCACGGGGCTCCCAGGGGTCGCCCATCTTCTCCTCCCCAGCAGGAGGCGGGTAGAGCTCCCTGCACTGGGGCTGGGGGAGCTGCTGAGCCCCAACTGAACCTTGCTGGCACCATTGCCTGGTGCCACTGCCTTCTGACAGCTTTCCAGGCTCTCCCAGCGTCTGCGTGCTGGGTTGCTAACTCATGAAAGCTCTACTCTGGGCTGTTCAGTAGCTGTAGGACACTCTTCATGTGTGTGAATACAGGTAAATCTGGATCCAAAATGCAGAGGACCCAAAGAAATGCTGGGTAAGATCATTGCATCCCCAACCGTAGCACTACGAGGATGGAGCTGGCCCATTTCCTCCTGTCCAGGAAAACTGACCCTGCTGAATAGTTACAATCACTACAGTGGTCTACAACTACCAGACACCTAATCCTTCCTTCCTTAAATCCTTTGATCTGGCTGGATGCAGCTGACTCCCACACCACAGCTGTGCACCTCCTAATTCTAGGAGAAAGGGGCTTCAGTGTATGCTCTGCTAGATGCAGCATTAAGTGTAGCGTGGGCTTTGTGTTTCCAATGCATCTTGCTGAGGGTAGATTGTCTCTGTAGGAGCACCAGAAAGCCTGGGCAGTGACCCTGAATGGCTTTGACATAGAAGAGGCAAAGATCCTGCACCTCAGTGGAAAGCCACAGAATGCTGCGGCAGGTAAGGGATAGGGTCTGTGTGAGTTGACTCAGCTGGAGACACCTGGGCAGGGAAACAGCAACACAGACGCTCCATGTGTGGACACGGGAGGGATCAACTGGCTTCTCTGAGCTGCTGTGCGCACTGGAGTCTCCCTAATCCTTAGGTTTGCAGAGATTGAGGGTCTGCATAACAGCGGCAGTGAATTTATTTACAAAAGCCACCCTTAGCACCAGGGCACTGGGAGGCGTAGTGGGGAGGCACCCACACCCAGAGCTGTGAGGGGTGGGGATGCTGGGGTAGGCAAGGCGCAGCACCCAGGTTTTGGGGGAGTCAGGGGGATGCAGCCCCCTCCCTGCCCTGGCTGTCACCTGCCCAGGAGACGTTGGGCTGTGTTGCAGCAGCCCTGACCCATGGCACATGCTCTTTGAGTGGAGCTGGGACCCTGCAGAGCCCTAGTGCACCCACCAACACTCCTCGCGGCCACCTCTGAGAGAACGGGGACAGCACAAGGTATGGGGCATGTGAGGGATGTGGTGCGCAAGCAGAGGGGTGGCACATCCCAAGGTGCATCAGCCCTGCTCTGCATCCCACATCTCACACTGTGTCACTTGGCCCTGCCACGCCTGGGGCTGCGAGGGGAGGGGATGCTGGGGCAGGCAAAGTGCAGCACCCAGGTTTTGAGGAGCCAAACATCTTGTGCCAGTGGGAGATCTAGGATCAAGCTCTGGTGAAAGGGCATGGCTCTCCAGGTAAGTACAGTGAGACTTGTATTGCATTGTGTCACATTAAACAGGTGAGATTCTGACAGGTGGCTGAGAGATGCCCTCTGTTTGAGTCATGAGATTCAAAATGGAATCCATTTCTAGTCTCAGCCTAGGTTGTTCACCCTGTGACCTTAGTCACGACTCGCCAAAAGGAATACCGGACAGTTTCAATTTAGACTGGTTAAAGCATCGGAAGCATGAGATGAGATGGGACTTTTCATCAGCTTTCTTAATAGAAGCAAGCGTGATGGAAAACAGCATCATTATATCCACCTTCCCGATGGAATACCATGATTCATGTAAGACCACTAAAAGGTCTCTGCTGTGACATTGTTCCTCTTCTCCTGAACCTGTGTTCTTGCTAGTGTTCCCATCTTTAGATGCACCAGCATTTTTTTAAGAACCTAGTCCCTGAAGTGCAGGTAAGGGCTATGGTCTTCACAATTCATTCACAGTAAAGCTTAACTGAAATGTTATCTGGTTTCATTGGTTATTATTTGTACTTCACTGCCTTTCATCTACTCACCAGTTACAGGATTATAAGTTTAGTAAAGCTCTTAAACTCACTATTGTTGCCACCTACGTTTGCTGGGCAGCTCCCAGGAATTTTATAGCACGTGGCTCTTGTCTACAAACAGGCATAGGGCTGCCCTGTTTCGGAAAGCTCACTGTGGGAGCATTATTGACCTTTCCTGACTTTTCTGGATGCATCCCACGCAGATGGTGATCAAATCCCCTAGCAATCTGGGTCCAGCCTCCCTGATACCCTTGCCCTGCTATCTGGGGTACAGTCCAACAGCTGAGATTTCTGCAGGACGCTCCGAGGGCTGCAGTCCTATACTTTCAGTTTTCTATGGCCTTTGGCAACCCTGCAGGAGCCAACGGACCAGATACGGTTCTGTTCTTCCCCTGCCCTCCGTAGACAAATAACATTTAAAATTCTCTGCGAACATGTGAACGGTGGGGCCACCTAAACCGCACTGAACAGGGAAGCGGCAGCTGACGGGAAGGATAAGGGCACAGCGCCAGAAGAGCCCAGCACCCCGTCGCCCTCCCCGCCCGCTCCGGGGGAGCCAGCGACCCCGCTCGGGGGCTTCCTGCCCGCCCCGCCGAGGCGGGACCCGCGCCGCGGCCGCGGGGGGGCAGCAGCGCTCCGTCCTCCGGCCCCGCGGCCGCAGAGCCCGCTGTGACCCCGGGGTCCAGGGGCCGCCCTGTGCTCCTCACCTGGGCAGGGTAACGCCTTTCTACACACCACGAGCATCTCTTTTCGGGCGCTCCTTAGAATCACAGAATCATCTGCATGGAAAAGACCTTTGAGATCATCGAATACAACCGTACCTGTCCCCTTACTAAACCATGTCCCTAAGAAACTCGCCCACCCGCCTTTTAAACACCTCCGGGGATGGTGACTCAGCCATCTCCCTGGGCAGTTGTGCCAGTGCCTGACCACCCTTTCAGCAAAGAAATTTTTTCTGATATCTAATCTGACCCCCCCCTGGCGCAACCTGAGGCCATTTCCTCTCATCCTGTCACTTGGGAGAAGAGACCAACACTCACCTTGCCACAGCCTCCTTTCAGGCAGTCATAGACAGTGATGAGGTGTCCCCTTCAGCCTCCTCTTCTCTAAGTTAAACAGCCCAGTTCCCTCAGCTGCTCCTCATAGGACTTGTTCTCCAGCCCATTCACCAGCGTTGTTGCCCTTCTCTGGATGCTCTCCAGCCCCTCAGTGTCCTTCTTGTAGTGAGGAGCCCAAAACTGAACACAGTACTCAAGGTGCGGCCTCACCAGTGCAGAGTACACAGGCACAATCCCTTCCCTGGTCCTGCTGGCCACGCTGTTTCTGATACAGGCCAAGATGACATTGGGCTTCTTGGCACCTGGGCACACTGCTGACTCATTCTTTTGTGTGCCAGAGATAGGCCCAATATAAATCTTATTTACTGCAACATTACTCCATACCCGCTTGTTCAGTGGAGAGAAAAAGCAAGTTGTCGCCTTCCAGCTTTGTCCTTGCCTCCCTTCATTTCTCCTGCAGCCACCACCAACCAGCTCCTTCAGGCAGAGCACACATCTTGCATTCCTTCCTATTTTCCTCACTCCCTTCTGAATTGTCCCAAAATTTGCTCCCTCTTTGAGAGTGTAGTGCCCACTGCTGAGCACATTTCTCCAGCTGATGCCTTCCCAGTGTCAGGATGACTTCACATAGTGACCTCTCCTGCTGCGACAGCCCGAGTTTTCTTAGCTTGTTTAGGAACCCTCTGGCACTGTTGGGTCCAGCTGCAACTCCACCAGGCCTCCTGGGCCAGACAGCACAGGATGGCTGCATGGGCACTCCTTGCCTTGTTCCCTTTGTGTAGCTCATCCTGCCTGCATGGCCCCCTCCTCAGATGGGTGCTACTGCCTGCGACCACATACCCCAGCAGCCACCAGCACTGGGAATCCTAGTCCCACTAGCACTCACCTTCCACATCAGACTGGTGTTGCCCTCTGCCAAACTTAGTGAATTACCACCTGCTCTGTCAACTTGGTTAATAAAAAAATTATGGGGAAAAGCCAGCAAAGCCCCAACAAGATCTGTCCTGTTACTGCCAGGACCAAGCTACAGAAACATCTGTCAACTAGGTGGGAGGCAGCCAGTCTTCTCCAAGAGTTCAGTAGAGCATTCAGCTATCAATCCTTGCCTGAGGACCAGTGCAGGTGTTTGGGATTAAGGGAATGCAATTTATTCCAGTGGGGAAAGCTTTTTCTCATAGGTTGCTGCCTCTTGCATATCACCCACATGCTATTGCATGAAGGACAGACACATACTATGGAGCACATATCACTATCCCCACCAGCAGCCACCTGCTGAAAGTTGCCAGGCTCTTTGCAGTTAAATCATTGCGTGTTGAGAGGGGCTGGGCAAGAGACCTTGGGAAACCTCCCGCCTCTCAGGGCCTTCTGGCAGGGGCAGACAATGCAGATATCACATGCAGATAAATTCAGAAAAAGTTCAAGGGTGGGGCTGGGGGGATAAAACTGGATTAGTTGTTCTAACTTACATCTTCAACACTAGTTAACTGTCATGCAACTCATACCTGGCCAGGGACACTCACTTTGCCTGTTCCTGTCATGCCTGGAGCAAACTTCAGAGATAAGATATGGTGAGACCAGGGACCTCCAGAGCAAAACATTGAGCATCTCCGATGCTTGCTGCAGGAGTAGCCCTCTCGCTCAGGTGTCACCTGCTGACATTTTGGTGCTGTTTCTTCCCTTAGTCCCTGGCTGCAACTCATGCTAGCACCATGTGAAGAGGTGAGACCCTGTCCCCGAGGGTAAAAGAAATGTCCATGATAGATCCAGCAGCACTGGAGGGAAGAGCTGGGTGCCAGTACCTGAGGTCCTGGCACCTCCTGAGATCCAGCTGTGAGCCCATGGGAAGAAACACAGAACAAGGAGTCCTGACATTTTTGGAAAGCAAGGCAGGGACTCTCTGGGCACAAAGAGCTACCTTAATTCTAACTCAGCATGTCAGGAGCTCACTCCACTAATTTTTAGGGGATGGTGCCAGCCAGGTCCTGGCTAAGGAGCAGAAGGACAGATTCCTCAGGATTTGTGAAGGATTCACTACCTTTCTGCCTTTGTCTGCCAATTTTCTCTAACCAAACCATTGTTTAGATGAAGACCATATTTCTGCAGTGCAATTATATCAACTCAACCTGCACAGTCCTGTGCTACACAGTACTTGTTTTCCTCTACTCATTTATTACCATGTCACTCCAAATAATCCGTGAAGGTCCCATTTTACAGATAGGAAAACAAGATAAGAAAGGGTGAGGTGGCCATTTGAAAAGCCAGAGAATAGCATCAGTTTGGGGATTAGATGTGCTTGATATTCAGGGATGAACCAATGACCTGGTTGAGCCAGCTCTTTAAGGATTATCTTCACAGTATCACAAGGTTGGAAAAGACCTCTGAGATCATCTAGTCCAACCTATGACCCAACACTAGCATCCACTCATCATTTAAAACATGGCACATCTTGACTAATTGAAAGAGGAGGCGAAGGAGGAGTTGGGCGCCTACCAGTCACTGGCAAGGTTACATGTTTGCACTCCAGCTGTTATCTGTGTTCTAGCGCTTTCCAGACTCATCCTGCTCTGGCATTCAGGCACGTTAGCTGCGATCCTGGGGTCCCTGTGGGGTAATCTCAGCATAATATGTAAGCTGTCATCAGCTGGGGACACCCGCGGGGGGACAACGTTGCAGTCCCTTGCTAGTGGTTTCAGAGGTGCCATCCTGACAGGCATCCATCCTCCAGAGCTGCACAGCCCAGCACCACACATGCAACCAAAGCTCTGCTGCTGCAGAATAGGGTAAGTTTGCCTGGATTCTCCCTGCATGTTATTTTTCTGTTCAGGGAGGCTCTTCAAGTTTTATGGTTGCTAATCTTTATATGGAATTCCTTTTTCAGAATTGTTATTCCCAAGGCACAGCTCAGAGCCAGCAGGCTATTTGAACAGCAGAACAGACAAACGAAGCAAAACCTCAGAGCTAAGGTGCTCCCAGTGCCAAGCAGAACCAGAGAGTTACTCCATGTGTCTTTTAAATGCTGCTATTTCTTCATCTACATTTTGCTCTGCTAGTGAACACATGCTCCACTGTTACCCTCAGACCCTTATCTACAGCCCTGCTATCTCAACAAGTTACTCTCCCAGTGTAGATTTTGACAGTTGACTCTTCCCCTCAAGCTAGAACTTTGTACTTGTGCAGTGAATTGCATCCTATTTATTTCAGCTAATGTACCCCGTTTGCCAAGATCATTTTGGAAACCTCCAACACATTTTCCACTCTTCCTAGTCTAGTACAGTCTGCAGAAGTAGGAAGCTTGATCTGTCTTCCATCACATATATTAGCAGGGAAATTCAGAGTAGCTGGACTGCAGATATGGAACCCTCTTAGCCCAGTTTCTCAAAACCTCCACAACTATCCTCATCCAGGTAAAATTAGGAGGGCAAGAGAGTCACGATAATTTCCTGCAACTCTATACCAAACACAATTCTGCTACTTAGCCCTTACCTTCCTTTCTCTTCTCAAAGACTGGGATATTATCAACTGGTATTATCAACCAGATAATGTTGAAGTAATTTCTGTGCTCATATGGGTTCTTCTTGATATTCATACCTGAATTCTCTGCAAACATACCCCCCTCAAACACAGCTCAGATGAAGAAAAGTCCATACCTTCCAGAACACACAGAATGCCTGAAGTGTGAATGTGTGAATGTATGTGGTGGACAGCCATCTGCTGCAGCTCTCCAGTGCCACGAGGACCAGACTTTGTAAGACTCCTTTGCAGATTTATTTTTTGAATGAGTCTTCTGTGTTAGCAGTATCACAAGACTTAAGAAACCAAGTCAGGACACTTTAAAAAGGTAATCAGAAACAGCGAAGAGTAAGTATTGGGCTTCAGGGTCCCTTCAGTTTTACCTGTCCAGGATTTCTTTTACACTTGCAACACATTTCTCCCCCTATTAACACTCCAAACACAAACCCCAGGCATTTCACCCACCAAAACTAACATGAACCCCAATGTCTGCAGCTCTTTTCTTTGAGTGAGGAAGTAGATATGGAAAGGAAGAGAGTATTTCCAGATCCATTCGTTAAAGGAGACAGGGTAGACAGGTTCTTTAAGATCTGGAAAGGCAGTCAAACCAGGCAGGCAGGTAAGGGCTTCATTCCCAGCAAGCGGACCCAAAAATGTTCCTGACCAGAAATGTGACAGCTTGTAGCACCTCTCTCCTTCAGGACTCTGATTGTCCTTTCCTTGCTGCAGCCCATCCCATGTCACGGTGGGGAGGCACTCTCCTCAGGAAGCATTTTCAGTTGTGAATGGACTTGTACAAAGGACACAAGTACCACCTCCATTTTATAGGTAAAAAAAGAGCTGTTCACAAGGTATAGCTCTTCACTGGGGTAATCAAAGAGGGAAAGGAGGAAAAGGAAGGCTGACTTCTGAAGGAATACAAAGACAGCTCTGCTCTAATTCCATTGCCCAAGAGGAAAGAAAACATTTATTTTAAAGGAGAATGAGGTATGGATGTAGACAAAGTTGAGGGTGGCAGATAGGGAGAGGTGTGGGTTGCATGTGTGAGAAGGAAGGCCAGAAGGCCTCGAGGAGGAGCTATGATGACCAGAGCAAACTGCACCCCGGAGAAGGGAGGCTGAATAAGCTCAGAAGGGGTCACTGTTGTCCAAAATGTGGATCTGTTTCCCGGTGTGCAATAAGCTTATACCTGCATCACCAAGAGATGTTTTATTCAGGTTTGCGCAAATCCTGGGTGCTTGGAGGTTTTTCCTCAAATCAAAGCACACCTGAAGGGGTTTGTCACCTTAATTTATACACAGTTACACATAGCATACATTATTCATCATGCATGTAATAGCATATTTACACGTAATTCTAATAAACATCAAATCATTCCTTGCACCTTTTGCACATGCTCCAGAGAGTCTATAGGGATGCCTGATGGTTGTCACCTCAAAAATTACCTGCCAAGTTCACCCATCAGGCCAATTCCTCCCAATCTCCTCCCAATTATTGGCAGTGTCTCTTAAAATGCCTTGGAACTTCTCCGTTTAATTAAGTTCCCAGCTCCCCATTCATAATTCATGCTAATAAATCGCACTATTATTTAACCATACAGCTGAACAAACTTTAATCTCATACCACACAAATTACAAAAGATAATCATTAACCGGAAACCATCTTGAGCAAATCTCCTGCCTGTTTGATGATCCTAAGATATTTTTTTAGGACATTAAAAATATCATGGGCTTTTACCAACATCACTGCCCAGAGGACACGGGCTGGGGAGGATGGAGAAGGGCACTCAGCATGCCGGCTGCTTGGCACCTGGCCTGCCATGTCTGATGTGGGTAGAAAGACACCAGAGAGCACCAGTGCTGAAGAGAGGGTGGCAACACAAAGACCGCTGTGTTCCTTTTCTCTCCACCCCTTTCTCCCCCTCCTCTCCCAATTTATTTACCCGAGTTCAAAAGACAGCTTCACAGTCCCGAGGGGCTGGCTGAAGTGGCCAAGGGGTGGGCTGTGAGGTCATCTTTAATGAGGGCAAAAATCTAGTGTCAACAATGCTGCCCATTGTATGGCCCTGTTTAGACAATACCGGCTGGGTTCTTGCTGCTGGCAGCCCGAGGACTGGGAGCAAAGCCTGTTTGGCGTAACAGAAGGGGAGGAGGGTGGGCAGGGGTCTGGCATGGAGTCAGGCAGCAAGGGGTGGGGCAAAGTGCAGAGATAAGCACCTTATCCTAGTCAACAGCCTGTTATCAGCCTAATTCTCGATTCTGATAAGATTACTGCACCAATAGCAGGGAATTTAGCCATCCCGGTTACATCCACTTTCCCTTCTGACACTGGCAATGGGACACCAGTGATTTCTGCTACTTTATCACCTCTCTCTAACCCCACATTTCCTACTCAGCAGTAGTGGGGTTGCAAAGATAGCACTAGCTTCTTCTTCTAAGTGTATTTTCTTTGGCCCTTTCCCAAGTAGTTATGGGAGGGTAGCTGGGGTTGGAGCTCCCAACAGCAGCTGTTAACTGAAAAGCCCAGATAACCCAAACTGAATATAGCCATGCTTTAAGGGTGAGGATGAGTGGATCCTTTGAGTTTATGTGGGATCCATTAAATTTATGCAGAAACAGGTGATGTTTTAAGGGGGCGGGAGGGGTGTGGACAACATGGGGTGGGGACAGACATTATAGAAAGGAAGCAAGTGAGCAAGATAATGCCCGTTCTTGTAAACATAAATCTTACTTTCAGTAAATGCCATGGTAGCAGACTCCTCAAGTGGCAGTTTCTGGAGCCAGGAGACTACAGGAGAGTCTTCGCTTTCCAATTCAAAAAGAAAAGACATTTTCTGCCTCTCCTGGCCAAGGAAGAGAGCGTGAAAATATAACATAGGGTCATCAGATTCCAAAAAAAAACATGGGAGAGAAAGCAACAAGGGTGGTGATCCTGTGAGTTAGCATCTGATCACTGGCATGTGAACTCCAGTGAGTGACAATCCTGAAACCTTGAGCTGCTGTCACCTTTGGAGCAGGCATTAACTTTGACCTCCTGTACTGTGAGCCAGATCTTGTCCCATCTCATTCTATAGCTGAGGGACCCCACTTCTTTCTCTGCAACACATAACCGTGCCCAGAAGTCAATCTGTCAAAACCAGGGGGACAATTAATCCCTGAAACCGCTGGCAGAGTGGTGAACCATGCTGGTGTCCACCTGCTCTGCAGAGAAGGCTCAATGCCTTTGAAAAGTAGACTGTTTATGAAGGGAAGGAGGAGAAAGAAAGGAGGATTGATGACATGACAGAACATCACCCCTGCACTTCTCCTGTGATGAAAGGCCCATGGCACAAATCTCCTACCCTTAGAAAAAGCTCTAAAGCTGGAATTGCTTCATACTTCTTTAGGAAAACAATGCAAGAGATGCAGAAAATAATCCTAGGAGAATTTTTGTAAACCTTATTTTTGGCAGAGGGGAAGGGGTAGGGGTCAATTTTTCCCCCAGTTTTCAGCTTATTCCTTCTTTATTTGAGTCTTCTCTTCTCCCTTCCAGTTGTGAAAGAGAAGAAAAACAAGGAGGCAGGGAATGCTGTTAAGATAAACAAACATCACGAAACAAACCCTGCAAAGCCCTTGCACCAAGCTTTTTTTGTGTACGTGTGGCTTTTTCAACATTTTTTGAGGGGGTAACTGAGGATACTCACTAAAATTTCCAAGATGTTGACACCACATGAAATCTCCTTGCAAAATGTACTGCTAAATGGAACAGCATTTTTTTCTGTTTATTTCTTTGTTTGTTTGTTTGAGGGAAGGGTAGGAAGGAAACCATTTTGGTGAAACATTTGTCCTTAGCTTAGCCTTGATGCTTTTTTCTGCACCCTGTCACTGTGGTAGCAAAAGTGCATCCCAGGAGAGGGATGAAACCATTCTTTCAAATGGACTCTGCTCACAGATAGTGTCTTGTGATAAACCCTGCCACTGGTTTGTGCTTCTCTGTTCCCCAGCCTTGACAAAAAACTGTGAGACACTTTGACAAAAACTACTCCACAAGAGCTTTTCACTAGCACAGTGTTTTGGCTGGGTCATGAATCTGTGGAGAGGACTTCTTGGGAAGGTGAGAATGGTCTTATGTTAGACCATACATTTCTAAAGAACCCCGAGTGCTGAATTTCATGACCTGTGCTGCCTACGCCATGGCCTTCTCATCACTGCCCTGCGCCTATGTCCCTTATTGCATCAGCTCATTTATGAAAGACCATGACCTCAGGCAGCAGTCACCAGAGGCAGAAGGGTTGAATTGGTTTTCTGGCACTGATGACTGCAGTTGAATCTTTGCTAAGCAGTGTTGGTGAACTCCACAAGTGACATTCTTCTGCTGAAGTCTCAGCTGAGCAGCTCTCTCTGGAAGGAGCGAAAAGCCTGAACTAGAGCAGGAAAAGCCCAGTTTAAGCTAGACATTTTTCGTTTCCCACTGGGCTGCCCAGAGATCTCCCCTTTTGTCTCAAGCCTCAAGCAGTAGAGCCAAGGCAGGGGTCTGCAACAGAGACTCATATGGTCAGTAATAGTGATGGGGGCCAGGGTGTGCAGGGTGCTGGCCATCACCCCGGCCAGCAGCTCTGCACAGGAGGAAGCCTGGCTGGAACGGCACAGACAAGTCTCCAGCCTGCACAGGGCCAAAAAGCCTTTTGACACATAAGGCTGGAGCGGCTGCAATCTAAATATTGGGAAAGCAAGCTACCCTGCACACATCGCCAAGATGTCAATGCCTGAATCTCATGGCCACATTCAGGAGCATTAACCTGTTTCAAAAGTTTTCAAAATGCCAGCAGGAGAAGCTGGCCATGCTGTGAAGGACCTTCCTCAGGGCTGTCCTTCATGCAAAGACTCAACATCTGCTGGGTGAGCACAGCCCCAATGATGGTCAAGATCCATCTCTCCCTCTGTGCAAGAAAAAAATGTGATGGTCACCTCCCAGGATGATTTGTCATTCCTGCTGTATGGGAGCAGCCAGACATGATTTTAATTTTAGAGGATGACAAAGTCTAGCTGCCCTGTTTATTCCCTCTTAGCTGCACTCCATGTCTGAGGAAACAAACCATGGGAAAGGGCTGTTGTGCGTTCAAATACCTGTAAAACTGGGAATCCTGAATCCCTCAAGGCCTCACTGTCACCCACTGGTATTATTGCCAGTTGTCCCTCTGGTTCGTGCCACTGAGATTATTTTGCCTACATGACATGAGCTGCAGATTATTTTTTAAAATCGACAAGAACCACCTTCTTTTTATTTAATTGTTTTCTTTCTGTTTTTTTTTTTCTTTTTTGGAAATAACAGGAGTCAGATTTCCTTAGGGTAGTTTTTAGCACAGTTTATTGTTCTTTCAACATTCATATAGAAAGTAGATAGAATCTTTAAATAAAACATCGTATCTCCCCAGTGTTCAGTGACCTTTAATGTTGTTAACCAAACTCCTAACAAAGAACCTTAAAAGGGATAGTTAAAAGCCCCTCTCTGACTCATGTCAGCTTTCACCATCTAGGAACACCTTCTCACATGCTCCCTCTCTCACAGATTTGATACCATGTCTCAGAATGTAGGCAAGATTCAAGTATCTAATGTAAAACGAAAACACAGACTCCTCTCAAACTTCTTCATCCATCACAGTGAAATGGAATAGGTGAGACATATTTTTCTGCTTTTGATGGACACATCTGAATCCAGAGAACAACTGGGCTACCATTATTTCTCACTGTCACTTTTCCCTGCCAGTGATCACAATGCAGCTCGCTTTTGATAGCTGCCACTGAATCAGCCCTGCTATACCTGAGCAGGATCAACCTGGCGACGGACTCCGCAAGATCTTGGGTTCTCCATCTGCACCTGGTGTGGTCAGCTCTATCGCTTCAGTATAGCTGCCTGGGGGGATATGGGCACACTTCAAAATGGCTTTTGACATACCTCTTTCACTCCCAGTATGACTCATGTGTCAGCAGGGGTAAGGGATTGAACACAGGACACATGGTGAGTTGGGGAAGGAGCTGAAATGGGTCCTGGTTGGGATGATGGCACTAGGACATGCCAAGCCTTGCCGCTAATCAAGGTGCCTGGCATGGTGACCCCATGGTGGGGTTAGGACAGTTGCCTCCAGGCTCTGCAACCTAGGCCACACAAGGTTTTATTTGTAAGGGCCCTTTTTTTCTCCCTAGGATAGAGCTTGGATTTTCCTGTTGCTGGCATAACTGACTAGTCAGAAGCTTGTTATGGAAATCAGTAGATAGCACACTGAGCTGCTTCTTCTTCCTTCCACCTTCCACCAAAAGGGACTGGTGGAAAATGGACAGGATTAATTTTAAAATATTACCAGCCAACATTTTCCAGACTGTTTTTGCCTGTCAGGATAAACACCCACACAGATACACATGCTTATCTGGATACACAGTTATGGGTGCATTTTCTTTGCAGAGATGTATGATATATATATCATAGAATCACTTGTTTGGAAAAGACCTTTGACATCATCAAATCCAACTGTAGTACATATATATTTTTATATATTATACATATGCAATATATATTATATTGTATATTATGGATTATTGTATTTATTATTATACATCTACTGTATAGCCACAGATGTTGCCCAGAGAAGTCTTGGAGACCCCATCCCTGGAGCTGTTCAGGGCCAGGTTAGATGGTATTATGAGCAACGTGATCTAGTGGAAGGTGTCCCTGTCCCTGCTAGAGAGGTCGGAACTGGATGATCTTTAAGGACCCTTCCAAGACAAACCGTTCTATGATTCTATGCGCGCGCACACACACACACATATAAAAATAACGCTCCCCTGCAGAGCCCCTACAGGGAGCGGATGTTTTGCGCTGGAGCCCCTTCCCTCCCCGGCGGGGAGTGGGCTCACAGCCACCCCGCCGCCCTCCGGCCGCTCCGGTGCCCTCGGGGGCGGTGCGGGGGGCGCGCGGGGCCGGGCGCAGGGAGCGCGCCGCGGGGAGCGAACAGCAGATTGCGAGCAACCAATGGCGAGGGCAGGCCGAGGTGGCACCAAATTTCCCGCAGCCAATCGCCTCGCGAGGAGGAAAAAAAAAGGGGGGGAAAAAAGCCGCCGCGCACCATGAGCGAGCCTGGCCCTCGTCATCCTCCTCTTCCTCAGCATCCTTCCTCCCGCCCCCCGCCCCGCCTCCCCCCTCCCGTCGGGCACGCCGAGAGCCGGACCCCGCCGCGCTGACCCCACGCACCCCCCCGCCGCGGGCAGGGGGCAGCGGCGCAGAACCCGGCCCCAGCCGCCGCCGAGCAGGCAGACCCGCTTAAATACGCCCGCGCCCGCCTGCCCGAGCCACAGCCCGCCGGGCGAGGGGGACAGAGCCTGCCCGAGCCACAGCCCGCCGGGCGAGGGGGACAGAGCCTGCCCGAGCCACAGCCCGCCGGGCGAGGGGGACAGAGCCTGCCCGAGCCACAGCCCGCCGGGCGAGGGGGACAGAGCCTGCCCGAGCCACAGCCCGCCGGGCGAGGGGGACAGAGCCAGCGCCGCGGAGCCCCAGGGAGCAGGGATCGGCCGGCCCATGCCTGCGCACTTGCTGCACGAGGAGGTAAGCGGGGGCTGCGGGGGCTTTGGCTGCCCCTCGCCCCTTCCTCAGCATCTGCGCCGCTTCGGCCGGGCACCCCTGCGTGTCCGCGCCTTACACGTATGCACACGCGTGTGTGCCCGTGCTGTGCCGCTCCTCAGCCGTGAGCGAAGGCGTGCGGTGGGGACTGAAGGCATCACCCGAGCCGCCTGGGGAAATGGGAACGAAGCGGCGATATCCGCCGCTGGCATTTCTCTGCCTGGAGTCTGTGCCCTCGCATAGGCTGAGCGTGAAAGGACAGGTTTGTCTTAAAAACATCCATCTGAGCGCCCTGCTGAGGGCTGTTCGGGAAGGTCCTTTGTGCCCAGAGCTCATGGCGGTTTTGGAAACGCTTAGACTGATTTTTTTCTTTTCTGATTGGCTTTTTTTTTTTTTTTCAATAAGATGGGGGTTTCAGTTGCAGCATTTTGAAGCAAATGTTGCAGTAGGGAGCGTCGCTAGGACAGACGCAAGGTGAAAGCGGCCAGCAGCCTGGATGAAATGAATGACTGCATTGCCGGAGCCAAGCAAACATACAATGAGGACACTGCCCATTTTTTGCATAAGAAGCTCTTAATAACAACCTGGCACCAGGGAGATGCGTAGAGCTGTTGAATCTTTAAAGATGTTATTTTTTAATTTTGCCCCTCCTGGTAGCCTCCCTTTGCCTAAGGGGAGACAGGAGCTTGATTCTGTTGTTCCTGATCTTGCTTTCTCATCCTTCCCCCTTCTGCCTATGCCGAGGAGTGGAGGTAAATCGTAGTCCTGCTTTCCTGCCTGTTGCCAGCATGCGGATCTCCCTTGGTCCTTTTGTGCAGGTGCCATGACTCCTCTCCCCTCCTGAAATGGATGCCAAGGGCATTGTACTCTGACCATGTTTCATGGTCATGGCATGTATTTCAGGGCATATCCTGGAGGCTGGAAAGAATCCTGTCCCTGGGTCGTGCTGGACGTATTCAGATATACTGGCCAAGAGACTGATGCCCTGGGGCCCTCAGGCTGAACCCCGTGTGGGAGCCTTTGAGCTTGTGGCTGGTTGTGTAAGCTGTTGCATGCCAGGTCACCTATGGCATGTTCAGTGCTGGTTGGGTACAGAGGGGGATGTGGAGATGGAGGAACACATCTGTTCTGCAGATGACAGCAGCAAAATCATTCAGAATTGAGGGAGAGCTCATGAACATTTAGCTGGCCCCCTCCGCCGTTCAGCTGTAGACCCCAGATCAATCTCCATTGCATTTCCTCGGTAGTAGCCACAGGAGCTACTATGGCCATAAGGGGATAAAAATCCTCTTTCTTTTCTTCTCATGTTCCCAGTCTCTAGCTGAATAGCTCTTCCTCTCACTTCCCCCCATGCTCCCTCCACCAACTCTGTAATGGTGGAGCTGTGCTTCGCAGCTGCTTTACAGCCCTTTTGATTTAGTTTACATGTGAGAAATGACCACTTTGTT
Organism: Tapera naevia; assembly: GCA_033556795.1. Lineage (NCBI taxonomy): Eukaryota > Metazoa > Chordata > Aves > Cuculiformes > Neomorphidae > Tapera > Tapera naevia. Next base: position 10,924,582 of record JAUMJJ010000194.1, on the reverse strand, counting down.
AGTATCAGTGTAATTCCAGCAGCTTAGGTTTGCTGATAAAATTCCTTATGTGGCTGCTACAATTCTGGAAGAAGAGGGTTTTTTTCCTCTCCTTTGTGCTCTTCGTCCTTCTCCTCTTCTGCCTCTCTGTGACTTTGACAGTCACATAAGCTATCGCAGAGGAGAAAAATGCAACTCTAACCCCACATTCTTACTCTGGAAGTGTCATGTCCATATGGGGAGGGTTACCTGTCTAATTACATTGCTAGATGTCTGTTGGGAATTCTTCCTGCACAGACAAGTCTTGGGTCTTTTTGGTAGATTGTCTTTCAGCCAACGAAGAAAGTGGTGCATTCCTGCCAAAATGCCAGATGAGAATATCTGATGCTTGGAATGGGCAGAAATTTTCCTTGGCTAATCTCTGGATTGCAAGCCATTTCTGATTGCTCTTTTTTTGGAGGAGGATTGCCTTTAAATTCTCCAGCAGCTCACAGTATCCTATCCTTAAAACATTAATTAGGAAAACTGGCAGAGACAGCCTACAGCCAGGATGCAGAGAAGGTGGTCCTGAGCTCAGCAGCTGCCTGGGTTCAGAGAAAGCAGCAGGATACTTTGTGTCCAGGTTTCTTCCTTTCTAACCTTTGATTCCAGAAGGAAAACCTTAGAAGGCTCACTCTGTAGAGATCATTTTACTTCTCAAATCTTTCAGCTTTGCCAGCTCCTCCCTATAGGAAGGTATTTCTATAACCCTTTAATTTCTACCCTTGGGAAAGAGAGGGGTTGTGATGGCCATGTAAGCTGCCTGGCCTGATTTTAGTGCCTCCCTCAGGAGGCTAGACCATGACAGGGGTGGTCTTTTACCAATCCCGGGCACCCAGGTGGAAATCTGTTAATTCAGTAGAGTTTTCTATTGGGAAAGGAGCTTTTCTGCCCAGGCCACGGTCCCTCCAGCAGTCCTGGTTCTCCTGTTCCTGCTCACTGACCTACCTTCGCATGTGGAGGCAGCAGTGTGAACGGCGGAGGGACGTTTCCTTTGGGCAGGGTCCTGGGAGGTGAGGGGATAGGGGCAGCATGTCCTCCCACTGCTAGCATCCCACATGCTTGGCACCCCTGGGTCAGGCCCCATCGGGCTGTTGGGCTTGGGCCTGGCAAAGGACTGTGAGTACCAGCCAGCACACAGCTGTTGAAGGAGATGGAAATCTGTGATTCAGGGTTCAGTGACCTGTCTCTTTAGGGTCAGCCCTGCCTGCTCCATGCATGCCCGATCAGGGAGGCTGTCACTCAGCCAGGGCAAACAAGCATGTGCAGAGGTAATGTTGTGTCACAGTTACAGGAGGGAGCCTGGAGCCAGGCTGAGCCAACTTGCTACTTAAAACTTTCTCTCTGCCTGCTGGTGGCCTTGGCTGAGAAGATTGTTTTCCCCTGCCTCGGTTTGCCTGCAGGTGGAAAAGGGGAGAGGGATGAGAGGCTTAGCAGCAGCCATGGGATAGGATGCCTAACTGGAAGCACACTGTTTGACTGCTTCCGTGCACTGACCTCTAAACTTGTTGGTCTTGCCATGGCCTAGTCTGGAGGTGAAGCAGGGGAAGATAAGAAGGCACCCCAGAGAATCCCCCTGTGGATTTCCTGATGGTTCCCCAGTAATCCTTGGTGGGGTGACACAAAGAGGCAGAATATCAGGGGAAGCCAAATGATTTATCATAAAAAATGTGTTTCAAACACTATCTCTCTTCCATCTCTTTTTGTTTATTCTCAAGATTTCCTCTGTTGTTCTCTACTTACACACAAGCTGAGACCTCCTAAAAACACTCACTAATGAAACTGAAGGAAGATGAAAATTCTTGCAGCCTGCAAAAGCTCTCACCAAAGCCACTGGAGGAAACAAGTCTGGCTTTCAAGTATTTTTCTTTACTTTCTGCATCCTGTCTACCATTCACCTTGTCTCTTCAGAAAGATCAGGCCCCTTCCCTCTCAGGCCATGACTCCATGGGGCCAGAGTGGGCTCTTCTTGGTGCCAAGGGCTCTGCTGAAAGAATGGAGCCTGGCAAGGCAACTGCAGGCTGCGAGTCGTGGTACTGCCAGCCTAGCTGCTCATTTTTATACTCCCTGCATTAGTAATCAACAGCTTCTTGTTTTGTTTTCCCTTTTTCCTTTCTTGAAAATGTCCATTGCTGCCTCTCCAAGGAGTTCTCCTCCGCTTCCAGCACCACCACTGTCGGCACCATCACCTCCCGGGTGACCAGGAATGGGGATGCCGTCATGGAGAAGGACTTAATCAATCATGAGGACTTGGCAGGAGACCGAGGCATGGTAGATGATATCTTTGATGAGACCTACCAGGAGAAAGAGGGCCCCAGGCCCCCTGTGCGATACGTCTGGAGAAATATCATCCTCATGAGCCTGCTGCATCTAGGGGCCATATTTGGGTTGACGCTGATACCTTCTGCAAAGATCCAGACACTGGCATGGGGTAAGCATGTTCCTGTATTTATTTCTTAGCATCTGCAAACCCCAAATCTGTTGGGAGGTGTTTTTCTTCCTCCAGGTGCACTTGGAGAGGAGAAAGAAGGAAGCAGGGGTCTTCTGTTGGAAGAAGCTAGTCTCAGTTTCTTAGCAAGCTGTGGGAGGGCTTGCTATTGTCTGTTGTAAGGTCATGCTTGAGAGAGAAGGGTTTGGCAGGGGACTGCTTGGTTGCTTAAAGAGCAAACTTTATTGACAGGTATTAGGCTTGGAAGTGACCCACAACTGAACATGCAGCCAATTCTGGGGTGAAGCACAGAAAATATTTGATGGAGAACTGTGACGGTCCCAGAAAGTTAGAAAGAAAGATTCTAGCAGGTCATTTAAAGTTTAGCTGGGGAGGCAAGGTACAGGGCATTACTTGACATGAGGCTGCTGCTGAGTCAAGAACAATTCCTGTCCTTACCAAGGGAGGATAAATCCTGCAAAGCTTCCATATGTGTGTGAGGGGAAAGAGGCAAAATACAGTTGTGCTAAGATAAAAGTCAAGAGTTAAGTATCAAATCTCAGGTCTTTTATTAGTCTTACAAAAGCACAGATTAGCTCCCACCATCCCGGAACTAAGCCTGACAACTTTCAAAAGATAAATAAGCGTCTCTCCAGGCAGCAAATTCCAATGGAAAGCACAACCCAGCAGAAGGTAACTAAGCAAAGCTCCCCCTTCTCAGAGATCTTGCCCTGGATAGGAATCAAACTTATCCTTTGACTGCTTAAAAGGCAGCTAGGCCCAGGGCCCAAGCTGCAGGGGAGCCTCCTGTTCCATGAGCCTTTGTGTGGACCCCTGGAGGAATCGGGGAAGGCAAACGGTCGAGAGGTTGCATCCAGCCCCTGCCTTCTGGCGAAATAGAGCATCCTGAAACAAAACCCAACAGTCTAATTTGAGACCTGCTGGCATGGCTTTTGGTTTCAGCAGTGCTCCTGCAAAGTGCTTGGGTGGGAGTAGAGTCCTGTCCAGCCCAGCTGTGGACAGGCCCTGGAGAAATTCACCTGGTCTGTCACACTCTCGAAGTCTGTCCTCGTGATGGCTGTGAGCTGGACTGGGAAAGAGAAGGTTCCCTGGATAGCCAAACTGTCTCTTTCCTTCCTGACCACCTCAGCTTCTCACAGGCAGAGGCCTGAGGGATGAGCATCACTAGAGGCCACAGGACTTGGTCAGAGGCTGGCTACAGCACCTGTGAAAGCAGAGGCACATATCAGTGTGCCTGTGCAGACAGCATGGCCTTTTTGGGGGGCTGTTATGAAAGACTTTGCTGGGCTTTTCTCTTGTGAAAACCTGACAGGCTGTGCTTTTTGCTGGGGTGGCAAGGCTGGGCAGAACATGCAGCCTCAGCATGACCTTGGAGGAGCGTTTTAGAGCTTTCAGTCCTGCTCTGTGTCACATCCATGGGCTCTCAGCTGGAAGCTAAGCAGGGGCTGCTAGCTTCTCTCTCTCACTGGCTTCACAGCCTGGGTCTTCCAAGCCAAATATCCTCAGCATGCTGGGGTAAGGAGGAGGGAAAAGGTGAGTTGGTTTTACTGGTTTCATTTCAAGCTGGTGGAATGCACTGATTTCCAAATCCATCAAACCCTTCTCCCTTGAGCTCCCTGAGATGATTAAGTGGGCTCCAGCATCTTGATCCCAAAGGTTAACACTGCTTTGCATTCTGCTAAGCCATATCCCAAAGTGGTCTCTGAGGCAGTGCTTTTGCAACCATGTGCCTGTTCAGTGTGTCTCCATGACATCATTGGCATTTCATGGGAATTTGCCTTGCTTTTTATCTGATGCCGATCCCTCCCGCTCCCCTCTCTCAGTCAACTCTGGGTTTGATGTGCCAGTTGCTCTCCTGCCACTGTGAGGCACTGCAAGATTCCTCGGTGTCTTCTAGAGTGACAGATACTCTGGGAATTCGAGAAGAACACAGAGTTTAGGGGAATGGCACTTCTTTGGACTGGATAGAGATCCATCCTGCTGTAGCAAAGCTGGAGTATTTCCAGAGAGCTCCCTATCCTGCATCCCTGGCACTTGTTCTGGGAAAGGAACTGCATGCTGCAGGCAAGGCAGATCTTTCCCCTGTTGTCCATTTTCTTCCAGTGCTGACTGGAGCTGAGGTCTTCTGATCTTCCACAGGTCTGGCTTCTCAGCAAGGCTCCTTGCTCCTTTTTGCATTGCCCTTCTCTAAGCTCATACCTTTCTTTAGCACATACAAGGCATCTCTGGCTATCATGTCAATGACTTGCTGTTATTTTCCCAGCGGTCCCTGCTAACAAAAAGTCTGTGGTTCCAATTTTATATACCAACACGGAGCAGCAGGAACTTATGTTGCTCCCAGCAACAGCCATGGGCTCATGGCAGAGCAGCTCTCTCAGTGGTAGTTCTGGAGCTGTGGGGTGTTTTGGTGTTTTTTTTGTTTTTCAGATCATTCCTTCTTTAGGCTGTGTACATATAATATAAAATTAGCATGGCCCCAGATGTTCTCTGCTGTGATGCTACAGGCAGCTGTGGTGTCTGGTTAGCTGATCTACCTTCTATATTTTATTACAAGGAGCAATCCCATGCTAATACCTTCTTCATCCAGGCCACCATCTCCTTGATATTCCTGTCCCTCTGAAACCAGTTATATTGGTTACTGTGTCCTCTTTTGTTTTCATTTCTCTGTGTGTTAATTCCTCTTTGTCTCTCAAGCTCTCCAGCCCTGCCTTCATCATTGTTTGCTGTTCTGCGTTGCTGTGTGCATTGTATCCCCTGATCTCTTTCTGGTACAGAGCTTCCCAGAATGAGCCAGGATTGTTGATCAGGTGAGAACTCACCATAACGAGAGCTCTCCAAGCCCTTCCAGCACTATGTCTTTTTAGCCAGCTCCCCTCTTATTTAGTTTTCTCTGCTGTACTTGACATAGTCTTGCACAATATTCTCAGGAATCGCAGGCAGATTTCACATCATTTGCCAAACAGCATAGAGATTGAGTCTGGAAGGGCAGAATGTGAAGATGATTGACAGTTTCTTTCACGCTGCTCTGAGCCTCCCTGGAAACATGATTTGCAGGTTGTCTTCCTGGCCTTCAAGTGCAGCAGACCAACAATATTTGTGTTAGCCCATGTTGGCCTGGCCAACAATGTCTATAAACCAGTGACATGATCCTGTGACAGTACCCCAGCTCCCTGCAGTGCCAGTAGGGGCAGCAACATGGGCTGATACCATATTTTGTTGCTGCTGCTTTGGACCGAGGAGAATCTTGCTGGATAATTTAGGCAACTCTGATAGCCTGAAAATCTCAGCCAGTACTACCTCCAGGGCTGTGTCCAGCAAAATGTTTATAGAAGTTTTTTGTTACTTTCCCACCAAGATTGCTGCTAGAAACATCCTCACTTAGTGTCCTCTCCAGGCTTATCTAGCAGATGGCATGCTTTTCCTCCGAGCGTGGAGGGTAAGTTCTGATTTTGCCAGATAAGAAAGTTAGATTTTAGCAACAGTGTCTCCTATTGCTCTTCCTGAACACTGTGCCCCTTATGCAGCGTGCACACGTTTCCTTGGTCTTAGTATCTTTCTCCCACCTGGCTAGCAGAGGCTGGGAAGCAAGGAGGGAACAGTCTGCAGTTTTCCCTTCCACTGAGCAGAAGCCCAAGGACACCTGCTGGAGCAGGGGCACCTTGTCACGTAAACATCTTTGGTGTTGCCTGCAGGTGACAATGCCTTTAGCACATTCCTGGCTTCACAGCATAACTTGAGGTCTGAATCTTGGCCCTGAACAGGTAAAGACTAGTGAGTCATATAGACATGACTGAATTTGGAATGTTTGGGGTTTAATTTTGGGGAGACTGAGTGCATATTACTGCCAGTGGTCATAGTTCTTTGTGTTCTAGTTGAACGGGCCATTGGGAGCATCACTCGTGAGCTGACAATCTTTTGGATCTTGCATACTTCAAAGCACAGTGTGGAAGATGATTTGACACCTTAGCTGATAGAATTTCTAAATCCTTCATTTTGTCGCCGCTTCACAATGCAGCCATGCAAATCTGTGCTACTTTATTTCACCGTCTCTGTTCTCTTTCCAATTTTATTCCAAGTGGATGATCCTGGAGGATCTTCTCTTCTTCCTTCCCTGTGAGATCCTCATTCCCTGGCTATGCAATGATCATCACTGTACCTCTTTGTGGGGATGAACCCTCCATATCATCAGGGTTCTGGATTTTTCAGTTTTCTGCCAGGCTTTTCAATCTTATTGTCCATATCCTGTCACTGTTACTACAACTCTTCTGTATTTCTGATGGAGCTAATAGCCCCCAAATATGGTTTGGGTTTCTGTGGGGCTGGGTGCCTTGTGCACATGGATTGAGAATCAGCTCTTTTCCCACAGATGTTGTCTATTCCTTAGATAAAATCAGCTGTGGTATATGGGCAAGAGGCAAGGCAGCATGGGATTATAGTTAGAGAGTTGTGTCCATTGGAGAGTCCTGGGATGCAGCTCCATGAGATGTCAACACAAGCTGCTGTGGTTCATGGGCCATGACTGTTCTATGCAAGGGCACCCAAAAACAGTGTGTACTCTTCCAAATTTTTAACAAAAGCTTTCAGTCAAAGCTATCAAAAGCAAATGCTTGGTTGTCTGGTTTCTGGATCTGTCAGTGTCCCCATCATGTCTCTGTGATGCCTCTTGCTTGCTTATAAGTCTTCATGCTGGTGTCATCTTTTCCTGAAGGGAATATCCACAGGCAGGTTCTGAGAATTGCTTGTGTAAAAGAGACACAGATGAGCTTCCTTCTTACAAAGCTTAAATACTACAGTCCTCAGCCAGAGTCATCTTCCTGAAGGCCTCTTTTTACCAAAAAACTCCCAGTCAGCATGTGAGGATTCACTAGAGAGTGAAGCCCGAACTTGGAGCCTGTACTCACCTAACCTGGCATTTACTTTTTGGTGACGCTGAAGGTCATGTAGGATTGTATAATTCATTTCTGTCCCCGGTGCACCAATAATTTATGCCTGCTTGCCCCACAGTGGAGAGCTGGGCTCTTTCCCCAGCAAGTTGCCCCTGCATCCTTGATCCAACATGTTTTCCACAGACTCCCCATCTGGTGTAGAGTCTGTATAGGCTGGAGGTTAAATTCAGACTCCTAGATGATGCTCTCAGCTCTGCCATATACTGCTTGTCATCCTTGGAAATCTATCTCAGCTACTGAAGTGTGCACCGTAGGTATGAAGCTGCCCAGAGGTTTTATGACACGCAGATTGCAGGGCATAGCTACTTCTGTTCAAGGGAGAGTGATGGTGAGCCACACGTCTGCTGCTGGTAGGAAGTGTCTGAAACATCCAGGAGTGGGTTTCATTGTTATCGCAGTGTTGGAAGCCAGAGAGGTTCTGCAAATCAGAGACACATTAGGTGGTTTTTCAAGGTTTGCTCTTCTGTATGATTCTGTGAGGGTAGTGACTGATTTAAATTTAGTCTTAAAATCTAAAACCAATAGGCAACTGGTCATGAGCTGCTTCATAACTTTCAACTGAGCATGATGGAGCTGGGTAAGACCTTCAAGGTGTCCAGCATAAGTACTTTCCTGTCAGTGAGTCCAAATGGAGACCTGAACTAAACACTGTGCTCCAGCATCCCTCCCTTTTTCCCTTCCAAGCTTGGCCAGCTTTGTGCTTTGCTCAGCTCCATTGTCTCTTACAAAGGCTGGATCCTGATGCATTTGCATGCATTTTCATCACTCTTCGTGTCCTGTATATCAGCTGTGACCAGTCGCTGCTTGGCTCCTCCAAGAGACTGCAGAGGTGCTTGAGACACAACGCAGAGATGTGCCAGTCTGAGGCCTGCACTGCATTCAGCAGCAGGCAGGGAAGCCAAGGGAGAAGATGAAGATGGGAAGTCATGGTCAAATGAGCAGACAGGGAAGGTCGCTGTTATACAGCCAATGGGAGCAAGGAGGGTTCATGTGAGTTTAAGGGGCCAGAAGAGGATGTTAAATCAGCTGAGATTGGCTTTTAGCAGATAAGAAATTAAGTTTGGAATGTAGAAAAACAAAAAGGAGGTGACAGAAGGAAGTGGGAGTTGGATATTGTAGGAAATAAAGATCGGATTATTTTGAATGAAAGAACAGAGCGACAGTGCCTTGCACGCCTCACATCTGATTCCAGACAAGTTTCTGGCAGAGTATCTATTTTGTTGGTTCAAGATAAGCTTGCTTAAAGCCATTTGGCTGGACTGAATGGTATTGTCAGGCATACCAGCGATTCCTGTCCAAGGGTTTACGTGAAAGAATAAGGAGCTGTTTTCATGATTGATCCAATTGATTGAAATCTGCAAACTTATACCAAGGAGAGAGCTTCCCCTGGGGATCTCTGAAGAAGGTGTTCCTTCCCTCTTGGTGACTGAAGGTAGATCAGTTGACCTATGCACAAATGTGCACCCTTCCCTCTCAGTGTCTGAGCTTTGCAGGGCAAGTCAACCGTTGAATGCCCTCCATCTTTCTGCCAAACTTCCTGACCTTTCCTTCCTACTGAAAGAGTTAATTTTCAGATCTGTTTTTCTTATTTCCAGCTTGCTAGTGTAATGGTGCTATGATCCTGTTGGGGTCTTTTCTCCATTTTAGTTCTAGGACCAGATGCTGGAACTTTGTTGCAGGCTGACTTGCTCTAACAGCTCCCACACTTTCTTTTCTCCTCCAGCTGTTCTGTGTTTTCTGGTGAGTGCTCTGGGGATAACAGCTGGATCTCACCGCCTCTGGAGCCATCGATCTTACAAAGCCACACTGCCCCTACGGATCTTCTTGACTATTGGAAACTCTATTGCCTTCCAGGTAAGCACGTCCTCAATGTGCCACTGTTCCTCAGAATGAATCGCTTCCCTGAATCCATGTCTTGGATATGGAGCACAAGCTGATGGAGAGGTTGCTCTCTCCTACTACCAACCAACCTGCCTTTTCCATCTACAACTGCGGTGCTAGACTCTGTCTCATAGTCTTCGCTTTGTCCCGTCATAGGGTGACTCTGAGATGAACTGGGTGGAGAGAGGGATGTTGTCCAAGAGCAGGGGTAGGAAAGCTCTCCGAAGGAGGAATGTACCCTTCCCTCAAGGTGTGGTCTCCCTCCGCTTGCTTTGGGTTCTGCAAAAGAGGTGTGGAATTGCTAAGTGCTCTCCTGGTTGCCTCACCCTTCTCTTGCTGCCTGGCTGATGAGGGGGAGACATCTGCACAGCCCAAGGAGCCAGGCTGTGGAATTTACTGCTGTAGAAAGACCAAGAACTTGTTGAGATTATGGAGTTAGGGTGATGCTTCTCTGGTTTGGAAGAGTGATATTTAGGAATAACCCTGTTGTAAGTTTGGCTTCCAGAGACCCATCCCAGATCAGTGATGTTTCAAGGAGAGGAGGGGTTGAGGACCTCAGGATATTGCCTAACCACTCATGAGGGCACTTCATAGTCCACAAAGCAAACAAAAGAGGAGGTCCTTATGGACTGTAGAAAGTAGCAGAGATGAAGAAGCCTTTTAGAAGAAGCCAGAGTGAAAACCCAGATTGGCATAGCAGAGAAAAATCGTGATGGTCTCTTGGGTTTGCTGCTGTGAGGCAGCTCTGATGGCAGTCTGTCCTCCAGCTGTACTTGAAGGGACTTACTTAACACAGGCTTGCACATGTGTAGGAAGTACTTGGGAGGGTGGCAGGGTGCAGCATTTACTGCTAGAAGAAGGTGAACAGAAGAGCATGTGCCCCCATGTAACTGTCCAGCTGCGGAATGGTGGAAGGGTAAAGCCCAAGTGGACCAGGTATTTTAGAGATATCTTCCTTTTCCCAACTGTGTAGTTGTAGAGGATATCACTTCATTGACATGTAATCAGGACAGTGAGGGCATGTTTTTTTTCAGCCTTGAAAAACTTTCTAGCACACCATTAATTTTCCTAGTCTCTGTTAGTACCAAATCAGAGTCTTTCATGAGGAAGAGGAAGGACTAAGCTGCTGCTGACAGCTACTGGTCCAGCACTCACAAGGGAGCAGGATGGGTTGCTGTGTATAGGCCAGTCTCATACAAAGACCATCTTTCACAGGGTTATAGGGGGCAGAGAGGGAAAGAATTTGCTGAGCTATTGCTGTAGGGGATAGGAATAGACAAAGATGAGAGACAGACAGATGTTTCAGTTTCAATAGGAGCTAATCCAAAGTTTTACTGTAAATTCAGTACCATTCCCCATGGATATATTTCTTTTTAAATAGTTACTTTCAATTAGATCAGGAGAAAGTTTATTTACAATTTATTTCATTCCTGTTAGTGGCAGCAGCTTTAAGACAAGACCAGTAAGTTTTAAGGCTAGAGAAGACTATAGATTATCTTATCTGAGGTTCTCCAGAAAATGCCTGTTGGCTGCTCAGAGACCTATGGCTTGTGATTTCAGAGAAGTTAGGAATTCTGCCTCTATTCAGCTCCTCCACCTGCAAGACCAGGCAGCTTCAGCACAGCAGAAGCTCTCCTGATTATACCCTGTAGCTGGGAACTCCTGGGGAAAGAGCCATTCTCGTAGGCTTTGCCTGCTGGTCTCAGAAAGCCATGATTTTCAGACAGCTTGTGCTAAGTTTGGGTCAAGATATAGTGACTTTTCAGCTTTGAGTCCCCTGATCTGTTTTTGTGCACAAGTTGTGGTGGATCAGGTAGTATGCTCCAGTTGTGGTACATGGTCTCTCCAAATTTGTGCAGGATTTCCAGGAGACAGGGAAAGTCTCCCAAGATGTGCAGACCCAAAACACCTGTCAGCTTTTGTGCTGGGCTTTCCTGTGTTACGTGGTGCTGTGTACGGTTTGGAATGTGAAAGAGACTTTAGTAAACATTTCCAGCATGAGTACTGGTTGTATTTCTCTGCTTACTAGACAGGGAAGGCTGCTGGGCCACCCTCTTCTGTGGGAATGCCGAGTGACCAAGCTCTAGCTAGCATCACTGAGGGCTGGTGATACTTGGATGTGCTAAGGATTTGGCTGGGAGGAAGGCAGCATTATCATTATTTGGAAACAAGTGAGAGATGAGTCCTAACTGATGTCTATCATTGCTTTATTGCATGGCCTGCAGGTAAATAATTTGATGTTGTTTGAAGGAGGAGTGGCTACAACACGAGACATGACTCCCCAAGTCCCTCTCTGCTATAGGCTCCCTGTGTGGACAAGTCACTTTGTCTTTCCGGGCAAGAAATATGGAAGATTATACTGCTTCCCTGCCTCAAAGTGTTTTCAGGAAAAGTGCTATGTGCTTAGGAGATTGAGGAGCCTCTTGTGTAACACATCATAGGAGCATGCTTGGATCTCTGTTTCATCTCTTCTAGTATGGTGTAATACATGGCTTTAAGCACATTGAAGTCTTGGAGGAAGGAGGAAGGAACGAGCACAGGCTTATTAAAATCTATTCTTAAAATTGGCCAGAACAATCATTTCTTAATACAAATGATGAAAGCTTTGACATTTTCTAAACTATCGATTTTGCAGCTTAAATGAAATGGTGATAGGGCTGGAGGGAGGTATTTTTGGGAGTTGTCATTGAAATGGTGTGTTTATTCTGTTTCCAAAGAGGGACCTTTCTTTTAAGGTTGATTTCCAAGGAAAAACAGCTAAAAAAACCCTCAGCCCCAAGTTAAACAGACCTGTCGGGTTTGGCAATCCCAGGAAAAGCAAGGCAGGTTGACCCATGGAAAATGTCAGGGCAAAGGCAGGTTGATCAATTCCAGCTGGCACCATTTAGGGACAGGGACAAGTGGCCAACAAGAGCGGAGCATGTGAGGGAGGAGGCACCAGCTGGCCAGTGAGGGCTGGCTATTGCGGGGTGGGGGAACAGGCTGAACAATCAGAACCTGTGATGCTGTAAAGGATGTGCAACCAAAGCCTGAAGTTATCCAATTAAAAAAACAAAAGAGAAATGAGGGCCCACGAGAGAAGATTTCAAAGAAGATTGAAGTGGTTGAGCAAAGAAGATACAGCCTCTGTTTTAAAAGCCAAAACCCTCAAACTTTAAGGAAAGATAAAATGATTAATATGAGTTGAGGTCAATCAGATTTAGCTGTCTAAATGTTTTAGGCCATTTTGTTAATTTGAAGGGACATCTCCATTCCTGTTGCCTTGCAGAATGACATCTACGAGTGGGTCCGGGACCACCGTGTCCACCACAAGTTCTCCGAGACAGATGCAGACCCTCACAATGCCAAGCGGGGCTTCTTCTTCTCCCATATTGGCTGGCTGCTGGTGCGCAAGCACCCAGATGTCATAGAGAAGGGCCAGAAGCTGGACCTCAGTGACATAAAGGCTGACAAAGTAGTGATGTTCCAGCGGAGGTGAGTGGTGGGGTCATCCCCAGCACAGAGCCATGTGGGATGGAGCAGGGAGTCTGCAAATGGACTGGGGACCCCAAGTGTCTTTGATGGAGCATGAAGGGATTGAGGGCATTATGTGAGAAGTGTGAGTCTTTTGTCTACCCGAGGCTTAGCTGTGAGATGAACTGTGAGAAACAAGTTGTGCCTCTCCTATAGGAAGCTCTCCCACACCCTTTTCTTGCCTGCCTATCCTGTAGCATCTTGCCAATGCAAGGCTGAGTTTCCATCACAAAGCACCTCCACGCTCACCTGCCCTCAGCCCAGCTGCTGCTTTACTTGGCCCAGAGCCCACCCACACATCCTCGGGGATGTTGTGGTGCAACTTCCACACAACACCTCTGCCTCTCTCCTGTTGGTCTCCTGGAAAGAGCGTGGTGAAAGAGGAGTTGAAAATGGGGGCATGAGAGAGGCAGTCACTGGGAAGGACAGTTTTGATATACTGGTGCCTCTTGGATGAATTATCTCTCAGTTGTCTGGAGCTATACTAGGACTGATCCCCAGAGGAGGCAAGCCTGTCACCAGAGTTGCAGGGATGGAGGAAAAAACTCGTATAGTAACCACCCTCACTTGGGAGGTCCCTAGTTCAGTTCCAGACAAACTCAGCAAGGTTTATGGCTTCCCTCCATTTATGCCTGAGATTTTTCTTGTGGGTTGTCAGAGTGGCTCAGCTTCCTCTCTCCCACTCCTCTAGTGTGAGAGACCCCTCACACTCATCTGTTTGATGACACAGGTGTCCCTTGCTTGCATTTACTGGTGGGGTGTATTGGTAGGCAGGGCCAAGTCTGCAAGGGGGAGTTGCAGCCCTGGGCTAAAGCCAGAGAAGAGACCTTCTGTGGAACGCTGCAGGCATGAAGTGGCCTTTATGGAGACCAACATAGCCAAGAAGCAAATGGCAGATGAGGCCAAAAGCAGCAGCTATTTTCTGGACTCATGGTGATGGGGTCATTGCTTTGTGAGATTGAGACAGGGAGGGCAGGAGTTTAGTCCAAGTCTCCTACACAGTGACAAGACTATGGAGATAAGTCTACAGAAATGGCTTCTGCATATCCAGGGCAAATGGTACAGGGCTCAGGGGTGAGGTATGTCTGCATTTGATTTTCCCTGTAAAGCTGAACATGAATCCTCCAAAGAGAAGACTGAACCATCCCTTCCTGTCCTGCATCAGCCACTGAGCACTTTCCTCCTGGTCTCTTCCTTTCCAGATACTACAAGCCATCAGTGGTGTTGCTGTGCTTCACACTGCCCACTCTAGTGCCCTGGTACTTCTGGGACGAATCCATTATCATCAGCTTCTTCATTCCAGCCATCCTGCGTTATGCCATAGGGCTCAATGCCACTTGGCTAGTGAACAGTGCTGCTCACATGTTTGGCTACCGGCCATATGATCGGAACATCAACCCACGGGAAAACCCTCTGGTCAGCCTGGGGGCTCTAGGTACGTTCAGTATCTGTGTTTTTTACTGCAGGTAGACTGTAGTGCAGGGACTGCCCCTTGGGGTTTGAGCTGCTTCTATGAATTTTTGTGACTCTGGATGTCCCCATTTCCCCCTGCACCCTCTTCTTCCAGCCTTTGTGTCTGGAGGTGTTTCCCTGGCTGGCCAGTGAGTGCATAAGGGCAGTGGGGTTATCAGCTCCCATCAGCCTCTCTCGAGGCTGAAAAAAGACTCTGCTACACTTAGCACCTCATTATCTCAATATCAATATTTTATTTACCCTGCTCAAAGGTCTCAATGCCCCATTCACCAAACTGAAAAACCTGCGTTGCAGTATATGCTTCTCTGTCTTAGATTTTTCAACTTGAAAACCAGCAGATGCACATTTGGATATGTTCTCAGGGCAGCTGGTGACTTTAGGGGTATTTGAGGATAAGACAACCCAGATCATCTCATGTGTTTTCCTGAAATTTTGGGTACCTAGGAAAGTCCATCCCAGGGTCAGCATTTGCGCTGATATGTTCTCCAAGCCCAAATCCTCAGCTGGATTGCATCACTTTGTCACTGGGGCTGCACTGATTTCCACCACTGAAGGATCTACTAGATTTTTAGTAGGGAGGGATTTGAACCGCAGAGACTCTGGGCAGGAGCAGGAGCCCAGCTGTTGTCATTGCAGGGATGTGCACTGAAGCCAGCATTGACAATGTCTGGAGCAGAGGGTGGCTGACTGGGGTAGATCAATTAGTGTTATTCCCATCTGGAAATGTGCTTTGGATTTTGGTGTTAGGACTGCCAATGTGGTAGGAGTATTAACTGGCCTGGCTTGTCAGGGACTCACTGCAGGTATAGAAGGTAGCTCAACCAGTACTAGAAGGTTTCTTATGGTGGCAGAGGAAAAGCCATTAGGATTCCCCTGGTAGTTTTGTGCAGTCAGTGAGCCAGAACCTTTCTCAGTTCTTTTCTACGTGCTTATTTTGCTTGAAAGTGGTACTCTGACCATCATTTGGGCCAGCCCAGGCATGCTGGACCATGGTCAAATGCAATGGGATGGATTGTAAAGAGGTGAAATTGGGCTGAGAGAAGAGAGGAACTTGGGCTTAATTCTTTCAGCAATGTGGTGCTTTGGGCCAGGAGAAAGGGGGCATCACTTAGAAACTCTGCAACATCGTCTCCCCGGTCATGTTTTGCAGGAGAAGGCTTCCACAACTACCACCACACCTTCCCCTATGACTACTCTACCAGTGAGTTTGGCTGGCGCTTCAACCTAACCACAGCATTCATTGACCTTATGTGTCTCCTGGGGCTGGCCAGCGATCGCAAGAGGGTCTCCAAGGAGGTTATCCTGGCTCGGAAAATGCGGACTGGAGATGGCAGTCACAAGAGTGGCTGAGTTTCTACTCCACTTCACACACACATCCACACCTCTCCTTTTTCCTTTTTTTCTCCCTTTCTCCCTTCTTGACCCATCCGAACACGCTGGACAAAGGTTTAATGTTCTGTTTACTAACTACTGAATAATGCTACCAGTTTGATTAAGATATTGATAATGAGTTTTAACTCCCCTCCAATGCTATATTTTACGTGATATATTTAAGATCTAGCACTCTGCCTTTATAATGCAAGGCCACCCCTTTCCCTCCTGTGCTTTTCCTTTCTTTCTCTCTAGTCCCTGTACCCCATCTCCTGCTTTACATTGTTTTGGTCTCATTGGTGGAGGAGCTGGTAGGAAGCAGCCTGGGGAGGCCCATCACAGCCAGCTAAGTACCTTAGAGTTAAGGGAAGCCTGTACCAGCCAGCTGAAGAGTTGAGCCAAAGTCAGTAACCCTCTCTTTACCACCTTCCTGCCAAAACTCCTTTCTCGGTCCCTCCTCCTTCCTCACGGGCTGCTGACACACGTGACATGGCTGTTCTCCCTAGGAAAAGCAGCCCCATCTCTTTCCCATGCCTTTGGAAAGAGGGTTGTTTCTTTCCAAGATGTCTCTTGGGAAGTGTTCTCCCCCTCTCCAAACTCCACAGCCTCTCTGGCTAGGGAGATGAGAGCCCCTGGATGCTCTCGAGTCTCCAGCCAGGTTCACCAGAGGGCAGGGAGGTCTAGTGGCAACAGCGGCACTGCAGAGGGAGCCTCAGTGGCCTTATTACCTTATTCTTGCGGCATCACAGCCTCCCTCTATGCACTGCCTGCTGTGCTCCATGCCACTAGGGACTGAAGGCAGAGCCCAGCTGTGGGCTCTGCAGCCCCTTTGGAGAGCCACATCAAGGAGGAGAACAGATGGAGGGGTGTGCTGCTGGCTGCTGTGGGATGGCACCAGCCCTTGAGGGTTTTGTTCGCCACTGCTGACAAGACTTTTGCCAACAAACAGGACTGTGCCAAAATGGAGAGGGGGAGAAGGTTGTAAACCAAAGCTCCACTGCTGAGTTAAGCTGCTTTATGTGCTGCAGGAATAGGGTTCCCACTCGATGGCAGGTGGATGACGTGATGTCCATGCCTGCCCTGCGTATCTGCATCCTGTACTCAGCATGGGGACAGGGCAAGGGAGTGCCTGCTGGCATAGGGAGGGTAAGGGTATCCACAGGAGCAGCTCTCTCCCTCCACATGGGCTCCACTCGGTCAATTACAAGTGCCTGAGAAATACCGATATGGGGCCAGGGGGCTCAAGGGAGTTAAGACCTCTGCAGCTGCCAGCGTGGGCAACCTCTGGGCTTTCCTGCCCAGGGTCCACCAGGATGTTTTGCAATTCCCTGCTCCTCTGAGGAACTGGGAGGCACTATTGAGGGAGTGAGAAGGAGAGGTGAAAGCATCTCCTCCTTGTCCCTAAGCTTGCCTTCCATTTCCCTCATGAAGCCATCTTTCCATCTTGCGTTTTCACCCACGGGGCAGGCAGTGAAGGCAGTTGAGGCTGCAGAAAGGTCAGTTATATCCCTCAACTGATGTGGGCACGCAGCTGGAGGGTGTGCTGGGGAAAAAAATCCTTGTAGATACTGTTTCCTGCATGTTGCAGAGGCCACAGCTTGAGTTCAACTGGTGCGTTAGGTTCTGGGCATCATGGCCCTCACGCCCTCACTGGGCCGAATGTGCTTTTTTCCCCCCCTTAACTCTCCTCATTATTATTAATTTTTAGTATTATTATTAGTTGTAGCAATAGTTCTGTTGCCTAAATGCATCAAATGGAGCTGAAGGAAAGCACAAGAAGTGGCTGGAATGAGGTGATGTTGGCATGGGGTTTGCAGTGTCTCCCTTATTCAGGGAGGGCAGAGACAGCAGATGCCAACTTCCTTACCTCAGCTCTGCAACGTAGCAGCCAGACAAGCTTCATGGAAGTGAGTCTCTGCGGTTTGGCTTTCTTCTGCTGTTGTGAAACTTACCAGGAGCCAGGACAGTTCTGTGATGCTCTCTTTTAATAACATGTATGTTATTCAGAAAGTAAGTCCTTCTCTCGTTTCCCCTCGCTGGCACCACCACAGCTTTGTTACTGCTCAGCAGCGAGACCCTTCAAGGCTTTGAACTATCAGGAGCTGTGTGGTCTCCAGCCAAGAGGTACAACCCAGAGGAATGGAGCAGTGAGCCCTTCAGCTCATGGGGTCAGGATATGGCATCCTTACTGCTTGCACCAGGGCTTGTGACTGCCTGCAGGCTGGCTGAGGCAAGGGGGCTGAGGCTAGAATTGTATCCTACCGTTAAAAAAAAAAGGCGCTCACAAAACAAAACATAAATACTCTGTAATTTCAGGCTGACTTTGCTCTAATCTAAACCACTCTGAACTCACGGAAGTCTCCAGACATGATGAAGTTGCTCCAGCCAGTAATTTGAAAGGAGTGTGGGGATGGGAGAAGGTGAGGAGAGTGATTTCCTTGCTCTTGTTGCCGTAAATGTGTTGTGTGACTTACCCTGCAGCAGAGAAGCGTGTGGTGACATGCTGCAATAGTTCACATCCTCTCAGCACAGAAGAAGGGTTTGACGTCAAGGGTTCCTTTCAAATTCCAAGTGCTGATTCGGGCCCAGAATCTGGAATTAGGGTGGAAGCTGAGGAGCAGTAACCAAACAGTCCTGCTGTTTGCCCACTTACTTTAAAGGTAGATTGGCAAATATCTCTGGGTGCCTTAAATCTTTCTTTAATATACGTAGGAGTATTGACAGCTGTTTGCTGTAATTTGTTTTTTTTTGAATTCTGAACATTCAAGGTGTTGCTTAATTATTTAATTGCCTACATTGAACTGTGGGTGCAGGTGATTTTGAATGTATTTGAGTTAGAACTTTTGTTAGATTAAGAAACAGATACCACATTCAAGTAGAACTTTGAGAGATATATATACACACACACCTATAAATATATATATATATTTTTGGTGGCATGTTTGTATCCTGGATGCGTTGTCTGTATGTTTAGCTTAAATGAGTCTGTGAGAGGTGGAAGCGGAGAAGGCAGCCGTGGCACCTAGTGGCTACCAGAGCAGCTGTTCTCCTGGGGCCTGTTTCTGGTTTAGCCACTCGCTCACTCTGTGATTTGAGGTAAAGTCACTTAAAAACTCTCCGTGCCTCAGTTTCGCTACTGTAACAGAGGGTTACACCCTGCCTCCCTGGGTGTGGTGGGACTTGCTGCTGAGCATGGAGAAGGGAGGTGCACATACCATACGGGCACCGCTGCTGGCAGAAGCACAGACTGGTTTGTTTTCCATAATCGTTCCCAGCCCTGCTGGTATTGTGAAGAGCTGATGTCCAAGTGTTGGGTGTTCAGGGAAGGACTGGAAAGTTGAATCTGCACATTGTCTAAGCTCTGTCACTGTTAAAAAGTGAGTAGGATATGATTTTTCACAGCTTAGTGATTTCTGCATTGTAGTATCTGTTTTGTGTACTGGAAAAGAAAAAAACACTTTTTGAAATAATTTCTACTAATATGGAAACAGACATCTGGTTGTGCTGATCTGAAATTTTATTTGTTCATAATAAAAAGGTTACTTTAAATTTGTTGGACTGATGATATGGCAGGCTCAGTAAAGCACATGATCCCCCATCAGGATGGAGAATGCTGTGTGTTACCGTTTCCAAACTTTCCTCCCTTCCAGGAGAACCAGGAAAAAAACTCTGGCTATTTAAGCGCCATGAATGAGCAGATTATAATGGCTTTCATACTCCAGCACAGCCCAGCCAACACGCCCTGCCAAGGCTGCCCTGTGCTGTGGGGTTACTGCAGGTTAATTCCAGCTGGGACCTCTTGCCAGAGCCTTGTGGCTGACGGATATACATGCAGCATAACACGTAATATCAGCAGTTCCTCTCCCTGGCCAGGCACAGCCACCACTACATCAGGAGAGTTCATTTACCTCAGCGAAGGGGAATTTTCCTCCTGCTAGAGCCAGTGTCCCTGCTGTCTCCACCCTTTTCACAGCTGAGGGAAGTGAAAGATGGGGGAAATTCCCAGACCAAATCTCACTTTAATTGATGTTAGCTTCCCCCCTTCTCCACCCTCCCTCGACTTTTCAAACATCTGATCACAGCAGTGAATAAGGCCATCTCTGCATGGTACCAGCTTGGTCCAAGCAGGCCTTGTTTGCTGCAGCTTTACCACCTGCAGCACCTCGGCATCACCAAGCCAGCCCACCTTCACAGGCGCAGCAAGCTCCTTGCAGCCGGCAGGCGAATTCCTTGGCAAAACTTGCCTGTGCTTTGGTTGCCAGTTACAGCTTTGGCTGCTGGAAAGCCCTTTGGGTGGGAAAGCCAGAGCCAAAGCACTGCAAAACAAGAGTGCAAGGGGAAGCGAGGGAGGGAGAGTTATCCGGGAAGAAAGTCTGGCCTCTTCCAGAAGTCCTATTCTCCCACCTAGAGGAATGTGACCAGCCCAGGCAATGTGATGTGTGGCTGCCCTGAGCTGTGGAAATGTTCTGGTCACAGAAGTAAGTCCCAGGAAGCGACAGAGAGGTGCTTCTTCTGATAATCCAGTGCACTTTTGATCTCAGCTATGCCAGCACAGCCCTTCCTAAAACAAGTGAAACAAAGAAAGCAAATCTTCAAATCTCCTCATTATTCAGTCAAGGCTAAAAATAAAGTTAATGATCCCTCTGTCTGGATTTTATGAGAGTGGAACACAGATCTTGGCCTCTCCCTTTTTGTTAAAAGCTGTTATTAAATCCCCTGTCCAAAATATGCCTTCCTATGCTATCAAGCCCTTCAGCAGTGCCAGCTCAGCATTTGAGCTTGTTGCCTGGAAGCGTTTAATGCATAATTATTGCTCCAATTTTCCTATGTAATTTGTGAAATAGGGTTGCAATTTCTATGTACCCCAACTTTGCTTCTCTGAACATCTACCATCTGCCAGAGAAGGGGAGGGAAGGGTTAACACGCCATCCAGCTCTGCTGGGTGGGAGAGGACAGGCAAACAAGTGCCTTCTTGTTTGGACTTTGCTGAGGGAGGCAGGGAGGGCTGTGGGCTAGCTGGCAGCAGCCAGGTGGAGGGTTTGCTGCATCCTATCACCCTGGACATGATACCTAGGAGATGCAAGTGTGGTTTTGGGGGGATCCAGGCCTCAGCTGCAACCCCCTCCACAGAGCCTGGATGTGACCACAGCTACAGGGAGTCCAACCGTCCCCAGCCCAGGACCCTGGAAGCAGGACCAGGGACGGTGCCCTGGAGAGTGCAGTGGTCCCATCGGGAGCTGCCCAGCATCAGGGCTGGATGTCAGCTCTGCACTGGGCTATGGAGATGATTTAAAAGATGGGTAGAGGAGTCCCTTAGGGATATGGTTTAGTAGTGGACAATTACAGTTGGACTCGATGATCTCAAGTCTTTTCCAACCAGGCAATTCTATGATTCTTTGGGCTCCCACCACAGCAACGAACCAGTTGCTGCCACTATCGGTCTGAGAGGCGCCAGAAAGCCTGGGGGTACGTCCTGGGGAGCAGGGGGTAGGGAGGCATGGGGTGTCGGAAGTGAACAAAGCCTCAGGAGAGCACGTGGAGGAGATGGCCTCGCAGCGGCGCCGCGCACTCCTTGGCTGGAGTGGGTGGCATCTGCTTCGTGCCCGGCCAAGTGGCCTCGGCCCAGCCGCACAGGGGCCCTCCTGGGGAGCCTGGCAGCCGTCCTGCCCCAGCACAGGCCATTTCCCGGCGGGCAGCGCTCCGGCCGGCGGCCCCGGGGGCAGCGGCTGCTCCCCGCGCCAGCGATGCCCGACCCGGCTCCCGCGGGGCCGCACGACACGAAGGAGCCCAGCCCCGCCCGCTCGGCCCCGCAGGAGCCGCTGCCCGGCCCCGCAGCCCGGGGTTCGGGACGCCCCTCGCTCGGCCGCCGGGGGCTCGCACGCCCCTCCCCTCCCCGGGCTCTGCCCGGGCCGGCACCGCCGCAGGCGGCTGACGGGGCACAAAAGGAAAGAGGAAAAAACACAGGCGGCAGGCGGAGTTTCCCCGGGGTTACTGCCGGTCATCCCACCGCCTGCCCGCAACAGCCTACAGCGCCTGACCCGCGCAGAGCCAATCGCCTGCCCGCGCCCGGCCCGGCCCGCACGGTGCTGCCCGCGCCTGCGCCGCAGTCCTCGCTGGGCCGGGCAGCGCGGGCGGCGCCCAGGGCCGCCTCCTCGCCTCGCCGGGGGCCCCGAGCGGCGCGCCGGGCCCGCTAGCCGCTGTGTGCGGGCCGCGATGCTCCCCGCTGCCTCGGCTGCCTCTCGGGCAGCAGGCAAATGTCCCTTCCGTGGGAGTAGCTCTCTGCCTGCACTCCCGCTGCCCCTCGGGAGCATCTCCTTCAAAGAATCATAGATTGGTTTGGTTGGAAAAGACCTTTGAGATCATCGAGTGCAACCTGTCCACTGCTATCCTTGAGAGACTCATCTACCCATCTTTTAAACATTTACAGGGATGGAGACTCAGCCACCTCCCTGGGCAGCTGTGGCAGTGTCTGACCATCCTTTCAGTGAAAATTTTTTCTGATCATAGAATCATAGAATCTTCTGGTTGGAAGAGACCTCTGAGATCATCAAGTCCAACCGCTCCCATTGTCCACTAAACCATGTCCCTCAAAAACTCATCTATCCTTTTTTTCAAAAACCTCCAGGGATGGTGACTCAACCACCTCCCTGGGCACCCTGTTCCAGTGCCTGACCACCCTTTCAGTAAAGAAATTCTTCCTAATATCTAGTCTGAACCTCCCCTGACACAACTTATGGCCATTTCCCCTTGTCCTATCACCTATCACTTGAGAGAAGAGATCGACACTTGCTCTGCCACAGACTCCTTTCAGGCAGCCGTAGACAGCGATGAGGTCTCCCCTCAGCCTCCTCTTCTCCGAGCTAAACAACCCCAGTTCCCTCAGCTGTTCCCTGCAGGACTTGTTCTCCAGCCCCTTCACCAGCCTCGTCGCCCTTCTCTGGACGCGTTCCAACACCTCAATATCCTTTTTGTACTGAGGGGCCCAGAACTGAACACAGTGCTCAAGGTGTGGCCTTACCAGTGCAGAGCACTGGGGCACAATCACCTCCCTTGTTCTGCTGGTCACACTGTTTTTGATACAGGCCAAAATGCCATTGGCCTTCTTAGCCACCTGGGCACACTGCTGGCTCATATTCAGCCTGCTGTCAATCAGCACCCCTAGGTCCGTCTCCTCCAGGCAGCTCTCCAGCCATTCTTCCCCCAGCCTGTAACGCTGCATGGGGCTGTTGTGCCCCAAATGCGGGACTCGGCATTTGGTCTTGTTAAACCTCATCTCGTTGAAAATGCCTGGTCTGAACCTCCCCTGGCGCAGCCTGAGGCCATTTGCTCTCTTGCTATCACTTGTCACTTGGGAGAAGAGTCCTAACATCTCCCGACGACCTCCCTTCAGGTAGTTGTAGACATTGATGAGATGTCCCCTCAGCTTCCTCTTCTCTAAGCTAAACAACTCCAGTTCCTCATAGGGCTTGTTCTCCAGCCCCTTCACCAGCCTTGTTGCCCTTCTCTGGACATGCACCAGCACCTCAATGTCCTTCTTGTCCTGAGGGGCCCAAAACCAAACACCATACTTGAGGTGCTGAATACAGGGTGACAATCACCTCCCTGGTCGTGCTGGCCACGCTGTTTCTGACACAGGCCAAGATGCCATTGGCCCTCTTGGCCACCTGGGTCACTGCTGGCTCATATTCAGCCGGCTGTCAACCAATACCCCCAGATCCTTCTCTGCTAGGAAGCTCTCCAGCCATTCTTCCCCAAGCCTGTAGTGCTGCATGGGGTTTGTTGTGTCCCGAGTGCAGGACTCGGCACTTGGCTGTGTTGAACCTCAACCTATTGGTCTAAGCCCACTGATTCAGCCTGTCCAGATCCCTCTGCAGATCCTTCCTACCCTCAAGCAGATTAACACTTCTACCCAGCTTAGTGTCAGCACGGTCACCTCCAGCTGCTGCCCATGCGAATACTTTCTCATAAAGCATCAGATGCTGGGGTCATGGGAAATAATGAGCACCTCATCTTTCATTTAAAAATGAGCTCCAGTTTTAGCTTTAAAAGACAGTGTAAAAAATTCAAGAGACAAAAAATTATAATCTGGTAATTATGTGAACACACATAGTCACACTCAAATATGTGTACATATACATACATACACAGACACGAGTATCAATCATAAAGCAGGATACTTGGATTTGGGGAGAGGCTTCAAAACTATTTTTGTACACAAAAATGTTAATCGTATTTATTATCTGATAATTTTGCCTCTGTATATTGAAAGTTTGCATTACATGAAATCAGTCAAATCCTTGCTTACTTGGAATTCTGTATTTAAAAAGCAACCTTTAAAACTATGTCTTTTATTTCTTATTAAACTACATGGAAAGATACAGCACTTGGAGAACAAATAGCATTTCATAATGCAGACCATGGTGATGACATCTGCTAGATGCCAACTTGGCTTTGTAACAAACACATCTGCTTGGTTTACATTTTTTTCAGTTCTCCTAAAATAGCTTTTTACAAAATCCTGGCCTTTAGCACTCAAATAGAAGAAATGCCTATCTCTTGAAAATGCCTGTGACCTTCAGTCACTTTAGAGGCTGACTAAGCAAAATTGTCATTTTGATGAAATTATAGCAAATTCTTGTCCCTGCTTCTACAGAGAGGTTTCACATCCAGTCACATTTACACAGATATATAAAATTAATGGTTTCTATGCTAGTCACCCAATTCTAGTAACACCTGCCATGTGATTTTCAACAAAATCCTTACACAAGACTTACACAATCATAATTTTGTTCTTCTTCCTTGCCTTTTTGAGCAGCCTAATTAATACTGAGGATCCAAATGTCATGCATTTAACTGCCATTTTATTTCCTAAAATAGATATGGCCTGACCCTGAATCCCAAAGAAACTATGCTTAGACACATTGTTCTGGGGTGACCACTGGGAAGTACATCACTAGAAAACTGAGATAATTAATTTAAGCCCTGAAAGACTACAGCTGTGACTGAGGTCAGGATCTTTTCCCACCTCAAGCAGGTGATGGAGCATCAGGCTACTCTGCGCTCACCTGCACACTATCCCCCTTCAGCCAAAATTCTTTGAGATGACTTAGAGTTCAGGTGTCTCTTTTCACAGGGCAAAGATGGTGGGGGCAGGTTTCAACTAACTTCAGCAATTTTAAACTTGAATATGAAATCCACTTTGGTTAAATAAGCATTCTCTAGAGTCAAGAGAGACATGAGGGCGGTTCTTGCAGTGACTCACAGCAGCAATCTGAGATACCTGTTTTAGAAAAGGGTGAATCATCTGCCGGAGGTGCATTTGTAACTTCTATATACGGATACTTGGATTAGTTGCTGGATGCCTGTCTTTTAGATAATGGGTTTGCTGTAATGAGTTCCACACCTGTATTTTAATGAGAAGAGCCCTCAACTCTGCAGCAGTGACCCATGAAAGCACGGACTCTGAGTGCTCAGAGTGAGAAATATGTCATCTGAGGCATCTTGGTGGCTTTGGTATGTGACTCGACTTCCTTGTTTGAAGCTAAGGAGGCTCCAAGAATTGCTGGAAACTTGGAACTGGAAAATTTTAGATGTGCCTCACAGATAAGGGTACCTTTGTTTTTTTTACATGGGAGGTGATATACTTCTGGAAGTTGTTGCCATAGGATGCCATGATGGCACACAGCATTAACAGGTTCACAAAGGGTTTAGAGAGACTCACAGCAAACAGATGGTAAAAGCAGAGATGTGGCTTTCTAACACACACAGACACAAAAGGTTTGTGGGCTCAGGTCTGAGTGGAGCAGACCTCAAACAGCCCTCAGTCTTGCAGGCTCTCCCTAAAAAGCCTCTCTTGTTGCCACTACTGGAGACCATGACATGGGGTAGGATGGACTACTGGTATGTAGCCTTCCTCTGGAAGGCTTCACACTGTTGTCAGGGAGGTACAATGGGATGAGGAATAGTTACCAGTAGTTATTCTGCTCTAAATTCTGCAGTCATGATGGCCCCTGTTGTACCATGGAGACAGAGGGCTGGAATTACAGCTTCATGATCCCACCCGGCTTTGAAGGCAACACTGTTATTGTCATTCCTTCCAGATCTTCCAGCTCACTTTCCTCAGGCTTTGTTTTTAATACTCCAAGCTTCTGAGAAGTCCAGCCATCAAATTGTCAAGCTGTCTGATGCCACACAATAAAGATTGAATCTTTGGAAATGAAGCTCATAACTCAGTTTGCCGTTCCTGACTAATGAGCCCATCTAAAACTCATAAATGAATGAGTATGTTCTTTGGACTAATGACCACATAACATGCTGGAATTGATGTTGTGGAAGATATTGCAGACACATGGGAGTTTTCAGGCAATATCAAGGCTCTTTAGAACCGCTACTAACAATGCTCTGGCTTTGTTCTACTATCTGAGTGGGATTTATTTTCTGTGTTTATGAGATTTTTCTTTGTCTCTAGTCTCTCCAATTCCAATTAAGCTGAGTCACGTCCATGCAGAGCATAAGGGGTTTTATTAGAGAACTATGAAGAATGGAAATTTTCTTTCACAGAAATTATCTCTATCACTACTAGCTTTCATTTTGATTCAGAAAGGTGAGAAATTGAAGGAAAAATTTCCCAGTCTTTTTGGATTTATCTGAAGACAAACACAAAAGCTGTGATCTACCAGCTGCCTTGTCTGATTGATTGTTCCTGAGGCAGTTTTCTCTTTCAAACTCAGTGCTTTCCTTCTTTCTTTTTTTTTTTATTTGATTCCTTCCATCATAAGATACATAATCAGCACCTTTGCATGCAAATACTGCTGAAAAGTCTTTTCCATGCAAAAGCTAGCAGCATTTCATTTTGAAAATATCCAAATGAGAACATTTCAAAATGGCCAGAACATTTTTTTGCCCTCTAAGATGAGGGCAGGTTTCAGGCAGTGTTTCAATTATGATGACCGCATTTTCTGCTGGCAAGAGGTTCCCCTCAGTGGAATTTCGCTGGTCAGAGTGATGATACAGTTTTATCCAGCCCCTTGGGCTAGGTCAGGCTGGAGTTTGAGTCACTACTAATGCATCTGTTTGGTTCCCGCTCTATTGTTGGCTTCTTACATGATACTGGACAGGTCTACTAACCCTCCAGGAACTGGTGCAGATGCTGCTTTCCTCCTTCCCAGATTTTCTGCTATGTTTTATGGAGGAGAAACTTAACATTCCACATCTAGCACAGGGAAGCCAGAGTGTGGTTAGGGATGTTATAACCCAAATGGCCATGGTAGAAACCTTCTGTCCTACCTGCTCTAGAGTTTAGAGTTCAGCTGTTCCTGTTTCTGTGAGGTTCACAAGGCAGGTCCTTGGGTCATGCCTCAGCCTTTGAGGAAAACCAGGGCAGGATAGTATCCTATCCTTTGCTAATGCAGAAACCCTTGCCAGAAACAAACTCATGTGAGCGACATTGAAGCACTGAAACTAAAGCGCCCTCTCCCAGGAGGTGCATGCACAGGTTTTTTTTTCTCAAGCAATTCAAATTAATTCTAACTGCATATTTAAATATCTAATGATTTTGAATGATTGATGGGTTGAGGTACTGCTTCCCTAATATCTGGTGCATTTTATGCTGCATCCTCATCTGGATGTCTTGAGCGAATGGAACAGCACAGACTGATAATAAGTGCTTCTGCCATGGGAATCAGACACATTTCATTCCTTAGCAGCAGCATGTTTACTATTGGCTCCTTCTTCTATCTGAGCAGGTACAGGACATACTGTAGGGATGACTAATTGCCTGATACATCTTTGTCAGTAACCTGTTCAGCTGAATTTTTCCTGCCCTGCTGAGTTACTTTTGTTCAGCTCCAGTATCATGCTGCGCTGCAACAGATTTCCATTCAGCTGGAGAAACTCTTCTCTGTTTCCAGCCTGGCTCTGTTGCCCAGCAGCACAGTCGCTGAGCTGGGGCACAGGCAAACTCTAAGCTCAGTGAATACTAAGGACAGTATCTTTGCCCTTTAATTGCACAATAACCTCCTTTCTGTATGGGAGGCACACACAGATATTTCTAACCCCAATGTTTGCCTGGCCATAGTGTATGGTGTCATTGTCAATGGCTTCTAAGTTTCTCTGCTCTCCAAGAAGTAGGCTAGATAATTTTCTTGGCCTCATGGCATCAGCTCTAGCACAAACGGTAGTACCACATGCATAACTTACAAATGTGCTTGCTCTTCACTGCTATGCTTAAATGCATAGGATTGCTCAAAGCATGTCAAATAGTAAATATTTGTAAGGTTAGGCTGGGATCAGGCACTGCATCTTTCATGCAAACCCTGCTTCAGAACACATTAGCCTATTAAATGCACTCACTTCCCTTCTGCAAAATGCTACTGGGGAGAAAAGAATCCATTCCTGGTCATGAGGGGGGCAACACATCAGTGAAAGAGAGCAGTGCTCACTTAGAAAGTGAGTTATCTTAGAGGTAATCCACCCCCTTAGAGATAATTCCCCTGGTGTCCTCACTGAAAAATAGAGACACTCTAGATTATCTGACATAGATAAACCACTTCACAGTAATAGCTCAGATTTATAACCTGAAGAAGTCCGTTCTTCCTCCTGCTTTTGGAAATAGTTTTTCCATGGCTGAGAGGACAGAGCTAGGCAGCTCTTCCTTTTAGGGCAGATGGGGACACCAAAACAAAGGTGTTCTTCCTGCAAGGCAGTGATTACTAGAGTACCATCTCTGAGAAACTGGCAGCAGAGGCTGAGAAATAACTTGGCTACTGAAAACCTATTTCACTGAGCTCGCAGAGAAATGGAGGTGGGACCTAATTGCAGTTAAGGACATAAGAGAGAATGAATGACATAGTTGCCATGACTGGCAAGATGTCTATCCCAGTGACATAAACAAATAAAAAAAAGTGAAGGTGTTTGGCACTTGCAAACCCTCAGGAAAGTCCACACAGAGCCCTGTCCATCAATAAGGGCTGCATGTGCCTCTGACTTCTCAAATGACAGCTGTGTAATAAGCCAGGTGAGAAACTTACCTTCACTAAGCACTTAAGTCCTCAGCTAGTGACTCTACTGACACGTCAGCATGGCCTTTTCACGCTTTCCTGCTGTTTTTTACTTTTTATCATACGAACCATGAACATCTGTTGTAAATTTATAATTTGGGGGGGGACTTATGAATGCTTTTGAAACCTAACAGAGAAGGCCAGCAATGTAAAGATGTGCAACGCATGCTAATCTGCACACCTGCCAACCTCAGCTCCTGTGTCCCAGGTCATAGCTACACAGCTAGCTGTCATGCATGGCAGCACACCCTCTCAATTTTCCCCACCAAAAATTTCAGAGTGTTTCTCCATTCTGGTTCCTTCTAAAAAGCCAAATCCTCTTGTTTTCTTGGTTATGCTAGTTAGGTCTCCCCTGTGCCTCCTGGTTCCCCTGCAGCTGACCATGATGTGGGTCAGAGCATCAGGCCACTGGGAGACTGGGTCCTCTCTCCCACCTGGCTGCTCAAATCTCACTGAAAGGCGGTCCTCCCGGTAAGGCAGAGAACAAGACCTGGGCGATCCTGAAGTAGGGAAGGGCTTATGTAATGGTGATTAGGAGCCCAGAGACTTCTCTGTTAAAGTGTCCCTTTACCCAACCCTTATTCTTACCCACTTTGGCTGCTCAGAGCAGAAGCCTCTTTGGAAGGTAGACTCTGTGGAGGTGAAAAAGCAGGGCTGGAATTAGTAAGAGTTTCAAAGCACTCACCCCTTTCCTTCACTGTGGACACCCAAGATGATGAACACTCCGCTCTTCAGGCTTGCTGTCAGGTGTTAGTTTCAGGCTTGCCAGCTACACACCAACTACAGCCCAGACTTCTTTGGAGACCCTTGCTGTGCAGCCAGAAAAGGTGTTTCCTCTTGCAGCAGCAGGAGACCAAGACTTGTCTGGGCGAACCAGGGAAAGCCACTTAAGACCATTGGTGAAGCTGCCAGACCAAGCCAGTGCTGCTCACAAAAGAGTCAGACTAATTGCAACCTGCTGAAGGAGTAGACTACCTCATTAACCACACATACAGGAAAGCTCCAAGCGAATCTGTTCACAAGTAACCAGTGCAGCATGCCATATGCCAGATCCCAGAGAGCTCTTTCCTGTTTTGAAAGCTTTGGCCATCCCACTCTGCTATGTTTCCATATATGCAGATATGTATTTTGCTGTTGAAGGAGGTCATTGCTCCATGTATGAGACAGCTAGACCACCAGGAAAAACCTCTGCATGTCCAGATTGCATGAAGCATTAGAAGGAGTGTCCTGAAGACAGGACAAAGTCATAGAATCATAGAATCATACAATTACCCGGGTTGGAAGGGACCCAAAATGGTCATCAAGTCCAACTCCTGTCCCTACATAGGACACTCCCAACATTCAGACTGTGTGACTGAGGGCATTGTCCAAATGGATACTATGAAAAATCAGGAAGCAGAATTAGTCTATCTGAATTTGTTATGTGTTTATATGTCTCTAAAGGGTGTAACTGAATAGTTTTGGTCAAAGGGGGAGAAGGGAAGATCGGTCATATACTTGGTAACAAGCCCAACCACACACTTTAAAATGGGAAGGGAATTACATCTCCATGGATGGAGAGATCCAGGGAACAGCAAAGGAGAGGGGGACTCCAAAGAGTCTGCAAAACCCAAAGGAGAGCTATATGGAGCCTTTGTTTGCATCACGTATAGGCTCTTAGATCAGTTGGAGCAGATAAATGTCAACTCCATTCATATAAAAGATGATGGTGCCAGCATGCCCGAGTACTGATCCATCCAGCTTATTCCCTATGAATCTGATCCAAGCTCATGCCACAGTATCAGGTACTCTGAAAAAGACATATATCTTCACTCACCTCCTGCTATCATAAAAGGCTCCTTTGTACAAGTTTGCATATTTAATTTATATATGTTTCTATAGATTTGGATAGAGAAATAGTTACCAGAAAACACCACGGGCCAAAGACAAGAAAGATACATTCTAAGAAGATATTATGTGGAAGTTTTCCAAGGACTGATAAGCTTCGGAGACAAGTAATTCTGATGAATTTGCAAGAACTGATAAACTTATACCACCATAGTCTAATGCTGTTCAAGGCTGTCAGCACACATTAGCATCTACAACAGGTTGTATAAGTTGGATCACACCCAGGAAGGCAGTGGCTGCTCTACACAGATGAAGGATACAGAGTTATATATACAGGTGGTGATACAAAGTGCCCTCTGAAGGAATTTCTAAAGACCTACCTAAAACAAGTGATGCGTCAGGATGACCTCCTCTTTCTGTGTGGGCGCACAGGGGTTGGCCTCCCAACGGTTGTTCCAGCTGATAAGTGAACGTGATGAGTGGTGTGTTATGTGAACAGTTACCTGCTATTACTAACAGCACTTTGATTCTATTAGCAACAGCAGCTAATGAATAAAAGGTATTTTAAGAGATAGCAGTTGTAATCTGTGTTTTCCCTTCACACTATTCCATATCAAGGGAAAAAGAATTTACACCACTTGTTTGGGAGAAACGTGGCAAAGACAATGTGGCACTCATACCTGTTTATGTTGGGACTTGCAGACCCAGCTAGGACAGACAGTGTTAGCACAGAACAGCTTCATTGACTAAACAAGCCACTAGCCAGGAAATGGTTTGTTGAAATCCCAGTGAAATCCTTACCGTTGCTTGACAGAGGGAATTGGTGGTTGTGGGGAATATGTTCTTCCTCCTGAAATGCACTATAGGAAATTCAGTCAAATCCAGCCCTGCAGAGGGACTTGACAGGATATAAGGGCAAGATCTTTTCAAAGGGAGAAGGTCCCATGTAAGAGCCAGCTAACTGCTGTTTGCTCCATCACCCACACATTGTCTTCTCTGCATGCTTCAGTGCGTGGCTGGGGACCATGAACAGGCAGACCCAACTCTGCCACTTACTGACTCTACAGAAATGGGTTGTCGCTGTTTTTGTAAAGAATCTCCATAGCTGATGCCTCATGGCTGCCACTGATGTCCAGAGAAATTATGCAAACTCAGCACTTCTAATGCAGAAAACCAACAAGTGTTACAAGTTACACTGCCAAAATAATGAGACCCACATTTTATCTTGTAAGCCTCCCTCTCAAGCGGCCTCCAGGTAACCTGCATTCCAATCTCACTAGGCTGTCAAGTCTGTATCTCCACTTAAGGAACAGCCAGATTTCTCCATTTATGAAAAGAATGTGAGGTTGATTAATAACTATTGCAACAAAACTAGCTTTATTGAGTCAGACCAAAAGTATCCTCTGACTAACTACAGCCAGCAACAGACCCTATAAAAAAGAACAGTCTTATTGTAACTGGACCTTTATTTTTAATAACTACCATCAGCCTCATCTTCTGTGAAGCAGTACTTCTGTGAAAGTGCTGAAAAGCTTGAACCAGATCACAGAGTCTTGCACATAAAAGCAGTTCCTTCCCTAGAGAGAGTTTACAACCCAAAAGGCAAAACCCCTGTACACAGATGCAGGCACATATTTGCCTTGCAAGAGGCAGCCCAAAGCATTCACAGCAAAGCTGAGAATCAAGTGCAATCTCTTGAGACTGGATTATTTATTCAAAACCATTTGTTCAAAACATGACTGAAATAATTAAACTAAACAAACAAAGGCTTTGACAGGTCAAACTTCCTTCCAGATTTTCTGGTGGTGTTCCTGCCTTGATCACTGAAATTTCACATGCACACCTGACCTCTGTGAGTGCATGAGCACGGTGCTAACACATGCCTAGCTGAAATGCCATTCAAGCAAAGCTTTCTGCTTGGTGAGCATGTTTCCTGTTATCTCCAGTAACTCTTTCAGCCCAGCATACTGATATCAGCAACATCATGATTTATTAAGACATGTAGAAGAGTTTTCCCAGTGTTTTTTCTTCCCCTTGCCATTGTCATTACTGTTGAGATCCTGGCTTTGAGAGCTTTCTGGGTTCAGGCAGCCAGAGCTGTCACCCCTGATGATCTGTGGTCAGCAAACATTTGCAATCAGCAGTTGACATCCTGCTGTCACCTGACCGCTCAGGCAGACAATTTAGTGCTTCAATTCTGTGTGCAGCATCTCACTGAAATGGAAAAAGAAGATCGCCCAACTTGTAGAACTTCCTGAGCCCATGCATTGCCTACAGCTACTGGATTTAATGCCCAAGTGAAAGAAGCCAGATTGGGTGTGATCAAAGAACAGGGGGAAACTGAGCTGGCTTAGCTCTGCTTTAATGATATTAGTCATGAATTTTTACTCATTGAAAGTTCTCAAAGCTTGCTTTCCTTTTATTCCTTCTTATCTCTTTCACCTTTGTGAAACACAGATGATGTCAATCCTACTAAGACAGTTCGGAAAACTTTGCTTAGCTTTGACATTTCCACCTCTGTCTCAGACTTCAAGGAAAGCCTGTGGGATGTCAGCAGCTCTAAAGCTAAAGGAACTCCTTTCCAATTCTCTCTACTAATGTCAAAACATTGTCAAATCCCCACATTTCAATCAAAAGCCTTCCTACTTCAGAAAGCAATATGCCTTTCCCTCTACCTCCCACTGTGCATCAGCAAGCAGGGTAGCTGATGGCATAGCTCCAGTGCCCTCTAAAAGTCCCAAACCACTGCTGCCAGCACCCCAAGCAGGTGCCACCTCTGGCACTTAGAAACCCACAGGGTATCAAGTGAGAATTTTCCAAGGCTCATCAGACTTGCTAGAGAGAAGCCAGCAAAAACCTTAAGATTAAATCACATCACTTCAGGAATTAATTAAGCAATACACCTACTCAAGTTAAATCCCAATGACATCCACCCCATCCCCTCAGAGTGCCTCTGGTCTGGGCCAATATACAACAACGTGAACATATCAGCTTCTCCATCAATAGGGTAGAAATTCCCTCTCCTTTCCCTCCCTCATTCTCATAAGAATAAAAATGTATTTGGGGTTTGTTTTTTTTTCATCTGACACAGAAACATGAAGTGGATTAGGGCTCAAGAAGTTTGGATGCTCATTGTCACTGACTGACTGAACAACCATGGCCATGCCCTCTTGTTTTGTCTTCATGAGAAGGAATGATCCACACTTCACTGAGCCTCATGCAACATGCTCCTGCTACAGCTTATTTGATACTGCTGCACCCATTAAAGGAATTATTGGACCTGTCCTAGATGGCCAGAGGCTTGGCACATCAGTTGGTGTTGAGTCATCCTAAGGCCTATTTGATTTTACACTCTTACCTAAGATATTTTTGCAGATGGGTTAAAAAAATCAGTTTCAGATCAAAATGCTTTAAAAAAAAATGACATTGTTAAGTAATACAAAGGTTTGCAACTGATTTATTTACTTAGTGATGAAACAGCAGAGGATATAGCCACTGGAAATCTTTCAGCTATAGAGAGCAGAGCAGATAGAATAGCTATTCAGATCTAGTAAGATTCCCTATGGACACTGTTTGAAGGTCAAACATCTGTAATTGATCCTCAGACAGGACATCCTGCCAATCACCACAGGGACACGGTCACACTGACAAAAGTGCCAGATTTTCTGTTTGTCTGCAGGCACCAGAGTTGCTGAATCTTTGGTTGACCACAGAAACCCGAGAACAGTAAACTTCATGGGTGATAAGACTGATGCTAGGCAAGGAGAAACCAGCTGACTGATGCACACCCCATGCTCTGACATGAAATGCGCAAGGGGTTACTTAAGTGAAATGACCTGATCAGGCACTGCCAGTGCAGAAACATCTACTAAGGCTGAAATCACCCAACCAAGACAGCAGCTTAGGGACACACCTCATCAAAGAGTGGCCTCAGCCTCCAGCTCCTTAGATGACACTTCCTGAGCTCTGCTTCTCCATTCCAGTATCTGTGAGGTCATCAGCTGAGAAATATTCCTGGCTTGTCCAAAGACGCCCTGCAAGCAGACCTGCTGTGGCACAGGGAAGTCTGCAGATTGGTTATTCAGCTTTTCAGAGACCTCAGAAACAAGGTTCCTAGGAGAAGGCACAATGGCACTTAAAATAGCAGCTAGATCTCCAGAACTAATTAATAGGATTCCAAACACTAATGATACCCCAGCAACAAGCCAAGAAATGCCACATAGGAAGTCAGACTGCCACATCATCATTATCAGAGATTGCATGTAAGGCCAGGGACACAAAGGCTCTGTTTTCCCCAAGAACAGGAGACTCCAGATTTTCAGAAACACTTACAGGCTCTGCCTCGTGATTGCTTCAGGTTCCTAATATGACTGCCTAAAACATTCTCTTTCACACTACCCAGAGCATACCTAATCTAAGAAAAGAGTGGAAACAAGGAAGAATTGCATAAGATAACTCCCTACTCAACAACATAGGCTTTCTTTCTTTGAGAGTGGACCATACATTTCTTTGCTCCCCTCCCCCTGCACAGTACCAGTCTTAATAGGTAGTTTCCAAATACTTCTGCTTCCCCCTTTTCTCTAGCAGATGCTTTACCAGCCTTAAATAACTGCCTGAATCACAATCAGAATTTCTGACAATGAATCTCTAAACCTGCACTAGAGTTTTGCTGCTGCGGGCCATCATTTCCCTAGCACACAATATCAGCAACATCCTAAATACTCTCATCCCCCTAAATAACTCTCGAGACGCTCTTGTCCTGGTGTGCTCCTTTGAAGCCCTGCTGATCAGCTGCCCTCTATGCCTCATCAATCCCTCTACATGGAAAGAGGAGCAGGCACAGCTGAGACTCAGCCTGGATCCCTTTCAGGAGTCAGTCCACCTTTCCTCAAAAGAGAAATTAAGCTTGTGCTAATTTCAGTACAAACTGTCCAAAATGCACAGGCTGAACACCTAACTATTCCTGAAATAGATTTATTAACAGATTTGAGTGAGCATAAGAGAATGATCCACTATCTTAGACTTGAATAGAAAACATCCAGCCCAAGGTTTACATATGCAGAAGGTGATTTGGAAATCCTGCCAAAGATACTGTGAAACACAGTTTTCAGAGGGCAGGGGGTGCATTTTTTCTGGAAATCAGGATTAGAGAGGGTTTTATGACTGGATTTTTTTTCATTAGGTGTTTCTGAGTTCTGGTCTTGAAAACTCACTAGTAAATACTAGTTTCTTGGGAATTCTGTTTTTTGTCCTCTAAAGATAACCCAGCAAAAGGGGCAAAACCAGCTCCAAATTACCATTTAGTCGACCCAACGTAGTTGGGTCACTCAGCTCTCCAAGAGAGTTATCACATGTAGGACATGCTGGGACTGAGGTCATGAGAGGGCATGGCAGTGGGCACTATTCCCATTTATTGGGATATTGGCTGAAATCTCAGAGGACAGAGTGATTTTACTGGAGGTCCTACAACCTTCCTTGTGACGTGTAGGGCATTTGCCCCTTTGGTGCATGAAGAAGATGGTGGACATGGTAGGATGCTTCTGAACTCCCTACTACTAGATCATTAATGCGCTTGCTTTGGGGAAGAAGGAGGAGAGACTCCAATCAGAGTCCTGATATCCAGATCCTTTCTCTGACGGGAGACTTGGGTATTGGAGTCAACTTAGCAAACAGATGCCATTTGAATAGCCAGTTGTTTTCTGGGCCGATACGGCCAGAAATGACTGCAAACTGCTCAGTCTTTGGCTGGACATTTGATAGACTGTCACATTATGTATTTATTAAGGGAGTAAAGAAATCCTAACCAGATAAAAATAGCAAGGCTTGGATTAGAAACTGGCTGGCAGATGAGGAACAGAGGTTCATTGTTGCCTCAGGATGCCTAGTATTGCCAGAAAGATCCCGCACAGTGTTGATGTGGGCCTGCTAAGCTGGGGCAGAGAAGGCACAGGAGACGGAAGACTGGCATGAGGAAGCACAGTGAAAAACAACACCAGGTCTATTGGATGACCGACTGATATCTTGATGGAGAGAGGTAGCAAGCCAAAAAAATATGCTCTCTGGTAGAGACTGCACAGAGCTTCTTGCAGTCCAGCAAAGCTGGAAGATAGACCATCGGAGGTGAGGTGCATAGTGGGGTGCACTCTTTTGCCATGCAAGATAGGAAGTTCAATCCCTTAATGAAGCAATATTAGTGGTCCTCATATTATTTATGGGAAAAGGACAAAAAATTCTGTTTAAAATGTCCTTTGTCAGGCTTCGTTTAATCAAAAAGTAATTTCTCTTATGAACCAACCTCTTACCTCCTGTGGTGTTTCTAGTAGGTGGTTAAAAATAGAAAAAGGACTGGATGGTCCAGTCTTCTCAAACCTTTGGGTTATGCTCCATCTTCAGATGGGTCAAGGGTATCCCTTTGTAATGAAGGTACCTGTTCATTCTCCAGTGCCAGTGTCCTATTAACCCTGCTCTCTAAGTAGTTGCTCTCTGCAGAGAATGATTGCTATTGCAACGAAATCATGCTTTGGGATCCAGGACTAGGAGTTGACTTCTTTTTCCCACACAGAAGAAAGCTTCTAGCAGGCAGTGGAGATGGCATACATATCGTGTCTGAGGTGCAGTGTTCCCACTTGGAGCACAGTCACCTCCACTCCCAGCCCAGATGCTACACCTCTAGTCACTTCAAACCCAGAAAGTGGGTTTACATACACAAGCTTTCCTTTGTCACTTTTCATCTCACATGTGATCTGAAGTCAATATGGCCAAAGAATTGTTCAGATAGATTAATTTATATAAAGACTTCAATGCTTCTATTAAGATAATGAGTGAAGGCTACCATCAAGATCAAGGTCTCCATTGTGCTGGGTGCTGTACAAACCCACTCTGAGTGATACCTACTCTCTCCTAAGGCTTACAGTCTAGGTAGACACTTGAATGGGGAAGGAGACTGAGAGTGTGAAAGATGAATAATCTATCCATGGTGAAAGGCTGAGGTGGAATTAGAAGCCTCTATGTCCTCACTGGATCTGCTATCTCCTCTTAGCATCACCAGCTACCAATGACTGATACAGTCTGTAAATACTTGTAATAAAAAACCTCCCAGAAACAAGCCATGCAATTCCTGAAGACGTTTTGTTCTTTCTCTGGTTACAAACCATGGGCAGGTAATTGTTGTTCCAGCAGCTGCGTGCAAGGTTTCAGACATTGCAACAGCAGGCAGACCCCTGGCTGTAAGAATGACTCCTGTCATATGCAATCATCACACCCCGTGGTGCTAAAAAAAAAGCCTTTCACAGGGCGTAGTGTGCATTATTAGCTGAAGAAAGATCTGAGGCAACGTCGCCATCCCTGAGTCGGAGAGGAAACTGCAGGAAAGCATGTCCGAAGTTGGTCCTTTCAAGTGCTGCTCTGTGTTACTTGTATTTCTCTTTGCTCACCCTGGTGGCACGGGGTTTGAATCACGCTGCAATATTTCTGAAAACTGAGCAGAGAAAGGATGGGACTCTGCCTCCAAACGGGTACTGTGATGAAATCTGAGAGCAGAAAGTCTGGGAATTTAGCACACTTTCACAGTGATAACAGATAAGGACAAAACTGCCCGAAGTACATCATTCCAGAAAATACCGCCCAGTGACAGATTAATATGAATGCTGGTTTCTTCTAACGAGGTGGCGGTTGGGTTTTTTTTTTTTGCCTTCTTCTCTTTTGGTGTTGCAATGAATACTTTGTTCTCTAAACATAGGTCTCATTCATACTTCGTATGTGTTAATGTAAAACCAGTGCAAACATTGCTGTTGATTTTCATACTGAGACCAGATGCAGCTCCCCATATAAATTCTGATGTTTGGGAAGATCATGGCATTATGCATGATCTTCTTTTATTGCTAAGGCAGTGCCATCGCAGTGTACTGGGGTCTCAATCCCCTGTGACCTCTTGCCAGAAGCCAGGATGTTCATGCATCTGCTTCAGGGGGTACTCAGCATTGATATGTCATAGGGGTGCCCTTAGCCCCCTCTTCCTCTCCCTAGTAGCAGGCTCTGCTCCGCTCTGTTTTCACCTCACATCACAATACATCATCTGGCTGCCTGAGTCTGTGTAACTCTCAATCTGTGCCCTGCCTCAGTTCCTAGCCACTAGTCAATGGCTGGCACTTCATAAGCCTGCTGAGAGGTTGCAGCAGACTGTGTCCTGGGATGCTGCAGAGATGGAGGTCAGATAAGGATGGCTTTGTAAAACATTCGTACAGTAGAAGGTTGACTGCTATCTGTTGTGACAAATGAACATAACCAGCCAGAGCAAAGTTTGCCATCATACATTTACTCCCCTCAGCAGCACCCGACCAGGACAAAGCCCTCTTTCCTCACTGTGCTTCAACATTGGCACTCAGAAAAGGTTTATTATTTCTAGCCACTTTTCTTTCCTTCACTTTCTGGGTCTCTGTTTTTCAGGGCTCAGTGATCTTGACCATGCTTTTAGCCTACAACCAAAATGTCTGGTCACTTTAGACAGGAGAAGAAACACCTCCTTTAGAGAGGGTTGTGCTTCAATAAAGCAGCTCTTTGTGGTGGCCTTCATGAGTGATAAAACCTTGTCCAGGCTGACAGTATGAAAGCCAAGGGGCTTGTCCCCACCAGGCCAACAAAAGTGCTGCATTATTATGTGTGCAGCAGCTTGTTTCTCGGGCCACTTTTAAAAGGAAACAGGGTTGTCCAGCAACAGTGTGCCCACAACATTTTTCCAACCACCATAAATAAGAGTGCCTCATGCTTAAAGTTTTGGCAGGAACCTGGATTCTGGCTCTGGCATTTGCACAGAATTGGCAATAGATTTCATGGTGCTGGTTTCTCCTGACCATCTTGCAAATGTTCACTTTAGCTGTCTGATTCAGCCTCTAGGCTCTTCATTATCACCATTTTGGGACTGACTGACTACTTGGGCAGAAGAGGTGGTCCCAGGCATTTCAGATGCCACTGGGGAACCCTGAGCTCTAGATTTTTTTGGGAGACAATTCTCCTTAGAGCTCACTGAGGGCCACAGCACCCTTTGGGCTTATCTGATGCTCACCGCTGAAATGCAGCAACTCCCAAGGTGAAGAATAGCAACAACGAACACACTGAAATCCAGGAGATGTTCTTGGTCCAGGACAGAGCAAAAAAGATCCAGTATTTTAATGTATGAACACTGAACATGTGAGATCTCTCAGGCAAACAGCCAGGACTTGTTCTCAGCAACTTTTGGTCAAAGCAGAGAGGTCCTATGTGCCTTCCCAGCCTCGCTACCTCCCGTGATTTATAGCAAGCCTTTTGATGTTCTGTATTCATTGGAAAGCCCAATCACCTGCAATCCAAGACTCTCAGCTTGCCTTTTCATGCAAGAGAACAGCAAGTTCCCAGCCCTACCAATTCCAGAAGAAACAAGCCCCAAGAGTATCTTAAAGGCTTGGACACAAATAGCTCTCACTGTGTATTATTTTCAAGCCAGTCTCATGATTTTGTAGGCCTGACTCATTCTGGGTAAATGCTGAGGTTTAGTCATGTTAATCATCTGTAGGCAAAGAGGAAGGACCTCATTGGACTTATGCCAGCACAGTTTTTACTACTGGTTTAAGGCGAAGAGCTGAGCCAGATTTGCAGGTCTCTGACTTTTGGATTTGTCTTAGGACCTGTTAGGGGTCACACCAGAGAAAAAAGCGTGGATCCAGCTCTTCTGTGTGGCATTACATCCATCTCCCTCTTAAGGGTTGATGAGCACCTGATCCTTCCCAAGCTAAGGCCAGGTGTTGGTAGAAGATTCATCATCTATTGTGGTGGCTGGCCCCTGGGCAGGTGTGCTGTAGCACGAGTGGCAGCTGCACCATGGCACACTGTGTCAGAGACCTCACGTCAGGTTGCTGCTGCCATCCACATGTCCATTGCCATGAACACTGATCCATTCACGACCACCTCTGGGCTTAACCCACACTGAGGCCTCAAGAGGCTAGATCTGGAGAAACGGGGAGATATTTAAAGCCTGGATGCCCTGCAGAGCCTGTTGGCTGCACTGAGCAGGGCAATACCCAGCATAGGAGCATTTCCCTGCACCCTTGTGATCAAAGGATGCTCTTCAGCAGCAGCACCGAGCGGCAGCCCAGCCGCAGGCCGAGTCGGGAGCACCATCTGCTGGCTGCGGAACAGCGAGCTGGCTCCCCGGGGGGGAAAATTACAGGGTAATTCAGAGCTACGGATGCCGCTGCGCGGTCATTAGACCACATAGCAAATTAGAGAGGAAGAACATCACAGGATTACGTAAACCCCTCAGCTAAACCTCTTCCTGTCTGCGTTATTAAAGGGGCTCCAAACTAGTCAGTTTCTCTGCGCTAGGGCGGAGCAAAATCACTTGGGGGAAGGTTATCCAGATGTAAGTTGGCTGGAGTTATTTACAGCTCCTGCAGAGCTCAAGGACAGTTTCAGCTAAAAAGAAAATCAAAGCATGTCACTGGGCAGTTTTCTTAGTAAAAGGGCTCGATTTTATTCAGTTTGAAAAGCGATTTTATTTACAAATATTCCTGATAATAATAATGTTGAAGGCAGCACACGAATCCTGAAAGAGAAATACCATGTGTGTCTCTGGTGCAACAGCAGACCCGTTTAAGCAGCTCCCATGTAGAATTTTCTTGGGTTCCTCAGTCTGCCAAAAACCCAAGCTAGCCATTATTTACATTGCATTGCTGAGCCATCTTCCTGCTTTACCTCTATCATCCTCTGGTCCACTAAGCTTCACTCATCTCTCAAACTCATAGCCTTTTCCCCCTCCAGCTACTGATCTTGTACAGAAGGATAGCCCTGCCTTTTTTTCTTTTTTTTTGGCCAAATCTCAAGTCTTCCTGTGCTGAGGCCAAGTGTGTCCCTTGAGAGGCAGAGCCCTCCTGGGTGCTGAAGAGAGGCTACTTTTGCAGAGCCACCTGCAGCAGTGTCTGTGACATTTACTCCCAATGACTCCAGCTTGTCTGTGTTGGCCTGAACAAGGCTCTCTCAGGGATGTTGCCTGTGTCTAGGATGAGCAGCAGCAAGTGGCTTGGGCTCCTGGGCTCCAGAAGGCCATGCTGGGGACCGCTGTAGCTGCTGCTCTGCATGGCAGTCTGGCTTTCCTTCGAGGTGCACAGGGACAGGAGCAAGGTGTGGCTGGCAATTGGCCAGGGTATGTTGCTAAACCTGGGAGCTCACTATGGTCCCTCTCACCTCAAGGGTCATTGCACCTCCTGCCAGCCAGCAGGAACTTCAACTTGCTCAGTCCTGCTCATCCTAATTATACCTTCCTGGAGTGCTTTACCTAGCTACACTCCCACACTTGCAGTCCTTTTCCTCCAAGCTGTTTCTGCTTGTCCTTTAATGACACAACGCCTCTTCACTTTCTTTGGATTTTCAGCCTCAGATACCCCACCTCTCAGCACTTCTATCCCTTTCCCTCTTGCCTGGTTGGTGGGTGCTGAAAAAGATGCCCTGGACCCATACTTCCTTTCTGGACTTTCAAAAGAAATACATTTTTGGGCAACACAGCATGAGCCTGTGCAAGTCACTGCCATGGCAAGTCAAGACCGTTCAAAGGGAATATCCTCTAGTAACTGAGAATACTTGATAAAGGAATCATCATAGCTCAGGCTAAGGCACAACAGGAGCTTTTGAAGTGCTCTAAGCTCACTTGCTCTGGGGCACAGCCAACTTCTAAGCGCCGCAGCTAAAGAGGACATTTCCCAAGAGATCTTTGGCTTTCCCTTGAAACTGGCTGC
The DNA here is from genome assembly GCA_033556795.1 of Tapera naevia. Taxonomy (NCBI): domain Eukaryota; kingdom Metazoa; phylum Chordata; class Aves; order Cuculiformes; family Neomorphidae; genus Tapera; species Tapera naevia. Next base: position 10,882,284 of record JAUMJJ010000194.1, on the reverse strand, counting down.
TTTGTAAATGTCCATACCCTGAACCCTGAACAGACTCTCTATAGCAATTGCAATGTTTCTGTCCCTTTAATAGAAAATAATTTTCTTGGTTTCTTCCCCACATACTAAGCTTTTCTCCAGCAACTGAAGAACAGCTTGAACATCTGACCCTCCTGCCTTTTCCCACAGCTTGGCAGAAGTCACTTCCTATGAGATGTGTGATGGATGTGTCCAGTTACACAATTCAATGCAGTAGGCAAGGATTCCCTGAGCTGTGCCTTCATGAACCAGAAGGAGAACTGCAAATATGAGGACACATTCAATACTAGTAAGCACAATCAGACCTTAGGGGAGGCTACTCGGTGTGCGTCACCCATGCGGAGAACAGTGTCAAAGTCAAGCTTACAGCAAAGAGGTCGTATAGCCATTTGTGTGTCCTGTTCTGTAAACAGTCTTTAATGGCACAATCTCAGGTTGATAGAGCTACAAAAAAAAAAAAAAAAAACAGACAGGCTTCTGGGCTCACCAACACCTTTCCTGCTTTTTCAGAGCCAAAATGCTTAAAAACCACGTTCACTTCTTTCATTGTGTATCAGTCATTTTAACAAAAGCTATTAGATTTCCCCAGCCTTTGTCTTGCTTTGTATCTAGAACCACTTGGCTATAGGAGCAGAATAGCACAGGGCACGTTCAGTACAAGACTGCAAGCAATAATTATGCTTTCTTGGGGCACTGGGAGATATTTTGACAGGTATTAGATACAACTGAAGCCATGTTTAATTGGTGCAGAAGGCAAAACAGCAATAAAGTCAGTCAAATCTGCCTACCGCTCTGGGAAGCCAGACTCCTGGGAGTTTTTGAGCTCTTTCAGGCTTGAATTCCGTGCGATCCCCAGAGAAGGTAATTTCTTTTTATTTTGATCTCACATCTTTTGCATATCATTTAAAATAAGAGACCTCTAATGCCTTCTTGACCTGTTAAATGGCCATTTTGTTTTTTAAAAATTCTGTCCTTTGGGCATTCGTCATTGACACCAAAAGTCTTTTGAGATATCTGTGAGCCAGACTTGGACATTTTACTCCCACTTCTTAATCTCATTTTCATATCCATCAATTGGATTGATATCATGGTGGAAGGCAGAAAGACCATCAGAAGTTTTAAATTTTCAGTCTTTCTGTGATTACTTGTATAAGCTCTTTAATTAATGGCAGTTCAGATCTTCTCTGTGCTCTGGAAATTAAACCTAAATTAAACCTATATATCTTGTATTAATGTATTTGTTGTTTAGGGGGTTTTTGTTGGCTTGTTTGTTTTTTTAAAACAAACTGGAAAAAATGACCACAGATGGTGGAAGGTTCTCTATCTGCTGCTGTCCTCAAACTCTGACTGCAATTCCGGGAGATGAGCAAATAGTCAAACACATATTACAGTACCCAGTGCAAAGGTCAGTAGAGATCTGTATTGGCCAATAGGTCAGATGGGATAAGGTAATATACTGGTCCCTCGGGCCATAAAATGTATTTTATTGCTCTCTGAGCCTATTTTAGAAATTGTAGCAAGCTTTTGTTGATAACAATAACAAAATTTGAGGAACATTATAGAACTATTTTATGACATTTCTTCAGGGAGTACCTCGTAGAGTCTATTAAACAGCTTTTGAAAGCTGTAAGAAAGTGCTTTGGAAGATGTTTCGGATAGTTTTGTCTCAGGCTTTGCCTCCAACTTCTTTGGCTTGAAAAACATGCTTGTTTCCAGGAAAGTGACTATTGTGTTTAACTGAAATTAGAAGTTGACTGGGGAGGCTGCTGGGTCTGAAGCACCCTGGTGCTGCCAGTGCTTCTGTGAGCTTGGAGGAAGGCCTGGCTATCTCTTGTAACAGCTAATAAAAAAAAAATAATTATTATTCTTCATTTTTGATCCATTTACAATTAGTTCTTTCCTCATTTTTTGCAATCCACTTACTTGATTTGTCTTAGAGGAAACAATAATAGCTTATGCCAGCATACCCAGTGGTTTCTTTCCTTTCCAGTTGGTCAAAGCATGTCTGAAGTGTTGCATGATTTCAAAATGGTATTGCTGCTGGACCCAAGGAATGAGAAAGCTCTGATTTGAGAGTCTTGAAACAGATATTTAGAGACTTAGATGAAACAACTGGAAATTCTTTTTCCTACCATTGGAAACAAATGCCAAGTTCAGGGTGGTAGCATCCTCTCCATCCCACCAGGGCTGTCCCAGTAGGGCTGAGTCTCTTCAGGGCAAGCAGCCTCTCAGCTGCCCTAGGGCAGTAGGAGCCTCTGCAACTGTTCCCTGTGCCAGGTCTGAGACAGCCTTTTCTGGTAGGGAGAACACAGTCACACCCAGTATATGAACTGGACTACGAAAACTATTAAATTGTGCCAAACATTACAGCATTAAAACCCTATTTCAATATAATAAATAACAATAAATAACTAAATAAAGGGCTGATTTACCTCACCTTCCAGTTTCTGGGGTTTGATCTTCTACTAAATAAATTTTCAAGCTTTTTCTCAGTGTACATAGCACCCTGGTTTTTAAAATGCTTAGGGCTCCAAGAGCTGGTGCTTTAATTAGTGCAAATGCTGTCAGCCTTGCTGTAACAGGATGCAGCTGGACCTTGGGTGAGTTGCCAGGCTACATTTTCTCCTCACCTAGGCGCTTGGAAATTACCCAGACACCCCCCAGGGTGGAGGATCCTGCTGGGTTGATGGTGCTTGGGGTAAAGGAGAGACTTTCACCTGCCTGAAGGAACACTGAGAAAAACTCTGCCTACATCCAGTCCTACCTGAGGGCTCAGCTGTGGGTGTCACTCTCCTTCAAATCACTGGTCACTGGTCCAGCCCAGGCGAAATGAGTTTGACTGGTTTCTGCCCACTTTTCAGCTGATCACATCCACAGCATGAAAATCAATTATGCAGTGTGGAGAAGATGCTTCTTCAACTCTGGGATAATGTGGTGATGCTGGTCCTGTTGGCCTGGGGTTGATCAGAGTGGCTGTGGTTGGCAGAGTGACAGTAACTAGGATGTCCCATCTGGCCATAAGGGATGGAGGCTGAATGCACTTCTAAGTAGTTCTTGGCCTGCGCTAAGCTCTCACTGACCCTCCCAAACCAAAGATCCCCTCTCATGGACTTTTTTTGAAAATCCAGAAGAGGAAAATTAAGGGGGAAAGGGAAGGTTTAGTCAGAGGCCTTTCTCCCAGGGTGAGGATGGCATGTTGCAAACCGGAGCTGGGAAGAAAGAGTCAGTCACCACAATGAGGGAGAAGATGGAAGTATGAACTGGGTCTAATTCCCCTCAGCTTTCTGGGGGAGACTGAGGCAGAAACAATGTTCACATATCTGTTTCACAGTCTTCTCCCTGAACCATACTGCATCACATCCAAAGAGAGCTGTAGGCAGCATCAACCCAAGCCCCCCCCCATTCTGGATCTCCCAGTGCACCCCAGCTCCAGCAATGTCTCCAAGGCAGACGGAGGCCAGGGCATGCCATAACCAGCCCTTCCAGTTGCCTTTGCAGGGGATGGAGAGGCAGGGCAGTGCTGATGAAGACTGAATCTACTGATTACTTTAAGGGATTTGCTGTCTCTTTCTTTATCCCTTTCTCTCTCTCTCATTTTCTTTCTTTTTTTTTTTTTTTTTGTTTCCCCTTTTCCCTCCCTCTTATCCCTTTCGTGGTGCATTTGTCTTCAAGGAACCTGGGGTGTTCTTTTCATCAGTTCAATCTCTCTCTGGCACTTGAGTCCTGATTGGCTGAAGGACTTAGGGAAAAAAAAAATCTTTAATTAAGTAGATAATCTCTTCTTAGGAAGTTCTGCGGCTCCATTTCACCAACCCCCTTTAGCTCTTACTTTAGGATTGGTTACCCTTTGCAGAAGTTGGGATTCAGGGGGCATATGCCTCTTCATCACACTAGAAGCAGTGGGTGGAAAATAACTCCATCCCTTCCCTAATTTTGTTGTGTTTCTTTCTTTTTTTTTCCTCTTTTCTCTGGTACCCAAGTTTTTTTTTAGGATCTTCTTTTTCCCTCTTTATTTGGAATTTACATTTCACATGGACCCTTATCTGGGCATCTTCCTTCTCACTCCCTTCTTCCAATCCTGCTGTGCCTGGTGAGTATTGAGAGCACCTTAGTCTGTGTCACAGGCAGATGCTCTTCCTGGACACCCTAAGGTAATTTGTCTTCACCTTTCTAAACATCCCCTCTTTTCTGCTTAGCTCAGTTGTGGTCTTTAATGAGACCAGATATTTAACTGAGTCCCGATAGACTAATTGAGGCAAGTAGTCCTCTTTATCCCCTGTGCCTCCTAACAACAACTATATGGGACAAATCTTGAGCAGGGGTAAAATAGAATAGGAGAGCAGATGTGGAGGATCTTGCCCCTCACTTCCAACTGGGAAGATAGCCCAATGGGAGAGCCAGGGATTTCTGATTTTCCAAAGGCTCAGAGTCTGCTTGTGTCTTGTCTTAATCAAAGCAGGTGGGGCTTCTCCTGTGCTCCCCAAAGAGACAGTTCCTGATTAAGAGCTCAGAGTCAGCAGGGGTGAGTTAGATCTGGATGAGCAGCCTGAGATATGGGCTCCTTGGCAGGCACAGGGGCAGGATTAAACATGTTTGAAATTCATGTACTAGGATTTTCTGTGGAGAAGCTTTCGGTATGGAGATTGCTAGGACTTGGTTCCCAACCACCTGGGTCCCATCAGATTTGTGCCCCCACGCAGAAGCCCACATTTATCTCCTGTGGGCCTCTTGCTATATAGCTTTGCATTTATTTCCAGAAATGTTTTATAAGGGTGAACAGAAAGAGATTACACTTGCATCGAATCTCGTATCATTCCTTGTGGAGTAATTCTATCCCGTGCTTAAATGGAGACAGACTCAAATGACCTGGCTCTGTAGGTACTTTGTCCTGTATGATTTTTACTGAGTACCCAAAATCTATTCTCTATTTCTATGATGACCTGGGAATCTACTCAATGTATTACAGACTTATCAATAAGAGCAAGGAACATTTTTTTCCTGTTCAATTACTACGATGTCCTGCCTCCCTCATAGAGGATTCCTAGGGTTATTACCGTGGATGGAGAAACCAAAATTAGAGAAAGAGAGACTCAAGAGTAAATGGGAACTCATTCCTATTAGTCTGGGAGTGAAATTTATGTTCTTTCAAAGGTGCAATAATTTGTATATGCTTGAATATTATATATTGGCAAATTCAAGATAAGTGTCCCTTCTGGAACAAGGGGAATATGTATGTTATGCAGAGAGGATAGGCAAGAACTCATGCTGATTTTATTTTGCTGCTCTTCCTGTGTATGTTTCTTACTTTCCTCAATATAGACAGGTTTAGAATACATTAAAAGAGAAAAAAAAAATATTTTAAAGAAATAGTTCAGAGGGGAAAAATTTCAAAGCACAAAGTACAGTGAAATTAAAAATCCCAGGCATTTTCAATAGAAGTTGGATGCCTAAATTCCCTGTCTACCTTTCAGAATTTTTTATCTAGGAGAAAAGTTTATAGATCAAGATAGCCCTGCTTCGCTCTGCAAGTTGCTCATAGGTCATAATTTCCTGAGAGAAAGGAAAATTGTAAACTTTAGTCAGAATGATCGTATTACAGGCCCTGTCCCTTAATTCTTGAGGAGAAAAAACCAAAGTTCGTGGGAATCCTGCAATAATCCTGCTTGCAATTTTTGTTGGACTTCTTTATCTGATCCAACAGCTTAAAACACAAGGTTCTTTTTTTTCCTGTGATTTAATCACAAGAAATGGGAGCAGATGGCAATACAAATAAACAATAACATTTTTTTATATTTATGTGGCCACTTCCCTTCTCTGAGTGTGGATTAGATTCTGCTGTGTCAGCTAGGTAGAATTATAAGTGTGTTTCTAGATAAGCAGAACATCAGTGTTGCATTTAGGAACTGAAAAACAAATAAAAATATAATAAAATAGAGAGAAATTAAGAAATACAGTGTAAAGCTCCAAATGTTAGAGTGGCCTTCAGGTCTCCTATCATGTGGGAATAAGGTAAAAATCTAGATCTAAAGCAGCAACTTGTTTCTAAATTTATCTTTTTTTTTACACTTTAGCTCTGGTATTGCCTTTAGTTTCCAGTGTCACTGGTTTTATAATAAGTTGGGGGAGTTTGTACTTGAGAATGAAACTCAGCTGCAAAGTGAAATTGTATTGATTTTCTGTATTTCAATAATGACAATAAAGACCTAAATATAGCTTTACAATTTTCTAAAGAGCTGAACCAGCAGCACAGTAGCATGAGTGGGTGATAAGATATTAAACAAATACTTTAATGGGAGATTTGATAAGGCTCTTGGGTCATATTAAACTGAGGAGCAGGATGCGGTTATTGGTCAAAGTTTTAACTGAGCAGGAATTATCATAGGCTTATTAACATTTGATATGTGTAAAATATAATGGGACAGCTGCTTGGCAGGGTTATTTGGGTTCAATAAAACTGTGAGAGAGAACTCCTGCTATAGGCATTCATTAGCTTTGAGAAGATTTGTTAACAGCAGATACAATGAACATCACTCATCCTAAACTTGCCTTTTACCTGGATGCATAGACTTGAGGTGAGGGAAGCAGCATCCCTTGTCCAGAGCCCTGCGTGGGCTGGGGAGGGGGCTGGAGAGCTCGGGGAACTCCTTTCTGTACCTGCTAAGGTCTGTCTCAGCTTCAGTCCCTGTAACACTGTCCTGGAGTTTGAAGGTGGAAGGAAAGGATTTCAGATATCTAGAAACCCTGTAGGCATCCTCAGAGAAAAGAGGTAATTTCAAGCATTTCCTTTCATGTGTGTGATTTCAAGAAGTTCTAAATCAGTGCAACGACACCAAAGTCCTCAGAATTAGGCCATTTTACACCCATTTTGAATGCAGCTAGCTAGTTAGTTTAGGGTTACATTCTGGTTTCCTTTACAGTGGCATGGAAAAGAAGTATAAATGGAGAGATATCACACTAGAGAGGCAAAAACGAAGAGAGATTCATTTTCATAGTGATTACTATTTGCAGCACAGAGATGACTGTAGAGGCATAGTCAGTACTGCACTATATTCATAAAACAAGTGACATAATTACTCTCTGCCATTACTGGAGACTGTATCCAGAATACAGATGCATTTTTCTTAGCTAGATCATAAGAGCAAAGACAAAACATAGATTTTGTCTCCATTATTATCTTTCCTTTCCTCTCAGCATAAATAAGAAAACTTTCAGCTAGCCTCCAGCCGTCCAACAGTCTCATCTTCCCTTCTCCCAAATCCACTTGCAGCTGCAAGAGTTAAATGCAAGGAGTCAAGTGTACCAGTCTAAAAGAATCCTTTACTTGTCTAAGTCCTACAAACAGCCCAGCAGCCTGCCTGTTGGTCACAGAGCTCGGGGAAAATGTCTTCTGTCTCTCCAACTTAATAAAAATGTTTATAATATCCTGCTGGGAAATTGCTACTGTACCATTTGCTCAGCTGCAGATGGTGAATAGGGATATTCTGAACTTGGCCTTTTTGTGAACCTTGAGGGAGGAACAGATCCCATGCTTCAATGCAGTTATGTCAATTGACACCTGCTAACAGACTGGTTTGCTGTAAACCCTGAAACTATGGATTACTGTCCTCCTCCTAAAGTCACCCTTGCAACTGTTCTAGAAGTTCCTAATCCAAGATGAGGCCAGCAAGGGTCTGAAGAAATTCCTTCTGGCACACTATGAACTTGACTTTTCCTACTGAGATAGGAAGCAGTGCACATGGGCTCTCTCTCTTGTTTTTATCACAAAAGCAAGATAAGAGGACTTGCAGTTCTCTAGATGTTGCCTACACAGGGGCAATTTACCGGAGTTTTCTTACAGCTGCTGCCATGGGCTCAGACTCACACTGACATCATCCTGAGTGTGGTCCCCATAGCAAAGTGCTTAAAGGCAAAGCAAAGGACAGGAGGGAAACCAGATGGAAAAATGACTTGTTCATGCTGCTACCCAGTGGCACTAGGATGAGGACCCACAGAGCTTACACAGTCTGAAAAGCCCCAGGTTCATGGCCCTGTGTGATTCAGGTCACCCGATGCTCTAATCACTCGGCTACAGATGCCATCTCTCTGAGTCCCAGGAAATATTTAATTAGCTGTACAATGCAGAAGCGGCTCCCAAAGGAAAATTCCTCTGCAAAACAGCCATCAACTTCATGCTCAAGTATCCAAGGGGGCTGGAGCGCAGCTGGGTCTGAATCCTGGGTCTGAATCCTGGAACAAAGGGAAAAGATCTCCTGCTCTTGCAGTGCCACGGCACAGCCCTCTCCCTCCCATTTTGACCCAGAGGAGTGTTTCCCAGCATAAGATTCATCAATATGGACACATTTCCATCCCTCAAAAATTTAGACTTGCCAGAGTGAAACTTTGCAAACTAGAGTTCTCAAAAGCTTCTAAACTGTGAGTGATAGGAATGACCACATGTGTTGAGGTTTTTGATCAAGTTACATCCTGTCTGCAGCACAGCTACGCTTTGTACCCCAGCTTGGGATGAAGTGTCTGCTTTTGCCTGCCCTTGCACTTTCTGTGCTGGATGTATAGCACAACTGGACAGTGTCTCTCTCTCCTTTGCCAGGGACACCTGTGGCTCCAGGCAACATCGCTTAAAAACACACAGGGAGGCAAAATCATGCCCTAACCTATCATGTCCTTCTCTCAGCCAAGGTCCACCCAGCTACTGGGATTTTCAGGGAATGGAGAGGAGCTAAAAAAGCAATAAGCATGACTGCATGCCTGGTAGCTCCGCTGCAGAGTGGAGCGTGCAGCTCCATTGATGGGCACAGTGTGGGTTGAGGGTTAAGGCTAGCTGAAAAGGAGAGGCATCCTCCACTGGGAGATAACCAACGTTTGAAGTAAGCATGATCTCAAGAGGAGCTGAAGAGCCTAATTTCTCTTGGTGGGTGCTCTGTCTTTTGCCCTATCACTCACTTACCGAAAGATTTCAATCCACTAATGCCACCTCTCTGGCCTCAATGCTCTCTTCCATGAAAGAAGTCGGAGTTACTGACTTACAGAACAAAGGGACTCAGAGACCTGGGGGTTTCATGAGCCACAACACACCTTAGCATTTTCAGTAGAACAGTTTCCCATGAATGGTGGCAGAACTGAATGTTTCACAGGAATACTTACAAATAGGCATCTTTGGAAACTGTTCATCTCAATTGTTCATATTTCAGTTGGAAAACACCAGGAAGTTTAATTTTGGCTAGGACCCACTTCACTCCTGCCCCAACTCCTCCCCATGCAGGGCACAGCAGGATAGGGAGGACAAGCGTGTTTGTGCTCAGCCACCAGCTTAATGTGACCAAAGGGAGAGGATGGGCAGCCAGAGCTGGCACTGCAGGGCAGTAAGAAACCATGATCTGGGGGTATGCTGCCAGGACACACGCTCTGAAGGAGCAGAAGGGTGACCTCCTTCTTCCCTCAGTATGGTCCCACAGGGAGAGCAGTGCTGGCAGTCAGCCCAGCTCCTGGGGTTGTTGCAGGAGGAAGTGAGGGGCTCCTGAGGCAATGCTACTGTGTGTTAAACTGAACAGCAGCTTGGTAAGGCAAAAACAAGGCTGAGGGAACAGGAAAGCCCTAAAAAATGGGGGATTGGTATGAAAGGCAGCTGTGTGGAAGAAAACAAAAGGAGGGAGCAGCCTGGTACAGTCTGGTTGGGGAGTGGGGTGGGGGAAATGGAGTAGGCACCATTCTGGTGTGCAGGGAGCACCAAAGGGAGACGGGGGGGGGGGGGGGGGGGGGGGGGGGGAGGGGGAGAGACCAGAGATGGCTGCAGCCAGAAGACAGGCAGGCTGCCGGGGGTGAGAGGAGATCCCTGGGATGCCTAGCATTCCCCAGACCCCTCCACCGTCACCCGCTCCCTGCTGACACTGTCTCTGTCTTCCAGGTCAGTGAATAATTTCCTGATGACGGGCCCCAAGGTAAGATAAATCCCTTTGATCTCTGTCCCTGATTCCATTAAACCCGGGAAGGGAGGGAGAGGTTCCTCCATGCTACTCCTCCCCGTCCAGCCTTGGTCAGAGCTCCCCTCACCCCCAAGTTTCTAGCAAGGAAGGCCAGGAATGAACTACTACAAACTACATCAACCCTAAGTAAAGTTGGTCTGAGATCTTTTTAAGCTGATTGTGGCCAGAGTTTTGGAGATTTGTCTATTGGCACCAGCTGAGGCTCTCATCAGTCATCTATTTCTTTATGCTGATTAGGTTAGCATCAGGAGCCACATTCATCAAGCTGAAAAGATACTTCCCTGAGGAGCACAACTGGGATTGCCAGGAGCTTGCTCAGTATTTTTGACACCCTTTCTCCTTGTACCCCTCTTTCAGAGGCTTTTTTTTCTAACCAGGACAAATTGTAAAAGTTATCTAATTTTTCTTCCTGGCTATTCCCCAGGAGCACCTGCAAGCCCATTTAGCTCTTTCTACAGTTCTCAATGCTATGGTGGAGCACACTTGCCCCAGAGTACTGGCTGTCCCCCTGGGGATGTGGTAAAGGAGACAGCGGGCTGAGGCACCTGCTGGCCTGGAGCTCCCTGGTCTCTGAGGAGAAGGCTCTGGCTCCTCTCATGCTGAAGTGACAAGGGGTTCCCCATTCCAGGGGCTGGCTGGCACATCTCCTTACACGGCTAACAGCCAACAGCTTTCCTTGGCCTTCTACCCCCGTGGAGGTTCAGGCTCTGAACCAGCACCGCAGTAAATGCTTTTGCTGCTGCTGGCAAGTTCCACTCCCCAGGGGAGCCAAGCCTGAGAGACCTCTTCAGCTCTGAAAAACTTGTTTCTGTAAGATGGCACACAAGTTCCTTTCAGTTGAAAAACAGCCTCATGGTCTTTTGCACTGTGCTTTTCCATCCATCTAGAGCCCAAAGCAGCAGGGCTTATGATATGCAGGGCATATCACCTGCATCAGCCCCACCACTGTGTGGGAAGAGCTGGGGCTACACCAGCTTTGCACTGCCTGCGATGGAAACCAGAACTGCTGAGTGACTCTTCTGGGAGCAGCCCAGGGACATCCCAGCCTGTCACCCAAAGGGCTGTCCCTGCAGGCTGGACAATGCATCCTGACAGGTTTTAACATTAATACTGAAGGGGGGACGGGGGGCAAAGCGTTGCACATGCTGTCCCCTCTCCTGACCTGCTGCTCTGCTCCTAGGCCTATCTCATCTACTCCAGCAGCGTGGCAGCCGGGGCACAGAGTGGCATCGAGGAGTGCAAGTTCCAGTTTGCCTGGGACCGCTGGAACTGCCCCGAGAGGGCACTGCAGCTCTCCAGCCACGGCGGGCTGCGCAGTGGTAAGGAAAGCATTGGATACCACTACTGGGAACCCCTTGCTACAGGTTAGAAACCGTGGGCCCCTCTTCTCTTCGCAAATGCCTCCTTTCCTTCCCCATGCTGGAATATCCTTTTTCCAGGGATGTCCAGAAGGGAATCTTTCCAGGAAGCCCCAGACACAAGTTGGGATCTAGCCTCAAGACAAGGCAGCCTCACAACACCTGTGCTGCCTCTGGGCCTGCCAAGAGCCAGCTGGTGCAGGACAGGCATGTCCCACCAAGTCTTGCACAGCAGCTCCATGCAAGGATGTGCCATCACAACCCCTGGCATGGGCTGCAAAATGTGTCATGCCCAAATGGTGCCTCTTGCCAGGAATTCCTGGGGAGACTGAGAACCAGCACACAGTAGTGGGGTAGCAAGCAGAGGAATATGGCTAAAGAGAGCAGGGGAGAGTTAATTAGTGTCTGTTCTTTAGCCAAGAGGCAAGAGAAAACTCTTCCTGCAGCTTCCAGGAGACTAAGATGTCAGAGTCACTTTGATGCAAAATCCAATATCAATGACCCATTCCACGGGGTTGCATGGGGCTGCAATCACTGTCACTTAGCCATCTCCTGGTGCCAGGAAACACTTCAGTGTGGATCTAGTCCTCTATACCCATGCGTGCTGCTGGACTGAGATCATATCTGCCCCATTCAGGCAGGACCTGAGTATGTGGGAAAGCCCCAGGCCTCTGGTGGGACTGGCAGCAGATGAGGGAGTGGGGGGCCCTGGGCAGAGGTGGACACAGGTTTCAAAGCAGGGCCCTGAGAAAGCAATCGCAACATGAAGTGACATTCTGGCAGTGGATCCTTGAACTGTTCCTGTCAAGGTTATCTGCTTAGATCCAGACCTTGCTGGTCAGTTGATGTTTGCCACACTGACACTGGTGGGTAGGTATGGTTACTGCCCTGAGCCCCAGGCAGTGTCCAGCAGAAGGTGAGGCTCCAGGCACCTGTGGGGAATGAGTTCTTTGATCCTTGGGGAGGGCCCCTTCCCCTTTGGGGTGTATTAGTGAGATGTAGAGGACATTTTGCTGTAGGTGCCTTGTCCCTAAAGCTGAGCTCCCACAAAGACAGCCAAGTGCTAAACTCGCCCACACCCTTAGAAACAGTATGAGTCAGTCTGGATCAGATTTGGGAGCTTCTGTCTTTGTGCAGCTCAAGACAAGACTCAGCCAATCTGACAGACAGGGACTTCTCGCCATCCCACAAAGCCCTGCCAATAGCAAATTGCTTCCTACCCAGTCTCCTGCATGGCAAGACTCATTTCTAACGTTGGTCTCGCAGTGAAATCTTTAGCACATCTGCTCTCCTTGTATTCCCACTTGACAGCAAACCGAGAAACTGCTTTCGTCCATGCCATCAGCTCTGCGGGTGTCATGTACACACTGACCCGGAACTGCAGCCTCGGGGATTTTGACAACTGTGGCTGTGACGACTCCCGCAATGGACAGCTGGGTAAGGAGAGATGTGCTGCCATCCCTCTCTCACATCCCAGGCGGCAGGAGACAGCTCAGCTCCTCTCCTCTGCTGAGCCCTGCAGAAACAACTTGTCCTCTTGATTCCAGCACCTGAAAACACTGCCCAGAGCAGAGCTTTGACTGGCTCAAACCAAAGGAGCTCTGTGGAAGTTAATGGGGGCACCTGCAATTTACATGAGTTGAGGCTGAGCCTTTGACATACTCCATTGCTTTCTAAATGAGCAGACAAGTAGAAGGGGTTCAAATAAAGAACAACTCCGTTTAAGCTGCTGGAGGGAATGACTGCAACACACGGGCAGAAGCAAGGATCTGGTGCCATGCATCAGATGGCAGGTCTAGTTAGAGCAGTGCTGATCAGGGACTTCAGGCATCCTAGGGTGCAGGACCATGGTGGCCCCAGAGCAGAATTAACAGGAGGGAAAGCAGAGTGGCATTCGTAGGCCCCTCCAGCATTTGTCAGCATGGTAGGCACATGAGAGCGTAACCAGAGCTACTGTGGCAGCACACAGCCTTCACCCTGTCCATAACACAGTAATACCCAGACCCACAGCCACTAGGCAGCACCGCATGGTGAACCCCAGGCTGCACATCCCTGCTCAGAATTCACAGAAAACATTGACATTTTGGTCTTCTGTTTTGAATGGAAAGAAATAAATCTCAAATTATCAAAATCTTTTGAAAGCCTTTCTCCCCTCCACCGCCCTGGGTAGTCTGCACGTGTCAGTTTACGACAAACTCCTCTGGAGTGCACATTATTTATTAATTTGCTTTATTACCTAATAATTTTTTAAACAGCCACTGCTTCTTTGGTGTCCAAGGTGTGGGACAGCCCATCTCTAACAGAGCAAGACTTTTGGGCAATGACAGACCAGATTTTATCTTCTCTGGAAAACTGAGTTAATTATGCTACACTTCTCTTTCCAAAAAATGGAGCTGGTTTTCATGAAAATTTTCCATTGTGAACTTAAAACCTTGGAAGGCAAAAGAAACTTTTGGGCTTGTCCAAAACAGTGTGATTCAATTCTAAATGCCATTGTGCTGAATTCAAGTTGGTGAAAGGTTTCCATTCTCCCTTCAGTTCCAGCTCTTGATTTGGACTTCATCATCCACTACAACTACCCACCTCCCATGAGACACCCCTGCCTTTCCCTGGGACAGAGGACTAGGATGCTCTAGGGAATTCTGCGTATGGACCATGTCTTTTAGGGAGAAGTACAAGGCCATTAAACTACAAGATACACTACCAAGACATGTTATGGTCAGAATATTATAGATTTCAAATCTTCAGTAAGAATTTGACATTTTTGTCTAGGAGGAAAAGAAGTAAATCACATGACCTATTTCCAGTTAGCCAAGCCTAATTATTGAGCTCCCACAATCAGCAAAAGCACCCTCGACATCTTGCTGTGCAGTTTCCCAGTTCTGTTCTTTTTTTTTTTTTTTTATGATAACTGCAAATTCAGACCATTCTGAGACTCCCAACATCAGCCCAGGCATCTGGGTGTACCAAAAAGAGGTCTTCCTCCATACATGTGTGCCAGGCTTGGGTTGTTTACTGGCAGAAGGGAATCTGTTTCCTCTGGCCAGGATAAGTACAGCAGTTTGCTAATCCCTGTTAGCAAGATGCTGTCCCTGCAGTCAGACTGAACCAGTTCAAAGCAGGGTTTGAGGGAAGGTTATTAGAGACCCAAAGTCTCATCTATATGACTGCTGACTGATGATAACTTACACCTTCTGAATCCTTTTCTAGAAAACCTGGAAATCCCTGGGTTTGTTGCATGGGACATAGCCCTTTGCTGTCTGCATGAACGACTTCTTATCAAGGCCTCAGTAGGAATGACATGAGCCCAAGGGGAGGGAATCTGCGAGTATCACAAAGCAAAAGGCTGTATTTGCCCCATGGCCTCCATTGCCTCCCATCACTTCTGGGACCCCTTCCTGTCCCCAGAGCCACAATTCAGGCAGGTGAGGGGCTGGTTCCCTGACAGCACACATCTTCTCTCTTTTTGTAGGAGGACAAGGCTGGCTGTGGGGAGGCTGCAGCGATAATGTGGGCTTTGGGGAAGCCATTTCCAAGCAGTTTGTGGATGCTCTGGAGACTGGACAAGATGCTAGAGCTGCTATGAACCTGCATAACAACGAGGCAGGTAGAAAGGTGAGCCCCTTCTTGCTGCCCCTTCTTGCTTGCCAGATTTACTCTGGCCATTTACTGTGAAGTGTCACGACTTGCTGTAGCTAAACACACATGTCCAGAAGGAACAACCACCCTGCTGAGAAGGAGAGGCATGGCAGCAATACCGACATGACGGGAGGTGTTTGGTCTAAGGTAGCAAACCTTCCATGACTACACCATTAATGGCTTCTCTGGTCTTCTTTCTCCCAGTTCAAATAGGGGAGTACCTTGGAGAAGCAGATCTATAAGCTTTAAACAAACCACCCTTGGGCAGGGCTAGTGCATAGAGAGGGTCCTCCAAAGGCCTGGAGCTCTATTTCTCCATGGACTGCAGCACTGAAGTGACCCCTTTGGACTTTTTCCTTGAATTTCCTCTCTCCTTTCATCCTGTAGGCCGTGAAAGGGACCATGAAGCGAACCTGCAAATGCCACGGCGTGTCAGGCAGCTGCACCACCCAGACATGCTGGCTGCAGCTGCCCGAGTTTCGGGAGGTTGGCACTTACCTCAAGGAGAGATACCACAAAGCCCTGAAGGTGGACTTGCTGCAGGGGGCAGGGAACAGTGCTGCCAGCCGGGGTGCCATCGCCGAGACCTTCAGCTCCATCTCCAAAAAGGAGCTGGTCCACTTAGAAGACTCTCCCGATTACTGCCTGGAGAACAAGACACTGGGGCTGCTGGGCACAGAGGGAAGGGAGTGCCTGAAGAGGGGCAAGGCCCTCAGCAAGTGGGAGAAGCGGAGCTGCCGGCGGCTGTGCGGGGACTGTGGGCTGGCGGTAGAGGAGAGGCGAGCCGAGATGGTGTCCAGCTGCAACTGCAAGTTCCACTGGTGCTGCGCCGTGCGGTGTGAGCAGTGCCGCAAGAGGGTCACCAAGTACTTCTGTGTCCGCAAGGAGAAGCGGGAGCGGAGCGGGGGTGGCGGGGCCAGCCGCAAGCTCAAGAGAAAGCTCTAACTTGTCTCTGCTCCTCCATGGTCTTGTCTGCACCTCTCCTGTCCTGCATCCCCCATTTCCCCAGCACCCTTTTTGGCTTAGTTTTGTCTCATTCCCAATACTGGGCAAGGCAAAAGAGCTCACATGAGCCTCTAGGCCTTGGCCATACAGGGCATTTCCCATCAGTGCAGCAGGTGAAGACTCCTGAGAAAACTCTCATGTGCTGACAAAATTAGAGGAGATTTCGTCCCTTTAAGCCAGAGTCACTCTATCCAGTACCTGTGGTTTTATTTCTGAAAACACAGCTGGTCTTTTGGTGGCTCCTGCTCTCTTGAGCTTCTCTATTCCCCAGGCAAGCACCTGCTCTGAGCTTTTGAGTGAGATCAACCTTGGGGAAGCATGAGGAAGCTGGCACCACCAGAGCTGGGCAGCTCAGAGTGGTAATCCCTAAACCAGAAGCAGTTTATAATGTGCTAAAGAAATAGAGACACTAAAATAAAATTGTTATTGCCTTTTATTAAGGCCTGCACTCTGAGGGAATAAAAAAGGTATGCAACTCCTTCCTGAAGCAAGCCAGCCTCCAGGAGGTCCACAGCATCACTTTACATCTTTTGACAGCTTTGCTAAGCTCTCCAGTGTTTACTTTACAGTTGAGATGGCAGCAGCAAGACTGAAGCAGCTGCTTGACCTACCCACTAAATAGCTTTCCAGAAGAAGACCTATCACTTGCTTTTTACACGCCTTCTCTGAGCGTTCTGAGCCTCCATGTCTGTTCTCCATTTTTACCCCTGCAACCCTGACAAAGCCCTTGCCTGATGCCATAACGATGCCCTCACGCTTCTCCAGTTCCTCTTCCCTCCCAGAATTCACCCAGAGAGGAGCTGCCAACTAAGCCCATTCCCCACCTCCTGGTATATTTGCCAAGCACTCTTACCCTGTCAGCTAAACTAACTAAATACTTCCTCCTAGTCTAAGAAAACAATGTCAGTTACTATTTAATGGTATTGTAAATAGGAAAGTGAAGCACTTTGAAGTTTAATTTATTGCACAGTTACTGTGATGTACACATAACAGTTTTTCCTCTATGCTTATTTTATATATTTTATAGGCTAAGCAAGCAGCAGAAAGATTCAGTTGATGCATTTCTGTTCCCTTGCCATGGCTGGGGTAGGGAGGGAAGATGCTGTCAGCTGCAGAGCCTGGGGAAGCTCACTGCTCCATCACAGTAACCTCATCCTGGGCTTATTGTCTACTTTGCTGTTTGAAGTGTCCTTTAGACAGATGAAAAGCCAGCAGAGTTAAGTAGCTGGCCATTAGATCTGTCTTGTAGCCAATGTTTGTAAACCAATAGCCAATGCAATAAATCAGTAGCCAAGTGCTTGCAAAACGCTGTTGTGTCTAAGTAGTTGGGTGTTTTTTTGTCTGATTGTATGTGTGGATGTAAGCAGTTAAAATTCTGGAGACTTAGCTGCTGAGCATATAAAGAGCTGACCAGTTCCTTCCACACAGCACCACCACAGCCCCTGCCAGGAGAGGCCTGCTCTCTCCTTGAGCTTGCCTGAATTTGAATCCAACTGCAATGCAGCTGCCAGAAAAAATGGGTTGGGAGGGAGGCAGACAGGGGCCCAGTTGCCCACTTCAGAGATGATACATTAAAGACACTCAGTGGTCTGTATGTGTCCCTTAGTTATCAAATATTCCCTCAGTCCCAGGACTACTCTGTTAGGTGGGGGGAATTTGAACCTATGGCAAACTGGGGTCTCACAAAAGCAAGAGAGTTCATGTCAAGCAGAAATCTGGCCATTCAAAAATTGCAAGAAACAATCTTGTCCCATTCTCAGGAAAAGATGAAACACTTCCACTCCACATACAAACCATCAGCTCTTTGCACAAAGGTTCTTATTAATACAGTGACCTGGCCCTCAGTCTCCCTTGCACCTCCACCAGCAGTTCTTCCACCTCCATGTGGTGGGGATGTATTCCTGGACAGAAAAGCAAAGAGGTAGCGAAGGCCTCTCACCCAGCAGGAAAACCTCCAGCACGGGCTGGCTTGAGGACTGCTGCCCAGTAGAGAGGACAGCTTCTAACCTCCTTGTCCCTCTGTGCCCCCTATTCCATGGACAGCTGAAAAGGAGAAGATGTGGAAGCCATCCCCTCCCTCTCCCCAGCACACAGCAGGCTGTGTGCCACCCCGTCCTTCCCCTGCTGGCATTACTGCTCCACACGGATGCCCACTGAAGGCCGTGGTACAGACCAGGATGTGCCCGCTGGGCACAGCGATGCCCATGGCTGAAGGGGATGTTCAGGGAGCGTCAGGAGCCGGGGCCCCACCACCGCATGATTCTTTCTCTGGGAGAAAATGGCGACACCACAGCTGCAAAATGTGCTGACCTCAGCAGCGGGTCGGAGCCTAGAGGGGTCCCCCCTGTCTGGCACAAGGAGCCCTTAGTGGTAAAGGCACTGCTGCCATTGTGTGGCAGGATTGGATGCTTCCATGTATTCATTTCGGTTTAATGAAGGCACATTCCTCAGAGGAGAAATATTTACATTCAGCTTCCCAGGTGGTCACCTTAGCCCAGATGACACACAAACAGGCAGCCCCTCGCCCCCTTTTCCAATCCAAACCTCTTTAGAGGGCTCAGGGAGGAGGGGAGCAAGGGGAGGGGGGCTGCTAGGGGAGCAGAATAGAGAAGGGAACAAAATGCTAATAAATCAGCCAGCCAGCCCTTTTCCCCTCCCCTCTGTGGAGTCAATGGAAAGTGTCATTTCACATGCTAATCCCCCTCCGCTCTCTTCACAACACCTTTTCCGAAAAGTGTTTGGGAAAAGTCCTTGTGGCCCGTTTACAGCTCCCTGCCGCTTCGGATTCCTTCTTGTCTAAGGCCGTGGCCCCGTGTGGGTCTCTCCCTCCAGCAGGGCTCCTTACAAAAAAAATCTCAACAAAGACTTTGGAGTTCATCAGCCTCCCACTGAAATTCACAGCTGCTGAACAAACTAATCCCCTCTCTTGGCCTTTCTTCCTTTCAATGAGTTCTTGGCTTCAAAGACACTTTGGGAAAGGACTTTGTGGGGACTCACACTGCTCCTTCAATAGAAGTTAGTGCAAGCATTATCTTCAGAGCAAGTGGCTTTACAAACAAATACTGCTTAACAATCTCTGCCCCTTCAGCTCCCCCAAACACACACAAGCCTAGCCTGCAGACATGATGTTATCCACAACAGGATTACAGCTCTGTTCTCTGTGCCCAGGGATCCTTTCCTACCACCCCCCAATTCTTTGTCAGCCCAAAGGCCTTCTCACCCAACAGAAAACACTTTCTCTGTCCAGAGGTGTGGGGATGCTGGCCTAGCATGTGCCCACACAGGAGGAGGGCACGCCAAGCAGCCACTGCCCACAGACCAGGAGCCATTATCAGCCAGCAGAGACAGTGCTAGAAATGCAGGAATGCTTTCCAGGACATAAACTGCACTGGGGCCACAGCAACAGGGCTTCTGCCACAAGCCTTTCAAAGACCCTTGAGTGGGTCACTTGAGTTCCCTCTGCCTGGTTTTCCTAACCAAGAATTTTAGGGATGATGCTCACTGGGGTAAACCTGAAGCAAAACTGAGCAACAGTTGAACAAAGGGCTAAGCAGGAAGGACTAACAGCAAAGGCAGGATAAACAGCCAGTCTCTGGGTGAGTCCATGGATAGTGGGAGCTGTGTGTTCTGGACAGAACTGGAGTCAAATGCATCTGAGAAATACATGGAAAATACGTGCTTATTTCTCAGTGGTACATGTGGCCTGAGTTAAAGAAAGAGAGGGGCTCGACTGCACAGCGTACTATAACTGGATCCAGAAAGGCAGAATCTGAGAAATACCCAGGCCTGTTAAATGATGTCAGAAAGCCAGGACTTTCCTCATACATTCATTAGGCAAAGTGGGCTACCCACTCACTCCTACAGCATCACAAAAGGCCACAACACAAGTGCTGCCTTTGAAAATCAGCTTGCATTTTCCTGATGGAGGACAGCTGGGAGGCCAGGCTGTTTGCTAACTGCTCCCAGACCAGGCTGCAAAAGCTCTGCAAGATTGCCATACACTTGGTGTTTGCCTCTGCCAGCAGCAGAACTAACAAAGGCTGGTTTTCCCCAAATGCATGCTGTGCCTGCAACAGCCCAGAACTGTCATAAACCCTGGCCCCTTCCCAGTAATGGCCCTTCAAATCTTCTCCACCCAAACAATCTTTCTCAACCTTTACTGCCTCCCAAGTCCTCGACTCACAGGCCAGGTAATACAGTCCTGCATATTTTCAGAGTTTCACAGGTGCTGGCTGGCCTGTAGGACATACTTGTACATACAGCAAAAAGAAAACAAAAATTTTTGGAGATTACATCAGTCTTTTTGTAGAAGCCAGTGTGACTCTCCCCTGATTTTATCTCGGTACTGGTGTTTCACTTCCACCTTCTTACCTCCTTAAAAGCTTAAACAAAATCAGCCAACAGATTCAGAAATTATTAACTAACGGTAAGTACTGACAATTCAATGGTGTAAGTCTGATTTCCACACAGGTCAGATTCTCATCCTAGTTTAAGTGGCATGGCTTCAGTGGCATAACATTACTTTCCAACAGGAGAGGACCTCATCAAGGGCTCTCTGTTTACTTATTGGCACACTTCAACCCCCCAATGTCAAGCATAAAATCGCCAGCACTGCTCTGATTCCCCATAAGAACCTCAGCCATCCCAGGGACCTTCTTGGATCTGGAGAAGATCAATTCTCTGACCTTGCATCCTTAGGGAGGGGGTAAGGCCTGAGGTCTCACCACACCAGGACAGTTGCTGCTCACACCAGCAGAGCCCAGAATCAGGTTTGCCCCGCACTGTTCTCAATTGCCCCCCCATTCCAAAGCTGATAACTCAGCTCTCAGTGGGTGGCCCTGCAGACTGAGGGAAGTTCCCTGTAGCCAGAAGTGAGAAGCCTATATAAAAAAAAAAAGCTAGCAGCATCACAAAACACAGCTTTTATTTCACTGTTCTGTAATCTCTCAGTGCATCAAACCGCAGCAATAGAAACAACACAGCAGCAACAAGGAGGCACTTTGACATGGAAAGGAGAGAATGAGACGTGTCCTCTCCCTCCCTTCTCTGATTCTCCTCCCTCCTAAGTCTCATGGTAGAGCAGGCTGATTTGTTTAAGTCAGTGAACACAGGCCCACAATGGCATTATCACTCGGGCAGTGAGCAGAGGAAGCAGGGTCTGGCTGCAGACAAATGCTGGGAAGAAGCCTTGCTCCCAGCTAAGGCCCAACGATTACGCTGCCTGGTTAGCATGAAAGAAGGTGAGAGACAGGAAAGCAAGGAAGGAGGAAGGGAGGGAAAGACACACACACAGAGATAGCTGTGCCTGAAAATCCCACTCAACTTCTACCTCGGGACAGATATGCTTCATTTACCTATTTTACCCCAGAGGAAATGCCACAGTGATGAAAAGCCTCTGCGCAGCCATATCCTCAAGACCTGACAGCATCACCTCCTGCAGGATATTCCTACCATCACAGTGCCAAGGGGCCTTTGAGAACCACTTTTGCACATACCCATTACTGTAGGCAGAATGAACACTGCAAGTGTGGTGCAATGAGCTGTATCCCCCTACTGACGTCCATGCTGGTCAGAGTAACTCGAGGGGATTCTTTATAGGACCTGAAGAGTCTCTGCTGCTCTTAAAGCCCTTAGACTGCCTGAAAAGCCAAACGTAGGAAGCCTTTAGATAACACTAGTGGTCAAAAGGCCAATTGAGCTAACACAAAAGAAGTGAAAAAGGCCAGGAAGCCAGAGGGGGTAACCAGCTCTGGGGAGGAGTGCACAGAACAGTTCAACCTGCCAGCATTCCTGAATTCAAGTCCCAGGAGTTAGGAGGGGGAAATCAGTCCTGGGCCTGCAACATAAAGGGCTCAAGCCTCAAGTTTATCAGGTGAAGGGGGTGGGTGGAGGAGGGGATGGTGTGTGAGATAAAAAGGAGGGAGGATAGAGGGTAAACAGGAGACTTGACTGTGAAAAGAGAGGGCTGGGTGAAGAAGAGAGACAACCAAAGCTAGCTCAAAGGGGGCTGGTAGTTAGTCCTAGTTGTAGCATGATGTAGGTGCAGAGAGGTGAGAGGATGAGTCAAGGATGAGAATAAAGAGCAAGGAGGAACCAGAGGAGAGATCCTCACAGCAGTCCAACAGATTCAGGACACCCTAGCTTAGGTCCCAATGGAGCCCAACTATCACTCAAGCAGTTTACACTGCAGCAGGGAACAGTGCCTGGGGCTCTTCTGTCTGGTAGTGCTGCAGATGCCAGCCCTGTTTTTCTCCTACAAAAAACCCTAAAAAGTAACATCATCCTGGGAAGTAAGGAGCTTCTCCTTTGTGCTGGGGATACAAGGAAGAGAGAGGATCTCTGTGCAACCTGGGCAACCTGAAATTGATATCTCTGGGCTAGGAAGCAGCCTTAAACTAGTAAGAAATAAGAGAGAGAAAGAACAGTCTCCAGAAGTCCCAGGCACCAGGGGCTGCCTGGAGAGCAGACAGGACCAGGTGTGCTGGCCAAGCACAGTTCCAGGCACTGGCACAGACTTATTTATCCAAAGCCAGGAGGAGAGTCCACAACCTGCAGCACATCAACAGGTGAGGGAGTCCACCGGCTCTCAGCTTGCACTGTTCCAACTCCTCCACACTTTATACATTCAGCTTGCCAGCAATGGTCATGAGGACTTTCAGGATGGGCATGAAACCAGACACCTCACTGAAACTGCTGCTGCTCACCACTTGGGTGTGAACCAGGAGACCCTGTTGGTAGTTCCTAGCCTCAATGCAGCGGGCAATTTCATGAAGACCCATGAGGATGGTTGGAGAGAGCTGTGGGGAGGGAGCAGAAATGAGTCAGCATGCTCAGCACTGTAACACAGTCCCCCCTCCCTCCACAGCCTTCCCTCCTATTCTCCACCTCAGGCTCTCTAAACAGCACCTACAGTTAAACACTATCAGGAAGGACAGCTTGCTTCCTCCTTCGGCTTCCCAGCCTACAAACATTAATCTGATGGCCAGGTTAGATTACAGTGAATGCAGGTCCTAAGTAATAACATTAGATCAATTGAATATCTGATGTATCTAAGGAGGTCAAAGGTCCATCTAGCACAGAACCCTGTCTCTGTTTAAGTCTAATATGAACACTTAGGGAAACGGTATATGTTAAAAGAATTCTTTCCCCAATAGTTACGCCTCCAGCAATTGGCATCAGCAGCTTCAGAGTTTTCTAAGCCAGAGGTTATACTTAGGTTCACACTTAACGACTACCACCAGCTGCCCTTTCCCATCTAGAACCTGTCCATATGCTAGTATACTTCCTGGGGGAAAAAGAATCCCACAAATACCTCCCCAGCTCTTTCTTACATTATGTCCAAGCCAAATTTAAGGAAGATGAGATAAGGCTGGCTAGATTCAAGGTGCATTATAAGGTTTGGCACTCCCCTGGGTTTTCTAACAGGATATGTGCTGGTAACACTGGGACAGACACCAAGGCCCACAACCTAGTGCAAAGTTAGGATCATGAATCTGGCTGGACCACAGGGAATGGTGGTGTCTACTTACCACCTGCTCGCGGAGCTTCTCATACAAACACTCCAACCGCTGCAATGCATCCTCCAGCTTCCTTCGGGTTTTCTGAAATGAAACAGGCTGAAGCTCTGGCAGAGCTAGCGATAAGTCACCTCTCCCAGAACCAAGTTGTTCACACTCAGTCCTTCCTGTCTTTTCTTCCCACAGCACCTTAAAATTCATCTGCATCTCATCCTCCACCAGCCAGGGACCGTGATACAATCCAGCCACGCCCTCACTATGCTCATATACACTCGTGCGTTCTCTCCCCGAGACAGTAAGCTAGATTTTCCCCTTTGCCTATCTTCCAGTCTAGGCATTCCTCCCTTCTGCCAGTGCTTGCAGATCACAGGACAGAGCTGCTATTTCCAAAGCTTGAGAAATATCCACTAGTTGACCCATGGGGCATTCTGACAGGCTCACCCTGGCCAATCTAAACAACAGCTTCTTCCTGGTCTCCTTGAGGAAAAGGGGGAATATCCTTCCCACTCCAAGTAACCACCAAGGAAAAGGCCTGAGTACTGAAGCTCTGGTGGGAGTGACGCCATCAATGCCACCCTGGATCACCCAGTCAGAGGTAAATGATAGTATGGATAGAAATGCCTGGCTCTGGGCAATGCTTGGACAGACCTGGCAGCCTTGGGAGCTCAGGTGCATTGCAACGCTGAATCTGGACAGCTATTCAACATCCATGTAAGCTGAGTGCTTCAGCCCAAACCAACGAGCCTTCCTGTCCATAGAGGGAACCTTCAGGTTGTCTCCCAGAAACTGCTACACAACACTGAGAAAGCACAGAGCAAACTTGCCGAAGCTGCTGCTATGCACAAATTGTCTGAATCTGAGATAGCAGTCTGGGCTCAGCACTCGTCACAACAATCACTAAGTAGACATATTCTGGAAGGCTTCATGTGCCTCCAAGGTCTGGGAAGACTCAACAACCTAACACGATGCTGCAAACAATGCTTTTCTGTTTATAGACAGTCTGGCCTGATACATTCACTCACTGTGACGTGTATGCCAACAGCCTTCCAGGAATCACGGTGGAGAAATTAGTGACTCGGACACAAAGATTGTCTGGCTTTCTCTTCCAGCCAGGATATCTCAGCCTTTCCCTCTAAGCTCTGAGGATAGCTGGTAATACCAGCTCTGCAGGAACTATCTATAGATAAAGTCACTGAAAAAGGAAGGTTGAATTAGCCAAGTTGTTTCTTCTACTTTCCTCAAATAAAAGAGCCAGGAGGACAGAACCATTGCTCCAGAGAGGCAAGACTCACTTTCTCTTTTCCAAATCAAAAGAAGGAAGCATCAGTCAAACATCTATAATTGCAAAAAAGCCAAAGATGAGAGAAGAGAGGACTTACTGGATCAGTGGCGACAGCAGAGCAGCGTTGCACCAGCCCTTCAAATGTGGCCTTCAGAGCTTGGTGCTCAGGAGGCAACTCCTTCCTCTCAACCCTCTCCACTGGTAGCTGGTGATACTGACAGAAAGAGAAGCAGTTGAATGAATGTAACAGGAGCATGAAAGGTCAGAGCAGGTAGATTCCCCTCCTGCAACTACGAACAGAAAGCATTTCATCTCCTCACAAACCCAGAGAATATCTGGAAGCAGAGTAAGATTATAATCTTCAGGCTGTAGTATAGCTAAAGGCCTCTCTGAATTCCCAAATCCTACCAGGCTGACAGCCTTCCTGGCCTCCCTCCTTCTTTCCCAGCCGTACTGAGGGGTCATCTTCCACCCTGGAAATCCTTCTAACATTCAGGCAGAGGTGTCTTAAGGGCTAGGCAGCATCATAAGCACTGCAGCTTATAATAAGAATCTCAAAAGCTGAGTTGTAGTTGTTTTTCTACTTGACAAGGAGCTGTTGGCTGACGAACACCCTACTTTCCCTAGGTACCTGCAGGTTGCCTTCCTTGGGTGCTCCTGGGGGTGACTGGCCAGATTCTTGCAACCTGGACAGCTGAGGATGGATCCCTTGGGACTCAGCAGGCAGACTCATTACTGGAGCTGTAATGGGGGCTGGAGGAGTAAATTTCTCAGGTAACTGTCAGGAAAAAGAAAGAAAAGGAAAGAAGAAATCAAGAAAACGAAATCCAAAGAAGGAGGATTGGTTACATCCTCCAGTCAAACTCAGCTTCCTTTTTAACTTGCAAGAGTGCCCAGCTCTCGAGATGATGTGTAACACTTCTCTGTTCTTTCAGCCCCCCTGAATCAGACCATGAGGCCCTTCCTCTTGCATCCTAGATGAACAGTCAAAGCAACAGCAAGAAAACTCTTCTGGAATTGTTGAATCAAACAGATCCGTTGCCCCTGAATGCACTGGTTCTCAGAAAGCTGTCTTGGCTCCGCAACGGCACGAGTCCTGAATGCAGAGATTAGCAAGCAGTAAAGTGTCCAACAGAGCAAATGCTGAGGAAAATCCCACAACATGGGGGGAGAATCCTCTTGCAAACACTTTATCGTGCCCCTGCTAAGCCAGGGAGCCAGGAGAGATTCGCTCTGACAGGGCTAGATCAAAAGGAGATGGCTTTAACAAGAGGCTAATCCTGTTGTAGTGAGCACAGCCTGAA
Source organism: Tapera naevia (assembly GCA_033556795.1). Classification (NCBI taxonomy): domain Eukaryota; kingdom Metazoa; phylum Chordata; class Aves; order Cuculiformes; family Neomorphidae; genus Tapera; species Tapera naevia. The sequence continues at coordinate 10,856,181 of JAUMJJ010000194.1, read as the reverse complement.
GCAGGTTCCCAGCTATGCTGCCAGAAAAAGGGCGAGAAGTCTGTTTCAAGCTAAAGAAGAGGAGTAGGGGGTGGGAACGGTGCCAAAGAAGCTTCTTGTCACACCTGCCAGCAGGCAGCAGTGACAGAAATGGGGTACTGAGAGCATTTGTTGCAAAACAGCTCAGCTCACAGGTCCTCCAGTTCAATCACTACAAGGCAGAAAGCATCAGGGCCAACGTGGCAGGTATCTTTCAGCTACACCTGTCCCAACTTCTTTCAGCATAAGTGCCTTAGCCTTATCTGAAGAAAATCACTGTGGGCCTCACTGTGCTGAGGAGAAATGCTGCCCCCAACTGTCAGGTGTGGAGCGAGTATGATCTCCTCACGCACTACCAAAAATTTGTGTGTGCAAGGGGCTAAGATTAAGTTCATATTTCTAGCACCAAGTAACCGTAGTCAGCCTGGGAAATACTGACAGAGGACGCAGCATCACAGATAACCATGCTACAAAATGGCCACCCTGGGGAACAGCATGCAAGTTTGGATGGTAAGGGTCAAGATAACTTAAACTCCAGTCCTAGCTATGCATGCAATACAGAAAAACACAGAGCAATGCGGAATGAGACCTGCTGAGTGTGACCTGGAGCATTTATAGGAATACACCCTATAATGAATGGAGGCCCCTAGTTAAAAGACAACCAACATGTACTGCAGCTGAAATTTTACCTTTTTCTTTTGAAGGCCTCCTCTTACAGCAGAGGGATCAGTCCAAGATTCCTGAGCTGCCAAAAGAGAAAACACGACACAAATGTCAGACTTTGAGACAGTGGCCATAGCAACAATTCATGTCTGCTTGCACAGTTTGGAACTTTCCTCAGCAAGGGCCCATGGGTCTCACCCCTGCCATCATTGCAGCTTCAGAATGTTTCAACCTGTTCAAAGTCTTCATGAAGTGATCTCTGATCAGATTGAACTGGCACACACCTACTCTCATACAGAATGCTTTTTTACAACTACATGAAGCCTTCCATATTCTGCACAGGTTGCAGATGTCAGCCTCAGAGTCAGGCCTGAGCCTTGGGCAGGATCTGCATGCATGTGCACATCAGGGTTCAGGGAGTTCCTGGAGATCCCCACACAGGGAATCCTGCACTGCGGTATGACAGTGAGGGCTATCTTATGGGTGAGACGGCTTCTCATCAACACTCACAGGAGTGGCAGTCCACAGCAATGCAGGTTGCTGGAATAAAGTGGGAAAAGCCTAAGAGTAGGTTGAAATTTTCCTCTTCCAAAATCATATTCAGAAGCAAAGTTTACCAAAATATGCTTGCTTCCTAACTAGAAGGGAACAGATATAACCAGTAAATGCCTTGGGAGCAGAGGGGTGTCTCAGCAGATGCTTCCATGCTATCTCACCTCTAACCTCACTCCAGGTAATTAAAAAGCCATCAGACAGAATATCAAAAGACTTGCATCCACACTTCATTCTGCAAAGGTCAAATTCCAACCACCTTGTCTGCTGCTGTCCTGTCAGGGTACCTGCATCTCTAGACAAAACCCCAGTGCTTCTTTTGTCACCCCAGTATTAATAATCTCAAGGCCATGAGACACGAATAATCTATGAGATAGTGGCATAATTCTAAGGGGCAGTATCAGAATTGCCAGAGCTCAGTGACACACTTAATAAGCCACTGATCCTGAACTGAGCTTTAAAAATCATAGGGGAAAGTCGCAAAAGGTGCTTCATTACTTTAATTAACTTTATTATTAAAATTCTGGCAGCCTCCTTTTGCCCTCCCTTTTCCCATGATTTCAAGACTTGCTCTCTGCTGAGTTCGGATCAGTAGTTTAATTAAGTTGGCACTTATTTCTAGCGTAGGGATTCTATGCCCTAGAACTCTGCTGACCCCCAAAGAGCCCGTGGCCTAACAGTCCTTGGCACTGTTCCAAACCAGTGGCACTTTGAATCCTCACAGGAAACAGCTATTGAAATTATAGTCTTTAAGCCAGGCACTTAATCATCAGACATGAGACAACAGGACCCTGATGCAGCTTGCTGGGATGAAATTTGGACTAACTTATGCTACTTGTGAAACAGAATTTCTCACCAACCCTGAAACGAGTGCCCCATGTAAAGAGTCTCCAGAAATGCCTGTCCTAGAAAAAACAAGACTGTCACAGGCTGGAGTCAGGGGTTACCCTGGCCAAAAGGAGATCAGCCAATATGTTGCTGTCCTCCATGCTATCCCTGACACTCCCCAAGAACATGGGATTTCTACAAATGGAGATCGCTCCTCATTGTGCTAGTGAAAATGTGATCATGAGCTGTTCAGATCATGTTCAGGCACTTCCAAAGCAAGTAAGTTTGGCCAGTCGGATTGAGCGATCTTACAGCCCCTTTCTATTCTAAAGGAACGCACCCATCAAAATCAGAACAGTAACAGCAGGCAGGAAAGCACTCTCAACGAAGCCAGTTTGCTCTGCTGATATGGGTATGCCATATGCTGCCATTAAAACTGAGCATAAGTACTGCCAAGACAAGGAAACTTCCCAGCAGTGAATTACTGCAAGGAACCTTCAGCTTTAGGAAGTGCTTGAAATCCTTGCCATGCAATCATCTTTCCTTTAGCAGGCAAACACCGGGGTCTTTTGTTTCTCTGCTGAAGTGACATCTCCCTTTCTGGAGTCCCACTCCACACAGCAAGGCTTGCTTGGTGGTGTAAGTGGCTATTGAGTACTCAGATTTCCTAAATAAAGCTGACTCCCTCCATAATCTTTTGTGCAGACAGCCCATTAAAACATTGAAGCTTACTCCACTGACAACGCAGACTGGAAGATACCTACTCTCCATCATTAATGAAGCCCAAGGACAGAAAACGGTTCAAAGAATCAGTCAGAAAATGTCTATAGTCTAAATTCTCCTCAGCAGATGGACTGAGATTCAAAGCCAATCCTTGCCTTGTAACTAAAGTCAAACTATTCCCCTTGGAATAGAGCTCCCAAATTCTGCTTGGGAAGCTCTACTGCACGACTGCTCATGCCAGGATCCACCTCTTCCAAACCACCTAGGGAAAGCACAAGCACAAGTAAAGCCATGCATAAGGCTGTGAGTGTAATAAGGTGAAAACAAGAGATAAGTTACAATCATTGACCTGTTCCTTGCGTAGAGAAATAAGAAAGGAAAAGCGGGTGCTTTCCTGTCCCAGCAACTGCCTGAAGGGATATAGAGACATAGAATGCTCTAACGCCTCCAGAACTGGAGGGAAATAGAGAAGGAAGAAGCTGGAGTCCCTCCTTTCTGTAGGAAAACTCACTAGTAAGAGTACAGTGCTTTATTTCGCTTCCAATATCCCCAGCTCTCACTTACTAATGTTCAGGACAAGTATGTCCACTACCCCAGCTGCGTAGCTCCCTAGGCATGCAAGGAAACAACAAACATCACCGAGCATGCACACATGCACACAAAGTACAACGTGCACACACCTCCCACATTTCACTGAAAGCAGCAACATTGCCCCCCCAAAGGTCTGGAGGCTTCTCTGGGTACTACCTGCATGATCCATGTGGGGATCTAGCCAAGGGAAGAAACCTGAAAATCAAGGCAGGGTGGGAGAGTTATAATCACCAACAGCTTTCACTCAGTGAGTAATGCCCCCGGACTACTATCTCTGACAGCTTTACAGAAGGAATTTGTCCAGCCTCAGTTTGGAGCCTTTATGTGTAGTCCCCACAGGCTTCACACAGTGGGATTTGCTATCCTTGGTTAAACACTGCTCAGCAAAGAAATTCAGCCTCAGTTCCTTCTCTCTCAGAATACACATGGCCTGGAGGAGCATCCGCTCAAAACTCTAAGGACTGTCAGCCTTGCTGTTAAGGATCTCCACAGTCTGGCTAAACCCATCCCCTGAAACAACAAGGAATTAACAAGCACCTGACTTGGTGATGTTGTGGAAAACAGAAAGAGGGAATGCCCATCCACTGGGAACTAGGTCCAACAACACTCTTTCTTCATCGTGACAGGCAAGGACTTCATAGCACTCACAGGCTCGGCTGGATTCAAGCTACAGGCCCAGAGGGGAAAGCTTCCAGGTCTACAGCACTGCACAGAGGTATCCAGCATTGATTATAAGGCAAGGATTTTATGGCAACAGGCAAGAACTAGAGCACAGCAGACAGAGGAATTTTATAGAATCATAGATCTGGGTTGGAAGGGACCTCAAAGATCATCTAGTTCCAACACCCTGCCACGAGCAGGGACACCTTCCACTAGATCACGTTGCTCAAAGCCTAATCCATTCTGCATTTGAACACTTCCAGTGATGCAGCACCCAGGACTTCTGAGGGCAACTTGTTCCAGTGCCTCATCACCCTTACAGTAAAGAATTTTCTCCATCTAATCTAAATCTCTACATATCCCCTCCTTCAATTTAAAGCCCTTACCCTTTGTTCTATCACTACTTGCCCTTGTAAAATGTCCCTCTCAGGTTTCTTGTAGGCCCAGGTTAGGTACTGAAAGGCTGCTTGCTGTAAGGTCTCCCTGGAGCGTTCTCTCCAAACTCTCTCAGCCTGTCCTCACAGCAGAGGTGTTCGTTCCAACCCTGAGATCATTTTTGCATTCCTCCTCTAGACTCGCTCCAATAGGTCTGTGTCTTTCCTTTGCAGAGGATTCCAGAGCTTAATGCAGTACTCCACAGGGGTTCTCACCAGAATGGAGTAGAAAGGAAAAATCACCTCTCTTGACCTTCTGGTTTTGCTTTTTTTTTTGAAGCAGCACAGGATACAGTTGGCCTTCTGGGCTGCAAGTGCACGTTGCTGGCTCATGTACAGCTTTTCATTCACCAGTTCCCCCAAGTCCTTCTCTTCAGGGCTGCTCTTAATTCCTTCATGTCCAGTCTGCACTGATACTGGCAACTGTCCCAACCCATCTGCAGGACATTGCACTTGGCCTTGTTCAACTTCATGAGGTTTGCACAGCCCCACCTCTCAATCTTGTCGAGGTCCCTCTGGATGGCATTCTGACCCTCCAGCAAGTCAACTGCACCACTCAGCTTGGTGTCGTCGGCAAACCTGCTGAGGATGCACTTGATCCCACTGTCCACATTTCCAAGAAAGATGTTGAACAGCACTGGTTCCAATATGGATCCCCCCAGAACGACACCTGTTACCGGTCTCCACTTGGACATTGAGCCATTGACCACAAGTCTGAGTGCAACCATCCAGTCAATTCCTTATCCACCGTATGGTCCACCCATCAAATCCATGTCTCTCCAATTTAGAGACAAGGATGTTATGTGGGACAGTTTTGAATGCTTTGCACAAGTCCAAGTAGATGATATCAGTTGCTCTTCCCTTATCCACCAATACTGTAACCCCATCATAGAAAGCCACCAAATTCATCAAGCACAATTTGCCCTTTGTGAAGCCATGTTGGAAGACACGTCACCTTCTTATTTTCCATGTGCCTTCACATAGTTTTCAGGAAGATCTGCTCCACAATCTTGCCAGGCACAGAGGTGAGACTGACAGGCCTGTAGCTCTTCAGGTCTTACTTACAGGAGCTTTTACAGTCAGTGGGAACTTCACTGGACTGCCACAGCTTCTCAAATATGATGGACAGTGGTTTAGCAACTGTGTATGTGTCAATTCTCTTAGGACCTGCAGATGCATTTCATCAGGTCTCATGGTACTGTGCACCTCCAGGTTCCTTAGATGGTCACTTATCCTGAAGCTAAGCAAGGGGTATCTCACGGGCAGAGAAGCGGCACCTGCTCTCCCAGCTTTTCAAGTGCATTTCTTGTGTAAGTTACACAGGCAGGGGCAAGATCAGCAAACCTTCCACCTGCATTCCCTGGGAATCACCACACTTCCAGTCAGAGCCGATGCCTCTGGAGTGTGCGATTACTCAGGGTGCACTGGAGACCTGAAAAGACAGCACCTTGTAACCACAGCCCAGGGGACAGAGCAGCTGAACAGGCTGAATGGAACTGTCATCATTGCTGTATTTCACCACCACAGCAAGACGCAGCACAATGTGCCTGTAAGGATAGCCTCGGCACCACACCCAGCCTTTAAGGTGACAGACTACACCTCAGAAGGTTTCTGTCCATTATGTACAGCAAACCCCATGCAGGAGGGTCCTGGACACACCAGTCACACACAAGTAGTACTTACCTGTGGGAGGAGGAGGAGGAATGCTGGCTGCTGGCAGGGGCTTAGTAGATGGGGCACCGGGACCTCCCTGAGGGTAACCCATGTTCATGGGGCAGTTGAAAGGTGCTGAAGGGAAACCTAGAGGAGACTGGCTTTCCACAGGAAGAGGACAAGCTGCAGGAAGCTGTGTCGATGGGACTGAGGTTGGAGCAAAGAGGGTAGGTCCAGATGGTGGAACACCAGGAGATGTCATGGGCATCTGTCCAGGCACAGAAGGTGGGCTGGGGAATGGAGTAGGACCAACAGGTCTGACTCCTGCTGGTCCGAATGGCTGAGACTGTGACACAACTACAAATGAGAAAGAGCATACCAGCATCACTTGTTTCATGTGCAAACTACTCCTGAAGCTCTCCATGCTACTAAGTCTGTCCTTCAAGCCATAGCCTAGAATATCCATGCCAGACAAATCCCCCATAATACAGGCTACAACAACCAAACTCTGCCACAAAGTTAGCTGTAGCTTCTCCACTCTTATTTCTGCTTAATATTAGTGGATGTACAGCAACACTTGCTAGAACTAGATATGTCAGAAGCACCAAGAAGACTCTCAGACAGCTGACTTGTTCTTTTCAAGTAAAATAGGCCTGTGACGAAGAAAGTAGAGCAGTAATCCATATTGAAGACTTTAGTCTGAGAAAACCTAGAGAATGGACACAGCTATCAGACAGTGCTTACCTGGCCCTGAAATGGTTGCTGAAACCAAGCCCAAGTTGTGTTGTGGGTACGGGGGCCCTCTGGAATAGACACTTGTTTGTGGAACTGTGCTGGCCTGGTGAGGGGCAACATGGTGAGGTGCCACAGACATTGCTGGCACTGGTTGAGGCGTGAAGAGGGAAGGCACTGAAGGCTGAGAAGATGCTGAAGATGCTGAAGGGGCAAATGATGACTGATAGCTGTGCTGCAACTGAAAAAAAAAAGAACTTGCAAACAGCTGACATAGTCATGCACATACACACACCAACAGATGCACTTTCCATCCCCGCCACTTCTCAGGCAAGAGATGTTGCTGCTGTCAGTGCCCTGGATGGACTGGATCAAAAGCCTTTCCCACTACGTAATTTGTTCAACAAGCTAGGCACCACACTCTTCAGTACTCTTTGGCTCAAAAGGATTAGTCCTCTGGAGCCAATTCCCATCCAGTGACTTCCTGGAAGCACAGCCAGAGGAAATAATGAAGTAATAGAGGCTGGAAGCAAAACTTCCTGAAGAGTCTTCTTGTGCAAGAACTGAGATGAAGCTGTGCTACACTAATTTTACTCAGATACAAGGGTGAGATGGGCACAAGAGAGTGCCTCATATCACACAGTGAGGGAAAAGGTGACTGTCAGTGGATCACTACACTTGTAACAGCCTCCTCCAGTGAAGCATGTGGGACTGGGCTTTGTGAAAAGATGTCAGACAGCCTGCTTTGGGATTATCACAGAGCCTGTGTTTCCTCCAGTGAAGGACATCACTTATGAGTTCCTCAATGCCTGTAATCTATATTATCTTACATTACTTCATGTCTTGCACAATCCAGTAGCCTCCCTCTCCCCAAGCCATGAACACCTGAGTTTAAGGCCTACCTTCTCTGGATGCCTGGGACCTGTTTTGTGGGCTGCTCCTTCAGGGGCAGAACCACCTTTGACTGCTGGAGATGTGTGTTTAATGACACCTACATTGACACGGGCGTAGGGAAAAGGGGGTGGCTGCTGATCACCCACATTCTCTCCTTGAGAATGGAAAAGACGGTCTCGGAGCTGTTCGATCAGGAGCTGAAACAAACTATGCTTTAGGAGAATTGCCTTGAGAGCCTCAGAAGGAAGGTGCTCGGAGGCATATTCAAAACCGACTCTAACCCAAAGCACCGAGAATCAACCTGCAAAATTAGCCATTTCCCCAACAGCCAACAGGCAAAAAATCCCAAACAACCATATTCCTAGGCAGATGAAGTCTCACCAATCCTTCCTCAAGTCTTTAGAGTATTCCCTCCCCAACCCCTACCCACACTCAGAAAACAGACAGATTTATTTCCTCCCTCTACCAGATAGTTTCAGCAGCTTCCCAGCACTGCTCTCCAGGAACCATTTTACAGATCTATAGTTCCCTTCCTTTTCCCTGAATCAAAGGTACTACAAAGAAAAAGCAAATGAAGACAAAAGCTGTGTCCTAGAAAAAAAAACCCCAGCTCTACTTTCAAGTTACCATAATTAAGGTGAAATATTACGTCCTGCCGCATGTCAAAACCCAAGCTCTCTCTCACACAAAATGTCATTTTTCCCCATATACTACTCTTTCCCACAACATCCCATTTCTCTCTCACCTCTTTAGAGCTGCTGGGTAGGTAATTCATTGCAGCTGCCAAGCATCCTTGTGATGCCAGGAGACTGGCATATTGGGTGATTCGTTCTGCCAAGACAGGGCCTGGCACTGGTCCTGCTGTGCCTTGGAGCATCTCAATGGACCTGGTCAGCACCATCACTTTCTCTATGAGATCCTGAGTAAGCCGGGGGAGAGAAGAAATAGACCAGTCAGAATCTGACTTGCTTTACTGGTCCATCTCATGCCAAGACAATACCAGATGGTTTTCCCCACTTTCAACTGACATCAGGACCAATGTGCACAGAAGTTACGCCACCACACACGAAATCCTGTCACTGATGACTGTTTCCTCTGGTGCACTTTATGGAGGAAAAAAAAGGAACCAGGAAGCAAAATGCTTACACTGTTAATTTTACGGTAATGGAAGAAAGAAAACCAGGAACCACAAGGACATTCCAATCAACAGCCATCTTTTTACTAAGCAGTTACCATTGTAACTCCAGGAGTTACAAGCTATCAGCTTGGAAGACCAAAGGATAAAAACTGTACCAGGAGAAATTCACCAGGAAAAAGTACTATTACTGACAAACAATAGGGTTTTTAGTTAGTCAAAGCTACTTCAACTCCTAGAAATCAAAGAAATGTTTATATCTGTAGAATAATACATGCCTTACTGGCTGCTAACAGATAACTGGAGGCCAGTTTCAAAGAGAACCAGGAACGGTGAAGATGCCTTTTTGCTGCTGTTAGTCACTACTGGGGTTGCAAAACCAGGAAACCCTGTAGCAGAGGGCATTATCTGCAGATACATGAGTGGAAGACCTGTCTAGCTCATTCTAGGTACTGGAAGACATAACAGGGCTTAGGACTTAGCCAAGACTGCTTTAAGCGTAACAGGTAGGTAACAATATTGACTTAGAAGCACCAGTTCATCTGCAAATGGTGACTTCCCATACACTCCACTTGCAGTAGGAACAATACAGTGCAGACTTTAGTTTGTCAGAGGCTGTTCTAAAGGTACAGTCAGATAACTGAAGCATTACAGTTAGACATGATAAACACAGCAGCAAATGGCAACTACCAATGAGAAAACAGGTACAGTCTAAACATCCCTGACTAAAAGGAAGGTCAGAGATGACATCATTATACAAAGACAGGGTAGGACGTAAGTCTTGCCCGTGGCTGGATTTAGGTGCAATGCAATCAGTACTCTCTAAACTCTATAAATCTAAGAGAAGATACCTTGATAACTATGAACAGGTCTCACTGTCTGCTGGAAGCCAGGTACTCTGCTTGACGTGACAACGCAAACAGATCAGGGCTACCACACTGGCCTAAGGAGTCAAACCAATATTACAGTACTTGTACCTGCAGGGCAAGGGGTGATGAAGTCTCATGGTTTTTTACCCAGCATTCCACCAACCTCTCCACATTGCCTGATGAGATATAGCAGAGGCAGGCATCGTTGGACAGCGCTGCATCTCCTGTTGATTCTAGGCGGGCACCCAGCATGTCTAGAAAGGAAGAAATAAAGGAATTTAACACACTCTCTTTCTGAATTGTTCATTCATCCCAATGCTCATCTCTTAGCAATTCTAGTTTGGCTTGGTATGAAAAGGTGTTGACAGCTTTGAATGTGCACATAATTATAATCACAGAATCATTTAGGTTGGAAAAGACCTTTAAGATCATCAAGTCTGACCGTAAATCTAATACTGCCAAGTCCACCACTAAGCCATGTCCCCAAGTGTCACATCCACATATATTTTAAATCCCTCCAGGGATGGTGAGTAAACCACTTCCCTAGGCAGCTTGTTCCAATGCTTGCCAGCCCTTTTGGTGAAGTAATATTCCATAATAGCCAATCTAAACTTCCCCTGTCACAACCTGAGGCCATTTCCTCCTGTCCTATCACTTGCTACTTTGGGAAAGATATCGACACCCACTTCACTACAACCTCCTTTCAGGCAGTTGTAGAGAGTGATAAGGCCTTCCCTCAGCCTTCTTTTTTCCAGACTAAACAGGCCCAGTTCCCTCAGTCATTCCTCATAAGACTCGTGCTCCAGACCCCTCATCAGCTGCATTGTATAATTCTCGGATAACACAGAGAAACTGGCATAATTAGAAGTAATTTTTAATGTATCTGCCAATTTTTACGTGTCTGTCCAATATAGAAGAAAGAAAAAAAAACAACTTGGAAATGGCAGATGAATTCAGTGAAAATACTCCAATATTTTTTCCAAAGAGGTGTGAGAACCTCCAAGCAACAGTACTGTCCAGTTCCAGAGACAGGTAGTAATCTGATACTTGTCAATGTTTAGCAAATGCTAGGAGATAAAGGTGAGCTGAAGTTCTCACTATCACTACTGCCACAGCCACTTTCCACCCCTACAATGTGGTCTGTAAAAGATGTCATATTTTCTTGCATTTTAAGGTGTGTCATCTTACCTGTACAAAGCACTGGTATTTCTACAATAGCACTTAGCTGTTCCCCTCAGCCAGGATCTAGTTCCAAGCTGAGCAACATGATTAACTTCATCAGATTCAGTCTCTAGATTGCCCCCTAAATCTAACTCTCAGAACAACCAGTTACTAAGCACATTGGACTGTTATCACGATTGACGAAACGACTGAAGCCACCAAACATCCATTAGTCCATGTCGCTGAGCTTAAAATCAAGGGAATGTACTAGAAGGGTAAACCTCTTTCAGATGGAGTGAAGCCACCTGACCCTTTCCTGTCAAGGCAACGCCTTTCTCCCCAGGATAAAATAATAAATATCACTCTCTCAAGTGTCTCAGCTTAGTGCCTATTCTGTTTTTTCCATGCAAGAGGTAAAGGCAACAGGAACTATCAGAATATATAACTTTACACCGTGATTCTCAGCTACAGTGTGCATCTATCATTCTAACTCAAGAGTTCACACTTATTTAATGTTACAGTTAGCTGTAATGAGTAAGGACTGCTTTTCCTCCTCAACTGTAACCACTTCTTTCTGTAAGTAGTCCAGAGGTGCCCTCCCCTAAGGGAAATCATATTAAAATATAATAGTGCACTGCATACCACAGAGCTGGGTATAGTCCTCATGCTTTGAATAAGTTAGCAAGATGGCCAGTGCCTCCTTCCAGCTCTGTAGATCACACGTGCAAACAATATCTTGCCAGTTCTGCTGCACAATGGAGGAAAGCAGCTGTAAGGGAAGCAGAAGGCCTGTCAATCACTGAAGACTAAGAGAAGCTGATTGCTTAAGCAAGTGCACCCACCACAACAGCTCACTTTCAGGCACACTTCCCACTGTGCAGCAACTACTTCACTGTACATTAAGGTCCGCCAATCCCAGCATCCCAATGATAACAGTAATTGTAACCTGATGCCTCTGAAGAAAGTAAGAAGTCCAACAAACCACTTCAGAGACACAGCCACACTAGGCAAGACTAAAGATCTAACACATATCCTGTTAACAGAGCAGCTAGTATCAATGACCTGGAATATAGTGTTAGGATGTCTCAACCACTGTTAAACTTCCCTATGTGTAAAGCAGTAAATTAGGACCTTTCCAGCTGAGCTGTGAGAGGGCAGTAAGCTCCACAGGTTGCAAGCGTGGGGAGCTGAGGCAGAAACCATTAGATTAAAAAAAGAAAAGGAACAGAGAATACAGACATTCCAAGTGGGTAACATGAAGTTGTCACAAAACTACCAAGATATTTGAGTAAACGTCAAGTCAAGAAGAGATGCACGGATTCTACTGGCATTCTATTTCCTGCCAAAGCGTTTCCACACATATCCAAACTTCTGCCAAGATACTGCACACCTTCCCCTGTTCAGTGGGTACACAAAACTGTCACTTACCAGGGAGAGTTTTGTTTTCTGCTTGGCAAAGTAGCGCTTCTGGGTCTCCTTTAGGAGGTTCTCACCACCAGCTATAGCTAAGATGATGGCATCAGCAAAGCGCTCTGCTTGCATGCACAGCTCCACAGCACCCTCAAAATTTCCCAACAAGAGAGCTTGGCTGATGAGTCCATCCGTATCTACAGAAGTGAGAAGCAGAGTCAACCCACAGAGGTATCATCCAGATGCATTGATGAGACTTGTTTTAAAGAGCATACAGTAAAAACCAGTAACATATGGAAGCTCAGTTCAAAGAAGATTTGAAAACTCAAGTCAAGTTTGCACTTTAAAAAAACCCACTGACTTGACTGCAAGTCTTCCATCACCTGGAAGATTCTCCTATATTTGTAACGGGTCTCTTATCTCAGAACAGTATTTCTCTGCACAAGGCTGAGATATGCTGCATGACACTGGGAAGAGTCATTTGTTTTAAAAGTTTTAAATATGCTAGGGTGGACCAGATTCTTCCTGGTCTCTCCGATTTTCTCTTTTTCTCTCCTCTGCACTTTTCCTAAGAGAACAGACAAACACTTCATGTAACATACCTTCTGTGACAGGAATATCCAATGTGCTCATATTCTGTGGGATGAGGTTGTCAAAAAAGACTGAAGAAGAGGAAACAGCAGCCACATCATCACTGGAATTTATCAAAAGCTGTGCAAAGAGTACAAGAGGTTAATTTACTGAATACGCAGAAGCCGCCCAAAACAGTTTAGTGGAATGCGGCTGCTATCCACCTGGTTGAGCATGCTCACATAAATCTGATTTCAACTTGGAAACCCATTATTTCTCCTGTCACTGCTCCAACAATCTGCACAGTTTCATCAAGGCAGTAACAAGGGCCATGCTGCTATTGACAAAGCTTAGGAGACTAACAGCATAAGACAAGCAATATCAACAGTATTGCTGGCCAGCATTCAACTCAACTGCCAGCCCTTGAGCAAGGTGAACAATTTTGGATCAAATAGGTACAAGCCAAACAAATGACACAGGTAATTAACAGGTAGGATCACAGGCATTCCTGGTGCTCTATTGAAATGCAGGACATAATTGCTTCCCCTAGAATACCTCAGCCAGTGTTCAGGGTTTGTGAATAAGATTACTAATTTGAGGATAGAAGTTTTAGATACCTTAAAGGAGTGAAATTTACAATGTATGGTGAGCCAGGCCTTGGAAAGCATCCAAAGACGGACATCTCAATATCACATGAGAATACATTTCAAAGGACAGATGTAAAAAAGAAAGAAAGGCAAAAGAAATACCACAGCAGAAGCTTCACAGAGGAAATCCAGAACTGTAGCATGACGTTAAGCTTGGATGAGGCTAATTCTATCACTGAAGAAATGAGCACTGGTGAAGCAAGTCTTCTTGCAGTGTTAATGTTAACATCCTGGAGTCCGTCTTCATCATTCACTGGTTTGTTTTAAAGCCAGAAGGGTGTGCTATGATCATTTAGTCTGACCCTGTGAGGGTCTGACAGGCCTCTGAACTGCCCTCTGCAATGCCTGCATTGAGTCCAACAGCTTCTGGCTGGAACTAAACCTTCCTGTTCATTCTGTCCTCTACTACTCTCCCAGGCTAGCAGGATGCACAGGACATACCTGATCTGACTGTGGAGCATTTGTCTCATCTGCCTCAAGGAGGGGTTGTTTATTTGTGATCCCATTGCTCAAACTTGAAGCGATCTAGAAAAGTAACAGACATGCACAGAGTTAAGCCCCTATCAAAGTTAAACACCTGAGCACTGAAGCCAATAAGTGACTAGCAAGCCCCAGATACAATTCCCTCATCTCTTTCACCGTTTTGAAAAGTTCAGCCTCTCCCTATTGTTGGCTGGCTGTCTATCAGAGGTTACTTATCCTTTTTAGAGCACTGTCCATGCTCCTGCAAGAGTTTCCTCCCCTGCAGCTCTGTCAGTGATATGCCAGACTGTTTTCATCTGTCACCTTCCTGGCTGAGGAATCCCCTGAGATGGACTCTAGAAGCTCTCACAACTATCCTGTTGTTATACAATTCCCAGAGCATCCAACAACTCGAAGCAAGATAACCGGGGTCAAGATCTCTTTGGTTTTACCCAGTACAGCTACAATTATACCTTTACAAGTGTACACATTTACTTTTTAATGGGGGACACCTCTCAGCTGGAATTTTCTACAGTTTAGACTTCTGAATGCTGTGAGATGACTCATTCATTTCCAGTTGGGACCCTTCAACTCTCCTGCAGCAGCTTTAGTCCTGTAAAGGTTTCTCTCTATTGGAAAGACCCCTTACCTTTTTTTGCAGATCCTCCTTACTGTAGCCCAGCAGCTTGAGGAGTTTAGTCCTGGGTTCCTGCTCCAGATTCACCTGAGTCCCAAAGGATATTAAAAAGACAAGAAGATATATAAAATACCAGGCATCTATGCACTGCCAATGGTTGGCTGCTTCTGGCAGAAACAAAGTTTAGAGCTCACTTTATAGTTAAGGAACTCAACTATGGCAAGTCCACCTAATGACTATTGTGGAGAAAACCTATGGAATTTAAGTTATAATCATAATAAAAAAAGTGAAATTCAAGTTTGTCATACAGTTAGAACTGAGGTACAGGTACAACTGAGGCCTATCAGGGCTATAACTGTATGCATACCTAGTATACTAGGTCTTTAATTCCCTGAGGGGTCTAGGAATTGCCAAACTAATCTCTGCATAGAGGCAACGGACTGATTTGAGTCCAGATGAAACCGCAACAATGTGGTTGCCTGAACTCCTTCACAAAAATTAGTTAAATAAGAAGTTCCCTGGCTGGGGATTTCAGACAGTTCCAGGGATTCCCACAGGCCACATGCTGCCAAATTGATTGGTTGAGATGAGAAAATCCTGTTTAGCACCTTGACAGGAAGCCAAAATGACACCACTGAACAGACCACTTCTACTGAAAAAAAAGACAACCTGCAAGACCTCATCTGCAAAAACTTTTATTTAGACAAGTAGCTAGTTTATTCAGTTCCATTTTATATCTTAGAGAACAGGAATATAAAGGGCTAGAAAGGACCATAATGAACACATTTCACCCCAGGACAATAAAATAATTGACCTCTGTGTTTTGCCACAGCCATCCTACCTTCAAGAAGTTCCAAAGGTTCTCATCAAATGGCAACTTGGCTGTCTGGATCTTGCCCTGGCAGTAATCAAGGAGGTTCCCTGACTGTAAGGCCATCTGCAGTTCTCTGGATCGGAGCAGGAACTCAGTTTCAGTAGTGACTTGACTGATGAATACCTGGTGTGGATAGGTCTGCTGCATTTGCTGTCTAGGAGCTTTGGTAAGCCCAAAGGTAATCAGTTTTCCTCCAAACTGAAAACAGAGGGAGACACAGAATGCATTCTTATAAACGAAGGTAAAAGCAACTCAGCTCTTCATTTAACAAGGCAAATTCAAGCTCCAGCTGTGATCACAAGGAACACAGTTTAATGTGTACAGATGGTAGGGACCTCGAGGCAGTTCACATCACAAGCCCTTCAGCTTAAGACTGATAACCACGACACTTGTGGGTGTGCTGTTAGGCCTAGTCAATTACAAATGCCAGAGAGGTATAGAGGAAAAGGTACCATTTGGAACTCCTCTTCTGACATGGAGAGGCAAGCTGGAATATGTGAATAGCAGGCACTAAATAGACAGAGAACAAGTCCAGCCACAGGCTAAAGGAACAATCCAGTCTTTCAATTTAGGAGCAAAGAGGTTAAGAAAATTAAATACCTGGACAGGAAGATGAAAGACAGAGGATGTCACAGCCTACAAGGACAGTTTTTATGAGTCTTCTTTAGCTTTGTGAACTCCAGCTTACAATCTCCCATTCTCTGCTACAGGACTCTTTCTTGTTGGAAATATATCTGAATGTTGAGCAAAAGAACTTTGCTCTATGGGACACCACACTGCACCTTAAACAGGCATTAAAACAACTAGCAATGGGAAGATGAAGGTTTCTCTAGTGAAAGAACAGGATTGTGTCACAAGATGACACATCTATTGCATTTTAAGCTAAAGGTGCTCCTTTCACTTACTGCGAATGAAACCCCCACAGGTCTGCGAATCCACTTGGGTGGCTTTTTCAGTGGTGGAATCAAGGTGGTCTGAGCTATTTGCTCTGGCACCTGCAGAGGAGGAAGGATCTGTCCTGTGCCAAAAGGATCCAGGTTGTTGAAGGAGGAAGAGATCTAGAATCAGATGGAGAAATTAGTAAGTTATAATTCAGTTACTCTCTGTATGGAGTAAGCACAAAAAGCTATTGCTTAGTAATTAGTTACTTTCCTCACTGATGAAGAAAGAGGCTATTACAGCACCTCTTCCTGGAATACCTCCAAACCCCTTTGTGAGAGAAATGGCATTTCCAAACAGTTCCAGAAATTATTCCCCAAGAAAGCTTCACCTTGAGGGATTCAAGTAATTTTTCCTTAGCAAGATGCAAATTCCCTAACAAACACTGCTTGGCCTAGCACCCAGCTCATAAACCCACCAGTTACAAAATTACTTGTTTTATGCAAGACAGTGACAACATATCGTCAAAAGTTCTTCAACTTATTTCTTGTTTTGCTAACAAAGGAATGCTGACTCCTTTTCTGTGGCTGGGGTCTTTCAAATGGGTTATTTTTAAGGACTATTAAGATTTTATAGCTTAGACAAGGCTGCTGAAATAACCTCTCCAGACTTTCTTGCCTAGACAACAGTGTGTCAAAAGTGGTCCCTGGTCTGGATTTCTGACATTTACGAAGTAAGTGAGCACACATACAATGCTGTTCATAGGCATTCTTTATTTTTAATATTGTTGGCACAGATTTGCTGTTTGCTAAACATAACCCTGTTTGAGTTTGACTGGACCAAAAGGCATAGCTCCAAAATACAGCTGACCGGCAAACAAAGAATCACAGGCAAGACCTACACACTTTGTCTTTCAAATATTTGTTGAGGGGAAACAAATTCCAAAGGAAGACCATTTCCTGAAGGAAAAGCTTATACCTAACAGATCAATCATGCTAAACCTTAAAATATAACAGGGTACCAGTAAAATCAATCACCAGGTCTTCAACAGAGTTTCTATCCTGATATCATGGAAACCAGAAGAAAGTGACCTCTTGGTCATGAACTCCCTGCCTCCATAATTGTCATTATCTCCTCCTATTTGTTTTCTTACTTGTTATTCTTTTTATCTAGGAGTTATTTTACCCTACTGTTCTCCAATTTTGAATAGTGGAAGGGTGGTGCATGCACATGAAGAAAGCACAGAAAGAAAATTCCCCATGGGTTAAACAAATCCTTAATCTCCTACAGCTGCTGCCTTATGAAGTATTTTCTCTCTCTTGCAAATCCTATGAAACTGAGCTCAGTCAGCTGTAAATGACTATATAAATAACACTTAAGCCAGCTCATACGTATTCTCTTCAAACTTGCATTGTAAGGCATTTGTTGGCTGGGGGAGAGGGAAGGAATTAAAAGACTACACACCAGATTAAAACTAAAATTTTAGACAGTACTGACATTTAATCTGTTCAGAGTTTGCCCATTTATTCATTGGCTAAGTAATGGGTTTCATTATCAAAATATTAAGATACTCCAAATTATAGTCAACTGACTTTAGGAAAACTGCTAATAGTGGCTTATAAGCTATTTAAAAAATTATCTCCTGAACAAATAAAAATAAGATAGTGTTAATTAATATCAATGTATTTAATTTTAACCCAATGACACAAGAAGCTTGTTGCTCTAACAAATGTGCTCCTTTATTTTCAGTCTGGTAGTAATAACCACAAAATATATAATATCAAAACTACACTTGATCTTGGTTTTCTTTATACACTTTACAAATATTGCACGAAACACTGGGACACCTTAGTCAAGAAGCAATGTAGTCCTTTTGGGACTCGGTGGATGTTAAGTCCTCATACAGGTAGCTTCTGGTTCCCACCCCAGACAGCTTTACATCCTGGTGGATGGGACAGATTGCATCACTTAAAAATCATATGATTATTTATGCGTGCTCCTAGCACTCTGAGAATTCAGGTGAGCAATTGCAATCTGTCAAGCCATAACATGCGCACAGGACTTCACCTTGTCAGCCTGTGTCTTCTGCTGAGCTTCTAAGTTCCCACCCATAACAGAATAAATGTTGATCCACCCATCAAAAGTGGCAGCAGAGAAGACTGAAGGATTCCTGGGACACCACTGGACATCAAAGCACCATTGGCTCCGAATAGGCAACTCATAAACCACCTATCACAGAAACAGAAAAGGCAGAAGCACATCATAGTAGTCCTCTGGCTTCCCCAAATTACTTGCCCACAGGAAGCACACCACACACGGTGATTTACATATCACCATTTTATACAAGTCTCTTATTTTTGCTTCTTGAAGGACGCATTTGTAACTGGGTTACAGTGCATTGAGCCCAAACAGCAAAAAGTTGCTATACAGTAGGATTCTTACTGTAAAACAAAACCCAAAAGCAACAAGTCTGTTTTACCCTGCTTTGTAAGTACTAGTAATAACTACTGGAGTGCTACAGCATTGCTGCACCTGCTGTTAACCAAGGGAGACACACCGGAAAACAACACAAAGAAACCAGAAGCCAAAAGGCAAGAAGGTGTCATGAACAAGAACATGTGAACAGGCAGAATAGTTTGGAATAACAAACTGGACAAGGAAAATAAAAGCCTACAGAAGAAAAGCAGAACAATAAAAGAGGACTGTAATAGATGCAGACGAACAATGAAAGATATTACAGCCAATGAGTTTTCAGTCCATCACTCAAAAATCCGAAGTTGAATTCATGGCCCAGTCATCGAATTCCTGCTTGATCTTGGGCAACTCACTAACACAACCTCCAGTTTGTAAAACGAAGAGATTTCCTGTATGTCTCTCAGCACAAACTACAAAGAATCACAGCTTCCTTCTCTGTGGGAATACAATCTTGTTTTCTATGTCCAGGTATAAAACTTTGAATATTCTTATTATAAAATCTAGATTGCAAAATTGAAACAGAAAGCAAACTAAAAAACCCCAACCCCCCTCCAAAAACCTGCATATCCCCCCAAAAAAAACAATGAAGAAACCAACCCTTCCCTCAGACCTACCGGATCAGCCATTCTGTATAACTGTACTGTTCTTATTATTGAAAAACTTCCCGATTTTTATATCACCTGAAAATTTTCTGTTCATTGGTACCAAGTCAGAAAGAGGCGTCTCACAACAGTTTGCGCATAAAGGTCTAATTTGAATGTGGGCTCCACAAATCTGCAGTTGCATGCATAGAGATGAGCCAGTTGCACTAAAACTGTTTTTATTAAAAAAAATTTTCCACTAAAACACAGTGAAAAGACTTTTGTAAAAATTAAACATCAGGAACATTTCAGAGTTTGATTACCTTCTAACCACTAGACATCTGTACAGAGTGAGCATCAAACCTCATGAAACCACAACAGCAACATTTCATGTAGTTTACGAAAACAGATTAATATTTTTCCATGCCTCCAAGAAAAGTGGTCAGCCAAATGAAATCCTCCCATGAAATGAATCCAGCCTGGCGCTCCCAGTTAGACCTTCTTCAGTACTGTTAGAATATTCTCCCCATGCTATCATCAGGATCAACTGCGTGAATTTTGTTCAAAGTTCAAAATTCTGTTTTATCCAGAAATTCAGTATTGAATGAGTATCAGTGCAGAATTTTTTTTACATAGACCTATCTTAATTCAGGTGATACGTAAATATTTAAAAGAAGGTAGTTTTGAGACACATGACTAGATAAGCACATATATGACTGTACTATGAACAAAGTTTCCACACAAATTTAATTACATTGTTCCCCTTCAATGACCCTAAAAAGTGCTCCTCATTCTCCTTCAAGTTTTGCTCAAAAAGCTTATTACCCTAATTATAATTAGCTGAAACTAAGTTTTAGTTAAAGCTTTCTTCCCTCTATGATCTCTGGACACAGATATATTTGAGAAAATCTCTGACTGTCTCTGCTGTTTTCAGTGTGGATATGGACAACACACTCATTTACTCCAGACAGGAAGAGTGTAGAAGACATACTGGAGGAAATTACATCAGCGCTCCACAGGGATTCAAAGAAGGGAGACACACAGAGCAATGCACACATCTCTTGACTCAGACCATGGGTTCTTATAGCTGTGACTATGTACCTCTCCCACACTTGGGTTCCAGCACAAAATCCGGTTGTCTTTGGCGCTACTCAGCAGCAGTTCAGGGTCAGCCTGGCACCAAGACACAGAGAGAACTCCCCTAAAATAGACCAGAAAGAAATCAATCATATTTCATACCTGGCCCACCCTCCCACTCCATCATCAAGAAAGAAGCACACACCAGCACTTGAGCTCAGAAATGCCAGTTCTCATCTCTACCCTCAACCAGAGTCATGTGTGAAACAAAGCAGGCCTAGCAAACAATCACAGATCTCCTCCTAAGTCCAGTTTCTCAGATGTCTGCCTTTTAAAGATGAAGATCCCTCAAAAAAGCAACACAACAAGCAAGCCCTCACCTCGTGTGCCCTTCCAGCTGGCTCAAAGGAGAGGTAGCAAAACGTAAGTCCCATATTTGGATCACTGGCAAGCGGTCATCCTCAGAGGAAAGGACTAGCTGGGTTGCAACTTCTGGATGCCAGGCCATTCCTGAGCAATGCATCTGTGACAAAAATAGCATAGGTTCAAAATTCAGCAAAGCAAGCTGGCGATAGCAAAAATCACCCATAGCCACGCCATTCTACACATAATGTGCCTAGGATGCTGGACATAAAGCAAGCCTAGCAATTTTTTGTTTTTGGAAAAAACCCACCGGCCATGCAGAAGTTGAAGGACTAGTTCAAAGTTGACCTAGGAAGACAGCTGGGATTAAAACACAGGAGGTTTCTCATAGCTGAACTTCATTCAATATAAACTGAATGCAAGGGTGCCTTAATTTTAGGAACAGGTAGGAGTCTTGTTTCTCCATTTCATTAGGGGAGAGAAAAAAAATAAAAAAAGAGATGCTTTGATGCTCCAAGAGAACCAGTCCCAGAAGCTCCCACAATAAAAACACTTGATCCCAAGAGCCTAAGCCACTGGCTTGCAGTCATATGTGGCATGTTGTAAGCTAGACAGGATCAGAGTCTTTCCTCCACTCACTCTGTTGCTGTGGTCACTGACTTTGATGATAGGTTCATTTTTCCTGAGGTCCCAAACCACAGCCTTGCCGCTGGGGTGAGCAGAGGACAGGATATGCTGTACCTGCCGATTCCAGGACACCACACTGATGTCTTCATGAGGCTGCAAAAATAGGAGAGGCCACACATCCATTATTCCCATGTTGAGGGAATGTTCATCACAGGAATCCATCATTAGCTTAACTAAGGGATTTGAGAATGTATAGATTCCTCTTTCCAATCATCGATCAACTAACTGGAAACAGCAGCACTATCCAGAAAGGTTAGGGAGCATAGCAAGTCCTTTATTCAGAATGTAAAGTGAACAGTCAAATTCTATGGCGAAATGTCACCTGGAAAAGAACCTTTGCATTTTGGGAGCAGGTACTGGATTCTGCATTGTCCAAGTGTGTCATAAATCAGTCCAGAGAGAACTGCAGCTGAGAGAACACAGATGCTTCTACTCGGACTCTAAGGATGAACTTAAATGGAAAGATGACCTCGCACAACATTTCAGGAAAGCAGTGAGATGGAAAATGATGAGGCATTCAAGGCTAATTGCCGTTACCATATCTACTGCAATGCAGGAGACAGACAAGGAGACAAATGGGAGGCTTATTGGAGGAAAAACTTGGCCTGCTTTTAGGTAAGGTTACTATGATTCTTTTCACTTTCCAGAGTTGATTGTCCTGAATAACATAATCAGCATCAGAAGATCATAAGCTTCTTCCTTTTCAAACTCAGGAAACATTATATAGGGAGTAATAGCCGAGATGCATTAAATGGTTCACTGGCTCTGCTAGGGATATTACTTCCACGAGATATGAAAAACTTCAGCTGAAGCCTGAAGTAAATTCATTCCACAGAGAAGGTCCAATAAGTCTTCTTAATCCATCACACATGCCCCAGCTGGATCACAAGATAAACTGGTCAGTTACTTCAAATCCACAAAGAGCTTACCCATCCATGGAAAGTGCATCCTTCCAGAGCTTGCTAGCCTATCCCCCTCCCCTTATAACACTCTTTCCACCCCCCTAAAATGAACCTGATCAGTCAGTTCCGATTCATCTTTCTCCTGACAGATGTCAAGGTCACTCCCTGTTTACAGACTGACTAGACCAGGATGACTCCACACACTCACATCTTTCTGCCTTGCCTACAAAGATACAAAACTGCAGGGGTATTGCCCAGAGGAAAACTTGTTACCTGTGATTTAGACCCTGGAGTCATCGGCACACTGAAGTTATTCAAGTCCCAGATGAAAATTTCAGAATCATTGGCTCCTGAAGCCAAGAGGTTATTCTGTAGAAAAAAAAAGAAAAGCTCAGCTGAGTTTCACAGGGCAAGAGGACATATTTCTTAAAAATAAATGTAAGCAAAAAATCCAACAGCTTCTAAAGTCAGATTAGAACTGCATTTCGCAGCTAGTGGTAAGCAGAAGGATAATAACTGGATTAGAAACCAGGCACATTTCTGGCTTCCTTGCCTTCAGCTGTGCTGTCTTACAGAGTCATTCAAAATTTGGCTAGTAGGCTACACGTGCAGAGGGCTGGTGTTACTCATCTCCAAACTTTGCCACAGGCTTCAAAGCCAATTCCTCTGGCCAGTTGAGCTTTTGCCCTGCATCCCGCCACCAAGGACACTTCTTCAGCGAAGATGCAGGCTTCCCAGAAGGGGCTGCAAACAACTTTGAATCTGCTTTTGTGCTACCATGAGAACTTGTGTTCTTTTCACTACTCACTTATGTTGCAGTCTTTCAAGGGTGATCAGAGCCCCACTGAATTAGACACCAATGCAATGAACAAAAACAGTTCTATTTCAAATGGGTAATGGTCTAACTAGTAACAGTATTACAAGACATTTTTACAGAGAAGTAAAAGACTTGATCACGGTTACAGGGGAATTCAGTGGCAAAGCTACGAACAGAACCCAAATCTGAGCCACAAACCAGTTTTGTGTCACAACTGCCATATCATTTTCAGGTTAAAAACTCTTCCTTCCATTTATAAATCTCTATATACAAGAGAAAACATTTTTGTAATATAGATGTGGTTATACGTATCATAACATTGCATACCTGGAAAGGGTTGAAATCAAGCGCTCGAACAGGACCAGAATGCTTCTCTGTCTGCCCAATTACAGGCTCGCTCTTTGAAGCCAAGATGCGGTGCACACTGTACATTGTCAGCACACCATTATCCCCTCCACCAATGATCACTCCAGGGGACTCCAGGGACTCATTTCCAAAGCTACCCCAGATCAGCTTATGAAACCTAAAAAAGAGGAAAATAAGGCTGGTGTAGGCCACAATATCTGGTGGAAGTCAGGACACACTCTGCATTACCAAAACCCACACCCACATCCTGACCTATCAAACATAACGATAAGTCTGCACCTTAAATAACCATTTCCCTTTGAAGATGACCATGTCTTTTATATGGGGAAAAACAGAAATGAGCTTCCCTCCAAAACTTTTAAAGGTAACTTACAAAGAGAGAGCCAGTCTGTCTCTCTTTTTATTTCTTTCCTCCATAGCCCTTCAAAACATTTAGGAGCTCATATGGGATTTGGTGGGTGAACTACTATAACTTAGACTACATAGAAAATTAGATTATAGGGCTATATGCCTTCTTTTCCAGAGCTGTTATGTTAAAAATACGTTTACCCACTGTAAAAGTTGCTAGTTACAAATCAAGGCTGTGTTTTCAGTGGGTGCAAATGTCACACTGATGACTCTAAGAAATTGCCATGTCTTAAAAAGGTATAAGACGAGTTTCACTCTGCCTCTAGTGCATTTACCGCAAATCATTTGCCCCAGAAAATTCACAATACAGAACGACTCTCCTGACTGAATACCATGTAAGTAATTGCAGACTTCTCCAATGGTCCAACTGCTGTACTTTCATATCCAGTACTATTTGTGTCAAGAAAAATGTTCAATTCTTGAAGACAGAAGTCAACTAATCCAAAAGATCACTTTATACCCCCAAAATGCAATCTCCTTTCTTGTACCAGAAAACCCCTTTTCAGTTCCACTGATTGGTACATCACTATGAGTCTCTAGTACCTGTTTGAGGCAGGAAGTGTTCCTTTCTGCTTCATGTCAAGGGAGGGATCCCTGAAGTCAACCTCAAATATTTCCAAGGTGGCATTTGTACTGAAGGATGCATCCAGTTGTTGGGCAGATGTTCCTATCAGAAGTACAAGGGCAAAATAAGCAAGCACTGTTCTCAAGAGCAGAAGATACAAAAAGAGCAAGGCATCGGAAACCTATTCTCGACTGCCATCAGAACCTTGGTTGTGTTTGTTCAAGGAGAGGACTAATTTGAATACCTCAGAAAGAAGAATCAACAATTATGACGACGACTTTGAAAGAAATTAGAACTTCTTCAAGAAATCCTAGGCATCAGACACTGTTGCACATATAACTTCCTCTGTTGGGATAGATATAGTTTATATACTCTCTTCCAAGCAGCCACAGTTTCTGATATCAAGTCCTTATTTAAACTACAAATGCAGTTGCATCTTGATCCCAAATACTTCTGTATACTGCTCCTCAACCATGACCACATGGCTTGATCAAACCTTCTAAACCTGGTCTTCAACCTTAGCCAAACAAACACTACCCAACAACCCATGGACAGCTAGCAGCCACACAGTGGTGGCTTCACTCCTTCTCCTTAGCTTACAGAATAAAAGGTAAAAATACATTTAACATTGCCTAATCGGACACTGCCAGGCAAACAGTTACCCAGTTACCACAGAGGTGCTTTGTAACTGCCAATGACATGGAAAGTGCCCAAGAGACCATTAAAAGCAGTACCAATTATGAAACCATGCAGTTTCTGCCCTAAAGCAGACTGAAGCCAAGACCTTTGGTCCAACCAAAAATCTGTCCTTGTTAGAGAAACACGAAATAGACTATCTACCCCCAAAATTGTAAGGTTGCTTTTAAGCCAACTGCCAAACTTTTGAAAGTCATCGTGAAAAAAAAGCAAAACCAAATCTGCACAACCCAGGCAGGAGACAAAGTGACTAGTCCTCATATTAGGCCAACAACCCAAGCTGTTGACTCCACACAGACAGTAAACTCACGCACTGCCAAGTAATCAAACAGGCTGATTTTGTGCTTCAAGAAGTAAAATTATTATAACAATGGCAAATAATCAATAATAGCAACAAAATGCAAATCCAATGTTTGGCAGAAATATCGAAAATTGAATGATAACCAAAACATGCAACATCAGGGAGTAGAGACTTTTATTATTTGATTGTCAAACCACCTGATAATGTCTGAAGACCACCAAAGTAAAAGTGATGATTAGAATGAACTGCTTTTTTCCATAGACATAGCAAGTAAGTAACAATTTGTTTGAATTTTTAGAGCAAGCAGCTGTTGGAGATCATACAGACATAATGAGAAGTTAGATCAAAAAAAGACATGTGTTCACCCTTTGAAAAAATAACTGGCCTTTGAGTTGTCAAAGCTGGGCATACAAATATTCTCTACAGGTCACTTTAAAAAAAAAACAAGGCTGTAAATTTTCAGTGTATTATTTGTAAGTTTTCCAGAGATTATTAAGATGGAAATTTTTGAAAGTTAAAGCCAACACAACCCTACATAAAATCTCTCCATGACTCATACTTTAATTTTCATAAATTGTGAAGAACTTTACCTGTTGCTAGATAAATGGGGTGGTTGTTTGCTGGACTCCATGCCTGGACAGCTGTTCGCTCAATTTCCTTTAGCTTCATTTTCTAAGCTGTAGAAGAAATTTCACACAGTGGTTAGAATAGCCAGATGAAGTCAACATGAACATAATCACACCAGTACCAAAATTTCCAAAAAAATACATTGCTGGCAATAGAGAGAGGTTACTTGCTACTTCCTGAGCTAGTGAATAGTTTTACTGGAATGAATTAGGGTATTCCAGAATTCACAAAAAAAAAAAAAAGAAAGCCAAACCAAACAACCTCAGCTTCTGATCCCAGATTTTCTTTCATATACAGCTGTTTTTTCATATACCTCAACTACATGAGATTTGCTGTAAAAGGAAGGGGATCCAAATTAAACAACATACTCAAGTCTTGGGTCCAGTCTGTTTTGAATCAGCTGCAGAAATTAATTTAAATAAATATATTTGCAAAGCACTAATTGCTCTCTCTGAACGACCTGATGTCAGTATATACATAGGCAAAAAGAAGGAATCTCTAGCCAGGCTAAACTCCAAATAGAAAAGTGACGTGGCAACAGAAAACAAAGTGCAATGCTATCGCGTGCCAAATCAGTTGATGTACTTTGTTCTCATTCTTCTGAGAAGCAAAAGGAAAATATCATTTGACTTTCTGCTTGAGTTTGTAAACGGTAGAATGTGAGAAGAAATGATCCAGCAGTAACTACTGGGTTTCAATATCAGCTCTGACAATTGGTTTTCTTTACTCTGGATAGACCAACTGACACCTGCAAAATGGGAACCAAACTTCCCCATGCCAGCGGAGAGAGATTAGCTGGGCAATAACATAGCAGGATAATTGAACATCAAACCACAGCAGGCAGCCAGGAGGTTGCAAAACTGAATATAAATACAAATCATTGTTCCATGTAGGATCCCATTCTTGCTGAAGAAAAAGCACCCAGCACCTCTCTATCTCAGACTATGTCCAGGCCTTCTAGGCATGTCAGTAACATAAACGACGTGTAAATATACCACTCACAGGCTAGCGGCATCCCTCTCACAAGCAGTTCCCAAATCTTTCCAGCTTGGCTGCAGTGCAGTTTTTTAACTTGAGCGAAACAGAGCTGTTAACTATTCAACACCACATCATCTGAGTGCTTAAAGTAAAACTGGCAGCAGACAGAGTAAAAGACTCTGCATCTTGCCAGCTCGCTGTGCTTAACCTCTCCTGGTTACTTGACACTGCCTGTGTTAGCCAGGCTGACAGTGAAGCCACAGTCTGCATCATGTGGCATCAGATGTAAGGCTACGAGCGTCAGTGTTTCAGAGTCTGGCCTTACTCAGGCCACAGTATGGATGTTTATTTGTAACAAAGTTCACAAAGGTAGCTTGCTATGGCCAGCCCACTGTCTGGCCAAGCCATCAAAAAATCCTCACCCAGTTTTGAAAAAGCCTTCCATCATCTTGTGGCTCATACAAAACCATGGCCTCCTGAGGCCCACACAGGGCAAATCTGGTCAGCATTGCTTCCTGGGCTTGGACCTCCTGGCTAATAACTCCACACTCGTTTTAGGGTTTATTCTCCACCACTAGTCAGAAGCTAAGAACGTAATTTCTCCCTGCCACGCACTGTCAGGACATGCTGTTTGATTAGAATTTATTTAACATTTTTTAGCATTAGTTTGCAGCAGTACCTCCCAAAGCTCAAACTGCCTATCGCTATTGTCACATTAACCTTATCCCGACTTAGCTGAGGCCTAGAGTAATCTGAACAGAACTCTTGTACAGTAACACAAGCACAACTATTTCCTCATGTAGCCCAGGAATAGAGGTGGAAAAGTCATCTCTTCATCACTATAACAGACCTCTAAAACTTACTTTCATATATCTTGGCAGACACTTTGCATACTTATTAGGGCTCCATCACGTTCTCCTTGACAAGAAGTTCCAGAGCCTACTCATCTGTCTCCCATACTACCACAGGAACACTGTCTGGGTTTCATCTCTTCAATGAAAACATCCCCAGGTGGAGTCAGGTAAATGTTCTAGCAACAACCTACTGCACAAAATATCACCCGACTCCATTGATGTGGGGCAGCAGGACAGCCGGTATGTTCCTTACGAGCGCCCTTCTTGCCTCTTCCTCCTCCAGTTATAATCCATCAATTGTAGAGCTGACTACATACAGACCTCACTGCTCCTGGGCTTTTCAGAGAGGAACTCCCCTGTGAAAATGATTCGACAATGGCCAAAAGACCTCTTCTTTCTAGTAAATTAACTGGTAAGAAAGAGCACAAACATGACAAGCTTAGCCAGGTGAATGGTGCAAGCTCCCATTCCATACTCTGTGCTGGACTGACTGCGTGGCACAACTTGCATTTAACATACAAACAAAGTCAAGTCACAAAAACGTGCAGAACGCTATTGATCAATTGTCCAGGTTTTCTTGTTTTGCATTAGAACATTACAGTTCTCTTTTCACGAACTTAAACCAGGTAAAGTGTCCTGCCCATGATAACTCATCTAGACACAGGAAAGCAAACAAGTCGCCATTTAGAGTGGCTCAGTATCAACAGAACAACCGCAGAAGTACTGGATCATAGGTTATTGAACAG
Organism: Tapera naevia; assembly: GCA_033556795.1. Classification (NCBI taxonomy): domain Eukaryota; kingdom Metazoa; phylum Chordata; class Aves; order Cuculiformes; family Neomorphidae; genus Tapera; species Tapera naevia. The sequence continues at coordinate 10,827,346 of JAUMJJ010000194.1, read as the reverse complement.
GTCCACTGTGTCCCTGGTCCTCAAGGCAAAGCAGTAGTAGTGCCAACAGACTTGAGCAGGCCCTCAGAAGATGCATAATAAGCTGAGATCACCGTATCCCACTATCTCTTAAGCACCTCCTGTCAATTCAGCTCCATTGCACCTGAGGTTCTGTGGGGATGCAGCAGCACCTGCTGCTTAAATCAGTGGGCTCTGAGTTTGGAAGGAAAAAAAAGCTTGACTTGAGTCGTACTCTCCAAGAAGTGATCCCCTCTACACAAGCATGTCTGTATCCTGGACAGGACCCGGTGATCTCTCAGGTGACCAGTGGCAGAACCAGAGGGCATGGACTTAAGCTTCGTCAGGGAAAGTTTAGACTTGATGTGAGGAAAAAATTCTTCACTGAAAGGGTGATTGGCCATTGGAATGGGCTGCCCAGGGAGGTGGTGGAGTCACCGACCCTGGAGGTGTTTAAAGGGAGACTGGATGAGGCACTGAGTGCCGTGGTCTAGATGATGGTTGGTGTTAGTGTTGGTGTTAGTGTTAGATTATAGGTTGGACTTGATGATCTCAGAGGTCCTTTCCAACCTTGTGATACTGTGATACTGTGACCCATGAAAAAGCCCTTCTTTAGCAACCTCTCCTGAGAAAAATTCACAAGCATCGGACTCTTCCACAGGAGAATTTTTAGGGAGAGATTGCCACCTGCTGACATCTCCCAAAATAGCATCTAAGACTCCTGAGAAAGCTCATGTTTTTCTCAGGACTTCTAATTAATTAATCATGACAATTCCTCCTCCAGACATCAGATTACAGATCTAAGGTATTAAGGAACCTCATCCCCAAAATGACGTGCAGGACAGAAAGCAGCATTTCCCCACAGCCTCTCCCAGCTCTGGTTTCCTGAAGTGCCCTTAAAAGGTAACATTGTCTGCAAAGCAAACCCCAGCACCTTGGAGCAGAGCACTCCTGACAACTGGGAGATGGAGACAGCACAGTAAATAGCATAAAGTAAAAGCACATATTCTCAAATCATGACAGACCACATAAACAATGCCAACGGAGGCATTCCTTACCTCTCCTAACTTGAAATACTTGTGGCTTAAGGGTACACTGTAAAATACCATGGGTGGTAGTGTATTATCTAATTGACCCTCTAAGCTGCCATGATAATCACTCCTGGTATCACTGTAGTAAAGCCTTCTCTCTCTCTCTTGCTCCACCTAAACACTGTCAATCAAAAATCCCCTCCTACTGACTTTCCCAATCCTCCTCTTGCCATCGGGCATCCAACCATTCCTCTTTGAAAAGTTCCTGCTGATACTGGACTTCTAGCACAGCACAAAAGGAGGCGACAGTCTGATCACCCATAGCTAAAGGCGAATCTTGGGCAGAACAGTGAAGACTTGTCCAAGGTCACCTGGGTGACAACAGCCACCACAAGAACCGAGAAAGCCATGACACAAACTGACAGACTGCACACCCCGGCGCCGATCCAGACTCTCTGCACAGCTCCTTTCCTTTGCACTGCTCGGACACCCCTCCCGCTGTACTCTGTTCCCTTGAGTGCTCATTACAAACCCCGACTACAGAAGGCAGAAGGCACAGGAAAGCTAATCTCAGCTAATCGCTGCTGTTGCAAGGCGGGGCTGTCGCAGGGCAGGGCTCAGCACGTTCCTCCGCGGCAGCTCGCAGGGTACACAGGGATTCCCGGCACTCCCCAAGCGGCAGGGATCGCCGCACGGCCCAGGTGCGAGCACCGGCCCCGAGCAGGCCCGCTGGAGCTACAGCGGAAAGGGGGAGGCCGGGAAGGGAGCACGGCCCCCGGGCAGCTCACCGGCTCCCGGCTGTGCCAGAAGCCTTCCCGCGGCCCGGTCACACAGCCCCGGCGCTCCCCGCGGCCCAGGAGCCACGAGCTCCGGGGCAGGGACGGAGCCCCGGGCTGGCACAGCGGCAGCGGGGCAGGCCCGCGCGGGGCAGGGCCAGCGCGGGGCGGCTCCCGGGGCCCTGACCCGGCAGCGGGGCCGGCGGCCGAGGCAGGAGGGGGTGGGAAGGCGCGGCCCTTACCGGCTGCAGTCCCCGCCGCGCCGAGCCCGCGCGCCGCCCGGACCCGAGCGCTCTCCACGGCGCCCGCCGGGGGCCCAAACGCCCCGCCCGCCCCGCGCCGCGCGCCTGCGCCATCCGCGGGCGGAGCGGGGGGGAGCCGCCGGCGGGGCCGAGGGAGGTGGTGCGCCGGGGTCGGGCCTCGCCGCCCGCCGGGTGCGTCCCGGGGGTGTGTGTAGGTGTGTGTGTCCCAGGGGTAAGGGGGTGTGCGGGGGCGTGAGCCGGGAGGCGGTGCGGTGCGTCCCGTGTGGGGATGTACGCGTGTCTCTGGAGGGTGGGGTGCACGTCCCGGGGGTGAGGTCTGTGCGGGTTGTTTGTGTGTCGCGGGAGGGGTGTGCGCGGGATATGCGTTTGTGTGACCGCGTGTCCCGGGGTGGAGGTGTGGGAGGGCACGTGTGTGTGTGCTCGTCCCGGCTGTGCGTGTGGGGGGCCGTGTGCGTGTGGTGGTTGCTGCCTCCCGTCTCTCCTGACGAGGCTCAGCCACAGCCCAGGGCCCCCAGCCAAGGGACCACCGGCACCTTCTGTGCTGCCCAGAGACCCGGACCCGCCCCATCCACCGCCCCGAGGTGGTGCGCGCTGTCAGTTCCAGGAGCACCACGCCCTGCTGCCCTCAGAACTTTGCTACAGGATCAAGCCCCCCTGAGAGGGCGTGCAGCAGGGAAAGGAGCACGGGTTAGGAAGGTATTTTCCTAAAAGCATTTTAAGTTGCCAGGAAAAAAAAAAATAAAAGTGCAGAAGGGCCCAAGACTACCTTCTGTCACCACCTTCCTGTTCTGAGAAAACTTGCCTACCGTACATGATAAATCTTTTCTTCATTCTCATCTTTCAGGTGGTAATTTCCTCCCGAAGGAAACCCAAATTTTTAAGGACTTCTGAGCCATATTCTCTGCCCAACCTATTATGCCTTCCCCATGAAGAAAACATCACTGTACTATGCTACTGGTAAATACAGAGTGTGCAAAGCTCCCCAAGGGAGGCAGCAGCTGGTGCTGCTGGGGCAGGGGAACCCTGCAGCACAGGGAGCTGGAAAGGCCTCAGCCTGCCCCTGTTTGACTGCTGCATTACCAATTACGTACACCACGAGAAGGTTCCTGTGACTTCTCTGTTCCTTTGCCTTTTACTTAAAGACTCATGAAACTCCCTAAACTTTGTATGTAGTGCTGTCACATAACTACTGTGGAATGGTATTCTTGTAAAAGTATCCCTAAGGAGTGCTTTCCTCTGCATAACAGAATCCAGTTTTAAGGTCCCCACAGCTCAAAAAATACTTTAAAACTCTTCTGGGGTAAAACATCATTGTTAGTCATTTAAAAGTAAGAATTTATGTAACTAGAAGAGTGTGTGACAGCTTACAAAAGTCAGGAGGAACGGTGATTGCTCAGCACCTCCGAAGAAGTTTTATTTACACATAAATATTTTTATGTCCTAGCACTCAATCTTGTAATACCCTTGAACATACACCCTTATAGAAACTCCTACACAGAATCAAGGCTAACTGCCTGTTAGAATCTGGGGTTAAAAACCTTTGAAAAAATAATAAATCATGGTCTTCAAATACCTGCTTCTCTTCAAGCACAAAACTATGAGTGATGACAGGGCATTGAGAGCAGAGCACAGCATCCAGTTTATAGGAAGCACCCAGAGGAGTCCAAGCCTTTAGCCTTCTGCTGTCAGCCACTCCTGTTGCCAAACAGCGGGGTTTCAGACATAGTACAGGGGAGCTGAGAGAACTTTCCCTGTAAATCAGTACTGAAGGTACTGCCTCCTCCAGTAACAAGTGGAAACAAATATGTTAAAGAGAAAAGTGGAGCTGGAATCTAGCTTAATAAAATTGTATGTATAACTTCCACAAGCAAGCTGCTGATGAAGCCATAGGAGGCCCTAAACCATTAGTCTGAAGCAAGCCAGGCAGATTTCATGAGTCAGACGTAACTCCAACCCTGTTGGATGAGTTAAGGCCACAGGTGAACAACTTGGGCATTGGTACTCTTTGACTAAAGCCTAGGTGAAGCAGAACAGGTCTGGCCAGAGTTGGACTTGCTCATTAGCCTTTTTATACCACTGCCATCCACAGCTCTGCTGTCAGCCTCAATCTATGCACTGCATGCCTCTGTGCCTCACTAATGCTCCCTATTGCTTGTGCAAGCTTCATTGAAGAGGGCATCTGGACCAGGAAGAGATAAAAGGTAAATCCTAGTAAGGACAGTTGTTCACACAGTATGAGGCTCCCAAGCATAAGCACTTGCCAGTCTGGTTTTGCCTGTCATTTCACATTAAATAATGACATTTTAGTTCAACTCCAAGCAGCAACCACAGCAAACCACTTGGTTACTGACAGTATCTCCTACATCAACAGGCTCAGCTAAGGAATGTTTGTGCACAGAGTACATAAACTAGCAGCAGTCCTAGGACTGCACTCAGAACTTTGCCCTAGAGATACCAGTTTGTTTAGAAAAAACAACAAAGGTCATTCAGTTTCACTGGCCATTGTTCAGCCTTCTCAAACCAACAGAAGACAACTAGTACAGCAGGCATCATTGATATATTTTCCACTGTAGTTAGTGGCTGTATGTTGAAGAACAAGTGCTAACACACGCCACAGTGAACACTAGAGAAGACGCCAACCCCAGCAGAGCTGACATAGGAGAACCATAGCACTTCAGCAGCTTTCAGATTTCATAGTGTGTCACCACTGGTGCCTCTTTATTGGGATCTCCTCCTTTCTCCAGATACAGGTCATTGAAGGGATATTGTTTCGGTCCCTAAAAAGAGAAAAGCAGCAAATTCACCACATTCATCAAGCAAATTAAGGGGTAAGGGAAAAAGTCCAAAGAAGGGATACTGTAAGAAGTATGGCTTAAAATTAGTTCCCTGTGAACATAAACTGCTCACTATGAAACAGAACTTGTGAGCTGAGCCAAACTAGTCAACCAAACTACTCAAGCTGAGTGAAGCCCTCGGACATGCCTTGGCCTGTCCCTGCCAGCAGTAGGGTTTTGCAGTCACACTCATTGCTCAGCTTCAGCAAAACCACTCTTCTGGACATTGGCAGTGACAAGAAGCACTGCTACTTTTCCTCCCTTTGCCCAAGGGTGTCACTCACCACAGGCCTGTAAGATGGGTACATCTCTCCAACACCAAACATGATCAGCATGGTACTCAAAAAGATAAGGAAGTGTTTGCGCATGGTGTGCCAGGGAACTGCAGTGGGGGATGTATCAACACGGGTCCGGAGATACATGTCAAAGTCCCAGTGCATCTAAAGAATAAAGGAAAACTGCTGCACATTTACCAACAGCACTCAAGCTGCTTTTATCAAGTGAAGAAATGCATTACAGCATTCACAAAACTGCCAGAAGATGTTGCATCTCCACCTTGAAGGAGCAGATAAAGCCACAGAGAAAATAAGCAATTTCCCTACAGTCACAAGTTGTCACTTACAATAAAACTCAGGACTCCAAATTCCATCCTATGCTTATATCAGACAATATCCTATAATTATAGGATAGCAGCAGCTTTTATGTCTATCCGTAATCTCTTCACCCTAGATTTGTCCCTCAACACTGTTGAAAAGGCATGGTATAAATCAGCACCCTCACTTACAGAAGTTCAGTCACAAACCCAAACAGAAGTAGCAGTGTTATCTGAAACAAAGGAGCAAATACTTGCTACTGGGAAACTGCTTCCTCAAAACAGGCAGAGCACCTGTTGCTGCTACTTCATGACAAAGAGCAATGTTGGCAGGAAACTAATGCCTGTCCTGATTGAAGCAGAAGGGCAGTTTTAGCTTCTGCCTTGACTTATGCATAGGGAAGTCCCAAGCACGTTCTGCCTGCAGTCTCCTTTCACATTAATGAAAGCAGAGAACCCAATAATTTGTAGGTCAAGTACTGTCTCCAGCTCCTCAGCCTTCTGCTTTGCACACAGAGGTATTTGCTAACAAACCCACAGAAAGACTCCTTATTTATATCCTATCCCCCCAAAAAACCCTTGAGTGATAAAGTAGAAATAGCTACTTCTATTGGACTAAAAGGACTTTACTCAAACAATGGCTTCTTTGCTGAATGATTCTGAACTAAGCTCTCATGCTGAGACAGATCATGCAAACAAAAAGGATGAGACTTTCCTATTCCTATATAGAAACTTGTTTGTAAAGTCTCCCTCCTATGTAATAAGATATCAACATTTTTCAGCACTTTCAAAATATTTCCTCTGATGGCTACAGTCCAAGTTTACCTCCAACTGACTGCCCCTGCTCTTGGGGATGCAATTACATAAAGAAACATAAAGCACTACCAAGACGTGCAGGTTAGTGTTTAGTAACGACAACATTGTAATCATAATGAAAAGCACTACTAGCATTCCTACCGTCTCTCCCCAGTTATGCCTCATGTCTGGCTGGTCCCACTGGTACCAGGGGTCTCTCTCATGATGAGACTTATCAGGGAGCTTGGGATAGTCACCATACCTGTGAGAAACAAACAAAAAAACCCAAACCCCAAGAACACAAAGAATCTGTATTAATTTAGTTACACTTTGTATAAGACACTTTAGGATAGGTCTATGGAAGCAGAACACAAACATTATTTTTATAGCTCCCATATTTATACATTTTTAAATGCATACATGCAACTAGCACAACAATCATCACCTTGATACCAGTCATTGTAACAAAAAGAAAATGCAAGCCTAACTGAAACACAGAACCCTTGATGTCCAGCATTTTGCACGTGTGAAACTACTCCCCAACACTTAAAATATCTGCTGAAATATTTTTCCAGGGAAGGCTTTCAGTTCACCCCTCTCAGTCTTGCATTACAACAGCATATGAAGCCTCTGATTTTATTCACGCAGGTCTCCCGCACTTTCCATTTGTTTCCATTTGAAGACACAGGCGTGTGCCTTCAAAGCTCTAAGCAGATGGCACAGCATCTCCGGGCCCCCAACAGAGGGTTCTGATTCGCATCTCTCCCAGAGCGCCAGGAGGTCAGGGCCCCGACACCCCAGCTCACCCGAAGCCGTCGTCGGGGTAGGGCTCGTAGTCCTCCACCCGCATGTTGTACTTCTTGGCGGCAGCTGCCCGCTCCTCCGGCGTCCGAGGGTACGGCCCGGGCAGCAGGTCCTTAGGCATCTCCGAGGCTGGCGAGAGAGCAGCAGGGCAGGGTAGGCGCGGGCTGCGCTCGGGGAGGTCGCGCCGTCCTCGCACCGCGGCCCCGGAGCCGCCGGCCCATCGCCCCGAGGGCGCCCGCCCCGCCCCGCCGCCGCCGCCGCCAGAGCCCCCTCCGTTTCCCCGTCCCGCTCACCCGCCCGGGCCCCTGCGGGCGCCGCCGCGCCGGCCCGCGCCGTCCACAGCCGGGCGGCCGCCCGCTGCCAGAGGGCACCGCACAGCCCGGCCGCCGCCATCGCCTCAGCGCGCAGGCGCGGCCGACGGCGGCCGGTGGGGCCCAAAAGGTGCGGGGAGGGACTGTGCAAAGCCTATGGCGGGGGCGGGGCTATAGCGGGGCGGGGCTGCGGTGGGGGTTATGACAGACCTGTGATGGGGCGGGGTCACGGGGGGGCGTGGTCATTGCAGGAGTGTGGCCATTGCAGGAGTGTGACAGAGAGGGCGGGGCCATAGCGGCGGCGCGGCGAGCGCTGCTACCGTCTGCTCTGAACGGTACAAACTGCCCATTGTTCAGGACGTTAATTAATCAGCCTCTGTTAATACGATATTGATCCAGGAGTTAACGGACGGTGAGGGCATCAGCGTGATCGTTTTCCCTGGCTGTCATCGTCAGGAGCAGGGTAATGGCAATTTATGGCAGGCATTGCCTTCCAAAGGCAGCAGGCTCCCGCGGCGCAGCCTGGTCGATGGTCCACCGGATCGATACCGTGGCTGGCGGCATTATGCAAATTGCCTTCCTTGTATCAGTATCAATATTATTAACGTTAATATCCAAATGTAATCGCCTTGTCTCTGCAAAGCTAGGGAAGGGCGAACAGCTGAAACGGCATGTTAGTTTAGCGATACCATTCTTCAGCCATAAGCGATCTGTTACTGTAGGTACAATCGATATGAGCATTAAAGGATTCTGCAGTTTACTTCATTATGTAAACTCTGTGGTAGTTGAACTCATTTTGCTTCAGTTATTCACATCAGCCGTAATGGTAATGTCTCTATAACGATCTGCGTTATAAACCTCTGCAGCTCAAAAACTATCATGGACAATTTGTCATTAAAGTAATTTCTTCTTATAACAACATTAATTGTAAACCTACTAACTGAATGAAGATAGTGATGAACCACAACAATCTGAGACATGCGGTGTGCCTGAGGTGGGGGCTCTGTTGGAGGCTGGAATGAGATCATTTCACTCATCCTGAAGAAAAGCCTCGTCATATCTTTTTAGGGATAATGCCTGAATTCAGCCAACTTCCTTACAACCAACGATGCAGTGAGGTTAGTATGTCAATTAGTTATTTAATAAAGTTACTAACTCAGTGCCTGACCCTCCAGCACAGAGACTGTTCTTGTTCTCCTTGGAGCAGCATTTGGTGCCTCTCCCACTCCTGCAGTGTGTGGTGCTTCAGAGACAGCAGCATCGTGCTGGAAATGGGGACCTTTGACTCCTGGCTTTGGTCTGGGTTCAGACCTTGCTGCAGGTTCAGATTACAGTCAGCTGCTCCTTACATTGGCTCATCATCACTGGGAATTTACTCTCTGACTTACGTTTGAGTCTTCCACAGATGGGGCTCAAGCTTCCTATGCACCCAAATACCCCTGCAATTGCATTGTAACTTCCAAAATTACTGTCAGTAGTTAGAAAACGAATTCTACAGAAAAACAACTCTACTTGAGTCAAAATAATCCACTCTCTGCAATAACAAACACTTCTTGTAACACCAGCAACCAAGTTTTCCTCCAGAGCTGATGCTTTCTCATTCTTGGGAAAGAGCAGTCATCATCCTGGCTGCTTCGAGCAAAAGCAAAACACAGGCTTTATCTCCTGTAAGAGCCACACACTAAGAAAGAACTTTGATAGCTCCGGCCCGAGGCACGAGGTTCATGAAATCATGCTAAAGCGACGCAGCCACGAGATGGAAAGGCGAGTTAGTCTGAGCAGTGCTGCGGATCCTCTCTTGTAGCGACCGTTAATTGCACCCTCAGCTCTGAGGCACACAGCGCCGTGCCTGCCCCGGCAGCTCCCTGCCCCTGTGCCCGCCACGCCGGCCGCCCCCGGGGGACGTGACGCTTTGCAGGCGATCCGGCCCTGCCCCTGCGGCGGAGTTTTACCGCGCGGACTCCCGACTCCCACGGGTGACCAACACCCTTAGAAAGCGCCAAACACCAAGAGGAGCACAGGCCGCAGTCCTCCCCCCGCGCGGGGGCGCTGCTCGCCACCGCCCCGCCCCCCCCTCCATGGCTTCCCACCACCTCCCACCTCCGCGCTCGCTTCCGGTGCGCCATGGCAGGCAACTTCCGCTTCCAACTTTCCAGTTCCGGGTTCTCCGGTGGAGGCGGCGATGGCAGCGGCCTCTTCCTCGTCGGCGGCAGGGCCTGGCTGGAGCGATTCCCAGTTCCGCCGTTACTCCTTCGAGACACGGCCCATCCCGCGGCTCAGCCACAGCGACCCCCGCGCCGAGGAGCTCATCGAGAACGAGGTGCGGTGGGCGGCGGCGAGGGGGTTGCGCGGGGTTGCTGCTGCCGGCTCTCCTGGCAGGGCGCGGCGCTCTCCCGGGAGCCCCCGCCGCCCCGTCCCGGCTCTGTCTCTGTCTCCCGCCGAGCACCCCCCGGCCCCTCCCCGGGCGGGCTCGTTTGTGGCCGCTGTCCCGTTCCGCTTAGTTACAGCGGCTATTCCTGTTCGATTCCACTGTGCTAGGTTGTGAAATTTGCAGGAAACGCCGCTTGCTTTAAGTGCTTTGTTGTCCGGATGGAAGTCGTGAAAGTTATGTAAAATCATGTTTGTTATTTTCTAAGAGAGAGTGGCCGCAGATGTGAAGGTTGCCTTGCAAGAGTAGCTCTTGTATTGGTTCTGGACAGGCTCAATATAGTTTTGGTAAGATTGCTAGTTTGTTTTTTGGTTTTTTTTTTAAAGAAAGTCTGCAAGAAGGGAAGCTGTGCTTGCACAGCTTGGACACACAGCAGCTGTCATTCTCGTTTAGGTTGCTAACTACTTATGAGCAAGGGATAGGTGATGTCCTTTGTCTTTCCTTTGAGGTAGTTCCTTTTTAGGGGTAGAAAAGATGGAGTACTATCAGTGCTTTGATGGCTCAAGGTTATCTGTGGTCCTCTGAGAAAATAAATAAATACTGTCTCTGTGTCTGGATTCAGAGGTGTCTTTCTGCCAGCGTTTACCTCTTCATAACTGAAACTGGAAGTGATCAGACAGAATCTATTGTGTCTCCCTGCTATGTAGCAGGATCAAATAGGTCCAAAACTGTTCTTAGCTACTGTTTGTCTAACCTCACGTATTAAGAGATTAGCTAAGTAAATAGTGGAATCCATCCCATTGCTACCAGAAGCTTGATATAGGGCAAGCCACCACTTTTGTAAAGCTTCCTATCATGCTTTGCGTGTTTTCTCCCCAGACCAAGGTATCCGATTAGTCTAAATGCCTTTTCCAGTTCCCCATTTTCAGAGGTTGTGTGGTTGCAGCAATGAATGTGATCGCTCTCGAGTTCAAGAGGTCCTTGAATCAATAAACTTCCTGTTTCTCTCCAGGAGCCGGTGGTGCTGACAGATACGAATCTGGTTTATCCTGCTCTGAAATGGGACCTGGACTACCTCCAGGAAAACATTGGCAATGGGGACTTCTCAGTGTATAGTGCCAGCACACACAAGTTTTTATACTACGATGAGAAGAAGATGGCCAATTTTAAGAACTTCAAACCCAAGTCGAGCAGGGAAGAGATGAAGTTTGCTGAGTTTGTGGACAGACTCAAAGAAATACAACAAAAAGGGAGTATTGAGAGGTAAGTGATACGTGGCGGTTTCTCCATTTCTGCAGGTCTAAGTAGGGGCTGAGATTTTCTTCAGTGAATGTTAGTGATTAAAACCTCTGAAACTTTTTGGTTTTTAATAGCCCTGCTTTTCCTGCAGGGACACTGCTTGACAGCAGACTTGTTACCTGATAAAAAAGCTCCTACCATTAGTTAATCAAACTGTTCACATTGGCTGCAGAGACTTTTTCTTTTCTTCTCTGCCCAGTGCAGGGTTTGAGTAGAGAAGGGCTTTAAGCTTCGCTTGCTTTTGGCAGACTATGCTATTGGCAGAGCAGCTTATTTAACTGTTTAAAAGAGTGCTCTATCCTGTATCAGCCTTTTTTTTCCAGAATATCAAGATAGCTGGGGCTAACCCTATTTCAGAAAGATGAGAAAAGGTTGCATACGTGTGGTGTATTTGGCCATGGTGATGGCCTACACCGTTAGCAGAGCTGTAAGTTGCTGAGAGAAGCTGTGTGTTTATATGGAATATAACTGTTAGCAACTGTACTTAAACCCTCAGTTAATTTTGTCAGTCATCAGCCCCCTAAAAGAACATACAGATGCTTAATTTTGTCTTAATTAGAAGCAACTCTGAGTCTGTCCACTTTTCTCTTCTTTCCCAAATTTGGGTGTGCTTTTTCCAAGGGAGAAGAAAATCCTTGAGTTTAAAAATGCATTTTTCTTCCAGAATTGCAGACAGTAGGCTGTAATATTGCAATTGTTAATACAGGTGTGTAATTCCTCTGATCCTCTGTCTAAATGTAAGTGTGGCTTTAAAGTAACTTGATTCTGAAACATGCTGGGTTTCCTGAGCCATTGTTTGCACTTGCGCACTTCTACTAGAAGAGGTAACTCTTATCACAGATGAGTTGGAGTGGTGATGTTCATCTGGAGGTTATTCATGCATGTGATTAGTATTTAATACTGGCCAATCTGTTTACAATTTCCTCCTTGCTCTACAGTTCTCTTTTTGCCTTGTGATTGTTCAAGGAGAACTGAGTTCTATTCCCTTCTGTAACAGGAAATCTTTCAGCAAAGTTTGGGAACTTTTTGAAACTGTTCCTTGCACAGGTGCTTATGGTGTGTGGTGGTAGAACGCAATCTCTAAGAGTTATGTCTCTTTGTTCTGAAATCTTTCTGAAGAGATGCAGAGATACGTCTTTTTGTTCATGGCAAATCTTAATACTTGATTTTTGTTCATCTCTGCAAAAACACAGGCTATACCTGCAGCAAACCCTGAATGACACAGTTGGAAGGAAGATTGTGGTGGATTTCCTTGGCTTCAACTGGAACTGGATTAACAAACAGCAAGGGAAACGTGGCTGGGGTCAGCTGACTTCTAACTTGCTTCTTATTGGTATGGAAGGTAAGCAGCTTCCTCTGTCTGGAGAAGAAGAGGAGAAGATTTGATCAGCAGTTCTGTATTTCAGTTCCACAAGGTCTTTCAGATGGATTTTCCACTAGTTTCTCAGTGTCCCTTCAGAGCAAGCAATTTAAAGCTTTGGGTTGGGAGAAGACTGTTGTCACAACTTGGTTTATGGAGAGGAATCAACCAAAAGAGTAGCCTGTATTTCCGCAGGGACATACTGGGAATGCCTGGATGGAATCTACCCATGGGAAGGCTCTGTGTGATGCTGGTAGGGCTGACTTATCGGTAATTGCTAATGATATTCTGAAACCTGTTCATTGTCTGAATGCTTCAGATGCTGTAGATGAAAGATTCTCAGTGTGTGCAGATTTAAAATGCAAGGTTTGCAAGTTGAGCAAAGTTTTCTGGGCTTTTGTTTGTGTGTCCAATGTCTATCCTGGAGGAAATGTTGATTATTCTGTGAAGGATTTGTTCTTGTTTGAGCTGGCACACTGTACAGAGGATTTCTCTTTCAGTTAAGAGCTGAAGTTGGTTTTGGAAGGTTATAGGGCACTGAAGATCTTGAAGATGGATAAATTGTAAAAAAAGTGGATAGAGTGGAATTCTAAATCTATGTGAAGACTACTTCTAGGCAGGTGCCTATATGTATATAGACAGAGGTACTACTATGCTGTGGACAAGGGGTTATAATAATTATAATTACTCACGAGTTCATGACTGTTCATTTCTGACAGCAAATGGCTTTCCCCTTTGCAACAATTCATACTTAACTTAGTAGTTTGTCCCATGTTTTACTAGCTGAGAGTAGAGAATAGAACTTCACTTAAAAGTACTGCACCAACACTTCCCTACAGGTCATATTATGATCACTAAAATCATGTTATCAATAGGCTGTGCACAAGAACCAAGGAGTTGTCTTGAACCAGTGTGTGCTAGAAGGAGTGTCTGTACAAGAGCATGCGATCGTATGATCTATTTAATGAAGTTATGGGATTAACTGTTATCTTAATTCTCTTCAGTGAAAATACATATAAGGAGCAAGCTGATAGAGTAATAACCTGAATTGACAAACAGCCTGAAAAACATAGTTGTGAGGGGTACAAAATGCCCCACTGTATTTAAAATTTGATTGAACTTAAGATCTAGTAGTGACAATCAAGCTTGAGAACTGTGAATCAGACTGGGAAGGTGCTGTTGGGAGCCCCAATGAGAAACAGATTTGTTCACTTATTTCCTTGCAAAACTACTAGGACTTTTTTTCAAAATCAACTATTAGACTCTTTTTGTCTAGACTAATAATTTTTGAAAGTCTTTTCTTCAACTTGTCATCTAAACAGTGTTTTATGAAAAAGCTTCCAATCAACATTCACCATCTGCTGTTCATGGAAGCAAGCTGGAAATCCTAATCCTGTAGAGCATAAGTTGCTGAATATGGATTTAGAGTGGAAATTAAGTGGAGTAGCAACTGCTCAATAAAGGCTGAGTGATACAGTGATCAGTTTGTAATGTTCCTGTGGTCATTTTCCTTGTTTAGTGTTCTGAATATATGGGAGTGTATTTACTGTCTGTAGCGAGGAATATAACTTGCTTCTGTCTTTCATAGCTGTACATGAGCGTGTCTTGATTATCATCTTTTCTCTCTGTGTAGGCAATGTGACGCCAGCTCATTATGATGAGCAGCAGAACTTCTTCGCTCAGATTAAGGGTTACAAGAGGTGTATCCTATTCCCTCCTGATCAGTTTGAATGCCTCTACCCTTACCCTGTGCACCATCCATGTGACAGACAGAGCCAGGTGAGAGTAGCAGATCTATTCTCTGTTCCGTGCCAAAAAGGGCATTTGCTAGGTGGGATGAAGCTGCACTGGAGTTAAAGCTGCATGCCTACCACTTGCTGAGCTTTTCCAAAATCTGTGTTCAGATCCGTTAAGTGGTGAATACACTGAGAACAGGTGGAAGGACTGGTGGTGTTTCTGTTTGTTCTGAATTGCAAGTGCTAGGGCATCTCCTTACTGATAGCACAACTAGGCTGCAGTTGCTGCCTTCTCTTTTCTGTTTCATTGATCACTTGGTAAAACACAGATCTGCTCAGAGACAAGTTGCAGGCCTCCTGTCTGAGTTGGTGGCACTTTGAGGATGCTGTAGGACCTCACAATGGAGTTAAGACATAAATGGGAATGTAAAAGCCATATAGGAAAGATCAGAATTATTTGATACTGAGAACCAATAGTGAGGAGTGTCATTGCAGGAAGTTCTTCTGAGTTTCATAATGTTTTCTTCTGTTAGGTGGACTTTGACAATCCTGACTATGAGAAATTTCCTAACTTCCGGAGCGTGGTTGGCTATGAGACGGTGGTGGGTCCAGGGGACGTGCTGTACATACCTATGTACTGGTAAGAAGGATGGTGGGAGTGCAGAGTGACCAGCAAACAGAGTTTTAGAAAGTCTTCTGCTTGAAGAGTTGGCTTGGCTCTTAAGAAATTTTGTTTTGCCTTCTCAAGCAAAAATTTCCGTGAAATCTTAGGCCACTTTGCTTCTACGTCATATCTGTTGGATAGGAGTCGTAATTTTCCCTGACGCTATGTTATTGTGTGAGTACTCAACTAACTGGTGCAGGAAAAGGATCTGTATTTAAATAAAGAGAGTTTTCCAGAAGTTCTGAGGTTTTGATGATGGAGGTATAGGGCAGGGCTTGCCTAGTGCTGTCCGAACTCACCCATCCAAGGTACTTCACTATAATCTACAGCAATAGTTTATTTTCTTTTTTTTTCTGTATGGTTTCTATGCAGGTGGCACCACATTGAGTCTCTCCTGAATGGGGGGATTACCATCACTGTGAACTTCTGGTACAAGGTAAGTAAGTACAAGCACCTTCCTGTGCTGCATGGGTAGCTCTGTCCCAGAGGATTTTTTCAGGTGTTGTCAATATGAGAACTTTATTGCACCAAATCCTTTGCTTTAAAGCTGAAAGCTACTTTGTCCCTTTTAAGTGATGTGTGAAAAACAGGGTGGTGGGGAGTAGGTGGAATAATCTGCCAATTCAGGAAGCATGCAGTGAGCTATTTCTGATATTTCAGGGTGCCCCGACCCCAAAGAGAATTGAATATCCTTTAAAGGCTCATCAGAAGGTGGCAATAATGAGGAACATTGAGAAGATGTTGGGAGAAGCCTTAGGAAATCCGCAAGAGGTACAAAAAAGAACCATATGGTCACTGCTATTGAAATAGTTATGGTTTAATGCAAAACTCAAAATGCCAACTATTTGCAGGTGTCACAGTGAGGTTGGCAGAAAGGGTTGCTCTGTTGCTGTGAATGGTTCTTATTGCTGTCTTCAGAAGGTCCTTTCCTACGAAAAGGCAAGGTCTTTAAATTATAATTCTGGAGACAACCACTACAAACAATGCAGTAATTGTTCTTGTATGTAGACGAGGGTGTGCTTTGGCTTTGGGTGCTGCCAGTAAAGTGTTGCTCCCAAACTCTCCTTAGCCTTCTGTGCAGCAATGATACCCATTATTTGCTAAAAAATTTGAAACTTAGACCTCCTGGATCCAGATCTCTTAAATAAGACAAATCTCTTCTATTAAGTCATGCACTTCCCCTTAATTCATGGCTTGTTCATCTCTGAATTCTTTGCAATTTTAACTAACTGGTGTTTCAAAAAAACAGATTGAGATACTTGGAGTATGCTTTTGAAGATGTCCTGCTGATCTGAAAGTGGAAGTACTGGATGTGAATAGAAATGTTTTCGTGGTCTATAACCCTTCCCACTCTACAGGAACTCCTCTTTATCACACTCATGTGAGGTCATGCCTCTCCTGAGATTCGTGCTGCCATAGCGTGCAGAACTTCCCTCAGTGTTCAGGCAGTGCTGAGAAATGGGAGTGATCTTGACTGAAAACATAACCTTAGCAAAATTGTTGTTCCTATCCTTCCTTTCAGTGTTCCTTCTCTGCCATACAAAAAGAAACCCCTGATGACTATTAGCTCCTTTTAAAAGCAGCTACTGAGAAATCGGAGATCTAGGATGGGAAGCGAAAAAGTTTCATGCAAATACTGTGGATACAGTGTTTTCGTGAACTAAAAAGTTGGGTGTTGCAGAGAACTCTGCAATTTTGGTTGGGTATTTGAGCATGTGCTCAAGGAAGCTCCAGTGTTTTATCTAGAAAATACTTGAAAACTAATTTGGTATACCTTAGGCTCAGTTTGTGTGCTGAAATCTTCTGCCCTGGGCCACTGAGATCATAACATGTTATGATGCAGAGGGAGCAGACTCTGCCATTGCCATTTCTGTGTAACTGTCCTTGCTAACAATCTGTTTTTGCTTTGAACAGGTGGGTCCCTTGTTGAATATGATGATTAAGGGACGGTATGACTAATGCCTGGCTGCCCAGGTGACTGATGTTGGAGCTGTTTTGTTCACAAGCAATGGAAGATACTGAGCGCTAGTATTGCACGCAGCACTTAACAGACTGATGGGTTTCCTTGCCCATCCCTGCCCCACTACAATAAAGGGGGCTACTGGAACTGCAAAACTGTTAGTATCCCATTCATCCTCCACTCTCATCTAACCAAACCTCCCAAGAAAGAGTCTGCACTTATTGGAAGCTGGATTCATCCTCACTAACTTGTTTTTTCCTCCCTTTGCCTACCACAAGAAGCATGGCTTCTGGCAGTTGGATATGTCACTTAAGGATTTTCAGGCATTTGAAGAAGAGTTTGAAGGAGAATCAGGCGTGATGATGTTTCCTGGGCATCATGGCGTTTGGGCCTCCTGGCTGGGTTTATGTATTGATGCCTGTAGTGGATGTAAGATGGAAGTGATTGATTTTACCATTTACTGTTGTTAGAGGACCTGTCCGTGCTAAACTCTGGCACCTTTTTGTGTAATGGAAATGAGCATGTGAGATGGCCTGTGTGTGGTGAGCAACTGGACAAATGATTCAGTTTCTTCAACTTAAAGCACCTATGTTTTGGGCTTAGTACAGGGTAGATATCAGAGTGAATTCATCTTCTGTTTGAGCGCCAAATCCCAGACTCTCCAAATAACATCTGTGTTATAGGAGTCTAGATAAACCTCCTTTCTGACTGCTTTCTCTGGAGAGTGCAGGCTTCTGTAGCTGCAGTGTGGTTGAAAGAGGATGTAGTGTTACGAAGGGAGATGCAGAAATGCCAGGGCACTCTCCCAGATCTTGAATGATTAAGCCACATTTCTAAGAAATTCCTGAGGGGTGCAGAGCTAGACTGTCAAAACGCAATGTCAGAGAGGTACAGAGCTTCCTTTCTCCCCACGAGGGGTGCTGGTTCCATAGACTAATGTGGGAAAGTGCCCTTTTTACTGAAACTGCAAGAACTCAAGTGTGTGTGGCTGCGCACAGGTGTGCATGTTTTGTGTGGTGTTGTGTGGCTCCTGTCCATCAGTTAAATCCATGCCAGCATGTGGTTTCTCTCCTTGTACCGTCACATGAAAGAGGTCAGGGCTTTCTGTTTTAAATGTGCTTAAGTTTGTCTTGATCCATTTGTGTTCTGGGACTTGACATGGCAGACTGGGAAGTGAGAAGACCAGGGGACAAGAATCAGACAAGCATCTCAAGAGTCCTCAGCAATCACCCTGACAAATCGTTTTGCTTTCCTCCACCTCCTTTTCCATGCAAAAGCCTTAGGCTCATATGGAGGCTGGTTTTTGTTCCCTGAGGTGTGCTGCACTGCTGTCCCTGGTTTGGGGGAGCGGTGCAAAGGTCGTGTATATTTGATGCGGTTTTAATGGGTCTCAAGAGCTGTAGGTGGGAGAAGCTGTTTCATAGCCCATGTGTCTCATCCCAGAGAGTAGTGGGGAGTTTACTCTGATGAGACTTTCCAGTGTTTCCCCCTTGTTCTTTGGGGCTTGTTCTGACATGGGTTTGTGGCAAAAGTATTGAGCACATGCTGCTCAGAGGTGCTCCATCTTTGGCCTCAGGTCCCATCTTTTGCTGATAGAACTCATGCACTACTTGCAGTGAGCTTGTCTTGCACACAGGTGAAAGGCTTCTTAAATAGGAGGTTCCCAGAGGTTAGTTTTGACTGCTTTACAGGTCAGAACAAATGAAGTGTAATTGGCAGCTGCAGAGTTCTTGTTTAAGAAGTATGCCTGTGTCACTGAGTAGTCTGGCTGCTGTGCTACTTGTTGCAGACTCTCCAGAGCTGTGGTTAGAACCAGACAAAGGTCACTCAGCTGAATACTTATCAATACTCAACCTTTGGGCAGGTGGGGAAGAAAGCTAAACTGCTGACTCTGGCCAAAAGCAAGGCCTTCCCAGGAGTCCTGGACACATGCCCTTGGTTGAAAGATGCTCAAATGAAGTCCGATCTCTGTGCTATTTATTCAGCACATGGTAGTCTCCAGTAGTACTTGTTAGACACCAACTCTTGAAGCTCAGGGTGGGAGTTCACTTCCCATGTGGAGAGAGAATGGTACTTACAGACCTTTAGGATCCTATTTTTTTCTTTATTTGCCAAAGGTTTAACTTTTAAAGTGTCTGAACAGGTTTTGCTGCACTTGACTTTGTGAAAGCTCATTTACAATGCACTGATGGACTGACTTCCCCCTCGTTCCCTTTTCACCTTGTGCTTTCAGTGCCCCTTGCCATGGTATTGGGAAGCTGTGTGTGTTCTCTGCTGGGGGTGTGTGTGCAGGGGGTGGGGTGTGACAAACACACGGTACCTTCTGAAGTGTAGTTCTTAAATACAACCAATGTTGAACAACAGAACTGTGTGGCTTTTATTTTGTGAGTGGTTGTATAGGAGAGCTGTATAAGGAAATGTGTATGTAAAACTGCCTTTCAGTCTTTCCAATAACTCCACCTGTTCTTCACTGGTGAAAGCTACTGGTCTGCAGAAATGCCTTCAAAACAGCAATATCAACTGCATTATTGTGTGTCTTCGCCACTTTCCCCGTGCTACTTCCATAAATCTGAAAGGAAATCTGGGAATGAGATAGTATCCTTGAACCCTGTCAACAAGAAGTGTTAGTGAGGAGGGAACAAATTTCCCTCCCTGCCAACAAGAATAGTGTCACCTTGCTCTGATCACTGACAGGATGACAGAGCAAACTGCGCTATTTGATCTAATGAGTTCTATCAGTTGCTTATCCTTTATTGGACTCATACTTTAGTCAAGGAGATCTTGAGGGGGGAGGCTTCCTCTGTGTACCAGCTCTATGTTAGCAGCCGTGGGTGATGGAGTCATCTTTATCTAATAAAGACATAGATTATTTTATAGTAGTATTAACTTTACAGCATCTAACCATCAATTAAGTGTTGACTAAATCCAAACAAATTTCTAATGTGTAGTAAAATGTAGAATAGTTCAACAGAGATTGGGGGTGGTGGGCAGATAGCTGTCTCAGCCTGAGGTACCACAATTGGTGTTCTCTCATGCCCTTGGAGGACAGGGCGAATTGTGGAGGGAGTAGAAGAGACAAGTGGATAAAGTCTTTGTGAACAAGGGTGTTCATCCTTCCCTTCTGTGCATGCTGGAATCATCATCTCTGAACACACACACACACACACACACACACACTTGCTTCTGTTCCACTGAACTTACTGGTCTGTTATGTCTGATCCTGTAGTCTTGCTGTTGTGCTCATTTCTCTTGGGTAACATGCACGGCTGGCACCACAGAGCTCAGAGGTCTCAGGTTGTGCAGGGAAGCAGAGGAAATGGGTATGAGAACTCAGTCATTTGAAAACCTGATCAGACTCCAAGATTTTTCACTTCTGTTAGCCTTTTTCTTGTTTACTTTTATTACCTTATGTATAATACTTCTCTTCTGTTTCCCCCATTTCCCTGTTCCTTGAAAAGTGGGATTTTTCTAAGGAGAAATGACTTTTAATCTTTGTAGATCATAGCTACAGGTTCTTTCCCATGGATAGAGAAGAGCATGGTTTTTTAGACTGATGCTTTTACCCCGCTGGTGATGAGGCTCCAACTCAATGATCACCTAGGAAATTTGGGATGGTATAGCAGGTCCAAGGTGAAGCCAGCAGGTCAGGATCAAGGCGAGGCTTGAGGAGGTATGAGACATAATTGCAGTACAGGGGCATTCTGAGCAGCTTTTGAGAGAAAGAGGAGGCAGGCCTGGGGTGAGGCTGCTGCTTCTTTTCTTTACAGCAGTTCTTACCAATGAACACACTGACCTTGAGCGCAGCCAGTTGCTCTTTAAAGTCCTAGAATGGGAATGGTGCACTCAGGGTCTTGACAATCCCTTGGCAGGTCTCTGTGTTGATATGTGGTCAACTCATGCTGCTGACCCAGCCCTGGAAGCAAAGCAGCAACTGCAACAGGGAGTGCTGCTGTTGCATGTGCTTTTTTTGAAGTGCTTTTGCTTTCTGCCACATGTGAGAGGAGCTTCTTCGCACTCCGGTTTGTGGTCTTCATTTTCTATTCCAATTTTGGAGATGGTGCCTCTCCCATTAATGTCCTGGGAAGTCCTCCAGTCCATCTTCCCTGGGTGCTTTTTGGCATAGGTACTGCCTAGAAGGAAAGAGATGCTGTTACTGTGACAAACACATGCAAAGTAAATTCTAATTACTGCCTTGCAAAGTCAAATATTTGTTGCAAGCAGAGGACTAATTGTTGGGGGAGGGAGCGGAAGTCGAGGCTCTTGGAGTGTAAGTGGAACAGATGCCTGGACGCCTTGGGGAAACGCAGCTTTCCTCTACAAATCAGAGCTTTAAATTACAAGGCTTTTACCAACGAGAACAGTTGTGGGAAGTCGTCTGCTCTCATTTGCGTAATGGCTTCTGTCACTGGTGATTAGACACAGGATGAAGGAAAAGAAATTTGACAATTAGGAATGAGCGATCATTAATCAGAATCTTTGTTAGAAGGAGGGAAAGGGGGGAGCATATCCCACAAACAATGGAGGCAGCCACCAGAGCCATATAGAAGTCCATGAGATGTGAAACTTGAGTGCTACTATTGCTCTACAGAACCCCCTCCACCTATGTACAGAGCAGCAACAAGGGTCTTGGCTTGGTTGGAAGGCTTGTGGAGGAAAATAACTGGGCAAAATTCTACCTGGTGTGCTATTCAGTGATTCTCAGCTAACTGCTTAGTAATGGAGAGAGCTCATCTTGGAGCCCTCTCCTTGCCCCATCAACACCTTGCTCTTCCTTCTCAGTGCCTGGCTGCAAACTCCCAGAAAAACCCACAGAAATGACTTCTTCAATTTTTTTGGTCTCCTTTCTCCACACCTTGCATGAACCCTTGCAGTTTCTGGTGTGGAGGAGATCAAGCATGGGCCTTGACTGGCATGCAGAAAGATTAGGATGAGCAATGTGAAAGTTCTTCCAGAGTCTTTTCCTGATAGTGTCATGTCCTACAAGATCTCAGAGGAATGTGATAGGCTGCATGACAGGTAAATAAAAGAAGGCAGTTGTGACTTCTCTGTGTCTGTCATTTGGTGCTTAACTCACCATCCAGCCACAATCCAGTATATGCATTTGTTTGGATTTTGTGGGTTTTGATCAAATTATCAGTACACATGAAATCTGTTACCTGTTTTTCCTACAGCTGTCACTCAGAGTTTTGTCAGGTTAATCGTTTTGGTGTAGTTTACACTGTCTCTGATTTGATCAACAGTTAAAGTTGGGGAGGGGGGATGACAGACCAAGGTTGGTTGGTGCATCTCAAGACTTAAGGTTACTGGATTCATTCGTTTGTGACAGCTCCTGTTTTTGCAAGGATGACTAACTTATAGCTGGATCATTCACTTGAGGCAGAAGTCTCCATCAAGGTGGTGATTATTTCTGTGACTGGAAATTAAAGCAGGTGCATTGAAAGGGGAGAGCTGAAGCCATGTTGCCTCATTCCCTACTCAGAAAAATGGCAGCAGCTTGGATTTTCAGCCTGTTTCCATGGCTAGTGGTATTCACCACAAGATCTTGAAAGAGAAAACAGCGGTCTCAGGACAGGATCTAACGGCTTTTCGTCCAGTGCTCAGCAGGAGAGATGTTAGGAGAATCATTGGTCACATTGTTTGAGGTGGGAAGATGTCAGGTAGTGACTTTTATCCCCTTCTTAAACATGTGAGGGTAGGACTGCTTCTCATTCACAGCAACATTTTAAATCTACATTTAAATTTGGAGGAGTGCACCTCATGCTTTTTGTGGGTAGTGAGGTAGCTTGTGGTGATGTAGGGGAGCTGTCAGAATTCACCTCACAAAATTGCTGTAAACCCTGAGAAAACCCAGACTTGGACATGGGAGAGTATTGGCCTTGCTGTAGGAAATGTCACTGTTGCTGGATGGCAGGAACCACAGTTAAGAGTTTCATCTCGGGGGTTTCAGTTGTGTTTTTTCCTGGGTGGTCAGGGTCTGCCATTGAATGCCTTGAAAGGGAGGACCTATGAATGTGACTTGAAACCCCTTGAGAAGCCAGGAGAGTGGATGCTATCCTGTACATAGGTAGTCTGTGTTACAAGATCTGCTGCAAGCTTTGTGCTGCCTGAGCATCTCACTGGCCTCATGCAGTGAGCTGTGTGAAGGCTCTGGCTGAGCTGGTGAGGTCAAATCATTTGCTTCTATAAAAGAACACTCCCTGTTGTCCACAGAGAGGGGTGTTATAACAGCATCCAGGGTGGTAGTTTCTGTGAAAGATTTTAGTACCATGGGCAAGGGACTAATTCTGCCCAAACTTGGCTACTACAAGTCCCTTTGCCAGGACCTCTGTCTGACAGTCTCTCAGAAGCTGCTCCTATCTATCTTGGTTTCACTGGGGTAAAATGCTTCTGGCAGCTACTGGTGCTGGTAGGTATTTATATCAAATACCAGCCACTACAGGCTGTGGAGCTGGAGGTTATGGGGCAGTAAGACCTTCCTTGGCATTTGAGGTAACATGCTTCTGGTCTGTTGGTTCATGTGAACTGCAGAGATTTGTAGAGCTGGAGAGTCATAGGGCCACGTTACTTGGGCTGTCAGGTCTCACACCACTCTGGCAGGACAGACCTTAGCGCTCTCTGAGCTTGTGTTTGGAGGTGGTGCAAATCTGAGGGGTGAGCAGGGGTAGGAATCTCCAAGTGGAGTTTGGGGCTCTGAAGGGCCCATTTATCTACCACCAGTTCACTCCAAGCATAACCTGAGGGCTCTTGCTTCCACCTCCACTTCAGCACAGAGGCAATCCTGTCTCCTGCTTTTGCTGTTTGTTTATAGCTCTCGCCATCCCATCTGTCTCTCTTCCTTCCTCCTCTTCTTTTTCCTTCCCTCTCCCTCCTCCCCCTCATTCCCTGTAAGAGATTAATCATTTTGACAGGCTCAGCGATGGCCTTTATTTCCTTGAGGCGGCCAAGAAATATGTGAGCACCTTCTCTGACACCCCTCTTGTTCTCTCACCAATCAGATCAGCCACTTCTCTCGGAGTGACACCACCAGAAATGTAGGGAGGGGAGTAGGGGGGTAACTCCAGCAGAGCCAGCTGGGAAATGGGAAGTGGGGCTATATCCAGTTGAGGTTCCATGTGGACCCCTATTAGCTGTGATGAATGTGTCATTTCACTATAGCTTGAATGTGTCATACTTGGCTCCCTCCCTCTCCACAGGCTCCCCTTCAAATCTTGGTTTCAGTGCAAAGGCAGTTGTGAAGGAATCACACTGCTTAGGAATAAAATCAGCCTCTGACAGAGTGGCTGGAGAGAAAAGCTGTTAGAGAAGAAAGTAGGGCAGGCTGGGATCACCAGGGGAAAAAGAATGGGGATGATTTTGCAGATAGTTGTGGAAGCCTTCCTGGGACGCTCCCCTTTGTCCTGTGCAGGAAGGAAGTTGCCTCTGAGACTCTGTCATGTTTCACCTGGACTTGTAATGTTGTCATGAGGATGCCTTCCCTTCACCTGCAGCCTGGGAAATTCTTGGGCAACAGTAAACACTATTGCAAATGTTCTGCCATCTAACTAGAATGAAAATGGGGTGGATCAGGGTGCACGATGTTCCCAAAAGCAATTATCTGCTCTAATCAAGCTTTACGCCATGCTGCATCCTCTCACATGGAATCAAGGAATGTCATAATTTCAGAGTTATTCTTTTTCCTCTTAGCATGAAAGTGGGTATCTTCTGCAGTGGGAAATAACCATTCTGACCAGGGCTTTTGGGAGTGTCTAGAGACCCTTTGTGCAGAGCAATGGATTGTAACGTAGCATTTACAGAAGTGCAGGAGATAGCAAGAGAGAAAAAAGAAGTTCAAGATGCATCAGAATTCAGATGGAATGTGATTTAAAGATCTTGCATAAGGTGGTCAGGTATCATAAGGCAGGAGGCTGAACACAGTGACCCAAGGGATCCTCTCTAGTCTCATGTGCATATTAAACAAGTAAATATGCTCAGAGCTGAGCCTGGAAGGCAATGAATTGGCTCATCGTGGACAAAAGTCGTAGAGTAAGACTATTCCAACGCTTCAAGCAGGCCCAAAAGCAGGACAGATGGAATGAGATATTTACTTTCATAATTTACTTCTTGAGATGGGATAAGGCAGTAGCACAAGGCCAAACCCCCCAGCTCCATGCAGCTACATGTCTGGGAGGAGGAGCTGGGCAGGTAATAACTCCCAGTTGACTCTGGGAAGATCATACTCCCTTATGTAACATCACTGCTTGCTGTTAACCACATGAGCTTGAATTCTTACTTTACATTAAAGTCATGAGAGTGAGTTTCAGAAGCAGGATGGATGGGTTCAGTAAAGTTACTAAGAAAAAACAATAACCTCGTTCCTACACCTCTCTGTTGTTTATTTTTTCCCTTGGGAAGAGGTTGCCCTTCAGGTACAGACCTGAAAGCTAAATACAACCTATGTCCAAAGGGAGGGTATCTTTGCCACCTGGGGGCTGACTGCATCAGATCTCTGGATGGCAGGAAGACTCAAACTGGTGTTAACAGGCACTTTCCAGCAGAGGAAGAGGCAATGTGTGGTCCCTCTGACAGACATGCTGCCCCATGCCTTGGGAGTGATCCCTACCGAGGTCACTACTGAGTTTCTCTAAACTAGCATTTCTCTCTAGGAAATATTGATTTTGTGCTCAGAGTGCTAAGCAATGCTGTTGAACGAGAGGTTGTAACAGCTTGGCAGAACAGTGGTGGCCTTTCTTGGCAGCTAGGCTCACTTATCTGGCTTGCTTTCTGCAGGTTTGTGCTCATGTGACCTGGGTGAGGAACGCTGACTTTGGGCTTCTAGGCTAGTGACTACTAATGGCTTCAGTACCTCCTGTCCAGTGTGAGGTATTTATATTTTCTCACTTGTTTGGTCAAGGAGAGGAGATGTTTATTTGCAGCAGAAAATGTCCAGTCCCTGGACAGCCTACATCCCGTAATAAATAAATAGTAACATTTCTTTCTTGAATATAACATAAGAAGGGAACATGACAGAGATCTTATACAGTTCATCTCAGGGCTGGGAGTTTGCAGACAGTGTGTATGAGGTCTTCAGAAATGAAGTCCAACTAATGCAGTTAACACTGGCTGTCCTAGAAAGTCTGTTTTAAAACACCAGCAGCCCTAGTGACATCTAGATCTTTAAGGGTTCCTGCCTGTTGTGTGCACTCAAGGCTTTAAATTACATAGCACTGCAGTGACAAAGTTTGTGTCTTTGCCTTCCCAGGCCATGAGCAGTAAGCAGAACACAATGCTGTCTGTCTTTCCTTCTTTATTACAAGGCTAAACCATGGAAAGAGGAGCCTCAGAGTGTGCAGCAGTAGGTTCTCGCTCTTGCTTTCATCTGTCAAATTCAACTTTGCCTGCCCGGAGAGGTTGTGGTGTCTCCGTCCTTAGAAATATTAACTTGACCCTGAGCAACCTCATCAAATTGTACCTTCTTCAAGCAGGATGTTGAACTAGATGATCTCCTGAGGCTTCTTCCAACCCAGATTAGTCTGTGATCCTGTGGTTTTGTCCAAGAGAACTCGTCACCTGATGTGTTGTGTTTCATCCCACTCCATAAAACTATTATAGAGCCCAGATAACCCAGAACGTAAGGGAAGTATCAGATTTCTATTTCTATTTCTCTGTGTAGAAGCCTTGTGGCAGGATGTTGTAGGCTACTTTATTCTCGAGGGTTGTGGAGAGCTTCCTCACTTAACTTGCATTGTACCTGTCAGCAGAGCTGGTCAATAAGACAGGCTCAGGTAGAAGGTAATTGATTGAGAGCTCTTGATCATCACATGGCAGACTCTTGTCATGTCTCTCCAGTGAGTGTCCATACCATGCAATGGAGAGGGTGGGACGTCACAGGGCAAGGGCAGACCTGTTTGCAGAACCAAAGCAGCATTGCCACATCAGCGTAGTGTTGAGACTGGGCTCGCTACTGCAGAGGTCTTACTGCAGCTGCTGTGCTGGTGTCCTCTAATCAGTACTGCACTGAACTAGAGAAATAAATAAGCTCGCCTAGGGATGTCAGTGCTGTTGCTGTGCAGATGCATTTGTTGCCTGTCCTCTCCTGGAAGGCTGTCGCCTAGTTGCATAAGTGCTGTTGTGGCCCTGAGCCAGCTGGAATTAAGGGAACTCCTGTCCTCAGGCAGGGGCTGAGCTTCTGACCAGGGTGCTATGTGCTGTGATGATGTGACTGGCCTAGTTGCAAATGGGAAGGATTTGCAACCAGGAGCTGTAATCCCCGCTATGGACAAGCTGGACTGTGCCCGGTTAGTTCAGGCCTGAACAAGAACTTGCCGCCACTTTCAGGGGTTCAGAATCTAATTTCGGAACTGGTGTGTGCTGCATGCTGTGCTGTTGCTGTCCTTGTGGACTTCTACAGCTTCTTGTATAGGTGCTAAGCATCCTTGCAGTGACCTGGGTCATCTCCTGTCTCCTGGAAAATCTGAGACACCCTTGGTCATTGGCAAGCATCTCCATGTTGCGCAGCCGTTCCAGACCTTTGAGAAGCACCCAGTTCTTAATGGGAAAGCTAGAGCGTGAAGCTAACTCTGCATGTTCCTTTAGGTGACAGAGGTGCTTGTGCCCCTGGGGACTTCAGAATTGGAGGTTGTGTAGGTTTGATTTAGGAGTCTCACATTTTAAGGTGTCCTGGCCAGCAGAGACTTTTGTGTCTGGGCTCTGTCTGTCTGGGCTGCTCTGAATGTTATGGATGTGTTGCTGCTGTCTTTGCGGAGTAGATGAAAGTGTTTGTGGTAAAATGTAATCAAGTGGAAAATTGCAGTGCATATAAACACATATGGCACTCAATGACTGGGCATTAGGCACAGTGACTGCAGGCAAAAAAAAATTATCTGTAAACGTTTCGCAGCAAGTTTCGAAATCTTAAAGAACAATAAGATATTAGCAATTTAATGGGGTGATTCAGCGAGGCAGTGATCCTTAGGTTGGGAGAACGAGGATGCATGCAGCTGCAGTGAGGGAGCGGCTGGGATTACTCAGCCAAGCTTAACAAGCACTGTCTCCCAGCACAAGACAGCTGCCAAAGGTTTCCTTCGTGTGGCAAGGTGGCTATGCTTGGAGAAGAGAGAGCCAGGAGGTGGCCCACAAACCTTACCAGTGCCACCTTCCAGCCTCCTCCAAGAGCTTGCTGTTTACAGCAGCGTTTGGAAGAGGTTGTGTGCAGTCAATGAGGCAGAACTGATGGCCTATGTGGATCAGGCCTGGCGCAGGTTGGGAGCCGCAGAGGTGCTGCGGGTTAACGGCCAGTTTGGCCTCTCAGAAAGGGAGTGCTGGGTCCCGCTCACCTCCTGTGCCTCCAAGGCTGCATCTGCTTATGCTGCCCGGGGTAGCACCTTCCCAGCTATTGCAGAGCCTGCAACAGTTCAAATCCTTCCTGGGAGACAACTATTTTGCACCTCGTCAAAGAGTTCTGTGTTTTACTTGAATGCACTTGGGTCTTTCACATCTAACACCATGGGACTTCACTGCCTGAGCTGGTTGTCCATCTCCAAAACTCTTGCTTTGATCCCACTGCTTACAAAGGACTAAGGCATGTTAGGCCAGTGTATGAAAGTGATTTTTGCTGAGTGACAAAGGGGCCACAAAGGTGTTTTTCTTCTCTTGC
This sequence comes from Tapera naevia, assembly GCA_033556795.1. Lineage (NCBI taxonomy): Eukaryota > Metazoa > Chordata > Aves > Cuculiformes > Neomorphidae > Tapera > Tapera naevia. Next base: position 10,798,924 of record JAUMJJ010000194.1, on the reverse strand, counting down.
TGTATGCTGACTTCCCTTTTTCTGACATGGAGAAGGTTGCCTGTGAGTGGGAGAGGAGAAATGTACCTTCCAGTGTCATCTGGCTATAGCTTTCCCAAGGGACACAGGAAAGTGGTTTGAGTACTAGAAGGAATATAGCCTTGTGGCTCTACTGCCCTGAGGACTTGGATCTGGTGGCCAAACTTGCTCAGCAGTTGATGAAAGAATAACTTCTGAAGAAGGACTGAAAGATGGCACCAAATGTGAAATCCCGAGGGTATTGGCAACTTGATCCAGCAAGGCCTGGCTGATTGCAGTCCTTTCTGGGGAGAAATTTTCCCAGACTAACTAGAAACAGTGCGAATTGCCCAAATGAGGTAAAAGTGGAAGAATCAGTGTTTATGGGCTGTAAGTGAATGCTTCCTAGGAATGTACGGAATATAGTGTGACCCTAAGCCAATGTGAGTAGAACAGTTCTCTTTGCCTCTCTCCATAGGACCTTTCCTTTTCGTGCTAGTTCACATACAACCTTGAGAAACATGTCTTTTCTTGGATCTGATCCTGGAAACTGAGACCCAAGTGCATGGATCATTAGCAAAGTATGACTTCAGTGGAATTATAGACAGACCTGTATTGATGTCTTTGGCTTCATCTGGCAATCTACCTAAGGCTGGGCTTTGGTAAGACAACATACCTGCCAAACTTGTGTATCCAACTCTGGATAGAACTGGTGAGAATAATAGCAGGAGACACTTCTAATGAATTGCTAACAAATTATGTTCATTTTCATTAAATGTTTCATCCATTTAAGAAATTCATGCCTTTCAATCATGTCTTCTCAAACATGATACATTAAAAAGATTGTATTTCTTGCCTTTTGTTGCTTGCTGGCTTGAGCACTCATGATGTTTACACCTATAAGCATGCTTTGCTCTTATTGATACATAAGTACCATAGCGAAGTAATGTTCCTGTTAGCAAACTGAGCTGAGGCATAGCTACCTCTACTGAGTACAGATACACCTGCCTACAGAATTCCCTTTTATTTATAATCTTCAGATGAGGCCATTCCTCAAGGGAGTGCCCAGAAAACCCACCAAATATTCTTCTATGTGAAGTTCTTCTCAAGACTTGCTCCTTTTAAAGGGCTCTGCATTTTCTTGAACTAGCTCTCTGCATATTCCACGCTCTTCTTTGCTACACACAGACAGTAGCTTGTTGCCAGCTTGATGTTTTCTCCAGGTATTTCCATGCTGCCACAGCACTAAACCCATTGGGTTTGAGCCTCCCTTCTGCACATGAAAAAAAAAAGGGCTTAATAATTGCTGCCCTTTGCTTGCTTGAACTTATCAGTCTGCGTGTAGGTCTGGAGGCAGACATCTCCTGGACCACAGACATATGGTGCCCAAAGCAACAGAGTCTTTACCTACCTCAGCTTTTCTCAGAACACCAGCTCTCACTTCCTGCCAACTGAGAAGGGTGATGATGTGTGCTGGGATTTGGGTGGAGATGTAATGTCTAATTTCCACACAGAATTGTGGGGCTATAGAACACCAAGGCTTTCTCTTCCTGGATACATAGGTTATCATCTGTCCCACCTAATATCTGCCGTCTTCTCTGTCCATCATGTAAGTCTTCTTGTGATCTTTACATGGTGCTACATGAAAATTCATCCTCAGGACCTATGGACCTCTTGAGGCTCTCCACTATGATCTGTGTTCGATTCAAGTTCCGTGAATTTCAAATACTTCAGAGGTGAGAAACTTCACCCACCCTGCCCTGGAGCTGAAGTCAGATCACTGGTAGGCAGGAAGCCTTTGGGTGAAGGGAGCAGAGCTGTGGTTCAGGGTTGAGGGGATTCAAGTGTAAATGGAAGTAAATGTGAAAGGGCTGGATTTTCTTGCAGGTGTTTATTATAGTGTGTTTGCCTGAGGCTTACACTGGACTAGCTACATAACTGATGTATCTGAAATCATAGGGGGCTTCTACATCAGCTCTCAGTCATGGCATTGCCATTTGGCGTGAGTGAACAACAGGCTGAAGTAGGGCCCTGCACCTGTGAGCTTATGTGTACCGGTTTCCTTTGGGAGCTGCTGAGAAAATATGGGCTTAGCTGGGAGAGCTTTTGCTGAGCTGTTCACAAGGGTAAGGTATTTCTGAGAAGGACTAACAGAGAGAGGACTTTATGGCTCCCCATGGACAACTGTTGTCTGCCCTTGGGTCTGAAATGCAAACAGGTCCATGAGCAACTGAGAGACTTTGTAGATAGCTGGTCAACCGGAAGAACACTCCCTTTGAGTAGGTACAGTCGTCTCCAACTGACCCCATGGCTCAAGTACCAGGTAACCAGAGGTGCTCTTTATGCAGGTCAAGAACAGAAAAACACTCCTCTTGCTTCCTGTAGCAGGTGGCTTGACAGTCAGCTAGGCAAACTAGAAATGGTGGGGGTGACAGAGTGCATGTGCTGGCTGTTTCTGTGATTATGAAACCACCTGAGTCACTGTCCCATTGCCCCCACCCACATGGAAGCTATGTTACTGGAGGCAGGTCTGCCTGTCACATCTGAAAGAGCTCAAACACAGCCAGGGAGACGTTTTCAGTCAAGAAGCAGCTGTTCAGTCACTCGATGTAAGCTTGTGGGTGACTGAGGAAATCCTCCTGGTTTCTTTTGTCTAAACTCCTCCTTCCCATAGGACCTCCTGTCAGGGTTTGAAGGCACTGGGACAGAAAATCTAGTGCTGCTCTGAGGAATTTTCTTCAGAGGTGAAAGGCCCTCGTCAGTTCATATAAAACCCATCACAGGATCTCATTTTTGACTGGAGTGTGTCTGGGTTTACTTCTCTTTCTCTGTCTACATCAGGAACCTGGGTGGAAATGGACACACACCCCTAGCCCCCAGTGCTCAAATTACCTTTGACCTCTGGGTGTTGCTTCACTGGCTGTGCTGCTTTTGGGATTATTTGGCCTGCAGCTGCCTTTGCTAAACAGCAGCCAGACCTTGCTGGGCAGTCAGACCCAGCATGCAGGAGGACTGGCCATCAGACTGGCTGCTGCCTTTATCGCTGCTTGCAGTGTCTGGCGCTGCAATGATGACCTGCCTTTCCTGGAGTGGCTCCTCAGGAGCAGCTGTGATAAGTTGTCTCCCCTGGTAACACCAGTCAAGGCACTGTTGTCACCTCTGGTAGTTCCTATGCAACTGTCTAGCCCTTTTGCTTCTTCCTGAGCAGGACAGAGCTGCTGCTAGCACCTCCTGTTACTGCTATTGCACCCTGCGTACAAGAGGCTGGGCTATTGTTGCTGGTTTCTTAGATACTGCCCTCAGAACACACAGTCAAATACTGGTCTTGCACCCTGGGTGCAACCAGACAGTCACTGCCCAGCAGGTTCCGGGCACTGGGGCAAACGTTTCTACCCAATGCTGGCTGTGTCTGCAAGTTCCCTCGCACACTGGGACAGCAATAGAGCAGGGGTAGGTGGGTCAATTCCCACAGTACAGCCCTGCAAAGGAGTTACAGTGGAAGGTGGTGGCTGTGGTGGAATATGAAAGCCCTAAGATGTGACAACTCAAGGCAGGATGTGACGGCTCAAGGCAAAGGATTGCTTTTCAATTGCTTAAATAATCGGAACAAAAGTGAGCAAGTGGGGAGCCATCCTGTGGATCCAAGAGAGACCGAAAGGGGATGAGTTTTGAATTGTCTGGGCTGTGTTGGATTTGGGGACAGCACTGTGGATGAAGATCGAAGTGTCCTCTTAAGAGGAAGGCACACGCAGACAAATCCACCACCTTCCTTTGTAAAAAAGATGGCAAGAGAAGGGTTGGGGACTTGCACTATGGGATGTGTGGCCGTGGCCCAGGGCGGTGCACGCGTGGCACAGCCGCGAGGTTCCCGACGCGGTGCGGGGCAGAGCCCGGCCCTGCGTTGCTGCGCTGTGGCCACGGCGTGGAGCCCGCGCTCCATGAGGGGCTGTCCAGGGGGCGCCACCGCGGGGCGGGGTGCTGTCGGCGGGCAGAGGTGCCCAGGCCACTGCAGGGGTTTCAGACTGAGCTATCAAGAGGGTCAAAAACCTGATCTTGAACTGAGGTCTCACAGCAGCACTTTTCCGATGATAGAGATACTCTTGCCAGAGTCCTGGTATATGGGAGGCACCGGGCATGAACCCAAATCAATTCCAGCCTCAGGTTTGGAACCCAGATGCTAGAGCTGGATTGTACATGCCTTTTCTAGACCGTATGTTCAGGTGATAGGGATGCACATGAGAGCGGGTACCTACCCCTGAACGTGGGCGCTGCAGGACAGATGCTGACTGCTGTGCTAGGTGCTGTACAGTTCCAAGCATATGTGAGTCATATTTCCATTGTGCTGCATGTGTTGTCCTATACCAACACAATCCTGCTGAGGTCTGTGTATTACTCTCATTGCACTGCTACAAGGAGATCTTATGCATGTGAGAGAGCTGGTGTTGGCTATTCACATTTCCCATAGTGGTGAGTGTTTTTCATCCGCTATCATAAAACAAACAAACAATTCTTCCTTGTTTAATCTGCTTCTGTAACAGGTAAATAAAGTCCAGGCTTGTTTTCCGGGGTTCACATTGCTTTGTTTATTTGCACTGTAGGTTGCTTTTCTATCTTTCCCAGCACTAGCAATAACACTGGGGTGTACCTTAGCCTTGGAAGAACTCACAACTGTCCTTTGAACAGCCCCAGCATCCCATGGACACGTTTTGCTCAGCTGTCATGTCTGCCTGTTCAGAGGAAAGGAGGAGGGACAAATGACATGTGTGGCCACTTCCAAAGCAGAGGTGATGCTCCAGCTTCTGTGAGCACTGGTGGAGACTCTTGTTCTTCACGCCCTTTCCCATCACCAGCAGGGTCGGGACTGGGACTTGCCCGTGTCTTCCCTGGGGCCTCTCTGTGTGCTCCCTGCCCCTCTTCACCTGGTCCAGACCCCAACAAGAGAGCTGCCTGTCTCTTTCCCCTTGCTCTTTCTCCCGGCAGGAGAAGGATCAGCCTGCGCCTCGGGTCTCCGCAGGGAAGGGTGCAGGCGCGGTGGCCGGTGCGTGGTGCGGGAATTGCAATGTGTGCTTCAGACCCACGAGGGCAGCAAAACACCGCGGGAGAAGCGGGCTCTGCGCCGAGGTGGCCGCGGGCTGGTGACAAAAGCGACCCCGAGTCGGGGCTTTTCTCAGGCTGGGAGGGGGTTCCAGGACTGCTGCCTGGGAGGCTCAGAAGGTGCTACGGAAGAGGTCAGACACGGTGCCTGCCCCAGGAAGGACCCATCTCCGTCCACTATTGGGACTGGGGCTCACCCCGGCTTGCCCAGGGTCTGTTTTGCACATCTGAGACTTAGGGTGGTAGGCTGATACCAAGGGGATGGAGCTGGCAAACTGATACCACACTGGTGTGGCCTCACCCTTGTGCCTCTTGGAGTGCTTCTGGGTCTCCCTTGTACTCAGCCACCAGTCCCCTTGCAGAGCTGGTCTGCCCTGGGAAACACCCTGAAAGGGGATCTGTTTTGGCAGTTTTTTCTGCATCTACATGCTAGGCCTCTCTACACGGCTCACAGCCCTCACCAAGCATCACCTTATCCTCATGGCTCAGAGAGACTTGAACACAATTTTCAATGCAACCACGGTGGAGAGCAGCCTGCCTCCAGGCGGGTGGTGCTGGCAGTGGCTGAACTGGCACCTTCCTGCTCTCCTAGCAGAGGCAAAACTCCTTAAGGAGAAACAAGAGGGAGTCAAGGATCTGTTGAACTCCCCAATGGAGCCACACAGCTCTGGTTCCCCAAGGCTCCTCAGACCTGGGGATGACAGAAGCTAAGGCAAACTCTGAGCGAGACTGCAAATGCCAAGCCCCAAATACAACATTGTGAAGTGGTCATTCCTGTCCTCTTTTCCCCGCAAATTATCTACCAACTGCTACATCCAGGCCATGGATCTGGGCTCGGTGGTTGCTACTCAGAAGCCCTACCTTCATGGCTAGATGTGGGGGGAAGTTGCCACAGAGTGGGCGGAGGAGGAGGCCTTTGCTGCCACAAAGCAGTGTATGGTGGCTGCGGCAAGTGACTCAGAGACACAGATGCCACCGTCAGCCACTGCTACCCCAGACCTCTGCTTGCTAGGACTTTACTCCCAGCAGCTATCTGCAGTTCCCTCTCTTCCCCTCCTTTCCAATCCTCTCGTACTGTTTTCTTGGCAAGGGTGCTGGCTTTCAGCCCCAGCACCTCATGTGCCCTATTGATAGCTGGTAATTTATGTAAATCTCCTAATATATGGATTCTGGGATCAGGACAGAGGGTTTGTGTGTGAGATGAGATTAATATGTTTGCAGATTCTCTCGGCAAAGAGAGAGAGAGAGGCAAGCAGGCCCAGGACATTCTGCCTAGGTCTCTATTAGCACCTCTATGCATACTAGCCATACCTGGACTCTTGTCTCCCCTTGGCTGGCAGTGTGGAGGACTCTCACTGCTTTGGCCACGCTGGTGACCCACATCGAGTTTGCTGACTGGCTACTCCAAAGTGCTCATTTCTGGGAGACCACAAAACACCCCAGTAGTGATTTCCATTTCTCTCTGCTCCCCCAAGTTTCTGCACCTCCAGGAGATGGCTGGTCTGAGCTGTGACTGAGACTGCTGCAATAGCAGGATTGTGTGGCCCCTGGAAGTGCTGTAAAACCGCAGCTCAGCTTTATTTTCCCTGTGACAGTTCAGGAGAGTGGAGGCTGCTTGTAGCCACTGGCCTCTTGGTGCAGATGAGGGCTCAGGGTCTCCTGGTCCAGGCTGAAATCAAGGATTGGAGACTGCAGCACCTGGGGCGAGAGGTGCTACACCCACACTCAAACCTATCCCGGGGCTGCATGCCTTACCTGTGCACATCTTGTGGCCTGGCACCTGCACTCGGCTGCCTGGGCTCTGCAAAATGCCACGCTGGAGTGTTGGGTGGGGAGGCAGAGCCCAACGATGCATGCTGGAGTCCCAGCAGAGCTGGGGAGCAGGCGGTGGGGAAGGGAGCTGCGGTCTGATTCAGATGTTCCTGAGGATTTCCTGTTCCACACCTGACATTCAGAAACCAGGAATCCTGCTGATGGATAGGATTTGATGTGGTGAAGTATATTTCACACTATGTCATTTATCCTGGTGCTGCCTCATGTGAAATGTCAGCTGTCCAGGAGCCTTTTTGATCGCTCTTTGAAGTACTGTTTTCTGATAAACTCAGGAGAAGGATGCTTTTCTGCACTAGGTCAGGGACCAGCAATGGCAACAACTTTTCTCCTTTCTGCATAGGGTCCCTCAGTAGAATGCACCAGCTCAGCCCCATGTATCGAGGGTGGTGGTGGTGGTCCTGCTGCCCTCTTTTCCCCCGGTGCACCCCTACCCTTTTTGGGACAGCACAAGCTCCTTTCTTCCACCCCACCCCTCTCTGGCAGCACTGTGTCTCATACAGTCTCTCCCTGCTTGTGTCTGGATGTGTTCCCAACACTCTTTTTAGCCTTTAGAGGAATATTTTTAACTCTCCTGGGGTTGCTGCTGTTGACAATGGAAATCTATTGTGTTTTATGTGCCTGGAAAATGAATTTCCATGTCAGAAGAGGAGAGCAATTATCACAAGCAAGAGAGATCAAATTGGGTCTTTAAAAAGAAAATAAAGTTCAGATCTTATCTGATTAATGAGATTTCTTCCAAACCTTAACAAATCTTAATTACAGTGACTCTGCTGGAAGGGATGAGGTAAAGCTAGGATTGGGGGCTATCTAAACAGAACCGTTCTCTTCCAAGCTAGAGTACATCCCTGCATGAAAGCAGCAGGGACAGCCATTGAGTGCAGAAAGCTGCTCAGCTGGAAATCAGCAAGGCAGGATTCTCCATGGAGCCTAAGCAGCTCCTTCCCCAAAGATCTGCGGTGCTGAGGGAGAACCCTCCTGGCCCCAACCAACAGTGCTCCCGTTGCCTCGCTCTGTCCCAAATCTTGCCTCTGGTTTTGCTTTGGATCCCTCCTTACTGTTACAAAACTTTCACTTTTATTTTTTCCTCTCTGTAGTAAAAATGATTGCTCAGTTGCAGAGGATTTTTATTCTCATTTTCCTGGGTTTTTGTGGTTTTTTTTTGTGTTTTTTTTTGTTTTGTTTTTAAATAAGCTGAGGGATGTGAAGTTGTTTACTTTCACAAAGTGCTTTTAGATTATTTTATTTGATTTCCTGCATAACGCATGCAAGAGTTTGTCCCCATTACCCCTTTATTGAATACAACAACTTTTTTCTTGAAAGAATACAAACCTTGAGCCAAAGATGTTGAGAAAGGGAGGCTCCAGAGCTTCCTGTAACAGCCTGCTCTAAATAAACCTGACTTCCTTGGACAAAATTAAAACAAAATAAAAATGGTTCTGTACTTTATTTTTAATTCGGTCTTGTCTGGCTTCAGCATTTCTCAATTTGCTCTTGATATGGCTTTATCTGGCAGTTTTTTAGTACCTGCTATTTCTTTCCTAGGAGGAAATTTATATGCAGGAAGTAAGTTACCTCTTGATCTTTTTAATAAACTAAACAAATGGCTCCCTTCATGTTCTTGGTGTAGTATATTTTTCCCCCCAATTTGGTGTAACATTTGAGGCTCTTCAATCCTGTCACCAGAAACAAGCTGAGAAGAAAAGAGAAGGAAACAGAAATAAGTCCAGACCCCTGGACAGTGAAACTCTCCCTCTGCTTTGTCTGTATGAATATGTTGTTTCCCTTCCCTTTGTCTTTGGAACAAATTTGGGAAAATATTATTTGCCTGAAAGAGATTTTTCCAATCTCTGTATGATTTCAGATTAATTATTAACAGCTATTACAAGAGATGGAACCATCTGTCAGCATTTGAGTGAGGGGTAAAAATGGCAATAGATCTATGTATTCAAGCACATGTAGATTTTCACTATGTTGGTGGGAACTACAGGACGGGTTGCAGAGTGCTCGAGCATCTCCTCTCCCTCCGCTGTGCTGCTCCAGCACAGAGCTGGGCTGAGGCAGGGAGCAAATCTGCCCTGATGGGAGTTTGTTCTCCCGTGGTCTCTGGGAACGAGGCAGCTCAAGAAGCTGAAGTTGTATGAGAGAGCCAGTCACAGCAGGATCTGAAGAGGAGGAAAAGAAAGCAGGTACCAATGATGCACACACGTCCTCTGAAAACTTTCTGTTGTTGGACTTGTAGGATTTGTACCTAGTGGTTCCCATTTAAACCGCTAGGTACAGATTTTGCTTGTATCCCTGATTTATGCACCAAGATTTCACCCTCTCTCTTCAGTCCTGAAAAGATTCAAAATGTGTGAATAATTTCTTTTTTTTTTTTGCCTCATTTCCACTGTCTGCTATGATTCTTATCTGCCTATCTTGTTTGCCTGATTTATGAAGGTTCAGGATTTTTTCAGGAATTGCCTCCATTTTTACTAAGGGAGAGAAATTTTTATCATGATGAATTTTGTTATTTTACTACCAGCATTTTCCTCTAGGCTCTGATTTGGTAAAGCCCTTTTGCAGTTATTCTGCTTCAGGAAAATGCTTAAACCTTCTCTGAAGAAATGGTTTTGGGCACAGAATTAAAATTAAATATTTTCCTAAATTCAGAGTCAAACCTTCAGTAAATATTCTGACTTGCCTTGCTCCTAATTGTGGTGACATTTGCAGCCTTTATTTTTTTTCAGGACACTGGGAGAGGAACAACCACAAATACATTTAGAGAGAGCTGTTGTTTTCCTTCCATTTCTTTATACTTTGCAACCAAATGCTTTTCATATTTTAAAAAAGGACACATCTTCCCTAATATTAACAACTTTAACTGTTCAAAAATCGAAGAAAAAACCCTCAAACCATCAATATTATAAAAATAACATAGTTGGGATTCTTATATTAGCTTTCTGTTTTAAGAATATGTCTGTATGTCACATTTTCAAGCCATTCTCTGCATTGACCAAGGTTAGAAAGTTACTTGTCGATTGAAGGCTGAATTCCTGTTCTTAATACGTGCCCTTTTTCTTCCCTTACCCCTTCTTCCCAAAGTCTGCATATTATTGTAGCTGGAAGGATCTCATTTCTGCCTGTGATGCTGCTCTACCAAAGCAATGCCGCTGGGTCAGGAGCAGGCAATCAGGCACTGAAGCTCACCAAGCCAGAGAGAATCTACAAGCAGAGCCTGGCTTGATGATGCTGACTCTTCAAAACTCGTGGGCTTGATCCCCCTTCACCTTTCATCATCACAAAACTGTCCTAAAAATCACTATGTTAAAAAAAAAAGAGAGAGAATTTATCAAGTGGCTTCTTTTTTGATGCCATTGTGTTGTGGAACAGCAGGCCAGCTTTTAAGCTTTTTGCTGCATACACAACAAATAGTTATTTCTAAAGAAAAAGGATTTTAAAAGTCTGCTCTGAGCTTTGCATATAATCCTATGACTCCAGGACCCAAGGCTTTGAGTAATATCAAAATCGAAATAAATTCTCCCTTTAAGAATTGTAAGAATCTGTCAAATTAGTTCACAGGTGTAAACAAACAGCCAAATATTAGTATTCCATACTAAGAGCTAAATCCTGTAAGTGGGGCCAGGGTTGCACATGGATTATCCTTTTATAGTTCAGGCATGGATTTGCCAAGGGGATTATAGGCCTTTTCCTCCCCACTCTCCCTTCCTCCCCTCCAGCCCGGGTGTTGCCCAATGCTGCATGCTCCGGTCACACCACACAGTACCTCCTGCTGCCCCAACACCCTTTACAGGGTGCAGGGATACATCTTCTCCCTCACTCCTCCACCTCGAGTACTCCAGGCGCAGGAGCAAATGGTCACCCCTCTGTTCAAAATGAAAAAAGCAGGACCACGAGTGATGCAGATGTAACTCAGTTCCAGGTCCTGAATGGGTGCAGTGTCCCTGGGGGATGGGGGATTAGCCCCAGATGTCCCGACCTCCTTTCTTCCTGGCACTACTTTGCATTGCCCAACACCATTTCCTGAAAAGGGATAACGACAATTCAAACTGACACTCTGCTTCAGTTTTCCTTCCATACTGGTCTGATATTACAGTCCTGATGGCTTGTCACTCTTAATATACTGCACACTTCCACTGAGTCCCTTGGAGTGTCAGAAAGCTTTGATTGCACCCAGGATAATTTGCATGATGCCGAGGTGCCACATACTTATAGATTTGATGGACTTATTCCCTCCTTGGCTCTCTTTGCCTAATGTATGTGCAAAATAGCTGCATGTGTATGCACAATCTCACAATCTCTCTCTCACACGCAGATACACACACTTTATTATCAAAGCAAACAGATATTTTTAACTAGATTTTTACTGAGCTTTTCAGGAAGAAACAATTCTGTGACATCATTTGCTTGCTCTGATCCTTTTTTGTGTATTTTACATATAATCATTAATATATGAAAGTTCTCAGTGCTTTACAAGACACAAAATACACGTAAACTTTGCACAATTGAAACAAAACAGACAATGTAGGCAGGGCTCCCTGAGAAACACAAAGGAATGAAAATTAGTCTTGTTTCATTTTTATAAATATATTGCTGACATTATTGGACAAGAAATAGACATTTTCTTCTTCTTCCCCTTACATCTTCCTATATAATAATACTCCCATTCACACAATAGAGTTATGATACAACAAGAAATAAAGCCTGGTTTAGGCTGCTGGCCCCAATTCAACAGCCCTGAATCCCATGCTTGCTCCCAAGCACTCACATGCTTAAGATTTCTCTGGATTGGTAACTTAGATCATGCAATCTATTGACAGCTGCCCTTTCGCTTACAAATGAAAACACCCCTAAATCAATAAGAAAAAAGCCCTTATTCTCCTCACCTGCTTAATGCCACAGCTGCTGTAAGACTTGTGAACAAGCTGATGTCTACAGAGAAAGCAGTGAGAAAAATAACACTTTCCCTACCAACGACAGAGAGTATTCTGTGTTTACATACAAATAACTTTCTGTGGGTTTTGTTGGTTTGCTCTAGAAATTTGCTGGGTAGATTGGCAGGCAGGGGCTATTGTCTGTTGTACCTCTGCCCAACGCAGAGGCCCATCACTTAAAAGAGACACTTGCAGCTTGACCACAGTTTTCAGAAAGGCATATTTTTGGAAAGAATCTGCATTTGGGTAGTAAGCATTAGTCAAATTGCTTTTACAACTCCTTTTTTTTTTTTTTAAGAAATAGTCATTTCTTGCCTCCTTCCTCCATAGCCATACTTATCACCCATGCTAAGGGATTTAAGAATTGTGGAGTTGTAAGGGCAAAGGAATTGTGTGGTGTGGAGGAAACTGTGTAAGTGACCCTGTACAAAGGCAGTGGAATGGAGGATAAAGTCAGTGTCTGACAAATCAAGCAGGGGTCCTGGGAGCAGAAGAATTGTCTGGCTGCAGGGGGCTCACCTGACACTCGTCTGATACAGATTTCATGGCATTTGCTTGCTATGTGACTCAGGTCCGAGACACTGGATAAGTCCTGTGGCTCATATTCCTAGCTGGAAGATAGAGATGCCTTTTGAATTTAAGGAAGTTGATGTGCATAGAAGAAAACAACTAGCAGTTGCGAGGTTTTGCATATTTTCCATATATTTCTCATCTTGGCATACTTAATTGCTCAGATCAACACCTTCATCTTCTTGGATACAGTGTGTGGATGGACCTCTTCCCTGGACATTGAAGTCACAGAAGTTTGGAGAAGAGGGCTGATTGGAGGAGGTATCATGGGAACCTTCATGGGTATTCTTAGGTGGGAGAAAGGCACTTCAGGAAAATACACTGGCAAATGCAGAGGTAAAGCTGGGATGTTCCCATTTGATCTCCCCTTTCCATTTTCCCTGGAGATGGTATAGCCTGGAAAGATACCAGTGTGGCAAGATGGGAGGCCTCAGTCAGAGGGAAAGGTGAACCTTCTTTCATAGGAGGGCACCCATCGATTCACCTGTACAGGCACATCAAGACAGGTGTGCCCAACACCCTTTTTCTCATGACTTGTGATGCCCAGTGAAAACCTTCATGTCAGTGCCCCAGCCGTGCCATGCAGAGCCACTGGCTTGTCCATGCCTTGCGCAGCCGCTCATCTCATGGCAGGCCTGGGATGAACTATTTCTGCTGATGGTTTTCCTGGTGGAGTGGGACAAAATATGGAATTCTCTGCCAAGTCAGGATCCGAGTTTTCTCTCATGATTCTCCTCCATCATGACAGCAGGAGGTTCCTAGTGCTGGCTGGGGAGGCGTGAATGCTGGCCATAATGGTGGCTATGCAGCTGGCAACCCTCTTGTTGCCTGCACTGCTGGTCAGCATATTGTGGCAGGCAAGTTGTCTTCTTTGGCCTTCTGCATTGCCTGGTTGCTAATGAAACAACTAGAAGCACATTTGCAGCACAAGATTCCCTCCCTTCTCTTCCAGCCGAAGTGGCAGTGGGTCACATTGTTGGCATGCCATGGCCATGACAAACCCTCCTGGTGACCCACATTTGCTTCTGCACCCAAGTTGTGTTTCCTGCATCAGACCAGCCACTTGGACAGGAGGTTTTGCCTATTGCCACAGTGAATCAAATCTCGGACCCTGTTGGTCTGATGGGACCTTCTTCCCAGAGGGTGCCTGAGCTGTCATGGCTAACCTGGCTGCCTGTTGTTTTTACCCATGAACATTTTCATTACCAGCACATTCTTCTTCTGAAACTGATATAACAGTTTTAATTAGTTACGTTTTCCTTTTCTATCCAGAGGAGCCTCCTGCCTTCAAAGACCAACTTTCAAACATTAACTCTTCTAAATGTTTCCCCCCACATATGAACCTCTCCCTGTCCTGCCTTGTAAATTATATTCAGTCCTTTACTTTTAGCAGGCAGGTACTTAGTATGATAAATTCATTCTAGTGTCTCCTTAAGTGTATGTATGTGTGTGTGTAAAGAAGGAGCTAAATAAAGTTGTATTGAGCCATAAATTACTGCCCCAGCAGCATTAATTGCCAAGGGAAAGCTCAATTTTTGGACTTTTCTTTCAACTAAATGAGATAATTAATGTAAGAGGAAAAAAAAATGGGGGAGACCTTCCCTCTTCCTGGAGCCCTTTGCCTTGATGTTTGGCTATGAAACTTCAAGGTTGCAGCCGGGTGGAGATCTCAGTTCTGGAGCAGGGGAAAACGGCAAAGGAGCCAGAGATCTGGGAGGGTGGGGGTCATGGGGATGGGTGAGTGTTTTCATTTTGCCAGGGCCGTGGGAGGGACTCTAATGTGGGCTGTGACCCTGTTTAATAAATGCCTAGGAAAGCAAGGGGCCGGGGGGGGGGGGGGGGGGGGGGGGGCAAGAGGGAGACATAGTGGCTGGGGCTGGCAGGAGACTGTCATGAGATGAAAGTGGCCTTTCGTCCATTCCTTTCCCCCCTCTCCGCTGTCAGCACTTTTTAATGTCAAACAGTGTGAGTGGTCGGTCGGGCCAGTTGCTGTCTCCACATATATATTTCTTTCACTTTCCCAAGAACTTTAGCCAGATGAATTCACTGCTTGGAAATGACTAGAGAGCGGTGCGGGTGGCCCTTAGGCATCCTTTTCACCGGGACATAAGCTGAACTTTTTTTCAGGGCTTTCTCTGAAGCAAAAGCTTGTCAGGGAATATCTCTTTCCTGCTCTGCCACCCTCAAGTCCTAGACCACCCTGGGTCTAAAACTGGTCTTTTACACAAGCTGCCACCAGCACAAGTGTGGCCATCACACTGTGAATATCATCCACACGATAATCCAGTCCCTGCGCACTGGATTGTAATTTAAAGAACTTGGGTGTCTCTGTGGTCCCTGCCACCAGTCTGCTGGGAGACACGTGCCATCCATCATATGGTGCCTTAGTTTCCCTGCCTTTAAAATGGAGGCAATCAGGATTACTTGATTTGTGATGAACTTTGAGATGTATGAGAAATGCAAGGTAGGAAACTGCTGCTTTTATCAGTTCATAGAATTATCTGAGTTGGAAGGGACCCAAAATATCATCGAATCCAACTGTCAGTTGTGGTAATTGGTAGGAGAGCTAGTACCACACAGCCCAAAAACATCCCTTAACAAGATGGCAGGCCATGTTCGGACCTTGGCCACAGGGGTAGATGTCCCTGGAGCAGCAGGTGGTGGTAAGTCAGGGTCACTGCATGTGTGGCATCAAGTTCTGCACATCTCTGCTGTGGCTGCGGCCCTCACTTGGCAAAGGCGTGCTGTGCTAACTGCGCACGGCTGCAGCATGCTCTGTGCAGCCCCACTTGGGATTCTAACTTGTAGGTGCAGGTAGCACCAGGTCGTGCTGCGAGTGTCTTCTGTACAGCACCATGCACCCCTTGTGCTGTATGTGAACTGCCTTAGGGTAGTGCTGGCTGTGTGTGTGTCTGCGGGTAAAGGTGCTGGCTGGTGGTAGCCACTCCTAGATGGAAAAGGGCTGCATTTTTGGTATCACCATCCACTGTAAAAGCAACATCAGACACTCTGCTTTCCTGTGCTCCAGATAAGCACAGCTATCTGCCCCTCAGCACAAGAGTTGGCAGCACTGTGGTGTGTCACACACATGTACTCTGGTGCATACAGGCAGTCTTCGGATTACTGCAGAAGGTAAGGAGGCCCAAGTCTGGGCTTCACTCCACTTATCTGATGCAGACTTCCTACATGGTCTTAGAATTTACTGCAGCCCTAGTCCCTCTCCTTTTCCCAGTCCTGGCCCAGAGGGCATAGTATCAGACTATCGCAGCAGTCTTGAGAGAGTAAATATTTCCTGCACTGGGAGATGCTACAGGTAGGCATCTGTATGGTACCAGAAATAGTGACAGTGGTTCCATGTGTTTGGAATGGGTTGGCAGAGAGCGGAAATTGGCAGCAGGTATGCTGAAACTGCTGTTTTCCATATAGCCTGAGTGGCCTCACCTGGTAAACCTGTGTGCTGAGGAGTCTGGGTGTGGGTTTCTTTCAGTTGCTCCATGGTATTTCAGAAGGCCCAGATAGCTCAGCCCTCATGGGTGAAGACCATTCACTTTTGCAGTGGAGCTAGGCTACTAGACCCCATAAGAAAAGTGATTTCTGCATCTTAGCTGATAGGAGTTACCTGATTGGACTGTGGTGTGCTGATTGCTTATGGTCATGAGCCTGAGCTGTGCTGTGTTCTGCAATTGCAGATGAGGGTACATTTTGACACTGATGAAATTGATAGCATCATGTTTTCATAAGTTTAAGCTCAGGTAATCTAGCTTAAGCAATGTCACTGTAATTTGTCCTCTTCCTCACCACAATAATATTTAACCTACCTGTCAATGTCAACCATAGGACAGAGCCCACCAGGCTATTCTGTACTTACAAAATGTATCAAAATCAATGTTGGGGCAAAGAAGAGAGATTCACATTAGTACCAGCAATGGACTGCTCTGCTTGTCTTCTCTGCTAGCCAGCCAACACCTGCATGCCCAGTGGCCAAAGAGCACATGGCTTGACAGCACGTAAGCTGAGGGTCCGTCTGGGACAAGGGGAGTCACTGGAAGATGGGTTGTCCAGTGCAGCGATTGCAATTGTCATGGCTGTGGGGCAAAAGAATCTGGACACAAAGTCATCAGAAACCAGGTTTCACTAGTTCTTCTCATCCCAAGACTTGCTTTGTCTGCTCTTTTTTAGATGTATGGAAAATCCTGCATCCACTTTCTGGCCTAGCCACGGGGTTGGCTTCAATGAGACAACATAAAACTGCAAATAATTTTCAACTTGGACAGATACAGCTGGGAGGAAGGAGATGGGAGGGAAGGGACGGTCTGAGCTGGGCATCTCTTTGTCTCTGATGTGAGGTGCCTGTGTGGGGGCCAGAAATAGTTTGGAGTGGTCACAGGTCCAGGTGCGTGTATGCTGGGCTGGGAGCATTGTTGCCTTGGCTGTGCCATGCTGGTGTGGGGCATGGGCCAAGGGAATGCTGCTTATTTCTCAGGGGTGTGATGTGCGTGAGGTGGGGAGAGATGGGCTGCTGCTCTGCAGCCGGTGGGAACGTGCTGTGCTGTTTCACAGCAGTCTGTGTTTCGTGAGGAGCTTTGGCTGTCTTAAGCACCTTTCGAATACATTGGGCACAGCTCATTGAATCCTTTAACAATCTGGCTCCTCTCCTCTCCCCTCTCTACCCCACAGCCAGTATCTTTTTCTCAAGAAACAGCAACGAGGCAGGCTCCCTCCTGCCTGTGCCCCATGCTCCTGAGAACTCTGTCCCTGTCCCTTCACCCAGGAACTCTCTCCCCTCGCTGCTTGTTTCACAGAACCACCTCTGGAAAGAGGATTTTGTTGCTGGTGAAAGGTTCCTTGCTGACGAGGATTTTCCAGAACTCAGCAATTCCCAGACCCTATCCCTGCATGGAGAGAGCTAGTTAATGGGCCATTAAACAGAGGAAGGGGAACTCTCCAGTGGCTGCAAGCAACAATAACAACAAAACAACCCAAAAACAACAAACCGTATGCAAGAAAAATGCACCAAATATCAGGAGGAGTTTCAGGGAGAGGAGGAAAAAAAAGCAAACTTGGAGAGATATATTTGTAAAACCTTGGTTAAAAAAAAAAGCCTTGGTAAAGCAATTGTCTTCTCTGCTGAAGAGGAAAAGGGTTTAAACTCGACACACACAGCTACATCAGCTAACAGCTCCTCTTCCTCTTGCCCTCTTTAGCCCTGTCCCAAAACACCTACTCCTAGACTGGGGACACAGCAGGAGGACAATGAGGAATGGCGCCTTGTGACCCCAGCATTTTTGCCCAGGATAGAGGCCCGTCTCTGAGAAAGGCAAGAGGGAATGGAGGAAGATGAGGAGAAGAGTGGGTATACGCTGAGGGTAGTGGGAGCCAGGGTCCTTTTTGGGGAATGTATGGGTATGTTCGGTCTTGTGGGGTGTGATACTGGTTGAGAAGTGGTGCTGAGTGTCTGCAAACAGCAACTACCCACAAAGGTAATGAAGTGCAGGGCTTTGAAAATGAAGTAATGCAGGAGCAGGCATGGTATTTGCAGTAGCCATGTCTCTGAGCTAGTGTAAACAGCTTGTAAATCTTTAATGGCCTACCCATTTAGCTGAGCTGTGCACCCAATATAATAAAGCTCTTTGGGCAGGGAATGAGCATCCATTGGGAATTAGATCTGTGTTGCTGTGCTGAGGCACTTGTCTCAATAACAGGTGCTGGGGAGAAGACCTTTTGCAATTGGGTGGTAGAGTGCCTTGCACAGGAGAGCCCCATAGCAGCCTCCCAGTGCTGCTGCAATACAAACAATGCAAATCATTCTTTCCAGAACTGTATCCACAGTTTCACTGTTCTCATTGCAAATTCATTTGCTTTGCTCTCCAGCTAAATACTTTGCACCTGGAAACATGCACTTGAATGCCATTTTGGTGGTGCTGCTGGTTGGAAATCAATATTAATTTGCTTGTGCGTGTAAATACAGAAACGTATTTATAAGTTTCAGATCAGTTGCAAACACATGCAAATTCTGTACATAAATTCTCACTCATTTATGTAATCTGTTCAGTAATATCATTAAAGAGAGCACATCTACTGCCTGACTAGAGTTACATTTGCAATGCGCTGAGATCAGCTGTGACTATTTACTTGCCACACTCCCTTGCCCATGCACCTCCCGGCAGAGGGTGATGCTCTGGCTCCAGGTACATTCCACTCTTTTCCTGTGATTTGCTATTACTTTTTTTAAAGCATTTTCTTGTAATTTAAGTCTTTTGAGCATAAATAGATTTTGGGAAATCTGTAGTTTGTGGCAGAAGGAGGGATATTATGATTTCTTTTGGGCTAAAGACCTGCTGCTAAGTGACCAGTGATTGCAAATGCACTGGACTCGATCACATAGTTGGTTTCCTCCAGTCTTGTGTCCTTCCAGTTATAGATCACAAGAAGAGTAGGAAATATTTACAGTTCTACAAAAGAAGAAATATGGCAAGCAAGACATCATTAAAATATACTCTTAATAAGATGTGGTGTGTGTATTTCCCAGAGTTGTCATTTGAGAACTGCCCACTAAATTACTGTTCAGAGAAGTAACTCTGAGAGAAAGGAAAAATCGCCTGGTTAAACATATTGTATGTCAGTGCAGAGAAAATCATTAGCAAATATATGCTGTAGAGAAGAGTATTCACCAGATAAAGACTATCAATAAAGATATACCACATTTTTATGATGCTGGAATTGGAGAGACCTGATAGAAAAATACTACACTCATTTTACTAAAAAATATGGTCTTGTCAAAGCAGTTTCCTTTCCAGGATAAATGAAGCTCAGCCATATCAATATTACTGATTTTAAATTGTCATTTTTAAGCTCAATGCTTTATTATTTGTAATTATTTAATAATTCCAGCAGAAGAGAATTGGTCAAACCTCTGAGTTCTTGGTAAGCCATTTTGACTATTGAAAATACTATGAAAGCAATCCTGAAAAAAAGGCATTGAATTTTACAGGCACAACCAAGTATTCCTTAGTATTGCCACTTTTTGCACTACAATTTTTCTGAAGCCGGTTGTCAGTGCAGAGGCCTGCATTAAAAGTTATAGAACAGGCATACATAGGAATGAAGCTTCTTCCTTGTATGTACCTGAGGTGGAAGAAAATGTCTCTTGTATTGCATTATTTGATAGGTAGTAATATATGGTTATAGCAGCTGACAGAGTTTTACCCAAGGGCAGAATTAAGGCTAAATACTCACTTTGGGCATTTTTATTTCCTATTACGTTGGAGTCTGCATTGAATGAACATGAATTTTCACATTTGTTTCTGAAACTATTCTAAAAAAACCTAAAAATTAAAGAAACACAAACAGGAACAAAAGAAAAACTGAAACAAACCAGGGGAGGTGCATGCTGATTGTAGGTGATTGCATAAAAATGGACTAACTGCTTCCACCAGCCTACAGTAGCTGTAGGTACTCAAGCATGTACATATGTTAAAATATTCTGGGTGATTACTTAGCCCAAGGAGAGGTACCAAACCAATCTTCTTACAGAAAGCTGGAGTTCTCTCTGCTTACCATGGTACCTTCAAGATTGAGTTCACAGTAATGTGTCTCTGTATAGGGCATATCAGTATTAAAATACCTGTCTTGCAGGTATGTTTTATTGTGCGGTGAATACATGAGATATTTGCTGCATACATGCAGGCTCAGTTTTTCTGAGATGAGAACGTGAATTGTCCTCCAAACCGCCATTAGTTTTGATGGGAACTGGGCAGCTCTTTGGCTTTGACCTCTCTGCTGACAGGAACAGATCAGAGTGGAAAGCGTTGCCGTAGAAGCACACGTGCACTGCAGTCAGGTTTTGCACGCTGTCCTGTGGCTTTGCTCTGGTGCCAGAGGGAAACAAACTCTGGGAGGGTGGTGGAGAGGTGTGGGGCGATCTTTGTTCACCCACACGTCGTGTCGAGGCTGCAGAGCTCCTGCCCGTAGAGGGGATGTGAGTCGGTTACAGTCCATACGCACGTGCTTGTTAGTGGGTAATCTGATGGTGCACATTCGCTGTGCCTTATGCAACTGAATGACTGCACACTGGGGGCTGGGTATTAATTACACGCTTGAGAGATGCGTGTCTCTATGTGTAGCTGTGGTCCTGGGGAAGGCCCTGAGTTTGTTGTGTACTCCTTGCATTTGAGCAGCTGTGGCATGTGGTGTAGAGCCATGACATGCTATCTGCAACCCTGACGGCTTTCACAAACCTCACCAGGCAGCTTCTGCGTGGGGTGCTGCTACAGTGTGTGCAGGTAGGGTAGATTTTCTCCCCACTGGGTGGGTTTTATAGACCCTGCATGTGCCTTCCTGAGCACAGCCCTGAGACTTCAGCCAGCCGCTGAACTCCAGTGGTAACAAACAGCCCCATTAATGCAGTGTCACAGATTTCATTAGGGCGTCAGTCCCAACCAACATGACCATAAATCAGGGAGATGGTACAAGGGCTTGCAGGCCCTGGTTTCAAGGGCCACGTAGCCAGAGACTCATAATGCTCAAGAGGAAATGATCATGAATATTATTTAAAAAAATCAGAAATGTATATTAGAAAATCTCTGAGCTTATCAGATGGAGAGAGGTTGGGTAATAGCTGTTATTTATACTGCTTGTGCAGAGTGATAAAGTGGTGCTTTATGACCTGTGGTTTATCACTTAGAATAAGAGTCATGTGACTCCATTAAGGTTCCTTCTGTAGAAATGAAAAAGGGTAAATTAATGTGGTTTTTTTATTGTTAAATATTTGCACTCTCCTAAACCCAGTTTTTATTTTCTCTACTTAAGAAGTAGCCTATAAGCACAAATAAGTTTAAGTTTTGATTTATGGAGAGGTGGGGTGAAAACTCCCTTTATGTCAAAGGCTCTCTGGAGTGAGCCAGCCTCCCACCTGCTAATGTCTATCAGCGGGGCTGGGTTCAGAGGGGAGGGAAAGGCAACACAGTCAGCACAGTTACACCCGAAATGCCTCTCCCCTCGGCCTCCCTGACCCGTTGTCTGCTGGAGAAATGTGCTGTAGTCCTGCTGCCGCCTCAGACCTCATTGCTGCTCTGGGAGATCTGTGGAGACCAGGGGTAGAAGCAATCCTGGGTGTCCTGAACAATGAAGCTGAGATGAGACTTTCCCAGGAGAGCATAGGCTCTGCCTGTGCAAAGAGAAACTGTTTTCCTCTTGAAGTGAGCTCTGGAAACAACCCTTACAGACGCATCCATAAGGGCCCTGTCATGGCAATGAGCTTCATGGAGAGCCGTAGACGATGTGTAAGGACAATGCAGTCACTGGAACCTGAACAGGAGAGCAGAATCACTGCAGTGTTATTCAAGAGGCTGTGGCTGTGGGCTACAGCTGCCAGGAAGGCACTGGCCACACATAGAGCCGGTTGGCAATGACCGTGGGCCCTGGGATGTAGGGAAATATAGGGAGACCAGCGAACTCCAAGTAGCTGCTGGTCTGCCACAGGAGTCACACCCAGACTTCCTTTAGAGCTTCTAGTTTAGTCCAAAATGATCGCAGATGTGGTTTCAGGAAGTAAGTGAGACTGAGCTGCTCAAGGGGAAAAAATGACAGCAGGTATATGCAACCAAGGTCTTTGCTGCGTAGCAGTAACGGACATGCTTCTCCGTCATCTCTGGTGACTCCTGTGTTCATAGCTCTGCAATATCTGCACTGTATGTCCAGGCAACTACAGAGTCTTTCAGGTTCCCATGGGCAAGGTGATGAGTGTGGGTCAGCAGAGGACTGGAAGTAGAATTAGGTTATTAACAGCACCTTTACAACCCCAGCTTTCCAAGGAGATCAGAACACACTATGTAGCTAATTATGGCACTGCAGTAAAAAGAAGTTGCGTTGGAGTGGAAAGAGCTCGATGCTTGGATTCACCTGTACGTGACTCAGGTTTCCTGCTTGTAAAGTGGGATCAGAATATATCTGGCAAGGATTATTTTAAAAATACCTGTGGAGATAAAAAGGATTGCAGGTTTGCTAAAATTTTTGCTAAAATTTTCTTATATTTTCTCTCTCAGAATCTGAGTATTTTTCTGTTTTGAAGAACAAAACTATTTTTGATTACATAGAACTGGAGAAAAAATTTCAGTAAGCTAAAAAAACAGGTGGAAGTGGGATAAAATTGTCAGGGCACTTCTACCATCTCTCTTCCCTCAACTTTTGAAAGAATGAGTTTGAATACTTGCTGCTTGTAAAATCCAAGTCTTAAGAAGTACTTGCAGGGAGGGAACTGTCTGGAAGTGCAATAGGGGTAATGGACCAAGTAATGCAGGCACTCTGCCTTTCCTGGGAAATGTGCTAAAGTGGGGTTTTGATTTTGTGGCCTTCAGAAAGCCTCCTCATCCCTCCTCTTCTCTGCACACACCTCCATGTTCAGGGATTTAGCTCCCATACTGTGTGCTTAGTTTGTTCATCAACAGTGCTTGTGTGCTGACAGGACCTATAGTCCCCAGTGGCTGTGTGCTGCCCATGTTACTGGACAAGCTCACAACAAAGAAGTAGCTCTTCTCCAAGCAGACTCCAGGGCCTAGTTTACACCAGGCATTTGCTGGTACTGCAGAAGTCACCACTACTAAACAAAAGAAGGGAAGGGGGAAAACAGTGACAGCTTGGGAAAAGAAAATAACAGGCAAACCTGTTGAGGAAGACAACCAGATTATTTTTTCTAGTCTCTCCTTGGTTATGCTTCATGTCTAATGGTAAAGCCTTCTGAAAGTGAATCACATCTGTAGCCTCCAGGACAGTTTCTACAACTCTTTCTTGGACTGAGTTACATCTTGAGGTCCTGTTGTGTTAAGAGCACAGTGTCTCAGAGTCATAGAAGGGTTCAAGTTGGGAGAGACTCTAGGAGGTGTCTAGATTAGCCACGGCCCAAAGCAGGTCAACCCTCAAATAAGACACAGTAAGAAGCCACTCCTCTCCAAGAGCAGGAGCAGTCCAAGCAGGCAGAAGGGACTTCAAGGACTCACACAAATCAATGGCATGATAAGCAGGAGGCTGGGGTCTCATCTTTTTCTGGCTACTAGATGCCAGATCCCCAGAGGACTCTGCATTCTAACTCTCTGCCTTGCAGTGAGATGTGCCTCTTCGGCTGTTCAGTAGGTTTTGTCGTGCATTCTGGAGGTGTATTTTCTCTCCGGATGAGAATTTGAGCACGGGTGGTGGCTTTTAAGTGATCTGTCTGTAGGCAGAATTCAGCCTGATGTCTAGCTCTCACAGCATATTGCCTGCTTTTTCCTCATAGTCATTTCCCATCATGGCAATGCGCTAATTGTCTCTAGGGGAAGTGAGGAGAAGGCTTATTAATCTGTGCACTCAGGAAAGGTTGTAAATCACGGTGTGTTTCCAGCGATAAAATTGGCTAAATAAATTAAAACAAGCACTAATGACCCAAACAGAGTTCTGATGTAGTGGGAGTGGGCTGGGGCAAATAGCTGTGTTTGGGTACACCTCAATCATGTACTTTCTTTCTTCTGACAGCATCCTTGGATGTCACCAGCCATAGTCCCTTCACCCCAGAATCACTACTACTGCACGTTGTTCTCACCCCTCTGCTGCGGCAATGGCCCTAGCTTTTTAGCTTAATTTTCCTCTTCTCTTTGGTTTTCAGTCCAGCAGAGTTAATTTATTCTTATTCTCCGACCTTCTCAACAAACCCTGTGAACTTTTCTTTTATGCAGATATGCTAAACAGCACCAAAGCCCACAGAGATGTATATCCACTAACAACAGCACAGCTGTCCTTTTAGATATTAGTGTAAAACATCCGTTCAGAAAGATTTCAAACAGTTAATAAAAAGGCAGGTTTGCAAACAAGCCTGTCTGGTGATGAACAGCCAGGGTGGGAAAGTCACCCCATAGTCCTGTTTTCCAACAACCTCTTTCATCTGGGAGGCCTGTGAAATCTTTCACTGACTATTCATCAAGTGCCATTAAAATGTCTGATCCAGCTCTCTAGAGAAGATGTTGGTACCAGACAGTTCTATGTTTTCTATGCAGCAAATGTCCCTACAAGAAACCTGAGAATATCAACCAATATTTTCTGGGATGATTAACTACTATCTGTTTTGCCTCACCATCCGGCTTCAGCCTCTTGATATTAAGCAGAAATGACGCATTTTATACCAACCAATATGGGAGCTGCTATTAAAACCAGCCACAGCCTGCTGCTTCTTAGGATAGCTCACCTGCTTGTAGATAGATGTACTTTGCTGCCCTCCTTGGAGATGGTGTCTCTCAAAAGAGATCATAAGGAAAGGAATTTCCTTGGTATGATCCTCACGGAGGATGCACTGAATCAATCCCTCTAAGCTCACCAAATTTCTGCTTTTTTTCCCAGAAGATATGGGTCTCTTGGCTTTCCCTTGCCAGCAGGGGCTGAAGGAATGCTTCTGCTGCAGATGGCCAGCACTGATGTGATATGCACAAATGTCAACAGCACAACTGTGCAAAGGTGAGGAAGGTGCGGTGCTGCCATGTGAAGTCAGGGTTGTGAGCAGAAGCTCCTGCTCCACAGTGTTCTCTCCAGGCTCCAGAGTTATCTCTTCTGAGGATCAGTTCAGGCAAAATCCTTCACTGTTTTCCTACTGGGTGGATTTGGTGCTTCTAGATGTCACAGACAGAGAGTCAAGACACTGGATCCAAGGGTGGCAGTGACCGTTCTCTCTTGTCTGCCAGGACAGAACCATGAATTTCTTAAGGAGTCCAGCAGCATAACTAGGCATCAATTCAAACTGCTTGCAAGGAGCTCACTAAATCAAGGGTGCCTGTATTGACCATGCAGGATGAGGAGAGCATCAGCTGTCCACTAGCCCCAAGCTGGACTTGGGCAGCATCTCAAAAATAACATATTTTTTCTTGTATCAGTTGCCTGAGTCCTGTGGGCCCAAACTCTCTGATTTGTATTTGTGTTTTATAAACATAAGAACTGCTAAGAAAAGGGTTTTTAAAGTGACTGGAACATTCAGTTATGTCTTTCTTTCATGTATGCTTCCTGTGAAAAGCATACAAATGAATGCCACTAGCCCAGAAGTCTGAAGATCTTTTATTCCAGTTTGTATCACCACTGCACCAATCTTTGGCAGACACCAGCTCAGTCTCCTGGGCCTTATTAGAGATCTTTTCTATATTTCCATGTAACAAGTTGGCTTATGATTTGTTCTTGAAAACACAAAATCCTTTGTAAACAATTATCCCCTTTGGATTTTTTTTTCCATATCCTTTACTCAAAATATTCTCTATTTTCATTCACCATATTTAATTATTTAATTTTTGTCTACTTGCCATTCTTGCCCCTTTTCTTAATTCCAATCATTTTCAAAATCAGTAGGGCTGAAGGACAGTAAAGAGAAACACTAATGATTATCCCTCTTAAAAAAAAAAAAGATTCATTCAGAAAGCCAGGAGACAAAATCAGTGAGGAGAGCGTTGAGCTTTTAGTTTTGCTTGGAAAATTGTCTATTCCTTTTGCATCAAATGCTGGGCCTGATTCTTCTCCGGCAGGGTGCAGCCAAGAATTACGAAGTGAGTCAACAGAGTGTGGAACTCAGTTCATCTGAAAAGTAGACAGAAAAAAATCTTGGGCTATGTTCGAGATGTCCATTTTTAAAAGGAAATTTGCTTAGGCAGAGGAATACCAGCATATTCAGAGTGGGTGACTCTGTATGTGTGTGTGTGTGTTTTGGATCTCAGCACAAGGAAGGGGTGTCTTGCCACCCCCAGGGGTCGGGAATAGTGCATGCCTGGGGAGGACCTATTATATTATTTTTCTTCCACCTTAATGAACTCCTCTCATGTCCACCTCTGATCAGTGGAGTATGACAGAGGGTGATTGAAGGCCAGTCTCCCAGGAAATGAAGTTTGTTCACACAGCCCAAGTATGCTGGCCCTACTGCTGCCTGCCTCTGATTTATAGGACCGAAAATTCCTTCCTCTGGTAACAATAACGCTCTTAAACTCCAGACCCCTCTCCCTCACTGAACCTCCAGACAGGGCAGCTCAAGCCCAGGAGAGATGGGAGGCACCCAGCAAATATATCCATCAACACAACTCAGGTTTCAAAGGAATACAGGACCCCACAGGGTTAGGCTCACAAAAGCAGGGAGCAGAGGAGTCTGGCCTCCACCCTGCAGCACCTCCTCCTGGGAAGGGGCAGCAACAGTCCCAGAGAGGGGCAGGAACCAGAGCATCTCCTATGAGTCAGATGGCAAAGAGAGCCCAGGGTGGTGTTCTCAGGGGAAAGTTGGTCCCCCTGGCTGAAGCTTGATTCTGGGGCTAGGAACGAGTCTACTCCGAGGTTCCTAAATAGGTTTCTTCCTGCAACATCTCCTCCGAGATGGGGCTGCTGGCTAAGGAGCAGTCCAAATTCTTTATCTCTCCTTCATGTGCTTGGGTTTGAGAGGAGTTTTCCTAGGAAGCACCACATGGTTGTGACTGCTGGTTCTGCAGCACTGTAGCTCCTGTGTTGCACTGGGCTCGTGCTCAAATTGCCATCACAGGGAAGTGCCACATGTCACCACTACCTCTTAGAAAACTCTCGAGTGTCCTCTCCAGAGCATTATGGAGCCCTGAGGTGCGGCGTGAAACAGTGTCCAAGGGTGGAAGGTGTGCTGGCTGGTTTTGTCCATACTGTCTCGTGGGGCTGGTTGATGGCACATGCTATGGCCAGGCACAGGCTGAGAGACCCAGCCATTTCCCAGCCATTGAACCTGTAGTTAATAAAATAGTATGAATGATCTGGGGACACATTGGTCCCAGGCTTAATTTTGTTTAGTAACATAGACATGGCCATGCAGCCTCTGGGCTGGCAAGACTCACACATATACACACACACACACGCACTTTACGGAGTCAGGCCCCAGGTTCAAACCTAATGTTACTGTCAGATTTTTGAGTAAAGGGGAGAAAAAGAGTTTGAGGTCTTTTGGAACAGGACAGTTGTGTTTGCCAAATTGCAAGACAAGTCTTGGCAAGAAACAAGTTCATTCTGTAACTTTTTTTTTTTTATCATTTACTTATTAACAGTTCTCTCTGGCTCTTACCTGAAGCTGCTGACCTGTTCCTCCTAGACAGGGCAATTACCAGGGAGACAATGATCTGCAGAGGGCAAGGAGTAGTCTGTGCTGAGTTGGGGGTGGAGGTGGGGAAGGGCTGGGAGAGGCCAAGGGTCATAGAGGAAAGAGCTATTTATGGCCCCAAGAGAGAGGAATCACTAAAAGAACATCTAACTTGGCTCAACTTCCTCTTGACCTATTACTTCTGGGAGATATTGCTGTACCTCCCTGTCTCCATGGACTCCAGTGTCCCCAGTGGTACAGGGATAAAGTGGTGAAGGTAGCAGTGAGTAGAGGAAAATATGGTGGACCATGTAACACCTCCATTAAAACTGTGAAGTTGTATTTTAAGTGGAAAGGAAGAGATCTTGCCAATGTCTTGTAGTCTTCTCCACTGCTAACTGTTTCTAGGCACAGAAACGGGAAAGCTGTTCATTCTGCCTGTTGGAAAGGTTCAGTTTCCCCTCCCGGTCTTTGCTGTGGTTACTTCAACAGATGGTCTGTGGGACAGTAACTCTGTGTTCATCCTGGTAGCTAGCACAGAGGGCTCTGATCTCTATCTGACAGCCTCCTGTGCTAACCGTGCTGCAGGTAATTGCTTGGCAAAGAGAGAGAGCAGGTCTGGTTTATACATGTGTATCTGGCCTCCACATCTTGTGCCAACCCCTTGATGTCCTGCTACAAACACACCCCTTGGAACGTACCCCTTGTAAATTATAAGACTTTGTGTGTTTGTGTCCTTCAGACCACCTTCCATTCTTTGCTGGGACCTGCTGAGACTGGTCTCAGTGATGGGGACTTCCCAGACTGACACCTGGGCAAGAAACAATCTTTATGATGTAACTGAGTAACAATGTATAAGAAACCTTCCTCTAAATAACTGACTGGAGAGAGAAGGGTTAAAGGCATGATATTAAGTTAGATAACCATGCTAAATTGTTTCTATGAAGGATATTGGTAATTCCTAATCTGGTTTTTGATGAAAAATGGACTTTTTAAAATATGAAAAACATTTTTATGGAGCAATCCTGTGAGATTACAAATGTTTGGGCCCTGATCCATCTAGATATTTAGCCACGTACTTAATTTCTTAAACTGCTCATGTGCTTAAATATTTTACTGGATCAAGTCCAGAGCTCTCAGCATTCTGTGTGGTGTCAGAGAACCAGGTTGCATTAGCAGCAGCATTGCTGAACTCAGACTGTGATGATTTCAATCATCGCATAGAAAACATTTTCTGTTAATGTACTACAAAAAAAAAAACCAAACAAATTTCCTTGGGGTTTCTCTTTTAGGTGTGTGTTTTCTTATGATGTTCTAACAGACAGATTTACTAGCCAGAGTACTTGTGAAACAAGGCACTTTTAAGTAAAATTTAGTGGTACTTAATACAAAATTATTTTGTTCTAAAAATTCCAAGACTGTCACCCAAGACTTGATATTAAATGTGACTGAAGAACCCACAGGGAAAGAAATGGAGGGTGTGACTGCTCCATCCAGTCAAAGCTGACCAAGATAGTTCAAATTAATCATAGAAATTATTTAGAAAATAACTTCAAACAACAGATGGGGAGGAATTATCAGCTGATGGCAGACAACCAGTGAGCAGAGAAAGAGACCAATTTCTTGAGCAAAGTAGTTGTCTGCAGATAGTTGGGTTCAAGAGGAAAGGGTAAAAAACGAACCTGACCATTAACAAAAAGTGAACCGGAGTAGCTGAGTTTCACTTGTTCTACTAAAGGGAGTAGAAAGAAAAAGAAACAAACAGCTCTAGGTGGGAAAAGGTGAGTCTGTTTTCTAATCTTCTGTATTGTAATTATGGTGTTAAATGTGCAAGGGCAAAGTGAACGGATGAGGTGGCATAACTAGAAATAACTTGTGGAAAAGAGCTGAGCAGAAACAGGCTCTGTCAAAGCCAAAAAGGATGCATGCCAACGTTGTTTCTCTTGGCATAGGTCAAAAAGCAGACTGTGTAACAAGAGAGAAATAGGAGAAGACTGAGATAATGCCCAATTAGATCATGCAGTTCACCTCCCTGGGGCCCGTGAGAGACTGGTAAGGAATTTTTCTGCTGAGGAGGGAAAAAAGTTATCAGAAATTTGGAAATCTTTTTTTATTTCCTTCTACCACAAACTTAAATCAAAACAAAACCTCACTGAAAAGTGTTGTTTCCAGCTTAATATATTCACTCTCTGTTGACTATCTTACAAGAAAAATATTCAAATATCGACTGTGAAAATGCTCAGTAAAACAACGCTTCGATTTCCTGCCTCAACAAAACTTTGGGAAGACCTAATTGTGCCTCTTGCCACTGAAATTCTTCTCAGTCATGTGTAATCCTGAGCCCCATTGCATCAGAACATTACAGGCGTGTTCTTAGAGATGTTCCTGATAGTGCATGGCCAGAGCAGAACCTGACTCACCAATGCCCAGGGTTAGTTCACGCTAGGAAGAGTGATTTGCCCCAGAAAAAATTGGTTGCTTCATTCTTGTCACTTCTTTTTGTACATGTTGTTACAACTGACAGGAACTCTTGCAGCTCCAGAGGGAGGCTGACCACCTCTGTAGTTGCTTTCAAGTTCATCGTGAGCCTTCCTCAATTCTGAGGAGAGTTTGGGGAATTATTATCATTCTCCTGGGCCCAGAAATCATGATGCTTAGGTTGCCTCTGAGAGCTTGACTGATTGGGCTAAATTTGACAAGAGACTTCTATATGTGGACAGTAAGAGGGATGAGAGCAACATCTGAGCACGTGCTGTATTTGGTCTGTGGTGAGGCTGTGCTGTGAGCTGGTATCAGGGCCAAGAACAAAACCAGGATTCTCTAAGACCTGTGCTATATGGGGTACCACATCTTCTCAGGCACTTCTGGCACCAAAATTGCTCAGTGCAATCTTAAAAAGCTTTAAATAGTTAAGATTTCTAGTGGGTTTCATTGATAGGAAGTTTCTTCCTTGATTTTATCCCGCTTCATTTTTATATTCTTATCTTTAGAGAGAGTTTTCTGTTGTTATCCTTCCATCCTACATAATCCTATTTTTCTTATTATCTTTCACCTAAACTTCACAGGTTTATCTTAATCTTTAGCAATGTTTTTAACACTCCTGGGACTGAAATTCTGTGATGTGATGTGCTGGTGAGGATGTAAATTCAGCTTATCAGACAGCGACAATCAGAACTATGATTTATTTTGGAAAATGCTGACTGTTTTCCTGCCATTAACATATTTCCTGTGTAACGGGGTGAGTTGAAGACACCTGCTGCAGGGAGGGACTGGCTTGTACATATGTGGATCTTCCCTGAAAAAAGGAGTTCTACTTTTCATTACACTCTGTATGTAGGCTGATGAGTACCGGCACCAGTAGCAGTAACTACAGTAAGATTGGTGGATTTTAACCCAAGCTGGTTGTGTGCAACTGGAGGGAAAAAAGCTGGGGTTTGTGACAGCATCTTCAGGATAGATGGAAGCAGAAGAGAGAGGAGAAAAATCACCCTAAGGGAGGTAGCTTTGCGTGTTTGTTAGGAGGTGGTTGCAGCTGACTGATTTCTGGCTCATCCCTCCAGCTAAGTGTTGAGGAGAGCTCCTTAGAGGTGGGAACAGCCACTTTCTGGGCTGGAGACCTCTGTCCCTCTCGCATATGTGAGACCAGAGGTGTGCATGGCAGAGGGGAATGCTCTGACATTTCCTTTCCCAGTGAGGAGGGACCCTGTCCTTGCGAGGCTGTTGAAGGCCAGCTCAGCCCTGTGTGACCAAATACAACTGCTGCTCCTGTGTCCTTTCCCCCAGGTGCTGCGTTCATTAGTTGTGAGGCCTTAGTTTTATGGGAACCCTCCAACCCAGCTTCCTCCTGGATTAATGACAGGCCCATTAAAGAGAAGCCAATAAAGCCACAGTGCAAGAACAGCACTTGCCATGCGCAAGTCAGGCCTGGGGGCAGGAGGAGGCAGAGACACCCCCGAGTTATGCAGAGGTGACCCCTAAGAATGAGGAGAGCCTGCAGCTTCCAAGCCAGCTTTCATGGGGCTCTCTTGCATAAAGTTTTCCCAGTGTGGTGTTGGGGTTTTTTGTGTTGCTTTTTTTTTTTCATCTCTGAGGAGGGAGGAACAAGGTCTTTTAATGAGGGGAGGATTAACAGGCCATAAGACTCGGCCCTGAAAGAGCCATCGGTCTGTGGGGCCACTCAGCAGGATGCAGGGTAATTGGATTGGATCCCAAAGAGCACCTTGAATCGGTTCTGAGGTGGCCGTGGTGGTTTGCTCTGGAGGGGGCAGGGGGCCATGGAGGAGGGGAGCGTGTGGCTCTTTAGAGAAGCCAGAGCCAAGATGGGGGATCAGCTGGCTCATTAAGGGATTAGAGTGTTTGTTCTTCTCAAGACTTTTGTTGCTAAAACACTTTGCACAGCATTTTCTGGAGCCTGGGGAGCTTAAAGAGCTTGTCAGAACCCTGCTCTTGTCCCCACACAGGAGCAGAGACGCTCTTTCCTCTGGTGTTCCTGCTGATGCCAACAGCAGCTATTGCTAGACACAGCTTTTCTCTCCCAGCTCTTTCTGTCTCTGGTTATAGTTCTTCTGTCTCTTGAGGGTTTTCAGGTAACAGAAGAGAATGACAAAGAGGATGAAGAAAAGAAGCACATCAGCAGGGAGTCCTTTGACAGTGAGCGACACCCTAAGCTGGGATTTTCCCCTGGTATTTGTTGCATGGACAATGAAGAAATACGCATGTTCTGTGATGCCTTCTTCAATCTTTTACCTCCACATGGGCTCTGTGCTTGGTCTCCAGCATTTGTGGTAGCAAGTTTGGGACACAAAATATTCTAATATGGGTATTTTGCCTTCATATGAACGTTGTGGCTAGAAATTACTGTATAGACTAGTTTGCCTACCAGTATCATTGGAAAAGTGTTGGCTCTTGAGATGCAAGGCCAGAAGAGGCTAGGCAGGGAAGGAATGGTGCAATGAGACCTTGCCTGAGAGCACAGCTGGCCAAGAAGCCTGGTTTTCCTCTGGACCATAGCAAGAAGGTGAAAGTTCTGAAATCCAAATCAAGAAGTGCTCAGATTAGGAGAAAGTGTCAAGGGCATATGTGGATAAAGCTCTCTTGTCATCAGTTTATCCATCCTCAGAGCCCACACAGAGACTTCTCACCTGACTGTCTTTTGTCCAGGGTGCCCTGAGGCATGTGGCTCTGGGCATGGAGAAATCCCTCTCTGGGCTGCCAGGAGTGGAAAAGTGGAGCCACTAGCAGAACAAAGCCTGGGAGGATGATAAGGGGCTATGCAGTACTGGAGATCATCACATTTTGGAGACTATCTTTCCTCCCATCATTATGGGACTAGGGTGAGCACCAAGGATTTCTCACATCGGTAGCAACAGTTGTGGCACAAGAGTGATGCATGGGTGCTCTCCCTCTTGCCTGTGGGGTGGGTACATTGGCGTGACCTGAGAGAGAGGGAGTTCTCCTGTGACTTTCTTACAGGGACAGTTGGAGGGTGAGCCAACGCAGGGTGGGTTTGGAGGTTCAACCCTATGTCCTGCCAGCAGGGTTCTTGTTGAACAGAGAGTTTGTACCCAAAGCCTCAGCCTCTGGCTCGGCAGTTGCGTGCTTACCATGCAGACCTTACTATGCAGACCAAGACGAGGCCCCCTTACTTTCAGAGCATCAGGGAGCAGGCACAGGATGTTAGCTTCAGGGTGAATTTGGCCTCCACCTGTAGAGAAGACTGGGGGATGAGCAAGGGGTGCTTAATCAGTTGCGTGGAGCAGCAAATGGAAGGGAGTTCAGCACGACAGTTGCAGCTCCCAGTGTACGTGTCACTCCCACCTCTTCTCTCTGCTGAGCAGGAGTTTCAGCTGGAAATTGTGGAGATAGCAGAGGGAGAAGGGGACAGATAGGCAAGCAGGGGAGGGGTGGGGGAGAAGGTTGCAGGGAAAATAAATGAGGCTCCCCTGAAATTAATTGTTTGAAGGGAGTGCCCCACTCAGCTGTGAATTCTGAAATGATTATTGGATTTGCAAGCAGACGGGGAAGAGAATGGGTCAGGTGCACGATTAATATCTTATTGATAGCGGATTAAGAGAGTGAGATCAAATCTTTAACTGAGTGGAGATGCAGTTTATCAATTTGTCACAAAAAATGTAGCAATCAGAAGCGGAGAATATCAGGGGCAGCTTGTGGATCAATCCGTGTCAGTGCCTCACAGTGCAGCTCTACAAAGATGCCAGCTTCCCCCTAGCTGCCCAGAATGCTGGAGGACATGGACTTGGTGCTGTCCACGCCGAGAAGGGTGGGCCTGGGGACAGCCAGACCTCTGGGTGCAGGGGCGCCACCACAAGAGCTGCAGGCAGGTGATACCATGCTCTCATGGGTGCTGCAAGGCAGTGCTCCATTGTGGGGTCTAAACAGAGCCTGAGGAACAATGGTTTCCAGAGATAATAGCAGTGGGAAATGGGAAAGCTCCGCCCTTAGTATGGCAGTAGATGGGCTTACAACCAACCAGCACTTCCTAGGCTTGAAGACCTGATATGTTGGTTATCACTTGGATGTTGGTGCTTCTCAATTCTGTTCACAGCTCTGCTATCTTACTCCTGCTGGTGAGATCTCCCCTCCAAGCAGCCTGGCATTGATGTATATTCTGTGTTTTGGCAAAGCAGTTTGTTGACCCACTACTCAGCCTTGATCTGTTGGTATTCATGGTTCGTGCATGGAAGGTATTTGCAACTTTGAAAGCATCTCAATAGCTGGGAAGAAAAGGCAGGAACTCCACCAGAAATACGCAGCTTAGAAAATAGTTATTTTTGCATCTTTAGGCAGTTCTGTGACATGAAACCCATTTTGCCAGTTCTAAAGAGAGTATTGGATGCTTGGGATCTTCTCAAAAAGCCAAAAATCTCAGATTTCTCAATTAGAAAATAAAAATCACTTCTAGCTTATGTGACCACAAGCTTTTCAAAGTAACCCTTACAGGCTAAAAACAGAGGGCAAAGGAAGAAGAGCCCGGAGTCAGATGGCTAATAGTATTTGTTTTTATGAAATCAAACTCCTGATTTGCAGCCCTCCATTATAGATTTTTGTTGTGAATATTTGCTTTTAGCAAACAGGGAAAATAAACCAAAGGCAAGTGTTTAATGAGCACCTCTTTCAGAGTAGGCACTGTAAGCAGCTGTAATATCTATGCAGCACAGCCTGGCACTAGACTTCAGTCACCAGTTGGACTCCAACATTTTTTATTTTTTATTGCTAACGTAAAACTTCCTGCTATTCCAACAGATGGGGGATAGCCTGTAGAAGCCAGCAGCCTCCTTGGTGGGCTGTGGAGTCAACAGGAGTCTCTGATAGCAATTTTCCTTCTCTTAAGGCCTCGCAGAGCTGTTTCAGTCCCTTGGGCCTTTGCAAAAGAGGGTATGCACCTGGGTGAGGCATGTGATGGTGGAAAGGCTGTTCATCGTGAAGGCAACGTCTCATCCCAGTACTGCTAGCTTTGAAGGCAATTACATTCTTGCTAGGGTTGTTGGGTTTCTGCATGAGGCCTCCTGGCTGTTTGCAGTTGTTCTCAGGGTGCTGGAGTGTGAAGGAGGCCTCTGAGACTTGGGGGTGTACAGGTGAGAAAGAGGCCCCAGCTGGAACCCCTTGGAGGCTGGATAGAGAAGATGGGGTCCGGGGAAGGAAAATCAAAGATGAGTTTGCTGCCTGCTTTTTACTCCTCCATCTCATGCTGCTTTTTCCCTACCAGCATATCAGAGCCTGTGAGGGGCTTTGACTCCTGCCAGGTTTTTGCAGTGCTCTGAGAGTCAGTGAGGGGCACCATGGTGCTGTGAGGGCTGTGAGCACCATGATGGAGTGTCTGGGAGCTGATGAATCATTGAGCTTGCTAACACAACCAGCTAAATCAGGTGATGTTTGTTCTGCATTGGCACCGACAAAAGGTTGTGTGTCTGCTTGGTTTAACTGGTACGTATTAGCTGATTGACTGATGCATGTTCACTGCAAGGATGTGAGGTCTTGGAGTCTGCTAGGGTATAGGCCCCAAAGAGGAGGGAAAGAGAAGGTATAAAATGGAAGTGCAAGTGTGCACTGAGATGCCCTCTGCCCAGGATGACTCATGGTCAGGACCATGATGTAGAGAAAGCTATTGGTCAACACCGTTGTGTTTACAGGAGGAGCCAATTGAGACAGGGTTGGGGAGAAATTCATGACCCAGCAACTTGCCCTGGTCTTCATGTGTGACCTTCCTCTCCCTCTGGGTCTTTCACTGATCCCATCACTGTCCTTGAGGTCTCATATAATTCCCTGTATTTCTCCCTCTCCCTTTGTTAGGCAAGTGAAGGCTAGTGTGTCTCTGAGCTACCTTGCTCTTTAGAGGGAGAAGGCTATGAGGCCCTGGTGCAGGTCATTTAACCTATTTGACTTGAAGCACATAGTCATCTTCTCCCCTCCTTTTACAGAACCCACTTTGGGACGTGTAATAGGGTGGCCTCTGCTAAGTCTCAAGTCTGATGTTGTTCAAGTCCGGAAGGAAGAGGCCGGAGCTAGGGTGGACTCTTGTAGCCATGAGCTTCCCCATGCTGAATGTCCCTGTCTGGGAGTGTGTGGGGCATGGCAGCTGTCGATGTCTACCAGCGAAGCCTTGAGAAGTCCCTGGAAAACAAAATATGTGTAGCAGGGGTTAGAAATGTGAATTTAGGGTAAGAAAGCATTTGAAGAGAAGGAGAAATTGCTGAAGATGTGCTGAATGTGTAGGAAGGGAAAGCAAAAAGGCAGAAGATGGTGAAGGGGCCCTTGAGATGACACTTCACTGCTCTTTCTGTGCACTATTGCATAAACATGTTGAAAGCCATAGAGAGCCTTTGTGCTGGAAAGAGCTCCGAATTAATTGTGATGTACAGGCTGCCCTTCAACAAGTTCTGGGCCTCTCATTCGTTTCTCCCCCCAGCCTTTCATAGCATTGACCTCCAGAAAGAGCAATGCCAGGCAGCCCCCCTCCACCCTGCTCCTGCTGCACCTCAAAGGCCAGCAGTGGAGGACAGAACTCTTCCCCTCCTGAGCCCCCGCACCACGGGGTGCCCTCACTGAGAGAGCAGCCCAGGCTTCCCTCCACAACGTCCCACTCGACAGTGGGGAGGACTGGGGTGCTTTGACACTCCCTTGAGGCCCCAGCCACTCGTGGCTGTCATATGACCAGTGTGGCTTTTCCCAGCACCGGACTTGGGGGGCTAATTAGCACATTCAGGGGCACTGCTGGAGTGGAAAGGCGCTTGTCTGGCAGCGGGGAGCTGGGAGGTGACCCGGAGGCTGGCGTTCCCTGCTCTCCTCCTCCTCCTCCCATGTCATCGGCCTGGTCTCCCCTGGCTGTAGTGAGGGGAGCAGCTGCTGGGGAAGGTGGGAGGAAGGGAGAAGGAATGGGAATGGCTGCTGCAGCCTCCCTTTGCAGGCAGTGGCTGGACTAATTTGCAGGGGATGGTGGCTGGAGAGGCCAGGTCAGGCAGGCGCTGCCGGCCTGGGCACTGCACTGTGCTGGAGGGCGAGGGGCGCCGCGGGGCCCTCTCCTTTCACTGCCTCCAGGTTCTGCTCCACAGACCCTTCCTTTGTCAGCCTTCTGAATGGGAGCCCTGCCTGCCCACGGACCCGCTTTTAATTAGGGCTTCCGCTGCCTGCGCCGGCCCTCCGTTGCCACCCAGCCCCCCTCTGCCTCTCCCCCCATTGCTTTTAAATTCTTTAACACAATTTAGTACTCACTCTCGCTTGCCCTGGATGCCAGCCGGGATAGGAGGAAGGCAAAGGGAAGCCAGCCGGAGCGCCAGCAGCCTGGCACGTCCGGATCTCAGCCAGAGGGGCAGGCATGGGGCCATCCCACCACTGCCAGCCTGGGACAAAGCAAACCCATCCCCTAGGCTTTGGGCCTGGAGGGCTCGGCCTCCTTTGCAAGGGCTCATCTGGAGAGGATGCTCACAGCTTAAAACCCCCAAGACACCTCTCCTAGCCATGGGCTCTGGCTTGTTTAGATCCAGGTTTAGCAAACAAAACATGGCCAAGATGTGACTATTCTTCTCATTTTTGTAAAAAGATGAATTTTATCTCTCATGGCATGTTGATGGCTCTTGCTAGAAGTTCTTGGGAAGACCTTGCTGGAAAACATGGTTTCACATTTGGGAGGCAAATGAAAGGAAGCCCATGTTCTCTTGCAGTTTCTGTCTTTGCTTTGCACTGATTGATGGTACTTGATGGGCAATTCAGGAGTTGATGGGCTGCCAGCCATTTTGCAGTTACATCCTACAGTCTTTTCCAGACCTCAGGTGTGTCTGTACCCAAGGCAAGGATTCTCATCTTTTTCTATGCAAGACACATTTTGATGTCTCACACAGATGCATCTTCAAGAGACCTGGAAGTGTATGATTAGTCTCTTACGGAGAAGTGTAATGCTATGTTTATGCACATAAACACAAAGACAGAAAGTAGCTCCAGCCAGGATTTACAGATCATTCCCTGACTAGATCACTTCTTTTTTTGGCTTTTCCTTGGGATGCTTGATCCAGAAGCCTCCTCTTGGCTTTTGCTTGTCACTTTTGATATCCAGGCTCTTATTTCCTTCTGGGGTGACCTTTCATTCATGTGAAATGTAGTTGTCCCCCCAGAAGCAATAGCTCATGCCTCAGCAACAGGCGGCCCTGTTGCTCTTTGTCCTTGTGTTGTCCCTTTGCAAGGGCCCTCCGAGACTTGGAGCTCTGGGGTGTGATGCCCTGCATGGATCTTTTGGTCTGCATCCCTTGCCATGGGTGGGCAGAGAGGTGATTGACTGTTGCCCCATCTGCAGCTGTATGAATTTTTAGGTGACCATAGAGGGTCTGCAGGGAAGAAACCTCTCCAGAGCAGGAGAGGGTTATGGGCTGGAGAGAAGTTTCTTTTTGTGTCATAAATCCCCCTCTCCTTTCCTCTGTCAGCAGCTGTTTGTAGCTGGAAGTCACAGCTCAGCCATCCACCATGACTGTTGGGTCTGTGGCTTCAGCTGCAGAAGCCCCCAACAGTCGCTACCGCAAGGCCACCATGGTGCCAGCAGCACTTGGTCAGAAATGCATGACTGCTTCCTGGGCTGCTGATACCTGTACAGCCTCAGCCCTGCTGTGGCCCACCTGCCGCCAGCTGGGTTTGCGCCATGGCAATAAGACCCAGCACGCACAAGCTGAGCAGATGCTGAGGTGTGGGCCAGAGTGGGTGTTGCAGTTTGGATGTTTCTACCTCATCTGATACAATCAGCATTGCTGTGCTCATGTGAGGAAAGTTGTTCGATAGGAATGACCCATGATGCTGGGTTAATTCTGTTTACAAAAGAATAAATATTATAGCGGTGTCTTATAAAAGAGAATCAATAGCTTCCCTTTGCTTGGTGATCCCTTCATGTTTTCGAAAATCGATCCCCCCCCATTCCCCTCCTCCTCACTGCACAGCTATCTGTTTTTCGGGGTGACGGGGGGGTCAGGAGATTATTGAAGTATATGTGAATTTACAATATTAACGACTCACGACGGTGTGTCCGCAGGTTCACGGTGAATTAATTATCTGTTTAAGAAGCCATGAAGAAATCAATCAATGAAAATTTCTCACTCTTTTGAGAGTGAGAGAGCTTGTCATTTCCTTTTTTTTCAACATGCACCACATTTAAAGGAGCAGTACAGGGTTTTTTTTCAGCATAGGAGGAGTGGAAGGCAGCTGGTTTGGGTCTGAGGGAGAACTGTTCGGTTCAGTGCAGTACTGGCCGGAGCAGCAGACCGATTTGCTGGCCTCCTCAGAGGGCAGAAGGCACTAAGTATGCATCCTGAAAGTGGTTTTGTCCTCAAGTGAAGCCAACAGTTGCCTTCTTTAGAGGGAAAGGGAAAGGACTGGTGTTATGTAGCATGTGCTAGCAGATACTGGTTTGGTGGGCAATGAGGTTTGTCACAGAGATGATCTCCTCCCAGCTCACTGGCCCTGCTGCCACTCTCCTGGAGACCCATCTGCCATCACTGAGCTGGCACAGGGCAACACATGGCTGCGCTTCAGCTACTCCAGCCCAAGGGGAGTAGGACATGCTCCTGCAATAGAGATAGGAGAAAAGGAGTAGCAAACAAGAAAAGCAGCTGAAAGCAGAAATCTCAAATCACCTCAAGATGTGCTGGAAGAAGGCTAGCAGAGTGCTTCAAGACTTAGCTTTTAGCATTGATTGCCATGTCTAAATTTGGGACAGGCACTGGTGAGGGTGCAGCCACAAGGCATAGGTTTGACATGCCTGGACACCGCCCCTCTGGGTCTTCTCCACAGAGGTAAGGTTAGCCAGATATGGCTGCAAATGGCCCCAAACTGTTCATCTCTCCCTTCACCTCATGCTAAACCTGGAGCCAGAAGAAGGATCCTTACATTCATACAGACTTGATCAATAGATGTGCCACATCCCCAGGGCTCTTGGAATCATCCAAGACATTCAGGAGGACAATGATGTGTGCTGGTGATGGCAAATGTGTACCATTAACAGCATCTGGCTGAGGTCCTTATGTCAACTTGATGACATTTCTCTGTTTGGATGGGATGTGACAACATTTGAATTCTGGATACAAGCATTTTGCCTACATGTCAGACGAAAACATACATACTTTGATGCCTAATGAAAAAATGGCAGGGGAAGATAGATCCCAGAATTGCTTGGAGAGTGAAGGGCTTTGTCTGTAATTCCTTAGGGCTGTCCTAACGCTCCTGAAAACTGCCCCATCTCACCTCTCTTGTGTCTTGGAGAATGTAATGTATTGTTACTTGTGCAATGACTGATATCCCAGTTAAAAGGGGAACAACAGGGACAGGGGGATAGGAGAGGAAGCAGAGAGGAGGAGGCATGAGAGACGCAGAAGGAGTGAGCTGGAAACTGCCCCTTTCTCTCATCCCTAACCACTAAAAAAGCAGCAAGAGGCAGCGATGCTGCAGAGAGAAAGCCACAGTATTTGCATAAGGAGGGACAGAGGGAATTGTGTGGGGGTGTTGGGCAGCTGGAGACCCTTACAAACAGGCAGGAGGGGAACAACCTCTGAGGCTGCTTCTGCCCTCACAAGCCCAGGCAGACATGGCCTCTTCCCAACCCCATAATCCTACTGGCCTGTGCTGAGAAGAGTCCCCGCCAGGCACACCCATTGTTGTAACCAGAACAGAGAGAAGAGCCCATATTGACACAGGAGCATCTGTGTCAGTAATTGTCATGCAGCCTGGCAAATTGCTTCAATGTGCCATCCCCTCCAGCCACACAGCTCAGCAGTGGCAGCAGGCCTGGAAGGGTTATGCTGCTGCCAGAGACAAGAAGGGCCTGGGACCTGGTGGGAGGGGTCAGGACCCCACCAAGACCTGCTGGGTCCTAGCCCAGGTCCTTGTGTCCTGATAAAGTCTCCCTTGATGGCCGCTTGGCAGCTGCTCTGGCTGTAGTGCTCCTTCACTCAGCTCTGTAATCCTTGATGTTATATTCCAAATTAAAACCACAAAGAGAAAGGGGGGGAAATTCCCGT
This sequence comes from Tapera naevia, assembly GCA_033556795.1. NCBI lineage: Eukaryota > Metazoa > Chordata > Aves > Cuculiformes > Neomorphidae > Tapera > Tapera naevia. Next base: position 10,757,909 of record JAUMJJ010000194.1, on the reverse strand, counting down.
CAGCCTTAGGCTGCCATTTACACCAAATAAAGGAGGCTTGAGAGAAGGTCATGGCGTCCCTCCCTCTCAACACTTACTTGGTTGTTGGGAACAGAGACCGCTCACCTATTTACTCCATATAAGGGCTCAACTGTTCTCTCGTCCATATATGCAGCTTCTATTTGAGTCTAGACAAAGCTAGAATAGAAACAAAAGGTGAGTTTCCCCCCAAAATTATGTACCCACTTTGAGGCTGCATAAACCACAGATTTTGATATGTCACAGATTGGAGCCACTCAGTGCCCTTTGAAGTCACCAGGTTAACCAGAGGTGACTGTTTTAATTTCCATCTGTTCTTTTCCAATAATCTCTAGTTGTGTATTTCCTCTGCTTTTTAATGGCAATGCAATTCCAGCAGAGATTACTACATTTGCCTACCCAGATCCAGGTGTACAACTTCAATAAAAGACTCCAGGCCTGGTCATGGCATTCTGAGATAAGCAAGGCCTCAAGAATTTGACTCGGAGTAAGAAATTCTTTAAAAGATACAGTTATTTGTAAAAGATCAAGGTTAAAGCCAGACTGCTGCCCCCAGTCTGCTGCCACTGGATCCATGCGCCTTCACCAGAAGGGTGTCCTACTCCTATATGCCCTAACTTCTTTGGTGATGAGAGAGCCAGATAGCAACATAAAAATCAAAACCAACAATAAAACACCCTCAAGTCCAAGCACAGTAATTCAATTTAGTGCTAATGACTTTACCAGTGCTTCTTTAATGGCTATAGATTTTGCCTATCCATTGGAAAATATCTCTGAAATGAAAACCCCATAGTCTGTCTTCCAGAGAAGAACGTGTTATTGGTCAGAGTTGTTCCCAAGGCATGATGCAGGACTGGAAGATCTCAGGGGCTTCCGCAATACAGTCTAGTTTGGGGTGAAATTAGTATTGTGAAACGAAGTGGGTACAGCCATCCGTTGTGGAGCCTCCAGAGAGTTAAGAAGTAAAGGGCTAATGCCTTGCTTTCACCTTTGGGTCAGCACTGGTTCAGTACTTTGATTTGCTGCAAGTGTGTCTCTAGTCCTGACACAATCAGCATGGTGATTTTGTGTGTCTGGGCGTCTCCACTGCTCACAGTGAGATATTATTCTGTAGATGCCAAATGGATGCAAGTGAAGGACTCCGTGAATTTCAACTTGGTTGACTACCAAGACCAATATACTTAATTTCTTTTCATACCTCCCAAGGAAGCATAGGATAGCCTGTTAATGGGGTTGTTGTGTCTCACATTAGAGGTGGCTGCATTAGAGAAGCAGATGATATGACTTCTTAAATACAGGAAATTCCATGTGTTTGCCAGCATCTACACAAGCAAACCCTGTGAGATAACCCTGTTACCTCCATGGAGGCTGACGGGTTCTGACAGAGCCATGCAGTGAAAACCAAACGGATATCACATGCACAAGGGATGGCATCCCTGTGAGTGGTAGGTAATGTTTAGATGAACCACACTTTGCCCTAGGTTCACCAGGAAGGAAAGCTCCAGTTGCCCTTTAGCCACATTCCTAGCGGGTCACACATGCCACAGAAGCAGTCAATGGAAAAACCAAGCACCACAGCTAGAGCATTGATTCAGAAGACCTGAATCAAAGGAGGAACACCATGGTTCAAAATAGACCTCCTACATTTCATATTAGTGGACAATAATATTATGCTAAAGGGATGAAGAAGCTAAGAGGATTAGATGCTAATACACTGCTAGGAAATATAAGCAGCTACTCTCTTGGAATATATTTTTGGCCTTCACATTGCACCTATTGCCAGGCTGAGGACCTGCCACAATAGCTAGGGAGTTCATAAGCTTGTCCAGTGTGTGAATATCCAATACACAGAAGATACGAATTTTGAGGCCTACAATGGACTTCAGTTACAAGAAAGAGATGCTTCTACAAATGCTTCAGAGACCAAAGAGTTTCCAAATGGAGTTATTGAGATCTGATTTCTGACACTTCTTTTCCTGCTAGGCATGATTGACCCCCAGAGTCCAGGCAATAGGTGAGAGGCTCCAATCAAAATAACATCCATTATTCAAACAGTTCAGTTAGGAGTCCGTATGGGGGCATGTCTGCCCTACAGAAGAGCTGAACCAGAAGTCCTCAAGGAGAGAAGTTCACCCAGTGCCAGCTTTCTATGTCTAGGCACATTCCTCCGAGGCTACATATGAAAAAATAAGGCATGCCTCTTGCATCCAGCCAACTCTGACCTTTCCTGCATACCGTCATGCTTCAGAGCTCAGTTCTGACTGTACCCGCCAGCACAGGCACACCCAGTGAGAGACAGTGCCTACTGTCAACTGTTGATGCTGAGTGGAGAGACTTGGCCAAGGACACAGAGGAAAGGAGTAGAAGACTAAGGGCTTGAACCTGGCTCCCTACCAAGTACACTCTCCGCTTGTGACTGAATATTTGAACAACAACAACAAAAAGGTTATTTTTTCCCAGAGAAATCTCTGTCCCTGCAGACTTGCCATGGCCCTTCTATCCTGTTGGAAGAGGATGTTCTGCCAGAGAGCCAGCCTGACTCCTTCAGCTCTGCACGAGGCAAGGAAGGGAAGTTCCTCTTGACCTCTGAGCTGGTGCTCCACAGCAGATGCAGTCATAGCTATAGTGGCTGATTCTTTCCTGGGAGACCTTACAGACCCATGCCTAGAGTATGAGTTCCCAGAACAAGACTTCCAGTTGTTCAGCTGGTGGTAACAACTTGGACTCTGCTATGAACCAGACATCGGGAAGGAGGGTACATACTCCCCAGCAGATTACTTACACTCTGTATGTTTTGATCTTCAATTGCTGCTACACCAGCTACCATTCCTACCACCAAGAATTTGTATTTTAATATTTTCTATTCCTTCTCTGGGCTATGCCAGACAGAGTAAAAATCACCTGTAAGGAAGATCTTCCAGAATCACATCAGAATGATAAAGATCAAGATCTTTAAGTCAGAGGATGTTATTTTACATCTTACAAGTTAGTTAATGTGGCTTAAGGAAACCCACTTAAGCCCCAAGCTTCATCCTTGACAATTTGCCTATTGAATCCAGTTTGTCCATCACCAAGTGTCACCTGGCTACATGTTCCCTTCTCTAAGCATCACTGTGGGACTACAACAGGAAATCTTAAAGGTATCTACCACACAGACTTTACCACTACCCACCTTCTCAAATGTTTGTTTTCTAGGTGCATAAGGCTGTAATGATGATGGGAGAGGCATCACCCATCGAGTCTTGTGATGAGGAAAGGCTGCGGTGCTGGAAAGGATGCCTTTTGGCCTGTTACAGCATGCCCCAGCCTCCTTCTCTTTGTTGCTTGTAAATCTATCAGCAATCTATCAGCTTGTAAATCTATCTAAGCCCTGCAGCTCAGAGCCACGTCTGACCAGCTGCATGAGAGCCAAGTGGAGAGATAATGATGTGCAAAGTTCAGGTCCAGCTGCCATGAAACATAAGGAAGTAAGCAACTGCAGAGGTGGCTGGCTCAGCCTGTGAGATGCCATAACCTGCGGTGTCTTTGCAAAGAGAGGTTGTGCCTTTGTAGTAAATTAAGTGCTGTCATATAATCATAGAATCATAGAATGGTTTGGGTTAGAAGGGACCTTAAAAATCATCTAGTTCCCCCTGCCACAGGCACAGACACCTTCCACTTGATCAGGTTGTTCAAAGTTTCATTCAACTTGGCCTTGAACACCTCCAGGGATAGGGCTTCCATGACTTCTCTGGGCCTCCAGTGTCTCACTACCCTTGCAGTAAAATATTTCTTCCTAATATCTAATCTAAATCTCCCCTCTTTCAGATTAAAACCGTTAACCCTTGTCCAGTGATCACTGGGGAAAAACTGAGCAGGTTTGGCTTCTTTAGGGTGGCTTCAGGAGGCACCTCAGTGGGACACCTGGACAAAGGAAGGGATTGACCTTCTTCTCTTACCCCACCCACCTCAGGCTGCCCATCATCTCACCCTCTGTTTTGGCAGAGAAGATTTTGACACTTCCCACTGCCCAGGTGTCCAGAGCTGGAGAACCAGAGGCTGACAATCCCACACTGTCAATCCCTGTGAGACTTTGGGAAACCTGCATGAGTGGGCGAGTGAGGTCCCAGGGAGGGGCATTGTGTACACCCTTTTCCATTCACAGTGGCTTAGCTCAAGTGCCCCCTCCCTCTCTGAAGAATCCCTAACACTCTAGGTGAATATTTGAAAGACAGGATCTGGGCTTTGGTTCGAGAGCCTCTTTGTATAGTGCTAACTGGTTTCAGGGCTGTAATTATCTCTCCAAGAGAAGCTGTAAATTGGATTAAGGCACTGAGTTGCAGCTGAGTGAGCTCCCTCCATTGCCCCACCTGGTGGGCTGCTGAGCGATAACAAAAAATGCCGAGAAATCGGATTTGGATTCTGCTTCACACTCATGGCTTCCTTCTGGAAAAAATGAAATTTTTCCGGCAGAAAGGGCTGGCATGGGTTTGCTGGCAGTATCAGTCCTGGGCTCGTATCATCTGCTGGCACTCTTCCGGAAACGCGATCTCCTCCGTTATCAGAAATAAATAAATAAATAAACAGCAGGAGATGTTTTGGCAAGGAAGGAGGAATCACACCAAGAGGCGTGCACATATGCACACACACAGATTCTCTCTCTCGTGCACATACACCTCAGCACCATGTTTTCAAAGCCCAAGCTGTCTGTCTCAAGCAGAGGAGAAAGAAGGAGGTGGCAGCACAGCCACAGGAAGATGTTTTTTTCTTTTTTTTTTTTTTAATTCCTGTCCTCTGGACTGAAAGAAGAGACCATTTGTAGCAGCTTATGTTGAACGCATAGAGGGCCTGGGCCCTGTATTGCTCATGACGCAAATCACTGTCCTGCTCACTTAGGGACTCCGGCAGCATCTCTCCCTGTGCCCTTGAATAAGGTACTGTTCCTTTCCCATGGGTGCTTTCAGCCAAATGTAAGAGGGTCCAAAACTTATATTGAGAGGCAATAAAATTTTTATGGCTGATTTCAGCATCTTGGCAAGGATGGAGTAACATCAGGCTTGTGGGACTTCATCTCTCCTTTTGAGATAGGAGAGTCCTCATATCTGGGTTCCTTTTTATACACAGAGGTGTGTATTTCCCTTTGGAGAAGAAGGAGTGCTGCATTGCAGGTACCTTTGGGGAAGCGATCCATAGGAAATGTAGCAGGGGTGGGCAGATCAAGTATAGACCAAAGTCCCTGAGCAAAACCATCAGGTTATGCTCTGAACTTGCAGGACCCATGTAGAATAACACAGCTGACGGCTTCATTTCCAGACAAAGTATGTCACAGAGCATTCCTATCCATGGAAGAACCAGATTATGCTGGGTTTGGAGGCAGTCTAAAACACTGCCTTCTCTTCACAAGTAGATATCCCGGGACCAGCTTTTCAGATGAGACAAACCAGTAATTTATCTATAATCTGATTTTTTCTGGCTCTTAGAGCTATCAAATGGGGCAGTCTTTTGCACTCTGCCATCTGTAGGGTTTCGTCCCAGTGCTGGGCAGCTCCAACCAACAGGGCAGAAGCTTCTCACTCCTCCTGGCCATGGGAGACACCAGGAAAGACATCAGTCAATATCTGCAGTCATGACACCTGTTGCCAGTGGCATCTCAGAAGTGAGGTGACCGCCTCTGCCCATTGGCTGCCCCAGCCAGCTGGCAAGGAAAAACCACTGGCAGGGACTGCAAGGACTGCCTTCGTCTGTGTGGCTGCTGAGTGAGGAGGGTTGGCTCTGAAGGAAGACACGGTCTGAGAAACCTGAAGGGGAGTGCAAACCGGGGGAAGTGAGTCCCCAGTCTGCTGGCACCTTGCAGGCACTGTACACCTACAGTATGACAGCCAAACCGTTCAAATGCTGTGGAGATGTTCTCCAAAACCTAATTTCAGTTCTTCCCCCTTGTTTCTCTAGACATCTGTGTCTTGGTTAAGTTCCTGTAATTTGTTTTGTCCTGTCATCTGAGGACAGCTGCTGCACTATGTCCACTTGGCCTCATGCAGCCCTGGGAGGGCATCCCTGGCCTCAAGGCTGAAGGATGGTCTACCAAATGAAACCACCCCGGACCCACACAGAGGCCTTGATGGTGCTCCTAACAGTGTGTTCTAGCCTTGTGCTGCTTCCCTTTGGTCCTTATCTCACACTACAACACAGCACCACAGCAGGGTGCTTAGAAGAGCCTGTCAGCCTCGCTTCTCTCTCCTGCTCTCCTCAAACCACCTAGAAATCCATTTTCTCATCTTCTTTCTTAGAAAACAAAAGAAATGTTCAAGGGCTGAGAACCCACAACTGAGTTCAGCTTGGATGTGTGCCTTGAAAATAAAAAGGTCCTTCATTAGGATCCAGTTCCACTCAGGATATATGTAGCTACATTTTCAAAATGCCCCTGTAATTCTACACATTCTACCCAAAACACAGTGGGGTGGTGAGCCAGGGCACTGCTGAAAATTCTGCATTCCTTTGGGTGCCATCTAATGCTGAGTTTTATGTTTCTTTCAGCTTAGCTTATTATTTGGTATTCAATTTGGCAATAAAAGTTTTGTATACCTAGTACTGCATATTACAGATACACAGATAGATGCATGTTTATGTGTGTATGTTCCTGTAAATTATAATAAGAATTTTGTCATTTTGTTCATCCAATTCAACACGTTTTTTAACACCTATAAAAATTCCGCAAATCCTAACATGGAGAGAACAGATATTCTGATTCTTATAATTTTTAAAACTTCTACAGTGATGGTGGTTTGGTTTACTTTGCATTTAAATATTTGAAGACACTAGTAGGTGAACTGCATATTTAATTCCAATCTTCCAAAGAAGGACTGTACATTTATAAATGACACCTTTTTGTTTCATCAGTCATGGACTCAATCATTCCTGAACAGAGAAGAATTTAAGCGTGTGTTTAAGCATGTTCAGCCCATCCTTAAATACTGGGGAGTTATAGAGGAACTTTAACTGCTGAGTGTCAGTAAGAAGTAAAATGCTAAATTTGTCCTCAGGAGTGACTGTATTTCAGCGATGATTTAGGTGGCCTTTTATTGCATTTTGCCAGTCTCTACTAGAGTCCCTGAGCTCATGAAGTTTGCATGGCTGTACTGATGAACCCTTCTTAAGTATTCTCCCTAGGAGACTGTTACATGTCCTTTACATAGTTAGGAAATTATCTTTATTTTATATCTGTAACATTGTCTTTGCAAACATTTTCCCTCACCTTATGTGTCTGTGTGTCCTTTCTTACTTTTTGTGTGTGTTTTATTGTCCTTGCCATTTTAAAAGCAGGAACATGATTTATAGATGAAATTAATGAGCAAATCACCTGATGCTCAACTGATCCTGGATGTCGTAGTACTTTAGACCCGATGCTAGTGCGAAGAGAACACAGACATCTGGGCTGCTCCAGATCCCCAGTCCTCCAAATAATATGGCCTTGCGATCAATCCAGCTATGGCTCTTGCTCCTGTATGTTTTCCTTTCTGCAATGTAGAGGAGTAGATGGTTCTGATAATGTCTTATTTTCTGCTCATCAGGCTGCTGTTTAAAAGCCCTGAAGTCAATGGAGTTCCTCCAGTGATGAATTTGGCCTGAAAGCTTCTGGTCTGGTTTTAGTTGGCTGTCCACAAGTTCAGATCTAAGGCATGTCTTGGGTGGATTTATATTTATGTTTGAGAATAAGGAGACACTCGAAGAGTTGGATGCCTTTCACATCCAATGTAACAAGTCCTTAAAGGCTTCTGCACGGAAACAGATTTCTTCTGTCATTATATCAGGTAGGTTTTTGTCTCTCCATGGCTTTCTCACTTCACATACAGGACTTAAGATGCAGCAGGTAGGATGCCTCAGTTGTGGCGGTACCTAACAGGATGGCCTCGGTAGAGGCTTTTAATGTCTCTTTCCTTGAGCACAGCTGCTATATCTCTGACCTATGTTGTGTGTTGTTAAAGCACAGTTTCTCTTTTACCCCCCAAATGGCTGTAAAGAACCAAGTGAAAACCTCCCAGGATTAGTGTTAGAGCTGTACAGATAGTCTCTGCCCCCAAAAGCTTGTGAGTTAAATAGCCAGGAGGGACAAGTGCAGAAAGGAAATGAGACAAGGGTACAGCTTTTAGATGGAGTATCACATACTCCTCATAGTGGATTCTGTCTTCCTGTAGTTTCAGCCCCTTTTTTTTTTTTAACCATAGAGTAAACGTCTCACAAGCACCCACTCTTTGCTAAAATTTAATGCCCTTCTTCTTCCTCCACAATATCCAGACTTATTCCGGATACCAAAACAAGCAAGCAGGCAAAGCTGAATTGTTGAGCTGGGAGGAAAATGAGCCTTATTACCACTCACAGAAGTGCACCATTGTCCCCTCGCCCCTGCTTGGCAGTGCAAGGCTAGAGGTCGGGCTCAGGACTCATCCATCCTCCTTGGGCTCTACAGGGAAACAGGATGGTCCCTTGGTGAGAGATGTGGATATGGACTCCAACATGAGGTACTCTCACAGGTGCAAGTGTGGAGGATTTCTAGGAGGAGGAATGACTGGCACAGACATGGGTGCAGATGGGATGGGGAAGGGAAGGGAGAGACACAGTGGATGTGCAGGTTCCCATTTTGACTTTATATGTATAAGAAATTTCAACTGTAGCAGAAAAGTAAACAGAGTATGTTTCCCTCCAGCATTTACACTGCTATAAATTGGCTTTTTACCAGTTTAACTTTATTGTCTTGCAGGCATGAAATTAAGCTACACAGGTATTAGGTATGTATATACCAATATAACGGTGCTCACAGTCCAAGGGGGGTTATACTGATTTAGCCACAGACATTTTTAAGCAGATTAAAGAAGTTAAAAGATGATATTTAAACTGTCACTAGTAATGTACATCAATTCCTAGCTGCAATCTTTCTTTTATCCATGTACACAGATGCACATGAACTTTTGCATCCAAAGCGTACTAATTTTCCTTTTGCTTTTCCCCAGGTGAAAATTGTGTGCAGTCTGGAGTTTAATTTTGTTCTTCACCTTTTTATTACGTGAAGATGCTTTTCTAGATTCAGAGAAGTATGGGAATGACAAGAGGAAGGAAGATACCAGAGTTACTGTTGCTCTGCTTTTTCAAAGTCCCTCAGTCCCTCAAATTCAGGCTATTTGCACTGTAACTAAAAGAAATTTAAAAGGTTGAAAAGTAAGCGATCAATTGAAAAGAGGCAGCATTTACTGCAACAAAGTCAACTCTGAGAGTGAGTCAGTGAAAATCGTATCTCCTGCCTTCTCATCAGCATCACTTTGGGAATTAAATATTTATTCAATATTTCTAATTCCAGATTTTTTATATATATATATATTAAAAAGGAAAATTGAGGAGGAGAAAAAGGAAAAGAGGATGGGTGGAGAAAAAAACTGTTGGAGACCAACAGGAAAAAGAAGACAAGAACAAAGTAATGGGGAATGAGGGAATCAGGAGCAGGATTTGTGTGAAAATACAGGCAAGGTGGGAGGGAGAAGCCTATGTAGCCCATTTCCACCCACAACCCAAACACAGCATTTTAAAAAATTATTCAGTGCAGCTTCTGACAATTTGTGCATGCAGAAGGCAAAGCTCAAACTGGCTGCTGACTTAAACCCTTTCCTTCAGCTGATGGTTTAGTTCTGACTGAGGCTGAAACATTGAGTAGACACCATTAGCTGTAGCCAGTGAAGTCCTGTCACCGAGATTGACTAAAAAACACCAGACATCATAGCCATGAAAAATATGATAGAAAACATACTTCTTTGTGACAGTGCTGTTGAAATTATTTCCTTCCTGTTAAAATCCCATTGCCATCCCCATCCACCTTCTTCCTCACAGAAGAAAAAACACTACCTGAAAGCAAAATAATAAAGTCTTGAGGAACTAGCAATTCACAGGAGAAACACCCACTTTTATGAAAGACTCCAACAATTTAAAGAAACTTATTGGATTTTCCTTGCAAATTTCATTAAATGCAAACCAGATGGGGCCATGTGGAAAGGCAGAGGACTGTATGTTGAAAAGGCCGTGGGAAGTGGATGAGCACATGTGGGTAACGCACAGCCGTGGGGCAGGTATTTATATAGGTGTGTGATACACACGTGGAAGAGTAGCTGAACATACAGTTGACAGAAATATGTACTTACGTGACTGGGATGACAGGCAGGCAGGATGCATTAGAAGTTCAGAAAACCTCTGGTACAGCTCTTTGTTCTGCCATCACTTTTCAGGTGGCCCTGGATGAATCACTCACTCTTTCATACATGGCAGATAATCTCACTGGAAACCATGGGGAGTTAATCCTTCAGAGACTAATAGATGCTCATTTCCTTCAGTAACAAGGCTCAAAAAAACATCTCAGAGAGGATTCAAGCATGGTATCTGGCCAGGATAATCTGTTGAATATCTTTGTAGTAGTATGAGTTCCCCTATTAGTCTGCTATTATACCTCACACCTAATAATGGTGATCTTTAACAGAGCCAAGTTTCAAAGTATCTCTCCCAGTGTCCTGGAATGTCATCATGCTTTGCAAGATTTGGACCTGATATTGCCCTGATTGCTTCAGTAAAAAATAGTTGAAAATACTATCAAGGGCAATTGGTCAAATGCTGGTAATTCAGATTGAGCAAGAGAAGACAGAACATCTCTGGACTGGTTTATCTGTATGGAGTCTCTAGACAAGCTCCCCAGAGCTGCATCAGAGAGAATGTCTCTGCAGAGAACCAACAGGACAAATAGCAAAATATCTGCACCTTCACTCATCAATGGTCAAAATGACAGCAGGAGAATTCAGCATGTCTTTTAGTCTGCAGAGATTGATAAATGTTTTCAATTTCAGTCTACTGACGAAGTGCAGGTTTAGCTGTATCTCTCACTGGCATCTGGACTATGAGCAGAGCCGTAAAAATGGGGCATTTGAATGATCTTGCAAGAACATCCTGCTGGTTCAGCAAATCTCCAAGGAATTTTCTCAAGCGACACCACTCCCAGTTGGAGTGTATTTACGTTGTTGTGGGAAAGACTTCTGCTCCTGGTAATTGCCATGGTTGATTCTGAGACAAGGTTGCATTATCTAAATTGCCATTTAGATAATGCAGCAATAAGCGTGTCACGAACACTGAAGACACAATAGATCAAAAGCTACAGGTGGTGGTCATGGTCCAGGGCCCTCTGAATTTGGTGTAACTGTTCTCACTGAGATGTTTTTGTCTGGTGAATATGGCTGGAACTTCTTGTCTTGGATCTTTGGTGGTTAGATGGGAAATGGGGAACCTCTTATCACCAGGGACTTCCATTTGGGATGGCCAGTGTGTCTGATGGTCATCTCTGGGGCTTCAGAGACAGGGACTTCCAGATAGGAGCGATGCTCATCCAAAACCTCCATTCATGCCCTGTTCACAAGTATCCTGACTGGCTCTTTCTGGCTCTGTCAGCCTTCATAAACACACTGACTTCTAGACTCAATATGAGCATGCATGTCCCCATTTCAATTCGGCTGCCTTCCCCCTTCTTCTCTCTGTGGGTCCTACCGAACTCCGTCCCCAGTCCAGGATCCAAAAGAATAATGGCTTTATGTAGCTTGTAAAATTCTATTATCTCTGTATTCAAAACTCAACAACTGGGAAATGGCTGTAATAAGCGTGTTATTAAGCGTGTAAATACACTTTAACTTCAGACCTCCAAAGGAAGTCTCTTGCTGTCTTCCTCACTGTTTCCCCTCCATGTTTTTGCCATGCGGCTGGATTTCATGGATATACCTACTTTCCCCCCTCCTCTGGCTGGTATGTTGTCCCATTTGACAGTGCTAAGGATGATGCTCCCCTCTGTTGAGTGTACCACAGAGCCTCTTTGAGAAATCAGAGTCTTTGAAGGAAGATGAGTACCTGGTGAGGACGGGGGTTTGGGGAAGGAGGGAGGAGGGCTGAGTCGGAGGGAGGAGGGCTAAGTCGGGGAGAGGAGGAAAACATTAGAAAAAAAGAAAGAAGCCAAGTGCATTTTCTGCAACACTCAGGAAAAAGAATGTTTCACAGGGGATTGGAAAGGCGAAATTTTTTCACATCCAAATGGATTGCAATTTCCCTCCATTTAGCACCTGAAGGTAATTAGCTCGAAGAGACTGTCGGCTGAGAAACACGTTCATGGAACATTAACTCTCATACATTCTCCAGTTGCAGGGAATTAATAGGAAAGATTAAAGTTTAAAGAGAGCAAAATGCCATTACCTCGCAAGCCACCTCTCTCAGCGGCAGTAACTAGCCCTCACTAACCTAAAAGCACCATTGGAGTCCCTGGCTCCTGCTTCAGGCAACGACAGATGAGACAGGTCCCCGCGCTGCCCCGAGCTGCCCGTTGTGGGCTCCAGTGACCCACCTGCAGGCAGTGACAGCAACTGGGCTTGCAACTCCAGAAAAGATGCATTTGCTTGCTACTGTATGAGTGCACATTGCACATCACCTTGGGATCAGCATGCGTGTGCAAGCATGTCCCCATATGTACCACCCTACAGGCACCAGATAGTGTCTTTTCAGCAAGACATGAGCTGTGGGTGACCTGTCACAGCAGAGAATAGGACAAAGTGCCCAGCAGTGGTCATGTAGGGCAGGGGCAAGGGATCCCCCACCTTCCCGGGCAGTCCCACATTGTCTCCACCATGTACCTGTTCCCCACTGGCATGCTGGTGCCTGAGCGGGGATGCTGGCAGCCTGCTGGGCTCATGCAACTTCCAAACTACAACACTGCAACACATAAAGGCCTTGCAGCTGAATTGGCTCTGTGAATGATACGAAATCTCTCCTGACACAGGGATTATGCCTTCTTTTCAGGTGGAAGGCAAAATAGAGCATTAAAGAGTGGAGGCCCTATTTTGGGTGTTGGGGGGTAAAGTTTATATAAGCTTCTGCAGTTTAAAGATTTCCATGTTGCTTTAGCATTTCAGGGAGAAAGCACGAGAGAGCGAGAGAGCGAGAGAGAGTGAGAGAGAGAGAGAGAGAGAGAGAGAGAGCGAGAGCGAGATGAAATTGAGACATGGAAGAATTTATTGCCCAGAAAATTCCATTCTGCTATCTGATTCGAAAAGTCCAGTCCCCCCAGCTTCGGAAAATCTATTTTCCACATTTTAATACCCTGCAGAACAGTCCTCATAACTCATCCGAGTGTGTTAAGCACAGTTTTATTAGATCTGAAACAAATTTTGGTGGGGAGATACTATAGGTCATTAACCATGGAGTAATTTTATCCTTGTTTCCCTAATGATGCCATAATGGCGAGCGAATTTCTTAACTAAAGACCAAAGAACATTTTGAAGGTCAGTTTCATCTGTGAGCTCCTTCAAGCGCTTCTCGGAGAAGATTGGAAAACTCGCCGATTTTTTGAAGAGTCATTAATAATGTGAAAGCTGAAAGAGCTCTCTCCCATTTGCGTTCCTGCTTTTTACCTTTTAATTTTATATCGCTTTAGTCCCTTTCTTTTTCTCCCTCTCTCTCTCTCTCTCTCTTTTTAACTCTCTTCTGGAGTGGCCCCTCGTGCAGCTGAAAAATGAAATGGGCTATTCGTGAGGGCATCCGAGCTGAGCATAGACAGGACAAGGATCCAGGAGAGGGAAAGGGCAGCCTGCTATGGGTGCTCACCTCTGTGGCTGGTCACTCACTACCATAAATGCCCCCTGAGGGGCAGCCTGCTCCCCCATGCTAATGTAAATCAGGAGTAGGGCTGTTGGAGCCTGTGGCTCTGCACCCATGCAAAAGGAGGGAGAGGCACCAGGATGTGCCACTCACTGCCTTACAGGGCATGAGTGGTTTTAGCCTGGATCACAGGGAGTTGTGCTGACAGAGTGACCACTGCACTGAGCATGAATGTGTGTATGAAGTGCATGTGTCAGTGACCACGAGACCATTGCCAGGGTGATGTGAAATATTGATATGTATGTGTGTGTGTGTATATATATATATAAGGGAGATATACATATACACACATGCCTGTGTGTGAATTGACATTTACAGATAGATAGGTAACAAATGGATGACATTGGAAAAAAAAATAAATAGTGAGAAACTGTGTAAGGATTATATGTAGCCTGTGTGCATGCATGGGCTGGGCCTGAAGGTGCATGGGGAGGCACATGGAGCAGGAATTAACATGCTCGATATTCAGTTTGCATGGATTGCTGCGCTCAAGTTTAGAGTGTAGGTGTATGTTTTATGCAGGTTTAGGGGGAATACATGGGAGTCTCTTTGAATGGATGCTGATTTATAACATTTTGTATCTATTTGTGTAGTGAATAGATAACAGGCTTTTACATGTTTTGTGTGGACTGTCTGCATTTGTGTGTGTGGTGTTTTTTCTGGCTGTACCACAGACATCGGCAGGCAGGAGGAATGTTCTGGGGTGTGTGGAGTGCAGTGGAGGCTTGGCTCTGTGTGTGTATGTGTAGAGGGGTGTATGCCCTAGAGAAGGGTTTGTCGGTGCACTCATTAGAGAGTGCTTGGCAGTGAGCAGGCCCCTGGGCTTATGTGTTTTCCTCTCCCTGGGTGTGTATGCCTCAGGCGTCTGCATGTGTTGCATTTGCAGATGACATGGGCCAGATCCTCAACTGAAATAGTGCAGTGCTGGAGTCCATGGAGCATTTTACACCCACTGCAGCTCCAGCCTAGCCCCAGGCTGGAGGCGGTGGAGCAAGGGGGTGTGGGCTGACATGCCATCCCAGATCATGGGAATGGATAACTTCCAAACCAGAACAGGACTTTCTCCAATCCCTTCTGCCCCCCTCTCTCCCAGCCCATTGCTCACATTTGAGGTGAGGACTGTGGGGGGATGTGTGTCTGTGTCAATTTGGGGAGGGAGCGCTCCAAGGGGAGGGGGCAGTGTGGTGACACACTCTGCTCCCAGATGTGATACCAGCGATAATTTCAATTTTATGCCTTTGTTATGGCTTTAATCACTTTCTTTATGCGTTTTGTTCCAGCGATCAGGGAGAGACACCTGATAGGCAAAAAGGATATCAGGGGAACAATTTTTATTTGGAATGTGGTGAGAAGTCTAATTAGAATTTGAATTCTGCTGAGCCTTGAAATGGTCGGTACTTTATCCTGATCGCCTTAGATATTGTTTCGAGTCAATCATCTGTCATAGTGCGGCACGCTGGAGAGAAAGGCTCTCCATCCAGCCTGGTCTCTCTGTTGGGCTGGAGGCTGCTGGTGAGGAAAGGGAGGGCAATAGGAAGGAGGGCAACAGACTTTTCTCTGTCAGATAGACTACCCAGCAGCAAGCACAAAGGGAGAAAAACCTTAGCATGGAGGTTTCCCATTCTGCATACTCATAGCCCCACCATGGGGTGCTATCTGCTGGCCCCTTTCTCATCACCACAGGGCTGTGCCCTTGAATTGGGGAATGACAGAGAGGAAGACTGTGGGTCAACACAAATTTTCCCCCGGCTGCTGCTTGGGAGTGGAGCATCCTCTCAGAGACAGTCCACACAGCTCAACAGGATTTTGCTGCTAGCCTTGCTGTACTGATTAAATGCTCTGGAGGGTCAGTTCTCACAAGCAGCCAGACAGATAATAAAGGATGGATGGATGGATGGATGGATGGATGGATGGATGGATGGATGGATGGATGGATGGATGGGCAAGTGTGGATGGGAACTCCCTCCAAATGGATTTGTATGGGACAGAGATAGTGATGGCTGAATTCAGTGAGACCCAGGGGCATGGGATGGCTGGGGCACTGAAGAAAGGTGGCAGTGGAGGTGATATTCCTCCACAAAAAAAACCCAACCAACCAAACAGACACACACCCCATTTTGAGTCCTAATGTTTCAAAGCTAAAAGCCCCTCCAAAGCTCACTGGGACATCTCCAATGACACCCCCTCTCCTGTCTCCAGTCCGCAGTGCCTCCTCCTGGTTGAACCGCAGCCTTCAGTCCTGGTTGAACTGCTGAGTACTGAATACGAGATGAGCTGCCCAGTGGTGTGATCCCTGCTGCTAAGGAAAAGGAGACATGCAGGTAGGACTGAAGCATGATCTATATACCAGGAGAGATGAACTGAGGAGAATAATGAACAGTAGAAACATCCCAAGATTCCAAAATTTAATGAAATTGATGGTGAAGTCTTTATTCTGGGCTATTCCTATGCTTTGAGATGGTGCCTCATTCTGATTGCAACATAAATGTCTGTAATATGAAAGATACGGTGTTGGTTTGGCTGTTGAAGAAAAGATAGTTGAAAGTTTTGCCTTCTTGAGAGAAGCAGAAAATGACCTGGGACTGGGGGCTAATTAAAAGAGTCGCAGACATCTGCAAAAAATTGCAGCTAGGAAAGCCATTTTAGTAGTTCTTTCTAAAGTGTCAGCATTAGGCTTCAGAGCTGACATACTGAGATGGGTGTAGGCAGCTCGTGCCTGTCTCAGCTACAGTCTGGG
The DNA here is from genome assembly GCA_033556795.1 of Tapera naevia. Lineage (NCBI taxonomy): Eukaryota > Metazoa > Chordata > Aves > Cuculiformes > Neomorphidae > Tapera > Tapera naevia. The sequence continues at coordinate 10,741,459 of JAUMJJ010000194.1, read as the reverse complement.
CTGTCTGCAGACTCAGGCAGACATCACCGTATGTGATTATGTTGAGTTCCCCTCTTTAACAACTCATCAGGGCAATACTTTTCTCCCTTTTTTCTTTTCTTTTTTTTTTCTTTTTTTCTCTTTTTTTTTTTCCTTTTAATTTCCTGTTTTTAGCATTGAGAAAATTGATAGTGTCAAAGTTCAGTTCTAAGGACTCATCTACAAATCCCTTAATAATCATGTCATCAACTATGGCAGCTCTGAGACAAGAATCAACATTTCATTTACATTCCAAAAACACACCTAGGGTTGCAAAAAGAGAATAGCAAACATTAAATATACTGATGTATTTGTAATTACGGACATAGTTTGTTTGTGGACTTGGCAGCATTACGTTTATGGTTGGATTCCATGATCTTAAAGGTCTTTTCAAACCTAAATGACTCTATGATTCTATGATTCCATGATGTGCTGCCATTGCAAGTATATTCAGATTTTGGCCCTTAAGCTGCAATTCTGGTAAAGCAGGAATGTTCTAAGAATCCCAAGCTACCACACCAACTGTACAGTCCAGATGCTAAGCCAACATATTAACGTTAGGGGGAGAACTACTGAGCCACCAAGTCTCTGGTCTGAGTATGCTCAGTCCCAGGTTCTGGGTCATACAGAGCATCTTATGACAGGAGAAATGCTTCCATCTCAGACTACAGTGGGAGGCTATGCCTTGTAATGGAATTCGTTTGACACAATACCACGATTTGCCTACCTCCTAGGGGTGTACATGTTAGTGTATATGTGTGAGATAACAGGCGAGATGTGTTCCTTGCCTAGCTCAAGATTAAAGGGAATCAAGAAGAAATAACGTCTTATAGTCCGATGGCCCTACCTAAAACAAAAATCCTTGGAAACATTGGGGTCCAGATCTAGACTGGCCCCTCCCTAACTAGGCTGGAGCCAAGATCCTTAAGGCCATTCAAAGTTCTGCTGACTCAGGGGACGTCTGGATGGAAGACAACTTGCAAGGACTGAGGTCTTTTGTGCCATGACGGAAGTCAAAGCACTAATTATAAGCCTTGATTGTCATTGAACTCTGGCCTCACAGAGTATTGTTTACTGTGTAGAAGGGATCTTTATGCGTCATATGCCTTGTTCATGCCCAAATGTCAGCTGATGGATCATCAGTAGTTCTTGATGGCCCTGTGGTTTCTGTAGCCTTCTTTACAGTCCACATTCAGCAGGGAAAGGACAGGAACTGAAACGAACTAAGATTGGGTGGGGAGACTGCTGTAAACACTTCCAGCACAGGCTGGGAAAGGACTCAGGTATGCAGGGTAAGACCAAAATCCAGTAAGCAGGTCTCATTAATTTAAATCTCAGTTGATCCTACCTGTTCCTTCATTCTGATGCTCTGAATGACTGCTTTCTTTTTCTTCATGGGCACTGGATGTAGAAGTGTGTAGAAAAAACCCAAATGTCTCAATACATATTATCAGTACTGTTATAATTATATAGTTATTATGACAGTTTGCCTCCCACTCAGAAAAAGGCTGACAAAAATGCACTAAGAGAAAATAAACAAAGACATGGTGACTTGCTTGAATTTCCATACCATGACAGTACCAGAGCCAGGAAGAGAAACTAAACCTCCAAGTTCCTCTTGCTAAGCCAGGGATGTCATTGTGTGTCTTCACATATTTTGAGCAGGACTTTCTAGTCATGGCTATACCACACAGCTGGCTACGAGCCTGTGCTTGAAAAGGACTGCTGGCTACACCACCAGCAGTGGGAACGAAAAAGCCTGCAGTAACCAATTTAATTGTATCTTCTTTAGCTTCTGCTGTATTTTCAGCCCATCTCCAGTTGGGATATCCCTGTGAAATGCTCTCAGAACTCCCATCATTTTCGGTCTCCTGCAGCTCTTGGCCAAACAGATTTTGGTGTGCTTCTTGCTGGCTTGAGAAGGTTGGATAACCCTGAAAAGTATACCCACACTAGCTGGAGCCAGGAGATTGGCTTTAAACTGTATTTATTTCACATTCTCACTCTTTCCTTCCCTGTTCTCTCATGTCTTTAGCCTCGTTCAAGTGAAGAGTTGTCTTTTTTTCTTCAATCCCAGCCTCCATTCCAATTTTCTCTTACTCTGATTTTTTCCACAGGTATTTTCAATCCTCACCATTCCTGACCACTCAATTCCACGCACTTTCCCACCTAGCTTGCCAGCTCTGGCTAGGGTAGGTTCTGGCAAAGTGACCCTAGCCTTTCCAGAAGGCAAAGATGACACAAAGGACAGCATCCAGCTGCACACAAAGAAAAAACATCAAGTCTGCCATTTCCCAGGACCAGCCTCAGCCCAACCAGTGCAGACAAGGTGACCTGATTTCTGGGTTCAATCAACAGGAAGAGAGATTCTCGGAAGAGATTCTCAGAGAAGTGTCTTCTGAGCGAAAAGCAAAGACAAGAGCATCTAGACTTTACGCTTTGTGGCTTCTTTGGGGGAGAACTGCATGAACCCACACTCCAGTGCAGCATCTGCTACAAGATCGGACTCAGAGAAAGGTTCAGGGAACTGAGTGCTGCATGCTCCCTTTTTCTGCTAGCAGCAATCCCATGTCTGTGGCTCAGCCCTGTCCCCTCTTCCATTAGGCAGCCGTCCCTGAGGCCCCAGAGCCTTTTCCCTAATCAGCCCATTTCCCCTAGCTCGGTCCTGGGAGGATGCAGTGCTCACAGGCTCGAGGTGTCTCTATCATTGACTGTCAGGTAAAACCCTCCCTAAGCACTTCAGCAGGCCTTTCTTTATTTATTTTTAAAATTCCCCTGAGCCTACAAAGGTCGTTTGAACGAATTGGAGCTGACAGACATTAACTCGGAAAAAAAGCCCATTTCACCATGGTAAACTCCATTTAAAGAGAAACAAAAGTGCCAGGCAAGGAAGGAACAAACAATGAGAGATTTGTCACTGTTACTGTAAGCTTAGGAGGTGAGACTGTCAGCTCCAGCCTCACCTTCTCCCATTATGCATTATCATACATTCCATCATTGCTATTTCCACTGCAGCAGTTCCTGTCAGTGTGAATGGGCTGAACTGGGATGTTATGCAAGGCCACAGAGAGACATTCCCAGTGCCAAAGAGTCCATGCAGAGTCACACAGAGAAATCACCATCTGCGATGCAAACCGACCTCAAATGTAGAGCGTCCCCCTTCCAGTCCCCAATCCTTGAGACTGTTTTGCATCTGTCTGTGGTGTCCTGTATCATGCACTGACAGGGAGATGAACGTGATTTTACACCCTGGTATGTAGCCAACCACAGCTCTGAGCCTGCCCTCCTCCTCAGTCTGTGCACTGAGGTTTATCCTTTGGGGACCTGCATCACAGAGGTAACCTCAACAAGCCACAGCCATTGCCCCCTCTCCTGTGAGGTGTCAGGGGTGGTACCTTCCCTTCAGTTGACGGTCAGAAGAGCCGCCGGAGGGGCAGAATGAGATGGGAGAGGGAAAAGTGAGCTGTATCAATCTTAGTCCATATGACTGCTGATTAAACCAGTGCTCTGTCCAAAGATATATCCTAATGCCTCCCATTCAATTTGCACATAGCTTCTTTATGCTTTGCTTAGTGTCCTTGAAACAAAGGCAATTGGTTTCTCCTCTCCTCTGGGCACCATGCAGGATTCAAGTGCCTCCAGCTCCCTGTGGAGCTGCAGCAGCCGCCGATTGTTCTAGGAAGCCAGGATCACATCTCAGAGAGGAGTAGAGCTGGTACTGTTAAACTTACCTGGCCAAGATCGGGCCAGGGCTCTCTCTTCCCCACAGCCAGATGAGAAAATAATTTCTCCAACGGTCAACCAGCAAGCTCAGAAGTGGTGAGAGGTGACAAATACATCTTGCAGATAGGAACCGGTCTGTGCTCTTCCTCATCCCTCTTTGTCTTGGAGTCCTGCAAAAATGAATAGTAGCCTTTGTGCTCACAGAACATTGTGGCAGATCAGTCCAGGCCGCTTACTAGGGATCCACTACAGTGAGCCCTGACCCAGAATTGAAGGTGTTCTGCAGTTGTGAATATTGTTATGGGTTATGAATATTGTCTGGCTAACGGGACTGAGATAAGTGTCTTGATATGGTCACTACAGCAACTGTCACCATCTAGGCAAAACTGTCAACTGCAGGGAGCCTGTTCCTAACCAATCCCCTCAAGATCAAGAGTGGTTCCAAGCCCTGGGTGGACCAAGCAGCTGGGAGGAAAGCCATGTCCACATACCCAGCAGTAAAGAGCACCAGAAAGGTCTCTGCTTCTCTCACCTGGCCCTGTGCCCACCACAGATCTCCGTCAGGAAGAGGGAAGGCAGGGCTATTCACCAAGTTCTTGTACAGCACACAGCCATAGCTGAACAAAACTAAAATCACTACAGGCTCAAGGTGCACTGTCCTTCTGCAGCACTGGCATAAATGGGATGGCCAATTCGCTATGCATGAGAGATTTCCAGTCTTGGCTGGATGTTCCCAATCCACAACGACCTTTGATCCAACAGTGAATGGTGCAAACCTCAACTCTCTGTGCTTGGGCTCTCTGCCCAGCTTTATGGTTAAGTGTTGCAGCAATGTCCTTCCTGCTGCCCAGTTTCCCTCTTGGAAACAAAGATCGCATTTCTGCAATGCTGCAGTTAGAACAGTTTGACCTTTCCCTGTCATGTGGATGCCTGGACAAGTCAGAGGGGACTCAGCAGAGATGGGCAGCGTCCTCGCACCACAGGGACAGCCAATCTAGCTGCTTGCCCACACTGTTCCACCTACTACCTCCTCAAGGCTTGCCCTCCAGCTGTGTCGGCACCCACAGTCAAGGTCAATTTTATGTTTTCCCTCCAACTGATATCTGCTGACCATCCACACTGCAAACCCCATTGCTCAACCCTGAATGACCCACTCAGCCAGGCCCTGGTAATCTCTGACTGTGAAACCTGGCTCACCCCACACTGACCCTCAGAGCCACCTCCCTCTGCTTTTCTGTGGCTTTAGAAATCACTTGAGCATGAAAGCCCTAAGCGCAGGAAGTCCACCAGGCCAATCCTGCTCCCAAATGCCATGTTCCTCATCTCTTAACCCTACTTCAGCCCCTTTCTTCTGAACCATCCTGTTGGGGTTATGCACCTCGATCCTGCATAAAATGAAGTGTCTAATTCTCTGTATGATTCCATGCCCTGCCTCTCAGATAGGATGATAGGTGTGACCCTGCTTGTTTTCAGCTGTTAGGGCTCAAAGGCTCTCTTTCTCTAGGTACGTTGGATACAGAATCCTGGTCTTCCTTAGGGCTGATGTTTGTGATCTGTAGGTAAAAGCAGCAGTAAATGGTGACTGCATTGCTGCTCCTAAAGCTTAGCTATAAAATAGCCATCGCAGCAAACAGAACTACTCAAAGCATTGAGCAAATGTTGTAGAAGTGTTTTAATTTCAGTATCATATCTACATAGTAGGATTGCAATGGGATTTCCTGCAGAACGTATGTAGGAATTAAAAGCTCTTTTTCTAACAGATTCCTTCTGTTTTCTAAAGCAATTTTTTGTCAGCATTACTTTGTAAGTATTTTTATTCCTCTGTATGAAGCCTCTTCAGTCAATTTGGTTAGAGATATGAGTTATAAAACTGGGGTGAAATATGATGGAAAACAGAGTACTCTTCTACTGATGGCAATTTTTCATGCAGATTTGACCTTTGGGGTAAGAGGAAGGTTGTTTTGTAACCAAAAAATTCTCTTGCCAAAAGTGTTGCCTGGTAACTGAGGCTGTAGAGAGGAGCGTGGATCCTTATGCTACCTATTAAAGGGAACTTGACTCTGGAGAGCAAGAGGTGGACCCCGGACAGCTGGCTTCTGGGGGCTGAGAGAGGCTGGGGATCTTGAAGATGGCTGTATGGGGACAGGGGAGGATAGGTGTGAGATGAAGAGGTTGAGAGCTGTGAGTGCAGGATACGACCCACAGGGGCACAGAGGGGTTGAAAGACTGATGGGGTAGAAAGGATGTAAGAGGCAGCAAAACTGGCTGGTGGGGCTTGGCAGCATCAGCAATGTATGGCATCTCATGCAATGCTTTCCCCAAGATACAATGATGTTTTGAGATTTCTCCCCCTGCAAGTCCAATCTGCCCCTTGCTACAGCGAGGATCAGTTTCTCAGCATCCTCTTTCCTTACCCTCAAACCATATTAATCCCACACCAGCCCTAAAACTCACCTTCCCGGATGCATCAGCTCCACCTCACCAGTAATGGACGGAGAGTCGGGGGGTTGTGGTCTGCCTTTCCTTCACTCCTGCACTTCCCTCTGGATCCCAGCAACAACTTTAATTGGAAAAAAACAAGGCTGACTTGGAGGCAAGGCAAGGAAGCAGGGAGAGCCTGTGCCAGCTGACACCATGATCGATTACCTGGAACTCCACCTGACACTGAAATTAGGGTTTTTTAATGATAGGCCGACTCTCCCTGGATGTGAAATTCAAATGATCTCCAAAGCTTCCCCGCGACCATCACTCGCTGCACGCAGTGGTACACGCCACACGCAGGTACTTTGTCTCTGTCACTGCTGAAAGGACATTGTTATTACCAACAACTCTTTGTATTAACCAGTCTCCTACCTAATAGACAACACTTTACGTTCTGCATCGTTACCCAGTCAGGGCTGCTGTGTGCCTGAGAGACACATGCTTCCCCCCTGCTCCCCTGGGGCAATGGGAAGCCACTGCTTAAAAAGAGACACCGAAATGGAGGATGCACACACATCTTGCTCCCACCACCACCTTCCAGCTCTTGTGTTGGGGGTGGTTTTCCTTGGCACTGCCTTTCTCAGCTGCAGGCCCATAGCACAAACTGGTGGGGCAGGGGTTGACCATGCTGGGATGTGCAGAGGTGCCTGACAAGCCGGCAGGTGCCTAAGCTCCCTTCAGAGGAGGAAGGGAGGTTTTTCCTCCAACTGACATTTTTCCTTTCCCAGGGCAAAACTGGAAGATGCAATACTCCAGGCAGTTTTCTCCATCTTTACGGGGCTTGATGAGCCATCAAGAAAGTGTCTGCTGGGCTGGTAGCCTCCCATGCCCTGTAGTCAGGAGGGAAGAAAAGCCATTGCCTCTCAGGGTCCACACTGTCACTGAGCCCTGGTGTATCTCAAAGCATTTGCACCTGTATGGAGGCTTTGTCACTACTGGTAGAGGTTGTCTCCCAAGATATTAGTGTCAGTGTTGGGTTATAGGTTGGACTTGATGATCTCAGAGGTCCTTTCCAATATTGTGATACTGTGATACTGTGATATTGTCCCCACCTTTCTTCCACAAAGTCTTGATGATTTTTTGCCTGGCTAGTGGGAATGCAGAGGGAAGGTCGCTCATGTGACTGGGAGAGGAAACCAGGGGCTATTCTATGGCCATTGTCTGGGCATATCAACTATGTTTTCTCATGGGAGATGGCAAGCGGAATGACCAGTTTTTTCTTCCTGCTGGGCAAGCAGGGAAAGGAAGAGATGATAAAAAAGAGAAAGAGAAAAAAAAATAATATAAATACAGCAGAGATGGCAGTAGCCTGTAAAACCACCATGCATTAAACGGGATTTCCTACATCTTGTTGCAATACGGAATGAAAATTTCAAAAACTGCATGGAGGGCAGATTTCCTAGCACAGAGAGTAATTTCACTTAGTTGTAGAGTCCTCTAACAGCAGTACAGAAGGCATCATCACCAAAGGGAGCCTTTGGCCATATCATATAGTGCCAGTAGGAGGGAACACATGTTCTGGGTGGTGAAGATGCTGAAGGGAAAAGGGAAAGGCCCTGCCTCCAAAAACTTTCACTGTAAATTCAGATTTCCCCACATGAGAGGCATTCTGAGGAGGTTATGTGGGGATACCAACTGTTTCCAGTTCCAGCAGGAATTGCTTTTGGCTGTGTTGAACAAGAAAATCTGGCTACATGTGGGTCTGGACAGGACTGCAGGAAGCTATAATTCAGACCTTCTGGTTTGCCTCATCAAGTGAAGCCCTGTGTGATGACAGTAACATTTTTCACAGGCTGACCACTGCAGAGCCCATTTCTTCCTTCAGTTAGGTACTTGCTCTGGCATATTTCACCTATAAGCTAAGCAGTCTCAGTTTCCTCATGGTTAAGATATTCTTCTTATATTTGATAACAAGTGGGCATCTTTGATGAGGAAACACTACATGATTTGCTATGGGAAGATCTCATATTCTCTCTGTGACTCAAATCTCCCTCTCCATTTTACCTGTATTGCTGAAGGTTGCCTTTCCTTAAGTGAATGCTCAACACCAAGCATCCCACGGCTGCAATCTCAGCTGCCTGCTCTGGCCATCCCTTGGGGCATGTAATCAAGAAACTTTGGCATCTTTAGGCTGGGAAAGGGTCAGTGGCAGAGCTGGTATTCATTATTCAAAGTTGTGTGGTGATATAAGAGATGCTGGAAAGGCAACGCAGTGCTTTGCTAGGGCACCCCTGATGCCTTTGCCCTGTGTTGCCTCCAACCAGTTCAGTACAGCCCTCAGTAGCCCATCCCTGTTTTTCTCTGAGTGAGGTCTCTGTGGGAGCTGGACAGAAAGGGGACACATGCGGACAATGTTCCCTGCTTTCTTCCATCGCCTGGTGAGCAGCCCCTAATCTGAGGGGCGTGCCAGCATTAATGCCTTTAATAACGACGGATCAGATTGTATGAAGAGTTTTAATTGATGTCTATATCCCTGGAAACATAAAAACAGCCATGCAAATGTCTTACCACTATTATTTTATCAAAGGTTTTGACATGGCTGCTGCATAGGAGATGTCAGGGAAAAAATTCATGTCTGCAAGGCACAAACAGGCGAAGTAATGGGATATAAATCAAAAACAGTGAAAGGGGAAAGTGGTTAGTCACAAGATCATAGAGTTTTCACTACAAGGGAGAGCAGTGAATTCTCAACACAAGCAGCAGAATTCATTCATTCATTCCTAGTTGCCACCAGTCTTCTCTCCCCTCACGGTCCCCAGCACACACACTCTCCTTTGCCCCCAAGACACACAGGGCAAAGGTAAGGGCTGACTATCTTGGAGGTACCTGTCTAGTCAGGTCAGTACAAACCTTTTCTCTTCCTTTTCCTCTCCTACTTTTACAGAAGGCATGGAAACTTAGCCCAAAAGCAAGGTGACAAATACCACTCCCTTCTCTTTGGCTGGTCAAGAGAATAATTAACTGCTTAGCAGGTCTACTTAGCTTGTATCACTTGGTGGTCTACAAACACACTTGTAAGTATGATTTCCACTAGAAAGAGAACAAACCAAAGTGTGGGAGACAAAAGGGGCTGACAGGCTTACTCCAAGCTGGTTGCAAACAGGAGGAAGTAAAGCATGCGTTTAGTTCACCTTGTTTGCCTTGGAGTAACTTTGGGACACCTTCATGCAACACCAGCAGGAGATCAGTTGCAGACCTGCTGCTCCTCAATGACTAGCTCTGACCTTCAGGGTACTTGGATGGCAGGGACCCTGTTGGTGGTTCATGACACTGTTCGACCATGTTGTCCCCTTTCTGCAGCCAGAGGTCCACAGATATCCACATCAGTGGGGCTGAGGTAACAGAGAACTATCTGCGAGACCCTCACAAGTCAATCCTTGCAAACACTTTATTTCTCCTAACCAGTGTCCCATGGGGTATTGTTCTGTGGTGAGAAGATGTTCAAATTGGCCAGCAGCTGGGGAGGTATGAAAAGTGATTGCCTTTTCCAAGGCAGTGCTAAGAGCAGGCTTCCTTGTGCAGTTGCTTGTGTTCTAAATGTAAAAACTGGAGAGGGGGGTAATGTGGAAGGAGGAGAGGAAGGGAGGAGAAGATGAAAAGGAGGAAAAGCTGGTGGATAAAAAGAAATTTGAAAAAAAGTAAGTGAAATATTCAAACTGGAAAGTGATATTATAGAAAACTGCAGGGAACACGCTTGAGTGCATTCAAATTTATTCAAACTCTGCGTCTGACATTGATGAATGCAACAGCTTTTTCCACAATATGTAGAGCGCACAGGGCATTTAGGATTGCAGCATCCCTTTCACTGCAGCTGTCTGGGGGCCTGTTTTGAGCGCTGTGGAGACCCCTACTCTGGGCATTGGCATGCCCCCTTAAAGAAGAGGCCAAGAAGCTATTTGGGAAGGAAGAGAAAAACAAACAAAAAAGAAAGATTTCAGCAAAAGATCAGAGAGGAGAGATTTCAAAGCTAATACAGCCTTACTGTGCATGAGGTCTTTATCTTTGTGGCAGGACTCAGTTTCTCCACTAACAGTGGTGAAAACTCCTTCCCAATATGCCCACGTGCTTAGGAGGTGGTTTATATTGGGATGCACACACAAGTCATTGCCTTTCTGTAGGTCCTATAAAAACATTACTTTCCCTCCTGTCAACAAGCCTCAGCGCAAATCTGCTTTGCAAGAAAGGACCTCAATATCTGATTCCCTCTGGTTTCAGTAACAAAAGGATCTAGCCCAGGATATGACTATGAACCAGTCATCTTCCTGCAGGGAGCACTCTTGCATCCTCTTTGCACATCACAGTGGCAGTCTGGCACCCAAGCAATGACTTCTGCACTTGCCTCCAATTTCTCCTTCCCTTGCCTTGGAAGTGTAGCAGCTTTTAGGAATAACAGGGTACTGAAGAGCTTGAGTCAACTCCTGAGACTGTTCATCTATAGTTTCCATGCTTTCAGGGGGTTTTGGGGTGTGAATGGATGGAACTATCTTTCTGATGAATACTCATGGAAAGAGGTGCAAACCCACCAGGGTGCCAAGTAGACGTTGAACTCCAAGCTTACTCTTCCGCTGCTGTACCTGGACAGTACAGATTCATGCAGACTGACAGCAAAGCAAGAATTCCCCTGCCTGTGCCTTGTGGCACTAAAGCTGGTAGAAAGCTGGGAGGCAATATTTGGGTCCTGGCACCCTCAGCTGTGTGCAGCCATCCATGGAGAGGCTGGGATTCTTTCCTTTCTATTTTCTTTGCCCATGAATACTTGAGACAACATCTGATAACAGTTTTTTCTTCTGTGTCCAAGGTTTTTATACTTTCATATTGGAAGGGTCTGATGTCTAGGACTCAGGAGACCTGAGTTCAATTCCCAGATTCACAGCAAACTCCCCGTAAGGTTTGGATCAGGTCACGTCAGCATTGCAGGCTACATCCCACATGTGATGTTAGAACAAGTATAGCACTCTGGGTTTTTAAAAGAAGAGATGTTTTTACAGTGCCATCACAGCAGGCTTTCCTTTTTTTCTACAGTGTCTTCCTGCTACTGTACTATATATATAGTAATTATAATTTCTGTTTTAGACTGCTTTGCCTTTCCTTCTCAAATCTCATCTGATCTGTGCTACAAATGGCTCCATTTTTCGCTCAGATGGAGACCACTGTGTTTAGCACATGAAAAAATTTGCCTGCTGGTTCTCCATTCCAGCGGGGAGCTGTAAGACGGTGGATTTTCTGCTATTTGCTCTCCTGGGCTCTCTACAGCTTATGTCCAAAGGGGCAGCACGCAAATCCAACTTGGCTTCAGCAGTTTGCCTACCAGGGTAGCCACATGGGACAAGAGTGGGTGGGTCACTTTGTGGGGCAGCACCAAATGGCAGGGCCCATGCTGGTATGTGCTGAGATGCTGTTGTCCTCCAGAGCCACGACTGGACTTACCTGGAGACAGTGGGAGAAATATCAGAGCCCCATCAGAGGTTAGCATGTGAGATCGTCACTTGGGCCATGTTTTAGATATGGGCTGGATAGGAAGGGTGGTGGTTGAGCTGTGCTTAAGGAACATTGGCATGGTGGGTTTCAAAGAGGGACCTTGGTTTTTGTGAGGTAACAAAGGAGTCCAAATTTGACTCTATTTCCCCCAAGTTCAGGTTTTCTTTGACCCATTGCTTCTATCAAGGACCATTTCTAAGTCCTAGGAAGACCTTTGGAGGCTGTTCAGGGTCATCTCAGAAAGCTACTTAGGCCAAGACTTGGTTTAACCAACAAATAAGAAGCAAGAAAGTCTGTTGTGTCTCAGCAGTTGAAAAACCTTCTAACATCTCTCTCGAGGTGGCCTTTGGAAAGGCACAAATCACCTTGCCCCTGTCTCCTCCATCAAAGAGGTCACCTCTCCCCCGCCCCACAATTGAGCTGTCTACAGCTGGCCTGGGAATGTGCTGCTGGCCCAGTACCATCTGCGGGACCGGAAGGCACCTGGCTCAAGGGGTCCAGTAAATGGTTTGGGAAAGAGAAGTGTGCTGTCGTCTGACAGGGAAACCGAGCTTCTCCCTCTCACTCTCTCTCTTTTTCTCTTTAGATTGTCGTCATGGTGTAAACAAACAAGCTAAACTCTATGAGATTTACAGTGCCCAGCTTCGGTGGCTTCCAGTGCGGCACTGTGAGATATTTCTGTACAGGCAGGCTAAGCACTTTCCATTTTATACCTCAGCGGCTTTATAGCATCTTAAGGATTTCTGTGCATGCCTGGCTTCACTCAGAGGGAAAAAAATCAAGCTTGTAAATAAATACTAAATATATATGAACAAAAAAGACAGAAGGGAAGAGAGAGGGACACACGCACACACGCGCGCACACACGCTTACCCACACTGGCAGAGGGATGCAGAGATAGAAGGAGTTGAATGAGAGATGGAGAGACAAGAGGTAAAAAGAAAGAGCCAGCTAAGCAGCAAGCTGAGGATGGGCTCTCCTCCACTGCAGCCAGATGGAAAGAAAATAAGCCAAAGCCAGCAGCTCTCTGGCAGTCTGGGGAATATTAATTTCCCACCAGGTCAGGTTAATGGATGTACAGGAGGTAAAGCCAAAATGGCAGGGGAACGTTCTCTGCTCTATTACTGGCCCCTCAGCCCAAACTTAGGCACCTCCGCTGGGCTGCTACCCAGGTACTCTGCCTCCTCTTCATTCTGCCTCTCTGCCATTTGACAAATGCTCCCCACAGCCTAGTCTGTGCCTAACCCCAGACCAACAGTGAGCTCCAGGGAGCAGGCCCTACCCCTGGCTCTGCAGGTCTCCAACCCTGGCAGCTCCCAGGCTGAGCCATACTCCTGCACCCAGTTCAGCAGGAACCAGAGTGGCAGTTTTCTTTTCTCCCATTTTTGCAAGTAATCAGGTTTTCTCTCTTCAGCCCCATTCTTTCCCTCATTGGTGACAGGAGGACAGAAATTCAGCCTGCAGCCTGAAGGAGGGCCCATGTGACGGTCTGGTATCCCCAGACCACAACTATATATTTTTTTGCTGTCTCTGATATCAGCAGCTTTTTCTTTGGACATTTTCTGCCCAGCAAGCACTTAAAAATGAGCCACAAGGAAAGTATTTTGTGCTTGGCGTCATGTTTTGATATCCTCAGTCACAATCTTTCACCTGCACCTATAGTATGGAAAACAACACCTAGTAGAAGGACAGATTTCCCATAGGATCCTTCCTCATCCCCAGCACTTATCACCCACTCCACAGCCCTGATACATGAAGTTAAGTTACTTCCATGCTTTACAGTGCCAGATGTTGCTGCACTGTATCGTCTTGCTGCTAGGGATGGGACAAGAAGAAATTTTTTGACAGTGGCAATGCAAGAAATTGATGCCAGATGTGAGAGTCAAAATGTGATTTCTGTAGACCTGCTAATCTGTCATCCAGGGGGACCACCCCACAGAGCATGTGAAATGCAACCTGACAGCTAAAGGGTTTAATAGAGTTGTTGTAGTCCTGCTTGGCAAATGGAAGCCTGCAACCAAATCTGAGCATGGTCACCCTCACAGACTGGCTGGGTTGAGTTGAGTTGAGGAAGTTCTGGGAATATGTAACATAGCCAGGAATTTTTAATACAAACGAGCCCAAAGTGGACATAGTACATCTTCACTATGGCTTTCCCTTCACCGGTCTTGTGTGTTTTCCCTTCCTCTACTCCTGGCACACACTGACCTTTCCTGATGGAGCTGGGCTAGCTCATTCAGCAGGAAGTCTACATGCCCTAACTTTTAACTATGCTGCTGCTAATGCAAGCATCAAGTATAGACCAAGCAAATACCAAAAATTTTCCCACAATATGCAGTGGGATGTATGGCCCCAGTGGCATGATGTGGAGGTTGGCACTGGTGGGAAGGAGCTATCAGTCCACACTTCCTCAGGGAAAAGGCTGCATGCCACACAGCAAATACAGGAAAACCCCTGCAGCTCCCCAGCTTCTTCTCAGTCTGCACCATGAAACGTTGTGTGTGAGACCACCAGAAGTTGTTGTGCCCAGTTTTGGCCTTTACATGGTGTGAAAATTCCCATGCAAGGCTCAGTTGGAGGAACAACCACAGGCTTGAGCATGACTGGCTCCATCTCAGGGCATAAGGCAACCCTGCCTCTTTCCCAGTGGTGGCTCCTTGCTTCTGGCCTCCTGCCCAGAGCAGAGAGGTTCCTGGGCCTGGGGAAGGGACTGTCTCCCCTTGGGTCGCTGACAATTTTTCACTATTCACTCTGTTCCCAGGACTCGTTTCCCTTTCTCAGATATTAAGTATTCAAACCTCATTTACATCCTTATTTTTCAATTTGCTGCCACAGTAGTTTAATTTATTCTATATAATTTCTTTTTCTGAGGGGACATTAATCATTGCCCTGTGCTTTTTGGCGCCTGTGGGATATGTGTGTGGTTTTTTTTTAAATCAATAAAATAAAGCAACCTTCCTTCCCTCTACCCACCCCCCACACTCCTTCCCACCCCCAACATGCCCCTTTGCTGGAGGAGAGAAACATCATTTCTCTTACTGTTTTTTTACTCCTGTTGTTTCCTTCATTTCTAACCCAAACAGATTAACTTGTCTTTTTTATTGCTGGTGAAATGCTATGTGAATAGGGTGACTGGGAGGGGAGAACTCCTGTCTAGGGCTGCCCACTGTGTCACTCAAAGGGTGGATTTAAGATGATGTCCCTGCTGAAGCCCAGAAACACTAGAAAAAAACCCTTTGTGTTTCCAAAACTAGACCTTGAAAAGAAAGAGTCCATTCCTGGCACAAGGGTGACTGGTGGGCTGGGGAGGATGCAAAAGCAGTCGGCACAGTTCCCTGCAAACATGCAGCTGTGAAAGCAGGGCAGTGCCTACTCTGGGAATCTAAAAGGAAAGAAAGGAGAAAGGAGAAGGAGAGAGTTTGCAGGAGGGAGAGAGAAAGAAAAGTGAAAAACAAGAAAAAGGAAAGAGAAAATAATTTGGGAAAAAGAGGAGGAACAGAGTGGCCAGAGTTCATGGCTTTTCCATTTGACTGCAGCTGATTCAAACACAAGAAAGAACAGTTTCTGCTCTGGCTTTAGTGCAATACGCAGCTACCAGGGCACAGACTGGTCTCCTGTGGTGTGTACGAACAAGCGATGCTACAGCATTGTGGGGGGTTGCGGGCCAGGGTCCCCGGGCTGCCCAGCGCAGGGCTCACACGGGGCAGAGCATCATGTGTTCCCCTGCCACAGGCACCAGGTTTTTTGGCCATTATAGCTGCTTTCTTTTGTTATTATGTAATCTTTGATAATGAAAGTCCAGTTCTGAGAGGATGCTTAATGCGGTATTAGTCAGTTGAAATATAAGTGTAAATTACATGCCTGCAGCTAGAAAAAAATGGTTGCAGCAAAAAAACATCCCTCTTTAGTAGCACACTATAATCAAGAGAGCTGATCAAAAAAAGAATTTTGATGGACCAGTTTTCCATTGGAAAATGCAGAATCTTCCAAATTGAACCATTTTCTGGAAATGTTAAATGTTGACTGGAATATCTGGCAAATATCTAAACTGACCCTAAATGCAATGGATTATTTGTTTTTGCCTTTCTCATTATGTTTATAAGCCATGCTATTGAAACATAAACTTTAACATGATTCTCATGCTTCTACATTGAATTTGTTTCAGAATTAACATTCTGCTCTACCCCATCCTGTCCACTCCATTTTTCATTTCACTTCACGGTGAAACTGAATGTAGAAATAACAGAGTTTCCTGTAGGCAGGAATTTCTGTCTTGTAGCCATTTCTAGAGATCAGCAATGCTAGTAGGCAATGGAACATTCTTCCCAAAATTATGACAAGATAGAAGATATTGCTTGAAAAATACTTACCTCAATCAAAAAGATTTTGTTTGTTATAGAAAAAGCAAAGTTCTCAGGCATTTTCAATAAAATAGGGTTGGACGCTGGAGGTTTTGTTCACATTGATGTCCAGAGCCACCCATGCAGTGAAGTGAACTGCAATGCAAGTGTGTGGCCTCAATCACATCATCCGGCAAAATGAACCTAATGATGCTGATGGAAGGAAGGGAGAAGTTGCACCCCCTCATCCTCTACCAGGATAGGCTTTGCTGACTAAAATACATACATTACTGGGAGTTGTGACTGTATTATTGGTTTGTTGCTGATGTCATTCAGCTGATGTCTATCTTTAAGGTATTTGAAAGGTTCTTATGGGAGTACATGGGAGTACATGGGAGTGTTTTGTACAGGTTGTAAGGAAGTAAAAAGTTTTTCACCCTTGGCTTGGAAAAAAACTGAGCTACATCACCCAGCCATGAGCAATGCTGCACAAGGAACTTTACAGCAAGTCCAGAACTGCCATTTCTTTCACTGAGGTATGGATTCACGTTGGGAGTGCAGGACTCGAGTGTGTTCTATCAGACATGGACATCTTACGACTGAGGTTTACACCAGCCACTTTGAGACCCTCTGGTCCTGTGGGTGGCACAGAGAGTGAGACAGCTTTTGCTGTGTATGCAATAGCTCCAATCCAAACTGTGGTTCTCTGCTGGAGATGATCTTGGTAGGGCAGTATGTTAATGACAGCGAGCTTGGCCCCAGCTCTCCTGTGTCTTGTGCACACTGGGATTTTGAGTGCTTCTAGTCATGGACCGTGAACTTGAAAACACTTTTATAGTCCCGTTCCTGCAGTTTGGATTGGGCTGGGCTCTCTGTTACCTGGACTCCAAGCAAACCTCTGGCAGGACACGCACCCCAAACTTTGAAGTGTACCTCAGCCAGGGTGGACACAGCATCTGGTCATTCATTCCTCTGAAGAAGGAACTCTCAGAGTTCAGCACTTGCATCTGTGTTGCAAGCATTTTCTGCGCCTTTGTAGCTGTGCTTATGTTTCTTGCTGATGCCTCAGGGAGCACTCTGTGGAGCTGAAATAATGTAAGATCTGTTCTGCTCAGGGTGTTTCGCTCCCTGTCTGGTAGGAATACTACAAGAAGACCAGATCTTGCAGTATTTTAGCCCCATAAGTGGCTCCTTGAGGCGAAAAAGGAGAAGAAATACAAACACAAATACCAAGATATTTGGTTTCCCAGTGTGATCTTTCCTCCTCTTCTGTTGCTCATGTACTCACTGGTACCCATACAAAAATAAAATAACATAAAAAACTACTCAACTCACAAACCAGTTATGGGAATTGGATACAACAGAGTATGGGTTCATAAAATACTTTCTCGTACACATACAATAGGTGTATAGATGGTACAAAATAACTAATTGCATTTTAAACAAAATTTGTCCATGCTTCTGCCATAAGAGACATGTGGACTGGTTCTTGGATACATGATCTCATAGACAAAATGCAACTCCATATGTGTTTGTACACAGAACTGACATGGAGCATCTCCATGTGTGTGTCCTGAACTGCAGCCACAACCAGATCAAAAAAAAAGGACTGAAGCAATTCCAACAGCTAGGGGATTCAGACATGTATATGCTTGAGTACGTCTTACAAAACGTGAACAGGGACGTAATGAAATGTGTGATAATCATGATACACAGGACACCTGTGTCAGGAATGTTATGTCTGTGTGTGCTTCTGAGTGGAGGAGCGAACAGCCAGCAGGGGTGCTGAAGGCCAAGATTTGCAAAGCTGGTTAATGCTAAATTCAGATTTTACTAATTTTATCAGAAAAAATATAAAAGACCTTGTTGCCTCCTGTTCTCCTCTGGGCCTGCCTGTGACAGCTCAGTTGCATCTGGTACAGTAAAAGCAATCAACATGGGTGGATGTGGGGAGCTGTCAGAAGGCCAGTTGCTGGATACAAGGTAAACCCAAATTATGCTTTTCTCAGAATCTTGATGTTTTTTCTGGATCTTGCTTCTATGTGCCAGGCAAAGCACAACAGGAACTTTGGGGCAGGAAAAGGAAACACACCAGTGGAAAGTTAAGGTTCAAGCTTATGTTTGGGAAATGTTTTCTCCATGGGCACCTTTGAGAATACAAGTGCACAGCAGCCAGAGAAGTCAGCAGTGTGCAACCAGTCATCAGAGAAGTTATGGATCTGGCACCGCTGCAGTGGGCAGCTAATTCATGTGAAGGTGGAGGGGCATTGAGTAGTGGGGCATCGCTGTCCTTGGCTGTGGGGAGTCAGATCTCACCTGAAGAGGACTTAGTAAGATGCCCAGGCCCCTTGGTGCCTCTTTAGAGCTGGGATAGGCAACATGGATGCATAGCTGTCCTTCTAGAAGGATAAAGAGGGGCTCTGATGGAGAAGCCCAGTGCCAGTCTCTAATGGGAATCACAGCTTTACAGGATGATGGCATTGGTGAGATATTTCAGACATATCAAAGAGATGCAGGTGGTGATGTTTGCGGCTGCTGTCCAGAGACAACCTTGGAAATTTCCTGGAATTTCAGGTCTAGAGCCAGCCTCTGCTCTGTAGAAGGAGGCTACTGCGTCTCAGTCCATAAAGTCCCTAGAATGGGAGGTAGGGGCGAGAGACACACAAAGTCAGTACTAAAAAGAAAAGGAAGTCGGCAGCTTGCCACAGTGGAGGGCAGAGCCCCCTCTTTCATTGGCGCCCAGCTAGGGGGATGTTTATACTCTCAAACAAGCCAAACTGGAAATGGAGTGCCGGCCGGAGCTCTGCAAGCAGGCTGCTGCCTGGAGAGGTCCTGGCACTGGGAGGGATGTGCAGCCACCCTGAGCTGCTTTCTCTCCCCTTTTTCTCCCCCATCCTTCGTCCTTTCCACCCCTCCTTCACTGTCCCGCTTCACCTCTCAACATCTCCCCTCCCTATGGCTGGACTTGTCCTCTGGTGCTGACTTCTTCAACATCTCCTGCCATCAGCTAAGACTGAAAACACCTTTTGGTGACGGAAATGGTCCAGATTTCTCAACGGCAGCCAGAGTGAGTGGCCGAAGGGTGAACGAAGGTGGGAGAAGTACATGTGGACCTCTCTTTGTACTGCTTTTCTGCTCAGCATAGGGGAGGAATTTGCATTACAGTGACTATGTGCTGTCGGGCTGTCCTCACATTTGTGTCATACTACTGTTAAGAGGAGAGGAAGAATGAAGTGGGGAAAATGTGGAAGAGACACAGCAAATAGAAGACATGAAAGTGATGGCATAGAGAGGGGACACATCACACAAGGACCTGGCTCAGGATCTGGCATGATGGGTGCTGATTAGCCACTGAGTGCCATGAAAATAATTTGTTTATTAAGGCATTAATGTCATAAAGATACAGAGTGGGGAGAATTGGGTGTTCGTTACTCAGTAAGGTCCCCAAGCCCATGCTGAGCAGGGCATGGACACCACTGTGATGTTTCAGGACACAGTTCAGACATGTTGAGTCCATGCTGTGACTCCCTGGTATGTCAGTAACAACACTAGAGGCTGAAGGTGAGAGATCTGTCACCAGCTACTCTGGGGACCTGAGCTCTCTTCTGCTCTCCAGCTAATTTTTTTTTTTCCCATGTCGTTTTATTTATCCAATGCCTCAATTTGCTGCTTGCAAAAAGCCCAAAGGGATTATGACATCTGTTGTCACATTAAAATGTGGTCTTGACTATGAAGAGATCAGGTGCCATGGTGGGAGCTGTTACAGTCTGAAACATTGGTCTCGTCCCACATGGTACTCTACAGCATCATCTCTTCACCTAGGAAAAGGTCCTGCTAGAGTCAGCTTGGTGCTCATGGAGTGTCTTACAGCCAGTATGCAGGAAAATTGTTTGCCCTCTGTCTTTCTTCCAGTTTTGGCTGTTGAAACAAAAACCCATAATAAAGTAAAGAGGGTTTTAATGACAATCTGCTGGCATGTTAAATAGTCCAGCTTGAGGAATGATCCAGTAAGGTACTGGAGCCAAGGGAAAGGATTTCATTACTTCCAGTGGACAATGAATCAGCATCTTTGCAAAGAGAAGCAAACCTCACAGAGGATGAGGCTGGCTTCTCATCACTGGCCTGCAAGAAAAACTGTCGCTCCAACAGCTGAATACTGAGCTTTACATTTAGTGCTTGCTCTCCTGCTGTTACTGTGTCATACAGGTCCAAGGTGAAGGAAGAACCTAGGAGCTATATGCAGCTTTAATGAGTATTTTTCCCCCTGCAATGCTCAGTAAAATCCTATCCTGCCCAAGGAAATGTGCAGGAAGTTTTTCATAAAGAACTTCAACATTCCCTCTGTACAAATTTAGCTGTAAGAGAGTGATTCAGAGGTGTGCTTTTGCTGCAGTTCTTTGTACGTGGTACTCTTACCACTTCTGCTCGATTTATGGCCCCACGTTGGCTCCATCATCCAGCAGTCCTTCTTGTACACAAAATTATTTGGACAACTCTGATTGTTTCAGAAGCAAACCAGCCTGTGTGGCTCCACTGACATTACCTATTCTGCCAGGCAGGTGGCTGCAGAGAAAAAGACAGTATTGGAATGACAGAAGGGGATTCTTGATGATGAAAGACCTCTGGATGCAAGGACCAGTTGCCCTTTTCAGCCTCGATTGGCATAGAATCTAGCCTCCTCCTGCCATCAAATCAACAGAGCTGGATTTTGAGCTAACTCAGGTATTAATCCAAGGGATTTGTAGGGATTCCACAGTGTCCAAATAAAAGGGATCAGGTAGCAAATTCAGATGAAGGAGAAAAGATTGTGATAACAACAGAGGGGCAAGCAGTGCTCCTCGAGCACAGAAGCTGCTGGTGGAGCAGATCTAGAGACCTCTGACAGCTGAGAACTTGCTGATGATTGATTGAGCATGGATTGGGAGACATTGTGCAGCAGATTAGCAAAATCACAGCAGGAACGCAATTGACTTGTATCACTGAAGCCTCATCCCAGTGGAAACAGGCCCCCAAAGCCAAGATGCTCAGGTTCAGAGTGGTATCAGGGCTTGTGGCTACACAAAAGCCAAGCTGGAGAAAGGAAAGAACAGCTGGGTGAGCAATATCAAATGAACGTCTGCTGTCTTCTTACATGTGGGTCAGAGCCATCAATATCTAAGAAGGGTGGAAAGAAAGGGTCTAGCTTGTATGTTAATAAAGGGGTAACGAGTTTCAAGGACCCCTCTCTCCCACTGTAAGACACCTTTTCCCCAGGTGTTTGCCTCAACCTTTTCTCTCTGATTTGCAGAGGCCTGGAAGTCTGATGTGAACAACCATGGCCTTGCTCCTTGCAGTAGATCCGCCATCCTGGGCTAAGGATGCAGACCAGTAAGTCTCACTGATAAGGAAAGCTCCTTCCTCTCCTAATTGAGCAGGTGGTAGCAACCTGGTATTTCAGTCATGTTACCTTCATTCCCAATCACAGCTGAACTCCTGATGCAGGGAAACTTTATAAGACCCATGAGAGATGCCAAAGGCTGATCCTTTCTGTCATTGGGAGGGAGGAACTTTCTGATTACCTCCAAGCAAAAAGGGCAAAGCATTATATGATATGTTTAATAAAACAAAATATACACAAATAGCAAAAAAAAAAAAAAAAAAAAAAAAAGAGGCCAATGCACAGGAAGGTAATGTGTTCATTTGAATAATGGGCAAAATCAAATTAATTCTACATTAAATAGTTCTGAATAAAGGGTTTAAGTCAGCAGTTTCAAACTTGTTTTCCTTAATTACTTTCCGTGTTTAATGTCATTAAGAAGATTAAAAATTCATTAACAAGAGTAGTAAAGTGGCAAATCAGTAAAGCTATCACTCCAGGTTAAAAACTACGCTGAGGTTGACACTTTGTACACTTCCACAGGCGTTGTATGGAACGCTCCTGGGGAGCTGGGGCAGCTGGGGGGAGACTCGATAGCCATCTCCTGCCAGGCCGGCTGGGGAGGCAGCCAAAGGACCAGCCTTGGCTGGCCATGGCCACCATGTTAACCGTTAACTAAGCAAGACAGAAGGCAGCACTTAGCAGAAGGGCAGCACGGACCATGGAAAGCATAGCAATATAACCCTCAAATATGGCAAGCATCAGAAACAGACTCAACCATGGAGAATGGCAGGTATTATAAAGCACTAAGGCGTGTTAAGGCAATCCAGTTGCTTGATCGGCTTCATGTCCTGAGCCCTTTTAGTGTGAAGGCTCAGAGGGCAGCAAGCACCAGGGAACCACTGAGGTGCACCAGGCTGGCCTGTGGTGGGGAGAGACAGTTGGGGTATTTTTTGTCCTTTAGCTTTAAAGGATGCAAATATATCTGGTCTCTAGGTGCAGGCACACAGTTTGAGAGCAAAACAAGGCTGGTTGTTTAGGTAGCACAAACAAAGAACACAATATCAGCCTTTGGAAACCTGCCTCTAGCAGCACTCTTGAAGATCCTCAAGGTCCCAGATGACACACAGATCCCACCGCAGTCTGTCCCAGGGAAGTGAGATATCATATCCACCACACAAAAGCTCTGATTTAGATGGGCCAAGAAGGCAAAAGGAAGTCCTTGAGATGTATGTGATGACCCCCAAATTACGCAGCAGGGCTTGGTCAGGGGCAGAAGATATGCTCCAGTATCTCTCTAGTCCAGTGCAACAGTCAGCTGGTGTCACCCCCACAGCAGCAATGCAAAACTGGCTATGCTGACCTCGCAAAACCAGCCTCCAAAAGTCACATCATCATCTGTTATACACCAGTCCCTTTCACCCATTCCCACAAAGCCCCTGGGAGCACTCCCCAGATCTCTGCTGTGTTGCAAAATCTAATCCTGAATTGTGCTTGTCGTACATGTATTTTTTCAAGAGACTCTGACCAGTCAAACCATGGCAGGAAGGTCTGTGTGTTTCCCAGTGGCTGGATTTTCCTCTCCTTTGTTTTACCTAGCAGAAAACACAGGGGTTTGCCTTCTTTCTGCTCAGTTTTGGAATAGAAATATATTTCTTCTTCAATTGCCAAATTTTCTCGGATCGGGAAGTTGGAGTCCTGCTCTGATGAGGAGTAAAACAGAAAAACATCTCTTCTCTTCTATTTTTCCCTGGCTTTGATGAGGGGCTCCCATCTGCAGGGCCACACATTTGTCCTGCTGCTCTCTCCCAGCCACTGAGGGATCATGCAAAGCCCATTCTCATCACATCCCTTTGTTCCCGGGGAAGCCACAACAGCCCTGTTTTGGGAGCAGGTGGGAGGAGGGAAAGCCCTTTTTATTTATTTTTTTTTGCCTTACCCTTTTATTCTTTTGCGAGCTTTAATTATCGAAGAACTGAATTTGAGCTGTTCCTGTCTTCTTCCTTCCTTCCCGGACAGCGTTTCTAACAAAGGCCTCTGGTTTGGGTTTGAGGTGTTTTTTTTTTTCTTTTCTTTTCCCCTCCAGAGATCTAAGGCCTGTAATGAGATACCAACACCCTCTCCTTCCTACAGCCCCCAATACAAGCCCTCCACCTTCACCAGCCCCTCCTCTGCCAAGGCACCCCCATCACCTCGCCATGCTCCCAGGAGAGGGAGGGCACCCGATACTGCTGCGGGGGATGGCTGCCGGCCTCCGTGCTCCATCCTGGGAGGTGAATGCTATAGAGTTACAAGGGAGAGCAGCTTGCAAACTGCCTCTGCTTTGATGAAGCAACATTTAATTATCTCCCTCTCCCCCAAGTCCTCCCCCAGTGAAAAAGATCTCCTATTGTCTAGGTTAATTTGTCCCTTTTGCTTAATTCCCTAACCTGTGTGTGAAACCTTGGGCTCACGTTACACCATCTTCCATCTCTCCTGCTCCTCTCCTGGTGCCATGAAATGCATCGACAGGAGTCTCTGGGTGTCTTCTTTGCTCCCTGTGCGGCAGGGAGAAATCCTGGGATGCAAAGCCAGAGGGAACTGAAGCATGCAGTGGGGCTATACTCGTTGATCAGCCATCCTCAAAGAGCCAAGGTGCCTAAAATCCTTCAGAGCTTTGACTTGCATGGCCCCATGTCTACCTAAGTGAGTTGCCAGGAGCTCTGGCCAGGCTACTCATCACGTCAAATGTGGTTATACTATTTGCTAGGGAGCACGACAGAGGGCAGAATCCACCTCTGCCCAGAGAGGACACCTCTCTGCCCTCCTCTCTCAAAGCCACCTGCACATCGTTTTCTACCTGTAAGGACTTTGTGATTGCTAAAATCCTATTCTAGTTCTGGATTGGGAAGAGGAGAAAGGAGCAGAAATCTGTGAGCTGTTTTATTTGGCTGTTTTCCTTGTAGCGGAGAAGTGGTGCCCAGTGCCAACTGGCTGTGCATCCTAAGGCACTGCACAAGAGCTGTGTCCTGTGCCTGGGTGCAGGCTGATGCTGGAGCAATCTGGTCTCCCATCCTCGATGAGGAGGCTGGGCACAGACATTGAGGGATTCTGGTGATGGAGAGGAAGTGAGGAAGGGGAGCAACCCTGCTCCAGCTCTGCAGATGATGGATAACCATATAGGGGGACAGGCACATTTGCCGCACAGCAGCAGGGACTGGCCAGGGCTCTCCTGCCCAGTGCCAGATCCCCTGCCACGAGCCCAGTGGCTTGGGTGGCCTGGCATGGAAAAAGTCCGATGAGACACAACGGCAAAGCTAGCAGTCTGCAAGGGTTCTGGCCATGGAACGAGTCTAGAGGACAAAATCTCAAGAAGAGGAGTGCACTGTAAAACGGCACTGACAAGGGCTGTCACAAAGCAAGGAAGGTCTGAGGAAAAGGAACTGAAGCAGGGAGGAGAGCAGAGCAGTTGCCAGATTGACTTGAGCCAGAGATTTTCATGGGGGGGTGCAAGGGGCAGGGAACATGGAGGATCAACATTGTCTTCTCCAAAGAGGAAAAGAAAAGAAAAGAAAAGAAAAGAAAAGAAAAGAAAAGAAAAGAAAAGAAAAGAAAAGAAAAGAAAAGAAAAGAAAAGAAAAGAAAAGAAAAGAAAAGAAAAGAAAAGAAAAGAAAAGAAAAGAAAAGAAAAGAAAAGAAAAGAAAAGAAAAGAAAAGAAAAGAAAAGAAAAGAAAAGAAAAGAAAAGAAAAGAAAAGAAAAGAGAATGTAGAAGGAAGACAAAGGGAAACAGGACTTGTTGGGAGAAGAGGGGACGCTCAGGGATTGAAGCAGGCTGGGGTCCAACTTAATAAGAAGTGAACCAAAACAAAACCAAAACAAAAAGTGACTGGAGTTGGCGGTGGGCACCCCCTCCCTCAGGCAGCCATCCCCAGAAGGCAGTGAAGCTGCCTTTTCAAACAGCCGCCTCACAATAAATTCATGGCAGCCAGGGCTGGGAAACAGGCTGCTGCAATTTAAAGGAAGCGTGGATTTGCATATTGAATTAAAATTAAGAGCTAATTATGCAAATAAATTATGACATTTGGCAGGAGAATTTGCTTCAAGATCATTTATTACGTTCTTTTTATAACAGTGCGAGCGTTTAACGGTCAAAGACAATATTTTAAAGGAAAATTAACGCAAGATTATTAACCTAAAAACAATTCCACATTAATGAGATGTATTTCTCTTCAACTTCTCACACCTGGCTGCCTATTGATGCCCAGCCAGGACTGTCTCTCAATAATTGGCATTTTTTTTGCAGGCAAATATTGAATGAGGTGGTGAGTGTTGCTTTGGACAAACTCAGGAAAATTCCTTCAGGATTTTAGCTTGCTGGTCTGTAAAGGAAAGTTGTGAAGGTCAAACATGTTTCACACTGTTCTTGGACTGTGTGCTTGGACTGATCAGATCTGGATGTGGTTGGGAGAGAACATTGCACTGGCTACCGCATCCGCATGAGAATAAAAGCTCCCTTGCTAAAATGTGCGTGATTGCTTTTCGGAAGAGATATAAAATTAACATCTTGGCCATTTGTGATCATTAAATATCCTGTGGCTTTTTTTTTTTTTCCCCACAAGAACAAGGTTGTTAACCCTGGTGCCTTGGCTCCCCTCCAGCTCAGGTAGTTGCTACCTGATTGCTTGCCCTGCATTAGGACTCTCAGGTAGGGTAGGCTCTGCCCTTCCCATCCCAGGATAGCGGTGCACTGGCCAAGCAGTCTCACCAGTGGCCAGGATCCTCCTAGCAGGAGAGAAGACTTCTTAATGGGTTTTGGATCAGGAAGGTTTGCTTGGACCCTGAGAGATGCAAATAACTCCAAGACCCAAAAGCTGTTCATTACCAGCCATCGTCTGTGAAGAGCCTCTAGATGAGGCTCACCCCACACAACTGTGGTGATTGTTTATGGTTTGGTGAGTAGCTGTATTTCTAGAAGACTGGCTCTTGTTCAAATAGAAAAGAGACTCAACCATTTTTGAATTTTGATATGAAAGTACCTAAAAAAAAGAACTTTCTCAAAGAAGACAGAATGTGCTTGCTCCAGCCTCCTTGTTTCACCTTTCTCCACACTGCAACTAGGCAGGATGCTGTGAAACTGGGAGGGTAAATTTGCAGCCATGTTACAGTACCTATTGTTGGGAGCTATGAGGGAGCAGTGGCCAAGAATGACTGGAGGGGAACAAACTATATCCAAACAGCTTAGGGAGTGGAAAAGAGTCTTTCTCAAAAATGGTACTTTTCAGCCTTGCCAAGGAATATCAGGGTAAGATGGCAGTCATCCTTCAGTCATCTTCACTCCTCCTGCTTTGCCTCCAGCCCTGGCCACTTTCTGCTGTGATCTGCACACCTCTAGGGCAGGATGGGACATCAGGATTCTGGAGTTTTGTTTTAATCGATTTCTTTACACCTGCATCTTATATGCATCCTCAGAGAGCCATCTGCCTTTGTTATAACTAAGATTTCCTGAACTCCACACCCTGCCAAAGCTTGAGGGGACTTCATCCAGAGTTCAGTGGGCATTTCCCTTCTGAGGCAACTGGAAGTCTGTCTTTCATGATTCTCCCATCTCCCCTCTCAAGGGATTTCCGCCTCTCAAGTTCAAGGTGGAGAGGACATTCCCTGCTAAATCAGTCCTGGCACACAGTGCACAATGATGTGTGGAGCCAACCACAGGTAACAAATTGTGTTGCAATAAATGAAGGGTTTGGAGCCAGACAAAACGTGTGACATTCGAAGTTCTCAGCTCTCCTCCCTCAGAAAGGCAATCTGTGACTTCTGGACCCTCCTTAATGACCCAGAGCTGAATGGAAAATAATATTAATAATAATAAAAGAAACAAAGAAGGGGCTGGCGCATTTTTTAAATAAAGAAATTTCCCTCATCTTGCGGTTAATTTAAAAGGTTTATTTCTTGAAATGAATCCTCTTCATCAAATCTCCGATCCTTGAAAATCAGTGCAACCTGCCTCTGTGGATAATGAATTGATTTGTAATGTAAATTATATAAAACACCCTCCCTGCCAGCATTTGTGTGTGAGTGTGTTTAATCTAAAGCGTTTAAGTCTGAAAATGAGCTTCTCCATCAAAAGTCTCGATTCCATTTACATTTCTTGCATACGAGTCAATTTGTGCCTGACCCAGTCTATAAATCACTGCCAAGGAGTGCTGTGTCTGTACCTCTCCTCTTTACCCAACCCCCTCCCCTCATCCTCATCCTTGTATATGCTATGTTCAAAAAGGCGTCTTCAGATACTGCCTATAAACAGCTCCCAGTTTTCCAGCCAAGCACTAGCCAGTGGAGGAGGGACCCTGTCTCTAAGAGGTGTGCACCATGTTAGTCAGCAGGGAAGGGAGGAAAGGAAGTCCTGATCACTTCTTCTGGCTGCTTGGAAACGATCTCCCAAGGCAAGGTGCCCTCCTTCAGTGTTTCCTTTCCAACACGTGATTGCTTGACTGCTAACGGAGCCCATAGCTTAAGAGTGTTAGAGGCTGAGGTCTCCTACTGGTGTTCGTTAACATGATCCAGTAAAATCCATGGTTTGGGAATGATTTACACCACCAGAGGCTTTGGCCCTGTCTTTCTTTCCCCAGTTCTCTGATCACACCAACTTCTATCCTTATTTCATCCCAATGGCGATGAAGTTACTTGAGTCATCCATCCTTAGCTTGCCTCCTGGGTGCTGAAACCCGTGAGAGGTGCCTTTGGGAATTAGGGGCTCCCCTTTCTGGTTGAACCTCCATATGACAAGTGCACAAGGTCCTCTGGGAGAGCAGAGGAAGTGAAAATGGTGGGTTCTTCACCCAGAAAGTCTGGTGACCCATCAGGGTACTGGCATTCCAGGAGGCTTAGTAGCCCTGCATCTGAGGACCAGGAGGCCAGTAGTCTAATTGTTGGTGCTGGTCTACTCTGTGAAACACCAGGAGCACCTGTGAAACATGTAGCTTTTCACAGAACAGGATATTATAACTAAACACACAAATGTGAATGGGATCATCAGCTCATTGTCGGCACTGGCAGGGAATTTTGTGACACTTTTTTTTCCTGCTATTTTTTTCCTTCAGAAGAGGCTCAATTTAAACTGGCTTCTAATGTCAGGGGGGAAAAAATGGAATCAAGCTTTGGATCATTGCATCAGTCCAAAACCGAAAAATTCCAATATATTGGTGGTGAAACAACTTACTGCTCTATTCAAAGTACAGATATAGTAACAAGAAATTAGCAGTTACATGAACCAAAAATAGGACATGAAAAATGCTAAAAGAATTGTTGGAGATACACCCACATTTCCCCATATAGTTATGCAAGGAGATTTATAAAAACAGCTTAACCAATCCTTATTGGATTATTTTTCTCTCCTCATAGCAGGAAGACACCTGAAAGTCTTCATAAATCAGAACACAGAATTTGTCTAGGTCTGCAAAAGAGCATGAGATAAAGATCATGAATAGTGGTCACCTACCCTACCCAAAACCACTTTATGCCCTCCCTATGTGAACCCTGACCTGCCCAAACACTGCTCTCTCCAAGCATCCCATAAGAAGCAAGGTCCATCTATTGCCTTCTGACTGGTCTGTCACTCACCAAAATGAGAAAGATTGATGTCCAGCCAAGAGAGGTGAGAATTCAGCTTGAGTCGGGAAGTCTATCTGATATGACGGTCTTCTGAAAAGACTTATCTTGGTTTATAGACTTACTACAAGAAAGATGTTTCCTCTCTGTGTCTTGGTTGTTTGCCTCTGAAACAGGGTTAATGTTTCCTTTCTCCCAGATTTCCTCAGTTCAAATATAAGGTCTCTAGAGCATGGGGTGTATGTTACTGTATGAACACACAGCCCTGCCCACAATGGTCTGGCCTTGCAGGAGTCCTTATGAGCTGCTGTAATAGAAATAGTAGGAAGAGTTTTTTGCCAAGATAATCTCAGGGGACTGAGGTCAGACCTTCAGTGAAGGAAGACACAAACCTATTATCAGTTTCTGTGGGGACTAATGCAATTTGCACTTTGTTAGAGGAATTCAAAGTGATTTGTACACATTAATTACTCCTTGCAGCATCCCAGCTGGATAAATATTACCTTCATTTTATAGAAAGGTTAACTAAGATGCAGAGAAGTTTATTTGTTTGACTTCAACTGTACAGCACACCAATGACAGAAGCCAGGAATAAAGCATAAGAGGACTGATTGCCAGTCCCTTCCCACTCCGGGTCCCAAATATTTGGGTCACAAACAAAGGAAGTGGCTCTGTCTCCTAGCTGGGCTAAGTACCGCTGTGATGGGGTACTGGGGATGGCTCATGTGGCACACACAGCCTAGCAAGCACCTCTCAAACCCTACTCTGAACAACCTTGCAGAGATAGGAGGAGGAAATGAAAGTGCAATTAGCTGGAAACAAATGAATTCATGTTGCATATATTTCCCAAACTGATGGGTTGGTGAATGAACCACTCGTTATTTCATGGAGCAGCATCTTCAAAGATCTGTAGAACAACTTGGAAAAAACACAGTTCTTCTGTTTCGACATTTTTTACAATATATCTGGATGATGTTTGCCCTAGTTTCAGCCATAAGTGCTGCTATAAACGCATTTTTTTTCATGAAAAGGAAATTCTGAAGAAGCTTTGTAGTTGTTGGAACTTCTCATCAGCATTTCATAAGTGTAACGTTGATGGTGTCAGCATATTCCTTACAGAAATAATAAAAAAAAAAAGCTTAAATATCAAAGCTTCATTTTTCCTATTTTTCTTGTACTAGGCCAGTTAAAAACAGGTGATGCTCCCTTCTCCAGCAGAAATATTTAACTGACATGACAGATGCAAAATTAAACAGAGAACACAAAGCAGAAGTAAAAATAGTGAATAAATAAGTCGGTTTGAGTTTGACCAAGACTTTCTTCTTATGGTTGTTGGGGCGGTGGAGGGAAAATACATTTAAAACAAAATTTCTTTTTTTTCTGCAAAGGCAAAACTTGTGTTCATAAATTTTCCAGCCATCTATAATCTGTTGTGTTTCTCCTGTTGGGTGAGCAGAGGAACTTTATATTTCTCTGCTGCAGCAGACAGGCTCACAAGACAGGACTGTGACAATGAAGCTCCTGTGTGAACTTCCCGGAGATGGTAAAATGGATTCTCCTGGTAAGATGGATCTGAGAGTATTACTATAAAAATAGTAAGCTCCCTATTTAATTAGTCTTACTTATATGTGAACTGATACCTTGTAGGATGGTATTTTTCAACCTGTGTTCTGCCTATTCCTGGAAGAACATGAATTCATTGTAAGGAGGAAAAGCAATTTCACCAATGCTCTCCAGCAGTTGGAGGTTGAGAATTTTCTGTTGTTGAGCCTTCATGAGAGGTTTTCTAGCGATCCACAAATCAAAACAAGTTGAAAGCCATTGCAGTAGAATAATATTATATTGATTGCTTTGTTTTTGCAGGGGATAGATTTTGTTTAATCTTCCCCTTCCTTACATTGTTTGACACCATTAGTTTTATCTTTGCTGACATCAAATATAAAAAAATCACTAGAGAAGAGATTTTCTAATGTGTTTTGTACTACTCTTGGCATTTTCTGGGGCATGGTAGCTCTTTAAAAGAAGTTTTGCTTAAAAAAAGAAATGAGGTAGCACAGAAAAGCACGGTCTTGAAAGGGATGAGAAGATCTTATTCAGTGCAGGTGTTGGAAGAAACTGAGATCCAAAACAGACTGAAAATCTAGGAATTATGAGGCCTGCCAAGAGCTGGATAGAAGGTGACAGAAACCCCCTCGCTAGCTCTGAGAGTCCATGCACCTACCCGTACCAGCACGATGGGACAAAAACAGCCGTGAGTTGGGTATTACAAGGAAAACTTATTTGACGAGGCTTTTGGTCTGCAGTGGGATACAGTAGGAAGCAGCACCTCAGCCTCCCAGGGTTAGGCATGCTATGAAGGACTGTAGTTTTGGCACGGGACAACTTGGATCGGGCAAACTGTCCTCACCAGCGCTGTGTCGCCTGCTGCCTCGTTTCGTGTGCCCGAGCTGCCAAATGCGGTTGTCCCCAGGTCTCCGCCCAAGAGGGGAGTTGAGAGGCAGGTGGAGGAGGGGGATGGAGGAACGCAGCTTCCATTCAACAAACACAAACTTGTTTCTCCTCCTTCTCCGTCCTTCACAAATTCATGGTGCCTGCCACCCCGCTGGCTGCTCTGAGGGTTTTAATAAAAAGGGAAACAGACATTTGACGTGAGCACGGTAGTAGGAGGAAAGGCAGCATGGAGAGAGGTGGGCAGACAATGTACCCATATGGAGAACAGAGGGATGCTGGAGCGGCCACAGTCAGAGCCCGTCCCTGTTTTCCCTGTGCCCTACAGCCCCTGCTCCACTGACAGGCTCTTAACATAACAAGTAAGCCAATGAGTAGCCCCACGCTTGGCGTCCCCGAATTCCTCTGCCCTAGCCCTGTCTCCCAGCTACTGATCTCTGGCAGCAAAGCCCCTTCCCTGAGTCCTCTCCAGCGGCGCTATTATCCCCCAGTCCCTGCGGTGGGAAAGGACGCCTCTGGGTCCTTTCGTGATAAAGACCAATAAAGGCTGTGATGGGAGAAATACCTATGTATACATACAAATATATATATATATACAATAAACAAGCAAGCCAAACAAGACCTTCAGGCAATTTTAGCTCTGTCTGTTTTTCAGGAGAAGGGCTTTCCTCCCTCCCCTCCCATCTCCTAATGAAATCCCCCAAGCCCTCCTCATTTCTACCCCAACCCCCACCCCTGCACCACACGTAGGCGTGCTCGCAAGGACTGCCTCCTGCTGTGCATGGAGCAGCACAGGTTGTCAAGATGGAGAAATCTTTCATTTTCCAAGCTTGTTGGTGGCAGAAGTTTAATAATATACCCCTCCAAAGCCTTCTCAAAGCCCTCATCACCACCTCCAGGTGCTGGCCATTTGATTCAGAGCACCCTTTCACCCTGTTTCACCCAGATCTACTCCTGCCTTCTTCTCCCTCACCCCTGCAGCCACCCACATATGCACCAAGTCTAGCTATGGCTGGAGGGAGGAAGATGCAGAATTGATGGCTACTCTCATGAAATAACCTGAATATCCTCTCAGAGCCTCAGATCCTGGCCAGGGGGCCATCTGCCTGCCTGTGCATATATACAGACACCTCCATCCCTCTGCCTCTTGGTACTACCCACGACACACTTGGCAGGGATAGGACGGTTCACCTCTCTCTCTGCATCAGTGTAGGGTTCCCCTAGGACCTGTTTCTGAATCCTCTACTGGCTTGCAATTGACCTTGGGCAGTTTTAGACCTTCTCCTGTGATGCTTGTGACACTATGGATGTAGGTCAGAAAGCTGAGGCACCTGACAAATGCTAGACCATGGTCTTTCACACAGTATCCCTAGCCACTACCCACTCACCCCTGCTGCCAGCCTGAGCCTCACACCTTGTCCCCATGTGCCTTCCCTGAGCAGCTGTGAATTGACAACCCGAGTCCTTCCTGGGTCCTCCACAAAACAGAAAAATGAGCTGCGAAAGGAACCCTGAGCTGCGCAGCTCTGAAGGTGACCAGCCCTCAGTTCCACTCGCCCTCCATCCCCTGCACAAAACTCAACTTCTTTAAACAGAGAAGACGAGTTCCCCTTCTCCAGTGTCTGTCTCTTTGTCTCCCATTGCACATGAAAATGCTAATGGATTTCCCTGATCACTAGCCATGCTGGCTAGTGGCTGAAGCAGTTCATTTCAGATCCTGCGCGGGTATTTCTTACCATATATTACAGTGAATAATGCATCCCCAGCCAAGCAGCACAAGGCTTATACGGCTATCTCAGTATTCTGGTGACAGCTTTAAACCACTCAACCATTGACCATTCAGGTCTCATGGTTTATAGAGTCACCAGCACACCTTGACAGGGTTATAGCCTACTTATTGGTATAAAGCATGGTTAGGGATACATTATTATAGCACGTTGCTTCTGAAACAGGGCCATGGGCCATCGGTGGCCTAGAGAGTCCTTGCTGGTGATCTGCAAAGGGCTGTGTGATGTGGACAGCCCAATTAACATCTAACTGCTAAACTGCAGTGAGCAATTGTTGGAGTGACCTCAGGGACAGTCTGAGATCCTAGAGAATGGGAAGCACAGGTGGCTCTAACAAGAGAGGACTGCAAAGAGCTAATTTCTATGAAAGCAGGCACCCAACTGTGCCTGAAGATCTCTCTTTAACACTGGTTGTCTAAGGTCTTGCAGTCCCATGTTTTTTTACTCTTCCCACTGCCACCATGAAAATTGCTATGAGGCTGAGAAACACTTTGAAGAGAGCTGTTTCCACACTACAGGGTTTGCATCTGCCTCTTTTGGGCTGGGTTGGGTTGAATGTCACTTGTCCATCTTGCTTCTGTACAAACGCTAATTTACTTTGGCTCACGTTGAACACCCATTAACGGTTACTGAGTTAAGGTAGTTAATCGCTACACCTAAGGTTGAAATCGCCCTTTTCTTCTGATTCCAGATCCTAGGTCTGCAAGCTTTTCCCATCTCCCACAGATAAGTTTCTTCCTTGGTTCCATTGTTCCGGCCTTGTTCTCCAAATTAATGATTTTTATAATAAAGTTTCTGAGGATTGTTTGAATTACCTTTGAATACAACATGCTCTTGTTCTGGTTGTTATTGTAGAGCTGGGACAATTCAACAAACAGCTCAGGTTAAAAATGTTGACCTCAGGTTGCTTCCTGATCTCAGTTGACTTGTTAAATATTGAGCCAAATTTGGAGAAAAATTACCTTGGTACTTTGAAAGCCCTCAAAATTGGAACTCAGCAATAATGCATCTGTGCTTTAAAATTTCTCTTCCCACACTGCCTCTTTAAGTGCTATTAAAGGAAATATTTGGTAAGGATATTTCAGCTATAAGACTGGTTAAATGGATCCATTATGGAATTACTACATGCCAATGTTCAGGATGCTGCTGAAACAAATAGACTCATTTTCTCAAATGTTATGTTTAAGTCTCAGTGAGCTCTCGACCACAGCCCCGTTTGACATATGCCTCTTCAGTGCCTTCTCTTAGTTTTCTCTGCAGCCTTGATCCTGCAGAGATCTATGCTTGTGATTAACTTTAAGCAGCATGTAAATAGTCCCTCTGAGTTCAACAGGGTGGTTACAGTTAACAGTCAGCATCTTCTGACCAGGCTGTGGCCGGTCTCAGCCACGGTTCCATGGATGCTGCTGCCAGATGTGCACAGTTTGGGATCAGCCAGCTTCACAGACCTGACCTGGGTCAGGCATATTTGCAGTATCACGTCTTACTAAGTTAGTCAGAGCATACACTGCATAGCTTTTGTGCCAGCTTCAATTTTATTCCAGCTTTCCTCAAGCTACGGGGGGATGACAGGCGATATTTTAAGGTATAAAGTCAGAGTCACACACAAATAATATCAGATGCACATTGAGTCTGCCAGGAGAAGTTAACCTGTCAGCACTCCCTGAAAGGATCTGAATTAGCAGATCAGCTTCACATCAGATCAACATTTGTGTCATGTGGCCGTAGTCTTTCTGACCCAGCACTCCAAGCCCTAAAGCCTGGCTTTCTCATCTGTTGAGTCCAGGCTTCAGTAGGTTTAAGACAGCAGGGTGATTGCTTACCTTTGCACAGTAAGTTCTGCTACTGTGAGGCTTTGGTGGAGTTTTTAGAAAAGGGGGATAAAATCCTACAATTTGTAGAGGTGAGGCTATTAGTCTTCCCATACTCTTTTTTACTGAAGAAGGTGCAAGATACTGAAGACAGTCAAATAAGCAGGAAAATTTTTGTGGATATAAATTTTTGCTGTCTTTTCATAGCCTGTACAATCTCGCATACATGGCCGGGGGGCAGGGGAAGGGTAACAGGGGAAATATTGGTGCCTATACACTGAAAAGTACAAAAAACCTCTATATACCCCAACGTTAGCAGCCAGGCAGTGCACACATGACACTGCAGGGAGTGAGAAGGCACTGATCGTACAGATATGCTGAGACTTACTTGGAACAACTCGGTTGCTTTTGCACGCAAATTCTCAGTTCAGATTCCACTCCAAGTACAATAAATCCCTGAGTCAACTATGGCATCTCTCTTTCCCTTAAAACAAATCTCTTTGCCAGGTCCTGATCTCCTGCCACTGGGCCAAGCCACACCAGTAGTGTACCCGAATTGCAAGGGGAATTGCAAGGAACCAGACCCACCTCTGTAAAAAGACAGATAGATCACAGGGCAGATGGAACAACTGAGAGATACACAACTAATTACATGCAAAAGTGCAGGGTATTTATTACTGTAAAATGCTCACAAAATTCGTAGGCACCTAAGACTTACGATGGCATTATCCACCGCTGCTGGAGAATTAATGGGCAGCCTTTTCCCCATGCTAAAGCAGACAGCAGAAGGGGGTACTCTGTCATCCAGGGGTGAGAGCAGGGAATGAACGCATATACAGTACTCCCCTCTAATGCTAATGAACCCTAGCACTGAGATTAGATTTACACCCTCCCTCAAAATGTACACCAGGGGAACGCAGCTCCCCCAGGCAGCGTTCTGAATGGTGTGGTGCTGCAAAAGCTGCTCTTTGCTCACTCTGCCTCATCCTCACCGGCCTCCACACCAGCCAACACGTGCTCCCACTCCCCACCCTCGTTGTGCTCAGCTTCACAGAGAAGGACTCCTCACATTTTGCTCTGCCCAGTACCCCATGGCAATGGGGAGCAGAGCAGCATTTGTCTCCTTGCACACTGCCATCCTAGCTCCTAGTATCAGAGGCTCACTCCTTTGCAAGTGCCCACCACCCCACCAAGAATGCTTAGCGGCAGCTGGTGTTTTGGTCCTCAGCACTGTAAGAGCACCAACATGTAAGAGGGTTCAACAATCTTTCTACAGTCTCTCTGCTCCCCAAAGAAACACTAGCATGAAGAAATTATCCTTCCCCCTTCCCTCCCATCATTTTTGCCTTGGGATGGGAACAGGATTTTCACCTGAGGAATAATAAACCTAACAATGCGGACTGTGTGACTATTGATCTTCCACTTGCAGAAGAAGCAGGCTCAAGATACTCAGAAAGCAAAGGACAAACCATCAGGAAAGTTCTCATGGATAGATTTTTCCAT
The DNA here is from genome assembly GCA_033556795.1 of Tapera naevia. Classification (NCBI taxonomy): domain Eukaryota; kingdom Metazoa; phylum Chordata; class Aves; order Cuculiformes; family Neomorphidae; genus Tapera; species Tapera naevia. The sequence goes on along the minus strand of JAUMJJ010000194.1, from coordinate 10,704,926 downwards.
CCATGGCTCCATGTTTGACCCAAGTCCCTTGGAGCAGAGCAAAAGCTAGTCCCCATCCTAGCCCTGGGAGGAGCTGCGGCTCAGAAGGCACAGCCCTCAGAACTGGCTGAGAGAGCAGTGGTAGTCACACACGTCTTACTAACAACACAGACAGAAGCACAGGCTCCCCCACTGAACTATAGAGGAAGGACTCCCAGCACAGGTTTGAATGGCCCAGCTCTCACAAGCAGCCTTCCTTCATCCCTGGTGGTGGCCCCACTCCTGGGCAGCATCGCTACATGACAGTGGCGACCATGGGCCTGCTAAAGAACTCCCTGCAAATAATTCACACCAACTTGTTTAAAAGAGCAAATGGGTTTAATTATTAGTTACAATCTTGTCAATAATTATCACCCCATCTGTGGGTAATAAATGGCAGCTTCTCACAGACTGCATCATTAGAGTTTAAGGACACCAATGGGGTGCATTAAAATGCTGAGGAAAGCATTGATCTGGTGTAAAAATGCTCTTTACAAATTACAGGCATGGGTCAAGCCCATCAGTGAGTCCTCCCTCTTCCCATCTGATACCAGCCTGCTCTCTCCTTCACCATGCATCCTGCCTGTACCCCCAACCCATGGCTACTGGAAAGACAAATACCCCAGTCTGCCTACTGCAGGGCATCTAGACTTTAAGCAGTACTCTGGGCTTTATAAATGTGTGATAATGAAGGGGCTGGTACAAAGCACCACAGCTCCATCCTGGTTAGCTCTGCTACTTTGTTCCTGTGAAGGAGCTGGCCTGGGCATCTTCACAATGTTGTTTATGCAATGATAGGAGCATGGAGCCAATGTTTCCTGAAACACAGCTACTTTTGGAGTGGAAAAGCATCAGTCATCACACAGCAGGACTTCTCAGAGGAGAAATGATAACTCTTTTTTTTTTTTTTTTTCCTATTTGAACTGCAGGCTGGAATATAGGCCGGCAGAATGTAATTATCCAGGCTGGAATTTGGCCAAGATGCTGGGGCTAACAGCCCTACTGTTTCAAAATATGCCACAGTACCCTAAATGATCACTTCTTGCAGTATTTCATTTTGCATTTCTTTCAAAACAATGTTGGGAAGTCACTGAGTATTTTAAGCATAAACTCGACTCCCTTATCCCCACACCTGCTGAAAGTTCAGCCCAGAACAGCTCCTGAAAATTGTTTTTGTTTTGTGTGCAAACATTGAATGAAGTCAGTGATTTTATTCCAGTTTCAAATTATCTACAAACAGTTTCATTTTTTTTTTGGTGAAAAATACATCAACTTTCAGAAGGAGAAACTTGAATAAAGCAAGATACTTCTATTTGAAAACAAAGAAGGATGAAAGGACATTTCTTCTCGCTACAATATTTTGGATGGACTTCATGATAGAAGTATGCTTTTATGTAGCTTCATGCTAAAAAGCTTTTTTTTAATTCAGTCTGTTGTAACAGACAAAGGATTAAGATAGCTAATGGACAGTCTGTATTAGCAAACAAAACTAACACCTAAATGACTCTTTGCATGTACAAGTGGTAAACTCTCCATTAAAAAGAGAGCTACATTGACAGAGGCAGGCTGGATTACAACTGAGCCACAGTGTAAATAAACCTCTGCAAGAGCCCATAAGCAGCCCTGTCAAACACCATGCCTCCCATGCTTGCAACCTGTCCCCCCATTATTAAGTAGCTCCAAATGCTCTCTATTGTTTTGAATGCTATGAAAGTATTGGCAAAAAAAATATTGACACTCTTTTAAAGATACAGCAACACTGACCAAACTCTTTGGAAAACAACATCAGGACTTGCAGCTTCCCTTTAACTTCAGTGAGTAAAGTTTATCTGCAGAAAAAATTGTGTTCTTGGCTGACTCGGTCTGTTTGTTAACTCTTGCTGGATTAGGCCAATCATCCCTCACAAGGGAAAAATAGAAAAGGAAAGGGTAGTTTTGAAAAGTCAAGATATTTAATTTTCTGTTATGGAAAAAGAATCATTATAATTTATTTTTCTAGTAAAAATGTCTTCCCTTTGTGAAATAAAACTGCTTTTCTAAAAAGACAATGGTCAACTGTAGAGAACACATGCACATTTCAAAAATTATAGTGGCCTTCTGCTTTACTAAAGTATCTAGAAAAAAATCCATCTTAGGTTAATCAGGGGAAACCAAACCTCTCTTTATTTTCAGTTGGGCAAATGAAAGAAAATTAATAAAAGGGACATTCAGAAGCAATTTCAGATGCCACGGCTGCTAGGAGCCCAAAAAAGAGAATGTGAAGTATCTTATCAGCTCTGCAGCATCACCAGTGCACGCATCCTACAACGACCTCAGCATCCCTATTCTCTGCACATCTGTGGTGAAAATCTCAAACTGTCACTTATCTCATATACACAAACAGCACTTAGATGAACTGCCTTAATGCTGTGGTTGTCCAGCTCACATCTAGTTTTCATCACATCCCTTTCTGGTGCTGAGGGGAATGTAAAGAAGGAAAATAAACTGAAATATAGGAACAACCACTTTTGGTTCTTAATTTGTAGCTATTCATACTCTGCTTCTAAATATCACAGTAATTCCTTTGATTTCTTGAAAATGTAAGTGAATCCTGAAAAATAGTGTGACTTTTAGAAAGAATATATTTCTGGCAGCCTGCACCAGAAACAAATTATTCCCATGTTGTAATGCATAATCCACAGTAAGGTCTGCATGAGAATTTGAGCTAGCCACTGCACAAACACAATTCCACCAGTGAGGCTTCCAGCCTCATTCACAGTACCTGTTCTTCAATTTTGTTCCTGTTTAAAAAAATGCCATGTCACTTAATTGACCGATTCCATGCCACAAGAGGTTTGCAAACACACTTGTTTGAAAAGATACGCCCTGGCAGATTTGGAAAAACCCTAAGCAATGCATTCAAAATAAATTACAGCTGATTCCTGATCAGTTGAGTAAATACAGGGAATGGAAGGCCTGGCACAGGTACACAAACACTGATGATAATTTCCTGAGTTTGCTCCAACTTATTTTGTACTTTCTTCCTTTTCACTTTCTGCAGAATTCCCAGTGAACCGCTTTACGATGAGGAATGTGTGGCACAACCAGTCTGTAATGAATGAACAGAGGAGAAAATTCACAAAAGCACATTCAAAAAATTCCCTGGGTAAATATTTGCATTGGAAACCGGACCACAAGATTCTTTGCATGCAGTCATGGAGCAGAAATATTACAGGTCCACTCAAAACAAAAGCAACTTGAAACTGGGAAGCCAAGTTGTGAGTGAGCTGGTTGGAGTCAGCGTAACCTCACCAGCATCCGTGAGCTGTGTTTTTTATTGTAGCTGAAGATCCTAACCCTGCATTTTTATACATGCGTGCATGTGTGTTCACATATTTCATAGAAAAATACACAAGTGCACACATGCTCACACATTCTTAAATTGTATGTGAATATATTCCCATATCCACAATGAACCGTTTATGAGCAAGCTATCAAGAAAGAGTTTTCACTGAAATTATTCAGTGAATGACTTCAAACAATGAATACATTGCAGGAAATGGCGATTGGCTCCAGAGCAATCCGCAAGGAGAAAAGAAGGCAAAAGCAGTTGAATAAATGGGTGGCTATGAATTACTCATTTAGCTGCATTATCTTCTTGTGGTCCCAATTCAGCAAACGCCTAAACACCCGCTTCCCATTAAGGGCATGAATAGTCCCATTGATTCAATAGGGTTATTTTCTCTGCCTTCCATGGGGCAACTCAAATACTTAAATTTAAGCAAGTGCTTAACGTGCTTTGCTGAATCAGGAGGTATGTCCACACTGTATATACCTGTGTTATACAGAAGGTCAGATTAGCTGATCAAAGAGTCCTTTATGGTCTTAAGATCTATAAATCTATGAATAAAACCAGCCTTTGCGGGAATTGCTTCTCCATAACCTTCCTGAGCACTGAAATTCATCCACACCCCAAAAATATTAATAAAACACTCTGTACTTAACTCTTTTCATATTATACTAAATATGCCACTAAATAAACCTCTTAATATTCCAGTATATTTTGCAATGAACATTTTCCTGGTACGCTAGAGCGATTCCTCCTTTTGTGCCATCCAGAACACAATCCCCATGAAATACTGCAGTAAACATTTCTCTGAGTACTACAGCAAACACTACCAGCATTAGCAGATTAACCATTCCACTGAGCGCCATATTAAGCACACGTTTAAATACTGAGAAAAGACATATAGCCTCCTCTTTCCACTGTGCCTCGTTACCCTGCTGAGATCCATATTTTTCTGTGCAGAGTCGACCAGCCCTGTGCATACCTGCTCATTCTCTCCCCTCCTGATGCCTCTCCCTCTGTTTTTCTCTTTCTTGTTTTTGTTTTGTTTGTTTGTTTTAATCCTGGAGCTGTTCTTCTGGCTTGGAAAATTCGTCAAGGGACAGGAAGGGGGGATAAAGGAAAGGCAGAAGATTTGGCACATTGTTCAACCACAAAATCAGTAGCAAATCTGTACTGTGTGCATTTCTCTGCCATTCTGTCTCTCAGCATTACTGTTGATAGAGAAACACAGGTTACCTCTGGATCCTCCCTCCCTGGACCAAAAGAAATAAGTGGTGTCTGAAGTAGCAGGACTTGACTGGTGTAATTTGAAGTTATAGAGCATTGTTTGGATTTTACAGGTGTACTTTAATATCAGTGAAATTACTGTGCTCAAAGCCTTCAATGGATTCATCCTTAGCAAGTATTTAAGAGCCATTGACTCATCTCTTGTTGCTGACAAACCATCTAGATTCAACCCATGGTTCTGTTCAGCTTTTCTCCTTTCCCTCCTCTCTCTCTTTTTCTCTCTCTTCTTTTTTACTCTTTTTTTTTTTTTACTAGCGATTTGATGTTTGATCATTTGAGGCAATGAGGCGGAGGGTAATTTACGTTATCAGGGAGGTATGAGGGGTGCTGGGAACCCAGACGCAAGGCCCATTCGCCTGCTAAAGCGCCATCGTAATGTAATGAGACTCCAGTCAAGTGCAGCTAGTAATGGAGAGGAACATTTCCCATTCATCTGCCTACCTGAGACTCCACCGAATACGACAATAACTTTTGCATGGAAGGAGCAGGGGGGGTACATGGCAAAGGGGGGTCAGAGTCCCTACAGTCTCAGGGAGAAGCACCACAGCCTCATCCTTTAGACCGCTGAGAAAGCAAAGTAAAACAACTGAGGAATTAAAAAAACAGGTTATTGGAAGTGCTTAACCATTCCCAGGTCTTTTCCAGTGAGCACCTGGTCATCACAGACAGACAGCCTTCCCTGCCAGTCTGTGATCCGGTCCCCTCCATGATCCCTCAGCTGCTGCACCCCCCCCAGTGGAGAGTCCAACTCTAGCGCAGAGGGAGCCTCGAGAGGACGGGCACATCAGAGCAGGCCAGGGAGGTGATGCCTACACATATACCAGTAGAAGCTGGTAACAAGAGCAAGACATTTCCTGGAAGTACTCCAAGGCCATTTCCATCCAAATGGGTTTCCAGAAAAAGCCCTTTTCCTTGATCACCCCTAGCCAGCTCTATCACATGTCCACAAGCATGGCTTTCTATTACAATACCAGAGTTTTGAGAAACTCCTTTCACTTGTTCTTAAGTGTGGCAAACAGGACGTTGTGATTGAATCAAAATTTTCTTTTAATGCTATTTTCTAATATCAGTCAAAATCCCAATCCTGCCCCATCCTGAATGCCCACCACGAGGAGATTTCATTCCCCGCAACCACGTCAGGGCAGCCCTCTCCTGCCATACACTCTGGAGGACCAGGCACTAACTCCACTCTGTGGTGTCAGGGGGGTGGCTGTTCCCACGACAAGGATGAACATATCTACGTCACCCTGACTGGTGGAGAAACCAAGACGCAGAACAGCACCCCTTGTCATGCTGTGAGAAATAAAATCTAAGGGCTTGTTTCTTTTTTCAGAGAATGAGCTTCCGAGTATGCTGAGAGTCATTTCTGTCGCCCCCACACCTCAAACTCTGCTCCTCATCCTTGGCCGTTGCCTGTAAAACCCTCCCTGACTGCAGATTCACTTTCCACTCTATCTGTGTAGTGCAGTGATGGGGCCTCCCAGCAGCACAATAATAACAACAGTCATATCCACCACCAGCAATAACAATGATGCACATATTCAAGTTCTTGCAGGCAACCCTGCTACTCTGCACACTTTGCTTGCGAGCTGAGGGTAATTATAGCTCGAGGGAACCTCCTGGATGCAAACAGATCTCCTGGTGTGAATACCTTGATGTATATCAAGGGGTGTAGGTGGCAGAAGTGAGATGCAAGGGCAGCAGAGATTAATTTCTTTTGCCAGCCTGTCCTAAGCTTGCCATTTTTTCCCAGAAGTCAGCCTGAGAAAGGGAGGGAAGGAGAGGGCAAACAAGAGGGAGAGACCTCAGCTCCCCCTCCCAGCCCTAACCAAATTCCTGCCGCATGGACCCTTCCAATTATACCCATGTTTGAAAGGCTGCTGTCAGGATGAAAGGCACAGAGCAGTAATGAACTGACGATTAATTTGCAGTTGGCTCACCCAGTGCGTGAGCATCTCTCAGGCTCGCTGCATGCGGGTGCTAAATGTGACGATGTCAGCAATTGTCAGCCAGAGCCAGGGTTACCCTTAATAAGAGTCTCTCTCTCCACTGCCTCATTGCCCATTGCTGGCTTTCAGGGGCTTGGGCTCAGCTCCTCATCTTCCCAACAGCGAGGGGAGCCCTGGACCTGCCTCGAAGCTGCCAAAGTAACAAGATGAAGGGAAAAGTATGACCCTCTCCCCTGGCAAAGCAGCAGGAGCAGCTGCCAGCACTAACTGCCTCTGCTCATGCCAACTTTGACCTGCGAGAGTTACAGCTTATGCTGGCACAAAAATACCTCAGGATGTGAGTGGACATGTGAGCACAAGCCATGCCTGTGCTGGGATCCTTTACACCCCCAAAACTAGTGGAAAATATCACAGCCCCTTAATTCACGATTTAAACAAAACTTTCACTTTCCACATTCTAAGTCAACATCACTATGTTGGAAGGAGCATGATGGTCAGGGCCCATGACTGACTCCAAGCTTCAAGCCAACACTGTTGCAGACAAACACCCTTCCCGGTACTGTGCAAAAGCAGGTGGCCAACAACTGGTTTTCAGGTAATGCACTAAAGGTCGACATAGCTTGGTGGGGTCTGGGTCTATTTCCGCTCCTCCTCAAATGCCCCTGCCAGCCCTGGCGGGGAGGCAATAGGCACGCACTTGGGAACCACCTTGACAAGCACTCTGTGAGAGCATGCGGAGGGGTCGGCTATGCTCCAAAGAGTTTCCAGGCTAACCAGCCAGGATGCCTAGATGTGGGAGGGGATTAGCAGAGAGCACTGGATTGACAGGGCTGGGAATACAACCTGCGTTTTCTGCATTAAGAGGCCTGTCATCAGGCTGCAGGGGAATGCTCCTTTACAGGGGGAAGCACAACACCTGCTCAAAAGACGCAAATATTCAAAGTATAAAGAGCAACCCTTTGGCATTACAAAAAGACACCTCCTGCACCCTCCCTGGGAATCCAGGGTTTGCCCAATGGACTTCATATTCCACCCATCCTTCTTTGTCTGTCCACCAAATCCTCATTCTCGCAACAGAAATGGGACTCAGGTCTGAGCCATTAGCCACTACAAATGTGCTTAACCTCAAAAAGATATTTTCTTCAACTTTTTGAAGTTGTGCACCCTAAGTCACTGGGCATCTTTGAGAGTCTGGATTTAGAAACATCGTAATGAATTCTGCTGGGGAGAAAGCATTGGGTGCCTGGGATGTAGCAAAGCAATGTTCTTTGACGAGTGTGGGGCAATGTGTAGGGCATTTGAAGTGTTCATACAGCAGCTTCTTTTAGACTGCCCCGGGGCCTGTAAAATGCATTTCACATCTCTCATTCTATAGGTGATCATCTAGATTATTAGACCTGGCTTCACATTAATATGTTGGGATCTGAAAGACGGGTGCACTGATTTCATCTTGGGTATGGACTTGTAGAGCTTCAGAGGACTGATTAGCAGAACATGAAAATCAGCTGCAAGTGGCTGAAAAGCCAGTTCCTGAAGTTATAAATGAATCACTGTACCTTTCCTGCTGCAAATATTGACTGTCATTAGCATGTATCTCAGAATGTGTACAAACCCCGAACCACTGTCATTATAAGTGTGGGATTTCTGTGCAGCCTGTGTGCTCTAATATCTTGTCATTTTTACCCTTTTTACTGTATATAAATAATGCTCCTCTGTGGAGGAGCCAAAGCTTTTATGTGGGCAGATTTGATGGGTGCTCCAAAATCTCTATCACTGATGTTAGCTTTATCATCATGGCTGCTCTTGCAGATGGCCAAGCTCATTGGTTTTACGGGGTCTGCGATTAGGCATTTTTCCCACTACTCACTAGTTTTCACCTTTTTCGCAGATATTCCTCCTTGGGACACTTTTTCTTAGGAAACTTCACATCTGAGCTGTCTGGAGCATCCTGTGTATTCGTGGCATTTGCAGTAGCTAATATGTTGGTCAAAGTAAGAAAAAAAAAAACCCTAGGAAAAAAATATTCCAGAAAACGAAGTGCCTTTTCTTTTGATGCATTCAGAAAAACCCTTCTCGTGTTTGGTTTAGAGTGACATTTAGTTCTAATTTTATTTGGATGCTATTAGACAATGCTTACAGAGCTCAGTCACCAAAAGAAACATCCTTTTTCACCTTGAACAAGACATTTAATTTAATCAAAAAGGATGTTGTTGTTTTCCTCCCCCCGCCCAGTCTCTTGATTTACAAAAAAATTTCAGCAGAACCAAAAGTAGATTATGGCCAGGTACATGTGTCTTTGAAACAGCCTGCAGCTAGAATGTCTGCTCTTCACCCAGTTCTCATACATGTAGAACTTCTATATTGCTACAATCTCGGGATGCCCACACAACTTACCAGTCAGTTTTCCTTCATGAAATCGCATTCCTCATCTGGAGAAAAATACAGAAAGGAGAGAGGCGAAAAGGTATTGAGATGGGATCTACTCACAAGGTGGGTGCTCAGGATGGTTTGAGGTCCATCTTAGCAAAATGGGCATATTGCTGCTGTTATAATCCCCACGGTACCCTGGTAGTGTTTGATCCCAGGTCTTGTCATACTAGGATTAGGAAGGGGACCATGGTGAGGGGTCTGTATTATCGCTGGCCTGAACGTACTTCACAGTCTTTCATTTCTGAGTCGATGTCTGTATGCACTTTATAGGTCTTCCCATAATAACAGATGTGTTTTTATCATGTAACCCTTGCCATCAGAACTTGGCATTTCAGGCACTGCTCCTAGCGTTGCTCTCAGTTCTTCCTTGGCAGATGTATGGAGTGTCCTGCCAGTGGGTGACAGCCCAGGTCCAGCTCACACCCCATTTTATAAAAGCTTGCCTCAATTAGAGCTTTCTACAGCTATGCCTTCCAAGCTGCTTCTCCTGCCCTGCAAACATGCCTGGGCCTGGAAGAGCAGATTTTTGGCTTTTCCTGCTCCTTCCACCTTGCCTAGCTCCCCTTGGGAGCTGGCTCAGTGGCTGAACCGTGCCTCGGCGCAGAGCGGGAGGCAGCAGAGTCACAGCACTGGTGCAACTTGGCAGGCACTCCTGATGACACTGCATCCACATGCTCCTCTGCAAAGGAGACCTGAGCCCTTTAAGGAAAAGAGAGGAGCAGAAATCAATTGTCTGCTTGCCTTCCTCCCCGGGCCCCCCTCTCCCCCTCCTCCATCACCACCACCACCACACATGCACCCTATTCACCCTGCTGGAAGGTGACATTTGCTATTAACCTTATATTGGGCCATTTTGTAAATCAATGTCACTTACATTTAATAACAAGTGTAATCAAAGGAATTATGCAAATTTAATTTGATGCTTCTTGAATTATGCAAATCTGCACCACATATAATGGCTTCTGACATGTGCCCAGTTGGAGAACGTTCCATTACCTCCTCTCTTATTACCCCTATTATTATTTTTATTTTTTTATCCTGGGGTGGGGGGAGGGAAAAGGGAGGGAGCAGTGGTTAGGCTTGGAGGCAGGGGGGACAAGCAAGTGCAGAGGGAAGAGAAAGGAAAAAAAGGTGGTGGAGGAAAGCACTCCTTTGCCTGCATTTTTGAGTAGAAAAGCCTCCTGAAGGCATTTCTGTTATTATTATTGCAGAGTAAGGAGAACGGGGTGGGGAGAGGGGGGCGGAATGGGGATGGGGGGAATCATTTCCCGTGAATGGCTTTGCAGGCAATAATACTCTAAGCCTCTGATTCTAAATTACTGCCCTTCCAGTCCTATCTCCAGCACAATATTACTCTCCTTGGCTTCTTCTTCCTGAATTACTAGGTGAGCTGGGGGAGTGTGAGGGAAGAGGGGAACAGGACCCACAGAGCAGAAAATGCAGAATGAATGGGTGAAAAGGGTTTTCAGGTTTTTTGCTCCATGGCCACCCTAGGTACATGCACATCCTTATTCCTCTCACCAGGGCCCCGGGAAAATAGCTGTTCTTTTCCTTTGAGATTTCTCACTGTTTACTTGTTTCCTTGCATGTGACTTGAAGATCAGGGAAAGATCACCACATGAAGGATATGCCACAATATTTTCTTAGAAACTTAGAGCATCTACTGCCAGTGGCACTGTAAGTTCATCCCTTTGCAAGGACTCCAGAGTCTGCAGCACCAGAAGTCAGTTTGGTTTTGCTTATCGGAGACAGTAAGAGGACTTGATGATCACAGGAGCAAATCTGAAAGTCAGTGCAGTGGTGGTAGCAGAATATATCATGCTGGAGCACATTTTCCTCTGCTGGACCACTCACAGAAAACTCTTGCCGTGATAATTTATGCAGTGTGACCTTGGGCAAGACTGTTCCCACTTCTGTGCCTTGGTGTACTCACACTTGTGCAAAGCAGATAAAGAAATCAGTCTGCCTTTTGGAAGGAAGAGAAGAAAGAGGAGACAAAAATGTCTTTTAAAATCTGTGTGCTCATCTAATGTAAATTGATACACATTATGACAGCACAGTACCAGAATGACTCCATCATTTCTGTAAGGTAAAGAGACACTAATATCAGAAGTCTCCTCACTGTACATTTGAGAAGTGAAAGGCAGAGGAAGACTTCTGCACTTCCTAGACAATTCATACTTGCTGTACTTCCTTCCAAAGCTCTTCCAAAAAACTCATTTTTCCCCTCTCTGCTCTAAATATTTCTGCTTTTCTACGTAGCCCTGCAAAACTCCAATTTTTCTTTAATAGAAGATACTTTCCAGAAACATACTCTGCATTTGAATTTAAAACATAATAAACAAAAAAAATATTTCTAGATTAATGTTTTTTATGCCTGTCAATAGTTCATAATCATATTAAAGCTAAAGAAATTTTTTTTTGTTTTAGTCATGGAATCATAAAATGGTTTTGTTTTGTAAGGGAACTTAAAGATCATCCAGTTCCAACCACACTGCCATGGGCAGGGACATCTTCCACTGGATCGAGTTGATTAAAGCCTCATTCAACCTGGCCTTGAACACCTCCAGGGATGGGGCTTCCATGACTTCTCTGGACAACTTGTGCAAGTGCCTCACCACCCTCACAGTAAAAAAATTCTTCCTAAAAAAATTCTTCCTAACATCTACTCTAAATCTCCCCTCTTTCAGCTTAAATCCATTACCCCTCTTCTTATCAGTACATTCCCTGACAAAGAGTCCCTCCCCAGCTTTCCTGTAGTCCCGTTTATGTACTGGAAGGCTGCTAAAATGTATCCCCAAAGCCTTCTCTTCTCCAGGCTAAACAATCCCAACTCTCTCAGCCTTTCCCCATACGGGAGGTGCTCCAGCCCTTTGATCACCTTTGTGTCTCTCCTCTGGACACACTCCAATAGATACATGTCCTTCCTGTGCTGAGGACTGCACAACCAAACACAGTACCCCAGGTAAGGTCTCACCAGGACAGAGTAGAGGGGGAAGAATCACCTCCCTTGACCTGCTGGTCACTTTTTATGTAGCACAGGACATGGTTGGCTTTCTGGGCTGCAAGCGCGCATTCCTGGCTCATGTTGAGCTTCTCATCCACCAGCATCCCCAAGCCCTTCTCTTCAGGGCTTGAGCCCTGGAGTGGGGCATACTGGGCTTCCCCATGGTAAACAAATAGAGTGGGGAAGTGCTTCTGAAAGCCATAATTGACACAAAGGCTCTAAAAGGGACTGCTCCCAGCAGGAAGCTTAGCTGCTTGAAGTTTCCTTGCTCTTGCATCCACCTCCTCCCCACTAAAACTAGTACCAGCCAAGAGCCAGAAAGCCATCGAAGCACAGAAAGGCTGACAATCTGATCGAATGAGGAAGAACACACCAACAAAATGGCCATGAAACATCCTGGGAAGCAGTTTAGAGAGAGCAGGCTGGGACAGCGCAAGAGAAGAGCTCCTGGAGGAAGATGATGGAGGCTTCAGAGGCAACAGAGACAGAGGTGAAGGAAGGCCCCTGAGATATCTAGCACCCATATAGACAGGAGTTTCCCAGGCAGATTTCATGACCTGTGCCAAGATCTTGCCATCCTGTTCCCAGGCAGGACTTAATCTCTAGTGCCCTCAATACTTTACACAATGCCCAGAGTGAACATTTATTCATTAAGCAGAACAATTGGTATGGTCTTTTTCATTAAAATGAACTTTTAAATGAGAGCTGAAGAAGAAGTGAAATATCAACAGTCCTACTTCTGACCAAGGTTCCAACTCTCCCACTGCTGCTTATGCTTAGCCAGGGAACACGAGAGCAAACAGATGTCTTCCCCACTCTGTGCTTCAGTTTCCCCACTTGTAAGGATAAGATGACAGGACACACACTCACTCCATGGGTTTGGCACAGACCTCACCAAAAGTGGCTCTTCTGCAATGTCACTCCATTGGCATCAGTGGAGGAATCAAGAGGGAAGATGTTCCCATTTACTCTGGCAATGCCAGAGTACAGTAAGTTTCAGTGGGAAGGCATGAAAGATTTTCCTTCCTTTTAGGGTAGATGAAAGGAGGATGGCAGTCACATTTGATGTAGAGTGGATCATGTGTCAGAACAAGACCTAAGAGCTTGACAAGAAACACTGGTAAATGTCACTTAAGAAACTAAACAGGTAGATCAGCTGACATTTTAAAATGAGCTAATTATACATTTTATTATTAAGTTTTAGGCTCTGTGAAACATAATTACTGCAAAGAGCTCCAGGAGCCAAACATTTGGAAAGAACTATTTTGAGGATGGATGTTTTCTTCCTATAACCATGACTGGAACTTGCATGGACAGAGTCTCCCAATGCCTATTTTAAGCCGGCAGGCATCTAATGAAATGCAGAAGCAGCAAAGTGGGGACCAGAAGGAGCTCTTTTGGAGCTCCTTTCTCCCAGCACCCTGAAAGATTTGGCAGACTCTGCTGGCGTGAAATCTCGCAGTCTGCTTCCCACGTTGAGCTGGGAAAAGTTCTGACACATGGGTTAATGGCAGCAAGAACATCTAACATCTGTTAGATAGGGAAAAAATGGGGACACCCCATGGAGAACTCTCTCTCCCTCCACTTGCTGCAAGGTCCGCTTACCACAGGCCACTGACAAAAGTCAGCATCACTCTGCCCAGGCTCCCATTCACATTCCCAGCCCAACCTTCCCTGCTTCAAGAAGCAGTCGCGCATCTTTGCTGCCTGTGCCCAGACCCAGGGATGCTGAAGGTTTCCAGGGCCTCTCTTGAAGGGTCTATCCCTAGCAATGCTGTGGGAGTCACCCACGTGAGTGCTACTTTCAGCCCAGCACAGCAAACTCACCGCTATGCAATTGTATCAGCATCAATGGAGGCTCACAGAGGGGGAATCCTGCTTGCTCAGCCTCTCTCCAGCATCTGATCCTGCATGTAGAGAGCATGGAGATCTTTTATTTCTCTCTCTCCCCCTTTCATTCCTGCCTGTTTTTCACTTCTCCCATTCTCTTGCTTCCCGAATACATGGATGCAGCTCTGCTTCTATAAGTCCCACAGAGTGGTTCTTGCTTCATCCTAGGTCAGTTCAGCAGAGAAGATGATCCTCCGATTTTTCCTTTTACATGCTTTCCAAGAAGCTAGTTTAGGCACCACAGGGAGATGGATTATTTGATCTTTATTAATTTATTGAAGGGAAGAAAGAGGGTGGAAATTGCAGCGAAAGGGACAGCCAGCAAGATGGTAAAGAAGAGAGGTTAAAAATGAAGTCATCATCTAATTGGCCTGCAGTGAATTATTCACATGTATAATCTTTTTTAAAAAAAAATTTCAGCACAAGGCAATGCAAGTAAATGCTGTTCATGTTTAAAAGTCATTTCCATAAGTAAGTGCAATTTCTCTACTGTTTGCCCCTGTTTAATGAAGTGAAATCTTGTTTGCATTCCTCCCAATTTCCCAACGAAAGGCGCCCAAGCGTTTGCACCAAAATTACTTGGCCCAAATTAAAACCCTCCAACACTTAAAAAAAAAAAAGAAAGGGGGGAAAAATCAGACTTATTTTTAAAATGCCTTAAGTGCATCCCAGCATCCTAATTTATTTTTAGACACTCGTTATTAAGAGTAGTAGTAAGTTTCCCCTTCTCTCTCGCTCTCTCTCTTATTTAAATGAACTTAATGGCAATAGATGCAAATGTCTGGAAGAGGAAAATAGTTAACATTTATTTATTCTTACTGTTGTCTCTTCCCTGGCTGGTGTCATTAGAACAGTTCGTTGCATCCCATTCGCTCCCATTAGCTCTGCTATCAGAGCCACCCAGCACGACTCCAGCACGGCTCGAAGTGCTTTCTGCGGCCCACATAGGGACTACATCATCATCTCCGAGGCACTGGCTTAATGACAAGAAAAAAAAATGGAATATATTGCACAGCGATCCGAGGAAACAACAACAAAACCTGCTGCTGCCGTCACCCGATGCCATCTCCCCTTGACCCAGGACACACAGCCCTGCCTCCACTGGGCAGGCAGACAGACAGAAAGATCAGCCATGGCACTGGGACGAACATGTCTTTGCAATTCATTGATCTGGGCAATGTGCAGAGAAATATGCCAACAGGGACCTGGAGTGCTTGGAAATGCAGTCAGGAGGACCCAGCAAGACTGGAACAGGTTCAAACAGCTGCTCAGCACCAGCAAAGCCATCGTCCCCTGACACAGGGTTGGCTGTAGGGTGGGGGCCCCCATTGCTCCCCAGCAGGAGCGTTTTCTAAAGCAAACCAGACCAGCCCCCCCCCGTGTGAGCAACTGTGTATCTCAGTGAACTGAGGGCCAAGCTGCCACCACCAGGCAATGGCTCGTGTTGCCTTGCAGGGTTCATTGTCCCAGCCCTCCCACTACTGCTGTGCAGATAAGAGACTTAGCCCTAATCAACCCTGGGAAGTGGTGGCTAGCGCTGGCGGGCAGCAGTCCAGGGAGGCAGGTGCCCCGGTGCCAAGGAGAAGTGGCCAAAATCCACCATCTTCCTGAATACCAGGGTCATCTCTAAACCCCTGGACGCAGAGGTAGACATGGCCCACACCAGAGGGGATAAAATCCCATTTGCAAGGAAGTGGGGGATGTCAGTTGCCCAGCATAGACTGCCTGCAGGTTTTGGGATCTTCGAGTCCTTTGCTCCCCAGGTAGCAAGCGAGCGAGTGTTCTGGTGACTGCAGGAGAGGGAGAGCAGGGTTCGGTGAAAGCACTGGCTGACAAAGCAGCATTTGGGAGGGAGGACATCAGCATTTGCAGCACTGACACATAAAAGAGAGGCAGCAGGCGGGGACAGAGCCATGCAAAGAACCTTCCTCCCCTCCATAAAGTTGACATTGTCTCCCGTGATAACTTTTCTGCTGAGGTAGAAGACACTTTACCGCAGAGTTGCACACAGCAAGTAGCTGTCCTCCCCCCGCCCCTTTCCATCCTCTCCTTCTCTCTCTTCAGCATCATTTACATCCTTAATTAGCTGTAATTCTGAAATGCTCATTAGAGAAGGACTGAAAAACATCAAGGAGCCCACAAGCAGGAGGTTTTGGGGGAGAGGAAGGAAGAGGGGGATGCAGGCTTCAAGTTGAGAGGGGATGCCCAAGGCTGGATTGTGGAGCCAGGAGCTACTTGCTTAATTTGGGTGGGATGATTACACTAATTTGGGAGCACTGATTGAGTGATAGGCCACACTGTCCCACCTCAAAAGGGAGAACGCTTGTCTGGAGAATAACAGCATTTCACCAAGAGAATTTGTTCTTACCTTCTTGCTCACAGGTGATGTCTCTGCTGAGTCACTCAGTGCCCCAAGTTCTTAAAGTCAACAGTCAGGCACAGGAGGAGGGCAACCTTCCTCTCCAATGCAGACAGCTACACAAACCTGTCCTCTCCTCTGGCCTTGCAAGGAATTATCCAGCAAAGAGTTTTCTCTGGAAAATTGCAGCTAACTAGGCTAAAGCACTTCTGCCAGATGTACCACTGTGCAGCAACCTTTTGGATGGTGGAAGGACTCAAAAATGATCCAGAAGAAAATCTGAAGGAGTAGTTAATTATTTTTTAAAACAGATAATCTCTTAATTTGAAACAAGGAGGGTTAAGCATTTTGAATTTAACTTCAATAACCTAAAATGATAAAAAAGCAAGAGGTTAGGACTTGAAGCTACAGCTGGACTTCACATTCTGAGTTGCAGACTCAGACAGCTCCAATCTGGATTCGCTTTATCTCAGGAGTATATGCACACAGCGAGAGACAAGTCCTCCCTCTTCACACTCTGAAGGTACAACACAATTAAGAAGGTACTATTCCTTCCTTGCCTTGGGCTGGACAACAGAGAGTGCGTAGATATCTTGCTGT
This sequence comes from Tapera naevia, assembly GCA_033556795.1. NCBI lineage: Eukaryota > Metazoa > Chordata > Aves > Cuculiformes > Neomorphidae > Tapera > Tapera naevia. The sequence goes on along the minus strand of JAUMJJ010000194.1, from coordinate 10,688,058 downwards.
CTCTCTTTGAACTGCTAGTTACAAGTCCTTCTTTATGTTGTGACACATGGACCTTTGTATGCCCACTTGCACTGTGCGCATACTTGGCTGTTTTTTAATTCACTGCCTAAGTACGTTTCTGCTTCAGGTTAGGTGTCCATGTAAAATTCTATCTAGGAATTCAGAGACATTGATAAGGATAGTCTTTGCAAACTTTTCGCTTGCTGGCAATAATGTGAGTCGACAGGTTGAGTTGTTACAGTGTGTCCCACCAAGACTCAAAATGACCACCAGTGCATGTGGGATTATTTACAAATATGTGAGCATGTGCAGAAATAGGCTTGCACTTGCAAGCATCTTCTCTTATTAACATCTTCAGATTCCTGTTACTGCTTAGATGAATCTTGCCATAACAGAGAATCAGAATAAGCAAACACACCAGAACAAGTCAAGAGAAAACCTCAGTGAAGTACAGCTTTATAGAAGTGGCTAGGACCTTTGCAAAACAGCATTTCAGTGATTCATGTCATTGTCTCTGAGGTTTAACACAGGTTAACTCCCTTCACACTTACCCAAGACAGCTTATTTACATCATTCAAGCAAAGAGAAATCTGGCCCATCTTTCTTTCTTAATATCTTGCTTTTCCTTTAGTGTTTTGTATATAGATTTCTAAGCTCTTTGCAAAGGAGATAGAATTTTCAGATCCACTTTATATGAAATTTGGGTTGCTAAGAAGTAGCAGTGGACCAGAGACTGCCTGGATCTTGTTGCAGTGCTTTAAAGCGCATCTTCTCTGTGCTTCCAAGGGACTATTTAGTCAAGATTTTTAATGACAAATCAATCATGACAGACCTTGAGAAAAGATTTTGTCCATTACTACTCTACTATTCAATAAGAAGAAAGAAAATTAGGGGAAAAAAATACTAGATCCACATGCCTATTAGAGATGTGCAGCTGGTATAAAGAAAGTTGCCTCATCATCATCTGGCTGTAGAAGAGAGGTATGCCAGTTGGCTTAAATCTCTGTGCAGGCTTAGCTCTGCCTACAGGATGGAGGTGGCTAGCAGGATTCTGCAGAGGGCAAACATGTGCTCCCAGACATCCCTGTAAGAGGGTGTGGAAGTGGGAAGAGCTGCTTGTGAATCTTGCATAGTTCACAACTGCAAAAGTCAGCTCCTGGGCAACAGCTCACGCTTGCACGAAGCCTTCTGCAATCTCCCGCTCATAGCAGTTGGTGATTTCCTTCAAAATGACTCAGAGGAGTCTTTCGCAAATTGCTTGTTAGTGGGTTCTTTGATACCTAGAGTACCAATGAATGGCATCATTCACACAGTCTACTTGCCATCATTGCATTTTCCTCTTCTATACTCATCCTTCTTCTCAAAAGCCTACAGGAACAGCAGGAACTTGCCTTCTGTATGTCAGCAATAGTCTGAAATCATGAGCTCAGATAGAATCTGCGATGATGTGAGGCTAAGCAGGTGTCTAAGAAAACAGGTAAAGTATGAATCACAGATATTCAAATATCAACCAGCTTCCCCGCAGCTTGGTTTCAGGACTGATTGTCCTGAATGAATGAATCCAAGGCATAAAGTTGTGTTGTACACAACTGTCAGAATTGGCAGCAAATCTGCACTAGGGATGGATGGCTCTGGGTGACCAAAAAGAGAAAAGCAAGAAGGAACATAATGACATGCACAAAAGTAAACTCTTTTATGAGTGTATGTGGATAGGAACAGGGGAATTAAATTACATATGTGCAAGTGCACTTATATTTTCATGTTGTGTGTTTGGGTATACCCTATCCTGCACATCAATGTGTGCAGATGCCAGGTAAAAAGGGGACTCCCCAGGCTGCCCCAGCTCAGTGTGGGCAAGGCTTTGAGGACTGCTACTGCATAACTTGCAGCATCAGCATAAGGGCTTATTTCCAGTACAGAGCGTTTCCTCTGTGAGAGTCAATGAAATCATTTCTGCAAACCTCCCTTAGGTGCCATACAGCAAATGTAACATCAAGGAAACCTCAGGGAAGATTCCTGGTCCCTCAGATCATGATAACTTGGGGAGAAAGCCTAGCTCGTGAAAAGAGATCACTCATGCAATTTGCAGAGGTATTTGGGTAACTGAATAGCCTCTTACTTCGCAAGTATTCTCTTGGTTTCCAGCAAAGCCTTTCTCCCTCTCCCTGATTCTTCCACAGGGGCTTGGAAGAGGCACAGATTTTCTCCACACTAGCTTGCCTGGCATTATTGCCTGTGGTGACTCCTGCCGGGAGGTGAAGAGCTCTGAATTGGCCTACCATGTATCCCCACACTTCACACCAGGCTGCCTGCAAGGCTACAGAAGCAGGGAACCCTCCAGCCCCATTCTCCCCTCTGCACCCTTACCACAGCTCTGTGCCCAAATCAAAGCTTCCCTTGCCCTTCATTCAGGGACTGTCTCCCTGATGGAACTTTTCTTGCTCTCTGCAGCCCAGGTTGAGGCACAGTTTTACAGCATCTGCTCCAGAAACGGGTCTTCTCTCAGAAGTCAAAGCCAGGACTAACAGTGCCTCCTGCTGAACCCACTGGAGTGCCCAGAACCTCTACCCTTGGGCATCCTGATGCTTCCTGCAGGAACTTGGGCAGCGAGAGAGAGGGAGGTTGATAGCAAGGAAAAGCAATAGATGAAAAGTAAACTCACACTACATAAATTCTTAAATGATTTTTATAAGGACACAACATTGTAACAACTTGCCAAGAACAACACTGAAATTATTTCAAGGTTTCTCATTTGTTTTTAAAGTGAATATTAAAAGTGCAGGCAGCAGTCTCCCCGTGTTCCCCTGGGAACTGTTAGTGTCCGTAGTAACGAGGTCATTCCTCTTTTATTAGGAGAAGGGTTTCTGTAAAGTTAAATGTGCTGACAGCCTTTGATGTTGGGTTTCACCTCAGTCCCTCCTGCAGATATTGCTGCTCCTCCCTCACAAAGACACATCCCTGACAAACAATCTCCCCTCTGTCTTCCCTACTTGTTTGTTTAGATGCATGATAGGCAGGTCTGTTAAAGGGCAGCACATGAAGGCAGGCTGGTGTTTCA